>CM067848.1:51886904-54362306 GCA_034638295.1 Phortica okadai | reverse complement strand
TAGTGAAATTTTATAGCAGAAGACAGTTAGACAAGTCAGTCTGTCAGTCAGTCAAGTATTATGATGTGTGGCCATGCTTAGTAAACTGAACAGAATTGGCGCTGAACTATGTGAAATGTTGAATCAGATTGTGTAGTGTAGTGTAGTGCTTCAAGTGCAACAGGAACAGTGACAAGGGCAACAAGTGGTTTAGGTGTTGACGACAGTTGGAAATGTGTACTCTGTAAATAAAGAATTATTCATAGATATTTTTAATGCATATTCCATCCAAATTGAATTCTAAAGGCAATGCAGCATATACAGACAGATTGTAATACAAGAAATAAGAACAACAAACATGCCAATTAAATCCACGATTACCTCAAAATGTGTGCTGCTGTTCGGTAAGGGTGTAACATTTGTGGCGTAAGTCGATTAGTAGCAACAGCAGCACACTGTAAAAAAATCTCGCTTAATCATTCTCGTGCGCTTCTCTGTAATGTTTAATTTTGTTTTTTCTCTTTAATTATAAAAATTATTTTTAAGTGCACAAAAATCAACGCAAGTTTCCTTATTTTTTTTTTTGTTGTTTTTCCCTTAAACATTTATTTATTTATTTTTTTTAAATATTGTTTATCGCAAAAAATATATGCAAACGAAAAAAAAAAAAACAAACTGTGATCTTTTTCTTTGAAAAAAAAAAAAAAAATAATAATATTAAATAACATTTGTAACAAAATTCTCGTTTGGCTGTTTAAATATTTTTTTTACATAAATAATTTTTTTATACAAAATTTAAGTTTAGATTTAAATACAATACTCTTGAAAAAAGGAAAAAAGCAAAAACAGAAAAAAAAAACAAATTTTTTTTGTATTATTTTTTACGTTTATTCAAAATTATTATAGTTTTTGGTATTTCTTTATAAACAGAAAAAAATAAAGTTTGAAAAAAAAATGCACAAAACTTTTGGATACTTTTTTATTTTCTTCTTAAATTAAAAAAACAAAAAACTTTACATAAAAAATAAAGTATTGACTTAATAGTTGAAACTAAGCATGACATATGTGCCAAAATGACCAAAACAAATAAATAAAATGCCAACTCAGGTCCAAAGAAAAAAGAGAAGCAGAGATATCAGAAGTTTTTATAAATAAGCAGCAGCACCACACTGAGCCAAGACACAAACCACACACACACACACTCAAATAATAAAAAAAAGTATCAACTTCATTCAATAAAAAGACAAGGCAAAAATTTCATAACTTGATTGCATAATTTGCTAATTTTAAAATAACACAAATAAAAAAAAATGAATAAAACACATTTTAAAAAACAATATTCACGTAGTTTATAGTTGTAAAATTCTAATTATTTATCATTTTAATTTTATATAAAAACAAAACTCAACTTATAAAAATAATTTTAATTAAAAAAATCTCTTTTTCAAAAAAAAAAAAAAAAAAAACATCGCTTAAAAAAAAAACATGTTAAAACAAATTTCAAAATTCTTTAACGAAATTTTCAAGAAAAGCAAAACAAATATAAAAAAGTAAATGCAAAAATGCAACGCATATCACGAAGTTTAAAAATAAAAAAAAATGATAATTAAAAAACCAAAATTAGATAATTGAGAGTTATTAGTCAAAATTATAAATTTAAAAAAAAAAAACTTAACAAAAAATAAAAAAAAATCAAGAAAAAGAAACATTTCGGAACTTATGATCTTTATTTTTTAATTTTCGGTATTTGAAAACAAAAATCTGTGATTTACTACAAAATTTAAATTTTAAACAATTAATTATATAGCAAAACGACGAAGATGAAGACGAAGAAGAAAACGATGACGCGGAGGCGAGAAAATTTATGAATTATTAAAAATGCAAAAATAAAAAAAAATGCCAAAACGAAAAGTAACAAAACTTATAACTCACAATTTTACTCTCATTCTTTGGATGACCTTTTTTTTTTAAGCAAGACTATTTAAAATATTGAAAATTTAAAACGAAAACAAAAAAAAGAATCTTTGAAAATAATTATGTGTTGTTAATGTTACAGTTGCATTTTATGAATGACTTTTTTGGATTAAATTAAGTATAAATAAAACTAATAATAATAATAATAGAAACAAAAAATATGAAAAAAAATGAATAAATGAAAATTCAAATATTTGGCAAAATAAAAAATTTGTTTTAACATTAAAAGAAAAAAAAAATATAAATACAAGAATTAAATAAATGAAATGATTATGAGCGTATGAAAAAGTGAACCCAAGTAGTACTAAAAGTAAAAATAAAAGCTGTAAAAGGAAGAAAAAACGAAAAAACAAAAAAATATTTCTGATGCCAACAATTTTTTTGTAGTTGTACGTTTTTTTTTTTCTAGAATAAATAAACTTAATTTTAATTTCGATCACTTAAAAAGTCCGAATTTAAAACAAGAAAATAATATTAATAATTATAATAATAATAATACAAGTAATTAAAAGTAATAATTATCAAAGTTGCTGCTAAGTAATGACGAATGAAAGAAAGAAAGGAAGAAAGAAAGCAAAAAGCAGGCATAGTAAGAAGGAAATGGAATCTAATATATCATATATATCATATTTTACTCTTACCGTAAATGTGAATAATCAATGACAAGGACACGGACGCGCATTGTTGAGGCGCCGTCATGAAAGAAAGTACAGCAAATATAAAAGTTGAAATTTTTATGTCGTCGAGAACATGAATAATGATAATGATTATGATTATTCGATGGCATGAATATTTTTCTTTTTTTTCAAAGTTTGTGTACTAAAAAAAAAACAAAAAACAAAAGTATGAAATTCTAAGTTAAATGTGAAGCAAGAAAAGTTGATTTTAATGAAAGCAAAAAGCAAAAAGGGCTGAAAATGTAAAAGAATTAAGAAGGCGAGAATATGAAAGAAACAAATACAATTACTATAATTACATGTATACACACAGAGAGTAATACAAATTATTAATAAAAATTCAAACATTTGAAATTGTTGATTGTTTTATTCATGGAAGGGATTGGAACATGAAAGTCGAAAATTGTAACTATTCGAGGAAAGCTTTGGCGATCAATTCGCTTGCTACATTAGTCCTAAATGGGGCTGTGTATTCGTCTTATTAATTATAAACGTTACTTGGTCGAGACGTCTCAAACCGAGTCAGAAAACTGATCGCGCTTTTCATACGATTTTCAAAAATCTGTAAAACCTCTGCTAGGTCTGAAATTAAACATTTTAGAGTGAACTGACTCACGACACGTGCCATTTCAAGCGAACTTAAGCCATTCTAATTCTATATTTACTCTCCTGGCACATGATCATTTCCCCGAGCACATGGCCGTTTTTTTGAACAAAAAAGTTAAATTTTCCGAATATCCTCAAAAGCATGCTACACTTAATAAATGGACCACATGTCACCCTCAATTTCAAGCAAACATACGCCAAATGACTTCCATTTTTTTAACTAACAGCGCTGCTAACCCCCTGTTAGCCCCCTGTTGGATGGGTTGATGATGATATTATCATGAACAGAGCGAAATGCAAAAGATGACAGTACTGCAACAAACAGCACCGAGTCAGAAATGATTGCGCTTTTCATACGATTTTCAAAAATGCAAGCACTGAAATTAAACATTTTCGATTGAACTGACTCACGACACTTGCCATTTCAAGCGAACATACGCTAAACTACATCTTCGATATATTTTCTTGGAGCACATGACCATTTCAAACGAAATGATGAATTGTTTTCTATTTTACAGTTGTAGAGTCATTGTGTCTACAATTGTGACACCGGCGGTTTTAAGGCCATTGAGTTGTTTTTTTGCGAAAAGCTATGGATTTATGTCTTTGATAATACAGCCGGTATCAACTGCACGAACCGTGCTCTGCTTTGATGTTCAATGGAACTAGAACACTGCCTTACCTTCTGAACAGCAATCATAAGACAGTGTAAGCTACGATGTTATCAATGACTTACAGCTGTTGGCCACAAGATGGCGTTAAAAATGTGCTGTTTTCTTTATGCAGCGCCACCTTTTTGCCGGCGTTCGTTTGACAAAATTAAAAAAAAACTATATAAATGAATTTAAAAAAGATTTGGCAACGCTGAATGCAAACGGCGAAAAGCTTTAAAGCTCGTGTGGAAAATATGCGTTGCCACTGTTTTGCTAAAATGAGCTTCCAGTGCAGTCGTCGGCTTCCAGACGTGCGCGTTTCCAATCGCCGCAACTCTACACACGCTGCCAATGTGTTATCATGTCCTTTTAGGCAAAGGATGCGCTCACAATTTGCACAGTTCGCGTTCGGTTTTCATAGCTTTCGGTCGTCTCTGGCAAAGCAAAGCAAAGCGCAGCGCAGTCAAAGCCAAAGCACAACGCAAATCACGCAGCATCCTTAAGCACAGCATTCAAATCATATACGATTTAAACTTCTAACTTAACGTCTTCGTTAAAAAATTTATTAAAAAAAAAAAAGAAATTAAATAAAAAATTTTCAAAAACAAATTCAAATTAAAAACAACAACAAAAACATGTAACTTCTCAGGCAATTTTAATGTATCGTAAGCCAAAAAGGTGTGTTCTGTGTTGACTGTGAAATTTATTCAATTTTTTTTTTGTTTTTTGTATCTTTTATTTACTAATCTGTGCATCAAAGTTGAGCTTGTGCATGTTCCGGCTGCAAACTGTTGTTGTTGTTGTTGTGATGTTTGTTTTGGCACGCGGCCTGGCACGTCGCTCAATCATACGGGCGTTTGTCCGTGACGTGATGTGCCGTGCCGTGCCGTGCGGCAAATGTGAATTTTAAACTCTCAACAAATAAAAATTGTAGAAAAACGCATGCCAAAACAAAACAAAAACAACAACAACAATTATTTTGAACAAGTGTTGGTTTTTTTTTTTTTTTTTTTGTTTTTGTTCAAAAGTGTTGATTAAAATAATATTAAAAAATATAATAAACGAAACAAAAAGAATATTGTGTGCTTGTGTGTGTCTCTGTGTGTGTGTGAGTGTGTATGTGTGTGTGTGTGTGCTTTTACAAGGACCCGGAATACCTTGTAGAAGCCGCTAAGGCACAGGACACTGCCGCTTATTCTGTTCCTATTCATGGTTAGGTTAACAAATTCAAAGGGGAATTCTTCTTCTTCATCTTCTTCGTCTTCTTTAATGCTCTGACATGCTTTTACTTCTATTGTTGTAGAACAATTTTTGAGCGACGGTGACTCTGACTGTGACTATGACTATGACTGTCTTCTTCTTCTTCTTCTGCTGCTGATTTCGTATGACAGATTGTAATGCCATGTTGCTTACCCCTTCAGCCAGCATGCCAAAGTGTTTGTTGCTGTGTTTGTGTGTGTGTGAGTGCTTTGGGTTATCTTTTGATCTTCCACTGCTGTAAGCTTTGTAGTATCTGGCATCTGTTTGGTGTTTGGCAGATTATTTAGAGCATTTCAACAATTTTTGGCTAGCAACCAACGAAGAAACTCAAGCTCAAGCAAAATAAAAAAAAAAACAAAAAATAGTTTCGCTTATAATCACAAGGACTCAAAAGCTTAAAAAAAACTGAAGAAGAATGAAAAAAAGGGTTCGTTGGCATTTCGGTCGTTCTGTCTGTTTGTCTGTCTGTTTGTTTATTTGTCTGTTTGTCAGTTAGAAGCAAATAAAGTAACGAAGAGCTACGTTTGTGTTGCTTTGCGTTTCAATTCAATTTGCAGTCGGCAAACCGCAAATAATCGCTTTTCGTTTCATTGCGTCAAACTCGACATTTCGCACGTTATTTCATTAAAACATTCTTCTTTCTTTCATCTTGTTCTTGTTCTTCTTTATTTTGTTGTTTTTTTTATTTCCCTCCTTTATTTCATTTTCATTGCATGCACGCAGAACGAGCACGAGCACGAGCAGGAGCACAAGGTCGTGGCAGCAACAGCAACAGCAACGACATACTTGCATGAACGCAATCACTGTGCAGCAGCTCCCATAGCAGCAGCGGCAGTAACAACTCAATTCCGAGGCTAAAATAAGCGAAGCTAAGCTAAGCCGACTTGAGCTTGAGTTGAACTGAACTGAACTGAGCTGAGCTGAGCGAAGCAGCAAAGCAAAGGAATTGCAAACGGAACGTCAAACGAAACGTAAGAAGTCAGCGAAGTGTTCAAAAGGCGTCGTACGTACGGACAGATGGTCCGACTGACGGACGGACTGACAGACGGACGGACTAGTGAACTAACAAAAGGACTCTGCTAAGCCGCAAGGACACACTTCAAGTTATATTTACGAAGAAACGATTTTTATATACTTATATATATTTTTTTTGTATGCTTATTTTTATTTCATATAACATTAACGTTTTCTACAAGTTCTTGCGCTTGTTTTTGGCTTTGTTGTTGTTATTGGGTTTGTGTTTTGCGTTTTTGTTGGCTAAAAGCGTTAAATGCTTTCTGAAGGACATATGTATGTACATAAGTATGTATGAGCATGCCAACAAAAACAACAAGCACAACTTGCCGGCAATAAACAAAAGCAAAAACAAAAGCAAAAACAAAAACAGCAATGTTTTAAGCATAATTTTCAAATGCAGCCAAAAGAGCATGACCAAAAAATGTAACAAATGGCCAAAAGCAACAACAGCAACAACAGCAACAGCTTCAAATGCAATAAGCTTGAATGATGATGGCTTGAACTGATGCAATGAAGGCTTAGCTAAAGGACACGAAACACAAAGATAAAAAAAAGAACAAATCAATTTACAAAAAAAAAAAAAAAAACAAAAAAAAAAAACGGTCTAAAGCAGCGTGAAAAATAAAATCAAGATAAAAGCGAAACTCAGTGCCAACAACAACAACAAAACAAAAGTGCCAACGGCGCTATAAAAAAAAAAAAACACAAAAACAAAAACAACAACACAATATATAAAAAGGCTGCTGAACAAACTACAAAGCACAAAATAAGTTTAGTGAATAAAAATAAATAAATAATAAAAAAAAAAATCGGGAAAAGCATACAAAGACACACAAAGTGCGAAAGAGAGACAAAGAGACAGAGAGAGAGAAGAAGTTGAAACTAAATTTCATAATTGCAACAGATACTTTTGCGAACGAGCAAGAAGAAGACAAACAGTGCAAAATGCGAATGTCCTTCGGCAGTATTTTCTGCCTTTACGCCATTTTGGTGTCGCTGTGCAACGTGCCGCTGCGGCATGCCGCGCCCGCTCAGCAGCAACAGCAACAGCAGCCGCAGCATCATTTGTCGATTGGCGTTGAGGGTGATACGCCCACGTTGATTGTCACTTCCGCTGAAATCGGTCTAACGCCGGAATTGTTATTAGATGGCATGCCAGCAAAGGCAACACCAACAGCAACAGCAGCAACAACAACATCGTCGTCAGAAATGACAGTGTCAATGCATGTTGAAGTGAGCAGAGCAGAAGCAGTAGAAGTAAGAGAAGAAGAAGAAGAAGACGTAAGTGTAACAACCGCAAAAACCGCAAACATTAAAAGCGATGAAACGGTCTCTGACGAAGATACACCAATGCCAAAAGCAACAACAGCAACAACAACAACAACAACGGCAGTCGCATTGGAGACGCCACAGCGCACTTGGCCATCTGAAGAAGTTGAGCAAGCAGATGAAGAACATGGCACGAAGGCAATGACAACACCAACAACAACTACAACTACAAACACAATACCAGAATATGCAAGCAATTTGAATGTAAAACAAACTAAAACACTTCAAGAAGCAACGACAACAACAACGACAACGACAACAATGCAAGAGTTGCTTAACAGTAACAACAACAACGCGAACACTTTGCCAACGACCGTCACCGAAACTGTTGTCGCATTAAACACGAGCAAAATAATTGCGGTTGCCAGCGACAATCAATTGCAAGCCGCTGACAAAGTGCCAGCAACAATAGCAACAGATACGCTAACATCTCAGCCACCGTTGCCATCGCTGCCATCATCATCATCATCACCACCATCGCCAACAACTACAGCAACAGCAGCAGCAACAATGACTACTGCAGTTAATGCTGTTAGCGATGCCACCACAAATGACAAGCCAACAAGTTTTGTGCCAACACAAACACAAATACAAATACAAACAACAACAGCAACAGCAACAACAAATGCTTTGAACGCGTTAACAAAGACAATGCCAATTGAGGAGGAAAATAAGGACAATGTCGTTGCCAAAGCCGAAGCCGAGGCCGAAGACAGCCAACAGAACACAAGTTTGAACTCATTTGTGGTTGCCTACGATGATGAAATTTTAACAATAGATCGACCGCAACAAAGTGAAAGTGTTGCAACAACACAAACAACCCAATCAACAACAACAACAACAACAACAACAACAGACACAGACACATTAAAAGAAACAACAGCGAAACAAAATGAAGGCGTCAAACTAATCGATTTGGAACAAACAAATTCGCCTTTGGCATTAAGCAACGCCTTTCGCAAGCAGATTGGACACGATGGTCACAAGGAAACCATGAAGAAACAATTGGCAGAGCTAAATTTCAAGTCATCATCAGCAGCAGCAGCAGCAGCAACAACAATGGCTACAACAAAGACGCTGACAACAAAGCCGCCGCCAGCCACGTTGTTGCCCGTGCATAATGGCTACTTAGGACCGATCTTTATGGGCGAGAAGACGTTCAGTGTTGTGCATCCATTGAAGAAGCCACAGGCGCAGGCACAGCAGGAGCAACAACAGCAACAGCAACAACAACAACACAAGCCACCCAGCATTGAAGAGCAATTGCGTGATGGCCGTTTGGTTGAGATAATAGCGCCAACCGCCCTCCTAGAGCAGACACCAAGCACAAGCACAAGCACACAACGCACAGCATTGGACAAGACAACCGCGCCACCAACGCCAGCCTCAACAACAACAACAACCGCCGAGCATATGAGCAACAGCCGGGGCGGCCATAGCAACAGTCTTGAGTCCGAGGGTAATGTACATGCGCCACCTGTGCTGTCAACGACCGTCTTTCAAGTACCCGAAACACAGACGAGCACAACACGACAGCCCGGCGAGGCTAAAGAGAAGCTACCCAACTCACCGGCTGTCTTTGCCGGCGCTGACATACGCACCGAATCGAAAATATCTGATATACAAATTGAGGTTTACGATTCCACGGTCGATTCGATTGTTGCTTCGACAAATTTTAAGGATAATAATGAAGGATTCTTCGCTTTGCCCTTGGATGCAACCATTGGCACGACACGTCCGCCAGTGTCGGGCGTGACTCAAGAGCGTTTCACGCAATATGTTATCGATCGTGCGGATGTCTCGACGCAGGAGTCAAGCGTCTCGCCGCTTAGCATTGCGGCTGGCAAGCCGGAACCGGCTGCCATTGAGATACACATCAATGTCTCTGAGGGTTTCGGTAATGAGAGTGAAGATCTTGAATTCTCATATCGCCAGCCAGACTATAATACCAATAACAACAACAACAATAACAATATTATACACAATGCCGGTAAAACAATGAAGTCGTTCAGCAACGCCAACAATCTAAATAGCAAAGAACGTAGCGATGAAATACTTGTGGTCGAAATCATCGATACCGGCGACAATATGACAGAGAATTCGGCCAGCTCGGAGCACATCAATCCGATTTTCACCTTTCGCGCTGACACAGAAACCGCTGATGTCGAATTGAAGGATGTCAAGTATCTGCCGCCTGAGACAATTGTCCGACCGCCGCAGGTAACCGATGAATTGTTCATGGCTGATGTAAAGGGTGTGCTGGCTGGATCGGATGCAAGCTTTCCAGCACCGCCACCACCACCGCCGCCGCCACCACGCAAGCCCAGCATTGATCGTGATTCGGATACAATCTTCTATATATCCAATACGGAAGTCAAAGTCGGCGAATCTTTGCCGACATTGAAGCCGAGTCTCGATCAACAGCAACAACAGCAACAACAACAGCAGCAGCAGCAGCAGCAACAACAGCAACAATTGCTACGTAAATCACGTCTGGAGAATCAATTCTTTCCCGTAAATTACGCACCGTCGCAGGCACAGAGCAACGGCGGCGGTGGCGGCGAACATCATCGCTACGAGGAGGACATTATATTATCGCCGCTGCGCAACACCGCCGATGCATTGAAAATCTTTCGCAGTCAGGGCAATCAAATCGGTGGCGGCGCGGTGGCAGTCGACAGTGCGCCACCGCTGGATGTTACCTATGTCGGCGAATCGGTTATCGAGGTGGAGCAATCGGGCAGCGGCGCATCCCAATTGACGACCACACATACGCCGGATGTGATCATACAGCCGGCCATTTTGCCGGAAATGTCAATTGGTGTGCCGGTCATTGGGGAGTTACCGCCGCAAATCGAACTCAAAGAGATCGACTTCATGCCTGGCGAACTGACGGCTTCACAAGCGGGCAACGGCCTCAGCGGTGTCGGCGCCAACATCTATGAGAACGAATTGGATGAACATGCCGACAATAGCATTGCGGGCGGCGTCTACTACAGCGGCGGCATTGGCGCTGGCGGTGGCGCCGATCCGAATGCCAACGACCGTAATCGTTTGTTAGAGTCATCCATACAATATGGCGGCGATCTAATCGATGACGGTGCCGGCGGCGGGTTCGATGGCATCGAAGGCTCTTATCCATTCGAGAATCCAGCCAATTTACATCACAAACAGCAACCGTCATCGAGCTATGCACACTTCAATATCAATCACGGCGTTAATAACTTACGCAAAGATGAGCTTAGCGCTGAGTTGCCATCGTCGTTGGTGAGTGGCGTCGGCATTGGTTCCGAAGGCACACCCATATCGCTCATGCATG
The DNA here is from genome assembly GCA_034638295.1 of Phortica okadai. NCBI lineage: Eukaryota > Metazoa > Arthropoda > Insecta > Diptera > Drosophilidae > Phortica > Phortica okadai. The sequence goes on along the minus strand of CM067848.1, from coordinate 54,351,492 downwards.
ATAATGCAACTGTGCTGCCGCAGCAGCGCACTGGCAATGACAATGAGTCGTTGGCCATGTTCAACGGCACAAGCAGCACCAGCAGCAACAACAACAACAACAAGAACATTACGACGCAAACACAAGCAGAGCGTGGCGCTGGCAATGCGACCGCGTACTCGGAGGAGGAGCCAAGCAATTTCATGTCGGAAAATGGTGAGTGTTGCCGCTTTTGGGAATACTCGTACATGTTCAATGATTGAGTGTGCGTCGGTGTACAGTGCCGCTGGGGGGCAGGGGGGTTGCCATGAGCAAAGAATGCGAAATGTTTGCCAAATGAAATTTTCTAACTAATTTTCTCATTCTCTTCTTCCTCTATCTGCTTCTGCTTCTGGTGCTGGTGCTGATGCTGGTGCTGCTCTGCGTCTACATCTTCTTAATGCTGCGCGTGGCTGCGCTCTTGGTTCGTTCGCATTCGTTACAGGCTACTTGAACTTCTTTGCCGTGTCCGTGGGTCTCGTCATCATCATTTTGCCAGTGCTGCTATTTCTCAGCGTTTTTTGCGCTATACGGTAAGTGCACAGACACACTCACACACACACGTACTTCTAAGCGCACTACTATGTAGGGTAGCCACCATTTTTTTTTTTATTTTTTTTTTGTTGTATTTTTTTTTTCTACTTTAGTTTAGTGCGTTTGCCGCTCGTACGCTTGTTTGTCTCGAGTGGTGTTGCTGACGTTATATAATTGGTTACGCTCTAGCAAGCGTCTAATCTGCTTAGAGCACTAAAAGCCTCCAAGTCTGGCCTTCACATTACAACACAAGAGAACTCTACCGTACTTCATTTCTATTGAAACATTCGTTTATTTCGTCAAATAGTCGTTCATTCGTGCTTTTAACCTCCTTCAACGCACAGACTTGCAATTGTGTGGCGTCTTGTCGCGTCGCGTCGCGTCACAACGCTCGAATGCTCAAATCAAAAATAATTGCGTCGATATACCAAAAATTCAATCAAGTTGAAGAAGCAGTAAAAAGCAATAGCAAATCCTGCCTCAAGTAAAAGCAATTACGCGAGATTTCAAGTGTGCACAAAGTACGACAAAAACAAAACAAAACGAAACAGAACGAAACAGAACAAAACAAGAAAAAATAAGCACACACTCACACACACACATACATATATATATAGAGAGGAAGTTGTATTTAGCACGAAAGAAAAATAAAATATTGTTTTAAGTTGAGTGGCGCACATAAGCAATAGTCGCGCATTGAATGTGGTCATGGGCATGGGCATGGTCATGGGCGTGGTGTTGGCCATAATGGCGATGGCGGTGATGGCGGTGGGCGTGGGTCATGCTACGCTAAAGCGCATTTATCAGCTTCATTGTGGCATTTTTTATATTATTCGCATGTTGCCATGGCTTTAGGTACGAGCATATTTGGCAGATGTTAAGGCTTTGCTTATAACAAGCACTCATACGCCCAGTGGGCCCTTTGACAAATCTTTTATGCTTTTTAGTATGGCAACAAAATGGCAAACCGACAATCGCACATACGTACACACACAGACACACACAAACGCATACACTATCCTTCCAAATGACTGACTGCGTAAGCGAGTCTGAGTGAATGTTTGGCTTGTTGCAATAAATCTTTTTGCCACGTAAATGCGAATTTGTTGCTGTTTTTATGAAGGACTAAATGCCATGCCATGCCAACAACAACAACAATAACAACAACAAACGAAACAAAACGTAAGCTAAGAAAACCGAAAAAAAAGAATACCAAAAATACCATTTGATGACTTTAAGTAAGAGAATGAGAATGAATGCCGAAAATGGCAAACAAAACAAAAAAAAAAAAAATAAAATAAATAATAAAGACAGAAGGACAAACGTAATACAAAATTGTAGAAGAAAAAGAAGCTAACAAGCTGGCATTGCCATTGCTGCTGGTATTTGCTCACGGCATCAAAGCGGACAGACCGACAGACCGACAGACAGACAGACAGACAGCTTGACTAACTCAAATTGGTATGAATCTGAAGTGGCGTGGCAGCGCGGAAACCCGCAAGCAAACGCATAAAGTAGCAAATAAGAACCGCAAATGTGCTCGTCTTGTGCGCAAATGACAACGTGCAATGACAACGGCAAGGACATTGACAAAGTGTACGGCGACGCCTGATAGAGGACAAAGCATGCAGGACACAGCGCGGGCCGAGGAGAGTACGTTGAGGGCGAAAAGGCGACGCAAAAAGGTGTTGAATATAAGTGGAAGACGTCAGGCAGGACAGACAGAAAGACAGACAGACAGACGAGAGATGTGTATGAGAATAACAACAAAGACAACAACAACAACAAGCAAAAAAGCACGTCAAGAAATATGCGCAACGGAAGTGAATTTTCCTTTTTGTCAGACGTTAACATCCGGCCGGATTTTGCTTGTTCGCATTGCCTTCACACGACAAGTGACTTTGGGTGCGTGTGAATTGACATTGCCAACACACACACACACACACACACACGCTCGCGCACACGCACAGAGAGAAACACAAAAATTGCACAATAAAGTCAGCATGTAAAGGAATTAGTTGTGCGTGGCAGCGCGTCGGTGCGTCGCACGTCAAATAGCTAAGAGGAATATGTATAAACATATAAAAAAATATATATATATATATGTGTATAAAGGAGCGTAAAAAAAGCACACAAAGTGGCTAAGGAAGCCAACGGAAATTGCGCAAATGTTTTAACGCAAATGATGAAACGAAAAAGAAAAAGAAATTCCTAAATAAAAATGAAAGTTGAAATGGGCAACACTTGAGTTTGAAGCTGTGCCTGTTGGGCATAAAAAGAAGGCGCGTGAAATCAACAAAACACAAAAAGCAAAACAACAAAAAAGGTTAAAAGTTGTCATTGCCAACAATAAAACGAAAGCGAAAAATAAACGCGTCTTCTGTTCTTCTTCTTTCATTTCATGTAAAATAAACCAGAGCTATAAAACCAAAAGCAACAAATAAATAAGATCGCTTTAGTCGGAGATTTTAGACTCGCGTTGTCGGTTCTGCCACGCCCGCTAATCAGTTTTGCATACAATATTGTTATACACTACAGTCTTGTTTGTAGGATACAAAAGATTCGTTTCATACACCAAAGATATATCTATTTAATGGCAACTTTACTGTACTTTACTCATTTCGTTCTCTAGTAATAATTTTTTTAAATAAAAAAAAAAATGTATAACATCCTATGTTACAACGCACTTCACTATACATACCCCAATTCAACATTGGAATTTCGTTCTTGAGTTTAGTTATATATATTTTCTCATTTTCTCTGTCTCATATATATTGCATATAATTTCTTCTTAACATTTAACATTAACAAGTCTTCTTATTGCTTTTAATTTAAGTTACTTCATGCATCACAAGCAACGCAGTGGCAATGATGAGCAAGATAGCGAAGAAGGAACTGTTGGCGCTAACGGAAAGGATGCGGTAAGTACACAAATACTTGTGCAAATACACAAACACACACACAGACACAATAATAAACATATAGTAAAACATATGAACTTGCACACACATTGTGTTATATGTACATTTACTCTGATCTAAGTCAATTGACAATTTACAAACAAAATGAGAAGTCGCAGCAATGAAAAACCATTTCGCAATGTTAAGCAATGTGGCGTTTTCCAATTGACTTCAAATTGCCAGCGATTTTCCGGTGAAAATCAACGTATACGTGTGAGCGTGAGCGTGGATATAAGCACAGCTCGTGCAGCACACAGCATTTGTTCTGCTGATTGTTGGGTATGAGAGCAAATTTTATTGTCAGAAATAGTAAAAAAAAAAAAAATGTCTATTTGAAGTGAAATCCAATAAAATGACATCAAATAGTAAATAGAGCAAAAAAAAAAAAAAAGAACAAAGCAAACACAAAAGCTGAAGGATAAAAAAAAAAAATTTTTGTTTTGCTTTTGCAGTTTATTTGTATGACTGTAGCTGTATGAGCGTGTGTGTGTGTGTGTGTGTGTGTGTGTCTGTTTTTGTCTCATTGTGCATTGTAACGAGAGACTGGTCAAGTGCTCTGTAAAAATGCGTTAGGATGAGTTTTTCATTCATTTCCTTTGACTTTTTGAAATTGTTTGATTGTTTGTTTGTTTCTTTCTTTGGGTTTGCCTTTATTTGCTTGCACTTTTTATTTATTGCATACTTTTGTGCGACAGTTTTAGAAGCAGTGCAGAAGACACACACACACACATATCATATATGTAGCATAAACTTTTTTACTTTTATTACTTTTCACATATGATTTTTTTTTTTTTTTTCATTATTCAAAAAGGTTTTTTCTTAAATTTTTTTTCTCTTGTTTTTTTTTTTTTTTTGTCTTTGTTTGCTTTCACAGCCGAAAGAAGCAATCAAAGTCCATGAAATTGAAATTGCTGCTGATGTCCAACAGCAAATGCCGTCCAAAAGCAACAAGCAACATATAATGAACACAATAACAACAGCGACAGCAACAACAACAGCAACAACAACAACAAATATATGTACAAAATCAAGCAAAATGCAACTTGATTTGTCCAAAATCGAATCCGTCCAAGAGGCAACAGTTGCATGTAGCGATGCAAATGATGTTGCAACTGTTGCCAACACAAATAATGATGATGATTACTATGCGGGTCCAAATGGTTCTGTTACAAAAATGACACTACGCGATAATCATCTGATTGTTGTTACCGAAGAGCGTAATGTAAGTGTTGTTTGCTTGCTACGATGATTGATTGATTGATACATTGATTGATTGATTGATTGATTTATTGATTAACTTATCTAAACGCACGACGCACGCAAGCACACAAATATGCCTTACCAGTAATACACTCAATCACACACACACACCCACACACCTACACACACACACACATATATATGAATCCTGTTGTAGCATAGTTGTTATATGTCGTTGTGGTTCGTTCGTTGTTTCCTTCGTTTGCTCTTCCTTCTAAAATTTGTCTAAAAAAAAATTGTTTTTGCTTCTGTTGTCTTGATTGGTGTAAAATTAGACTTGGCATTGTTCTGGTTGTTGTTGTTGTTTGTATTTTTATGTGTGTGTGTGTATGTGTAATTTGTGCAGTCATTGTTGTTGTCATTATTGTTGTTGTTGTTGTTGTTGGCTTTCTATTTTTTTTTCTTGAAATAATGAACAAAATATTTGTTGATTTGCTTCTTTGTCTTGTCTATTATCTCTTCCTTTGTCTCTCTCTCTCTCTCTCTGCTGCGCACTGTTTCGCATACATCTTACTTCTTCTTCTTCTGCTTTTCTCTGTTTCAATAATGTTTTTTTGCTCAAAAAATGCAAGTCTTCTGCTAAACTTAAATGTGAATTTCCGTCAATTTGCCAGCATGTCAATATGTCTGTTAACACATGTATGCAATTATCTATTAATGGGTCAAAACTGTCTACCTGCATTTCTCTCTCTCTGCCACACACACACACAAACACACACACACACGCACACACTTGCTCATTTCCGTTGTCTATCTACGTGTCTATTTTTGCCAGTGTGTAAGAGCATTTATGTGTTTGCTGTTAATGTCTTGCCTGAAAGCGAAATGCATTTGTCATTTGACAGCACTTCAAAATGACCACAAATTAACCACAAATTACGCTATGAAAATCGTATTGAACATTAGTTCAAATCATAGTCCACTTTTTCTTCATGTCTTCTGTACTTTCACTTATGCGCCTGAGGCAAATAGCTTCTACATGTCTAACCATAATCATGAACAACTGTTTCCGCTGCCAGGCGACACTAATGTAAGGACATTTGATTCATTGCAGGATATTTCACGTAATGCGCGCGAAACGAAAATGCACACCGACAAGGATGGCGTATTCGTAGTGGAAGTTGCACGCGGCATTGATTCAACGCATGCTATGCCCGACAGCCCCAGCGCTGAGACAACCGAGCTGCCCTTCGATGCCAAACCGGCCGCGGCCAATGGCCTGGCGAGCGTTTTAACGACATCAACACTAACGTCGGCATCGGCATCGTCGTCGTCGTCGTCAGCAGCAACAGCAGCAATGTCACGCGGCGGCGATGCAACGGCATTGATGACGAGCAGCAGCAGTTTACATGACGCTGCCGTGCAGATACATGCGCCGCCGATGGATATTGTTGCTGCCGCTGCTGCCGAGGAATTGCAACGCAGCTTGCATCTGATCGAGGAGGTTGAAGAGGAGCCAGCGGTTGCGGTCGGTCTGAATGCCATGAGCGAGGCAGTGGAGGTGCCGGCAGATGGTGAGCTGGGTGAACTGGCGGCGACATTGCGTCAATGCTCGAACACCGGTCTGTCACAGTCGGATTTGAGCACAACTTCATCCAGTGACTCGAACAAACGTTACTCGTATGGCAATCAAGAATTGTACATCATTGAGCAGTCGGGCTATGCAACAACATCGCCAACAGCAACGCAATTGATTGCCAATCGCGTCGATGGCGACACTCTGGCCGATGACAATGATCGCAAGTCGGAGAATGGCAACAGTTTGGAGCATACGCCAGCCGGTGCCAAGCCAGCCGAATTGGAATTGCCCGTCGATAGTTCGACGGCAAACGAGCCAAATGCAAATGAACAAGTGGCGGCGGTTGAAAACGAAGAGGAGGAGGAGGATGAGCATAAAGAGAAAAATAAGAGTATTATAAGCGCTGCTGATGAACAAAATCAGCCGATTGAAGAACAAAATGGCATACAAGAGCATGCTGATAAGCAAGATGAAGAACAGCTTGAAGACCAACACTCAGCAAAAGTTGCCGAATTAAGCATTGAAATGAATGAAAATTTCAAGAAGACCGAAGTCAATGTTGCAGCAATTGATGCTCAGGCCAATGAGGTTGCCGATGTCGAGGCTGATGCTGTCAATGATGTTGGCGCCGAGCTGGCTTACGATAGTATTATGAGCCTGCCGGATCCGCCGTCAAATGAGGAAATAATACAATTGAATGATTTCACGCTCATCGAATCAAATCAATTGGACTCGTTGCCACCGCCGCCGCCACCACTGTTGCCATTGCAACAACAACAACAAGAAGCGGCCGAATCGGAAGCCATCGATGCCATTAACGGCAACAATGCTGAATTTAGCGCACAATTTGTAGGCAAATCGGCCGAAGGCAACGATGAGAAAATGGCAACACTCACGAATGGCAATGTCCTGCCGACAATGCAACAATTACCAACAACAGCAACAACAGCGGCAGTGGCAGCGGAGAAGTTATATGCCGCAACACACCCACCAGCGAACATGACGGATATGAGCAACGGCAAATTGGTGCCATCGACGCTGACACCGCCCGCCTCGCCGCCCGCATCGCCGGCAGCAAACGTGTCAGCGCAGTCGTCGCCATCGCTGCCGCCGCCAACATCATCCTCGACATCGACCGCGGGCACACTCTATGGCAACGGTCTTGCCAATGGCGTTGGCGTTGGCGTCGGCGTCGGCGTCAACGCTGGCATATGCGCGCCACTGCCCGCGGTCGCTGTTGATGTGAATGGCAGTTAATACGTTAACGGTTAGTAGTTGCCACGCCCACTTAGCTGTTGATGTTGATCACGCTGATGAAGATGATGGCTTGGCGGCCTAAAAACAACTCAAATTGCGCACTTCATAAAAGTTGTTCAAGTAATAAACTTTTTTTTTGTTTTTTTTAATTTTTTTTTTCTTAAATAAAAACAACGAATAAATGGCAACTCTGGCGCGCAATGAACAACATCAAATGCAACAGTAAAGTAATAGAGAAAAAAAAGAAGGTAAGAAGATTTACAAGAAAATAAATAAAAAATAAATGAATAAGAAAAACACATAAATAAAACACTATTCGTATGTCTTTTAAAAAAAAAAAATAAATGTCACTTTTATAGTCAGGAGAAAAAAATAATAATTATTAAAAAAAAAAAACAAACAAAAAAAAAAAAATAGTAGAATCTGAAACAGAAACTTTTTTTTAGCATAAGTTGAGGCGTTGCGCTGCAAAGACGGCAAAGACGTTAAAAAAAGAACGAGAAGAAGAAGCATAAAATGAACTTTTGAGACTTTTTGCGACTAATGAGCAAGAAAGAGAGATGAGAAAAAACAAAAATGAGTCGAAAAAAATAAAACGAGTAAAATTAGAGAAATTCCGAAGCGCAAAAAAAAAAAAAATAAATAAATGAAAAGTACATTGTTAGACTTATGATGAGAAAAAAATGAACGTAGGTAATTCTATATGTGTATATGTATGTATGTACACATATATATACTCACAAACACACACTAACTACTTATATACATACTTAAATAAGCAAAGTAAACCGAAAGCGTAAAAGATGCAAATCTGAAATAAAGCGTGAGATGAAAAATAATTAAGGTGAAATACGAACAAAAACAAAACCAAAAAAAAAATACTACGCAAACTGTTTGTTAATTCAACTTCTTACGTAATAATTGATTGAAGAATTAAGAATAGAAAAAAATAAATAATATAAAATAATTTATTTGTCTACATGTGAGCGCGTTTAAATATTACAAAGATAAACAAATACACACACACAACTACACAGAAAAACTAACACAACTTCAACTAAAGCTAATTCAATGTCTATTCTATTAAAACGCAAAACAAAACAAAACAAAAAAATAAAAATAAAAACAAAACAACAACAAAAATCGCAATTAACCAAAAATCTGTCACAAGTGTCAAAGGTGTCACACACAAAATGCATGACGAGAAGTGAAACGAAATTTGCCAAAGCGTTGCATGCAACATGTGTGTCAATGGCGCTGAAACAATTAAATATTAAATATTTCATGTGCCGAAATTTTATATTTTAACACGAAAAAAAAAAAATGAAAACAAAAAAAGGAAAAAAAGCAACAAAAAGGAAATCAAAACCAATAAAAAATATTGAAGAAAAAACAAAACTGTTCCGCAAAGAATTTTTACAAAAGATGAAATACAAAAGGCAAATGAGTATAAACAAAGAAACTAAAATTTAATTTTTTTATGGTAATTTTTAGTTTAATTTTTGTTTAAAAACACAAAATATAAAATAATTAAGAAAAATGATGAAGAGAAAAAAGCAGAAAAAAAATTGGCGACAAAAACACACGGAATTATTATAAATAATAAATAAACAATAGTAGAGTATAAAAAAAATAAGAGAATTTTTTTTTAACGATATAAATTAAATTATTATAAGTAGTTATAATTGTTTATTGACAATTTTATGAGTTGTTTATATAAAGAAAAAAGAAACGAAAAGAAAAATTCTAAAAAAAACACGAGTCAGTAAGGAGAAGCAGAGTTGCCAAAGCGCAAAAACATTTTTTTTTAGAGACAAAACAAAACCAAAAAAAAAAAAAAAAACAAAGGATTTAAAAGTGGAAATCAAATTTAAATTGTATGGTAAAAGGTAAATGTGATTGTTATTTAACTTAATAATTAAGTTAATTATTATAATTAAAAGAGAAATTGAAAGCAAAGCAAAGTAAAGTAAAAGTAAAACAGAAAGCCAATGTCATAATTAAGCCAACAATAAATTGTTCATGGCTATGATATAATGAAAAGTGACAACGGAGAAACTGCGAAGAGGGGAAGCATGGAGGAAGAGAAACAAAGAGCGCAAAAGTAGCGAAAAATTTAATACACGCATTAAATAAAATACAAAATAAAAATTAATTATTTAAAAACCAAAAACAAAAAAAAAAGTTTGTTTTTATTCTGTGCGATTTCACAGCCGCCCAAATATTTGACACTAGATACGCTTATGTAACGCATAGACGCACATTACATAAGACATAACACTAATATTGATTTTAAATGATAAATTGTCATATGTGAAGTGCGATTGTATGCAACATAGCAGTTGTTAATATTGACAATGTTGCTTCAATGGTCAACATAGACGGCATTTGTACTGCTCTTCGTTGTTATTGTTTTTGTACAGTGCGCTCCTTGCTGTGATATTGAATTCGCGCGTGATTGCAATATTGTTGTTATTGCTTTTATTTGCTTACTCCTGCAAAGTGCCATCTACGAACGATTCCAAGCATTGGGCCAAGCTGAGTTGTGTCGAATGATGTTGAAAAATTAATGAATTGATTCGTTTCCGTTTTTTTTTTTGGCACAAATGTCATTAACAAACCTCATTTACATAAAAACGACTGCACACATCATCATCATCATTGTGAATGCATTTAAAATTGCTTTTCCAGAGGACATTTTAGCACAAATGGAAATAGTCGTCTGAATAGGTCTACAAAATATACTACAAAAGTGCGCTTTATAAGTAATATAATGATAATTCATAACAAATCACTACTAAAGAAGGTGGGAAAGAGAGAAAGCTTCGCTAAAATTCAAGCTCATTGAGTTTATGTCATAGCATGGCATAAAGTGTGTTAATCTGCGTGTGGGGTATATATAAACAAAACTCACACACACAGTCTCTTTAAATCTAAATAAGCCCAAGGAGCATGTCACTTTTTTGTCAATGTTAACAATTCGAATCTTGCTACTATCCAATTTACTTAAATCGTTTTTAATATTTAATATATATGTTTATATATATGTACATAAACACGCATATAAATGAATGCTGCTTTTTTGCTGAATGCCGTGGCATTAACAATTGATTGACCGCAAACAAAATACGTTTTTATAATTAAAATCAAATTATTGGCTTGCCAACAAAAGCACATCGGCAACCGCAAATAAAAATATGTCACTTGACATCGGTTAAAGTCGCATGCATTTTAGTGGACAAGCAGACCAACCATGTAGCTCAAATGGCATGTGCTTTAAAATTCCATTGACAATTTCATGCCGAGTCTTAAGTTCTGTTAATATGCGCTGCACATGCGTTACTTCAAAGTTGACAATGATGAATATTTCAATGACCAATGATGTTTTTCAAAACTGTTTTAGCTTATATTGTGCATATTAACACAAGGCATGCAACAAATTAACACTGATATATATTTTGTAATTCTATTAAGTGTAGAAGAGCAAATAAAAGTGGAAAAAATAGTGAGAGAGACTAAAAGAGCTTGAAATGTTTATTTTGCAATTCATTTATTAATGAACATTCAACAAAATATGCACTTAAATTAATAATTTTAATTAAGCACACAGCCAAGTGCATTTGTGCGTATGCATGTGTGTGTATTTGTCTTAAAACGAACATAAATAAAATTCTATATTAATAATAATAAATAATGTATAATGAATTTGTCGGAAATGCCTTAAAGAAAATGAAAATAGCTAAATTTGCCATAAAGAATGCAAAACACGTCAAGAATTCTAAATTACGTGCAACTCATGCAAATCACTTTTATGCTTTTGACTTTATATTTACATATATTGTATATGTGGCTGTGTGTATGTGTGAGCATGCTTGTGTATCTCTCATGTATGTTTATTTATGAAAAATATTTATTTTGCAAAAACAAAAAAATGCATGAGTTACTTTTTCACTCACTTGTTGTTATAATAAATTCATGTTTTCGAAGGCTTCCAAAAAAGATTTGCAAATCAAAAAATCAATCAAAATTTATTTCATTTGTGCAAAGACGATAAGCCCTGTGTTGGTATTGGTGTGTCGGTCGGCTGTCAGTTGTTGCCCCTTTGGACAAACACACACACATACACACAAATTCACTTACAATGTTCGTAGAAATATTCACACTTGAATTTTCTTGTTTATGTGCAATCAACAATAAATCGCTTGATTAATTTGTACACACATACTTCTTTAATCCTTGCAAAAAGGCGTTATATTGTTTAGGACATGATGTTTTCCAACGCATACATACATACATACATACATACATACATACAGTAGATCAACGAAATATGACTCACTCGTAATTCGGACAATCAAAAAGTCGGAAATTTGACAATTCAAACGTTTCGATAATCCGGACGCTTGATAATCTGAACACTCAATGATTCGTTCACTCGATTATCCGGATACTCAATAATTCAGTCAGTCACTTGTCAGAATTCCAACTGTACGGCTTATCGAGGTTCAATTGTACCATATACATATGTATGTATGTATTATATAAACAAATTTGTAAAATTTTGTTTGCTTGTTCATTATTTTTTGCCGCATTTTCATTAAATTGAACTTTATTTTTGTTCTTTTGCATATTTTCATTAGTTTTGTAATAATTTTGTGCATATTAAATAAAATCAAAGGTTTTTTCTGTTTATTATTATTTTTTAATGTATTTATTGTTCTTTTGCAGCACAGCCATAGGCGCGTGGCTATTAGTTTTGCTGGCAATTTGATTTTGCAATTTTCTTTTTTTTTATACTCTTCACGCAGTGAATAGTATTGTAAGTTTGTGCTGAAGTTTGTAACACATAGAGAAATTCACTTGCGACTATATAAAGTATATATATGTATTCTTGTTAACGACGAACACTGCTTCTGCTGTATATATACGATCTCCTCCCTCAGTTTTGAAGATATCGAGCTGAAATTTTGCACAGAGCTTTATTTTTGTGCGATCAACTCATTTGTCGGAACCGGCAATATCGGACCACTGGAACCGGTAGCCCCCATACGAAAATGAGAAGAAAAATTAACAAAACTTGAATCGTTGTATGCAAAACTTTTTTTGTCCGACTAAATGCCTGAAAGTTCCATTGAGATCGGACAACTAGTACTAGAAAAACAATAAAATTTGGCTTATAGGCTAATAAAATGAATAGAAAATAGATTCATTCATCAAAATGGGTGTGGCACAAGAAAGGGCTTGAAGAGTATCTAAGTTTCAGCCCTGCTGAAGTTAGCGTCCTAACTGTTTTTTTTTTAATTTTTTCTCCAATATAAAACATGAGTAAATCGAATTTATTTATTGTGTTTGCTGTTAGTGAGTTAATTTGATTTATAAAATGAAATTTTGTGCCGTGGCAGCATTTTATTAATTTACGCGCATTTGATTGCAAATCAAATAGAGAAAAAATGTGTATCATTAAATCGAATTGTTGACGAAAAAAAAATAAATAAATAAATAAATAAATAAATATACAAAATAAATGTTCAAAAACAGAAGAGACAAATTAGAAAGCTCAAAAAAAAAAAAAAAAAAATATCAGAAAATTTCCATTAACATTATTAAATCTTTGTTGTGGAAAAAACAACAAACTGTAATTGCAAAAATAAACTGAAAAAAATATGAACGTACAAACAGAACGGTTTGAAGCAAATAACAAACAAGCAAGAGAAGACAAACAAAAGAAAACAGTGGGAGAAAAAAAACGAAACTCTTTTGTGGCGCGCAAAATGGCAGAAAGTCGAAGAAATGGCGCGGGCATAATGCAATCGTGGCATTTGACATAAACCATGCGTAAATAAAATAGCTGACGGCCAATGTGCAACTAATGCGGCAATCGTTACGCAATGAGAAGGTACCGAGTGTGGCACGGCATTGTGCAACGATGCTCAGCAAGCAGGAAGAAGAAGCAGTAAGGGAGCATTTTAAATTGGTATCAGAAATGCCAAACATACAAGCACACACACACACACACACAATGCCATGGTTGTATGATAAATGCAGCTTAAAAAATGTGTAGCATACTTCAGGCATTGGTTTTATTTATTTCAGTGCACACATGAGCAACATGAGTAACATTAAAATGCTGCAAACTGTGCCGTGCCGTGTCGAGCAGCATTGAGCTTTGCTTCATGCTCTAAGCTGAGCTCTAAGCGGTAATTTAGTAGTCAACGGCGCAGCATAAAAATACTCAGCAGAGTTACATATGTATGTGTGGCAAAAGCAACAAAATGATAAGCAAAACAAAGAGAATAACTTATTTGTTGATGTTGTTGTTTGCGATGCCTTTAAATTGAAAATTCTGTTTTCGTTTTCATGATTGGACAATATATGTATGTATATGTATAAGTTTGAAAAGTGCTACAACAAATCAAAGACAATCATCATCGATGACAAACGGAGATATTTTAAAATGCTTGAAAAAGAGAACAAAAAAAAAAAAAAAAAATAATGTAATAAAAAAACTTTACGAAAAAATTAAAACAAATAAGGAATTCGAAGCGTTTATATTGCCTCTAATCGTATTGAAAAATGTGTGTCTGGGTGTGTGTGTTTGTGTGTTTGTTGCATTGACGGCAATCAGTAAAATGTTGAAACAACAACAATAAAACAATGTAAATTTTATATGCCTTGAGGCAAGTGCTTGATTGGTTTGTGATTGGCGCACAAGCATTGAAAATCACTTAACAAATCTGTGTGCGTGTGTGTGTGTGTGTGTGTGTGTGTAAATGCAAATGTGTTTGTGACCGAAACAATGTCAGTGTTGTTAAATGAGTCGCAAAACATACAAACTTGATTGATAAACGAAGCAAAATCGTATTTATGCATCATCATTTGAAAATATTAAATTTCATTGTGAACGCAAATGATTTCATATTAAAAACATGTCCGTCCTTCTGTCTGTCTGTCTGTCTGTCTGTCCGTTTGTTCGTGCATCGGTTGCTGCGCAAACTGTCAGCTTAACGATTTAAACCTTAATTTTCAATAATTTCATTACACTTGACCGTGATGGTTATTTTTGTTGCTGTTGCTGTTGTTGGTTATTGTTATTGCCGTTCCAACAAACCAGAAATGCCATTATCATTTGTGCTGTAATTATTTAATAAGATTTCAGTCATGTTTCACATCATTTTATATCACATTTATTTATTGCCGAGGTAGGCGTCAAATGGACAAAGGCCGGTAAGAGGGGGGGGACAATTCACCAACAACCACCAATCGATAATTACGCGTGGACAACGATGTTGGTCAGCATAAAATGCAATTAATACATTTACACTTTCAATTACATTTTTTTTTTCTTTAATATTTAATTAGTTTGCATATTTTTTTTTTTTTTAATGAATGGAAAGTATCACCTTCTGAAATATATAAATTAATTAGTTGAGAAGAAATCTGTGGCAAAAAATTGCTGGCAACTCTATTAAAATAATGTTAAGATTGCAATTAATAGCTTTGTTAATAGAAAAATAAATAGTTACATTATTGCTGGCAATTTGGATTCCAAATCCATTCTTCCGAGCAATTGTAATTAATTGTATATTATGTTAAGCTTCAATTTACATTTAATAGAATATTATTGTGAACAATGCTTAATAGAATTGTCAGAAAATCATGAACTTTGCGACTATTTTCACTGGCAACTCATGAACTTCTTTTTATTGTTATTACATTCAATTCGACAAAACTAAGTCTGTAGGGTATTTATAACTCATAAGAGCTTATATTTATCTATTTTGCTCTTCTGTTTTGAATATATATTTTTTTTTAATTGTGTACGCGAACATACATACACGATATAATCGATAGCCGGCTAATGAATGAACGTTCATGGCAAGTTTCATTTGATGCTGCAAATCGGATCTGCGACCACAACGAAATCAACAATTGCAACAACAATATAACATAAAGAACAACAATACTGGCATGCAGTTGTGAATTGTGCCAAGTTGACATTGTTAATTTGATTACCCTTTTATTGCTATCATGTTGACCATGGCAGCTATTAAAATGATATTTGCATCAACAGCAATAATGAAAGCAAACTTGGTTTGAATACAAAATGTGTCTGTCTGTGTGTGTGTGTTGTATGTGTGTGGGAACGATCTATGAAAAGTCAAAATGCCTTCTAAATTTATGTTGTATGTACGTGAATGTATCACACACTCTCGCTCACACACACACATGTGATTCATTCATTTAGCACACGCTGCGCTCCTTGCTCTAGTTGCTTTTGTAGCTTTACGCATGAAAAGAAAATCCTTTTTCTGAATGCGCTTATTTGCCAACTAAATGCCAAAATGTACGATTTTAATGCGTAACAAATGCCAAACTGTGTATAAATGTTCATATACATATATGTATGTACATATGTAAGTATATATAAAAGTAAAGCAGAAATAATAAAAGAACGAAAAATAGTCGAAAAACGAAAATAGAGTGAAAAGCCAAAGTGGCATTTGAAGGTATCCAATGAATGGTTATGTCCATGAAGAAGGGCGTAGGTCGGCGGGGCTGAGGAGGAGACTAATGTTGACCAAATGTGAAAGCGTGTGAGTGATTGAGAAGGAGGGAGAAGTTGGGGGTTACTGATAGCAAAAGCTTAAGAAAAATTGGCAGTTAAATGGGAGAAAAAAAAGGAAGCTGAATGAGATCCCACATGCCGCTTACGCTGCCGGCGTGGCTGCTGCTGCTGCTGAGACTGCGACTGCTTTCATGCTAACAGCTTTTTACGTGGAATCATTCAAGCGCATTAATTCTTTTTAATGCCAAAATAATAACGACGACGCCATTATGACAATAACAACAACAAAAAAATCCATAGCAGCGACAACGGTTGACGCCAAAAAGTCTGCAACAGAATTTTTTTTTCCCCAATTGACCAAACTGTGAAAATAAGAAGTCGAATTCAAAGCAAAAGAAAAAAGTAGAAAAACAAAATGAAAATAACAACAACATAACAATATAAAAAAGAGAATATTGTTATATAAAAGCTGATAACAAAATCAAAGCTAACAAAAAACCTATTGAACAACTACAAAACAGAAAAGTTAAGAAGAAGAAAAGTAAAGAGAGAAAGGCGTACGATAAACTGGAGCCAGACTGCGTGAAAGTCAGAAAGACACACACACACACACACACACAAAAGACTGACTAAGATAGAGAATGAAAAAGCGAAAACAACTGACAGACTGACTGAGCGACTAAGCGAGCGACGAATAGACAGACAGACAGACAGACAGACAGTAATAGCGGCAAAATAATGTCAGCAAAAGCGAAGAACACATTTTGAGTGCTATTTTCTATATTTGATTGTGCGAGACAGCAAAGCAGAGAAGAGCAGAAGAGTCTATTGAAGTATCTGTGTGTGTGTGTGTGTGTGTGTGTGTGTGTGTGTGTGTGTGTGTGTGTGTCAGAGTGTATTCGTTCACTTGGGTATGTGAAGAGCTCATAATGACTAAACCAGCAGCCAACAGAACTCAACGAACCACGACTAACAGCAACAATAACAACAACAACAACAATAATACAAACAGCAACAATAACAAAAACAACAAGCCAAAGGATATGAACAATAATGAACTGCCTCGGCTAAATGTATTTGCTAAGAAAATTAATAGCTGAGTTAAAATGTTTCCTCGACTGCTGTGAAATGCTTATATAATCAGTGTATGTGTGTGAGTGTGAGTGGCTGAGGGTGTTTGCTTATCTATATATTTCTCTCTCGCTCTCTCTCTCTCTGCATATATAAGTGTGCGTGCTTAACTGACTTTCGAAGCTTTTTAAGCGTATTTAAATATTTGATTTTCATTTAATTTTATTTAAATCATGTTGACTATTAAGTTGCCTAACATAAAAAAAACAGCAACAACAGCAACAACAACAACAAAAGAATGTAATAAAACAGTTTTATTTTATTACAAAAATATAAACAACAAAAATAATAGAATATATCAAAATGTTATAAAAAACAATCAAAAGTAAAAGAGATAAAAACGAATAAAGAAAAAAAACCAAAAATAAAGATAGAAAAAAGTAAGAAAAATCAATGCAAACATGTTGAAACAGATGCGTCCATGCGCAACGCATGTTTGGACCGACCGACCGACCGACCGACAAACGGACAGACCGACAGATCGACTGAACGACCGACCAATCGAGACACACACACACATACTCATCGAATAAATGTATGTAAGTGTGTCGATTTTGAATGGGAGATGTAATAAAAAATAAATATAAAAACAGCATGGCTCACATTTTTTTGTATTGTTATGAACATGTTTACAGTTAATTTCAATGCGTACGCGATTGAACTTTACCGAATTTGCTACAAGTAAATATACAATAGTGGTCAATGAAATAATCCTGCTTTTGATGAACTCTTAAGCGTTTGAATGAATAGAAGAATGACAGTAAATTTGTAATTGTGTAAGATCTGGATCTGTCCTGGAGATCTGGAGACATGTTGGCTGGTGTATTAGAACAGTAGAACCGAACTGATCGCTAGAAGCCATTCTTTTGGCACTTAACTTGTATCCTTAGGTTTATTGTTCTAATGTTAGACTCTGACATGTGGCAGTATGACTTTCTACATCATTTTTGTCGACCGATGCATTTTCGCTAAACCATTGTAATAGTCAAACTCTACAATAAGCGACGTTGCTCAAGTCGTGCTTACAGATCCACAGAAAATTTTGGCTGTTCAGTCGTATAAACTGTTAAGAAGACCTGAGCCATTATTGTGAACAATTTGCGCACTATGGATTATGTAAGACATTTAGAATACGTTAGGATTGTACATCATTATAAGCTGCATTACTATTTTTTTTACCTAAACTGTTTGCGTGTGTGTATATTGGCCATGTCACGTACGCGAATACATAAATGTTAGTATATTTGTGACTCCCTCTCTCTCTCTCATACCCTCTTCCATTGTATGTGTTGTGGCACTTAGATTTGCTGGAATGTGAACATTTTGTGTAACATTTCGTTTTCGTGCATTTTGTCATTTCAATTGAAAACAATAACAAATCCGCGCATAGTTTCGATGTTATCGTTTCGATTCGATTCGATTCACTGTGATTTGATTTTGGTTTTCATTTCAATCGCTAGCTCAAAATAAAACAACAATAATAATAAACTTTTAATTTGTGGCTTGAATTTGTAATAACTTTTTTTTTTTGTTTTGGCAAATTATAAATTTTTGTTTTGTATTGTAAAATTTAAAGAATGTTATTTTCAACATTACATGTAATTTGATGTTCTTTCATGTATTTAAGTGTGCTTAAATGATTTGTTGTTGTTATTCACTTATATTATTTGGCACGTCTTACAAATGACAATCATTTGACAACATAATAGACATGAACACACTCACACAAATGTATCTTATCTTTTTGACATATGCTTCAAGCTGTTGCAGTTTATTTGTCAGCAGTTGCAACAACAACAGCAACATAAACATTTTGTCAGTGTTGTGTCAATGCCGTGTAGCAAAAAGAAGTGCAAGCAAACAATAACAGAGCCAACAAAAAAAAAAAAAAGAAAAAATGAAAAAGGGAAGAAAAGAAGGCTAAAGGAAAAAGTATATTTATTTTATGTACATGTATCTTACATACATATATGTGCAAGGAACATACAACACAGATTCACTCAGAGCCATGTAGACCACACACACATACATGCACAGCGGCCATTATACGCACTTGCGGCACTCATTCATTTGTTCGCTTCTCATACTTGTTGTATTCAAATTACCTATACCCTCTAGATCCTGTATCATGGTATATGAAGTTTGCTTGAGGCCAAATTCATGTAATGCATAGAAGGAGAACCCATAGAAGTGAAATTCCATAAAGTTTACATTACAATGATCAGGTATACTAGAGACATGTTCGATTAGTTTTTTCCTCTTTCCGTCGTTTCACCAACAACGAAAGGTTTTCCTTTGTAAATCATAAGGAACATGTAACTTTCTATGCAGGCCCTATAAATATACCACTTTAAAATTACATGCCACAAAATACATCTCTCCCCTTAGTGAGATTTTAAAAAAATTCAACATGTTTTGATTGATCTTTTAGAAATTTTAAACAATATTCGAATGAGTCACGTCAGATGTCTGTATTTTGTTGTTAAATTTGAGGCGTGGCATTGTCCATCATGTGTGCAGGGTATTGTATTCTCAAGTATACTCGACTATGCCTTCTTTACTGATTGTTGAAGTTGTCGTTGCTGTTATTGTTTGCTTGTTTGTTTGTCTGCGTGCATACTTCTTTTTTTTGGTCTGCTTGGCTGTCGCCGTTGCTGAAGCTGCTCTTATTTTTTGACAAGGCAATCAGTAAGACGCACTCACACACAGACGGAAAGCCAGACAGACAGACAGACAGACAGACACAAACAAACAGTCAGTGATATAAACATGTGTGCAATAAAAATTTTGTATATAAATATGTCTGTGTGTATGTCCGTGTCGGGCTTGTGTGTGCCTGTGTGCGGGTGAGCTTGTTTATTTGTCGCTTTGCTTAAGCCGGAAACTCGTCAAGTGACTTTGCTGATTCAGGAAATAGTATTTGCATTTTGTATCACTTAAGCGCCGCAAATACTTGAACTTATATTGCCGCAGGAAACATTTATTGCTGCTCTCGCTGATATTTGCTACTGTCAATCGTCGTGGTTTGCTTCTATTTTTTTGCGTTTTTTTTTATTTTTTGGTGTTTTTTTGTTTGGCACTAAGATGACACATTGAGCGCACACACATCCTTTTTGAAACAGAAAACAAAAAAAAAAATATTGCCATTTGCTTTGCGCGATTTTGACTTGAATTTTATTTTCGTTCCTTCTTTTTATTTTGTGTTATTTGTTTCATTTCGGTCATGTTCTTTGTTGCTTCTCAGTTTGTTTGCATTCGTTTGCGTCGTTTGCGTTTTATTTGCAGCTCAAATGTTAAATGTCGTCGCATTATGAGGTTTAAGTGGCTTCACTGCTGATGCTGTTGTTGCTGCCGACGACGACGACGACGACGACGACAACTTCCTTGAATCATAAAAGCGGCAAAGACAGAGCAGGCAAGAAAGAAAAAGAAAGCACCCAAAGTGCGTGAATTCCAATCAAACTTCAGGCTCATTTCTTGCTGCCATTTGACATGACATTTGAGTTGCGGAGCCTTAATGAAGTCGCTAAGTCGTCGACTTGACTGTAAATTGGCACAAAAAAGCCACTTTTTCTGTCTGACTGTCTGTCTGTCTGTTGGTTTGTGTGTGTGTGAATGTGTCTTTGGTTGGTTTTGCATACCCTGCATTTTCATTTCTTTACCTTACTTCAACGTTGCATCTCCACAGCTCAAAAAGCAATATTGTGTAGTTCTATGTTACATAGAGCTACGTAATACATACGCCAGTCTAGCATACGTAATTTCTCTTTGAGCATTACGTATGATTAATTTTTTTATCTTTCTTCCTTTGTAAAATGCCTTAAATCATTTTGTGTTTTTTTTTAATTATTCATTTGTTTTGGAATTTTGATTGCAACATGTTGTTAACAACAACTTTTTATTGTAAAGTTATAAAATTTGTTTTTGTTGTTTTGTGTTTTTTTTCACACATACTTTGTCTCTAATAATGCTTTCCATAATAAATGTGCGACATTTGCACTTTCACTGTCACGCCCTGCTGACACTCAAGCGACAATAATAATATTTACTCGCTCGCTCACACTCATTGTCTAACAACACTAAAACTGTCCGAACGCCTTGACAGATCCCAACTCATCTGTCAGACATTTCCACGTTCGTTGCTAATTATGAAAATTTGCATGCAACGCAACGTTCAACGTGGCATTAATGGGCGTGTTCTTTTTGCCAGTGAGCGTTAAAATTGGGCGTAACGAACGCATAATGGATTTTGTTAAATGATGCTGTCCTCCACGTTGTCGTTGCGTTCGACCTCATTGTCGGCAATGTCTTCACTTTGTTCATGTTGCGTCATGTCAGCGTAAATTTCCTGTTTAGTTTTTGCTGTGCATCATTAATTTTCAATTAACACTGTGCAACATAGTTTATTGGCCAAGTTAGCTGATGCAGATACGCGACGAGACGAGGCGAGGCGAGATGAGAGGTGTCGGGTTGAGTTGAAATGATAATGACAATGACAATGGCGACGTCTGCGTTAACTTCAATGCCGGCGTTCATAATAATGTTGTTGGTAATGGTGTTGCTGCTGATGATAATGACGGTCGGACAGACGGCCGGTCTTTGCAAATTGAATTTATGTGCAATAAACGCTCATGTCTTTGCCTCGAACGGTTTGTCGACCACTTTGGTCACCTTCAACAGCATTTTTCGCGCGCGCGCGCATACAATTCGCTTTTACTCATTTGCGTGTAAATTTAATGCACTTGCAATTATTGTCGTCCTTTCATCTCATTCAGCGCGTTGCCATTGGCATTATCCTTTTGTTGTTGGACGCTGCTGTTTCGACGTCAACGTCAACGTTAACGTCGGCGTTGCCACTTTGTGAATGGTTCCATTTGCACTTAATCGTCGGCTCGCTCGTTCACTCGTTCACTCATTCGCTCGCTCGTTCGTTCATGTTCATGCTTTCAGCTCTGTGACCATTAAAAGCATTTCAATCCTTTTCGCTTCTCTTAGTCCTTTATTTTAGTTGTTGTTGTTGTTTTTTTTTTTTTGAGCTGCTTTCTTGCATTACTTGCTACTCTGGCGGCTTGCTTGTGTCTGCTTATCCGGCTTGTTTTTGGTTTTTTTGGTCCTTTTCCTTGTTGCTTTTTCTTTTTTGTTGTTTCTTTTTTTTGCACTCTTCGCATTTATAGTCGAGCACTTAAGTTAAGCGTGCTAATTGTATTAAAAGTGTCTCACTTGCGCCTTGTGCCACTTGCTAACTTGCTCTTGGTTGAGGGGCGGCCAGCAAATGCTACGACATTGTTGTTGTCGTCCTCATCATCATCGTCGTCGTCCTCGTCGTCGTAGTCGTCGTCTCTCTTGCCTTGCCACTTATTTAAGTATGCTGGACCAAATTATATGTAATGGCAATGTGCGTGTGTATTTCTGCCATGGCTCTGCTTTCTGTTTGTTTGCCTTTTTTGTTTTTTTTTTTTTTTAGTCTCATTCATTTGACAATACGCCGCGCACATCGCCTTGCGCTCCTTTAATTTTTCGTTCATTAAGCTCAACGTTCAAAGTTGCAGCTAATTCTGCTAAGTGTTTTGTCGTCAACCTTTTTTCTTATTTTTTATTTTTTGGTCTTCTTCTACTCTTTTTATTTCGCTCAACCTGATATCGAAATTATGTTTTAATTAAGGTCAAAGTATAACAACTACAATAACAATGACAACAGCAACAGCAACAACAACAAGTACAACAATGGAAAAATACGTTGACAAGCAACAATGGCGCCTATTTTGAAGGCAGTCTGAAGACTCATTGTTCTAATTGGCAACAGTTTTTCAGCAACATTTGCAGTTAACTTGGCAAAAGGGCAAAACAAAACAAAAGAAAAAGTCTTAACTTTTACCCACACAAACACACACATAGACATTGTATGATATACGTAGTCACCAGTGAGAATATTAACGACGATGTCAATTTAAATTAGTTTCGCTGGCACATTTTATCTACGAAAGTGTCAACAGCTTGGCGAATGGCACCCGGGCACCTGTAAGTGCCTTAAAAGTGCCGCAAGAAAACAAAATGAGTCCAAAGCAGACCAGAGCAGAGCAGAACAGACCAGAGCAGAGCAGAGCTCAGTCGTAAAGAATCGTTTAGAATCACGTTGAGTTCAGTTGAGTCGACTTGTCTTAAATCGAGTCGAGTCGAGTTGAGTTGAGTTCAGTTTGCTTGCAAGTTTAGATATGAGAAGACGAAGACGCAGAAACAGAAGACAAGAAACGACAAGACAAGATGAATTGTGTCGCATGGAGTGCTTTGTGAGCGCGCATTGGTTGGATGGTTGGTTCGTTGGTTGGTTGGTCGTAAACAACGCTAGCTTCATAATGAAGAAGCTGACACAGGGGGGGAGCATGGTTGGCGGCATCAAAAATGACAAGAACGACATGGGCGACTTTAGGTTGTCAACACGCTGAAAGACCAAAATAATTACCACCCACACACGCGGCAATTTTCGGCTTTTCAAGTTGACTCAGTCATCGTGAGCAGTGAGCCAATGTTGCTGATAGCCAACGGCAGTCACGGCGATGGTGGTGTTGGTGGCGTTGGTGGCATCTAGGATACATCAGTGGGCGTTGGCGTTGGCATTGGTCAGGGTCAGAATGCCGTGACGAACGAGGGCAGAGAAATGCCGCATTAGATTCATGTTGCCACTTGAGTTGCTTCGTTTGGTTTGCTTGTTCTCGCTTATTCATATTTTTGGTTTTTCTTCTTTTCTTTTTTTTTCATTTTTTTTTTCACTTCTCTCGGTCTCTGCTTTTGCTCTTATTCGTTTTCATTCACATTTTTTGCTTCATTCCACTGTCGAATTTTGTGAATTTTTGCTGCTGTTTTTTTTTTATACGCTGCCAAGTTTAAGCCGCGACTTCACACATAGCAAGACTTCATAAAGGATCTGCAACGATCTTTAGAATTCAGCCGGTTCAAGTCTGTCCATCTGTGTGTTCATTAAATAGTTGCGATTTGTGTGTCAATGAAAACAGAAAGAAATTACTAAGTAAGTTTTGAAGCGTATCTTCTATTCGGTTTAGTTGAAAGTAATTATTATAATTCAATTTTTTTTTTTTTTTGTTTATTTGTTTGTTTTATTTCTTTTGTTGTTGGCATTTTTGTGTGTGTGAGAGTGTTTTTTTTTTTTTTTTTAACCTTGGCATTCATTCGTACAGAAGCTAACAGATCTTTACATGTTGCCCCACACTGTGCCCCACTGTTCCCTTTTATTTATACAATGTCAGCACATTGCTTTGTGCTACACCTTTTTCAAGTTGACTGTACGCATTTATTTCGCTTGTAAACGAGCATAATTTGCAATTTCAACGCGACTATTTGTGGCTGCCAAGTAAAACGAATAAACGAGCTAACACACACACACACACGCACACAAAGAAATGGCTTTCTGTGTGTGTGTGTGTGTAGGACGAAACACGCATTAGTAGCGGGGCTGTTGTCAACGTCAACGGTGCGAATGAGTGATTTCGCTTGCCTATGATTAGGCACAGCATAGCACAGCGTTGCACAGAGCAGAGCAGAGCACGACAAGAGTGGACTGACTAGCAAACAGACAGACATACGGATGGACAAACAGTCGCTTGGACAGGTGTATAAATAGATTGATGCTTGACTGCTTGTCGGCTCCGACAAAAGCATCTGCTTTAAGCTCTAAAATGTTAATTAAAGCACACACACACACACACACACACACAGTTACGCGTAACTACGTTGAGTAATTGAAATAAAAAAAGGTATATTTTTATTGACTTTTACTTAGTCTCGGCTACACTTCATTTAATTTCGTTGCTCTTCTCCTCACTTCTCTGCCTTCATTATCGCATTGCTTCCTCACTTTCTTATACATAAGCATTATAATTAAATGAAGCGTATGCTTTTTTAACAAAGTAACAAGTCGCGTCGCAAACAAATTACAACAAAATAAAATACAATAACAAAATGTTGTTTTGCACCTTCATTTGCATTTCAAATATGTTAATTTTACTCAAGACTTTTTAAGGAAAAAAACAAAAAGAAAACAATAAAAAATAATCAAAAATATTAAAGAATATTAAAGAATATTCAATGCTCATGTAAGCGTCCGCACATGGCACACCTTACAGCCACGCCCATATGCTTATCGTTCTTACTTTAAGGGTTTTTCATTATGCTAACCTTGTCCTTGTTGTTGTTGTTGTTTTTGCCTTAAATGTTGAGAATTTTCTACTTACATTTTTTGGCAATAAATCCTATTTTATGGCGCTCATATAATTTCTTATAAGCCAAAAATTGCTGCTTTTGTATTGCTTACACTTCATTGTTGTTATCGTTGTCGTTGTAGGTGTTGCCTTTGCGGTTGTTGATGTTTTTGTCATTATTGTTGTTGCTGTTGTTGTTATTATTATCTTTGTCCTCTTGTTGCTCAGCCTCAGCCTCATTGTCATTGTGCCTTTTCACTTAATCGACCGGATTTGATTCAATTGAAAAAGGGCTTCACCTCAACTCATTCCACAACTGATCTATCCACGTCCTCTGCTACTTTTCATGCTTCTCTACTTTTGCTTATTAATCAATTTGTTTTATTACTTCTACAAAGCAAAATAAATTCACTTAATATAATTTCATTATTTAACATTTGCCACGAAAAAAAGCTCCAAAATCTATAAAATTTTTGTACAAAAGTTTAAAGTCATAAATTTTTACATTACGAAATTGTTGTTCCTTGTCTCCTGTGTGTGCATGTCACTCGAGTTAAGTAAATCAGCTCAGCTCGGCTCAGCTCAGCTCTGTTCAGTCTTCCTTCCGTGACATTTAATGATTAATTGCTAAAATGGTCATTGGAGCAGACAAACAAAAGTCACAATGCGCTCATGCTGTCATCTCTGTGCATAAGGCTCTGTGTGCTTTCTGTGTATGTGTATGTGTGTGTGTGTGCGTGTTGAATCTCTGTGTGCGACAAAAATAATAATACCAAGTTGATTCAATTCAAAGGACGAAAGCTTCAAGAATTCAAGTATAGAAAATCGCGCGCAAGTGTGCATGAATGCCATGCCAGTCGACATGGCATGACAGTTGGACAGGTGGACAGACACTTAGTCAGGCAGTCAGGCAGTCACTCAGACTGATTGCAAATTTAGTGAATTACGCCTGAAAGTGACAGCGTCTTGTGGCGGCGCTCTTGAGAAGCCAACTAAGTCGTTTACTGCTAATAGCGGTCGTCGGTCGTTGGTCGTCTTATTGCCTCACTGAACTGAAGTGACTTGAACTGAACTGAACTCAGCTGAGCTAAACTGACTGACGGACGGACTGACGGACGGACTGACAACTGCCAAATTGCGAGCTTAGCGCGTCGTTGCTTAAGTCAAAATCGCTGTTTTGTTCTTTGCTTGCCAAATGTTTCTCTTTCGCCATTGCCGATATTGCCGCCATTGCCACTATTGCTGCTACAGCAGCGTTTACGCACATAAACGCTACGGCGCGTGTCAGTTGCCATTATTGTTGGCGAAGGTCGCGTTCGTTTCATAAAATGTTAATGTAAATGACGCGTCTCCAGGCACCGCCAACAAAATAATAACACATAACAAAAAAGAAGCAAAGAAAAGGAAAGGAAAGCAAAGGAGGGCATGAATGAGAAAGGTCAAAAAATAGGCCACAAAAGCCTTAAGCAGCATCGGGAGTCATCAAACAGTCATCAGGCCGACACATCAATTTGCCAACACTACGAAGAAGCAGCAGCAGCACCAGAAGAAGACGACGTCGCATTCAAATCGACAATTTCAGGCTCAACGCAAAGCAAGTCTGCCTATCGAACGACCGACCAACAACGAAGCATCGAAATCAAAAATAAATCCGACAATGTACAAGTTCATCAATTTAACAGCAGCAAATGAGTTTTCAATGCCCTCACAGAAAAAAAAAATAAAATAAAATAAAATCAAATAATAATAATAAAAAAAGAAACAAAACAAAAAAAAAAAAAAGAAGCAACGACTATAAAAGCGCTGATAGCCAAAAAAGGCGGCTCGGCTCAGCTTGACCGGTCGTTCGACAGCGGCAGTTAAGTGGAACAAAAAAAAAAAAGAAATAAAAAAAGAAGAAGTAAGAAAAAAATATATAAAAAAAGGAAAATGTTATAGAAAAAGTGTATTAGGTATTATTTTCAAGGATTTCCCTTTCAATTTCAATTTAACTTTGTCTGCGTTGCTCATCATCATCATCATCATCATCATTGTAATCATCATTAACATCATTGTCGTCGCTTGCTTTGTCAATGTGCCTTGTTTTGCACAGAGTCGTTGGAATCCTTTATTAACTAACGAAATATTTGGCAAATGCTACGTTTACGTATTGCCCTCAGTTCGTGTCCAGTTCAATTTTATAAGCTTGCCTGAAGCTTAATGTTGGTCAAAGCCAACGAAAAATGGGAGACATGTTGCCTCAAAGTTTACTACAAAACGAAAAAGAAAATAACAAGGGAGGACAAAAAAAAAAAAAAAAAAGAAAAGCAAAAACTGTTGAATGGGATTTGTTCAACAACCATGCAAGCCTTTTTAGCAGCATTTGCAACAATCGAGTTTAAGCTATGCGATAACCCATCATCATCATCATCATCAACATCGAAATCATCGACATCATCATCATCATCATGATCATCATCATAGACAATCGGTATGCAATGACTGTGCGTCGCCATTGTTGAGAACATGAAACCGTTTGCTCATTGTTACAGCATTCGTTCACTCGTTGGGTTCGTTGGCTTAAACTGCCTTCCTGTTTCACTGTACGTTCTTCCGTTCGTCCGTCCATTCATCTGTCTGTCTATCTGTCGCATAGACTGACTGCCTTTACTATATTGTCCGTTCGTTCGTTCGTTCATTCATTACTTTGCTGCTTCGGTCAGCAGTGTCCCTTTTTCTATGCTTGGCTTTTCCCTAAATTGCGGCAAAACAAAAAAAGTCTTTCAACTTGTAATTCCTTCACCGCGCGCGATTTTTGTTACGACAACGCTGCGCCAGCATTTTCCTTCAACCGTTGCTGCCCTTAACACATCAGCATTGACAGCGGCATCGACAACGGCATCGACATCAGCATCAGTATCAGCATCAGCCTCAGCATCAGCCTCAGTCGGTTAGCAACAGCCTCAAAAGCTATCAAGCCAACCCGCGTTTTGCCCGCGCATAGAACGCTTTGTATTCTGACTTGTCTTTTCTTTACTCTTTTTTCTTTTTTTCTTTTTACTTTTCTTCGCTTCGCTTATCTTTTGTTTTGTTTTGTTTCGTTTCTTTCACTCTTTGTTTTCTTCGGCATTTTTCACCGCTCGCTGACTTCGTCCTTCTTATGTGGCTGAGCGTCTATTTTGTTTTGATTTTATTTGCAATCAGAAGCTCATCATTGCCTATTGATGTTTTGTTGGCTTTGTCCTTGTTTCCGTTATACGCTAAGCTTCCTTTTTGCCAATGCCATTTGCCATTAAGTCGCCAGCGTTGTTGTTGTTGTCGCCAAAGCTATCGACGTCACTGTCGACGTCGCTGTTGGCTTGTCGATGTTTGTTTTAGTGGCGACTAGAAGCCGCCCAAAAAAGGAAAAAAAATTAGGATTTTGCTTGTGGCCGCCATTTCAATAGCAACAACAAGAACAACAATAGCAAAAGAGCCAAGTAAATCGTCGTTTTGCTTGCTGTTTATCCTTGCTTGTTTCCTGCTTTCGTTTTTTTTTTTTTTTTGTTATTTTGTGTGTGTTAGTTTGGTATTTTTTTATATTTTTTTTTTTTGGTAATTTATTGGAATTTATCAAAAGGATTAAGTATGCCAATAAGCGTTGCTCAAACTCAATAAGCGTATGGCTCAGCTCAGCTACTCGTGGTTTGGCATGTCTCTGGCTCAGCTCAGCTCAGTTCAGCTCAGCTCGTTTGCGTTTTAGATTTTAGTTTGTGTGTTCTTTTTATTTTGTTTAGTGTTGCTGTCTCGTTGCCGTCAGGTTGGCCATGCTGATAAATGTTGCACGTGTCGCATTTTGCAGTTAAATTTTTCAAAATATGTCATCATATTTTAACAGTGAGCATAACTCATACGCACAGTGTGCACTGAAGGTATGCAAAACGTTTTCAAGCAAAAAAGCTTCCCAACAAATCATGCAAATCTTTCTTGTTTGTGTAAAAATCATTTTTATTTATTCACCAAAAAAAAAAAAAAAAAATAGAGGAGTAAAATAGCATGAAATTCTAAGCGAAAATGTTGTCACTTCCGTTTGGCAGCGACAAATGCAACAACGCTGCAAGAAACTTGCTTACAAAACGTGCAACGTGCAACATTCCAACAAATGCTCGAAGCTAAATTGGACATTGGCCTAACTTGCTATGTTGTTGTTGCTGTTGTTGTTGTTGTTGGGCATGTGAACGTTGCGATTTGGCGTAACGGCAGAGGTCGACGACAGTGCTGATAAAGTCGTTGAAGAAACCTCAACGGATGCGCTTCCTGCTAAACTTGCTCGTTGCTGTCACAGAAAAGTGGGTCAGCAAGCGAGCAAGCAAGCAAGCAAGCAACAAGAAGCGTGCTGATTGTGTTCAACTAAGCTTAGTTTAACTCAACTGTTCTGAATAGACATGAGTTGCGTTGCGTTGCGTTGGGTTGCATTAAGCTAAGGCGAACAAAGTCATACTGAAATCGAAGTAACACGGCCAGCCACAATGTTGATGATGATGATGATGATGATGATGATGACACTTTGGCAAAGTTAGTAAATTGTGGCAAACAAAATTTCAGACATTTACAACGGTAATGAAGAAACATTTTGCGTAGAAAAGTTGTGCAACGACTTGACTGAGCTTGTGATAAACGGCAATCCAAAGAGCGCTGAGCGTAGTACGTTGCTCGGAAGTGAAGCATTTAAGCGTTCAACGTTCAGCATTAGCATTAGCAAAAGAGTAGAAATAAGACTGTCAGAGTGACTTTTTGCAATAATCCGTTTACCAACGCTAACAACAACAACGACGTCAACGACAACGACAACAGGAATAAGAACATGATCAGACTTGTCAGTTCAGTTGTTATCGTTATCGTTGTCAGTCTCAGCTCTTTTCTTCTATTATTACAGCGTTTATGCGAGAGCTTTAAACCTTTTTAACTCAAAACGTATGCATAAACGACTTAAGGCGCTTTAACTCAGACCGCATTTTTACAACGACCTTAAGGTCGCTTTTGAAATGCGCATAAACGCTTCATGATATCGATTTATATATCAATTATTACGCTCATATACCATTCATTGAAGTCAACATTCACATCGAAGGAATCATAAAGCTCTTAAACCGTTTTGAATAAGACCGTTTTAAAGTCGCTCGCAGAAACGCGGCATTTTGAGTCAAAGCGGTTTAAGAGCATATGAGTGATTTGCTGCATTTGTTGTTTCATTATCACACTTTTTGCACCTCTTATCTTTCTCACTCTCCCACTTTTTGTTAGCCCATCTTTTTGCGCTTGCAACACAAAGTGTAATTTCTTGAACGAAGTTTTCAGCGTATTTTAATGAAATGCCACATTGCGTCGTCATCAATTATTTGCTGCCTTAAGTCTGCATATCGCTTGAGCCATCTGTCTGTCTGTCAACCTTAGTGTCTTACTCAATACTTACCTCGCTGATGCTTACCGTCGCATCAGGTGTGCTAAGTTACTCATACGCCCTGTAAACTTTTCGTATAAATTACATTTTTGGCATTGCTGCTATTGTTATTGTTGTTGTTGCTGTGGCTGCTGCCGCTGCTGCTTCTACTACTGGTACTGTTGCCTTCGATCAGCGTTAGCTGATGCTCAATATTTATTTAAAATACTTACGCACGAGCAACGTAAGGACAAAGTTTTTGGCAACAAGCTTGCCATGGCAAAGCTAAGCAAAGCGGCCTAAATTTACTCAAAACTCTCTCTCTCTCGCTTTCTGTTTCTTTTTGCTCTCTCACTCCCTGTGTGTGCGTGTGCATGCGTGCGTGAGTGAGATGGCAAGTTTTTGAAGTACGCTGCGGTAAACATTTTCGATAATTTGGAAGTAATTCGTTTAAAGAAATTTACGTGATTTGCTTAACAACCAAAAATATTTTCACAACTTTGAAACACCTTAAAAAAGTCTCAAAAAAAAAAACAAAAAAAAAAATCAAGCAAAGTGAGGTGCTAAGCTTTTTATGTGTAAGCTAAATTGAGTTGTTTGGTTCCTTTTGTGTGTTGTCATTGTTGTTGTTGTTGTTGTTGGCGGCACAATGACACCATTTTTTAACATTTACCGCTATTATTTATACGCATAAGTTTAGTTAGGAATATGAACCAGAACAACAAAAACAACAATAACAATAACAAAATGAGTGAAATGTTCAAGAAACGTGCGCAAAGACGCGCAAAATGTTGCCTAATCACTGTATTGGGAATTTTCAATGCTGACAACAAGAACAACAACGGCAAATGTAAGAGAAAATGAACGAACACACAAACGAATGAAGGAAAGAACGAACAAGTAAAGTAAAAAACCAGTAAGGACGCAAGGCTGAAAATGGTATACTCTTCACGCCCTTTTTTGTGCCACGCCCACTTTTTTGATTTTTTTGACATACCAAATTTTCATTGCTTTTGCTCAATGGGTACCGGAGATATGCAAATTATTGATTTTGCTTAATTCCATCGATATTTGATTTATCTTCCATCGTATGGGAGCTACCAGTTCCGATGATCCGATCATGCTGGTTCCGACGAATGGTTTATCGTAACAAATTCCAAGACTCTGTGCAAAATTTCAGCTCGATAGCTTCAAAACTGAGGCACTACTTTGCATACATACAGACAGACGGACAGACGGACATGGCTAAATCAACTCGTCTTGTCGTCCTGATCAAAAATATATATACTTTATATAGTCGGAAATGAATATTACGATTTGTTACAAACTTCGTGATAAAGTTATAATACTATTCACATACGTGAAGAGTATAAAAACTGTGCTAAAGAAGATGCAGAAGAACTTGAAGACACTCAAGTCAGTTAAGTGTATGCGTGTTCGTACATATGTGTGTGCGACGCTCCCTTGAAGCTTGGCCTAATTTAGTTAAGCACTTGAAACCACTTTTTACTTTGTAAAGGAAAAAAAAATACAAAAAAAAAAAAAGAAGAAAAATAAAATATATAACAACTCACAATAAAAGTAAAAGTTTTAGAGGCAGCAATGCCAAAAGGCCACAGTAAATAAGCGAGAGAGAGAGAGAGAGAGAGAGAAAAAACAGGAAGAAAAAATGTGTGGGAACAAAATATTGAAAAGTTTGTTAGCTAAAAGTTTTTGTCAAAATAATCACAACAACAACAAAAACAGCAACAAAAACAGCAACAAAAACAACAACATAAACAGCAACTATTATATAAGCAGCAAGGCAGCACATCAACAACAACAACAACGCAACCAACAAATATGAGCAAAAATTAACAATCTTTCTTTGCTTTCATTTTTGGTGAAAATGATTTTTTTTCCTTCCTTCCTTCCTGCTTTCCTTCATGCCTTCTTGGACGTTTGCGCCATCAATGCTTATTTTAGATCTTCTCCAGACCATCTATGCTTCTTGCTATTGCATTATTACAGTAGAGTATTATAACTTTGTCAAGACGTTTGCAACGCTTGCAGAAGAAAGCAAATTGATTACAAGTCTTCTACTCATCAACTCATCAGTAAGAAATAGGACTACAAATTAAATAGGAATACAGACAAAAGCTGCTGTTCTGAATATGACACGCTGTTAAAATCCTATTTACATGCCATTTAATAGAATGTTCGTATCACAATAGGCAGAGTAA
The DNA here is from genome assembly GCA_034638295.1 of Phortica okadai. Taxonomy (NCBI): domain Eukaryota; kingdom Metazoa; phylum Arthropoda; class Insecta; order Diptera; family Drosophilidae; genus Phortica; species Phortica okadai. The sequence continues at coordinate 54,318,414 of CM067848.1, read as the reverse complement.
GTCTTCTACTTCATAGATATTTTCTTTCAAAGGTATTTCTATTTCGCTAAAGCCGAAAAACATTTTCTTTCATGTGCGTTGCTTTTTGTTTTTTTTTTTTTGGTTTTCTTTATTTATTTTTATTTTTTTTTTTTCACACTTGTGACAAACTCGTGCCTGAGAGTTATTAGTCCGGCATGATTTTCACTCGAAAAGTTTTCGCTTTAGTTTTGTACGCCGCCAGAGAGTTTAGTTGTGCATTCTTGTTTTGTTTTATTTCGTTTCGTTTCGTTTCGCTCACTTGCAAGATGAGACGTGACGAGAAGCGAAGTGAAGAGACGCTGCATGGAGGTTAAAGGCTAAAGTGCCTAATAAATAATACAAGACAAAAGTAAAAATATTTGTACATTCCAAAATTTCATGTTAGCAAGTAAAACTTTTATGTTACTTACTTTTTTACTAGTTTCGATATAACGCCATTTGCTTTTAGTACATATATATGTATATTATACATATACACACATACGTATGTATTGTAGGCTTTAATAGACATTTGACAGCCAATCGCGGACATCTTGTTTTTCATTCAATGAATTGTTGTTGTGACACGCTCGTTGCTTATCTGCTGCATAAAAAACGTGAGTAGAAAAAGAAATACAAAAAAATGGAATAAAAAACCGTATAAAAGAAAGTATAGCACAGCCACAGGCGCAACGACATAGCCAATTGGATATGCGCCAGCAATTTCGATAACAATAAAATATGATTTTGTAATATTTTACAAACAAAGGCAAACAAAATAGCGAAATAAAATAAAAAAAACAAAACAACAACAAACTTTTAGCTAACACAAACAACAACAACAACAACAAACAATAACAAACTAAGAACGAGCACGACAACAATGGCAAACACAAGCGACCAAGTCCAATATAACAGCCAAATAAACAAGCCAACAAGAAAGTAAATATAATAAAAATGTATTACACAAACAGGCAAGAAAATGAACAAGAAGAAGCAGAAGCAGACGAAAAAAAAAACCAAAGAAAATATGAGCAAAAAAGAAGAGAAACGCCAAATTCAAAGCAAAGTAACTCAGCGCCGAAAAAAAACGTGACAAAAATTCTTAAGTGAAAAGTTACGAGCGGAAATCGCTTTTCCGCTAAAGTTTTCTTACCATCGACGACCATTGGCGTATATACCTGCCCGCCCTCCTTCACCATCATCATGATACTCCTCACCTCGCTGTGCCATTACACTTGTCGTTCGTTTGTGCATTTACAGTTTGTTACGCTAAACATTTTCTTGTTTACGCATCGTAGTTTTGGGTTATAAACCCCATCGCTCCCCCGCACCCGCTAACCTTTAAGTTACCCCGTTCCGTTGTTATATTTCGCTTTGCCGCCTTTGAATTGCTACGTTCAGTTGTTGTTGTTGTTGCTTTTGTTGCGACGCACGCATGATTCCTTCAGTCATTTCCTGTCATTTACAAACACCATGCCGTTCGTTCATTCATTGCACCTTTTGACCGGACCGCTTCGCACAAAGCACACACACACACACACACATACGTATCGAGTTGAGCACTCAACATTTGACTTTGACTTCCGCTTGCGTTCATACTTACAAGTATATTCATGCTGTTTATTTGCTGGCATAGCAAAGTCATTACTTGACGAGAAGAAACGTTTCCTTTGCTTTTGCTTTGCGACTTCTTTGTCCTGTTCTTGTGACCTGAGTAAGCCTCAGTTTGAGACTGCTTTTGATTCTGATTCTGATTTTGTTTCTAATTCTGATTCTGGCTCAGAATCGAAGTTTAAGCGAGTGAAACGCGTTCGCGCCAAATCGATTTCCGCTTCATTACGTCGTCATCATCGTCATCGTTGCCATCGTTGCCATCGTTGAGCAAAGTTAAGCATTACGTTTACTTTGAGTGTTTGGCAACATATCTGTCTGTCTGTTGTGCTGTTCCTCTGTCTCTCTGTCTGTCGGTTAGTTCTTCTTTGCGTGCTCGTCTCATTTTGTCTTTCTATGCGTATCAATCATCTTTCGAAAACACTTAAGCAAAGACGCAGAAAATCAAGCCAACAAATAACAAGCACACACATACACACTCACACATATATAGTCATATTGAAGACAAACATATAAGCATATCCTGTATCTAAAAGCAAAAGCAAAAGCATTGCTCAGTCATTGCTTGCCGTGGTAAAGTCTTTTCGCATGCCTTGCGGGCAAAAGTTTCCATGTTAACCTTTATCCGCTTGCCTTCGAATGTGTACGCGTTGACGATAAAGTTAAAGGCGTCGAAACGGCGGCATTTGCCAATATTCGTTCAACTTTACTTTTCATATTGAGTGTTGATGTCTTTCACGCGTTCCCCTAAAGCGCATTACACACACACACACACACACACACAGGCAGACAGATAGATGTGCAAATGTCTGCTCATATAAGGTTCATATAGCATGTGTGTGTAAGTGTGGCAACAAAATATTTGTTGATTATGTAAAATGGCGCACATCTACACAGACTTACTTCGCTCAGTTGATTTGTGGCGCTTCAACATGACTAAAAAAAACGAAAAAAAATAAAAATAATAATTCCAACCAAATGAAACATGCAAGAAACTTAAATAATTCAAGCGCTTTTGACTTGTACAAAATTAAAATTATTTTCATTTTTTTTTTGTTGCTGTTTTTTATTTTCTTATTGCCACTTTGCGTCGAAAATATTGTTTGAGCACGCACTTGAAATGTTCATTAAAATAATGAAAAAAAAAATTAAAAATAAATAAATTTTAATGATGAACAAACAAATAAGTGAAAAAAATATGCTTCAAAAATCATATATGAACGTGTATGTAAAAACAAATGTTATTGCATTAAAATTCGAGACACTTGAAGTACACAAAAATTGCGTGGCAACAATCATGACATCGACAACAACAACAACAACGACAACGACAACAACAACGACATCGACATTGACATCAACAACAACTTCAACTGACCAACAATTCAGATGAACCGCAAAGCTGCCACGCCCACCGTTTTTGGTCAATTTATGAGCGTAGATATGCGAGCGTGCGCCATTGATAAAAAGCGTTGTACATGCATGCATGGCCAACTGTAGCAACAATAATGACAAGAGCAACAGCAACAGCGACAACAGCAACAACAGCAACAACAACAACAACATGCATGAAAACATAAAAGAATAACAACGAAAATGAAAATACAAAAATTGAAATCATAAAACTGAACAACAACAACATCAGCAACAACAGCAACAGAACATCAACTGAAATCATGAAAAAGCAACATATAATTGACCACAAAAGTTGAAAGTTGCATACAAAAGCAACAACAACAACAATAACAACAGCAACAATAACAAACAACAACAACAACACGAACATTTGGAAAGTCATCATGATTATTTATGCAGTTGTTATTGCTGCTGTTGCAGTCATTGCAGTTGTTGTTGTTGTCGCTTAAAAATACAACATCGTACGTCCAAATTGAAGTGGAAATATACAATATTTTTGAACAATTCTTATTCGCAGTTGTTCATTTTGATTTTATAACCTGTACAGAGTACACATACTGTGCATCGGGTTATATTAAGTTTGTTTGCACGAAATGTATGTAACGCGCAGAAGGAGGGGAGGGGGACCCCATAAAGTGTATATATTCTTGATCAGGATGACAAGAGAAATTGATTGAGCCTGAAAGTCGGTATGTAGACATGAAAGTCGGTATGTAGACTCAGTATTAGTAGCTCTACAGAACTGCATACCACAATCTCTCCCCCTCCCCTTAATTTCCACTCCCCCAGTTGTTATCTTAAATTGCTGTATGTTCAAAACTATACCTGCATACCACAAAATACCTCTCTATTTGATGGTTACCCCTCAAAGACCAACGAACTTAAATTTTTCGAAAATTCCTCATTTTTTGACCGATTTTAATGAAATTTTGAACGATGCCAGATAAATATTTTTTTGTAGATTAGGGTTGTGGCACCGCCTACCGTGTGTGCAGGGTATTATATTGTCGAGTATACTCGACTATAGCGTTTTTTTCTGTTTATTTTTATACGCTGTTTCATGGTAGTTTGATTGAGGGTAAGAGTAGAAGGTATAGCATAGAAGGAGGGGATAAAGTATCTATTTAACATATATTGGAATGATCATGATGTGATTTCGATTCTTCATAATTTAAATAAACCTCTTTAAAACTGAATACCATAAAATACCCCTTTCCGCGTATTGTTGCCCCTCAAAGACCTTTTAAATAAAAGTTTTCATAAATTTATGGTTTTCGATTTTTTTTTTTTGGAAATATTGAAGATTTCAAAGAACACAAATATACCATTTTTTTAATTGGGTTCACAATAAAGCCTACAGTGAGTGCAGGGTATAATATTGTCTTGAATACTTCACTAGCCTCATTGAATGTTTGTTTGTGTTAAGTGTTTGAATTTGTTGTTTTCCCTTTTGTTTTTTTTTTTATTCCGCACATGCACAATTTTGCGGCGTACGCGGCGTATACATGACATGATTTTATACATGAGCTTCGATTCATTTTATTTCATTTCTGTGTTATATTTTAACTTAAAAATTAATATTTATAGCATAATGAAACTTTTTGGCTTAAAAAAAAATGAGCTTATAAATAAAACATGTCATATACATGTGCATTTTTTTGGCATTAGAGTGACGTATGTGTGTTATAAGCTGCTATAACAAAAGTGAAATTAATATGCACAGTTTATTGAATAAAAATTTATTGATATAAATAAGTTTATTATTATTTTTTGTGTTTTTCCAAATGAAAATTCAAAAAAAAAAAAATAAAAAAATATGCAAGAAAAAGGAAAAAAAAAAAAAAAACTACAAAAGAGATTCGCATTAAAATGTTCGGACATGGATTTATTAGCAATAAAACGCATTTTGTATTTGTTATCTTTATGCATAAACAGGCAGCGAAAATGTTCTGGCGAAATGGTCTGGTTAGCAGCCATAAAACGACTTAATATTATTAAGTACGTTCGCTCGTTCGCTCGTTGAGCTCACACTTATTCGAGTGCACGCTGCTTTGCTGTGTGTCTTTTGCCAGTCGGCAGCCGGCAGCCGGCAGACGCCATCGGTTGGCAGCACAGCCGGCAATGACACCAACTTGTGACGCCATTTTCGTAGCCTGCCATAAATTCACGCAAGCTTCGAGCCAAACTAATTCCCACAATTTATCAACAAAAAGCACAAAATTATATGCGCTCAACGTGACGTATACTTAATAAAAGTAAAGCATGCTACCATCGTTGCCGTTGTCGTTGTCGTTGCTGTTGTTGTTGTTATCTTTTCTTTTTTAATCATTTTTATTTTACTTACTCTTTTTTGTCTTTGCATTTTGTGAACTGTCAACGTTTAATTTATTTGCGTCATGCGACATAAAATTAGTTCAAGTTGCCGATATGTCTTAAAGGGTGTATCACTCTCTGTGCGTGGGTATGTGCGTGTGTGTGTGTGTGTGTGTTTGTGTGCTATAAGCGTGTGCAAAGTGCAGCTTAAAAGACGACTTTGTGTGCAACCGACGAAGAGTTTGAAGTCATTGCTGCGCTGCTTTGGCGAACCATTTTTAAAAGTATCAACGAAAGTATTCTAATTAAAATTTAACTGTTTACACTTTAGCGTCGAATGTTGCTTAAAAAAGTTTTGCGTTGAAATAAAGTTTTAATTTTTCTCGTTTTTGTTTTTGTTTTTATTTTTCTTGCTATATTTGGCGTATCACCAACATCATCATCATCATCATCATCATCATGATTTTACGCTTGTGCTTTTAGAGTTCTTTCTTGTTTTGGTTGTTGTTGTTGTTTTTTGCGCTCTTATTTTTTTATTTGTTTATTTTACAACGACTTCCGGTTGCCTTGGCTGCTAAGTAACGTAACGAAGCGCAGCTTAGCGGAAACGGAAGTGAAGCGTCTCAGCGCCGTTGATGGCAAAAACAAATGAGCAGTGTATAAAGTAAGCTAGAAAATCGTGCGGGATTTAAAGTGACAGAATGAGAGCAAGAAGAGAGGGAGAGAGAGTGAGAGAGAGAGAAAGCCCTTCGATAGCATCGCAAAGGTTAAGCCCTTCATTTAGATTGAGATAAACAAAAACACATATATATACACACTCACACACACACACACACACATACAGACACACACACACAGACACACACTTAAATGCTAACAAATGCAATTTACAATCAAATGAACTCGATTTGCCGGAATTCCACAAATTCGCGTTAAGTAATTTCTTAGCAATGTAAGCACATACACACACACACACACACACATACACACACATGCTGACAATAGTCGACCATTGTTTGCGCTAAATTTCATTTGGTAATAAGCATTTAAGTGTGCCAACCAAGTCAAATTGCGCAAACGGCACAAGGCCAAATAAAGAGTGTGTGAGAGAGATGGTGGGGAAGTAATATAGTAAGTGGGTAAGTCAAAGAAACAGAGTTCAACAAGACATGTTCGTTTGGCGCGCAAAAGGCGTCAATAAGCTTGTAAGTTGACTGATTTACATGCGAATTTCGTGGACTGCCAGTCAAGTTAGCAAACAAAGCAACAACAACAACAACAACAACAAGTCAGCGCTGCACGACAACAATAAGAACAATAAGCGTACATACACACATACATACATACACACAAACATATATAAATACAGACGAAACGTGACTCGCATGCCAAATGAATACTTAACGCATGAAGTATGCCTTTGAGTGTGTGTGTGAATAAGCTGTGTCTGTGTATATGTGTTTGGGGTTGGAGAAATTATGAAGAAGCCTGTCTGAAGAATTAGTTTGCTGACTTAACGGTCAATGAGTAGTAAAGTCCAACAAAGTGCCCTCTTCTGCAGGATGTCTTATATTTGCCAAAAGATTTGCGCATCTTTAAGTTTTATCAAGTCAAATGATGCGCAAAAAAAAAAGTAAACACCCACAAACAAACACAAACTTAAACTTGACACTTGAGGCATATACGTAATATACGCAAAATTAATGTCTAGTGGCATAATCCAATAAAACAGTAAACGAAAAATAGATAAGAAAAATTATAATAATAATAATAATAATTTCGACAAGTCTTTTTGCGCAATTTGCCGCTTGTCAGCTTCAGTATGCGGCAAAGCAATTAATAAGAACAAAAAAGAAAAAAAATAATAATAATAAATGTTTGCCACTAAACGAGTTCAAATCGTGTTAAAATGTTGGCGAAATTAAATTAACGAAAAACTTTTTGCCAACAACATGCAAAGGCAGACGACATTGTATGAGTGAAAGCGAAAATGAGAGTGGGAGAGTGGTAGAGAGAGAGGGAGAGTGAAAGCAACGGCCATGATAGGACATGCCTACGGCAACAGTCAAGCCTAATCTTAACAGCGTCAGGTGTCGACTGTCGACAACGCACACACACACACACACACACACACACACACACAAAGACATACAACGTATTGCCAGCGATTTTATTTTGGTTGCCATTATTTATTAAGTTTCTTATTTGCCATAAGCAAAAAGGGCGAAGACGACAACCGCGACCAAAGCGCCAAGCAATTAAAAACGCGTAATTAAAAGTGAATTCATTGCGGCTTCAATTTGCTCAACATTTCAAAATTTGATGTTGCTGTTGTTGTTGTTGTTGCTCGTTTGCTAGCATTGCTTGTGGCAGTAAATTATTGCCAACACTTGCCAAACGTAACGTCTTTGATTGCTGCTCTTGCATCCTTTGCCACACACACACACACACACACACACACACACACACACACTTACATGCCTTGCTTAGTTGCTTCATCAATTGTCTGACTGTCGGTTTGTCTGTCTCTCTCTCTCTGTCTCTCTGCCTTTGGCACTTTCAGTAGCCTGGCATGACCGCCCATTTGCCACTTGCTGCGCGCCAACCGACACGACATGCGCCTTATTATTATTGACGAAAATCTGGCAGCTGTTTGCGATTTAGCTCAGACGCTTCGTCGCTTCGTCATTTCGACGCTCTTTCGTCGGCGACTGTACTTGCTGCTGTTGTTGTTGTTATTGTTGCTGTCGTTACTGCCAAATATTTCGCTTGCGCTTTTCGTAGCTTGACTTGTTTGTAGCTTCAATGAAGCCGTTGGCTTATCTTTATTGCAAGCGCTCGACAACTTTTTCAATTTATTTTAAATCCTGTTGAAAGTTCACTTAACAAACCCACTTGACATCGTCGTCAGATAGTCGTCTGTCGTCTGCCGTCTGCCGTTTGTCGTCTATCGACATTCAAGTCAAATCAAGTCAAGCCAAGTCAAACAGGTAATAGAAAATTACGCATACGTCATGATGCCCCAATTCAATGTTAAATTGTTACCAATTTCCATACAATTATGCAACTCAATGCGTGTTTGTTCAACAGTCTGTCAAGTCAGAGAGCAACAATGAAAAAATTCGCTTAACGTTTCAGTCATTTGATGAACAGCAAAATGATTGTTTTTGTTGTATGAGTGCGTGAAAACAAGTATAAAAAAAAAAATTAAACGAGGCTAAATGTATCAACTTAATGACTTAAATAGAATCAAAATGCATACTTATTTAAAAAAAAAAATCACATAAAGTTGATAATATTGAAGATGTAGACTTCTTTTTTCGGTTGCCATGTTGAGCAAAAGAGCAAATGCGCATTTTGTCAGCAATATATTACAGCATTCACTGAATGCCGCAACTTCATTATTATCTTCATCATCATCATTGCCTTTGCCGTTTTTCTGCCTTAGCAGCGAAGTGTTTTTGTTGTTGTTGGATGCCGTCTCGAATTTCATGACTGCGTTGCATGGCTTCAAATTTAATTGCATTCCAATACTCACTTGCAACACGCAAAAGCACACGCACACCTCAGAACATTTCAAAAGTTGCACCAAACTTAATGAAAGCGATTCATTGAACACAAAAAAAAACATAAAAAAAGAAATCAGACGAAAAATGGTGAAAAGAGTAGTAAAACACACAAGGAAAAAAGAAAAATTCAAATTTGAATTTATGTGAATTTTTGGCAAAGACAAAAGTGTCGAAAACTTTTAACTTTGTTGCACAACTATTTTCGTAAAAGTTTTTTTTATTGTTTATTTTTTATTTTTGAAGGGTTTTTCAAGCATTCTATGTTTTCCTAAAGCTTTTGCCGCCTTTGATGCTCCTTGACTTGAAAATAGTATCGAATATGTTAACCAACACTGTTTTGCACAAAGTATTTCAATTTCGGCTTACAGTTTTATATAACTTAAGGCTTAATGACACGTGTGTGTGTGTGTGTGTGTGTGTGTGTGTTGAGGTCACTTGAGTTTGTTCAAGACTGAACATGAAATGCAATCTGTGCATATCACACACTATATTGGCCCGTAGAATGTTCAAGAGTGAACATAAAGTCTCCGATGCACAATCACGATAAGGCTGCAATGTGATAAAAGACATTTGGGAGACAGCGTGTGAAAAGTTTGGATGATATGTCAGGCAGGATCACATTATTGGCAGCTTTAGTATTAAGGACTTTTTAGTATGAATAAAGCAGTCATATTTCAAAAGCATTGTGTGTCAATTTTCAGCGCTCTTGCTCAAAGCACAAACGCTCAGTGAATAATTTAATAGTCAACATTGGATTTGTGTGAAAGCCAACACTTTAAATGATACGCACGATGCGTATTGCATAGAAAAAGAAGAAGGGGAGGCAGAAATCACATAAATGACCACAAAAAAGGAAATGTGCAAATGGCAAAGGGTTGATTAAAGTCGATGTACGTGCCATGGCAAAGTTACACGGGCGCCGCACATGTGCATGGCCCAGAAGGTAAACTCATATGCAATAAGAAAAATGGCGTAGATTGCAATTTAGTGCAGGAGCAAAAGTTCGCCGCTTCAAATGCTCATACTTGGCTGCCGCAAAAAGCTTACCTGCGTTGGCAAACTGTTTGCATTCATTGCCTGCTTGCCTGCTTGCTTGCCTGCTTGCTTGCTTGCTTGCCTGCTGTGCAACGTGGTCTACGCCAACGCGTGATTTGTGACCGCGCGTGTTGCATTTTCCAATTAGGCTTAACATAGAACAACAACAAAAAATAGGGAGAGAGAGAGAGAGAAAAAAAATATAAACTGTTGAAAATTATGTACGCAGTAAAGCAACAAAAGCAGCGAACCGCAACCGTCGTAAGAAAATGCACAAACACATGCTCATAACCAACAATTAAAGCGGAAAATTATGACTGGCGACCGCAACGACGATGATGACGATGATGATGACGAAGATGATGATGACGTTGCCGGCTTTCTGAGTGATTTATGCCAACAACAATATTTATTACGAAATGCGAAAACAACGGCGGTTTATAAGATGCGTGAAACACGTTGCAATACATTCCAATTAGAAACTGTAATGCAAAATTGCGGCTTTGTAGACACATGAATACGCTACAAGCGAACTTTCAACTGCCGTTCGATCAGCTTGAAAATTTCAATTGTCATAAATTCGTTGCCAACGATGTTGACTCAAAGACTTCTCTCATGTGCGCTTGGCACAAACAACCTAAACTTGTTCCAGTGTACTTGCAAGAACGTAGCATTATGAAATGCCATAGTAGCTTACACTCGGCAAATGGAAAGAACGCTCAGCACGTTGACCGCAAATGCCAAACGCAAGTTGCATACATTGTTGTTGTTGCTGTTGCTATTATGGTGCTTTTGCTTGTGCCTTTGCTTGTGGCCGTTATATAACTGTTACTTTTGCTGAAATTAACGCACTTGAAAAACTGTTTACATAAATGCAATACAAGGAAAAATGCTTAAGGGAATTTCGAGTGAAATATTTGTGCAACAACATTTAACATTTGAAGCATACTTTTGGGCTGCGCAATTAGCACATACTATGATATTGTTTCACGCAATTTTCAAACTTGGATCAATAATTAAAAAACATAACTAAAAAAAAAAATATGTATGATATATATAAGAGATAAAAATTCAAGTGTTGAGGTTTTTTCTCCCCTTTTCCTCAGTAAACTACTTAAATCAAAATTGTTAAATCTTAATTGAATATTTCAGTTGTACAGTTTCTATTCAAACTAAACTCTGTATTATATAAGTTACATTACCTTAGCTTAAGTATAATAAAATTTTTGGGAATAAGCATGAATAAATAAATAAAAAAATTCAAGTGAAGTGAAGTGTCATATGTGTGAAGATATTCAGCGTGGTTCACAATTTAACTTGAATTCGTTGATGACATGTTGTTGTTGTTTATATCATTTTGTTGGTGACAATATTTTCCGTTACTAACGAGCGAAAAGTGGTTTTTGTACAAATTGAACACCATGGTCATAACGATGACGATGATGATGATGGCTCGTTGATTTTGCTGTTGGTGTGCCCGCTGTCAATGTTGTTGCTGTTGCTGTTGCTGTTATTTTTATTATGCGACATCATTTTGGCAGCTGTGGCAAATGACAGTGGCGAACAAGAGACAACAACTACAATAGCAACAAAGCTCAGAAACACGAATCAAAAGCAGAGGCGTCAAACGCAAGCGCAACTGGAAAAAAAAATATCATTTTCCTGTACAATAAATGGAAGAGCGCAGAAAATGTTATAATGGAAAATGTCAATCTTTGTGTTGGGCAGCAAAATAAATGGAAAATTCTCATTAATAAACAAAAGCAAATCTTATTTGCCGCTATGCCTTAAGATGACCGCAGATATTTTAAGCCTTATCAGTGATTTTCGCAAAACACACCAAAGGCAGAGATCAAGGCTAATCAATTTACTTTCGATATAAAGAACCGATCAAAGAATTGTCTAAGCAAATGTGACCTGCGACAGAAATATGCTTGTGCTAGCCAAATATAAATCATTTATGGTTAATGGCTCGATTCAAAGCCACATTCGAGCACATTCTCAACGACTTTAATGGCGCATAATATTTTCTTCTTTGTCCACAAATTACTGTTCTAAGCACACAAAGTGTTGAGTGCGTTAAAAGATGTTCTGAAAAAGTAATGTAATACATATATCATAAATACACAAGGCTATGAATGCCAACAACAGACGTTACAATAAAGACGACTTACTTAAAATTTTTGTTCATTTATGTTTTTATTAAATGCGACAAATCATTTGTATATTTTTTTTTCTGTTCTTTCTTTCATAACTTTTTTAATTATATTTCAGTTGAGACACGCGCGCTTTGCTAGAAATAAATAAGGTTGGTAAAAGCAAAAAAAATAAACCAGTAAGGACGCTATCTTCAGCAAAGCTGAAGCTTACATACTCTTCACGCACTTTCTTGTGCCACGCCCATTTTTTTGACTGAATACATTTTCGCTTCATCTGGTCAAAATAGTTTTCATGCCTCCCTAAGAACATAAGTGTGAAGTTTCAAGTCAATTGATTAAGAAACAAAAAAATTTTCCATATAACGACGTGAATATTGCTTCTCTTCCTCTCCTTCATTTTGTATGGCAGGTACCAGTTCCAGTTGCCCGATCTCAATGAAACTTTCAAGCATTTAGTCGGACTATGTAAAACTATATAGTCGGAAATGAATATTTCGATCTGTTACAAACTCCGTGACAAAGTTATAATACTATTCACATACGTGAAGAGTATAAAAAAACAAAAACCACACGGCCGATAAGAAAGCCAACTAATTTATTTTCATTAGCTGTGGCCAAATCAATGCCAGGGTTGCCAAACGACGTGAAAGCAATGCGAAACAAACCAAGCCAAGCCAAGCCGCGCCGCGCCAACCTAAATCGAGTCAAGTCAAGTCGAGCGCAGAGCGGTCACACGAGAAATATTTCTGCACTAATTGGCATTTAGTGAAACAAAAGACAAATTGTAGGGGCAGAGGAGCAGCAAGGGGGGGGGGGGGGGGGAGACAAACGGCGGTTGCAGCGCACAAGACAAACGGTACGGAAACCGAGAGAAAGGAGCAAATTGTGTACTAAAACAAAAAAAAACATTTCACCGTATGCGGCAAAGCAACAGAATAGAACCGCAACAGCAACAAAAACAACAAAAACAACAGCACTACCACAAAAAACAACAACAAAAACAAGAGAAAATAACTTTTATTTTTGTAATTAATCATTTTCTGATTTGGCTTTTCTTTTTTTTTTCCTCTCGAGATGAAGAATTTTCGACATTTTCTTTTATTCACTTTTTTTATACTCTTCACGTATGTGAATAGTATTATAACTTTGTCACAGTGTTTGTAACAGATCGAAATATTCATTTCTGACTATATAAAGTACATATATTCTTGATCAGGACTGTATGTATGCAAACTAGTCCCTCAGTTTTGAAGCTATCGGGCTGAAATTTTGCGCAGAGTCTTGAAATTTATTCGTCGGAACCGGCATGATCGGATCATTGGAACTGCTAACTCCCATACGAAAAGAAGAAGAAAAATTAACAAGACTTAAATCGTTGTATGGAAAATTTTTTTGTTTCTTAATCAATTGACTTGAAAATTCACACTTATGTTCTTAGGGTGTGGCACAAAAAAAGGGCGTGAAGAGTATACAATCTTCAGCCTTGCTGAAGATAGCGTCCTTACTCGTTTTTTGTTTGTTTGTGCGCGCTTTTGTATACTTCATGCACAGTTAAAGTTTAATCGAAGATCGGAGCATGAAAAAAAAACAACAACAACAACAACAAAACACCAACTACGCTCAATAAAAATACCAGACTAACAAGAATGGAAACAACAACAATAATATAAAATGGCATATAATAGATTGGAAGAGTCGATGAGCGAGTAGGCGAGTCAGTCAGTCAGTCAGTGAGTGAGTGAGCATTGCTTATTGACTTTTTATACCCTGTACACATAGTGTGTGGGGGTATATAAAGTTTGTTTGAGACCAAAAGTATGTAATGCATACATGCAAGGGAGGGGGACCCCATAAAGTATATATATATTCTTGATCGGGACGATAAGAGAAATTGTCTGTCCGTCTGTCCGTATTCACCAATGGTTAGCCCTACAAATGGAGTAGCCCTACAAAACTGCATACCACAAGTTTTCCCCCTCCCCTTCATTTCCCCACCCACAGTTGTTTTCTATAAATTGCTATATGTCCAAAACTATTGAAGATACGAACCTTGTATACAGACTCTGTAGATATATATCTTTAAAACTGCGTACCATAAAGTTCCCCCCTCTCTTTGATGATTACCCCTCAAAGACCAACAAACACAATTTTTTCGTAAATTTCAAATTTTTATTTTTTATAATTTTTGATATTTTCAACACTATTTGACTAGGCGCCGTCAGATCAATATTTCTTTTTAGATTAGGGGTGTGGGACCGCCTACCGTGTCTACAGGGTATTATATTGTCAAGTAAACTCGACTATACCGCCCTTACTGGTTTTTCTTTGTTGTTGTTGTTGTTGTACTTTGGCATTTGTTACACGTTTAAAAGAAAGAACTTTTGCGCAAGCAGCCATGAAATGTTTAAATTGGCAAAAGAAAATGCACGGAAAAATTTCACTCAAACATTAATTGGCAAACTAAAAGTCAAACGGACATTGAAGCTTGAAGCTTAAAAATTTGAAATATTCTGCGTGCATTCTTCTTGTCTTTTATTCTTTACTTACTTTTCTTTGCTTTTCGCATATTTTTTGTTTTTTTTTATTCACTCTTGACTTTTCTTGACTTTTCTTTTCTATGTCTATTGTACTTTGCTATGTTTGTACAGAACAGTTAACGTATACGCAATTTTAATTACTTGCCTGGCTTAAGCGTAAGTAAGTAACACAAGTATTTGACTTATTGAAATAAGTAATCGAATGAAAATATTAAATCATTTGAAGTTTCATATGAACTTTTGGGGCTTAACTTTTTCATGTATGATAAGTTTGTGAAGCGCACACAGAAGTGAATTGTTTTTGCTATTAGTTTTGAGCTGTTTGCATAGACAGAGAAGAGCAACAGAAGGCAAAACGTGCCGGCCGACTTGTGCCAAGCGCCAGCAAACTGTGCCGAAGATAAGGCAAAGCGTTTGGCAATGAGATGAGCCCAAGAGTCGAAAAACTTTCGGTGATTAACATAAGCACGATGGAAGGATCGTGCTGTTGAAGGCAACGTCAACACAAATTCCACGCAATTAAACAAATTAAAATTCACAACTTATGAACGCAAACAAAATTAAATATGCAAGTGAAAATGTTGGCGCAAACGTCGAAGGCAACAGCAACAACAACCCCAAAGGCGTGGCGCCAACAAACAGACGCCGTCGGCGTGCGTCAGTTTAAAGCCAGCAAGGAGCCAAGTTGTGCCGAGCCGAGCTGAGCTGAGCTGAGTAGAGCGGAGCGAAGCGAAGCAGTGTAGATGAGCTTATGAGCAAATTTATTTAAATTTTTCTACAACACACGTCACATTTTATATACATTTATTTAATTTTGGTTTTCTTTTTATAATTTTATATGAAAGTTTGACAGCCAAAAAAAAAAATATCTAAAATTACAAAAAAAAAAATAAAATTATAATTAAAAAAAAAAAACAAAATTCAAGTAAAAAATTCTAAAAATTGGCGCATAAAAGCAAAAAACCAACAACTTTACGGAGTTTTAGCATGGGCGCATACGTGAGTCGCTTTGTGCCGGACGTCATTGCGAATGCCGTGAGCAGAAAGTCGTGCGAAGTCACGGTCCAGAATGCCATCGAAGATATACAAAAGCTGTAAGTGTGCCACGCCCTTTGATACACAGACATTTCGCCTCACTTGCTGAACCAATTTACGGCCTTATTCTGGCAACTCTATTGAAAAAAGTTAAGAGTGCATTTAATAGGTTTATTAACAGAATAGTAAATAGCGTTCTTATTCCAGCCATTTCACATTCCAATGCCATCGTTCCTAGCAATCGTAATGCCTTATGTTATGTTAAACCTCAACGTAACATAAGCAAATACAATTACTAACGACGATAGAATGTAAAGTAACAGCAAATTAACATGACCAAATGAGCAACTATTAAAAATCTATTTACTAATAGAGGCAACAAAAACTGTAAAATGGTGTTAAAATCCTTCTAACTGTGCTTAATAGAGTTGCCAGAATTGGGGGGGTGGGGCGTTAGTGTCGCACCTTAATGCCGCCTCACCATCACAGCTCCCAGGATGACATACATGAAGAATTCGAACGCATCTTTCAGCAAATGCGTCAAGGTCTGAACAAAGTTGAAACTTCGCCGTGCGCACCGCTCGCCCACCGTCTCTTGCAATGCATACGCCAGAACAAAAACGAATCGATCAATTGTTTTCACATTATGGAAGCTTATCGCACATGTATTGCGGATACATTTCAAGAGCATATCAAAGAATATCTGCGTGACCATAAGGATGAACATGTGCCGCCGGTATTGCCGATAGTGCCGCCACCGCCCGCCCCTCTGCCACATCGATCCAAGCCCCAGCAAGTATGGCACTCGTTTAGTTCTTGGATAACATCTTGGTTTCATTAGCAACATAAAACGATTTCAATGCCAACGCATTTGTTTCTGAAAATTTATTTGTGTTTTTGGTTTTTTTTTTCTATCTTTCTTTTCATTTCTTTAAATTATGGCAAACAAACAAAATGTTTTTTTTTTTTTTATTTTCACTTTATTTATTCTTTACTTCTTGCGTTTCGTTCTTGTAGCATTTTTGTTGTGCGCTCGTCTAGCCGACTGTGGCTTAGATACATACAGATATACATACATACATATGTATATGTATTAATTAAACCATTTTATGCTTTTCTTTTGTTGTATTTCATGCTTTTGTTGCTTACAGTTGCGGGCAGGCAAGCGGTCAGACAGATAGACAAGGCAAATGGATGCTCGTCTCTGTTCAAATGCTTTCAAATATTTTCAAATTGCTTTGTGCACATACACTCACACACACACAGTTAGTCAGTCTAACAGTCAGGCAACATGCCAAATGAAAATATTCAAACATCTTTCATACAATTCATGCTGCCAATGCATCCGAAGACAACAACACTTTTTGCTTGACTACACTAACCGTTATAACTTTAATGCATACAACTTAGAATCATCACTGATGCATGTGCTTTCTTGCTTTTCTATGTATTTATTGCCTAATGATGCGCATTGCAATGGGTAATATATATGTTAGTTCAATCAATTAATTAAAGTATCTTATTGGTCATTCAATCATATCGTTGAGTGTCATTCAAAGTCCTTGTCATAATCCAACCTGTGGCCTGTGGCTGTGGCTGTGTTTGTTTGTGTGTGTTAATATGTTGAAGTATGTATCTTCAGTGTTGTATCTCTAACTTTAAAGCCATGTTGCATGCTTACAAAATAATAAGTATCTATGCATTGTTGTAACGTTAGTTAGTATGCATACATATGTATATGTTGCACAAATACACGTACATACATACATGCTCACACTTAGACTGTCCCCAATTTTAAGACAGCATACTTGCCGGCAATGGCGACGTTGTCTGTTGTCTGTTGCTGTTGCTGTTGCTGCCTCAGCTGCCGAATGTTGCTGAGTTGGTGAGTTTGCATTTCTCTATACACTTTTTGTTGTCAGTTTGAAAGCCTTTAGGTAAGCAAACAAGAATTTATTAAAATCTCACTCAATGGCAAACACACACACACACACACACATTCAGTTTTGGTCCAGTCTATGTTTTTTCTTAGCTCAGTTCAGTTTAGTTTAGTTGAACGCGTGTTGTAACTCGTCCATTTTGGCTGTTGCAACTGTTGTGTGTAGGTGTGTGTGTGTGAGTACACCTTAGGTAACCTTAAGTCCGCTCAACATCATCAGCTCATACAATCTTTTGTTTTATACACACATATATGTATGTATGTATGTCTGCCACATACTTCACACATACACAACCACTTTCTATACACAATAATAAAAAAAAAAAAAAATTTAAGATAATCCAACTTTGCTCTTAGCGTGTACTCAGCTCAGCATAACTCCACAAAAGCGTTGTACTAAATGTATCCTTCTGTGTGTTCATATATGTATGTATATGTGTATGTGTGCGGGTGAAAATTTTATTTTTCGTTTTACAAATGTTTGAATAATAACATAAACTCACACACACACCACACACATGCACACACGCACACATATAAACATAATATGAGCGTTCGCTCTGCTCGCCTATAAACATTTTTATTAAAGTGTTGCCAACTTGTATATGTGTATATGTGTGTGTGTGTGTGTGTGTGCGTGTGTGTGTCAATGATAATTTAATGGTTGAGTTGAACTAGTTTTTTGTTTACTTTGCCATAGAACTTTTCTCAATTGTTGTCGTTGTCGTCGCCTTCGTTGCCTTCGTCGCCGGCATTGTTGTGCCATGAACAATTGTTTACATTCAACCATTGTTTTCCGCTTACAAGCACTTTGTTTATGTCTCTGTGTGTGTGTGTGTGTGTGCATGTGTTAGTTGTTATGTGTTTAAATATTATTATAATGATATTTCACGTATTTGCTATGCGTGCAATAACAAATAAGCACGTCAACGTGTTTTTATGATAAACTGAATTCAAAATCTATAAATAATATTCAACAAATAACAAATAAAATGACATTTGAGACGCTTTAAGGTGTGTCAACCATGTTCTGCTCTTAGGGTTAGGGAGTGCATGTGTGTTTGGGGGGGTGGGGGTTGAGTTTGTGAGGTATGAATAAGAGCATGAAATAAACGAAACACTTTAAGTAATTGCTATAAAAAATGCGCAGCAAATGTAGTACAACCAAAGCGGTGTGGTTGGAGGGGGCGGGGGATGTGTGTAAGTGTTGAGCAGAGTTTGTGAGTTGTCAAGGTGTAAGGGGAATAGAT
The DNA here is from genome assembly GCA_034638295.1 of Phortica okadai. Taxonomy (NCBI): domain Eukaryota; kingdom Metazoa; phylum Arthropoda; class Insecta; order Diptera; family Drosophilidae; genus Phortica; species Phortica okadai. Next base: position 54,299,547 of record CM067848.1, on the reverse strand, counting down.
ATGTATACAAGGATAGAGGAACGACAAAAAAAAAGTGACCCTTGACATGTGTCGTTCGCACTCGAACGCGAACCTAAAACACTCAAACAAGCGCGTGTGAGTGTGAGTGTGTGTGTGTGTGTGCATGTATATGTAATATAATCCGCAAACGGATTTTCGACAGCAACAGCAACAGCAACAACAACAACAACAACAACACTGACAGCCTCAAAACGTTAAAACCGAAGAATTATTGCCTTGTCCCTGACCCAAAGCGCAGCGCAGTAAAATCAAATAAGCTGCGGCTTCTTCTACACTCGGCAGCAAAAAACGGTTACGAAACATGAATGGCGACCAAATATATTAGTATCTCTAACAGTAACGGTATGTGTGTGTGTGTGTGTGTGTATTAGTGTAAACTTTAAATTTTGCACGACATTTGTACGACTTCTGGGTGCTTGCAAATACACACATACAGACACACACACACACACACGCACACACAACGCCAACGACTGACCAAAACTCATAATTAATACCCATTTGAATATCATAGAGTCAGCCTCGGTTTTCTACTCCTAACGGCGACGCAACCTTATGAGCGTACATCCCTAAATGTCTGTGGTTTAATTAAAGCAAACCGAAAAGGGCAAACGAGAAACTTTTGCTAAAGCCAAAATGCAAAACTTTACAACGAAAAGATTATTTCATGTTCTATTTTTCCTTTTGATATTTTTCTTCTTTCTTGTTTTCTTTTATTTTTTGTTTTTTTTTTTTTGCAGTTTTTGTAGCTTCATGCGGCACACTGGCGACTACTTCCGTTTCCGTTGCCGTTACCGTTGGCAGAGTCGTCGCCTCGCCTCGCCTCGTCAGCGTTAGCGGTTTATCAACGCTCACAGCGATCACAGCAGTCGGCAGCAAGTCTGCGGTTGCCACAATTCAACACAAACTGAACCAATCAGAAGCCATGCTCTCAACTCATGCTCAACTGATGCCCAAACGCAAACGGAACGACCATCATATCGCTGCTGACCAAATTCTTAAGACGTTCGTCTGCTGCTGCTGCTGTTGCTGTCAAAATGGCGCCATGGCCAGCAAAGGACTTGTCTTGCTTCACCTCTTCATGTCTGACATGATAAAAACTTTAACTTTTGTTGTGGTTCGCTTTTATTTGTATTTTTTTTTTCGTTTTTTTTTTTCGTTTTTTTCTGTGTGTGTGTGTGTGTATGTGTGTGCGTCCTTTTTTTTCTGTCAGTCGCTGTTATGTGGTTTGCGTTGCAGACTTGTCGTTCAGCGTTTTTGTTCTCATGTCTCTGTTGCCTTTATATATTATACGTTTATGCTTTGTTAACCGCTTTTTGTCTTCTGTTCGTTGGTTGCGTCAAATAAATCAAACCGAACTATTATACTTTTGCACAAAATGATTAATTAACTGTATTTTGTGGTTTTTGTGTGTCGAACTCAAGCTCGCTCTCGAAATCAACTCAACTCGAACGAAAATGATATAAAAAAAGAACAAACAAAAAACAAACTCATGAATTATGGCCTTGTGCATCTGTAGTTGCTCGCTGTGTCTATGTGTGTGCGTGTGCGTGTGCGTGTGAGTGTGTCATTGTCGTCGCAGATACACTTCAAGTGCGCGTGCTTAGTCGTTGACATGAGTGATGATTGAGTTGCTTTAGCAAAACTGAAAGCAGCAAAGAACAGACCAATAAAAGAAGTGTTGCCTACTTTTGGGCAACAATTTTTCATGCAATGCGCTTTCATTTTGCTTACACAAACTTTACTTTACTGTTTTCTTTCCTTTTTTAAAGCCTTTTCATACTATTTGGCAACACAAATATTTGACCTCGATTTTTCACTTTATTGGTAGGAGTCCATCAGTCCATCAGTCGGTCGGTCGTGTCCGTCTCTGTCCTGCCACCTGCCGACCAATTTGCCTGCTACACATGTGTGCTGTGCTGACTTTGGGCGATCCGCACTATTTGCTCTTGTCGTTGTCGTTGTTGTTGTTGTTGTTGTGCTCGTCAATTCCGTTGCCATTTTTTTTTTAGTTTTTTTTTTTTTTGTGTTTGTTCGCATTTTTTATGTTGTTGTGCACGCCTTTGTATGCGCGCGTAAATTCCAATGAAATCCAACATTGCCAACAACTGACAACTTGACAAGGGTTTTGCGCTATTCTGCAGCCGCTTTGCGCTGCTGTTGAATTCGTCTGCATATTTGCTCAGTGGCAACGGCAACTGTACGCTTGCCCCTTGTCGCCGCATCACACTTCCTGTGGCTTTATGCACACACACATTTCGACTTTTGGTGCCGCCCACACGCCACGCGATGCCATCCGATGCCATGCCATGCTCAGGCTCAGACTTGTATGCTGCCATCTGTCAATTTGTGTGCATAGACTTCAACGCTCATTGCAGGCGTATGAGTAATGCCTTCAACACATACACACACACACGCTCATAGAGAGAGACATATACAGCTCAATAGCGAAAATATTCGCATTGCATTTTGCGCAATAAATGCTTGCACAAATTTGCTTAACAAAAATATAGCACAACACACACACACACACACACACACACAGGCTATAAAAACATTGCAAATAGAGTAGAAGAAGAAGAAGAAAAAATCGGTCGCGCCATTTTCACAATGCAAACATGCACAAATTGTTCTGCAAATATTTGCGCAATCTCCGATTCCTTTGTTTGGCGGCTTGTTTTGTTTTGTTTTATTCATTTTATGTTTCTTTTGCTTCTATTTTTTTGTTTCGTTTTTTATAAAGCAAAAAGTATGATTTTTGTTTTTGTGTTTTCATTTTTTTTTTTTTTAACGCCTGCATAACTGTCAAGAACGACAACAATGCCACGCCCAACAACAAGCGAAATTGGTGCAAATGCATCTGTTGTTACTACTAATTAATGTTGCCAACAGTTCTGTTAGTTTTGATGGTTGTTATTGTTGCTGTTTTGCTTAAACGTACGACAACAAACATGTTGGAAACAAAAAAAAACAAGTTTTAAATGCACAAAAACAAATACAAACAAACTATTGCAGTGCAGTCATGCAAGAGCACGGCGTAATTATAAGTACAGTGTGTGCATACGTCGCTGCTTTAGTTTAACAGCATGTCGAGAGCCTGTTAACAGCAAGTGTGTAACAGAATGTTTCACTGGCCCTTACTTTATGTTATGCGGATCTAGTACTGTAAGAAGTATGTAGGCTAACAAAATAGCATTATTTAGATAAACTTATCAAAGTTCTCATGCTCAGATGTCAATTCAGGAGTCAAGCGCTGGCAGTCGCTGTTTTTTAGCCACGAATCAATGACGTAGCAGTCTCTTACTTAATGGCAGCCTTCGGAGTTCGGAGCTTGGTTTAGCGTCTGCATGAGTACATTCAAATATGAAAACATTCAGTCTACAACTGAATGATACTCAAATTTTAAAGAACATCATACAACAAAATGTGAGTAAATGTTGTATTGAGTGAAAGTTGTATGAATGTTGAATGTTGTTTGTGTCAAATTCGTTTTTGGTATAAATGTCTCAAACTCGGTTTTGAATGTATTCATGCAGACCTCTTATGTATGTATATATGTATATGGTTTGCAAATATAGACACTTTGGCTTTGTCGATAGTGAGCGCAGCTGCCAAGTTAAATATTTGTTTGACGGCGACGTCAAAAGGCAAAAAGTACAAGGCAAACGAGACAATGCAAAAGCGTTGATAAGCATAGCGGTAAGGACACACACACACACACATACACACATAAATATAAGTGAGCTGTATTTATTTTGCGGCAGACCACAAATAGTTTTCATGCCTGAAATGAGTGACAATTTTGCTATGAAAATTATTCAAAACATTATAATTGCCATAAACAAAGTAACCAAAAGCAATATTAAATCAAATTGCATATGATAAACGAGATACACACATACACGCTCGCACGCACACATATGAGTAAGAAATCACACAGAAGCCAAATGAAATACGATTGCGAATTACACAATGATCCCAAAAGGATGAAAAGCTTAAGTTGTGTTCAATAAGAGTTGAAGAGAATGTAAGCAATATAAAAAAGACAGAGACAGAGTCGAAGAGAGAGAGAGAGAGAGAGAGAAATAAGGGAAAAGATATAGAAAACTTGTTAACGACAAATTTAGCGTAGAAAAATCGAAAAATAGCAGCAAAAAAAAAAAAATAAAGAAAAACTTATTACTAATACAACTCGTGTGACGTCGATTGAATTCAAGAAAAAAGCATAGATTTCCCTCAGGTATCAACCAAGCACACACACACACACACACACACACACACTTACACAAATCGAGATACACACTTACTGTTGTACCGCACAGTGTTCGTGGCTTATTATGGCAGACAAGCGAAAAGTGGCAGCTCAATATGATAATGATACAATTTCGATGAGACTTAACAGGGATTAGCAGAAAATCTGCAAAGCAAATAAGCTAAAAGTAACAAGCTGAAAGTGAAGCAAAGATGAAAATCGCTAAAGGAAAGAAAAAATAAGCCATGCAAAAAAAAAAAATATATAATAAATAAATAAATACATAAAAAAGGTGTCAAGGCGAGGCTCAGTTAATTGGACAAGTCGTGGTTATAAAATATGCCAAAAAAAAAAAAAAAAATAAATAAAAAAGGCAAACAAAATATGTATAAGGCAAAAGCAGAGGCTAAAGATGAAGCTGAAATTGAAAGGCAAAAGGCAAAAACGTGTTCAATTTTATGAAAATAATGAATTGGCACAAAAAGTGAAGCATACTTCTTAGCGTTGCGTTATAAACGACTAAGCAAGCCATGAGCAACCAAGGAGCGAAGTGAAAATGATATCGCATGTATGTATGTATGTGCGTGTGTGTGTGTGTGTGTGTGTGTGTGTGTATGTATTTATTTAAGTGTCGCACATTGCAAGTGACAATTTATTAATAAAAACAACTGCTGAAAATGTCAGGCAACGCTTAAAGGCAACGCTATCGGCAACAACAACAGCAACAACAATTGCTGTATCGAAGCGCTGAGCGACATACAACAACTAAGCGCATGCAGAGTGCCTTCTATGGTATTCGGTTTACAGAGGCGCTCGACTGCGATAAATATTGTCTATGTATGAGTGTGTCTGTGTGTGTGTGAGTTTGTTGTGTGCTGGAAAAATTATGAAGTCACTAGCAATACGCCATGTGTGTCAGACAGAGACAAAGACAAAGACAAAAACAAAGACATATACTATCGTAGCTACAAATAATTTGTATATATAACTGTGTGTATCTTTTTGTGTGTGAGTGAGTGTGTGTGTGTGTGTGTTTGCTAGTTGCTTGCAGACAAGCACAAGTTAAGTGGCTGCTCTGCAGTTAATGGCTGCGATAAATTCTGCCAACTGTCAATAATCGAATGCACGAAGATTCGCCAATATGGCGTAACATAAAGCAACTTATACGTAAAGTAACGTATCATAACACAAAGCATTTACGTCATACATGCGGGCAGCTTCCTCATACACACACACACATGTTGTTGTTGCTGTTGTTGTGATGGTTATTAATGCTGTGCACCGTCCGTCCATTGGCTGCTCATGTTCAACAAATGGCATTGATTTAAAAAAAAAAAACTAACGAACTAAGCAACAAGACAACTCATTCTCGCACTCACTCACTGACTCACGCACGTACACAATCAAGATCTCACGCACGAACGCGTTAAGAGCAATAAGGTGAGCAAGACAGAGAGAGAAAGAGAGAGCCAAGCAAGTGATGGACAGCTGTGAGTTGGCAGCCTCATGTCGTTGTCCGAAAAAGGCAAAAAGGCTTACCTTGTTACATTGCACAAAAGGCTTGAAAGGCAATTTAGATCGCGCCGTAAGCAAGGCAACGACACTTGTCAAAGCGACGGAAACATGCAAAATGACAGTTAGAGGGGCAGCGGGCTGAGGCAGCAGGCAGGAGGCAGCAGTTGAATATACTTGTACTCTCTAACTCTCTAAACGATGAACAAGTCGTTGGACAGACGGACGAACGGACGGATGGATAGATGGGCGAACACCATGGCACATGTTATCCTGCCACTTGAGCCTGTTCGATATCTGGCAATCAGCGCAATACGTTCATTGAAGCTCTGCCATAGAGCTCTATTTGAGCCTAAAACTAAAAGTCTTCTGTCTCATTGGAAAAAAATGTGTGCCACCCAACAAAACTGTCAAGTGCTTGTCAACATCAAACAGCCAACCTCACACACACACACGCACACACATGCAGACACATACAGACACCCGCCCAAAAAGCACTTCGCGAACATTATGCACTTGCAACGACCTCTAAGGCTTAAGCTTTGCGTTGTCAACTGTAAAGTAGGCTATGTTACAAAGCAACTTTGAATGGCAGCAACAGCAACAGCAACAGCAACAACAATAGCAAGTAGAAGCTACAACAGCAATAGAGAATGACAGAAGATGCCGGAAAATGCAAGCTAAAATACGAGAAGCGTGCCATGCCTTATAGAGGCTGAGTTTGTGCAAGTGAGAGCCCAATATAAGGCATGTGTGTGCATGCGTGTGTGTGTGTGTGTGTGTGTGTGTGTGTGTTTGTTAAAAGCAAAGCAGACCAAGTTGATAAACAGAACGGAAACTTACAAAAAAGAGAAATTAAAAAAAAAAGAAAAAAAAATTGAAGAAAAAAAAGGGAAATTAAGAAAAAGAAAAGCATTTGACATGTATGAATGTATCTAGATACATGTATGTATGTATGTATCTCAGCACAGACGAAGCGTGTAACATGGCAGCAAAGCAGAAGAGCAGAAGAGCATGCGTTACAATGACAATCACGCCGACTTGTCGAGTTGAGCTGAGCTGAACTAAGCTGACTTACTGTAGCATGTTGAGCAGTGTAGCGGAATGCAGATTCAATGCTGAGCTCTCGGATAATTGCATGCTCTCAGTTGCTGTCAATGCGACCTCTTTGACGATAACAACTTTGCCATCTCACTCACTCACTCACACTCACTCACTTGCTTCATCGTCATATGCTTACTTGTGTTTATAATCAACACAACAGAGATTTGTTTTTGTGTTTTTTTTTTTTCTTTCTTCATCTTTCATTGTGTTTTCATATTTTGTTTTGTGTCTTTTGTGTTGTGTTTTTCTTATACCCTGCACATACAGTGTGTCAGGGTATATTGTGTTTGTTTCAACGATATGTATGTAACGCACATTTTCTTGATCAGGACGACAAGAGAAATTGAAACTCGGAAACTATAAAATTCGGATGGTAGACTTGTGATGCTCGGCAGCAGATCAAATTTATTTTTTTTGTGCCACGCCCACTTTTTCCCACCCCACCAGCACCGCCCACTTTGTTGATGAGATAAAAACATAATTTCCCCTGCCCCAGTTGCGTTCTTAAAATTGTTATATCTCCAAAACTATTGAAGGTTTGAATATCAAATTTTGTATACGAACTCAGTAAATATATATCTTCATAACTGCATACCACAAAATTCCCCTTTCCTTGACGGTTACCCCTCAAAAACCAACAAACTCAAGTTTTTCGTAAATTTCACATTTTTTGATCGATTTTCTTGATATTTTGAACCATATATAATATTCATTTCTAGATTTGGCGTGTAGGGTATTGTATTGTCGAGTATATTCGACTATAGCGTCTTTACTGGTTTTTTGCTTATTTGGCTTTGAGTGCAACGTGCAACTTTGACATTTACTTGATCGCATGACTTTTCACTTTGCGTTCTCGTAAGTAGGAACGAAGCCAACGAAGCGTAAAAGCCCAGCAAAATAAAGCAAAGTCGAACAAATGCAAAAAGGATATGAACACAATCACACAAAGCCGAAAAAAAAAAATTTCTCAAATGGAATGTGCCAATTCGCACATGTCATATGCATTAAAGAGGACTTGTTTAGGTCACAACAAGAACAACGACAACAACGACAACAACAACACAAACTTTGACTTTGGAAAACTAGTTATTAGCGCAGCTCAGCCACTCTATTTAAGTCATAACTCAGGCCTGACTTTCAACACACAATCTTTTAGCTTTCAATCTTTTTACCACTTTTGGCTTTTTCATGTGCGCGCCATCATTATTTGTTATTCTCTTGCAAGAGTATATTAACTTTGTCATGAAGTTTGCAACGCAGAGAAGGAGACACCTCCGACTTTATAAAGTATATATATTCTTGATCAGCACGACGAGACGAGTTCATATAACCATGTCCGTCTGTCTGTTGCGATGCGAACTCCTCCTAGAGTTTTAAAGATATCAAAAAAATTTAAATGTAGAACATTTTCTTTTCCTCGCATGCAGTTTGTATGTAAAATCCAGCTTGATCGGATAACTATAGGATATAGCTGCCATAGGAACGATCGGTCAAAAAAAAGGTTTTGGCTCAATAAACGCTTTGATTTTGAAGTTATCGCCTTAATTTTTAGCACACAAATATCTTGAACGTCAGTTAAAACACACAGTAAATTTGGTGGAGATCGGATAAATATAGGATATAGCTCCCATAGGAACAATCGGTCAAAAATTCGGTTTTTGTTAGAAAAACTTTTTTGTTCTTAAATATAAACAGATAAAACTTTGCAGTTACACGTTTTTATGAATCCTTGACCATATTCCAAAGTTTCGTAAAAATCGGACATAAGGGCGTGGCACCGCCCATATAGAGATAAACTTAAAAATGCGATTTCTCTGTTAGCCGACGAGATATAAGATCGCAAAATGAAGTGTACAATGATTGCAATGTATTTGATAAAAAAAATAGAAAATGGGCGGGGCTACGCCCCCTTATCTTTATAAACGAATATGATTCTTATTAGAAAAACTATAAGACATATTTTCCAATAAGAATACTTGAGAAAATGCTTGCAAGAGTATCTAAGATTCAGTAAAGCTGAAAATAGCTCCCTTACTAGTTTTTATTTTTTTTTTTTTTTGGATTTTGTTTATTGCCAAGTCAGGTGCAACTTGCTGTGTCTTTGTCAATAAATAAATTTTGTATTCACTTTGATTTTCTTATGCGAAAATCATATTTTCTACTTCGATAAGATTTTATGACATTAAAACCCACGAAACTTTTTTGCAACTTTTCTTGGGGTTTTTTTGTTTGGAAAGAGAAGCCTCTTTTCTTGAAATGATGCCAGTCAACATTATAGTGAAACTGCTTTCGGCAGTTTGGTTAACGCATGACAACAACAACACCAACAGCAACAGCAACGACAGCAAGAATAACGACAACAACAAGGATACTGTCCTAGCTGAAGTTGTTGAGGCTGGCAAACTGCCAATCGTGCACTAACGAAATGTTTAAGCATAAAGTACCGTTGCGCTGCCGCAGCTCACCTTCAGTTGCCGCGGTTTGCCAACTTCATCTTTTTTATAGACTCGCTTGCGTGGCTGTCGCACATGTTTAAGTTTGGTCTTGGGCGTCAGCCCAAAACGCGCATCAATTTCAAAAACCGAAATCAGCCAATGGCGGCGGTAACAACGGCAGAAGAAGAAGAAGAATAACACTCACAGCCAACGCAATGACATCTTTTGCATTGTTGTTATTATAGTCGTTGTTGTCATCGTTGTGCTTTTCTTGTTCTTCTGCTTTTACATAGTTTTTTTGTTGTTTGTTGTTTTTTTGCTATTGCCACCGCACAAAAGTCTGTCGAAAGGGGCAACAACAATTTTGGCTTTAGACAGACAACAACTTTGAAACTCAACTCAACTTAACTGAACTGAGCTAAGCTAAGCTGAATTGAACTAATGGCGTCGTCGCGGTTGCACATTTGTCTGCAATACATTTTCACATGCACACACACACACACACACATAGATATCACATGTGCACATTAAGGTTCTTAGCACTTTGCGTTGTAATCTATGCTCAGCCAAAATGACAAGCCAGCGACTCGTTGTGACTTCAAACTGTCGTCAGTCCACAGTCCATAGTCGACTGCCGACAGTCGACTGGCGCCTAATAGCTTTCGGCAGCCTGCCAATTTCACATGATTCGTTTCATTTTTTTTACCAATACAATGCATTGGCACAAGTCTAAATTAAATTTGTGTATAACAAGAGCAAAAGAAAGTCGTAAAAGGAACGCCACAAATAAAATATCTAAGGATCACATGCAAGCAAGAGTCTTGTGTAATCGTATCCCTGCTATTCAGTTTGAAGGCGCACAATTTAATTAGTCTTATTGCCTTATTTTGACAACTCTATTTAAAGAATGTTAAGAATGTACTTAATAGGATTGTTGATAGGAGAATTCAATAGGTGCCTTATGCTCGTCACTTTGCATTCCAATTTCAATCGTTGCTAGCAATCGTAATTCCTTATGTTACATTTAGGTTCAACATAACATTACTAAGAGTTTTGCTGATAGAGGCAACAACAGCTGACCTGTATATGAGATGCTTTCAAAATCCTATTAATAGAGTGATTAATAGAGTTACCAGCATAGAGGCCTTAGCCAATAGCTACTTGCTACCAGTAGACAAATAGCTATATTGACTGTCGAAAACAATCTATTAGAATCCTATTAACAGTCTATTAAAATCCTATTACAAATATATTGAAATCCTATTAACAATCGATTAAGGTTAACATGTCATGAGTTGTGAGAACAGTGGGCTTGAGTAAGACTTAATTTGCTATGCAACTCTGTGAATGAAAGGCATGATTCATGCTAATGACAGCGAGTCTCATGTGTCGGCGTATGTCACATGCACATATGACAATTGTGCATAAAAATCAGCAAAATATTGCATTGTATTACGTAGAAGAATTCGTCTGTTCTATAATTACGATTAAAGCGTTTAAAGCACAGAACAATAATGGTTTAAAAAAAGTCTTATCACTTCGCTTTTGTGGAAGTGAGGCTGCTCTATTTATTTGGCCAACTGCTTGGAAGTACTCAACTAACGTTAATCTGACTACAATCTGCTTTGAACGAGCACTTGACCTCAAGAATCTTCAATAAAGAAGATGCCAAGTGAAATGGCAGAATGGAAGAAAACAAAAGAAGAAAACTAAGTCGAAAACACGAACACCTTCAACAGTTTGAAAGATGGCGTTGCATTAAACTGTAATAGCAAACCAAAGAGAAAAGAGTATACGAAATAATAAAAAAAAATATATATATTTATAAATGAAAAAAAAAAAAATATACAAAAAAAACAAGTAAGCGCATCCGGCAACTGTTCAAAACTTCTGATGCACTCATTCGTACACTTTCTTTGTGAGCTACGCGGGCAAGTCTGCAACAGGCAACAAGTAACATGCAACAACAACAACAACAACAACTTCTATTGTAACAATAATAACAGAAACAAGTGCATAGAAAGTAAGAAAGTATTACGAAAAAAGTTATAAGCAACTTGAAGCGGAGAAGAACAAGAAGAAGAAGCAGAAGAAGACAGCACAAAAACTTGGCTGGCATGCTTCATGCGCTTTAAGGTGAGGCGTGTTGAGCGTGTATGAGTACGAAATGATGTTCATAGCAGTGGCAGCAACAACAACAACAACACCGACAAGCAATGCAACAATGTGGCAGCATAGTGAACGTGAGCTGCCAGTTAAAGCAGCAACAACAACAACAACAACAACAGCAACAGCTACATTTTAATAAGATTTGTTTCTTAAAACAAAATAAGAAGAATAATAAAAACAAAGTGAAATAAAGTAAATGTAATAGTAAGAAGACACGCAGACAGACAGACAGACAGACAGACGTGATAGTGAAATTGTGCCGACCTTGAGTGGCCGCTATTTTGCCTGTTGCCTCTTGTTGTAATTGATCTGCTTGCCATGCTCAGCAAGAACAAGAGAAAGAGCAACAGGAACAGGAACAGGAACCGCAGCGCCCTTGCCAACAAACACATGGCCATTGGACATTATTGCCGTTAGCCACATTATTATCATTATCAGCAGCAATAGTAGGAGCAGGAGCAGGAGCAGGAGGAACAGCAGCAGCAGCAACATGAGCGACACTAATGACAGTGGCAAACCCAATTAGTTCGCATCAAATTGAAATTAAACGTTAGCATAAAGACAACAACAACAACAGTAATAAAATAAAAAAAAAAAAAAAAAAAAACCATTCTGACTTTTGAAATTTGGCAAAAGCCTTTTAAGACCAAAACACTCTGCTCGCCGGTCTGCTTTTAATTAGTGTTGAGCGAGTGCGCGTTTAATGCGCGATTCGCACGCGATTTTTGGGCACGCAAATGCCAAATTTAAATGTGAAGGCGTTTTGATATGTCGCCAAAAGTGGATAATGGGCAAGGCATGTTGCACGTGCCACAAGCGTCAATTACCAAAACAAAGCCAATCACTAAAATGCTGAAAACAAAAAGAGAAATCAATTTTTATAAAGAACAAAAAAAAATCGAACTAAAAATTACAGTAAAATCGCACAATTACACAAAATTATTTGCATTACAGTTGCAGTGTATGTGTGTGTGTGTGTGTGTGTATGTGTGAGTGCGACACTGTCATAAAGTAGCAGCAAATTATGCAAAGTTTTGCCATTGTAAAGCGCTTAAATATCAATTTGCGTACACATCGAATATAATTTGATATTCGCTTGACCCATTTAAATGACAGCGTTTAATTACAAAAGTTTGCGGCGCCACTTGAACATCGATGGCGTCGGCAAATTATATATGTTGGCGACAACGACGCGACGTTGGCGATGGCAAAAACACAGCAATGCAAAAATTAATGAATGTTTAAACAAATCAATGTTGAAGCGCAAAAGAGTCTTTATGTTCAACAACAGCAAGGATAACATTTATAGCAAACGGTTGAGCAAAAAATTACGCCATTGTTGCTAATTGAAGCACAAAAGAAGTTATTTAAGTATTTATTTTTAAAATTCAATAGAATTCATAAAGAAGACTTCGACTTACGTTGAACGATGATGAATGTTGAAGATGATTTAATAGTGCAAGTTACATACATATTTCTTAAACAGACTATGACACACTATTTGAAAAAACACGGAAAGCATGAAAAATAATCATAAAAAAAGGCAACTCAGACAAACGAGAGCAGTAACAAGAACAACAACAGCAACAACAACAACCAACATGAATGCAAACTAATTTTCTATGCAAATTGGATTACAAGCGTGGTCAGCACAGCAAAAGCAACAACAACAGCAACAACAACGACAACAGCGACCTGTTAAAGTTACTCATGTTCATGTTCATGTTGATGTTGATGTTCGTGATGATGATGAAGCTGATGATGATGATGATGATTGAGCTTCAACATGTTGGCAAAGCAGTCCAACCACATGACCACGCGAGTTAACCATGTCTGATGCCGTTAACTGCCATCACCTTCACTGTTGGCCAACTTGACGTATTTACTTAAATTTGGCTTTGGCTTGCCAGTTTGGCCACATTGGCATACTTTGACATTTGCGATCATTCATTCGTTCATTTGTTTTCGTTTTCGTTTTTGTTTTTTTTTTTTTGTTTTCATTGGGCATTTTAATTAATATTAAATCGTTTGTTGGCTTTCGAAACTTTGCGCTAAGCGACGCTCGCATTCGCTTTGATTCTGTGGCACAGCTGTGTGTGTGTGTGTGTGTGTGTGTATGTAAGTACAATTGTGCACACATGGTTGGACCAACATACTTATGTATGTATATCTCATTGTTTGCCTTGTTTTGCTTTGCTTTTGAAGCGCACTTTATTATATTTTGCTTAGCTTGATTTGACTTGACTTCAGTTAAGTTGAGTTGACTTTGCTTTAGCGCGATTCGCTTGTTTGCTTCTCTGTTCTTTAGCGTTGTCCTAACTTGTCTTGCCCTGTCCTGTCCTGTCTTGTCCTCTGCTGTTCTGTGTATTGTACTATCATTTTAGATGCCGTTACAGCTTCTTCACGCTGATGTCCTCGTATATATGTTTGTATGTATGTATGTATGTATGTACGTACGTGCACGAACATATCCTGTGGCAATAACTCAAGTTCTTTATGCGCTTAAGTGATTTCTAATGCAAACCAATTTCCGAAATCAGCAAAAGCACTTCAAGCACTTTCGGCTAAAGGATATTTTCATACATACATACATACATACAACACAAGGCGCATGCAAGCACAAGCTATACTAAAGATAAAGCGATCGTTTGCAAACTGTATGAATGTGGGCGGCTTGGCTGGCTTGGTTGCTTTCGTTAGCGTAAGCGAAACATTGAAAAGATAGTGAAGATGGCAGACATAAAAAGACATGTGCAAGGCAACAAAATTTGCAGCCATCTCACTCACTGCCAGGCAGCATGTTCATCAGTCTGTCTGGCTGTCCGTCTTTCTGGCTGTCCTTACCACAGCATGTCTATCAATGTCGCCGCAGCCAAATATGTACACGAATATGGAGATGACTTCCAAAAATAGAAAAATAGAAAAAGAGCGTACAAAAACAGCGAAAAATTCGCTATAACCAACAACGAATAAAACAAGAATCGAGCGCCCGAAAGAAAAGCAAACAAAAAAAAAAAAAAAAAAAAAAAATATTGAATTTGTTGCAAAAATGCAAATTTTGGCATTTTTATTTGTGGCAAAAATGAAGATTGCGCTGACAACGATGATGATGACGAGGAAGACGACATGGACGTGCATATGGACGTCAAGCGGAGCAAAATGCTTCACTGTAATCGACGGTTCCTTTGCCTTCATCTTCTTCTTCTTTAGAATTCAGCAGTAGCAATGCAAATGCTCTCATCGTTGTTGTGATTGTTGTTGTTGTTGTTGTTGCTGAGCGCAGCTGTTGCCGCTTGTTTGATTCGGTTTGCTACAATTTCATAAAATAAATGCAAAGAATGTGATTTTGTTGCTATTTTTTTTTTTTGTTTATGTACAACAATTTTCAATCTTTTCTGTTTTTTTATTTTTATTTTAATTTTTTTTTTGGTTTTATTATAAATAAAAGAATACTGAACCAAAATATTCATAAAATGTGAACTCGAAGCTGAATGTTAGGCGCTTGTGTTATATAAAATAATTTAATAACAGTTTTTTTTTTACGTTCTTTATCAACATTCCTTGCGACTAAAGCAGGCCAACCACAGTTGAATTTATTTGACGAACAGTTCGTCAACTAACGACGAATATATTCGTATCAAACACAGCAAAGATAGAATCATTTCTATTTTTTCTCGAACAAAACATCAAACACGAAATTTGGACACGAACAGTACCACCAACGACGAATATTTCGTCCAACCAAACAAATTCGTCAAACAGATGCGACAGTGGATGGCCTGCTTTATTTGTAGGAAAAAATTTTCATATTTTGTTAAGCGGCATTCTCTTTGATGAAATATTTTATATGTATGTAAGTATTTCTGATCAGTTCGAGGAACACTGGATATACGATCAACAACCCATGTCAATTGCCTTCTGAGCATGTCAAATGTGACGCAAATCACGATACAATTTGGCATATAATAAGGAATGAACATTCATAGAATTAAAGCCAAAAAGTAGGCAACACTTTTTGTTTAACTCCTTGTCTTCGTTCTCAATGCACAGTGCGTACTTAACTTAGCTTTAATTTAATTTTGTTGTGTTGTTTGCAACACAAAGAACGATCTCCTTCTCCAATAAAATAATAAAATGAAGTATTTTTTATTTTTATTTTTATTTCTCTACAAAATAAACGAAATTTTATGTAAATGAAACTACGAAAAGCTCATGTGAAAACAGCAGACAATTTATCACAAATGCAAAGAAAAAAAAATGATAATAAATTAATAAATTAACAAATAACTAAAGCGCTTGTAATACATTAACAAAACAAATAAAGCGTATGTAAAAGAAAAATATTTATGTTTTCATACTGCAAAAAGGAAAACGAAAAAAAATGTTATAATAAAAGAAAAATAAAATGAAATATGCACAAATGTATAAAATATGATTATATAACAATAAAGCATATTGACGCGTTAGCAATAAAAATTTATAGGCAACAACAACAACAACAACAACAACAACAGCAGCAGCAGCAATAACAACGATGACAACGACAACAACATGTGAAAGCAAGCAAGCAAGCAAGACTAATGCATGTAAGCAAACTCAATGTCACCGTCTGCAACAACAACATGAACAATGAAAAACAACAACCACGAAAGTAAAAACGGTAATAAAAAATAATAAGAATGTCGCTTTAGAGCGTTTAAATGATGTAAGCCGCCATTTTGTTGGCAATTTTCATTGCCGCTAAGCGGCCGCCATTACTGCTTTTGTCGTCTTCGCTGCCATAGCCATAGCCATAGCCACTGACATCGATATTGTTGTCTGCCGTCTGACGTCTGTCGTCTGTCGGCAACGCATTGCAATAAAATTAACAATTCAATGAAGTGAAATCATATCGAAAGCGAAATCACTTCGAAGTCGCATTAAGTCGGGCATTATTACCTTTGAAATGCAATAAAAATAATAATATAAAGTAACAAATAAAATAAAAACAAAAACAAAAACCAATATGTACATATATATATGTATGTATGTATATGTATAAATAAGACGAATTAAATGAGACACAGACACACATGTTCATACAAATTCGTCGTTTGCTCATTTTTGTAACTTATAAATTCTTTACGTCTGCATTAATACATATATATATGTGTATGTATGTGTGTGTGTGCGTATGTTTGCGTTTGTATTTGTGCTCAACGTGGCAGAATAATTGCTCAACAGCAATGTCAGCGCACACGGCGTATGATGAATCTCATTTGATGCGAAATCAATGTTAATGAAAACAAGTCAAGCCGAAATCACAGTCGACGACGGCGATGAAAAAAAATAAAACATTTTTGTTGTTGTTTTTTATGGCCATTTTGATTATTCGTGTTTAGCAATTATTATTTTATAACTGAGCGTAGATAAAATGTGCGCTAAGCAAAGCAAAGCAAAGCGGCGCACAAAATAAAAATGCGCAACGGAAAACTTTTGCAATAAAATTTTAACTGTATAAGCAGAAAAACCGTAACAACAACAACAAAAATAACACTAACAACAAAATGTTTTTTGCCTTTACAAATATGGGCAGGAACGCATACGGGCACGAATTTCATTTACTTAGCAAAAGTGAAGAAGCAGAAGAAGAAAAAGAAGAAGACTCAAGACAAAAAGCAGAACAACGGAAACGGAAGTTACGCAGCAGTGTTGTTGTTGTTGTTGCTGCTGTATAGCGCAAAGCGGAAGTAGTGGTGAGCAAACGAACGAACGAACGAGCGAACGAACCAAGTCCCAAAAAATGTCGAAAAAGTAAAATAATCAAAATAATTTAACATAATGAGCATTTCATGTTTGCCGTGCACAAATACATACATATAACGTCAACGGCAGCGCTACGCTACAGTGTAAGCATAGAGCACTGGCAATATATTCTTGCCGCTTCGTCATTTTAATGAATTCATCATGAAAAAAGCTAAGAAACACAGAGCAAAGCTGAGCAGAGTAGAGCAGAATATTCTCAAGCCTAAAATGTTTGCCTTCAGTTAGACGCAAAACTGTTGATATTTGGCAAATATTATTAGGAGCCAAGACGCTCAGACGCAGCTCACTGACGAATTTGAACGCACGAACGGACGAAAGAACGAACGAGCGAGCGAGCGAGCGGCAAAAAAGCAACAGTCGCAAAACTCAAAGAGAAGACAAGTGGCAAAGAAAATGCGGCAGCGATATGACTTCAGTTATCGTTGATGTCTACTTTTGCGCGCCTTGTTGTTTTAGCGCTTATTTTAAGCGTAGCCTTTTCACTTATTTGCACACACAAGCCCAGCGAGAAGGTCACACACACAGACATAGCTAGACTGCTACATATGCCGACGCTATCGCTCTATGCCGCTTTTAGCATTGCAATGGCGGACAGCGCCGATAATAAAAATGATTTATTTGGTCAAATATAAAATGATTTAATTGCGATTTTTGCTTCATTTAAACAAAAACTGTGACAGCAAAAACAATTATAAATTATAAAATGAAAAATATCTCAAATAAAATAGCAGTTTGTTGGGCACGGCGAGTTGAAAACAAACTGTCATAAATTTAAGTAACAACAAAACCAAAGCAAACAATTTAAACAAAAATAAAAACACACGTGTATGTGAGAGTGTGTGTGTGTGCGAAGAAAGAGCATTAATGGCGATTTTTTTCAATGCAAAAAACTATCATAGAAAGCCAACTGAAACATATAAGAACGACACGCCACGCCCATATTTTTAACAAAATAGTTTTCTCGCCACCCACAGAACATAAGTATGTAAGTATAAAGTTTCAAAGCATTTGGTTTAGAAACAGACAAGTTTTTCATATAAGGACTTATAAATTTTCAAGACCTTTTATCTTTTCTTGGGATCGGATGTTGTTGGACTTCATATATAATAAGTCTAGGTAAGCTTATCAGATGGACAGATGGATGTTTCTCAATCAATTTCTCTTTTCCTCCAGTTCAAGACTTACTCTATATGGTTGGAGATGTTTCCTTCTCTTAAAGTTTATATAATATACTGTCGTATGTAATGAGTGCCTTAATACTTACATAGAACTCAACACTTTGATTACTAAAACAAAACACTCTTTTGATACTTTAATGTAAGTGAGCTCTGAACTTTATTAACACTTCACCTTATTGGTTGCTTGCTCAATGCTGCACATCGCTCAGCGGGTTTGCAAGCGTTAATATAACATTTTAAGTTCGTTGTAAAATTAATAAATGCATAAATTAAGTTGTGTTTACCCGCTGTGCTCGCACAGCTGTTGCCCGCTTAAGAGCGACGCCCTTTGACTGCGCCACAGCGCACATGCAAGCCAACAAAGCACAACTCGAAAAGTAAAAAAAAAGTACAAAGTGCAAAACTGTTTGTAAAACTTAAAACTGTAAAATGTCTGTAAACTTTCAAAGCTTCAAGCTGCTGCGGCAGTCATATACACACATACATACACATGCACATGCACATTTGGAGCATCAATGAATCGTTGCCAATTGTGGTTAAAGCAACTGTTTCAATTATTAACTGCAATGCTTTGTGCTCTCAACTAATAAATGCAAATTAATACGAATTTCATTGCTTAAATAATACACAAGCACGCACACGCACACTCACGCACGCACGCACGCACTCACACATAAGCTTATGCATAACGAAACAAGCGATGACTACATGCTTTAACTAATAGCGTACAACATTTTCCCTAATTATCAACATTTTGTGTTTATTGCATAGAGAACTAATTTGTACCAACACACAGAATGCAGCCAAATGAAAATGTGCACACACACACACACACACATACAATATGCATTTGCCTATTGTGAGATTATTGTTACAACAATACAAGTGCACATAGAGACATTTAATAAGGGCAACTATGAATAAGTCAATTTTCAACGTGATGAGCTCAGTTCAGATCAAAAGATGAATGAGAAAAAATTGTTCTCATACAATAATTTTTGTTGCTATTGCTATTGTGCTAGCTTTGGTTTATGAAACTGTGCTGAGATACCTACATATACATACATACATATGCTAGTGTTGAGTAATGTAATATGAGTTGAGACAATGTGAAAGCCGTACAACATTCAAATTGAAAATTAATTTAACAACTATCAAAGGGGCATACAAGCTGAGCTATTCAATATTTGAGCGAACGTATCAATCGAATAGCTTAGTGAAATTATTGTGAGCTGCATTGAGCTATTGTACTTGCATGTATGCACATACCTCAATACTAATTTGGCTTATTGTATTTTCTATGCACTCTCAGACTGGGGCTCTTGCATGCATACTTGCATATTATATGCCTACAAATCAACTGATTGCCTTGTTGAGCATGCCTTGGCAAATATGCGTGCAGCGGGCGGGCGGATGTCGGAGAGCTGGGCATATGATGACACTTTTATAGCTGCTGATACTTTCTGGTTGCCTCAGCGTGCCAACAGACTTCTACTTGGTAAAGTTTTATGCTGAAAGTTTCCGTTTTTTTTTTTGCATTTAATGAAATTTCAAGCAAATTGCGAAAACCACTTTTTCTATCAATTGCTCTCTCTTTATCTCATACTGTCGTTGTCTCACTTGTTTTAGTTATTTTTTTTTCATTTTGATGTAATCTTAAAATGTATGCAGTTATGCATACATACATACATAAATGAAAACATTTTTTTTTTTTTATATAGTTTTCGTTTTTATTGTCGAAATGGAAAATGAAGCCATTTTTACCTTTATGCAATTTCAATATTCATGCATATTTCAATTTGAAATTGACAGATTGATTCAAAGAGTCATGTTTTTCATGTTGCTATGCCATTTGTTATTTTTCTTGTTGTTGTTGTTGTTGTTACTGTTGCTGTTGTTGGCATTCGTGATAGTTTATCGAAGCATAGAAAACAAGCTTGAAATGTGTAATTTATATGGCAAAATGTCCTTTAAGTGTCAATAATAATACAAATCAATGTTAGTAAAGTTCTTGTGCATTCATGCGTTCGCACACACACACACACACACACATATACGCTGGCATGTGTGTTCGTTGCGGTTGCAAAAGAAAATAAATAACATTTTAAAATAAACTTTGCTCAACAGAAAATCTCCTTTCGTGCTCACATTTATACATTTGTGTATTTGTACGAGTATTTGCTTAAATTCAATTTCTTTTCTTTTCTCTCTCTCTAATTTTTGTTTTTCTCTGTTATCTTTTTGGTTGTATGCTTTGTGCAAATTTTGCATAAAATGTGTGCATTTGCAAATTAATTAAAAATACGAAAAGATTTCTTTTTTTTTTTTTTTTTTTGTCTTAAAGCAACATGACAAATGAACGAGATACAAATGAAGCTGAGCTGCATGAAGTTTTAAGGTTTTTTTTTTTTTTTTTATCTAATGACTTGCATGTATGAACATTTGCGGAGCACGTTGGATTTCAACAAATGAGTTGTTATAAGTTTCATTTTAATTATGATGCAAATAACAAATGAGGACTGCAGCTAAAGACATTGTTGTGGGCAAAATGGAAATGATTTAAAGCAGTGCGTAATTATGATAGTGCAGTGTTGAAGCGCATAAATGATTAAATAGACTCGAATGCTTATAAAAATCGAAGAACTTTGGTAACTGGTTCCAAGGGAGATGGCGATCAGATAGCAGTCTCTTATTAGGGAATTAGGCATGTAGCCCAAGAAGAGTCGTGATTGAAGAGAAGAATGAAGAGCATGAGCTTTGTATATCGCTGGAATGACTTCAGTGTGTAAGGTGACTATCATTTAGCAAGCAATTACTGTCACGACAAATGCCAATAGAATTGTAAGGTTTAATAAGCAGGACGGCTCTTACTTACATATAAGGCAGACAGAAACGATTTAGCAAATCTTTTAAAAACATGGAAGGGGAACATGTAGACGACAATAAAAACACTTTATAACAGAAACGATACGCTTAACAAATATGTATGTGCGAGTGTGTTTATGTATGTGTGTGTGTGTTAGCAAGCAATTTGTATAAAAGTATTAAAAGAATAACATAATAAGAACTTTGCTCGAACCTTGTCCATCCGTCCGTCCGTCCGTCCGTCTATCCGCCAAGTGTGTTAACATTCTTGTTGTCTGCGCTGTTCACTCGTCTGTCTGTCTGTCTGTTTGATTGTATGACTGTCTGTCTGTATGTCGCTTAGACATTCTACTGACTGCTATAAATACAATTATGCCATCATAGGCGAAGACATTTTCCTCTGTATATATGTATGTGTGTGTATGTGTGTGTCTGTAAGTCGGCGATGTTTGTGTTTGTTGTTGTTTTTTTTTTTTCATTTCTTCTTTAGCTTTGTTGTTGTTGTAGTTAGACATTGTTGTTAGTATTGCTTCGCATTACTGCTTGTGGCACAAATATATTCTTTATTGGCCAAAGTAGTGAAATAAATTGCTGATGTCCGTCTGTTTGTCTGTCTGTTGGCTTGTCTCTCTGTCGGTCTGTGTGTCACACTGTTTGTTTGTCTATTTAAATATTTTGTAGTTGTTTTTGCGGTTGTTGTTGTTGCACAAATTTACGTTTTGCAACAATAGTAAGTACATAAATACGAAACGCTTAAGCAAATAAAGCAAACGAGCACTTAAATGCCGCACCAACGCCAACGCCATTGCCGTTTCTCCCTTCTATTCTCCTCATCATCGACTTCATCTGCTTCTTCTTCTTGTACTCGTATCGATCGTTACGATGTGCGCCTCAGACTCTGCCGCGCCTATAACCATTAACTCAGCTGAATTCAGCTTACAATTAGCGTCATCGCTTAACTTAAAGCATATAAAAGTAAAGCGCACACACACACACGCACGCTCACATACACAAGCACTTACTTATGCGTAAGCGAAATGCTCGCGAAAATTTTATTTTTTCTCTTTAGAGTTTTCTCAGTTTTCCGCACTCGTTTTTTTGTCCTCAGCATTTGTTCAACGTTGCTTTATCACATCATATCTCATCTTATCTCTACTCATCTTATTTCGTTGCTGGTTGTTTGTTGTTTCGCACGTCTCTCTTATGACCACTTTGACGTATGAGCAATTTTTCTAAAAGCGTTAAAAATGTCGCCACGCGTTTTTTAACCTCAGCTTCTTCTTGTTTTTTTATTTTTTTTTACCACTTGTATTCATTTGAGCAACACTGCATTGCTTGCCGCCACCGACGTCGCTGCTGTTGTTGTTGCCACTGTTTGACACATGACACAAGCGTGTTGCAGACAACCGCAGACGTCAACACATCTCTGCCACACACACACACACAACGATGTTGACATAGGCACACACCTGAAACAGCGACAACGCCGTCGCCCTCATGGCCCAATGCAAAAGCACGGCTCATCAGCGCAGCTTAGAATTTAATTTGAATTTATTTTATTTTTTTTTTTTATATTTTCTTTGCTGTTTTCAAAATTCATTTGAAGCCATAAAGAAATAAAGAAATTAAATGTTGCATAAGTCGTTTTGTGTGCCGTCGTCGTCGCTATTATTTCTGCCATTCCACACGTGTTCTGTTTCTTTGTTTCTTTCAAAGGCACAGTCAACGCGCACATGAATAAGCACAGTTGTGCATTACGTCGCTTGGGTTTTGCCATCACATGATCTTAATTGCATGGCGTCGCGCACGTGATTATATCAAACATCATTCAATCAATCAAGTGCCCTGCTGTTGTATTCAAGTATCTTTTGAAGTTTGACCACAAACGGCACTCAATGTGAAGCTGAAATGTTGCCTATCAACTGTGCCAATCTATGGTATACCGCATTAGGAGTGTTAAAACCACAATTTGTGCACTGCTCATACATGTAAGTGGCCAAACAAGCCAAGATTCATGCTGAATTGCTGCTATTGAACTTGACTCCTGACCACACAACACACTAACCTTGAGTCAGGTTTTATATACGAAAATTTTGACTTTAAATAGTACAACTTCGCGCTATTCGTGCATCTCTATGAGGGCACTGTTAATAGAAACCTTCAATTAAATGGTATGCTAATAGAATGTTGGCAGCATGTCATACTCAGCACAGTTTTTTAACAGCTGCTCTCTCGGTCATGTTAAATTACTGTTACTTTACATTTTACATTTCACCGTTATAATTGCTTATGTTACGTTGAGTTTAAGCAGAACATAAGGAAATTATTAAAAGGACTCATAATGTTTCGTTAAAAGTGTTGCCAGAAAAGGGAAAAGGTGCAAGGCTTCGATCAAGAACTTCACTTCGTGACTTTGATTTTTGTTAAGCATTTTTTTTATTTTTTATTGAATACAATTTGTTTGTTGGCTTAGAAAATTTCAGTTTTCTTAACACGCATTGCGCTGTGCCTGTAGAAGCACACACACACACACACACACATACACACACACACATACGCATTCGGCTTGAGACTCACTTACGCAATTATGTATTTGTTTTCATTGCATGCGGTTTGCCGGCGTATTGCTTTTGTGTGTGCTACTGTGCATGTGTGTGTGTGTGTGTGTGTGAGTGTGTGTGTCTGTTTGTGGATTTGCTCACTCACTCGCACGCACGCTTGTTTCTTTGCTTGTTTGTTTGCTCACTCGCTCGCTTGCTTGCATAAAGAGTAAATACGATTTTAATTAAATGTAAATCACTTTGTCATCTCATCTCAACAGGCGACGCTGGAACGCAGCTGTGCGAGCGCACGAGCATTGTGTATGCAGTTGTATGTATGTGTGTGTGAATATATGTATCTATTCAGATTCACTTCAAGCCACGCCTTTTTTGTTTTTTTTTTTTTTTTTGTTTTATATGTACATACATGTAACAACGACAGGCGAGAAGTTACGCCCCTCTTGAGATTATTAATTAAAAGACAAGAAAACATAATTTCAAATTTATTCACTTGTGCCTGTGTATGTGTGTGTGAGTGTTTGTGAGTGTATCTGTTTGTTTGCTTAGCTGAATGTAAATGCGCATGGATTTGAATGCGCGTGTGTGTGTGTGTGTGTGTGTGTGTGTGTGTGTGTGTGTGTGTGGCTTTTTGTTCTATTGTATAAGATAATATTGTAAAACATAATACTTCAAAACACTCACACACACACACAGACACGCGTGAAAATACAAAATGTCACAAAAAAAGGAACTCAAAATGAGTGTCTGTGCTTTTGTGTGTGTGTGAGCAATTGCAGATGACGGCAAACAATTGCGCAAATGAATTTAAAGTTGTAAGAAAGCAAACAAGCAAAGTGAAGCTTCAATGGCATCAAGCGAAGCTTCATTTAAGTAAGCAAACAAACACGGACACATGAGAATATGTATGCATGTGTGTGTGTGTGTGCGTGTGTGTGTTGAAAATTGCATTTAGTTTTTATTATTATTACTTGTTTGCTTAAATATTTTAGTAATTTTTACTTGACAAACTTGACGCGTCTTGGCAACGTTTGCTTGCAACAACACCAACACAACAACAACAATAGTAACATGACAGCTCATCATGGCTACACAACGCACCTAACCTTCCCTACTCAACCCCCACCCCCCCACGTTTGCAGCGACGTCACTTTGTGTTAGACACAATATTTTTTGTAATTAAGACATTTTGCTTCATAAACTTCAAAAGGGAAAGAAACATTTTCATTTGCCGCTTTTTCTCCTTTTTCTCCTTCTTCTTCTTCTTCTTTTTCTTGCACGTTTGTCTGCCAGCCTGCCTGACACTGCCTGACGACGACTACTTATGTTACTTTACTTGTACGCTCGACTGGCTTCGATCGACTTAAGTTTGCCTTGGCTTGCCTTCAGTCGACTCAACTCGACTCGACTCGACTCGAGTTGAGTTCAGTTGGCATCGCTTTACTTGTCTTAACGTCAACGCCGTTTGACTTTAGTGAACCAAAGTGTACGCGACTCCATTTTGTGCACACTTCACGTCTACCATGCAACACAAGGCAAGGCGAGGCAACGCAGACACACAGTGAGCTCTTGTCTTAAGCAGTTGGCGCAGTTAATGGCTTTAAATTGCATTTGTTGTGGCAAATTTAAGACGCGCGGCAAAACTCAGTCTGCTAACTGCATGTATTTTAATTTGATACAATATCGTTGTTGTTGCTGTTGCTGTTGTTGTTGTTGGGCGCCTTTAAATGACGACGCCTGCCGACAACGATGCCTTCATTGTTTGCTTGGCGTCTCATTATAATTGCTCTTGATTAAAATGCATGTAAATACATGGCTAAGCAAGCTCATGTCTGTGCGTGTGTGTGCGTGTGTGTGTGTGTGTGTGTGTGTGTGTGTGTGTGGTATATTTGGATCGGATATATGTAATATAAAATGCGCCATAAACCACAAGCACGCTTAACGTAAACTTTGATGCAATATCGGATTACGTATACGTAATGTTGAACGCTGTCACAAGAGACTTTAACTAGCATACTTGAAGGCGCATGGCACAGTAGTGTACAAGTGTGTGGCTCTCATGTGTTGCATGGTGTATATCTGTGTGCATTTATTTGTGTGTGTGTCAAGTGTAGTAAACGAAATGAAGTAAAGTTAAAATTGAAGTTGTTGCAAAATGAATTAATTGAATGTAAAAGTTACTGCCACGCCTCCAAATGCTCAACACTGAAAATAAATAATGTCATTTTAAATAAAAGCAAATAAACTTCAAATGCAAATCAATGTTTGGTCATTCATTTGTCTGTCTGATTGTCTCTCTGACACTGCAATGCAAAACATATTTTTTTTTATTTGTACTTTTGTTGTTGTATCTTTTGCATTTGATTATCTTCTTCTTCTGCTGCTGCTGCTGCTGCTGCTTGATGGGTTTGCATAATCGAAATTTAATGTGAGCTTTGGTAACAAACATGGCGTTAAAGTGTTAAGCATAAAAGTTCATAACAACAACAACAAGAACAAGGGACAAATGCAGCAGTAGCAACATGTGTTATTGACAGCAACGTGTGCAAAACAACAACTAAAAACAATAAGAACAAAAGTCAATAAACTATAATAAAATGCAGCAAAATATGATAAATTGTTTGACTATCAAAGGTTTAATGTTTTGCGTGTGAGCACAAAATTTAATTGCCCATAAAAAGCGAAAGAAGCAAAAACACATAAACATGCACACAGACACATGCGTGCGTGCGTGCGTGAGCAATAATTATTATGCGCACATGAGTGCGAACGATACATGTCGTAAAGCGAGCGACTAACCGACAACGACAGTGAACAACAACTACTACAACAATAACAACAACAACAACCAGCGCAAGCACAAGCACAACGGCAATGTAGAACGATAACAACGCGAGCGGAAACGGAAATGCAAACATATCCGCTTTAATTAAACTCGCTGTTGCTGTTGTTGTTGTTGCTGTTGCTGTGTTGTGTTTCAGCTAGTTTTGGTTTCCTTGTTGTTGTATCTTTTTTCTTTTTTTCTCTCTGTTTGAGCGCTTGGCAATTTGTGCGCCTTTCGTTGTTCGTCCTTTGCACGCACAACAAAATGTTATTGCATTGAATTGAAAGCATAAAACGCAAACCAAAAAAAAGAAAAAAAAAAAATCAAAAAACTAATACTAACGACATTTGCTTACGTAAACTGGCGTGAAGGGTGTGAAAGGGGGGCAGAGAAAAGTAATCATAACAACTCAAAGCAAATGTGAAGTAAAAAGTGAGCCAAAAGACTTGTTGTTGTTGTTGTTTAGCTGATTTAAGTGAAAAAGCGAAAAGGATTTCATAAACTTTAAAAAAAAAGAAAAAAAAAAATTAAAACAACAACAACGAGTAACTGCATTAGGCACGGCGCCAACATAAAGCTGTCAAAACAACGCCAGAAAGAGACAGAAGTGCAAGAAAGCGTGAGCGAGCGAGAGAGATGATGGAAAGTGCAGAACGTTTTTGTTGATGCAAATTATGCGGCAAACTGAGGTCAATACAGCTGAGAAGCTAACGAAGCCAATTTTAATGAAGGCAGACAAAACACACACACACACACACACACATACGTGCATATACATGCACACGGCGCATTGTTGACAAAATACAGACGTACGACGCCGACAGGGCGTGGCCTTTGTGACAGCGACTGAGAATGGCGACGGCAACATTTTGCTAATGAGGTTGTATTTTGCCACAAAAACAAGAAGAACAAAAATGAGAAAAAATAAATAAAATGGAAAAATGAAAAGAACAAATAAAATGAAGCAAAGAATATACATATATAAATTTGAAAAAAAAAAAAATAAATATACAAAAGAAAATGCGAAGCTTAAAGCGTAAAGCAAACAACAATAACAAAATAAGAACAGCAACAACAACAACAATGACGACAATACGCAGAAAATTTGAATTACAAAGACGGCAAAGTAGACGACAACAAATACAAAGATGGGCCAAAGGAAGGAGCAAAAGAGAAGGCAAAGCTTTGCATTGATAAACACACACAAAGAGAAGCAACAATAGAAAAAGAGATTTAGTAATTGAATAAATAGACAGACACACACACACACACATACACACATCAGCATGAATGCAACGCTGACATTGATGATCTGACATGTGCTTGCATGTGTGTGTGAATGGAAATGTCTGACAGCTCAGAGACATGAAAATTTGCATTCAAGTCAAAGTAACTGAGTGAATGAATGACTTAATGAAGTAAATAAGTGAATGAATGAATGAGTGATTAAGCGAGTAAGCGTACGAGCGAGTGAGCGTTGTAAATACAGTTGTAAACAAAAATTCATTAACCCAATTTCAACTTCAATGCACTGAGGCGTACAAGCAACAACCACAACAACAACAACAACAATGATGACGATGACGATGACGACAGGCTAACGTCAAATTTACTTAAATGCTTTGCAACAGCAATAATTTAATATGAATTGTAAGACTTCACACAAAGCAACAAAAATGCCTTTAAGCATAGAACGTTTTTGGTACGAAATATTAACACATTTTCCAAGTGAGAATTTGGCATTAATTTGAAAGTCTGTTGGCGACAAAGCATGCCATTCCGATTAAATATGTATGTGCCTACGATGTGCGAATTGTAATTAATGCAAGGAACATGAATTGCTATAAATAATAGATGATTGAATGAAGTGCACATGAAGTTGCATAACATTGAATGTGGCTGAGTGAAAACAAGAGCAAGTGACAGCATTGCATGAAGATCATTTCAATTTAATTTCATTGAGTGAGTTTTTCTTTTATTTTTTTTTGTTGTTTTTGCATGTTTTCTGGCTTGTCACGCAAAACGAATGCCAAAGCGATTAATAATGTTGGGAAAAGAACAATAACAACAACAATAACAATGAGCCAACAATCATCATTCAACAATGTCCTTATTACAAGGACAATGGCATCTCATTGAATCGCATTGGGAGCAAATACGAAGCGAATGAACAATCACTCAAAAGCTTAAATCATTAATTTTCATTATTTTGCCAGCAGATTATTTGTCAAAATTGTTGCTGTGTGTATGTGTGTGTGAGTGTGTGTGTGAGTGTGTTAGTGCCTGCCACTGGTCTTGCACGTTTTTGCATGTCAATGCCACAATTAATCATTATATCAAGCTCAGCCGACGACCGACACCAACTATGTACATATACTTTTAGGCGCCTTTACATTTTGGCCAAAAAAATAAATAAAAAAAACCCCGTAAGGGCTCTTTAGTCGAGTATAGTCGACAATATAATGCTCTCTTAAAAGTTTTAACAAAAAAGGGCAAGAAATTTGAATTCAGCTTATGACCTTTGAGGGGTAACAATAGGGGGATATTTTGTGGCGATACAATATTTAAGAGTATTATACACTTAGGTTGCATACGAAATTTAAGGTTTCTATCTCGTGTAGTTTACAAGTTATAGCCTTTTTAAAAAATGGGGGTTTTTAGGGGCAAACAGCCCATTAGGGGACATAACCCATTAAAAGAGTAACCGGTACTGGGCGGCTGGCATAAAGTAGGCGTGGCACAAATTAAAACAAACTTGATCTGTTGCCTGTGTGTAGCGTATAAAAATGACAAGTTAAATGAAGAACGGCGCGACCAAATGGAAAAGCCCAATCAGGGAAGGGAAAAAAAGAAGATGCCATAGAAGGAGAAGAAAAAAAATTAAATCCGCTTAAAAGCAGCTTAGAAAAGCTTGTCTGTTATATCTCAGCCATAATTGAAACATCACAGCTTAACTAAGCGCGAAAGAGACAGAAAACGGTTAAAGGGGCCGGAATGGTGAGAAGCGAAACAAGATGAAAATGGCGTCATCGCGCGTAAATCATCGATTTTGATTAGTCGACTTTCAGGCTCAATTAAGTTTAAATTAATGGCGCCTTAATTACACAACTCAAAATGCTAAAATTGTTGTTGTTCTGCTTCTTCTTTTGCACTCACTTCTTATTGGCATTCGTTGTCTTTGCCATGCTTAATTAATACAATTCTTGCTTCAATGTTAATCTTTTCAAATGTAATTAAATAAGCAAAACATGACCAAAGTGTAACTAAGAAAGCAACAAGAACAACTTATTCGCCAAAGTAACTTCGCTGCTTGGCTGCAGAGAGAGATTATTACTTTCTATTGTAACAAAGGCAAGTACCAAGTATCCAAGGCCAAGTTTGTGTGGCACAGGGACTGAATATAGAATACCTCATAATTCTCGCAAAATCTCAACAACAAGGCGAGCGGTCATTTATAATCTTAGGTCAACCACAGAAAAATTGAAACGATAACCTCACGTGAAGTAGAGACGGTCTCACCAAGCGGAAGAGGTATGGCTTTAATATTCGGGGCCGGCTTGTCTGCATTGCAAGCCGCATGACAAACTTAGCATGTCATGAAAACCGATATGTGTATTCATGGCATATTAAAATATATTTAAATAAGGTTTTTTTTCGACATTTTTGTTGCGCAATAAAAATAAAATAAAGGGAATTCTGTGCAAATGTGTTTTTTATTATAAAATTTTTATTCATAAGAAAATCTAACAGAAAAAATTAATAAATTAACGCTTGTTTGAATGTGTGCGTGCTCACGCATGTGTGTGTGTGAATTTGTGTGTATGTGCATATGACAACGAAACTAACTAACAAATAAATAGCGAAACAAAAGTTGCCATGGTGAAGCGGATTTCAGATTCCACCCTTTTTTTTAATTGCTCATCTTTTTTTCAGTTTTTTTTTTTTTTGTTTTGCTTTTGGTTTTTGTTTTGTCATGTTAGTTATTTTATTATTGTTGCTACAGCAACTTTTCATATTTTATTTTTTATTTTTTAAGTTGCTGTGTGTGTTTTTTTTTTGTACTTTTCGTTTTTTTTTTTTGTTTTTTTTTTGTATTTTGCGACATGCATGAATGCTTAAGTTGGCAATTTTTTGCATAATTGTTGTCGTGCAAATGCACAAAGCACAAAATGAAAAAAAACATTTAAAAAAAAAGGAACGAACAAACAAAATAATAACCAAAAAAGAAAATAAAAATCAAATTTGCGCAAAAAAAAAAAAAAAAACAAGAAGTGAAATAAAATTAAGCGTGAGAAAAAAAACTGTGCTGCATAAGGATGAAATCCAATGTGGCATAGCAAGGCAGCGAGTTGAAGCTGCGCAGTGGCAGCAGCAGCAGCAGCGGCTGCGAAAAAAAAATACCGTTGCGTGGCATGCAAAAAACAAAAAGAACAGAGAACGACAACGCAAAACGCAAAGCAAGGACAGAGCGAAATAATATTACGCAAGCAGTCATGTGAAGCCGAAGGATGTAAGTGTTTTGTAACAAAACAAACAAAAAAAAAAAAAAAAAAGGAAATTCACATAAAAATAGTAGCAATTAAAACAGCAAACCAAAAACATGCAAAAAAAGATAATAAACAATAACAAAAAAAGAGTTGCTTAAAAGCTTTGCAGTTTTTGTAGACCAACTGCGTAGCAGCGGGGGAGGGGGTAGCGGTGCAACGAGGCGTAACATTAACATTTCTCAGCATGTTTGAAATAGCAACGAAAATTTAATTTCCTTTTTTGTTTTTTGCTTTTTTTTTGGCAGTAGAAGATGAAGAAGAAGCAGCAGCGGCAGCGGCAAAAGAAGAAGATTGTTAAACTAACTTGAAAAATTGTTTTTGCTTTTGCCAGCCTTACATGACTGACACGCAGCATGCTTAATATTTATACAAAAAAAAAAAAACAACAACAACAACAAATCAAAGCGACTGTTGACTTTGTCTGTAGTCGCGGAACAGGCTGACCTGGTGTCGCAAGTCCACTTGAGGGTAGTGCGCTACCACAACGTCTTGCGCCTGTAGTTAAAAAAAAAAAAAAAAAAAAAAAAAAAAAAATCCCGAAAATGATAAGAATATTTTTGCAACACCCAAAACAATTTGTCGATATTCATTTTTGTTGCGTTTGCTCTTTTGAATTTTTTTTTTTTTTTTCGCACAGTTTCCATCTTTGCCTGAGCACTCCCAACGGCTTTATGGCCAACGTTGTCCAATCTACAATACAACCAACGACAAACGACGAACGACCAACAAACAACGGGGGTGTTGTCGGCCGCTGGGCGCGCTTTAAGCATTGCCAAGCGACACGCCACTGTATCGTATTGCTTTCCCTTCACTTCCCTTACAGACCAATAACGCTTCAACGCTCGAAGAAGCCTTAAATTCAATTTATAGATCAGAGACATTTTATTTATTATAGAAAATGTTTATAACTTTAACTTTCTTTTGTTTTGTTTTTGTCATTGCTGTTATTGTATTATTAAGAAATACATAATAAAAGACAGAGAAAAAGAAACAAACCCAAATCAGCGACATCTAAGAGCTTCTGCGTCAAAATATTATCTAAAATGCCAAATGCTGCGTGACGAGAATTGTTAAAAAAAAAGAAGAAGAAGTAGCAGCAGCAAGAAAACAGGCAACGTGAGACGCATGATTGGATGAAGAAGTAGAAAAAGTAGAAAATAAACCGAAAAAGTGATAAAAATAGAAAGTCATTCATCATACGCACCGTTGTGCGCCCTTGTAAATTTTTTAACTGACGCTTATATATTCGATTATTGTTGTTTTTTTTTTTGCTATTGTTGTTGTTCTTGTTGTTGTTGTTCTTGTTGTTGTTGTAGTAGGCAAGTATCTATTGGAAAATTTATGACATTTTGATATATTGAAGTAACATTGTAGTTGACAATGATGCAGGATAACGCAACTGTTGTCGCTCAACTCCAACCTACAACATTAACACTCACGCACGGTCGCACGGACAAACGGACGGACGGACGAGAGCACGCGTGTTTCTTTAGTTGTTCACATTGTCAGTTTGCTGTCAGTTGGCATAGCAACATTGATGTATTTTGGCACACACACACACACACACACACACAACAAGTTGACACTCACACAGTGACATTAAGTTCAAATATTTATTTCCTGTTTCTTTTCTTTTATTATATTTTATTTTATTTTCTATTCTATTTTTATTTTCTATTATTTTCTTCTTTAGCTTGAAACGCACATTAAGTGTAAATTTTTTGCATACATAAATAAAATGATTTTTTTTTTCGAAAGTCAAAAGTAAAGCAAATCACACACGCACGCACGCACGCACACTATGTCAGATTTGTGGCACGTGGCATGCCATCATACAAAAGCTTTGAAAAATTATGCTTTTACAGCTGTATTTTGATATTGTTGTTGTTGTCATCATTGTTCAATTACATAAAAAGTGTTTTGCATAAAAAAAAGTATTGTAAATGTTTAAAATTTCATGCAAAATCAAATCAAGAAAATCAAGCAATTTGTATAACAATTTTGTATAACAAAAAAAAAAAAAAAATTGTTACAAATTTTGAAGTCACATGTTTCAATATATCGAATTTAAAGACTGATATGCATTGGTTTTGGCCCAAAATGCGCTTTTGCTAAACTCAAATACTTAAATTACACTTTTCAAGTCACACTCGATAGTCTGACTTTATCCATTCCAATATAATGCAAAACTTTAAGAAAATTCTTTAAAAACTGGGGTAATGTTGAGTGGAGAGGGGCTTTCTTTTTAGAGGTCGTTTTTAGCATACGAGATATATCATTTGTTATAAAAGCGGTTTTTGGCGGGCAACATTTGTTTGTGCCTTTGATTCAATGAGTTTTAGTGTTGAATTTATAATCTTGAAGCTACACTTTAAAGAATGCACGCCACTGGACGGTTGCAGAGAATTGGGCGTGGCAAAAATGCAATCAAGCTTGAACAGCTGCCGAACCTCATGAGTGTACGCACCAAAGGCTCTACTTTTTTATTCGACAACTATTAACGCACATATGGACGGACACGCCATGTGTGCGTGGTATAAATAGCACAAGCATGACAGTAAAATAAAAGCATTGCAAAAAAGGGAAACACGAACAGCTTCAGGACATAATAAAGAACTTTACTTTTATATATTTTGCTTTTATTTTTTCAGAATTTTACTTTTTTTTTTTTTGGTTTCAATTAAATTTTCTATTAACTTGAAGAACGAGAAAAGCAGCTTTGCTGCTAACGATGAGACGCCGAGAAATGATGCCAAGCATGCATTGACCGCGCGCCGTCATCTTTTGGCAGCAGATTGTGCAACTGTCTGGTTGGCTGAATGGCTCACTGACTCACTGACTCGCTGACTCGACAAATGTTGGCGACAGTGCGGAGACAACATTATGCAATGCCAGACGCATTCTTATTGCTTATTTTAACAATGCGTGCATGTGTCTCCACCTATCGCTTTCTCCCTCTCCCTGTATGTCTATCTTTCAATCTGTCTGTCTGATTGCCATGCCATGCCAAGTTATGAGTTGTACATTTATCAAAACACAATTTTTTTTCTACTTTTTTAATAAAAAGCTTAAAACTAAAAAAAAAGAAGCTTCTCATAAGAAGCTGAGCGCATAGAAGCCAACAAAGAGCATCATTCTGTCAGTCAGTCTGCTCAGTGCCTGAGCAGGACATCATTTTGAGGACAAGCGAAAGAATAGAAACCGCTCTTAATGCTCATCTTACAACGACAACAACAACAATGATTTCTCGTGTGCATTCAAACGCTTTAAATTATTTACTGTCGCTTATGTGAAGTGCATGAACAACGAGTAAGAAAGAACAATGAAGGACTGTGTGTGTGTGTGTGTATTTTCAATAATGATATTAGGCTAAGACCACAAGTGTGTCCATGTGCAATTGTGTATGAATGTGTGTGAATCAAAGAGTTTAATGGCACAAAGCATCATCATATTAAAATCAATGCTCAGTGAAATCGAAATGTCGAAACACAATAAAGAAGGCAGAAAGATTTTAACTTGAGAAGAATAAAAAAAAAAAAACAGATATAATATTCATACGAATTCTCATCATTGTAGCTCATTTGATTCCAGAGATATGCAAATTCCCAACTTAATTTGAAAATAATGTTGCCATCCCTATTTTTTCATCAAAATCAAAGAGTTTTCATATGAGGACTTAAAGTGTGTTCAATACCCTTCTATGAAAGTCACCCTAGGGTTATTTTGGATCGAACATTAAGAAGATTAAATCATCATATTCAGCACTCATGTCTCATTATGTTGTTCTAGAACTTATGTGCATAAAATATACCTTATATACATAGTTCAGAATATTCCACGATTTTGTTCCATTTATGAATTGAATGTTTTGAAATTGTAGGCATTTTATTCTTTTTGTTTTCATGCCACAAACTGTGATGACCATGATTGTGTTGCCTGCGTGAGCACAAACTCAAGTAAGCCCGACTGCACAGTGTGTGTGTAGCGTAACGAAGGCAAAAAAATAATATAATGAACGCTGCAAATAATTTATTTTGATAATTTATTTATTAAATTGTTTTTTATTATTATTATTTTTCTTTTGGTTATTTTTGTAATTAAGTACATAAAAAACCATAATTGATTTTCTATGATCCGCTTTGCAATTACATGAAAAAAATGTTGAAAAAAAAAAAAACAGAGCAAAAAATAAAACATGCAACAAAAAATAACAACAACTTTTAGTAAATATCTATTTATTTATTTTAATTTATGTGGTTAAGCATGTTTACCAGCCCGACGCCGACGCCGACGGCGACGCCATTGGCGTTACCACAACACATTCTCAACAAAAAACCGCAGCTAAGCGAGCGTGAAGCGTGAAACAAAATGGCGTACGGCGCATTGCAATAATCAACTGTATTTGTGCTTGTAAGCCACGACACTGCCGGTCATTATTGATGGCTCTTTAAGCTTCCATTTGTATTTTCTGTGTTTTTTTTTTGTTCTTTTTTTCCGTGCTGAAAACTCGTTTTTATTCAGTTAATAATCGCGCATATTCAGACCAATTAAATGCATATTTTATTGCTCAAGTGCGAAATTATGATTTTTTCACTGGAATTTTTATGGTTTTAACATAATTCTTCGCCACATTTTACTTTTGTTTCAAATTTTTTTTATATTTCTTTTTTCACTGTTTTTTTTTTTTTAATTAAAATCATTTAAGTGCTCATTATTTAAAGCAATTTAACTTTTTTTCGAAAAAGAAAAAAAAAAAAAAGGAAAAAAAGATGAAAACATGAAGAATGAAGCAACAACAGCGACAAATGGTGTATAAACGCGTAGCCCTAGAAACCAAATGAGATTTATTGCCAAGCAGAAAAGCTGCGCTGCTCAAAAGAAAACAGAAAAAGCAACAAAATAATACAAAAAAAAAAACCCAAAAAAAATTTATGTTCAAAATAAAAGAAAATACCAAAAAAAAGTTAATGCATTAAAGAAAAGGTTACGCCAATAGAGGAGGGGGTCCCAAATGCTATGCTACACTTGCTTGTGCGCTTTGATCATCTTTCCTCTTTCAGGACGCGCTATGAAATTAAAAAAAAACACACTGCTTTACAAATACAACAAAGTGCAAGGCAACCCTTTAATTTTCTTTGCTGCTTCTTTTATTCACCGCTCCTCCCCAACCTCGTTCACCATTAAGCGTAATACAAAAGACCACAATCATAGAATTGCCGAATTTTACCGTTTTTTTTTATACACTTCACGTAATTAACGGTACTATAACTTTGTCATGCAATTGGCAACACATCGAAGCGACATATAGGATTCTATAAAGTGCAATTGATTATAATAAATATTCGTTAGACTTTCATATAATATATGCTGCCACCATCATTATGGTACGATCTCAAAGTGTTGTCAGTCATAAAGGCGTTGCCTAGCCTTTTTATTTTATAAAATTAAAAACGCTTCAAGCACAAAGTGAGAAAGTGTTCAAATACACTTGAAATTCCTTGATATCTCAAATGAATTTCAAAACAAATTAATGTTTTTGTCACCTTTTTTGTATCAAAGCACAAGTAGAATGTTCAGCTAATGAAATGTCAAAGATTGCCATGTCGAAGTCGCTGTCGATTATTTCGTTACGTACTTAATTAGCGCTTCTTTGATGTTTGTTTTCGTGCGTGACAAAAATTACTGCAAACACATAATATTGTTAAAAAGATATGCCAAAAAAAAAGAAATAATAAAACACTCTCGAAATCAAGATTTTTCATTTAAGTTGGTTTATTTTTCTTTCGTCGATTACAACATTTCTCAATGACGCAATTCATTTGCGCTGTTTTTAACATTTTGTTTGTTTGTGTCGCGTTTTCCTGTGAAAGCAATAATAACAACAACAGCGACAACAAGAATCGTGTAATTGGCAATTGCTTTTAAGTGCGGTGTCAGACTGCTGGTTTTTGCACTTTTGCTTGGAATTTTTTGTGTACTCTTGTAAATGATGTTTATTAATTCTAACATGAAGTTTACAAAGCACAGAAGAAAGCAACCTTCAAAATTATATAAACCATACTAATATGCGTTCTAGAAGTGTGCATGAATGCATTCAAAACAACAAATGAATCACTCACACTGAAAAAAAATGCTTCTTTGCTGAACCTTTCTGTGTAAATGTAAATGAATGTTATATTTGTGGCTGTATTATGCAGTGGTGTACACTATTTTCCCCGACATTGTACAGCAAATTTGCGAGTACAATGTTCGGTGTACAGTGAATGAAATAGTTTAAGAAAATGATTGTAATAAAGCTACCTCGCTTTAAAATTCTGTCTTATTCCTCATTATCTTAACAATATATTAACTGCCCAACATTTTGTAAGCCACTGAACTCATTTAATTGTCACTGTACTCATATATTTTTTTTTGGTGTACACAGTTTAGAATCACAACACACCATAGCATTAACGGAGAATTTTATTTTCTCTCATTGGCTTGTATGTGTGCACTGTACAGCGAGTACACTAAATTTGAGTACCGCATAGTACTGTACAGTAATGAATGTATGTATTCAAGAATACCTCTAACTCATAAGCCTTCACATAAATATATATAAATTAAAATAAAGTAAATGAATGGGAAATAATTCATTTAATTTATAGCACATTTCGGCAATAAACCACAAGTGTGGGCGGTGCCGTTTCAGTTGCCATGCCCAGAATCATATAC
Source organism: Phortica okadai (assembly GCA_034638295.1). Taxonomy (NCBI): domain Eukaryota; kingdom Metazoa; phylum Arthropoda; class Insecta; order Diptera; family Drosophilidae; genus Phortica; species Phortica okadai. Next base: position 54,261,563 of record CM067848.1, on the reverse strand, counting down.
GAATACCAATAAAAAAAACAAACATTGCTGACTGTCAATATTGAAATACTGCGCTTGATTAAAGCCTGCACAGCATGACTTTTAATATAAAATTGCACAATGACAAAGGTGACAAAGAGTTGCTCAGTTGTCCTGACTAACTCTCTGGCTTCCTGCCTAGCTGTCTGTCTGACTGACTGACTGACTGACACAATGACTGCACTTTTGCACTTTTTGATTTATTAGCACATAACAAAACGGACAATAAACAATGTGCATTTGAATTTATATTGATTTGACTTGCGCTCTGCTCTGTTCATGCAAATATGATATAAAAGGCTTATCTTTGCTTTTGTATTAATTAGTTGCATACCAAGAGGGGCAAATGCAAAGCTTGGGGGCAAACAAATCAAATCAAATCAAAATCCGGCATCAACAACGCCAACAATACACAAATACAAACGATAATCATTAAATTTACGATTTGTCAAGGGAGCATTTTGCATGCACACACACACACACACACACACACACACACACACATGCGTACATCTCAATACAAACATAGACAATCAATGTACAAATGCTGCTGAACTTACGCACACACACACACACACACATTTGGTGTTGCACACAGTCATGGTCAAATGAGCAGCGTTTACAAATATAATTTTGTTGCTTTTTTACATTCACTACTTTCAAATTGTGTAAAACATCTCGCGTTGCCACTTAATTGAACAGCGCTGTGCATGAGCATACATCTTCATTGAGCTTTAATGTAATTCATATTTAATAATTCAAACGATACGAATTATGCCGGACAGCGGTCAACGCGGTCAACGCGGTCGAAAAGTTGTAAACGCAACCCAAACGAGGCATGCAACGCAGCGTCAAGTAAACTCAAGCCTTGCCGTGCCACAGACCAAGTCATGTGAAACTATGCCAAATCCGAATGGTTGAAGGCAAAAGCGTGCAACCAAAATTCGACACTGTTGAATGAAACGAAATGAAATCATGAAAATGGTTTGAAATTACACAAACAGCAAATTTTGCAAACAACTTTGTTGCTAAACGAATGACGCACGTCGAGCGCTCAATCAGTGAAGTGTGCGTGTGTGCGTTTAAATGTATGTGTATGTGTTTGCGGCTTAGAAAATGCAAAAGCCATGCCACAAAGTGCTTAGGTTGTACATTTCGTTTGCTGCACACGCAACTTACTTTCGGCTCAGCGTTCCAAACTTCGAATAGTCGAACATAATGACAATGTCTACTTTTGTATGCGTGCGTCTGCTATCTCACTCGCACGCAACTGACACACACACACACACACACTCACACTCAAGTGACAATTTTGTCTGTTTGTGCGTTTCACTGACATGGATTTTGGCTTTGATAACGCAAAAGATGCAACAAAAAAAAAAAAAACAACAACCAACAAAAAACAGTACACACATGTATCACTCTGTATGTGTGTGAATGTGTGTGTGTGTCTTTGTGTAGTTTTAGGTTTTGTTTTAACCCATGGGGCCAACTTCAATTCAAAGCGTAAAAACTAATTTCCTATGCAAATTGAATGGCAGTCAAGTGTGCGAAGTTTGAGATACATTTGCTTAGCTATACACATACACACACAATGCTTTTAAAACGCATACAATTACAAGAGTATACACAGTGACAAGCACTCACACACACACACACACACGCTCTCACCAACACATTTGATAAAGTTTATATATGTACTTGCTTAGCTTAGGTCAGGTTAGGTTATGTTAGCCATGCTTCCTTGCTCATTCTTCCACTCTTAACTGCTTCACCAACCGCCTATCCTCATCATCATCATCATCATTTTTATCATCATTATTATTATCATCATCATTATTATCATCGTCAGCAACATGCTCATTCCCTTAGGGTTTAATGCCATCAAAATTTACTTTTCATTTTAATTATTAAGTGGTCGACACAAATTAATTGCTCTAAACTGACACACACACACACACACACACTCAGATACATACATACATGCACATACATATCCGTTGTTGTGACCAAGCTTCGCCCAATTCAGAAAGCTACAACGCCCACTTTTAATTGGTAACAAGGCGATCAAATTTTCGTTTCATGTTGTCTTTGAAAACAACTTGAAACTCTGCATACTATTGCCCTTCAAATTCCTCATTTGCCCACAATCAAATTTCTTTTTTGCTTTTCTTACATTTTTTATACGTTTGATAACTTTTAATGGCAATATTAACAAAAAAAAAAGCAAGTTATTTTTGAGTATGCTAACATTTATGTACATTATTCAAAGCACATATAAGACCATGTCTTAATAGAAATAAAAATAATAGAGAAATTCTGTTAAATGAAATTCAAATAAGAGAATAGCTTTTTAATAGCTGCTCCTCAAAATTAAATAAAATTACATTGTTAGCAATTGTAATTGCTTATGTTACCTTGAGGGTCAATATAACATAAGGAATTACAATTACTAGGTACAATGGAATTAGAGCTCTATTAACAAAACTATTAAAAACTGTTAGCATTTTTTAAATAGAGTTGCTAGAATAAGAAAGTTAATCAACTTGACTGATCACATATGTATATGTACATTGTATGGTCGAAGATATATTTTTCTGAGCGTTCTAAATTTCCTGGCAAAGTTAAGATGCCATGTACTTGCAAACATATAAAAATGTCATATTCCATTTAAACATTTAATATAAATAAATAAATGATTTGCGCATTTATTTTGTTGTAATTTAATGCATAAAATTAATATAATAAATATTGTTACTTTTTTTTTAGAATTTTTTGTTATGAATCTTTTATTAAACAGTTTAATTTAAATAATACAAAGAAAAAAGTACAGAAAAATAAATAGAAAATACTAACAAAATAAAAACAAAAACAAAAACAAAAAAGTGCAAACTAAAAACTAAAGTGAAAAGAAGATAAAAATTTTAATGCGAACGATAATTTTTGGTCTTTCATGTGCAAATTAGTTTTGTCGCTTTGCCGTACACGCCCAAACGGAAAGAGAGAAAAAACCGGTGTACTTCCGGCAACGTTGGTCGTGTGCTATGACAATTATGAATGATTTATGTTGATTGCGTTTAATCGTGCTGCCACAGGTATGCGTGCCTGCGTGCGTGTCTGCCTGCGTGCGTGCGTGCGTGGGTGCGTGGGTGCGCTGCTGTCTTCGCCCTTACCTCAGACACAAATGTGACATTGTCTCGTTTTTTGATGATGTTACGTCATCTGTCAACAGCTTGTTGCAAACATTTTACACACACACACACACACATACATATATAGCACGATAATGTTACCATAGTCAAGTAGTTTCATCTTGTGGCGAGACGACTTGTCCGATGACGCCTTCAATTGTCACTCGTGCGGGAGGGTGTCTGAGGCAAGAGATGAGCAACAATGAGTTTTATCTAATTATGTGCGCACACAAAAGCACGCAACATTGTTGTTGTTGCTGTTGTTGGTGTTGTTGTTAAGACCAAGACGAATATGACAAAGGCGATAACGCATTGGCCAGTCAGCCAGTCAGCCGCCCTTACGTCTGTCCGTCTGCCCGTCTGCTTGTCTGTCCAACTGGGCCAAACGGCTTGTCTTGCCAAGGACAAACCGAGGAACGAACAAACGTTATTGTCGTACGAACCGTCATTTTTCTAACCTTGATGGCGCATTTATTTCGCATGTAAACGAGCGTAATTTGCAATTTTAACGCGTCCATTTGTGGCGTGTAGCTGAGCATGGCATTTTGGTGCCACAAGGACATTCACGATATTCACGCCGCACGGCATTGTATGCCAACCGACAATAATGCTAATTAGCCCCCACACACACACACACACACACACACGCACACGAACACGAACACACATTCACACATGTATCCAAGCAACGACCTTTATTTGCTTTCACAGGCAAGTTGTCGTGCAAGTAGGCGTGGCATGTTTAACATAGCGTATACGCAACGCACAATTGAAAATTATTACGTATACTCAACGTTTGCCAAGTGCAAATGACTAAAAATGTAAGTAAACAAGAAGCAAAACAAACTCAACAGCAAAACTAAAACAAGCACCAAATTACATTGAAACACACACACACACACACAAATAATAAAATAAAGAAGAACAAAAACAAAACAAACTTGTAATAAATAAAAAACAACATGCAATAAAATAAAATTCTAATTCAAAATAGTGTCTGAGCTGAGCTGAGTTGAGTATAAAAACAAGTTAAACGAAAACGAGATGAGTGCGAGTGTGAAGCTGAGCTGAGCTGGACTAAGCGGCAACTGAGCGGCAACAGTGCCAAGCAGCTTTCAGCAAAGCAAAGCAAAGCAGTGTAGGGCAGAGCAGAGCAGAGCAAAACAGAGCAGAGCAGAGATGAGCTGAGCTGAGCTAAGCTAATAAAATGTACTTTATGCGCGAACGTGCACAGACTCGAAATGAGGCACATTTGCAACACAGCGCATTTGCCAACTGTTTTCTTGTTGGCTAATTATAATTTTTGCATTTTCTGCTGGCGCATACAAAATTGATGAGCACAATCTTGTTGTTATTGTTGTTGTTGTTGTTGTTGTTGTTAGCAATAGAGGCAACGCAGCATGCCGAATGAACATAACATAACATAAAGTTGAGCGGGTGGCAAGCAACAACAACAAAAGCAATAAGAACAGAAAAAAAAGCAACGGATGTACAAAATTGTACTGTTGATGTAAACATAAAACTTGACAACTTCCTGTAACAGCACAGCACAGCACAGCACAACAACAAATAATACAATGAACGGCTGGCGGTGTTAAGCGCACAATCCGACAAGTAGCCAAGGAAAAAAAGTAGCAACAAAAAGCGTAAAAACCAACATGAACATGAAAGAAAGGCAAAGGCAGAGACGAGCCAAAAGCGGTAATATGTTAAGATGATGCAGAAGCAGAATAAATGTTAAGTGAAGGCAACGAAAAGCGAAAGAAGAGAAGAACAGTGTAGAGGCGTGGGGAGAGCAGAAGACGAAGGGCAGTTTAGAGACACAGCATAAGTTCAAAGCAATCGACAGAAGACTAAAAGACGCCAATGTATGGTTAGATGACGCAAAGTGGTCTGATTGATAAGCGCAAGAGTGGGGGCAAGAAGCAAACGGAAGGGTAAAGTCTGTACGACTGCCGCGCCTTGGCTTGACTTGATCATGGGTCAAAGACGCTGCTTAGCCGTGCTGCCGCTGCCGCTGTCGCTGCCTCTGTCTTTGACTTGGCCACTGCTTTGACTGTTACTTTTATTTCATTTTTATTTTCAGTTTGGGTTAAACTTGCAAAAGTTGTCATAAAAACAAGAGAGCAGAAACAAAAAGAAAGCAAAAAGTGTTTGTCGCAAAACGGGTGCTAAAACTTCCGCCACAGCAGAGAAGACGAGACAGGAGTCAATTTTGTTGATGCGCTGCGCTGTGAAAAGGTCAACTTGAGCGCCTTAATGGAAGCTGAGTAAGTGCCCGCGCCAGAAATGAAGCAATGAAAGCCGGCAATAAGCAAATGGCATGGAAACGGATGTAAGTAACGAACGAACGAATGAAGGCAAAAACGCAACGAAATGTAACGAAATGACAACAAAGCACAAAAGTAAGCTAAAACATGAAAAAAAAAAAAAATCAAAACAGAAGCGAAGAGAACTTCTTTACGCGCTGCTTTCAACTTTATGAAGCATAATGCATAAACATTAAGATTACGTAATCGCAATCATCGTTAAATATCATCAACAGCATTCAACATTCAATGTACTTTCATACGCGTAATCATCATTGCCATGCAACGTATCCGGCAATGTTCGGGCGTGTCCGGCAAATCCATAACGCTTATTCAGGAACAATACAACGACAAAAACAACAACGATGATAATGACAACAATGACAAAAATGCTAATGTAATCGAAAATGTTGGAAGTTACCTCCCAGCAGTTCACCTTGTGTGAATTATCCCATTCTCGATAGTTTAGGATTAGTTATCAACTGTCAAATTTATGACATTTAGACAGTATCAAATAGAATATTTTCATTAGCAAACTAGTACCCAACTGGTGAATTCGAAAGTAGTACAAGAACTAATCAAAGGGTGATGCATAATCGCACCAGTCTGAAAAACAAAATGTCGGTTCGAACCATTTGAAAACTACATAGTTCTCAACTGTCGAATTTCTGTTAATTAATTATATGAACTAACTTTTTTAATTTAATACCAACATTAAATTTTGAAAATATGAATGTTATACATACATATATTTAAGACATATAGTAACTTTTGGTTAATTTTGAACAAATATATGAAACTTTGATAATAACAGATCAAAATTGAACAATAAACAAATTTTTTTGTTGCCAATTTTGAATTTCAGGAACGTAACCCCTTATTTTGTACTGAATCCATGTGTCGCTTAACACGAGGTCTTCTAGGAACGTAACCCCCGTGTTAAGCGAGGGCCAAGTGTAGTCTGTCCTTAATTCGATAGTTGAGATATCGAAAAGGGGACAATTGACACAAAGAGAACTGATGGTATTTCTCTTTAATTGTGTTGCATACTTTTTGGAGCGCGAGCACTTCTAATGCGTTGCCAATATTGTTGTTGCACGTTGTAAGAAGCAGCGGCATGAAAATGTTGCGATAAAGAGTGACTGAGCAACTGAGTGAGTGAGTGAGTGAGATGGCATATATGAAAAGCGTTGAAAGTTATTCGACATTGGCAAAATGCAAATTTGATTTGCCGAAAATCGTTGAAATACAGCAACGGTAACAATTTATGGCAACAACAACAATAACAACAAACATATATGTATGTACATACAACATACTAACAACAATATAGAGTAAGCACATTGTGGCTGCTGTTGTTGTTGTTGTTGTTGTTGTTGCTGTTGTTGTTGTATGCGGTTGCAACCTCAATAACAGTTAACAGTTACAGTTTCTATTTCAACACGACAAGGCTCAAGTGTATGCAAGGCAACCACAGCAGCGATAGCAACAACGACAACGACAACCGCAACAGCAACAATTATAAGCAATATAGAGCACGAGTACACAGTTCCAGCTGTCACACACACCTACACATACATGTATGTATATATTTATACACACACATGCACACCTGCCCCACAGTGCGGCTGTTTCGCATTTATGCCTGATCTGCCTGCAATAGTCAATCAATAACTTAATCCTTTTGCATATGTCAATTAGAGAAGCTGACATAGTTCCATGTCTGCATGTATGCATGGTACATGAATCTTATCGGAATACCTTGAAGTATGCAACGTATTTGTTTTGTGAAATGCCAGCATATGCTTTGTGGTTAATACCAATGCCATAATTTACAATATGCAAATTTTACACAACAGCAACGATATTATGCACACCAATACACCCACACACCTACACAGCCACACACACACACACACACATACATTTGCGTTTAGAATTGAAATAGCAGTGAGCATGAAAATTGTAACATACTTGTGGGCAGTACGATATGCTGACTTGTTAGAAGCCATGGTAACGTAAATGCTCCTGATGCTTTACCGCTTGTTATGCTTGGCTAAGTATATGCGTATATGCGTATATGCGTATGTGTGTATGTGTGTATGTGTGTAATGCAGTATCTCATTAATTACATGTTGATGAACAAACATAAAACTATTCAAAGTGTTCATGTTTTTTTTTTTTTTTTTTCATTTAATTCTTCATTAGTATATGTACGAGTATGTATGTATGTGGAAAAGCCTCGAAATGCTGAGTATGACGCAACAACCCATTAAGTCCCATAAGTGTTGTTACCCCAGAGCCCACGTAGTATCACAAGTGATTTTGCCATTTGACTAATGACTAACACTCAACTCCTTCTTATGCCAACAACGTGGCTCTCATTTGCTCTACTGTGAGTTGATCATGTCGCAATAACTGTAAATGTATTAAAATATATTTTATACCATACATACATAAGTGAAAAAATGATATGCTACTTGATTTGTGCTTTTAAATAAGAATATCAAATTGTGTGTGTGTTGAGTGTGAGTGTGTGTGTAGGTTACTGATATAACGTGATGCATTTTTGTTGCTCATAAAATGCCAACTATTTTTGCCAAAGTTTTACATATGAATTTTGCTTTCATAATATTTTCTTTTGGGCATTTTGGGTTAAATATTTTTTTTGTATTTGATAATTTCGAATATTTTTGCAGCATACTTTCGCGCGAATGCCGAACATTGTAATGCATAAAGCAAACACGAAAGTTAATGAAAATAAAAGAGAGATAAAAAAAGAAAAATAAAATATGTAAAAGAAAATAAAAACGAGCAAACAAACTTGAATAGAAATAAAAAAAGAAAAAAAATTAAATTAATGTTTATGAGTATGTCTGTGTGTGTGTGTGTGTGTGAACAAGTGTGTGCGTGTTTTCACGAATTACGTGATTTGTTTGCGCAAATGGAGCAAATAACGCTGCAGCTAATTGAGTTGTTTTTTTTCTTTGTTGTTGTTGTTGCTGCTGCTGCTGCTGCTGCTGCTGCTGCTGCCACAGGCATTGGCAACGTTTCGAATGCCACGCAAAAATTCCCCATACGCCACTAAAAACCGCAACGAATCGCTTTGCCTTGACTCATTTCGATTGCTCGATGCTCATGCTCAATTGGTATAAGTTTTCATCTTCCTCTTCTTGCCATTTTTATTCCCTTTATTCATTTTTCCTTTTCCTTTTTTGTTTTTGTTTCTGTTTTTTTGTTTGCTTTGCTTTCTCGTCGTTTTCTGTTTAGTTTATTGAGTTTGCATGACCCTCATTTAAAGATGATTTAAAATCCCCACAGCGAAATTAACAAAATACTGCTTAATCATTGCTTCGTGCAACAACAACATTCGGGTCGAACGCATGAACGTGGCTGAAATGTAATTCAAAGCGGCAGCACAACAACAACAACAACAACAGCAACATCATCAACATCGACAGCGGCGCCAAATGACTTTACGGCATGTGCGTGTCTGTGTCTGTATTTGTATCTGTGTGAGCACTTGTGTGTGCTTATCACTTTTGTTTTTGTTTTTGTATACGTTTTTTGCACATTTTCATATGCGTGCGTGTGTGCTATTTTGCTAATGTTTGCCATTTATCTTCATGGCTTTCACTTAAGCTGCAACTACAGCCTGCTTCATCAATACAAACAAAAACAACAAAAAAACCCTACCAACCTACCAACCAACAACACACAACAAACACACAAACAAACAACTATGCAACAATGTGACAAATTCATGCAACGTTGCGTGATTTACATTTTTTGCGCATTTTTGCTTTCATCAAAGCAAATTTTGTTTATTTTTGTGTTTTTTTTGTTTTTGTTCTGTTTTTTGTTTCTTTAGTAATTGAAAAATCTGTTATGAACAAATTCTTTCAATTTGAGCAGCAATTTCCGGCTCACAATTGTTTTTTTTATTGTTTGTTGTTTGTTCTTGGCGGTTGTTGGCCCCTCCCCCTCCGAAAAAAAACGCGCAAATAGTTTCGTACATCAAATGAAAGCCACAAGTAATTGCAAAATGTGTTCAACGCAAATCAACGCAACAACAAACAAAATGCTTGAGCATAGCATCGCAGCGGGTTGGGGTGGAGTGATATTGACGGAATTTGGGGAGGAGTAGAGACAAAATCTAAGCATAAAACAGACACCGCAATTTTGTGTTAGCAGACAAGGCGATGAATTGAGCCACAAGGGCGAAGCTCATTGAACGATTTCCGTTTTGCGTTTGCGTTTGCGTTTGACGTTCACTTTCAGCTTCTGTCAGACGTCAACCAACAGCGCGTCATGTTTTCATGTCAATCAACGTTGCCAAAACAACGATGAAGTCGAAGAAGAAGCAGCAGAAGCAGAAGCAAAACGTTTGAGCGGCACAATCAAACATCAACGACGACGATGGCAACGACTTAGCAAAAGTGGAAGAAGCTGAAAAAGCAGCGGTAAAAACTCAAGTCAAAAGTTTTTTTTTTTTCTTTTTTGCATAGACCGCAAATGGCAAAGAATGAAGGTCGTTAAAATCAACAGTAGAAACATTTAAGTACAGCGAGCAAAGGAAATGAGCCAAAAGGAGCAAGAGCATGAGTGTCGTGCCAAAAGCAGCAATCGACGGCAGCAAAAGCCATAACTGTGCTTGTGCTTCAGTCAGTCAGTCAGACAGTCAGTTGAGTCACTCATTCGGGTCGCCCATTAAAAAGTGACGGCAATGCGTTGCGAACACATGCCAGCGATAAGATAAGCGTTGTTCAAAAAGCTGCCGGAAGAAAAGCGCGCCCTGCAAAATAAAACAACAATGATAGCAACAACAACAACAGCAACAACGAGAGTCACAACATGTAAAAAGCAAAACCACAACACACACACACACACACACACATATATATATATAGACAAAGACAGAGGCATAGAGACAATGCACAGCGCCATGCCACGCCCAATTGTGAACTCTCGCGTTAAAGGCGTTAAAAGCATTGCCAAGTCAACTTGAGCAAGTGTTAAATTTTTTTACTGCCTCCACACACACACACACACACACACACACACACATATATACGCATACTCAGCTACAAAGCCGACAAATACCATAAAGCGCCATCTCTCCCCCCGGCCGTTTCTTTCATCAAACTCACATCCCTTTCCCGTTTAACACTTAACAAGCTTCTGTTTGACACGCCACCGTCATTTGCCGTCGCCGCCACCGTCATTCTCAACGTCAGTCTTCCTTCATCGTGCGTCGTCGACCGCCATCGCTTCTCTAACGTGCTGTTTTTTTTTTTTTTTTATAGCGAAAAGCATTTCTATTTCTGTTCTATCAGCAGCAAGCGCAAGCAATGTCAGACAATGATGTGATTTTCCTTTGCTATCGTTTTATTTTTGGCACTCCCTTAGCCTGTTTTTGTTAATTTAACATGTGCACACAAAAGTATGCAACAGATTTTCTTTTTTTTTTTGATGGGGGGTTTTTCAACGCCACTCAACTTCACATTGCTTAACACCATCGTCTCCGTAAGCTTTTGATGGACTTGCCACGTGTAGTTGCAGTTAGAAATTTACACACACACACACACACACACACAGCCACAGCCACAGACACACGCGGAAATATGCACGAACAAAAATTGTGACGTTTTGCACAATTTTTGTGGGCAAAATTGTTGAAGCGTGACTAAAAAACAACAACAAAAACGACAACAACTTTTTTTGGCAGGCGCACAAATTTAAAAACCAAACAAAATAAGGCCAAAAAAAAAACAATAAAAAGGAGTTGCCAGCCACGGCGACGTCAACGGCGCCGTTGATATAAGTTAGATTCATAAAAGTGCCAAAGTGTTTTTGTGCGGAAATGCGCGACGACTGCTAAGCACACAAATAAAAAAAATAAAAAGAATATACAATAAAAAAAATTATATATTACATATACAGTGACACCTCACACTATTGCACAACAAAAAGTGGAAGAAAGTACCAACAATTAAATAAAAATAATTTTAAAGCCAAAAATGTGTAATTATTTTTTAAATTTTGGATTACCTTTTGAGCGATAGCAATACGGATAGAAAGATATTATGAAGGGATTTGCTTACTGGCCCGACATAAGAGATTAGTGTCTTCTGTCTGCCATAGTTCATGAGTTAAGGACTTTTTTTGAGGGGCAAGGGCAAAGTAGGCCACCAACATGCCATGCTTCTTGTTTTAACGCTTTTAAAAGGTAACCGGTAAAAGAATGCGGTTGAGAAGAAGTGATCGTGATGTAGCTGTTGAGTCTAATCTCCAAATAAATCGTCACTAGCTCTGATCTTCAAAAAACTATTAGACTCGACGTACGGCTGAACGGCTAGACATGCAAAGCAAGAACAGAGCACTCACTGTACATGATACAAGCGGCAAAAAGTAGACAAGCACAAAGAGCAACAAGAAAATGGCAAGCCATCAAGCCAATGGCAGTGGGAGTGGGAGTGGCAGTGAGTTGGTTGCGCCAAAGCCATTTTGTTATCAGCATTGCGCGCCTCGCTGGACAGCGACAAATTTTTAGATTTGCAAATTGCAAAGCATAATAAAAATGAAATTAAAAAAAGAAAAAAAGCATGGTCATGTCTTCTACACATATACATACACATACATAAATTATATAAGAAACCAGAAAGGACGCTGTCATCAGCAAGGCTGAAACTTATATACTCTTCACCAGTTCCACAAGTCCGAACATGCCGGTTCCGACCAATGATTTGAATACATATTAGAGAAGTCTCCCTGTAAAAAAATTTCAGCTCGGTATCTTCAAAACTGCGGGACGCAATAGCATATTCACAGACAGACGGTCATGGCTATATCAACTCGTCTTGTCGAGCTGATCAAGAATATATATACTTTATGGGGTCCCCAACCCCTCCTCCTTGGTGTTACAAACTTAAGGACAAAGTTATAATACTTATCTTTCACTTACGTGAAGAGTATAAAAAGAAGAAGGCAAAAGAAAACAAAAAAAAGAAATGATAAATAAAACGCAACATGCATGAAAATGGCAGCGGAACAAGCAGAAAGGCGCTCAGCTGGCAAAACTGACAGAGCCGACTGAGCATCAGCAGCAGCAGCGGCAGAAGAGGAAGCATAAGAAGAAGAAGAAGAGTTATCCGTGTTTGAATGCAAGTGAAATTAATTATTTTGTGTCAGCGATGACAAAAACAAAAAGGTCATAAACTCTTGAACACATGGCAGCAGCAAAATGAGCTTCTTGGCTTCTTTCGCCTTTTGAGTCGTTCAAGCTTTGTCTGTTGAGTTCAACAACGTTGAGCGAAATGTTATGAAAGAAATTTGCCAACTTAATAAAGTGCAATTTTGACGCATTTCTGATGCATTTAAAAGGTTGCATGAGGGAAACGTTGAAAGATGTCGGAATGAGGCAATGAGGCATGGAAAACGATGCAATAAATCATGAAGCGATAAATATGCTCGCAACATAAATCAATACAGCACACAAACAAAATACATTTGATGCTCTGTCGAACTGTATGAGAGAGGTGGACGGACGGATGGACGGACGGACGGCGGTCGACGCTGGCAGCGGGCAAACGACAACGTGCAACGCATCAAAATGTAATTAAATTTGTATGCGGCATATTGGCTTGTGCGTTGACTTTTGTTGTACGCATTAACAACAATTACAATAACCATAACAGCAACAACAACAACAACAACTATTACACAATCAAGTGTTGTATATTAAAAGGCGCACAAAAGAAAAGAAAAAATAAAAAATAAAAAAAGATAAACAAAAGAAATTAAAGTAAAATGTATGAATCCGCACAAAGTAAGGCAGTCAGCTGACAAGCAGACAGTAGACAATAACAACACCAACAACAACAAATAGCAAAGAAAATTAATTAACAGCCGAGCAACATTTTAATGTCGCCACAAAAGACAAGCGCAAAGGCAAAGTAACGAGACAGACAGACAGAGAGACAGACGGGCGAACGGATGGACGGACGGACGGAGGAATATGTTGCAAATAAGCTTAAAAAATAATAACAACGACGCGACGCGACGTTCGTGCAGTTGGCAGCGACAGAGACAGCGACTGAGGGCATTGAAGCGTTTTCGCTCAGCGGCAAATAAAAACGTTAAATGTAACGCAAAAGCAATTAAAAATGTACAAGTTGCCAACAATAACAACAACTACAACTACTGCAATAAGTGAAACTGCAACAGCAGTGCGTGCAACAACAGCAACAACAGCAACAACAACAGTAACAATTACAAAAGTAACAATCAGAGCAAAAACTACAAAAACAACTTGCATTGTAAGTTGCTAAAGGCAACAACAAAGTGTTGCAAACTTACTCACTCAAGTGCTTCTCACCCACTCACTCACTCGCTTACTCTCTCACTCACTCAACAGCGCTGCATTGAGCTGAGCTGAGTTGAGCTGAGCTCATTGCCTGACAACTTTTGCCAAAGCATTTTATTTTTATTTTTGCATAGTTTACATTTCAAGAAGCAAAACTTTATCAAAAGCACAACAGCAACAACAACAACAACAACAGCAATAACAATACCAAAGAAATATGTATGTAAAAATGTAACAAGCAAAGTAGAGGAAAAAGAAAAACTAACGGTAGTACGGCCAAACAAGCAATTAAATTTAATAAATTGTAATAAAAAGTTTATAAAACAAATCAAAATAAATTTACACAAATAGCCAAGAGCTAAAATTAGCATAAAAGCAAAAGTATAGCAATATTAACAAAAAAATAAACTGTAACAACAACAATGCAAACAAACAAAATAAGTAACTAAGTCAGAAAAAAACATCAATGAGGAAGTATTTCGTATGCCATGACTGTCTTAGCTTCACACACACACACACACACACACACATGCACGAATACATACACGCATATAAGCTCATTGTGAAATCTCAATAATTGCTGCTTGCGGCCATGTGCTTGCCGCCCACAATACTCGCACACAGCCCAACAGCAATAACGGCAATAACACCAACACACCCACAAATGCATTTATTTATAAATAAAGCGGAGCAGTTGACAACAAACTTTTGAACGTGTATATTGACTATGTCATGTAGTTGGCAACGCACAGAAAGAAGCAACTCCGACTTAACCAATACCCAACCGCTTCGCATGTACCGCTAAACGAGACTTCCGGGAATTCCATTCTTAGTGAATGATTATGCAAAAATTCAACTTTGTAGTTTCGGTGATCGCGTGGTGAATGTGTGTGTGATATTTCCCTAATATAATTTATATATACATTAAAATCCCGATTATCCGAACATCGGTTATCCGAACATCGGTTATCCGAACATCGGTTATCCGAACATCGTTTATCCGAACATCCGATTATCCGGACTCATTCGTCACAGCTCTAATCGCCGATTTAAAAATCTTTTTATATCATCTATACGTATTTTCGACACGACATATAAATCTAAACCCCATTACATGATAAAAATAATTGAAATATATACATGCTCTTTAATTTGAAATCGATTATCCGAATTTTCGAATTAATGGAATATGTTTTATATGATCCGTATAATCGGGACTCTAAAGCATATATGAGTTGATATAGCCACGTATATTTCTTGCTAGCGTTAAGTCAAATCAAAATAAGGGTGTGGCTACGCCTCTTTTAAGCCTTATTCGAACAATGCTTGCCAGTCTAAAAAAGTTTCGGCAGAGCTGAAAATAACTTTCTTTCTTGTTATTTTTATTGGATTTATTTGAGTTTAAAGTTTCCTTTCAAAACATTATTTTTGCAATACAAGACTTTAATACGAGCAACTTGACTTGTGCTTAAACACACCCACACAAACACACACACACACATACATACCACACGTTAAAAAAAAACTTCATAATCATTTTTTGTGGCTTCTGTGTTAGTTTCATTAAACGAACTTTTTTAAAAATGGTTTGCAATTGAAAATAATCAAAAAGGATATTTTATAGAAAAATAACGTTAAACTATGTTAATTGGCATTATTTGCCGTGTACGTACAAAAGCACATAACAAAACGTTGCAAGTCGATGAATTGATTTATGAGCTTGTTTGCCACTCTAGATGCAAGAGTGCGGCATAAATTTACGTTGCGCATACGCTCTGTATGACAAAGCGAATGTTGCAAGAAATAAGGCATACCAGGGAAGTAAGCGTAGCAAGAATGGAAGAAGTAGAGCAGCGGAAGTACATGAAGAAAGAGACGAAATGCAAGTTAGCATAGCACAGTCGAAGAAGAGGAATAAGTAGCAGTGCAAGAAGAAGAATCAGCAGCTAAAGTAAGACGTGTTGCAACCCAACGTCAAACAGAATGTGACGACATCGAACAAAAAGCGTTGAAAGAGTTGGTGGTGAAAGTGTACGTCCTTAATATCAGCACTTTTGCAGCTGACGGCATCACTGACGTCGTTTCGTTGCCAACGACGACACTTTTGCATCTACGGCTGTTACACAGCTCCTGTATAGCAAGGACACATTCAACGTTGTTAGTAAGTTTATAAATATTGAGTAGCGACAATGACAACGACAACGACAACACCAACAGCAACAGCAACACCAAAAACAACTCATGCAAGGCATTGATGTTTCTATTGTTGTTGTTGTTATACTGCTGTTGCATTAAGATTACAAGCTGTTGCAGCTGTTCGTCAGTGCCTACCCACCCTACACTCAGACTCAGACACACACACATACACATACACACACCCGTGACCATAATCGTTGCCAAGCGAGCAACAACACTTTTCTGTTATTGATATAATGTAGTCATTTTACAAAGGTATTGCACTCACTTATTCATTTGTTGGAAGACAAATTGATTTGATGAAGGATTTGTAACACAAAAATCAATAAGCAGTAAAAGGAAATACAATAAAGTACACAAAGCCATGAAAACTAAAAACGCATAAAATATACAAAACAAAAATAAAAAAATAAACCGTTGACTTACCTTAAGCATATTTACCATAACAATTGGCAAAAGAAGATTGAAAAGAACGCTCTCAATATCATTGTTTGCAGCTAAAAAGCCAAGAATACAATCTACGTAGCAAATATGCTAAGCAAAATGGCGAGAGCAGATACAAGTACAGTTAGGACATCGCTTATAATGATATATCGGTAAAAGGACAAAGTTCAGATGAGTTATTTAGTTTACTATACTAAAACGTATGAATAACGCTCACAATGACCATCGATTACACAAGGAACAGCATTTTTGTTTCATGAAATTTTATGACTAATATTATACATTTTCGGAGTGCTGATTTCAGATCTATTAGCTTTAGATTTTGGGATACAATAAAAAAATGTTTTAATTAAATACATGTTAAAAAAACTTGGTTCACAAGGGCTGTTTTTAATGCTCCAACAATAGTCCGCCATCAGTTGAGCATTCCAGTGACCCTGGTATCTGGTTTTATGAAAGAAGATCTAATACAAAATAATGACCAATATCTGTATCTCAAGAACAAAAGCTGTTAGGGACAATTGGAGTATAGATTTGAAATTTCGAAATAGTTAACAACAGCCATCAAATTCTATGCAACAATAAAAAAGTGTAATTTTATCCCCTTGTGTTATATAACCCTTGAAAGTTATTATAAGCGTTTTCGACTGTACAAAAAAATGCAATCTGTACTAAAGTATGTTAAAAGACTGGATTTTAAGAATCAATTTCAACATCGATGGCTTCTGGTTTAAGTTTATTCTTAACAATCGTTTTCAAATTGCTCAACTTAAGAGAATCCATCCTATGGCACGATTTTTTGATTCATTGTCGATTACTTTAATTTGAGTATATTTCAAGTTGGTTGATGTCGTGTTAGTCAGATGAGAGCATATGCGTTCTAGAAAGCTATTTTATTGATAATGTATTTCATTCATAACACATTAATCGTGTCATTTTTGATGCAAATGTGTCATTTTTGCCCCAAGTGCGCTAAACTTTATGCCCTTGTGCAAAAGTACAAATATCAAAAGGCAAAAAAAAACGTCCATGTACATAACTATGTGTGTGTGTGAATGTTTCCACTTTTGTTTAAATAAAACACACAACATTCAACCATGCAATACAAATACAATGAAGACATTACGATGTGTTAAACAAACACTTGCGGTCAACCAACAAAAAAAAACAACTACAAAAATAACAATAGTTACATGAAACATAAAATGAAACAAGTATGCCAAAAGCAAAGTGGAGGGAAAATAATTACAACAACAACATGAACAAGAACAAAAAGGATATAGCCTAATGTACGCTTTGTGTACTTGTTCACAACATTTGACGCTGCGCATCCTTGTTGCCAATTATTAACGCAACATTTGCGACGCATGAACACAAAATCATGAAATTTAAGTGAATCAAAGGCAATTTTCATCTTTGTTTTTACAAATTTTGCCAATTTACGCAAAAGCGAATTCTGTCAGTGAAATTCCTCAGCGTTATTGACCAAAATTTTGCACAAATATTGAGCAGTTTCAGAAGAAAATATGAAAAAAAAGAATTGTATAAAAAAGATGTAAAATAAATTTTATGTTCTTTGATTACGTACAATTTTTTTGACACTAGTCTGACGTATGTTTGTACGTTTTTTACTTAGTACGTGCTGCATTTCAATCATGCCATTTTCTTATCATGTCTAAAGTTGCTTTCAAATTATACAAATTTGCTTGCAGATCAAAGGAAAGCTGTTCTCAAATTAAATTAAATACAATGCAATCATGTTCATTCACGCGTCTTGAAAATGGAAATTTAATATTCGATAAGCAAACTTTTCTTATTTTCTTTACTATTGTATATTTTTTTATTATCTTATTTTTGCTTTTCTTTTGTTCTATTTTAGCTTTGACAGCTTGTTTGTAAATTAATGGGAAATGCAGCTTGGCATTGTTGTTGTTGTTGTTATTTGTTACATCAGCTACTTGTTGTAAAACAAATGAAGACAAGCAGCAACGCAAGCAATCAAGTTACACAACAGGCAACAGAGCGTATGAGCGATGTTAATATTATATGCTTATTTATTTGCAAAGCGTAAATCTCCAATGGCAAAATGGTGGGTGTATTAGAAAGTGAACGTAACGTTGCCGCAGCAAATGCAAAAGAACGAGAAGGGGAGAGAGAGAGAGACGTGAAGAGCGCTGGCAAGCCCCAAAGCAATTAAAGTGCAACAGACAATCAAACGAAAATTAATTGCTTTCGATTGAAAGTGAAAACTGTAAGAAGCAACAGTGTTAGACAACATTGAATGTATGCATTGTTGTTGTGTTGTTGTTGTTGTTGGCACAAAAGGCAACCAACATTCAAATAAATCAGTGCAATGCGCCGCGCAATTCTAAACGGAAACGAAGCGAAGCTAAAGAACGAAGCTTAGCTGAGTTGTGGCAAAAGGCAACAGCAGTAGCAACACCAACAACAAGAACAACAACTTCATTGCAATTAAGTCGTTACCAACAATGCTACGTACCCTACCAATGCCTTGAAGTATGCAATAGAAGGATATTGCATCGTCTTTTATTGCTGTTGCTTCATTTTGAACAACATCGTCGCTGCCATTTCTGCCATTTCTGGCATTCTGCATGTATTTGCAATTTTGTGCGCAATTTCAGCATTTTCTTCTTCTTCTTGTTCATTCTTTTTTTGTCTTAAAACAAGCGCCAAGCAATAAAACAAAACGAAAATAAAGTAAAGTAAAGTAAAAGTAAAAGAAACGAAAGGTGTATTAACATCAAAGCTGTCAAGTGATTTATACGCTTAGCTGCGTTGGCATGCTGCAATGCATTGAACGTAAAACGAAGCAACGTGCCACACCCCTACGCCCACATCACCTCAACATGCCATGCTATGGTGTCCTGTGCCTTGGCAGGGCACATAAAAAATGACTGCAATTGCTGTTTGAAATATAAAACCATTTATGAGCGCTTAATTTATTAGCGCACATCAATTTGAGAGCAAAGAGCGCAAAATACTATTTTAACTTTAAACCAAAAAAAAAAAAGGAAAAAACAAAAAAAAAGGACACATATTTAATGACACAACATGAATACACAGAAAACCGAACGAATGCGTATTGAGTTGTCAAAATGTCAAAACACACACACACACACACGCAGATACACCGCAAACACACATACACACATACACACAAAACCGAGCTTACGAAAATTATTAAATGTTTAAATAATAAAATGCAAATCTAAATAACTTGTCAGATTTTTTTTCATACACTTTTTTTTTGTTGCGTTGCCTTGAACAAATATGCAAAATACCTCCCCCAAAACAAAAAAAAAAAAAAAAGGGAGCGACAAAAAAAAATCAAATGCATTTGCATAAAAATGAAGGACAACAACACAGACGCCGTCAGCAATAACAACAACAACAACACCAAGCGAACAAACGAACGGATCAGAAACAACGAAACAAGATTGAATCTATGCAAATGTGAAAGAGGCATGACAAAAAAAAAAAAAACAAAAACAAAAAAAAAGCATGAAACGAAATGATTTCCAACAGACTGACCACGAAAACTCATCTAAAAGTCAAAAATTACAGCAACTAAACTGAAAAATAGGCTTACGATTAGTGGCAAAGCGGGCAGAGCAACAACAACAACAACAAAAGGGGACAGTGAAAAAGAAGGAGAGCAAACAAACAAACAAACAAGCCCAAACAAAACAGGAAAGGGAAAAGTGAAAAATCGGGCTATACAACAACAACAGCAGCAACAACAGTGACAACAACAGCAGTCAAGTTACAATGCTCAGCATGAAAAGGTAACCGACAACAGCAACAACAACAACAAACAAAAAAGACAAAAAAGTGAAAACTCAAAACACAAAAATGTTAAGTTGAAAGTTGAAATGCGCAAAAAGGATAACAACAACAATAACAACAGAGGGTAGGAGAAGAGCAGCTGCTGATGCCCAGTTTTCCCATTTTGTTTTTGTCTTTTTTTTTTTTTTTTTTGGACGGCACCAAAGCACAGGACACTGATAGCTTATGCCACATGCTGCACAAACCACAGCCAAGCCACACATAAGCCTCTTTATTAAAGCGTCGCTTGCACAAAGCATACAAAAAAGATAAAAAAAAAACAAAAACAAAACCAACGAAAATGAAAATGGGAAAAAATCAGCCGCACCCAAAAACAGAGCAACAAAAAAAAAAACAAAAAAAAACAGGGAGACAGAAACAGAAAATCAAAGTAAGTAAATTCGACAATATACGTGTGATTGCCGGCCAAAAGTTTGACCATTAAATATCGCATAAGTACTTTTCACACACACACACACACACACACACAGACACAGACACAGCGAAAAGTGAAAAACGTCAAAGGCAAAAAATGTTGGCTTTGACAATCGAAAGACGAACGGAAACGGAAACGGAAATACTCAAAGCGCGCAGCTGTGCCAAGCAGTCAAGCGGACGGACGGACGGACGGACTAATGAATGGCCCAGTGGACAGAGCACGAACAGGCAAATAGAAAAACATGAAAATAGAAAAACGTTTTTCTTTTTATTGCTTTGTCACTTTTTGAAGAAAATTTTTTGATGAACAAAATGCAAAAATTTTATGAATGACAAACGACAGAAAGCAAGCTAAGTTAAAAGATAAACTTGTCAAAGGTGTTAAGAAGACATTGCCTTCGTTCTGTTTTGATGAATGACATTTGTGTTTGTTCGCATTTTGTGGCGGCACAAGTCAGATGTCAGCGATATCTTGAAGGCTTAACATGTTTAAAGCGACATCTGCCAAAGCTAAGCGCAAAGAATGCTCGCTAGTCCCAAAAGAAATTAATAAATATAAAAACCCTCCAATTGATTTATAGTATCAAATATATTTTATATAATTAAGATGCTCATTTAGTTGTGTATTGTTGCAAAAGTGTAAAAGCAACAGCAATTTGTTCTGACAAAAATTGTACACAACAACTCGAATCGGAACCTTGTCTAGGTTAGTTACGTGCGATGTTGTGCACAGCTGATTGAGTGCAAATTTGCTACACAATGATAGTATTGCAAAACTACACAAGCGCACCGTTACTCTGCATCGTGAACACCAACATTTAATTGTCAAAATTTTTTCTTAATTAAAATAACTTTGATTAATACATTTTGTCAAGTTAACAAAAACAATAAAGGAAATTTTAACATTTTCATATAATTATTCAACACTTGTCACGATGGACTCTTTTGCATTGCATATGTGTGTGTGTGTGTGTGTATGTGAGTTTGTTAAAATAAAGATGTCGGTTTGTTTCAAGCGCAAAACTGTTAATTTTAGTTTTATTAAAAAAAAAACTGATGAAATTAGTCGACTATATAATACGCTATAGCGTAACTCGTACAATGAAATTTAGGTGGCAAACGTTTGCATAAAACTCAAAGACTCTTACAACAAATATGCACAAGGATATGGAAAAAAAACCGTATGCCTTGTTTTGATTAATTAAGCAGATGAGACAACAACAACAACAACAAACAAATTAATTTCACTTACACTTGGCGAGCAAATGAAGAGCAATAAACTGAAACAAAAGGAAAAACTTAAAGAGAACGTAAACGGAGAAACTGTACAGCGGCAAAGCGGAAACGGAAGTTGCAAACAGCAAACAGGAAAAAAAAAACACAAACAAATGAGCAAACATTTTTCACAACTTAATGAAATAATTTAAAATAATTATTAATGCTAATTTAATGAGGCACAAGGGCAACAACAACCACAACAACAACAAAGCGTATGCTTCAACACACACATACAGACACAGAGACACACGCACAAAGAAATAAACATTTATTTCCATTTGTAGCAAACGACGACAAAATGAAAACAGAACAAAAAAATTAAGAAGAAGAAAAACCAACAACTAAATTACACACAAATAAATTATATGAAGCGTATAAAAAACGAAAAAAAAACGAAAAAAAACACTTTAACAAAACAACTTGCTGAAGTATTAACAACAACAACAACAACTACAACGGTGGAAATATTGTAATATGCACGAAAAACTTGTTACTTATAATTTGTGTGTGTTAAAAATAAAAAGGAAAAAATTAAAAAAAAACGAAAAAGGCACAAAAAAAACAAAAACAAGGCAAAAAAAAAGTTGCATGCCGCTAATGGCGACATTTTCTGTTGCTCACTGCTGAGGTGTGCGCGGCTCGCATGTACGAGTGTGTGTGTGTGTGTGTGTGCATGACAGCAAATATTAAACTTTCTCACACGACGATGCTCAGCCAAAAAAATAAAAAATAAAAAACCAAAAACAAGTTGGCATGCTTGGTAACTATTTTGAATTCGCCGAGTTGAGCTTGTGTACCAAAAATGAAGCTGAAACTGAAGCTGAAAAACAGCAGACGTCACTTGCAGTCTACTGCATTCAGGCGGGTGGGCGAGTGACAGGCAACAACAACAACAGCAGCAACGATATTTGTACAACGTGTTTTGGTTTTTTTTTTTTTTTTTTGTAAGGACTGAGATTGCGCCTTTAAGTCAGCAGCAGCAGCAGCAGCAGCAACAGTGGCAGTGCAGAAGCAGAAGCACAAATACTTAAATGCGGTCGTTGTTGTTGTTGTTGTAGCTGTATGCCATTCATGCTGATGATGTTTTTGTAAATGGTACAAAAACTTAGTTGGCAACATTTTCATTACGCTTGAAAAGCATTTTAATTTTTGTTTTCATAAAGTTTAATTGAAATGCAAATTTTTAAAAGGTTTTCTATTCGAAAAATGTCTCACACATACATGGATGCATGCACATAGATTTAACCGCAACGAGACAAGCATATAAATGCAAAAGAGTGACTGAGAATTATAATAAGTGAGGTAATGCCAGAGAAGGAGTGTGTGTGAGTGTGTGTGTGTGAGTATTTGTAAGAAAAAAAACAAAAAGATAAAAAACGACAAAGTCAAAATCTAAGCAAGAAGGTGCAAATGCCATGCGGTCGCGATTGCAGCAAAATGTTTAATGGCAAATACACTAAATACGTATGTGTGTGTGTGTGTATGTGTGTATGTTTGTGCGTGTTTATATAAGTATTAACTCTGCTTAAGCGGGCGTACAAGCGTATAAATCATGCTGCTTAATGCGAACCAAGTTGAAATGCTTTCGCAATGGAAGCATGACTTCAACACAATGAACGTGCCGCTGCACTTGTCGCCGTTGCATTTTTAATAAAATGGGGTGAAAAAAAAAAATGGCAGAATAATAAGCCAACAACAAAAAATCGAAAATTCAACATGGCGTATACGCAATGCACGAAAAATATATACATAAGGAACGCCGAACCGAACCGAACGCAAACAAAAGCATGTGCAAAAGCATTAATCATGCTCAATGTGCCTAAAAGTATGCGCATGCAAAAAAAAAACCAAGTATAATAAAAAAAAAAAAACAGCCATGCATATAGAACATTGTATACGGTACACAACAAATTCAAAGCTGCATAAACATTTAAAGCAACAAATATACAAGCATGAAGTCAAATGCAATTTTCTTGCGCTGAGCTGGCAACAAATGATGGACAGACGAACGAACGAACGTACAGTCGAATCCCGATCGATGTGAACCTCGATTATCCGAACATTCGTGACAAAAAAAAGTGACAAAATTTGAGAGTATAAAAATTACAGTAGGCGTAAATCAATGGCTTAGGAACTTCTATGATATAATTTGACTTTCAAATAGTTTATCCGAATTTTCGATTATACCTTTTTTATCCGGATAATTATCCGGATTTGTACTGTTCATGAAAACCATTGTAAAATGCCTTAGCATGGCAAATATTTGATAGGACTTGCTTATATTGTAGCGCATTGAAATTAATAGAGTAGTAAATACAAAAAAAAAAAAAAAAAATCTCAAATTAGTAAACCGTGATTTTGCTGCTGCTCATTAAAATGCATGTTATTTTAATGCACAATTATTTTAGAAATTTTATTTTTTAGGTTTTTTTTTTTTTGCTATTTTTTAGAAAACAATATATTTTAATTTTGCTAATGGCAACAAAAACGATGAAGCTCAAATTGCACACATACGCAGACAACCAAAACACCCATACTCACACACACACACACGAACATTCAGCAACGGAAATTGAACTCAATAGTCTGTTAATTGAATGAATGCCGAAGTACATGTGCAATGTACGAAATTTAATTAAACAACGCCGCAAAAATGAAAACCAAATAAATGACTAAAAATTTATCGCAATTGAGTGTAATTTTGTAAAAACCAAACACTCACACACACACACACACACACACACACGCATAGAAAAGTTGTGCCTTCACCTGTTTTAGTGTAGCAATTTGCCTGATGAATTTGCTGTGGCAAACAAGTTCGAATTTTATGCATCAAATAACGTTCGGCACCCAACTACTAAAGAATATCAAATTGGTGAAGAAAAACAACAAACAACACAACAACTTTTGAAAATATGCAATAGATACAAGCAAGCAGAAGCTCAGAAGACAACTTGCCGCCCACACATACATACATATGTACATGAACGTACAAAGAAAATGTCCAAAAATTTGATGTTGAATTTTGTATTTGGGAAACTATTTTGCTGCATAAAAGAAATGTTAAATGTTGGCAAAGTTATAAAATTTTCAAAACTATGCGAAAGATTTTTCATTGGTCACAGGCACATAAGCCCGAAAGTATGCAAGACATTTTTATAGGTATTTTGTCAAAAATGTTGCAAGACATATCAGGCCAGATTTACTTACCATAATTGTATTAAATAAAAACCAAAAACATTTCAATTATTAACACACACACACAGACACAAAAATCAGAGCATTGTGTGTGTGCGTGTGTGTACGTGTGTGTAATCAACATTTGCAATTATTTGGCATAACGAAAGTTGCATTTCATTTGACAAATTGAAGCAATCAAGACAAAGTCAAAGTAGAAATACCAAAATACAAGTAACAATATTAGTAAAAGCGAACGAAATGAAGAAGTTCAAAATGAATTGAATGAAAAAAGCCACAAATAAAATTGCACCGCAAATAATTTCAATTAAATAATGCAAGTTGAAGCCATACTGAAAACCGAAAAGTGTTCTTGCACAACTGTGAAATTGATAGTCAACTTGCACGCAGCCGTTTGTGCCACACAGAAAACCAATTTGGCATACAACGACGACGATGGAGTTGAAGTAGAATTTGAAGCTGTAGCTGTAGCTGAAACTAGATGAAGACTCCAACGGCCAAACGTTCAAGTTTGTAGTAAAGTAAAGAGAAGTGCTAAGGAGAAGTAGAAGCTTTTGAATTGCAAAGCAAAAAAATACATTTATTATCGGCCTGGGACTGTTGCAACTATGCCGAATGCCGGACACGCCACATGTACATATGTATGTATTTATATATATATACATGTACATATACATATATATATATGTATGTATTTGTGTTGCACTTGCCAAACAACTTTTGGTTAAACGAAAAACAAAAACTACAAAAAAAAAAAAAAATCTCGCTTTCAACTTTGTTGGTTGTGAAACTAACAGCCACAAATTTCCACCCACAGAACGCTGCTTAACAACAAACTTCACCACTTTTAGTTAGTGCCACACCAAAGCATACTTTCAACTTTAATGCAACTGAACGTGTGCAATAAATTAGTTAGTAAATGAGCAAAGCAGCGCCGCCGCCGCCGCCTCCGAACAGAGCAGAGCAGAGCTGTGCGGAATAGCAGTTCAAGAAGGTGAATGATGAAGATGCGCAAAGCAATAAGTATGGTTATGTGTGTGAGAGACAGAAGTTGAGCAAGTAGCTGAAGATTATATGCGAATAGGCGATGGTAGAAGAGAGAATATTGTTTGAGACAAGTTGCTTGGCGCATTTGAACAAATAACCATGGTTACACAACAACCAACCAACCGGTCGGTCAGGCGGTCAGGCAGTCAGCCAGCCGGCCGACCAACAGACCAAACGATGGACCAACACCAACCATAAAATATGTTTGAAAAGTACAAATAAAAAGAAAAATATATATACTAACATTTATATATATGTATATAAAAGCACGAAGAGAGGCACATTAAAAGTTAAAAGCGCATTAAAATATAAAAATTCAGTAAAGAGCGTATTATAATGCAAAGAGGTGGGGAAAGGGATAAAAAAAAGTACAGAAGCCAATATAAATGAAAAGTGAACAAAAAAAACTAACGAAGTTGTTTCGAGTGCAAACAACAACAACAACAATAACAATAAAAAACCAGTAAGGGTGCTATTTTCAGCTTTACTGAAACTTATATACTCTTGCAAGCATTTTCTCAATTATTCTTATTGGAAAATCCGTCATATAATTTTATCAATAGGAATCATCTCTTTAAAACTCTAGGAGGAGTTCGCATCGCAACAGAAGGACAGACGGACATGGCTATATGTCGTGCTGATCAAGAATATAAATACATTATATAGTGGGAAATGTCTCCTTCTCTGCGTTGCAAACTTCATGACAAAGTTAATATACTCTTTTTGCAAGAGTATAAACAGCTGCACTGCAATTCAATTTTCAACTACAAATTTTCTTTCTAAAAAGTCTTCAGCGAAATAGTCTTTTGTTGCAGATTAAAATGAAGCTGAAGCTGTTGCAGACAGCTTACAATATGGCATGTGAAATGTGCAAATGAGTCTAAAATTAAAACGCTGATAAGAAAATGCTAATCAGAATGGCATACAATGAATGATAACAACAACAATGAATATATATTTTTTTTTTGGCAAATTTGACCTTGGCTTGTCAATGTGGCCGAGACTAAAGTTGTAGGCGTCAGTTTCTCAGCGCAGCTCGGCTTGTCAAACTAATTAGAATGACATACAAAAAGATGACAATGTACGATAAAAATCTGCAATTGAGCTGAAAATGGTGGCCAAAGGGGCGAGTGAGGCATGAGGCAAACATAAATGCCACAAACGATGATACTACAACAACAACAACATTGAGCATAAGAACAATGAATGAACAATGAATAGGACAACAACAACTTTGGCCAAACACATGCCTCACTTAAGGCTGTCTACTAAGACTAACGTTAGATGGCGCTGCATGCTGTTTGCTTAGGCAAAGCAAAAGTAAAGAGTCGACAAAGGGCATGGCTTTACAGAGATACATACATACATACATGTATATGGAAGACAAGACGTAGCAAGACGCATGCGAATCACAATCTTTTGTCACATATACTCACACAAACACACACACACACACACACACACTCCGTTTGTTGGTCGTTCGTTTGTGCTTTGTTTTCATTAATTAAGCCATCTAAACGCTCAGCGCTCAGCACAGCTGCTACTTCTTCTTCTTCTTGTTGCTTTGCTTTTACTCTTGCTGCCATCATTGTCATCATTGTCTGGTCTCGTCTTGTTGCGCCTCACCTCGTCTCACCTTGCTGTAGGACAACACAACATTTGATCTTGATTAGTCGTGACTGTTGCCCCTCATTGTCTAGTTCTCGATGCTTATCGACGTCAAAAGGGTAACAAAAGGCAAATTCAAGTGTGGCAAGAGTGGCGTCATTGCTAACAACAACAACAACAACCATAACAACAATAACAATAGCAATACATTCACAGGCTCATTCGCATTGTCACTGTCTTTACTCTCTGGTTGTTGTTGTTGTTGTCGCTATTCTTAGTGTTAGTGTTGATACTACTGTGGCTGCCGTCACTGTTGTTGTTGTTGTTGTTATTGTTGTTATTGTTGTTATTGTTGTCGCAAGAAATGTGCCATCACAACTATTTTTAACACAAAGAGATTACTTCGTCTTCGTATAAAAAGGTTAACAAGTGTTGTTTTGGGGTCGATAAATGAAGGGTTAAAAGCACAGAACAAAACAGAATGCGAACCTTAAAGTTGCTTTTTGCCTTTCATTTTGCGTTGGCAATTTGAACGATTGTCACACATACTCCAAAGGCCAACAAGGAAATTCATTTTTTGTTTTTGCCCCCTTTATTTTTTGTTCACAGTCTTACACATGTTTTTGTTGCCTTAGTGTAATATGTACGTATGTATGTTTGTTTGTCGAAAAAGTGTTCTGTTAGATAAGCTCTTGTAATAGATTTTAATGATTTGGGCATGTTGTATACGCACCTGAATTCATGTTCATGTGACAGACAACAAATTGTTTGATAATATATGTATGTATGACAATAAATGACAAAATATTACAAAGTTTTTTTTTGTTTTTTTTTTTTTTTAAGGACAACGATTGTGGCAACTTGTGATTTGTGTCTTTGGGCAATAACTCAATTGGGTAACCTTTTAAGATTAAAATTGTATAGGAATGAATTTTGAAATGATAAGTTTGTACATTGCTTGAAGAGAACTCTGATTGACATACTAAAGTTCATAACTAATGAGAGAAATGATAAGAAAACCATCATCAGTTAAAAATGAAATCCATAATACAACAACATCGATCGATACTAACGCTTCTGCATTTCTAGAAGTTTGGAATCAAAGTCAATTTACCTTTACTACACTGTTTGTATGTATGTCTGTCCAAGTTGAAATGATTGCGACTATAAGTGAAAACGCTTTGGATTGTTCGATTTCATAAGCAGATTCGTGTTTTCTCCCTAAACCCCACGTTTTGAAACATACTATTAATACTACTAAATAACATTGCGGTCAATGGTTAGGCATATAAACTTTGCAAAGAACACAACCGTGCAATGTAATAAAGGATAATTGAAGTCAATGAACATTTTATTATTATTATTTCGTTTTTTTTTTCTCTTTGTTTTTGTTTTGTTGTTGAAGAGAAGAGTAAACATATTTTGGTTCTTATTAAGTAAATACGATATCTAACAAGCCGAGCACTTATCGACGACTCACAATGAGGACAAAGGACAAAGCGATACAATGCGATACAGTGACATAGACACACTCGCTCACACACACACACACACACACACACAGACACAGAGGGACAGTGGCACATGGGCATACGCACGTAGAATACCCGAAGTGAAGCGCTTGGACGTTGTATGACGTGCAAAATGTTAAAACGCGGGCAATTGTTAAGCTGCCGCAGCACAGTGCCACGCCACGCCACGGCAAGCTAAGCCAGTGGATTTGGTTGGCGTGGGTAGGTAGAACAGAAGAGCATGAGAAGCATACGGACTGATGTTGTACAAGAATTGAAGTGGCATATAATGCAGAACTGAGCAAACGAATGAGCGAGCGAATGAACCAAAGAACGAAACGTTCCAAAATGAATATGTTGTTGTTGCTGTTGTTGCTGTTGTTGTTCATTGTACGTTGTACGTTGTTCGTGGTTCATTGTCGTCCTTTGTCCTTATCGAAAATCCTGCTGTCACTTGTCGTACTTTAGAAAGCAAACGATCTCCCTTGAGTGCCTTGAACATTTCGCTTGTGTCCATGTTCATGTCCGTGTATGTGCGATTGTTGTTACTCTGTGTGTATTTTGTGTATATGTGTGTGTATATGTGTGGGTGTGTTTGTGTATTGCTTATACAACCACTCAGTGACACAAATAAAAGTAAACATGAGAAAACCATTGAAACTTTTTCCATTTTCACTTTGCGCAAGTGTTTGTATATACATGTATAAGTATACATATATACATATATGAATGATTGTATGAGTGTTTGTTTCTTTGTGTTGTGTCACTGGTTGTGTTAACCCAACTAACCCCAATGGCAGTCGCCAGTCCATGCTTCATGCTCTCCGCCATGCCGGCATGCAGTATGACATGCATGCATGTATCTATCTATCTATCTATCTGGCTGTCTGTCGGTCTATCTGTCTATCTATACTTCTGTGTGTCTCTCTATCGCAGTGTATGCTCGAGTTGATCTCAAGTGCAACCGAGTTAAATATTTGCTTCCACTGTTAACGCACACTTCTTTAGTGTGGCCGATAGCGACGTTGCCGACTATGGCGACAATGACGACGTTGACGGCGTTGACGACATGTGTGACAACTGCGACGGTCACGGTGGCAACTGTGGCAACGGCAACGGAATGGGCGAAGGCATTAACAGCTTCAAAAGTGACTGTAGCATCTCGTTTGCCTTTAGCTGCGATTTGGCTTGCTCTCTGCCACAGCATCGTTTGCTTGCTTCAAGAGCGTTCCTCCATCGATGGCATATTGTACGCTGGCAACGATATAAGCAACTATTGATGTCTGTGTGTGTGTGTGTGTGTTCTCTAACTCTCCCACTTGTTTATTCCCTCATACACTTATGTTGGTTTAAGTGACCCTTTTTGCCAGAGTTTCATTTTATGTGTATGTGTGTGTGTGTGTGTGTGTGTTTGAGTTTTTGTTTGTATGTATTTGTGTGTGGCTTTCGTTATTTACACTAAACTAACAAACAAACAAAGAAACAAACATGTTTAACCCACTCAGTTGAGTTCAGCCACTACTCTTCTTCTTCTTCTTCTTTAACTATTCCTTTGAGTTAAAGTCAAGTGACCAATATTTTTATAACTTTAAAACCACCAAACAAATGCGTATGTAACCAAAGCACAACACCAACAACACTGATAATACAAACACAACAACAAAAAGTTCGTGTTGAGTTCGTGACAGTCGTTGAACTTAACAACAACAGCAACAACAACGCAACGTGCAATGTTGGCTTTTGCTTTTAATTGTTGAACATGAAACATTTAATGTTTATATATATATTTATATATATATACATATATATATATATTTTTTAATTTAAACTTATTTATTTTGGCATATAATTGTGCCACGCCTTGAACTAGTTTTGCATAAGTGCATGCATACTTTATACTTCAGCAAAGCGTTGCACGTTGCGTATTAGTAATCACAATTTACAAGCGAGTTAACTAAGTAAACGTTACTAATGAAGAGTTGTCAAGGCAAAGACATAGCAGATGATAATGATCATGATGATGATGAGGAAAATTAAGAAGGCGAAAGAGTCAAAGAAGAAATATTTAATGCAATGCATAAAAATACCAAGCAAAGCATTTAAGAATTTAAAGTCGTTGAATGCCTTTGAATGTCATCATAGTTTATGCTTTGTGCATGGCACACGTAGTTGGCAACGCGACCACATACGCAAAAATGCGCGCGTTGCAACGCTATGCCAGTGTGGTTGGCAATAATTTACGCTTGAGAGAATGTGCAACGTTCACTGGCGCCAGGAAGCACGCAGTCGAGCAGACAGACAGACAGACAAACTGACAGGCAGACCGACAGACAGTCAGATAGAAAGATGCACAGAGAAATAGATAGACAAAGAGGCAGAAGGTGTAAAGAGTTAAAGCGACAGAGAGGGCGTGAGTGAAATACGCCAGAGATGAAGCAAGAAAACGAGTACAGTTGCGAACAAAATAATAGAACTGAGCTTCACAAGTCGATAGCAGAAAAATAATAATTCACCCGCACTCTAAAAAAGGAGTCATAACACTTTTATAATAAGTTTAGTATAAAAAAAATGATTCCAAATTAATATTGATTCATTTTTTTATTTGAGTGTTGCTTTAGATGCTTTAATTTAAAATAAAATGGAGGTTAGTAGCCCAATGAAACTGACTCCTATTATTTTGTAAGCGGCTGTATGTGTGATTGTATGTCTCTGTGATTTTCATTACAGCACACAAATAAATATATTTCCCACACAAAAGATTTATTGCTTTCCAACAAAGAAATAATTTGAAATAAAAAAAAAAAATTTTTTTTTACGAAAAGAAAGAAAGTAAAACTACTTGTAGTTTAAAAAGCGAATATTCTTGAAATGTCAACCAACTGAATTTTATGGCTGCAACACAAGAGCATTTTAATTGAGCGTGCAATGTGAAAATATCAGTTGAAAAAAGGATAAAGAAAGAGAAAAATAGAGGAATGAACAACAATCTGAACAAGTCATCATGGCGGCCACTCACGCAGTCATGCACGCACGCACGCACACATGCACGCATGCATGCATGCACGGACAAAGCAAGTGGCGAGTGGCGAGTGGCCTGGTCGGCAATTTAAGGCCTCAAAAGCAGTTATCCTGACTGGCAGTCAGGAGCAGTTATCCTCTATAAAAACATGAGTATGCGTAAAAATATTTCACAGCTTGGACATTTTTTTTGTTTTGTTGTTGTTTTTGCTTAATTCATTGTGTTGAATGAATGCGACGTGAAATGTTCGTAGAAACATTTTGTGCGACGTAACGATGTCTTAATTATACGCAACAATTTTGCTTAAATTCTTTTCTTTTCTTTTATATTCTTTGCATTCATTCATTCATTCATTCATTCCTTTACTCATTTACTCACACATTTTATACATGCAACGTCAGCATTTTTAAGCCGATCATGAGCATAGACTGCGGTGGTGAATGTGACGAGGCAATGATGAGAATGAACGAGTGTAGAAGAAAAGATTGTTTTGCTGCAAACGACGCACAGCATGACGTTGACAAATGTGTCAATGTGTGTTCTAAGTTGACGCACGCGTGCATTTCTTGATGATGTTGATAATGTTCTTGATGATGACGATGTCAATATGAGCGCTGTTGATTACCATTATTACGATGATGATGATGATGGTGTTATTGTTGTTATTGTCGCTGTTATAAGCGCTTTTGTTTTGAACACACGCTGATTAACTGACACATTTACTTGACTGTTTATAAAGCTATAAAGCTTTAACACATGTTCTAACAATTTAGTAAACTTCACGAAATACCAAAAAAAAAAAAAAAAAAACCAAAACTAACAAAGAAAATTCAAAATAAAAACAAAAATTATAGCGAAGAAAGTTATTTGCTTTCTAAAGCTCTGTTTACATTAGAGATTTTTTGTGTAGATATCTCAACAAAAAGTGTAGATAAATTACGTTTTGTGTTTACACTGAACTGAAAATCTACGAAAGTTTTCTTTCGAGTAGATAAATTTGGAAAATATCTACATTGCTATCTACAAGGTGTTTACACTGACTACACTTTCGAGCAGAATGTAGATAATGATAGAGGGCGCTACTGTTTCGCTTTTGACATACTGATTTTTGACATTAAAAAATTATTCCCAAAAATAAATTAACAAAAAAAATTAGAAAAGTTGGAAATGCGCCAGAAACAATATGCATCATCAAAATCGATTGTGGAAGAAACCATAGATCGCAAAAATAAATGCTAGGAATGCTGAGAACGTTGGATTTTACCAGCAGTTATTGAAGGAGTTGAAGGAAGGAGTCGCAGCTATGTGCCCACATTTTGTGAAGAATGGCATTGTCAAATTATTGATATTATTGAGTATGGGTACACCGTACATTCAAAAACAGTACACTCGCATCCGTCATTTGATATAATAATATTCATTTAATATCTATATATACACATAATCGCATTTCCCACGCATTTTTTTTTGGTGAAGGCGCCATTTTACTCTTTGTTTTTGTTCTTCCTTTGATTCTTATTCCCAAATTGGGACGAATTTTCTGCAAGTGTCAAACGTGACATATGAATCATTGATATATTTTTATGTGAAAATATCAATGTAGAGAAAAAAATTTGTTCTGTTGCTTAACAAACTTGTAGACACAAATCGAGGCTGTTTTATCTACTCTGAAAGTTGTTTACACACTCTACTCATTGTGTAGATTTAAATTTGTTGTAGAGACTGTGTAGATAAATCTACAGGGTGTTTACACTTGTAGACATGAGATTTTTGTCTAAATCTACACAAAAAATCTCTAGTGTAAACAGAGCTTAACAAAAAACAACAAAAAAAAAGTAAACTTAAAATAAGCAATTATTTAATATTAAAGTAATGTATGTTATCATGCAACGCTAGCAAACATACAACAATGAATAGCAAAAAGTTGATTTGCTTAACACTTTTTCTTTTCTTTGCTTAAATATTCAAAATAAAACAATATCAAATATTATAAATCCTTGGCAGTAATTGTAGTCTTTTTTTGCACTTTGTTGTTATTGTTTTTCTATTTTTTATTGTTAAATAATAATAATATAAATTGCGCTTGAACGAAATCCAACAAAAGGCAAAAATAAGTTTTAAAAAATCAACAAATGGCAATCGAAATTTTTCGCATATTTAAGATTTTTCGTCTTGGTAAACTTTATCAGCGTTTACGTTCATTACGTTTAAAGGAATTCTTTCCGCATACATGGTCAACCGAAGAGCAAATTGAACGTAGCATGATGAATATGGCGTATCATATATAAGGCGTATACATGTACATATATAAAAATTACATTCTGATGATATACTTCGTTCGTATTTTGCATTGATGTATGGACAATGGAAAGAAGCGTGTAGAATGAAAACAACAACAAAAAAGTTGCTTAAATGTAATGAAGAGACAACGGTTGATGTTAATACATACAATTATATACAATCAATAAAGCATTGAATAGCAACAAAAACAATACCAACAACAGAGTCAATAACTTCGTCAATAGCACCAATAACAACAACAACAACAATGACAGCAATAAGGGCAAACATTGACTTTCTTTTGGTCTGGTCAAGGGCTGATGAGTGAGTGGCAGTGGGCAAGAGCGGCTGATGGTAAGGGTGAGGGTGAGGGTGAGAGAAGCAAAAGATGAAGTAAAGTGAAAACGTTTGCCGAATTATTTGAGCATCATTAATGAAGTGGAAGACATTTAATATGTCATCATTGCTGATGCGATTTCTTTGTTTAGTGCTTGACTGTTTGCGTTATACACGCACGCACGCACGCACACACTCACGCACACACCAACATAGATACATACATACATATATACTTATATAGAGACGCACACTTAAGTAGCGTTCACTTCATTGCTTCCTTTTCTGCTTCAACTGAAATCTGTATAATTGATTCCAAGGACAACGCCAACACATACAGCGCAGGACAAGCGACAAAAAAAACAACAACAACACGAACAACACGAAACAAGAGCAAAAGGTTTGCGATATAATTTAATTCCATGCATGTGTATATGTATATATGTGTGTGTGTGTGTATTGGCGCCACACACACACACACACACACACACACACGCACAAGCAAAGCTTAAATTCAGTTATGCTCGCTGAATTAATCGTTTGGCTTTGTTTGTTGGCTCGTTTGTTGTTTGGTCCTTTCATTTTGTCCTTTCGCTTGGCTTCATCTCCTTTCTTGTTACGCAGATTATGAATTGGCGATTATGTTAATGTCTTTGCCGCTGCATAGTTAAAGTTGTTGTTGTTGCTTATGTTAATAGTTTATTGCTGTTCTTTTCTTTTCTTTTTACTTAAACTTTTACTTATTTTTGTTTTTTTTTTCTTTTATATCTTAAGTAGTTGCAAAACTTTTGCTGCCATTATTCTGTGTTTTTTTGTTTTTTCATCACATTTTTACTCTTCTGTTTGCTGTTTGGTTATTTGTTTTTGAAAAGCATAAGCAAGTAAAATAACCAAAACAAACAAACAAAATTAAGTCACCATTTTTTGCCATTTATATCTTCTTTTTCTACGTTTTTTTCTTGCTAACCCATGAGGCACACAAAAGAAAACAAAAGAATGCAAAGCAAAACAGGACAAGACAAGAGAAAAGTGAGGCTTTTGCCTTGAAAATGTGTATTTAATTAAATCTAAGATTCGTTTTTGCCCATCAGAAAGCCATAAGTGGCGTTTTGTTGGCACACTTGTCCTAAACACATCAAGCAACTCACCCTCAGTCCTTTGCCAAGGCAACCCTTTTGTTCTTCAACCTTTTTTTTTTTCATCTTGAACGTTTTTTTTTTTTCACGTTTTCAATGCGTTATTTCATTTATTTGCTACGATTTGGTTTGGTATGGTTTGTGGACTTAGTAAGCATAGTCTTTCAAATGATGCCCCTTCTCCTAATTTGCCCGAAATCCCCTTAAAATTTGCTATATCTCCAAAACTATAAGAGGTACATATGTATGTATCTGAAATTATTATATGCAGGCTCACAAAATACACATCTTTTAAGCAGCATACCACAAAATAACCCTTCCTCTCATAGTTGCCCCTCAAAGAAAATCAAACAAAATTTTTTATAAATTCCTCAATTTTCACCGAAATTTTGACCAATATATGAATGGACAAGGCGAAATATACATTTTTTCCAGATTTCGGGCGTGGCACCGCCTACCATGTGTAAAGGATATTATACTATCGAGTATAGTCGACTATACCGCCCTTACAAATTTATTTATTCTGTTGTTTTCTTCAAGTTTATTTCGACTTTATTCTGTTTGTCAAAGCCAACGTGCCAAAGTAGTTGTTGTGCTGCATGTCAATAGAAGCAAGTGGCGCAACAAAGCAGAAATACCCATTTGCCGTTTGTGACGAAGAACAAAAGCCGAAAAAAATAGAAATAGAAAACTAAACTAAACTAAAGTAGAATTTATTATAAAACACCGCGAAATTGAAAAAAAGAAACCAATCAAAATGGAAAAGTTTTATTTCTTATTTTTTTGTGCGTTGAATTGAATTCACATTTTTGTTGTCTTCAAAAAAAAGAAAAAAGAAAAATTATGCAACGTTTTGCTTGAATCCTTTGTCGCTTGCAACATGTACATATCTCTTGCAACATTATCTTTCTGTTTCTCTGTTTGTCTTTCTGTCTGTCAGTCTCAGTATTAATCGCATTACTGAGCTAATTTACAAATTGCATTCCAATCATCATAGCTTTTGTATCGCCATGAACATTCATTCAATGTCATTGATTGCGCGTGACTCACACACACACACAGACACACACATGCTTAGCTTTAACTTTGTCATGGTGTAAATCACACATTCTTTGTCCTATGAAACTTTGCCATTGAAATTGTCACATGAATAAATATTTCTTAACACTTTCGCCAACATACTTTGTATCAAATGTCAAGTGCAAACATACATACATATATACTCCCTGCCCCCCACATCCCCGGCCGAGGGTCACAAATCATTTCAATCAGCGACAACTTGATTGCTTGATTTCTTGCCCAACGCCTACTGAGCTAATGACAACTTCGATGTTTTCTTTTTATAGTCTTGCAAAAAAAGTATATTAACTTTGTCATGACGTTTGCAAAGTAGAGAAGGAGAGATCTTCGACTCTATAAAATTATGAATTTTTTGCACAAAAACAACTTGAACATCAATAAAAACAGTCTGCAATAATGATGAAGGTAGGACGACTATATGAAAAAGCTTCCATAGGATTGATCCGTCAAAAATAAAGTTTTTATTAGCAAAATTTCTTTGATCTTGAATATAAACAGATGAAACTTTGCAATTAATGGTTTTTATTAATGTTTTACTATATTGCAAAACTTTATAAGAATTGGACATAAGGACGTGGCATCGCCCACATAGAGAAAAATTATAAATTGTATTTCTTATATGACTTATATTGGGGG
Source organism: Phortica okadai (assembly GCA_034638295.1). Taxonomy (NCBI): domain Eukaryota; kingdom Metazoa; phylum Arthropoda; class Insecta; order Diptera; family Drosophilidae; genus Phortica; species Phortica okadai. The sequence continues at coordinate 54,223,627 of CM067848.1, read as the reverse complement.
TTCCTTTATATTCGAGATAATGCTTGTAAAAGTACATAAGTATCGGCAAACCTGAGAATAGCTCCGTTTCTGATTCTTTGTTGTATTCTTTTTAAAGACGATCCACTTAACTACAGACAAGGCTCACTCAACTTTTCCACTTGTACCACTACACTACACGCCTTACGCCTCTAACAACTCACAAGCTCATCTTCAAGGTCTTCGCTCTGTACGTGCCTACAGATATTAATAACGCCTTTACTCACATCTAACTGCCTATCTATTTATCGATCTATCTATCTATCAATCTATATATCTATCTATCTGTCTGTCTGTCTATCAAACAGTTCATTCGTCCAAACGTTCAATCGTCCAAACATGCGTTAGACAGTCTGTCAATATGACTTTTGATGATTGGTTAGTGTTGATAATCAAAATGGCGCTGATGACGTTGATAGAAATCAGCCACGTTCTATCATAGAAAAATATAAGCGTACAAGTCTCTCTTCTTCTCTCCTCTGCTCTCCTCTTTTCTTCCTTTGCTTTCGCACGCGTTTTATTTATTTATTTTTTGTTTTTTTTTTTTTCTTTTCGTTTTATTTTTTTTATGTTTGCTCGTTTCGCACTTCATATAATAAAATATTTGATTCTACTTATATAAGACTTTTCGTTTTTTGTCAAGTTTAGTTGCGCGTGATGAAATTATTTTATAGATATTGTATGATAGCAACAACAACAACAACAACTAAAATGTGTTAAAGAACATAAAGTTTCAAGTAGTTTTATACTTGACATTTGCTTGCATGATGGTGCCCAATCAACGCCAACGCCAACGCCCACATGCCTTTACCAATGCCATTCAATGATGATTTGAGTATCTGCAGACATGTTCATTTGCGAGCCATTCATCATTTTCAGCTTCAACTTCATCGTTGATGCCATCACCATCACCATCATCATCAACAGCAACAACAGCAAGAGCAGCAACACCATCGACATCATTATTATCATCATTATCGACATCGCCATCGTCATCAATGGCATCATATTCCTAGTCATAGTGTTCGGCGTCGAAGTTGTTCAATTCAGTTCAGTTCATCTCACTGCTCTGCTCTGCTCAGCTCTGCTGTGGAGGTGTGGTGCGGTTGTGAATACATTCATCAATATGCGCGGCATTTGGTTGACATCGACATATACATACACACACACACACTGGCACTGAACTAATGACAGCGAATGTCGCTCATTGCTTGACAGCTTCCGTTGCTTTTTGGTCTCACGCTCTCGCTCTTTCACTATTTCTTCCTCTTTCTGTTTTTTTTTAAAGCATGCCAGCAACTCTTTATGCTAACGTAATCGTTTGTACCATCATTTTCAACGTAATTCCGCCCATCCATCCATCCATCCATCCATCTATACGTCCGCCCGCTCATCAGTCCGTCTGTCCCGTCTGTCCTGTCGTTCGTTCGTTCGTTCACTTCAATATTCGCATCACCCACTTTAATCACGCACACACATTTACAGTTCATTAAAAATTAATTAAAATTCACAAACGCAAAGTTTTCGCAAAGCGTGTGACAGTCCATTGCCCCACCCCCCATCCCGACCGCACTCTCGCACTCACAGCACATTTCGGCACTGTCAGTGCGGTGCGGTCAACCGCTTTACTTGATTTATTAACGCTATTTTAAACAATTTCTCATGTTAAAAATGTTTTCTTTCGCCATTTTTTTTTTTTTTTGTTTTTGTTGCTGTGCTATATCATTTGTTTAATTTTCAAATTAATTAATTATGACATTAAATAATAAAAAAAAAAAGCAAGCAACATGACTGTTAAATGAGTTGTGATGTTCCATTTTTGGGTTTGGTTTTTTTTTTTGTTTCAAATTTAAAGAGCGCCCAAAAGCGCGCTGCAATAAATTTATCGAACGTTTTGTTTTATGCCTTTGTGCTTTTGCAATTTGCTTTTGGTGTGAACTGGAAAGGCAAACAACTCAAATAACTACAACAACAACAACAACAACAACAGCAACCAATGCAACACTTGACATTTTCACTCTCGAAGCGATTCATTGAACCAAAAAAAAAAAAAAAAAAAAACATTTTTTTTTTTAAATTGCAAAAAAACGTTATCAAACTAACAACAACAACAAATGCCAAGTCAAGTGCTCTCCTGCGCCTGGCTTAGTTCTTGAAAAATGCCGAAAATTTTACAACGACCTCGATTCGCAAATTGCTGTTGTTGTTGTTGTTATTGTTCGTGTTGGCGTTTGTAACAGTTTTCGTAGTCAACGTTCAATTGGGAAAAAAAAAACCAAAATTTTGACGACTTTTTCGACAGAGCAAAAACCAACCAACAACCGAATGAACGAATGGATGAACGTTGGAAAACATTCAACGAGAGAGAGAAAAAAAAACAAAAAAAAACATGCACAGTTACAAACATTTTTCTTGACGCGTTTTTTTCGCTGGCATGCATTGCACTCTCAAGTGTTGCAGAGTCTATTTTCAGGCGTGTTGCTTGCGGTGCGCAACAAAAGCATGTAACGCGGCCTCAACAGCGCCAACAACAACGCAGGCTAACACACGAAAAGTCAAGCAATGGGCGTGTCAGTGTGTGCATGCCTCTGTGTGTGTGTGTGTGTGTGTGTGCTAAAGGCAATTGTGCCTAAAAAGCAAATGCAAAAGTCACAAAAACACCAGATTTCAATTTGTATTGCATAGTTTTTGGCGCGTCGTTAAACAACAATAACGCAAGGCAAGAAATTAAGTAAAACCAAATACAGCAAAAGCAGCGACAGGAAGAAGATAAAGAAGATACATCGAAATGCGTAACGAAACCTTTAATAGCAATAAAAACAAGTTTTACTTCACTTGAGTGTTTTTTTTTTTTTTTTCTTTTTTTGAGCTGATTTGATTTTGTTTTTCATTTACTTTGCTTTGCTTTGCTTCGCTTCAATTCATGCAAAACAATGAGTGTGTGTGTGTGTGTCTCTAAAAGCATTACATGCCATTGAGGTGTAACGCTTTGTGTCTGTGTGTATGTATGTGTGTGTGTGTGACTTGTTGTTTGTGCTAAAAATACCGTTATAAGAGGATTCTGTGGCGCGATTGTGAAATGCGCGTGTATTGATTATTTAATTCGTTTCAAAATGGCGTACAACAATAATAATAACAACAACAATAACAACTTTGGCAACAAGCTCAATAGAAATGCACACATACACTCTCACACTCACGTACACACACACTCACTCAGAGACACAGATTAACAAACATAAAGTCACATGGGACAATGCTCAACGCACCGGCACTCACACACACACACACACACACACACAATCACGAGTCTTTCTGCCTGTCTGTTTGTCTGTCTGTCTGCCTGTCCGTCTTATGTATTACGCTACGCTCATGTAATGCCATTCGGATTAGCTGCGCTCGCTGCCACACGTATCAACCTGACCCAGCGGCATGTCGCAAGCGCTTTTACATACAGCAAGGTCATTCAGATTATTGTATCTAACATTTGTACACTGTCTCTGTCTCAGTCTCTGCCTCCCTCCCTCTCTCTTTCTCTCTCACTGCCACTCACCTGCTGTGTTTTTCTATTTTATTTTATTTTCGTTTCTTTATTTTTTTTTTACTTTCATTTTGTCTTATATTGTATTGTATTGCAACGCAACGCAACGCAACGTGATGCTGTGTTTTGTTGTTGTTTTTTGTTTCTCTTGGCTTAATAAACATTTATGCAATCGTCGAAATATAAAAGCAACCAAAGAAGAAAACAACGCAACATCTTTACCACCACCCCCGCCCTTTATGTTGCACCCTCTCAGCTGCCATGCATGAACAACACCGCTTCCGCTACCTTCCCCCCTCCCGTAATCGCGTTTGCCCTTTGGTATTTATACGTGTGTCTGTTATTTATTTTTTTCTCTTTTTTTTAGTTGCATTTGCACATGAGTAACAAATAATGCAAACGCATTGCTGAGATACGCCCACACACATATATGTACATACATAGAGTGCATGTGTGTGTGCGTGTGTGAATGCGTTTCCCTTTTGCATTATGAATCTTTAAAAGTCAAAATGACTAAAGTCGTTGAGCCGTTGCTGTGCTGTGCTGTGCTGTTTCTAATGCCATAAAGCTAACCTCTGCTAACACGCCCTCCATTCACACACACACACACATACGTGCACATGCCACTAAATGCCTCAACCATGCGCTCTTTACTTGCATGCATTTTCGTCTTCCTCTTTTTAAATTTTTTTTTTTTTTTTTTGTATGCTATTCATTGCTTATTTTTTTTTGTTATTGCTCATGCCTTGAGCTGCTGCTGCTGTTGCTGGTGTTGTTGATGTTGTTGTTGCTGCTGATGTTGCCGCTGCCATAACTGCTTGTGCTACTTGGTTGGCTTTTCTATGTTGCCACCATCACCGCCGCATTGTAAACCACACACATTTGCATAATTATATACAACATGCACACATACTTACCCGCACTTAGACACACACACATACAGGCACATACATATGTACATAGCCAAACACTTATATGTATGTTTATGTTGCCACTGACTATGATATCGTTGCTGTTGATAACGTTGATGACGATGATGATGATCATGTTGTTGACTATGTTGCAACAACCTTTTGTGTAATAACGTTACATTTTAGCGCATTGCGAACAACGCCACCAAACAGCCATGCACATACACTGAGCGAAATTAGCACATGCTTTGTCCCCAAAAAAATATTAATATTTTTCCACTCGCTTCGAAAACGATTAAAAATCTGGTGGGCCTTCCCTTCGTGATTCTAAAAATGCTGCAGGGAATGTGCTGAAAGTTCGACATTAAAGAAAGGGTTTTGGAAGAATTTTGTTGAAAAAAAATTACTTTTCAGTTCAAACTTGATGACGTAAAAGTTCTTCCATGCTTTTTTCATAACATCTTCAAAGGTAAATGATTCGTTTTAAGCTTTGAAACTCGGCATTTTAGCTTTTTTCGTCAGTATTCTCTTTTTTCCATTTGGGAAGGCATTTTGGAACGCCTTTTTCGTCAAGGTATTCTGATTTTCACAGCGTGTTTTATCAAAAAAAAAATTACAACTACAAAATATTTAATTAAACAAATTTTAAAATGAATTACATGAAATGTAAGTGTTGCGCATTTTTTACCAGTGTACTGACCAAGCACTTCAAATCGCTTATTTGGCTTATCAACGCTTCTAATCAATTGCTTTGCTTTGAAAGCAGTTTTCAACACAGCCGAAGAGCCAAGCACACTTGAGCAAAAGCAATGTTATTTTTTTTTTTGTTTTTTGTTTGTCGATTCTATCTATTTATGAAAATGACATGCAACTTTTGTGTGTTTTTGGAATTTTGAAGTTTTTTCTTTGCTTCTATTGCCATCAGTCAACTTTACTAAAACAAAAATCAACTCATGGTCATAAAATTTAAGCTTTAAACATTAATGAAATGAAGAACTGAAATGCCACGGCGCAGTGTACACACACACATACATACATATATACATACATACATGACTACCTTCGTTCGCCTTCGACCGTATAAATAATTAGATATCCATAAGGCTTACCAGACTGTGAATGAATGCCAGGTAAATATGTATATACACACACATACATATAAAAACTAACAAAAGCGCGAAAAAAAAGAGTTTGTTTGAAAAGATGAAATTTTCCAGCATAAAAGCATTTCGCGCACATAAAATGCCCAAAGAAGCAAAACAGCAAAGCAGTCAACATGACAGACAGACGAACAGACGGACGGACAAATACACTTCCATCATCATGCATATGCATGTGTGTGTGTGTGTGTGTTTGCATATGTATATCGCATATAAAACGTATCGTTGACGGCATTGAGAGTGTTATGGCATGGTGAAAATTCGCTTCAGGTGCCTTCTTCTTACTCACAAAACAAACTCATTTTCTACAACGATGTTATTCATATTTTTCACGTTGTTGTTGTTGCTGTTGCCCATGGCCATGGTTTGTATTTATTTCTAGCAAGCAAATGAAAAAATTAAAGATAAAAATATTTTAACCAAAAAATAAAACATGTCAGTTAATTTCTTTCACTCTTTGCCATCTATAAAAGAGTTGAAGCACCTTTCTATGTCTGTTCAAAAGCCAAAAGAACTAGCTATCCTCCCACACACACACACACACACACACACAGACACAGTTATGTTTGTATATATACGTTGCAATACATGTTTGCCATGCCTTTATGCTTGACCTCTTCATTGCCCTCTAAACATGATTTCTTTGTTGAAATGCCTTAAAATGTTCTGTCTTGTCTTGTTTTGCACCTTGTACACTTGGCGTACACTTACTTACGTACTTATATTCATTTCTTATATTACAGCATCTTAGCTCATTGCTTCAACACATCCTTGGCCGAGCGCACATGCTGCTCAAAAGGCAAACGTACTTTCTATGCAGCGAAGGCGACATGCCAAATCACAGCAAAGCACTAAAGCAGCCATAAAATACGTTGCCAATACTTTCGAGCCATGAACATGGCAACGAATGAACAAATCAACTAACCAACCAACCAACCAAGCAAGCAAGCAGCCAAGCAGCCAACAAGAAATAAAGGTGTGCCGGCACAGCTCGTCTCTGCTTCTATGTGTCTTTCAACCTTTGCCTCAGTCACGCTCTCTCTCTCTCTCGCTCGCTCGCTGCGTGCGTGTATTTGTGCACATTTTGGTTAAATTTTAGTGCACGAAAATGGCATGCGTTAAAATTTAAGCACGCTTAACGCTAAAAGACACTCGAAATGAAGCATCAACGGTTGCAATGTTGCTGTTATTGCAGCTAACGTGGCAATGTGGCAACGTGCAACGTGGCAGAGTGCCATGCCACATTGTGCCATCGTGACACCGTGACAACGAGACGTATCGTATCGCATCGCATCGCATCGCAACGTCTAAGGAACAAGGCAATGCGAATGAACGAATGAACGTCTGTCGTGCATTTGAATAATTTAATGGATTCTTATGAGCAGTAAAACGTTTCAGGATTCAGAACTTGCTTGTCTTCGTAACTCGCGTTTGTAAGCCTCTGTTTTGTTGTTGTTTTTTTCACTTACTGTTGTTGTTGATGATGATGATGGCGCTCGTGGCGATGCTCAGACATGTGCTTTAGCTTTGCCCGGCAATCTTAAGGCAAAGTGAAGCCTTTAAATATGCATTCAAGGCGAGCAATGTGCATGCATAAATACATGCTTCTTTCTATGTGTATGTGTATGTGTATGTGCACGTGCATGTGTGTGTATGTGTGCAGTCAAAAAGCAGCAACAGCAGCAGCAACGACAACGTAAATGTGCAAGTGGCAACTTATTCAATTTTCAGTTTTTTCGATGTTGCAACAGAACAGCAGAGAAGGGAAGAGGGGAGAGGGGCGAGAAGACGTTAACAAGCACAGATAAGCAAGAAAGAAAGGCAGAGCGTGTATGTGTGTGTGTGTGTGTGTGTGTGAAAGGAAGCTACGGCAAAGGGTGGTGAGCGATAAAAGAGCGAGTGGGATCGACAACTTTGTCGTTGTTGTTATTGTTGTTGTTGTTGGCTGTCACTCAGCGCCATTTTCATTGATAGTCAACTACAGCCTCAGCATTTCCGGTCGCCATTTTATGCTTTGCAGCGTTCGAGACTCACAACAACACCAGCAACAAATGCAATAAATTTTCAAGTCATTTCAGCTTCCGGTGTGCGCGCAACGCTTGCACGTTTACAGTTTAGCTGAGTTTGACAATCTGTAAGCATAAGGGGGACGCCGCCAGCGGGGGGTGGGGCGTGCTTCTGCCATGAGAGTAAAGCGGAAGTGACATGACGCAACGTCTTCTTTGGTGCGCTTCCGTTGCCAACGTTTTATTTGCTCGTGTTTTTTTTTTCTCCTTTTTTTCGCCCTTTTTATATTATTTTTTTTTTTTAAATATTTTTTTTTTACGCCTCATGCGCTTACGTTTCGTAGATTATGAAGTGGCTTTGCTGCAGTTAATGGTCGCAATAAATTCGAAATCTGTCGGGCATGTGCAATGTATCCTTGTGCATGTCCTGCGATAGCGCAAAGCAGTTACAACAACAGCAGCAACCGTAGTGTTAAATGTTGCAGATAAATGATGTTTTTGCCTTATTTTCTTGTAATACTCTTTTTTTTTTCTTCACTAATTTTCCTTTTTTTTTTTTTTTGAGTAGAAAATCAAATTTTGAAATTACTTGTAGAGAATGAGAAATAAGTGTAGCATGCTTTTAAGCGGCATTCGTAAGTAGCTCAACTGTTCGAACGCAAAATGTTTTACTTACCCAAAGCATCATTTTGAACTCATCAAAATAAAATTGACATTAATGTTCATCATTTATTCATTTATTTATTTTCTTCTTCTTTTTTTTATATATATATATGAATATTTAAAAGCTTTACAGACACCTTAGCTCACGGTTTGTGCATCAGGTTGCGTGTCCAACGGCACATAACATCTCGTTTGTAATTACTGTTTTTGTTGTTGTTGTGCGTTCGCCTTGTCACTGTCATTATTTTGCTATTATTATATACAACCTATTTATCTATTGTTAAACGCATTTTCTTCTCTTCTTTTCATAGAATATATTCTTTTTTTTTTGTTTTTTACTTGTTTTTTGTTTGCATTGTTGTTTTGTTCTGCTTTGTGCTTTTCTTTTGTGCTATTACAAACCTTCTACTTCATCATTGCCATCATCAGCAGCAGCAGCAACACCAGCATCTGTCAGTCGCTCAAGCACACACACATACATACACACACACGCACACTTAGCAACGCCTTAGACTGATCACGCTTATAGCTGCTGCCATCATATGTCTACCTTTACTACATTTCGCGCATTGTATTGAACAAGTTTACAATGTCGACACCATCATCGTCATCATCCCCGTCATCGTCGCCATGCCCATCAGCAACGCCCTCGCCAGTCTTGTCCTCTGTTTTATTCAATTCAACATCTTTAGCTTTCACATTATTTTATTTATTTTTTTATTTTTATTTTTTATTTTCATTTTTATATATCTTCGGTTACAGCTTCCTGTTTTCCTTTGGCTTTTTATACCCTGTACCTTATGGCACAAGGGCATATTAGTGTGACACCTTAAAGGAGACATCTCCGATATATACGACAAGTATATACATATATTCTTGATCAGTATCGAAAAAAAAATCGATCTAGCCATGTCCGTCCGTCTGTCTGTATGAACGAATCGATCTAGGAAACTATAATAGATAGAACTAAAATTGAACTCGTCACTGTGAAACTGAAAGTCAGAGTTAACTCCGGCTAAGGGTTAAATTCGAGTTAACTTTATTTTAAATAGAAATGAGATCGGTTTTGATTGAAAAATGGGCGAGGCAACTAATTGAAGGTACAGGGTATGTCGATGTCGAGTACTGTCGACTCAAATCCTTACTGTTTTTTTTTAATTTTTGTTTTGTATTTTTGTACATGTACATTTTTTTTTGTTTTTTTTTTGTTTTTTATACGTTTTTCAGGTAACACAATTCGTCTTACCAATGCTTTCAACACGGCCCAACAGCATGCCAACTCAACTTACCTTTCTTCGCACAGCATAGATAGTTGATCATGGTAACAAACGTACTGCCTTCTACTTGAGCTCGTATATATAATTCAACCACAGTTGTTGCTATTGTTGGTATTGGTGTTGTTGGTGTTGTTGCTTTCATTGTAACTGTCAACGTTAGCAGCTTCTTTTATGTTGCTGTTGCTGTTGCTGTTGCCGTGCCATTGCTCTTGTTCATACTTCAAGTCGATGTCTACTTGCTTGCATTGAATCTCTGGTGATTAGTGATAGCGCCACTTGGGAGCAAATGATGGTACTTCAGGTGTAAACGAGCATATTTTACAACAATGTTGCGCAGCGACAGCACACACACACAGTCACACACACACACACAAACAACAGTGCTCAAGAAGCACATAAAACAAGACGACAATCTCTGTTGCTGTCATGCTTTAAATTTTTGTTTCTTTTATATTTAATAGCATAAAGAAGCATACATATTTACATACATACACCCATATATACATACATGCGAGAAATAACAAATACCTATTCTACAAATTGAAGCCAAACCGCAGAATTGGCTAATATCATATTATGGCCAATAGAATAATTGCCGGTTTTTATGCGCTCACTTATTCTAATGAATGCAAAAACAATTGTCAAATTGGCATTGAATTAAAGGTAAGCCAATTCATCTCGTCTCATACGAGTATTTCTTGTATTATTTGCATTTCGTAAATTTACTATAGCATACTTTTAGGCAACAACAAAAATCATTTGCTTCTTCATTGCTATTTGTTTGTTGATTAATTAAATGCTGGCATATGCAACGCAATGCAGTTTCAACTCGCCTAACCTAATCAACACGCCCACCACAACAACCCTAAGCGCTCATCACATGCTTTTCATGCTTGCTTGTCGCAGATAATCACCATGCCGTCAACCTCACCACCATCGCCACCGCCATTGTCGTTGTTGTCGATGTCGATGTCGTCGTCGTTGTCGTTGTCGTCGTCAACGGTGCCGCACACTTGAGTTTGAATTATGCTGTGTGCGTTTAAGTTAATGATTTGCTTTGTAGACTTACGTTGTGTAGACTGGCAACTTGAACAACAACAACGACAACAACAACAACAACAACAATAACGTCAACAATTGAAACTTCAAAAAAGTGTTGGAGAAGCTTTCATTGGAAAGTCGTAACTTATGCTATGCCACAAAATTCAGTTACTTTTTGATATTGTAATTTTTCAACAATATGGCAACACGAAATGTTAAGCTTTCTACACAGTCAAAGAAAGCTTTGCTTAAAAAGAAAGTAACGGAAAAACTTTTGGCATTTCACTAAGCTTGCAAACTTGAAAGCTTCAAAGGCAACAATACAAATGTGTCTAAAATATTCAAACTTTTGAACAAATCTTCTACACGTCATGTTTTCAACATCTCAACTCAACACAAGTACATCTCTCTCTCTCTCTCTCTCTCTATCTTTATTCGTTAATAGAAAAATGTAAAAACTAACAACATAGATTGCATGTCCAAAAAAGCAGCTATTAAAACAATTATTTATTAATAGAGCAAATAATATCACACTCCGTTAATAGCCTATTTTTGGTACATGCCTTTTAATGAAATTTTCCCATTAACAGAGCTTAATAGAGTTGTCAGAATAGCGAAGTTAATGTCAAACCGCAAAGGAAAACCCCAAAAAATCGATAAAAGTTTCTTTTATGTATGAAATACTTACCCAACAATTTTATTATATTTAATATATAATCAAAAATTAAGTCTTTATTAATACTTTTATGATTTCTTGTTGCAATTATTGTTTACGAAAACTATTATTTTGTATTCGAATCTTTATTACAACTGTCGATTTGTATTTTGCAGTTTTATTTTTAATTTTGAGCTTAAGAGAAATGTTTAAAAAAAAATTCTCAAACGCAATTCTCAATTCTTAGCGCACGCACGACAACGAGTGGCGTCTAATTGTTTAATTAATTAAGTTTAAGTCAACTTAAATATTTTTTAGCCGTAAACGAGCGTAACGAAACATTAAAGAGCAAGGAACAATTTATTTTCCGGTATTTTTTTTTTATACAATTTACATTAAATTAAACTACTTTTTTGTTTTTGTTTGCATTGTTAAGGTCTACAAATATTCAATTGTTTCTGTATTTCTGAAAATTTTGTATATTATGTATTTTTGTCACATGCAAAAAAAAAATAATTAGAGTTTGTTTGTTTTTTTTTTTTTTTTATTTTCAAATACTTTTAATTCGATTTATTTTAATAATAAAAGTTGCTTTCTTTTTGGGCGATTTTGTGCACAGCGTCGCCGATTCGTGGTCTTTGTTCGTTCCTTCATTATTTCATTCATTTTTTTTTATTTTTTTTAAATTTAAATTTTAGTTTTTGTTATAGTAAAATTCGCTTAAATGTAAAATGCTTTAAAAGATATGTTAAAAAAAAAAAAAAAAATACACAGTTATATAAAAATGGCATTTTCATATAGCTTCGCTCAATGAAATGAAAAAAGCCAAGTGAGGAATTTACATCGAATTAAAAACGAAAAAAAAAAAAAATAAACATGTCTAAAAAAATAGGAGTCTAACTGAGAATAAATGGGAATTTTACAAAATATTAGTTACACTTTAAAAAAATAACTTAAGCTAAAAGTCTGTAGTCAAGGCTGACGGACGTGTGAAGAAAAGAAAATAGAGAGAAATAGACTGAGAGAAAGAAAGAAAGAAGAGTGGTCGAAAGGCCAAAGAAAACGTTGGCTAAAGCGGGGGGGTGGGGGTGGTGGATGAATATGTTGATTTGCTGCTTGTAGAGCGCGTGAGAGAAGTGAGAGATTTTGAGGAGCAGCGAAAACGAGGAGAGAGCAAATGTTCAAGTCGATGTTGTATTTGTTAATTATTTTTTGTTTTTTTTTTTTGGTTTTGGCATTTTGTGTGTTTGTATAATTTTATGTGTGTATATGTGTGTGTGTGTGTGTCTTTTTGAGTGTGAGAAAATATGCTCCTTACTCAGACCTCGTTCACTCGCCACATATCGTACGTACGTACATCAAGTCATTAACATCTTCGCTGTCAAACATCTCATGCTCACGCTCACGCTGAAGCTCAACAACAACAACAACACGCTCGTCATTACACTCAATACCAACGCCTGGACACAGGACACAGGACACGGCACACACACACACACAACACACACACACACATACATATACAAAAGAGCACAAACACTCTAGTGATGATGATGATGGCTACTGTTGACATTATTGCCCGTTCGACGTCGCTGCTGCTGCTGACGCTGTGCACGCTGCTGCTGATGATGATGCTCACAGGCATCGGCACGCCGTAAAACCTCTGCATAGGACAAATCGAGTTTCTTGAGCTTATGGAACTCCTGCGAGACAGTATTCGGACGGTATTCAACGCCATTCAATTCAAATTCACGACTACGTATGCCACGTGCCGCACTCAAATTACGATTATAGATGACCATCGGCGAACCATTCCATTCATATTTCGAGCTGTTGCTACGACCGACACCACGACCGCCGCCCGATGCTGTTGTTGTTGGCGTTGCAGAGCCGCTGCCGGTGCCAGCCATATCAGACATTGGCACAAGATCCTTCCGTCCGCGACGGCTGCTGCCGCTGGCGCCGCTATTGGCGACAAAGAAACGTGGCGGCGTCGGCAAGGCCAACGGTGACTCAACACGTTCGCCGCTGTTGTGCGCACGATTTTTGCGACGGTTCTTCTTCTTGATGCCAACACCAATCGACAAGTACTCAAGTGGCTCACGTTTGAATGGCGTAAGCACACGTCCGTTCTCAATGATTTGCTTGCCACCGACAACGGCACCAACGCCGATGCCGACGCCGACGCCGACGCCACTACCAGCGCCCACACCATGACCATGGCTGACGGCTGGCGCGGCTGCAAGTTGTGCTATGGACGCAGACATGGGCGGTTTGTTCTCCTGGTTGCGGCATTCGATAATGTGCTTTTTGGCTGTTTTACGCTCCAATTTTGTAATGCATTCGGACATGGCGAACGATTGCTCGGAGACGGCCGATGAGATAATACTTTGTGTATCATCGCCGAAATCGACCGGCAGCTCTTCATTGGCCGGCGTCACTGGTGGCACTTTGCCGCATACCGGGCCATTGCCAGCCGTGCTCATAGTCAAGCCTGCGTTGGCCGTTGTCGCTGCTGCGAGTGCGGCGGCAGCGGCATTGGCTGCATTTGTGTCATCATCCAGCAAGGGTAATTTATCACCTTCCTCCTTATTCTCAGCGGCCTTTTTGAGCACAGCGAAAATCTCCTTAAAGAGTTCACGATATTCCGGTCGATTGCGGAAACGTGAATCAATCGGACTGACGTCATCGTAGATGCTGAATTTACAATCCTCGCCATCGCCGATCGAGCAAAGGAAATAGCCCGGTCGTTCATCGGTCTGTGTGCATTTGTTGCTTGTCTCATCGGAGTAGCCCGACGATGATGTCTCCGCCTCCGAGTACTCGGTGGGCGTACGGCCACGTACACTTTTGCCCGGCTTGCCGGCCGATGAAGCGGCTTCGTTGTTAATGCTATCATTGCAGCTACTGGCGCCATCAGCGCCACCAGCGACACCAGCACCGACCGTTGTACAATCTTTGACATCGCCAACGATGCCAACTTGTGCATTGACGACGGCAGCGGCCGCTTGGAACATTAGCTTTTGTGTTTGATTAAAATCGCCGCTCGTTTGGAATTCCTCTGCCAGTGAGAGACCGCCAGCGTTGCCACCGAGTGCGGCGGCCATGCCGTTAGCGTTGCCATTGTTGCCGTTGGTCTTGCGTGCGATCGAGGAACGTTGCACCTCCAAGAGTGCCTCGTACTTTTCAACCAAGTCACGGTACGGATTCGGACTGGCGGGCGCATTCAGATCCAGTGAATCGGGTGCGCGTGGATTGATCTGAAAGATGGCGTTTCAAGATTGGTTTTTAAGTGATTTTAATTGGTTAATACAACTCAGGTGACGCGAGTGCGTGTAATTCGGTCAATGAGTATATGAGTGAGTGAGTGAGAGAGAGAGAGAGTGAGAGTGGTTGGTTGATTGAGTGGTTGAGTGATTCAGTGAGTGAGAAAGCGCATAAATTGATGTATTGACTGATTGATTGTTTGACTGACTGACTGATTAACTGTTTTTTATTTTTTATTTTAAGCTTCTGTTTGTATTTGTGGCACATTATTGTTCGTCTTCAGCGCAACAAATAAATAACTTGTTTTCAATATGAATTTTAATTACATTTTTCGGTTTTTTTTTTTTAACACAACACAAAATATTAATTTACTGTTCAACATGCAACAACAGCAAACAAAACAAAATGAAAATAAATACAAATATTCAAAATTCAAACAAGAAAACTAATCATGAGTAACACAAATCAAGTTTATTTGCTTCATGTCATTTCATAATGTTAAATAAGTAAGTAAAAAAATTAAATTAGCGAAAAAAAAATAAATAATAATAATAATTAAAAAACACATTTCAAACTCACAAAAGAAAAAATACGTTAAAAAAAATACTATGAAATATTAAATACAAAACAGACTGAAAAACGTTTGGGCATTGGAACAGCGGTAAATGTAATGAAATGAAATGCATGGCAATGAAACGGCAATGTTGAGGGGTTAAATACATTTTGAGCATTGTTGCTTCATTTGTGAGTATGTTCAAGGTGTTTTGTTCTTCTTCTTCTTTTTCAGTGTTCTTTCAAGCAAAGCTAAGAAATATCTTTTTAAATGTGAATGAACATGATTAGTTATAATGATGAGAATGTATCAGGAATTGCATTTGTTTAAGGGATAACGTTTTTCAGTCCCGAGCACTTAAACATATAAACAAAAAGAAAATAATAATAATAATATTATACATTAAATTTAGGCATGGTAAATCTCCCTTTTTCTTTTTTTATTGTTAAACTAGACTAGTCTTGGCACGGATTTTAATGGATTTCGCTTATGGCTAACTAACTAACTAACTAACTGAGAAATACGTGTATGTATGTATTTCCCTTGTGACCCTGTATACTGTAACTGTAACTGAATAACACACATGCATATATGTATGTATGTATGTTGTATAAATATCATTGTGCACGGAATGTTGCTGTTAATCACGTTAGTTTTAACTCACGCTAAGAAGGATATTTAACGATTTGTGTCTTTAAAGATCAAGTTAGTTTCAAACTAATTGAAAACAATAAATAAATAATAAAAAAAAAAAAAATTAATAATACATAATAAGAACAACAACAATCAAATCAAATAAATAACTAAATAATTAATAATAATAATGATAATAATAATAATAATAAAAAACAATTGTTCAAATCCTTCTTAATATTTTTGTTGGCTTTGTTTGGCTGGCAAATATGCTATTCAAATTGTTGTTGCAATTGGTGTTTTTGTTTTGTCTTTTTTTCAATTCAGTACAGTAAAGTTAAAATTTTCAGTTCAGTACGTTTTGGTTGCTCACAGCAAAGCAGAGAGGGGCAAAGCTTCATGCTTTGTGCTTTACTATTATTATTCAATATGTCAAACAATATTCGTCCTCTTCGCACGGTATCGAACTGATTATGCGGCTGAGCACGATCGCCGGCCATTGCAGGAGCTTTGCCAGCCAGCGTGCAAACTTGAATTGTAATCGCAGTATTGCGTGTAATGAACTTGAGACTTGTGACTGACTTGGCAGGTACTTAGTTGTTGTTGTTGTATTTAAACAATTTGGACACTTGCTGGTTGCTTTGTCCGCAGCCTAATGGAAAATTAAAGAGAACAAAATAATCATACAAAAGGTAGAGAGCGAAAGAAACAAAAACAAAAAAAAACACAAACAAAACAGAAACAAAAATAAAATAATAATAATAATAATAATAAAACAACAAAATGTTTTATACAAACGCAACAGCAGGAAAATAAAATAGTATGTGTTTGTTTGTGTGTGCGTGTGTGCTTGTGTATTACAGTATTTAAACGAAAAAGAAAAATTAAGAAAATTAAGAAAAACGAGAAATTTTCAGTTAACAAAAATAGAGATTGAAGAAGTTAACAAAAGTGCTGAAAATTAAAAACAATTTGTGTGCTAAGCAAAAGTGTACGAAAAAGAGTGAGAGAGTAGAAAGAGGCAGACAGACAAAGAGAGAGACAGAGAGAGAGCGCAAGTACGAACAATAGTAGAGCTAACGACAGACAATATATATTTATAAAAAAATTAGATTTAATTAATAATAACAAAAACAAAATTAACACAACATTAGAACATACAAGTAATTATAACAAATAAAGTAGAAAAAACAAACGTATTAGCAACAAAATGTATTATAAACACAATGAGCATGAAAAGTGACGAGAGTGAAAGAGAGCGCGAATGTGCTGTGTATATGAACGAGCGTACGAGAGAGCGAGAGAGCGAGTGAGCGAGCGAGCAAATGAGTGAGCGAGCAAGCGCTTTGATACAAATGAAACGCTTGACTATGAAACAATGCTCTGCACAATATAACAGTTAAACAGTTGTGCTCCTTCAATAAAATGTATGTGTATGTGTGTGTGTGTGTGTGAGTATGCTTGATTGTGTTTATGCAAGAAAGAGTTGGCAAATATAGTACATGTGTCAATGTGAAGATGAAAAATGTTTGCAATTATTTTCAATTAATAATTCTTTTCTTTTCTTTAGTAGTGTTGTTTTTTTATATAACATTTACGCTAATTTTTAAATATTAATTAGTTAATTAATGCATAAAATTCAATAATTACTAAAAAAAAAAGTTATATTTTATATTAAACTAATTATAAATGTTTCACTTCACTAACCGTTTTCAAACTTCTTTTTTTGTTCTTGTTTTTTATAGCACAATTTCAAATTGCTTGTTAGAATTTCAGTAAAAAACAGAAAAAAAAGTAATACAACTAAAAAACAATGGCAATTAAATAAAATAAATAAAGAAATAAATATATTATAAAAAAATACTAAAAAGTGTGCATTTAATGCTTGTAAGGAACGTTTTGATCAACGAAACAATGCCCTGGAACGCGATGTGTTCCTAAATGCCTGCATGTTTGTTCAGGTTTCTTGTGTAAGAGCGATACTGTTCTTTGCTTTTCAAATGGTAATTTGTGATATGTTTTTTTTTTTCTTTTCATGGTACACAAATATATATATATATATAAAATAAGTATATATGCAGGTATGGTATATGTGAGGCTACATGTGAGACACACAATTAGTCAAGTGTTTAATCAATCACAAAGCAATCCATTGCGATTTTGTTTTTGTACGTTTTTTTCTTGTCCGTTGATGTGTTACTACGCCAAATGTTTGTTGTTGCTGTTGTGATACTGATTTTTCTTTGTGGTGGTTGTTGTTGTGCTCTTATTAGCTGCTTAAATGTCGTTTGATTGATTTGTTTGTTTGTTTGTTTGAATATTTATCATCATCATCATCATCATCAAAATCAAAATCACCATCTTCAACCGTTACGCAAAATGCCAAAGAATAATCTTTGGAAATAGAAACAATTTCTCACCTTTATCGAAACGCCACTACCACTGGCGCCACCGCCACCGCCACCGCCACCAACACCCGTGTGATAACCAGCTTGTGAGCCAAGCTCGCTGGCATTATCATTATCGCGTGTGCCCTCAAGACCGAGCAAACTACGTTCATCCTCTTCGTCAGCATCCTCGGTTGGCGCAACAGATGATGCTTCATCGTTGTTGGTGGCACGATCTTCAACAGCGCGCAAACAGCGACTGCACATTTGACCTTGACTGTGTGCCCAAAAATATATATTTTTGATTAACATTATTTTTAATTATCAACAATACAACATTTTATACTTACCGCACTTCATCCAATATGGAAAATTCATCATGCATGGACATCATTTCCTCATTTGAGCTTGCTTGAGCGATACGACTTTGCAGTGTTTGATTCTCTTGTACTGTAAAGCATTAATTTATTTTTATAAAATTTATATTTGATTTATTAACAACAAAAACTCACTTATGGCCACAAGTTGTTCTTCGAGTTCACTGCAACGTTGTTGCTCAGCCATAAAGGCGCGTTTTGTTGACTCCAAATCACTGACAAGCTTGACTAATTCCTCATTATCCTCAGCAGCAACGATGCCGCCGCCGCCGCCGCTCAGTTCCAACGATTGCTCATGACTCGCATATGAATCATTTAAGCCCGTCGAATTGGCTTTATTGCGTTGATCAAAGGCAAAGCTACAATTCTCAGGCGCCGTTGAATTTGCATTGAAGCCCTGTTGAATGAATGAATGATCGAATGTATGAATGAAATGATGCACTTGCTTCATGCTCACACACACACACACACACACACTTACCAACTCATGTTCATTGCCATTCGGTGACTGTTTCGTTGCCATTGTTGCACGCAAACGTACGCCGCCGATGCCGCCGCCGCCATTGCTCTCCTCTGCTTGATTGGCGCGCGCATTGTTGCGCTCCTGCAACAAACGTTCATTCTTGCGTCGCTCACCGGAAAGCGTTTGCCGTGTCTCATCGAGCTGCTTGTTCAATTCCTCACAACGTGACTCAAGCGTTTCAATGCTATGTGTGAGCCTGCAACAACAACAACACCAAAAAAATTCATTAATTTCAAATAAATAAACATGCAATAAATCATAAAAAAATTTAAAAAAAAAACATTTGGGTCGCCTTACGCTTTGAGCTGTTTCTTGTCACGCGTCTTTTCCACATTCAAACGATGATTGGTACGTTCCAGATCCTGTATGCCAACCTCAAGCTGTTCATAGACTTTCAAACGTGAGTCATTCACCTCGCTCATGGCATTGATTTGCTTGCGTAAATGCTGCAAATAAGAACAAGAACAATTTCATTCCATTAATTATACGTTTATTTGGCATTAACAAAACAAATAAAATTGAAATACAACAAAAAAAAAAAAAATTCAAAGAAAATGAAAAAAAATAAAGATTAAAAAAATATATTTGTAAGCCATTTCATTATTTAGGCCAGTGCACACGTGCATCCATGCGGAAGGCGTCATTGCCCATCATTCACACACACACACACAGATACATAGACACTCAGCAAGCTACTGTGCGCCGATAAGGTCAATAGAAAATGTTAATTTTGGCGCAATTATATTTCATAGACTCTTGCTAACTAAGTCAAGTTGCAGCAATGCAACAACCAAAAACTCAATTCCATATGCCAAACAAAAAGACACACAACAACAACAACAACAGCAATAACAATAACATTAAGAAAAGCAAAACAAGCGCAAACGTTCCAAACGAACGCTTCGCAATGCAAGTTTTACTCTTTGCTACACGAGATTTGATGCGCCACAAAATCAAAACAAAAACAACAACAACAACAAAACTTCAGCTCAAAACAAAAACAAAACGAGCTGCAAGAAATTATGAACAAGAATTTCGTTTGTGAATCTTTTACTATTTTGTGAGCTGCCACAGTTTGTGGCACGTTGCGCTTCATTGGATTTTTCACGTTGGCGTTGTCGTTCAGTCCGTCCGTCCGTCTGTATGTCCGTCCTTCGTTCGTTCGTTCGTTAAAACGATTTCGGGTAAAAGCCAAGCCAAGCCAAGCCAAGCAAACTAAACCAAAACGGCTGCAAACTTCAGGAATTTCTTTGCCTGCTTGACTTAGTTTCTGCTTCTTACATATTGTACAACAAAAATCAAAATACAAAATGCACAAAAAACAAACTGTGTCGATTTAATGAAGCGCAACAGCAACAGCAACAATAACAACAACAAAATAAAATTTAAAAAAAAAAAAATAGAAACAAAAAAAGAGTCACTAACTCAGCATTGCAACGCCATTCGGCTGTGGCATGCCACAAGACAATCACCAACGTCGTTTTTTTTTTGCAATTTTTTTTTGTTTTTCCTTCTTGCATTCTTTTTTCTTACTTCTTTCTTTGTTGCTTATCTGCAGCAACATCGTTCGCAGCGACCAGCCCAGCATCAATAATTTGCTGCTCCAATTGTTCGCGCTCAACTTCTCAGCTCAGCTAATTCATACAAATTTGACTAATTTTGAAGTTCACTTGTTGTTGTCATACAGCAAGCACAACAACAACAAAACAAACAAAACATTTACAGCAACAGAAATGAACAAATGAGCTGACAATGACAGTAATAATAAAAATAATAATAATAATCGTAACATTGCAAAAGGAAAGGAAACTCTAATGAAGTTCTTGCGTTGTGCGAGAATCGTGTGAATATTATCATGCTTGGAATGCGGTTATGCAAGTGACTATTTGTCTCTTTCTTTCTCTATATCTTGATACTTACATACATACACACGAGTACAAGTAATAATTATGCTGCCAATAAGACTAATGATAAGAAAACAGTTGCAACGCAGCGGTCGCCACAACAACAACAACAACAATATAATTCTGTTGCTGCTGCCAAACGTTAGTTTAACTGCATCTTTGTTGTTGTTGCTGATGCTGTTGCTGTTGTTTCTGGCGCCTCTTAAAGCAACTATGACAATTCGATAAGAGACATCTTTCTATATCATGCAATTAAATCATGTATTGGAATGTTCATGATTGGTTTACAAGATCTTATAGCCCTCATGCAAACAGTAGTGCCAAAAATGTTTTGTTTCCTAAGTTGTTGTGAGCCAAATTGACTGACTGAATCTTGGCTTTTACACATAATAAAGCTATCATAAGAAAAACTTGTCGGATCTTCAAGAAATTAACATGCAAATAAAACTGAAGTGTAAGACGATTTAGCTTAAGAAAGCAATGAGACTTGTGTTTGAAAAATGCAGCCACAAGTTACTTTTCACTAAGCGAGTTTATTCATTTTTATTTTTTCTACTTTTTTTTTTTTGCATATTTGCTTCAAGAAATATTGCGTGAAGTGCGCTTCAAATCTTTGCCAAGGCCAATTAACTTACAACTTGTTTTTTTCACATCAATTATACACACACACACACACACACATTGGAAGAACAAGTTGTATATAATTTTATTTTATTTAATTTTTGCTTACCACAATTTCACGTTCCTGTTCCTCATTGTTGGTTTTGTGCTCCTTTAGTAAGATTTCAAGTTCTTTGTTGCGCTCAAGCAGCGTTTTGCCCAGTTCTGCGGCCAATTGAAGATCTATAAAGAGCCAAAGAGAGAAAGAGAGAGAGAGAGAGATAAGTAATGCAACCGTTAAATTGTCATGACTATTGATAATCGATGAGCGTGCAAAAGAGAGCGCAATGGGGGGCGCACAAGGAGACCAACTGTGCTCAATAATGTCTGACAAGTGCAAAGAGGCGCGTGGGCTTTTCTTGTTGTTGCTGTCGTTGTTGTTGTTGGGATTACTGGGTAACAGAGTTGCAAGTTGACCCAAAAATTGCTTGTTGCATGTAATTGAAACCAGTTTTTTGTCTCAAATGTTTTCATATGTTTTAATTTGTGCCAACTTACGTTCATCCACAGAGGTAAACTTCTCAATATCTTTCTCAAGACGTTCGAAATTAATGCCAATATTAACCATTTTTTTTTTTTTTCTTTTCTTCAAAGAATACTTTAAAAACTTTTAAACAGTTGCACTGATTTTAAATCACACGATTTTACTTTACTGTCTTCAAAGACTATAAATCACAAGCGTGTACGTTCGTCACAAAACTCAGTCAAAGACTGTTGATAAAAACGCCTGCGAGTCGCGTTTATAAGGTGACGGGTCAAAGGACAATGCAGCACAGGTAGTAAGTCAGGCAGTAAGACAGACTGACGGACGGACGAACGCCATTTGCATAATTAGGCTTGGAAATTCCCAGGCCACATTTGTCCTTCTACTTTTGCTCGGCTTAATTTATGTGTTTGTGTGTGTGTGTGTGCGCGCGGTTTTTCGCGCTTCTTAGAAAATCCAAAATCGCGGCCACATTACACAGAAAACGCCCGCGATTTATGACCATTTACAACAACAACAACATTTGAACACTTTCTCTCTTTCAACATTCGTTCATCTTCATCTTTCAGCCTAAAAATTTGTGTTCTTCGATTGTTTCATAAATCTTGCGCGAATTCCTTGGAATATTGCGGATTGAATACTTGAAGAATTTCTCAGTTAAGCATATTTTATGGAGTGCGACAAAATTTTGATCCGTCAAATATTTGTAAATGAAAATATTCAACAATTATCAGTGACAAGGTTAATGGCAAAGGTTTTTTTCAGGATTTTAGTTTGCAAATCTGTTGGTCAATTTTTGAAATAACCAATAAAAGATTTATAGCAGACTTACAGTTTAAAAGGAAAAAAAGTTTATCATCTGAGTTGCGTGCCACTGTATGTACAGTTACTCTCAGCCTAAATGCAAGTGCCGCTTGGGGATCAATTCCAGATAAGCCAGTTTTGGGCAATGTCCGGATAATTCATGAATAAAACCTTTGATTGTAATGAAGATCCTACGCTGTTTTGAAATAATGGCAACTTGAGGATATCATGTTTTATATAAGCACAATATTTCCAACACCGAAGATGTTAATTGATAAATTTATGAATGTTCTTGCCGTAATAGAGGAGCTAACTAAAGTATCTTATTCACGTTAACTCAATGGTGAACAGAAGAGAGTTGAATGGCACTTTCTGACTACGCCCAAACGTATATTTTTTTTTTTCAATAAAAGACATTAGCAACAACAACAGCAGTGACAAGTAGTAAAGGAATTTGTCGCCAAATGTGTTAATGCAAATGTGAATTGTCTTTGTTATTGTTGTTGTTTTTCATACATTGCTTTTTATTCTTGTAATTCGATACACCCACGTAGCATTAAACAAACAAGCAAACAAATCGAATCAGTGCCACACAACAGGGAATGCCACCAACAACAACACAACAACAACAATAGCAACAACAGCGAATTGCAATCAGTTAAAAAAACCGGCTAAGATATAAGAGAATACAAGAAACAAAAAATTACAAATTATGCAAAAAGAAGGGAAAAATGCCGTTTTGTGCAAAAAAAAAAGTATAATAATAAAAAATAATTTATTTATGCATTTACAGACACAACAACAACAACAACGACAACGACAGCAATCATTGCAAGCCAACGCACATAAATGAATTAAAATTGTTGAAGTTTTTTTGTCGTTATTTTTTTTTGTTTTTTTTTTTTTTTGTACAATAAAATGCAACAACAATAAATTTACCGCTATAAAATATGCATAGCTACGTGCGCAAAATGTTGTCGTGACACGTCGCGGCGCCTGCGCCTGCGCAGCTGCAACATTTCAAGTATGTTGCACAGAAACACACACACACACACACATATACACACGCTCACGCAACAATGTTTAAACGCTCGCTTAGAAACA
This sequence comes from Phortica okadai, assembly GCA_034638295.1. Lineage (NCBI taxonomy): Eukaryota > Metazoa > Arthropoda > Insecta > Diptera > Drosophilidae > Phortica > Phortica okadai. Next base: position 54,199,659 of record CM067848.1, on the reverse strand, counting down.
AAAGCAAGAACAAAAACAAATAAAACAAATGCTTACACAGACAAGAAACGTGAAAAATTGTTGTTCTCACTCCTGCCACATGTCAAAAGCAATTTAATGCTTAATTTAACAAAGCACGCACAAAATTCACTCACTCACTAACTGACTGTGTGAATGAGTCAGTGAGTAAGTGAGTGAGCGAGCGAGCGAGTAGATAATGTGCGTGACTAAGAACACATTGAGACGCGACTAATTGTGCTTAACACAATTAACATGAAGCATAAAAAGAAGGGTACAAAATTACATCAAACAACAATAATCATTTGAAAAGTAATCATTTTCACGCAAACAACATTTTTCTTCTTTTTTTCTATGATTTTTTATTAAAAAAAAAACCTTTTCGCACCGTCGAGAATACTAAAACTATTCACATGTCATTTAACAGACTGTTAATGTTACTGATGGCTCAGAGAACTGCCGAAAGAGGGCGCTTAAACGAAGTATTAACTGAAATGCCCAAAGTTACTTAACGCTCTCTCATTATTTAAACAATTTTCTTGAAATATATTTTGCTAAGAACTTTTTCGATTAAATTACTACCCATTTAGGAAGCTGTATTCTTAACACAGATATACAGTGGGCTGTCAACAAACTGAAAAAAGGGAAATCATATTTATTGTCGGACACAAGAAACCTTCAAGCGCACCTTGCCACCTTAAAATAATAAAAATGTTGCTTGCAACTTGACATGAAATGTTGCGGGCGTTTTTGCTGCAATTGTGGGCGTACTTTGAATGATTTCATTTCCATTTCCATTTTCGATTTCATTTCACTTTACTTGTGCGCAACAATGACAATAAATCAATAATGCAAAAGCTTACAAGAAATATCACTTGATGTTGACGTTGTTGCTGTTGTCTGCTTGCGCAACATGTTGCATTTTCAATGTTTTATGTTGTTGGTATGTTGGTAGACAGTCAACGCATTACAATTAAATGCGTTAATGCATAGCACATGCAACAACTAGAAAACAACAGAAAAAACCAATGGGGATTTTTCACACATTATTTGAACTTTCACTTTTCAATTTTTATTTGTTTTTTTTTGGTTGTTGTTGTTGTTGCAAATTGTGCAAAATCGTAAAATTGTTCCTGTCATCAGCAACATCTTTCAGCAACCAAGACAACAGCAACAGCAACGTCAATATCAGTGACAACAACAGCTGTGCTTAATGCCTTAATGCATTTGCCAACGTCAACAACAACATCACACATGAAAAAGTACACAAAATCATTTACAACAATGAAAAAAATATAAAAAAAATTGAAACTCTTACGCACATTTAAAGCTACAAAGAGAAACAACAACGTAACAACAACAACTGCGATTGGAGTTATAAATTGAAATGGAAACCCAAAGCAAAAAAAGGTGACCAAATAAACAAGTCAAACAATGAGCAAACAAAATGAATGATTATCGATGCAACTCTAACAGCAACAGCAACAACAACAACAATAAGAGCAACAACAGCCAAATTAATGAAACGCACTTCAATTGCATGTTGTAAAGCAGCATCATTCACGCGACTGCGAGTGAAAGAAGTCAAGTGAGCATTTACGCGCATTAACCATTTCACAAGCACTGCGCTGGCACATTACAACACTCATAAAACTGTGCATATAAAACTGTACATATAAAACTGTAAGCATTAAATTGTGCCAATAAAACTGTCAATGTTTGTTTGTATTCTATTTATTTTGTTTTTTTTCCGCATTCATTTTCTAAACTCTTCATTTTTTTCAGTTTATTTTCAGTTTATATAAAATTATGTAGGCAATCGTTCAAAATCATACTTAAAGCGACAAATGCGTGTTAAATATTTAAGAAAAGAAAAAAAAAAAACAAAAAAACAATACAAAATATTACATAAATTGGCGGACATACATAAATATAAAGAAAAGAAAAATATGTCAAACATTTTCCGACAAATGTTATGTTTAAATGAAGAAATTATCGAAAGCGACAACAACAAATGATTAATGCCGACTTGTGTGACATACAAAAAACAAAAAAAAAAAACAAATAATTAAAACAAATATGTATTGAACAATTAAATGGCATTTTGCGTTTAAAACACATGTTGCATACATGTTAAAGAGAGCAAAAGATCATTTCAAAATGTTGCCACAAATTGGCAATGCCAAGGACTACGAAGCTCTCAAGCGGCTTAACTTTATTTCTGGTGTGACAGCGACAAAAACAACAACGATGACGACGACGACGACAGGTACGGAAACTGTAATGTCGTTAACTACAACAACAACAACAACAACCACAACAGCCAAACAACACAAAGATGCACAAATGACAAAAAATCGTGCCGCTTATTACATATGACGCATACAACAACATTTCAAAGCAGCGACAATAACAACAACAACAACAAAAAAAGCGCTGCCAATCAAAAGTAAAGTCGAGCGAAGTGCAATCGCGTTGGCAGAGCAGAAGCAGAGCAGAAGCAGAGCAGCAGCAGAGCGTCGACAGCGTTCGTGCCACAAAAAGTCAACATAAATTAACAAAGGTAAAAAGCAACAAGTCGTTGTCGTTGTGTTGTTGTTGTTGTTGTTGTTGTTGCTTTTTCTTCATACTTTTTTATAGTTGTTTCAATGAAATAAATTTTATTTAAAATTACATATAAAGTTTGTTGTCGACTCAAATCTTAAGCACTTTTAATGGCCTCGCAACAAAAGCACGATGTTGCGTGGGTTGCAACAAGGCTGCAACAAAAACAAACACGTCAACAAGCATAGCAACAAAGTAAAAGATGTTATTATAAATCATTAATAGTATGGCTGAGGTGGGGTGGTGTGTGGGGAAGCGTGGGGGGGGGGGGCATAGCGGTAATGTCATTTTTAAGCTCACCTTGCCAAGTGTTGTCTTGTGCACTTCAAATGTAAAATAATAATAATAATAATATAGCATTCAGTATATGAAATGTTGCGGGCGTTTTGGCACTCATGTTGCTATTGTTGCCAATGTTGTTGTTGCAACATTTGCTGTACAGTGGGTGTACTTTAAATTGCGCTTCATTTCATGGCATTTTGTGCACAAACAATAACAATAAATCAATAATTGTAAGCTCTTACAACATTTAACTTGTTGTTGTTGTTGCCACTGTGTTTTTTCCTGTACATACATACATATATGTATATATATCACTTTTCCTTTCTATTGACAAGTTGCACGCTTACGCAACATGTTGCATTTATTCATTCATGTTTTTATTTTTTGTTTGGTAGCATATTTAACGCATTATAATTAAATGTGTTAATGCATAGCGAATGCAACAAAACAACAACAACAACAACTGTGACAACAACAACATTAGCAACGTGATTTTCCTGCATTATTTGAACTTTCACTTTACATTAATGCGAAATGTGCAAAACTTGTTAAAAAAAAAAAATGTTATGTTCCTCTGTCAACAACTGTTAACAGTTTGATATTCACAATGCATATGCGTAAGCAACGCTGCTCAAATTGTAAATAGTTTTCTTTTTCCCATTAAGCATTTTTCATGTATTTTTTTTTTATAATTAATATTTTTATTGTCTGAATTTCATAACAAATATTTTGTTTTATTTAATACTTCTTTTTTTGCTTTAACAATAGCAGTGCTTCTGCAATTGTATTTTGGCTCAATTGTGCGCCTCAAACTGTGCGCTAATTTTTCAAACAAATTACTCACTGTCAAAATACAAACCAAATTTTTTTTTTTTTTACATTTTAAATGCTTCTCATTTCGCGGGTTAATTTACGCGTTAAAAAAAAGAGTAAGAATAAAATTTTTTTTTAAATTAAGTTTATTTTTTTGCTTGAAAGCAATTACGCCAACGCAACAATGAAAACGCTCGGAGTAAAATTTAATGTTGTTGTTATTGTTGTTGTCGCTTAACAAATAACAAGTGAACTTTTGTTGTTGTTAAACAGTTGAAGTAATTTTTTATTTTTTTTTTTATCATATAATAATATTATTATTGTTGTTGTTGTTGTTGTGTGTTTAAAAGGTGTCAAAGTGTGTTACGCGGACCACGCATGTCTTTTGCCGGACAAACCACATTCATGCCTTTTTTATGGTATTTGTGTTTATTATTATTACTTTTCTTCTTCTTCTTTAGTGTGTTTTTTGTTTTTTTTGCAATGCGAAAAGGAAATTGACTTTTGTGGCAAAATGCGTTTGTAGCAAGTGACAAAACAAGACAAGTGACGAAGCCAAGCATTGAAAGTCGTCTGGCAACATGAAAAAAAAAAAAAAACTCAACACTAATAAAGACATTGGGAAGCATTTTGAGGCTGTTGGACAATTTGATCAATTTAAAAATTACGCTTTTGTTTGCATTTCGCAAAATGGTCAACAAAACACAGACAGACAGACAGACAGTCGGTCTGACGGACAGAAGGAAGGAAGAATAGACGTCAGTTGCATTAATAATTCAAATATAGTATATATATACATACATGAGCATAAAAGAGTTCATTAACAAATTTGGCATCATGACACGCCCAAAAAGAAATTGCAAAATCATGCCGAACTGTATGTATGTGTGTATGTATATGTATTTTGTTATTTATGACTAATGACTTTCAGCTATAAAAGTTGCAATAAATCACAATAATAAAAAACAACAAAATGCATACAAATTATGAAAAATCAAATAAAAATGAGTAAACAAAATACATGTTCCAAATTTTCAACAATTTTATGTACCAAATGATTTAAGCCAACAAAACAATATAAAAATTTATGTCACAAAAAATAATAAAAATAAAAAAAAAAAAAACGACAAATTTGAAAAGAAAAGAAAAAAGTGTAAACACGCACGATTGAATAGGTATTAATTTGTGCATAATTACATAATTATGAAGCAGCGTTGAAGCAAAGCGAGCCAACTGAACTGAGCTGAGTGAACCATGAGCCAAGGCACCGGAGCTGTGAGCAATGCAAGCGTTGATGCGCAAGAAAGAGATGGCAAATGTGCTAATTTGCGTTCAATGAAGCGCGTTCGATTGAAAAAGCTGGGCGGCTAAGACAGACGGACGGACGCATGTAATGCGATTAACATATTTAACAAATACATTTGTTGTTGTGTTGTTGTTGCTTTGGCAAAGTCGTTGATTACGAGAGTTGGTGATGAAGATCAAAACACGACCACGCAAAATATGAAAAGTGAAATTTTGTGCCAAAAAAAACAAAAAACAAAAACAAAACCAATCAACAAGAAATGAAACAAAAAATCAACTTTGTTTTCTTGGAACTTTCTTTATAAAACAGAGCGAATAAGATGTCTTGCCGACGACGATGATGATGGCGACGTCAACGTGCGTTTGGGTTCCGGCAGCCGAGTCTATAAAACATGCTGCAAAGGCCGGGCGAGCTTTAGTGACACTAAAGCGGCGAAGAACAACTTCAAGACGAAATCAAACGAAAAAAAAAATAAAAAAAACAAATAAACGAAAACAAATCGAATTAAAAACTTCATAAAGAAAAACGATAAAGTGTAGAAAATGTCGCGCAAAGCGTTTTTAAACGCATTTGCGTTTTTGCTCATACTTTGCAATGCAGCAACAACAACAAAAGCCACGGCCAAGCACAAGGAGCCTTTGGCCAATATGCTAGAGAGAAATCTCTATGCTTTGGATGCTGCCATTGCAATGGCAAGTGATGAGTCCAACTTAAGCAATGCCAGAAGTGCGCGTAATATTAAAGAGACAGCGCCAGAGACGCTGACAGAGGAGGTGAACAAAGCGACAACAACAACGTTACTGAGCGATGCTGAGGTAACACAACTCATACAAATGATATCATTTCCAACGGAAAATGTTATCAAACCGAAGGAGCAAATGGCTGTGGAAATGGAGCCACGTACAGCGCACGGACAGACAGCACTTGCAGCTGTGCCTGTGGCAAATGATGGCACACGGCATCGTCGCAACGTAGCCAATGATGTTAGTGATGATAATGAGCAACATGGTTATTATGTAATTGCATTTGAGAATCCAAATGCGGCAGAGAGTGGCGTGCCTTATAGTAAATTGGATATTATACCGGCGGCAGAGCAACATCGACGTCAACGTCGTGACAAACGTGCAAACATTGCAACAACAACAACAACAACTGCCGATGATGGGAATAATAAGTTGCTACAAGTGCCAAATGATGTTAAAGACAACGATGATGATGATGATGACGATGATGATGGCGTTGATGAAGATTACAACGACGACAATGACGTCGACGATGACGAAGACGACGACAATGTTGCTGCCACATCGGCACGCACATTCAATATGCGTCAATTGAATCGTTATGTGCGTCGCTTGATGCGTCAATTGAGCCGCGGCACGCGTCAAGTTAAACGCAAAACGAAACGTGTCAAACACATCGATGAGGAATTGACCGTTGAGAATTTTCTCAAGGGTCTCTATGCAACGCAATTGAAACAGCGTGAAAAACAAAAGCAAAGCTCTTCAATTGCCGGCTGGCTTGGCAGTTGGCTGACGTGAGCCGTATTTGTAACAATTTAATTGTTTTAGTTTATTTATTTAAAAACTTGTTGTGTTTTTTTTTTGTATTTTTTTTTCTATTATTATTAATAATAAAAGTTAAGTCAATCAATTATTAAGCCATCTGTACATTGCAACGTATGTTATATAGCAACACTTGGCACATACGACAGTCTAATTTTAAGATTGTTGACATCATACGCTAACAAGTGAAAAAACTGACATGTGCAACGTATGTTACAAAGCGGCACATTGCACATACGCTAGACTAACATTCATTTGATTTGCATGATAGGCTAACAAGTGAAAAGTATGCGACGTATGTTACAAAGCGGTACATGGCACATACGGCAGTCTTGGTTATATTTTATGCCAACAAGTGAAAGACACACATTTGGCATCATTATTATTATTATTATTGTTGTTATTTTTAATATTTTCTTTTTTTTTAGGTTAAATAGCAATTTGACGTCGTGTCAGTCGCATGCAAAATTGACGCATTAAATTGGCAACGGTTTTGCGAAGCGTTTCTGACATTGAAGCCAACTGAGGTTCAACTCGCATGCAACTGTGCGCGTTTTCTGACCGCGCATGCGTCTTTGACTGAAAAACAATCTAAACGCGTGAGAATATTCGTGAGTGTATGTGGCGCGTGTTCACGTTTTTTCATCATTTAATGCTTCCTTGAATATATTTGTTTTTGTTTTATTGTTTTTTTTTTTTTTTTTTTGTTTCTGTGTCAACGGTCAAGTGTTTCGCACAATTAACTTTCACCATACACACTCACATGCACACACACAGACACACATGCTCAGAAACATTCAGACAGACAGACAGACAGACAGACAGCGCGTAATCCTAAATCTTGCGTTTTATGTTGTGAGGCACCTTGCAACGTGCCACAAAAAATCACACTCGTTTTGTTAGTGCCAGCGACAACAACAACAACAAACATGCAACACGAATGCTTGCAAAAGAAAAAAAAAACACACACACACACCCAAAAATCAACAATAACAAGAAGAAAAAAAATCATCATCAGACAACAAAATTCTTTGGCAGTGTCAAAGTCTTAGTCAAAGTCATCTTGACAGCATTTAACTTTCTTTGCAACATGCTGCAGGCACAACTGCTTCTGCTTCGCCTCGTCTCATCATCTACATGGGCATCGGCAGCTTCTTCTGCTTCTGCTGCTGCTTCCTCTTCTCCTTGGTCGTCGTCGTCGTTTGCTTGTTATAAGAATCGCGCTTAACGTGTTTTTTTACGCTGCACAATTCATCAGCAACAACAGCAACAACAACAACATTATTACTATAACTGCTGGTGCTCTTATTGTTGTTGTTGTTGCTAAGGCGCCTTTTAAAGCAAAAATCGCTTACGAGCAAAAATATGCCAAGCTGAGTTGCCTAAATTGCATTTCATGGCAACTTTTTGTTGTTGTTGGTTTTTTTTTTTTTGGGTTTTTTGTTTTTTTCTTAATTTATTTATATATAAATTTATATATAAATTTTTGTTGTTGTTGTTGGTTTTGTACATTTTTGTCAACACTACATTTTTGTTGCTGTCGCAGCTGCAACACCTGCGTGCAATTTTTTAACTTTTGCCTACTTTTTTGTTGTTATTGTTGTTGTTGCTTTTTGCCTAAAGCATGTTTATGCGCAAAAGAAACGACAACAACAACTAAAATAATAAAAAAAACGCAGCATTAAAATAATTGCTTGCAACATTTTTTTACTTTTTAGGCTTTGGCTTTTTTGTATGAAAACGCTAAAAAAAAAAACGCGCATAAAACGCGCCAAAAACGCGTTCAAGTATTTGGCGACAAAAAACAAAAAAAAAACTTGCTGCAAATTGTTGCCTGTGCTAAATACCACAATTTGTGGCATTTGATAAATCACAGCAACACCAACAACAACATTAAAATTAACAAAAATCATGTTATAAACAATTTCAGAACAAAATGCTTAGCAACATGTTTAAAAATAATTATTATGTAAACATTTTGTCAATTGACTCAAATGAGTCAAGAATGCAATTTTGTAATAATTTCTTTTCCGTTTCTTTTCCTCTGCTACGGCTTCCGCTTCTTATACTTCTTTTGCGTTTGCTTGACTCTTCTATATTTTTTTTTTTTTTTTTGATTTGTTCAGCTTTGCAAGCATAAAAGCGCATTTTCTCAACGCAATAAATTATTTAATGCAACATGGCCAACAATTATGCATCTTAGATACAATCTACAATGGCAACAGCGTTGGCTGGCACAGCGGAGTGGCGCGGCAGAGGCATGTGCAACAGCTGCAACATTAAAATATGAAAATAAGATGAAAAAAAAAAAAAAATAGAAAAACAAGTGAAGTGTGCAACGTGAAGCGCAAACAAGAATTGGCAACAAATTGTGGCACAGTAGACAAAGCTGAAGGCGAAGAAAAAGAAGAAGAGGCAGAGGCAGAAGGAGAAGAAGAAGAGGAGGGCGAAAAGAATTGAAAATTGTTGCATTGAAATGCAGAAAAAAATTGCATTAAACATAATCAGGTTGAGACAACGTAAAACAGCTTATGAAAGTGGAAAGTGGCATGTGTGGCATGTGTGTGGCAAGTGTGGCATGTGTGGCAAGTGCAACAATTTGCCGGCAAATGCAACCAAAATACAAAAACAAAAAAAATGATGCGAACATTTTTGTTCTCAGCAAAGTGTTGAGCGGCGGCAACGGCGTCGGCAGTTGGGAGGCAAAAGCATAGACAGACAGACAGATAGACAGACAGACAGAAGGAGTGTGCAAGAGCGAGAGAACGATAGCAAGATGGAGAGGGACAGTGAGACATTTTGCGACTTTATAAGTTGACAAGCGAAGAAAAAATAGCATTTTTGTTGTTGTTGCTGTTGCTGTTCGGCTTGCATTAATTAAGCACATGAATATGAAAATATTGTACAACAACAACAACAATTGTTGCTGATAATTCAAACAATTTAATCATGATGCTGATGATGATGCTGATGATGATTATGATGATGCGCTGCGCTGCAATGTTGCATGTTGCATATTTTGAAAAGCGTGGAAAACAAAAACAACAAAAAAAAAGTTCGATGATTGCGTTTGCTTTGCGCACGATTTGACATGTTCTTTTTGCTAATGTTGTTGTTATTATTGTTTTTAAACATGTATCAATGTGGCATGCATGCAAAGTGGCAGCAACAACAACAACAACATGAAATATTTTATGCAAACCAAAAAAAAAAAATTATATGTGTTAGCAATGTTGTTGCTGCTTCACTTTTACCTGACTGCGACAGCAACAACAACAACAACGGAAAAAGTACAAGTAAAAAAAAAAAAAAAAAACAAAAACAAATTTACATATTTCCAAGCGACAAGTTGAACTTTTCTTTAGTGCAACCAGCAGCAACAACAACAACAATAATTACAACAACAACAACAACGTGCAACATGAAAAATTGCAATTCAATTAAAAATGCATTTGTTGCATGTTTGCTGCATGTTGCTGACTTTCAGTTTTTCACCAAATCACACACACACACGGACAGACAGACAGACAGACAGTTGGACGGACGTGGCATGAAAATCATTTGCCTGCTTACTTTTCTTCTGGAATGTTGTTGGCGTTGAAACAAAATAACAAAAAAAAAAAAAAAAAAATTAAGGTTTTTCTTTCAATTGCAAAAAATGTTTTCTGTATTGAAAAATTACAAACAACAACAACAACAACAAAAAGAGTAGCAAAGTTAGAAGAAGCAGAAGATGACAAAAAAAAATATGCACAGAGCAGCAACAACAACAACAACAACAAGTCAAACGAACGTCACACAAGTCAACTTCAGTTAGCCGGGCCAGAAAGCCAGAAAGCCAAAAAGTCTCATTTCGCAATTGCTGACAACGAATTTAAAGCGAATTTGGCGTGGGCGACAAAACGACAGACACGAGTCGCCAAAGTTGTGCGAACTCTGACAAAAGTGAAACTCATTTGTGACAAAAATTAACAACAACAACAATCACAAAAAGCTGATCACATTAAGCAAATGCATTTATTGCATGTTGCCATCACAACACACACACACACACACACACACACACACACACAGGAGACAGACACAGACAAATGCCAACGCAACTTTAATACATAACTTCTTTCATTAGCTCTATCTCATTCACTCCTTCGCACGGCTAAGCTTCATTTTCGTTGATTTGTCATTTGCATTGTTTTGCCTCAAGTTCAATGCACGTTTGCATTTTTATTTTGTCAAATTTCTTTAATGTCAAATGAAGGTGCCTTTCATAAAGAAGAAGAAGCACCACCAACAACAACAATAAATGACGTGATATCACATGTATGTATGTATGCCAACTTGATTATTAGCTTGACTTGCTTGAGATTTGTGCGCTTTTATGATTAATTGAATACATTAATAAAGTTGAAGATATTGCGACAACAACAACGACGACGACCGCCAACATTGTCGCATAAATTGTTCAGCGTTCGTGCGTGTCTTGTTTTCTGCATCTGCATTATTTATTATCATCTCTTTTGGTTTCTTTTTGTCTCATTTTTTTTTTTGTAATCAACTTGATTCAATAGCCCAAGCAATGCAACAAAATTCAATTCAATTCAACTCAACTCAAGTTAAGTCATTCAACAGACAAAAGGCAACATTTTCATGCCTGCAAGCGTACAAACAACACCAACACCAACAACAACAACAGCAACAATAAAAGACAAGCGGAAATATGTTATTCCATGAGTTTTCTTATGGTTTGGCATGAACTTGATTTTATTTAAACGTCAGATTGCATAAGTCAAGAAAAAAAAGAAAAAAAAAAATGCAACAACAAACAACAACTTGATTATGTCAGATTTCACTTATACATATTTCATTAAAGTTTTTCTTCTTCTTCTTCTTCTGCTACGCTTTTTTTTTTTTTTACTTCATCCTTTCGCTTATTTACTCTCCACACTTCTCTTCAACTAAAAGACAATTTAATGACAATTATATACAACATAACATTGCAAATCAAATTCAAACAACAACAACAACAACATAAATGAATAACAAATGAAGTAAAGCATTTGAAATGACATAAAAATCAAATGCATGCAAATTGTATGAACATAAATGTTGTGCAGATACTATTTTGTTTTTGTATCTTTTAATGAAAAGTATCTCTTTTGCATTAAGAGACAGACACGTTATAGTTCGCTGAACTGTCACCGTGCGTGCGTGCGTGAGTGCATGTATGACTGCCTTGCGTGCATCTTCTTGAAGTAAAAGTGTTTGGCACAGCAACAATAACAACAACAACAACACGCAAAGTGCAGAAAAAAAATAATGTTAAAGAACAAATACAACAACTACAACAATAACAACAATGTTGACTTCAATTACCATGCGATTTTTTTTTGTTGTAGTTGTTGTTGTTGTTGTTTGTTTTTATAGCACGAAATGTTCATCAAACTAAATTCATAATTGATATTCGTGAACACGATTGTCATATAACAACAACAACAACAACAGTAACACCAACAACATAATCATCATGAACAACATTAAGAGCAACATTATGAGCATCATTATGAGCTTCATTATGAGCATGCTGACCATGATGACGACGCATTTAACTCATTCATTCATGCGCTCAATCGTGAGCGTTCATTAATGAAAGTACGCTTTGAAATGTATGAAAATAAACAACAAAAACATTTTTCATTTTTTTTTTTTTTTTTGCCAACACAAAATTTGTTTATAACAATTATTTTCAATTTTTAATGTATTTATTTTTATTTTTTTCATTTGTTTTCTAATTTATCTTTTAACATTTCAAGGTCAATTCTTTCTTTCTCTCAAACGTTCGCCTCGCCTCGCTGGCAAATAAAAAGTATCTTGTCATGTTTGCCAATTTCCTCAAAACATTAAAAACTTCATTTCGGTATTTTGTTTTTCCGACTTTGAAATGTAAACTTTTTATACTCTTGCAAGAGTATATTAACTTTGTCGTGAAGTTTGCAACGCAGAGAAGGAGACATCTCCGACTATATAAAGTATATATATTCTTGATCAGCACGACGAGACGAGTTGATATAGCCATGTCCGTCTGTCCGTCTGTCTGTCTGTTTCAATGCGAACTCCTCCCAGAGTTTTGAAGTTAGCAAAAAAATTTAAACGCAGAAAATTTTCTTTTCCTTGCAGGCAGTTTATATGTAGAAACCAGCCTGATCGGAATACTATAGCATATAGCTGCCATAGGAACGATCGGTAAAAAATGAGGTTTTTGCTCAATAAACTCTTTGTTTTTCAAGTTATCGCCCCAATTTGCACAAGAACATCCTGGACGTAAATTAAGACACACTACAAAATTGGTGAAGATCGGATAAATATAGCATATAGCTCCCATAGGAACAATCGGTTAAAAATTCGGTTTTCGTTAGAAAAACTTTTTTGTTTTCAACTATAAACAGATGAAACATTGCAGTTGCGCGTTTTTAAGAATTCTTGACCATATTACAAAGTTTCAAAAGAATCGGACATAAGGGCGTGGCACCGCCCATATAGAGAAAAACTTAAAAATGTGATTTATCTATAAGCAGACGAGATAGAAAATCGTAAAATGAAGTGTAGAATGATTGCATTGTATTCTTTAAAAAAAGTAGAAAATGGGCGGGGTTACGCCCCTTTATCTTTGTACACTTATAAGATTCTTATTTGCAAAACTATAAAACGGATTTTCCAAATGCTTGCAAGAGTATATAAGTTTCAGCAAAGCTGAAAATAGCTCCCTTACTGGTTTTTTTTTTTTGGCAAATATTTGCGTGATTTTTAAGTATTTTTTTATAACTGTCGTTTTTGTTGTTGTTGTTCTTAGTACGTTTTCCGGTTTTGTGACAGCATCGAAGAAGAAAAAAAAAACAACAACAACAACAACACAAAGCGGTTACTCAACCCAAATATTTGATTCTGTCACGCGTTTGTATCTTAGCACAGACCAGGCATCAAACAATGCCTTACTTTGATAGGTTTTTAACTGTCGTTGTTGTTTGCACAGTTTTGTCGATTTTTTTTATTTATTTTTCTTCACAACTTTTTTCATTACCATCTGTAAATAAACGAGTATATAAATTTGTATATACATTCTGACGGTGTCAGAAGAAAACTATAAAAATGTCTTGTCTTAAACATTCCCCATCCTCCATTTGCGGTATTCTAATTAGAATACGAAGGATTTGTTAATAAGCCTACGTGTCTTTGTGCTTTCTCTTAATTTGCCTCTGAAGTGTTGTAAGGAATACCTTTGGCGAGCAACTTCTCAGTACATATTTGCAACAAGAAGACACCAAAGTAGCTTAGTCCAATCGTGAATCTTTTATTTCGCAAGCCTCTCATGTACTTTGAGCTCCGTTTGGATTTTGTAAAGACTTATATATATGCTCCTTCTCATATGCTCTCTCAAACATGAAAGTATCGCTTATACATTGTCATAACAATATACAGAAACTTTTGGATTAACAAGTCTCCGGCTTATTAGAAGTCCTAGTTATATTCCCGGAATTGAATGAATAACCTAAAAAAACAAAGTCTTCTTCAGGAGCGATCTTTTCGAGATCTTTTTTGAAGAACAAATTTCCTTTGACCACACAATAGGTGTATATTTCGGTCAAAATCTACGCACTCGAGTCACATATCTTTGCGGCGTGCTTTTGTTTTGGATCTTAAGTCGCTGGGCGACAAATCTGGAGAACACGTTAGCTCGGGAATGCGTAATTCGTACAATTCTGCCATCGTAGACAAAGACTTGTGTGACTAATTCTGTATTATGCATTGATTTCTTATATCATTAACACATTTGACACAACAACGTTAACAAAAACAACTTACAATAAGTGCGAAAAGAATCAACAAAACATTGTAAACATTTCACATTTCAGCAACACTTGTAACGGTAAACATTAAAAAAAAAGCCGAAGAAAAAAAAAACAAAAAATTAACAAATAAAAAAGTATCTTTCAGTTGGCACAGCATGGAAGCAATCAAAGCTTATTGTATATAACAGAAGCGTTGATTGATCGTTGTCATCATCAACATCAAATGCGCACCCTGTCGTACGTATGCACCCTGTTTACTTAACAAATCAAATAAAAAGTGAGCAGGAAAGAAAAAAAAAAAGCTTATGCAATCTGTTGGAGAGAAATTTGAACATGATAACATGCTGAGTGCATTGCCTATGCTTCTTCTTCTCATTATTATTATCAGTGTTTTTTTTTTTTTTTTTTTTGCTTTTAATTATTCATTTTAATTGAAACAATTTATTGTTTTGCACATTTGGATTTGATGATTTGTTGTTTTATGCTGATTTGTTTCATGTTGCCAACAATAAAATTCAATGCAATCTAATCTAAGCACTTTTATTCGGTTTGTTGTTGTTGTTGTTGCTTGTATTCATTAATTTTATCATTATTATAAACACTTTTGTTTCATATGTCATCGTTTTTGTTGTTATTGTTGGCAAACAATGAAGATTTTTCAAAGTCAATTTGTTCAATTATAATTTTTTTTTTTTTTTTTTGTTGTATGTTTGACTTCAAGTGTCTTGCATTATCGATGTTGTTGTTGTTGTTGCTGTTTGTCCAACAAAAAATGATTATCATAAAATATATAAAAACCATCAACAAGTTGATTTGATATTCGACTGTCTGGCATGACATTCAATAAAATGTGATAAACATCAAAAGAAAAAATCACACCTGTAAACTATAACTTCATTTTGATATGACAAATTATAGAAACTAAACTGATTGATTTGAATGAAGGAGCTGAAGTGTTGCAAGTAGTTATTCCTTCTGTGAGATAGTCATATTGGATAAGAGAGCCGGCCTTATAAAAGAAATCTCATTAGATCATATCATTAGATTATGTCAGGAACTCTACTTTACATTAGAATCTTCCACCATTTTTAATGAACTCTCACAGTAGTTGGTACAATGTGCAACTGTGCTCTCCAAACTTCAGACCGCAGAAGTTCTTAACTATTAGGTAAACAAAAAATGTCTTATAAAAATGCTTTACTCAAGCAATCCCTCCTAACTAAATTATTTTCTTTAACTTATACATAATTCTAAACAATTTCATTAATTTAAATGTTTTACAGCCCAACAGCCTAACACAGCTAACAGCTTGCTTTTGAAACTGCCCACTTGCCGTTGCTTGGTAGCCACGCTGGCCTCTGCCTCTGCCTCTGCCTCCGTCTCTGTCTGTATGCGTGTGTATCTGTTTGCCATATGTTAATAAACCTTTAGCACTATTCTGATTGGAAAAAACAATACAACAACAAAGCGATGTTATTTTCACTTCATAGAATCCAAAAGCAACACTTTCAAAAGTCACATTTGAATTTTTTTTTTTTTTTTTTTGAGTCAAAGTCGAAAATTCATTTCATTTTGTTTGCTTTACACACAAGTTTATTCAAATTCGTGTTGAGTGTCTAAGCGTGTGTGTGTGTGCGTGTGTGTTGACTTATCATCAAACGTTTTACAGTTACATTATAATGCACGATATTTTATGTATATAATCAGCCAGTGACACTTAAACATTGTCCGTCGTTGCGCTCATTTTGGTTTTTTTCATTTTTTCATTTTTTTTAAGTCGTTTGCCACCGTTGAATGTTGATGACTGCTTTTGTTGTTATTGTTGTTGTTTTTGTTTTGTTTTTTTTTCGCTTTAGCTGCTGTGCGTAGTCATCAATGAACATTCACCTCTCTTTTGCACTAAATGCCACTCATTTTAACCAACATATCAATAGCATGTGGTTAACTTCTATGCGAACTTAATTCTTTAGCCTTTTTTTGTTGGCTTTTTGTTGTTGTTGTTGTATTTATAACTGCTTCGCGCGCTTCATTTTGCCACAAGCAATAACTTAGCACAGCTCAAATGGCAAACCGACAAGTGTATGTATGTATATAGATACATTTATATATATGTATGTATGTATGTATCTATACATGTATCTATCGGTACATTGAAAACGGTTTTCATACGCCACACACATTCTTCTGTCTGTGACTTTGCTCAGGGCACGAATGACCCACTTTGTGCGGGCGCTTCGTATTACGTCGTCGATCTGACTTCACTACACACTTCAAGTTACTTCACGCCATGCCATGTCATGTCATTGCATTGCATTGCCTTGCCATGCCTTGCCTTGCATTCATAGATACTCGAAAGTATTTCTACATGTTTTCAATAAAATTACTTAGTTGTTTTTTTTCCCTTCTTCATCTTCTACTTACTCATCATCAACACTCATCATCGACACTCATTTAGTTAGCTGGAAAAATTAAAACACTTTTTTTCCCAATCTCTCTCTCTCTCTGTACCTTTGCTTCTTCAAATATTTCATTTGCCGACAAAAATAACAACAACAAGCAAACAAATTGTGAAAAAAAAAATACAAAATTTGAAGAATTTTTTTGTGTAAACATTAATGAAAAATCAACAACAACATTGAACACACAGAAATACACAAAGGAGAAAAAATGTTCGATCATTGCCGCCAACATTATACAATTTAGTGCATTTGTTAGCATTGAAAGTGCGATTCATTATTTAAAGAAGATAATTTTCAATCAGATTGCTCATCATTATCTTTTACCTACTACTACTCCACCTCTTGTTCTTCTTCTGCTTCTGCTTCTTGAAAAAGTATAATGTATTTTATGTTTATGTAAATGAGAACAAAAATAAAAGATAATCAAAGAAATTCGGTCAAATGAAGTCAACAACAAAATGTTTTCAATTTAGTTTGTGTGAATTTGTCAAGTCATTAACCTTTATTTTTGTTGTAATTATTGTTGTCATTGTGATTATTGTTGTTGTAACTATTATAAACAATCGCTTAAAATGGCAAAGTTCAGTTGACTTGACTTGACGTTGTTTAACCACAAACGCGCTTAATGAAGCCTGCACTCAAGTGCAAATTACAAACGAACGAAATTGAGAGGAAAATTCAAAGGAAAAAAAAATAAAAATAACAGAAAACGGTAAAACAGAGAAACAGTAGAAGAAGGAAAAAACCCAATTAATTTAACAATGCAAAGTGGAAAATGAGTTCAAAAAGTCAATCGACGTAGTTCGAAAATGACAACTTATTCGCATTTTTCCATTTTTCTAAATAATGATTTTTGTCTTATGGTTTTGTTTTTGTTTCAAGTCTTTAAACCAATCTTGTTAGTTTATTTATTATTAAACTATTATTAGTAGTGCTTGTTGTTATTGTTGCTGTTGTAGTTTGTTGAACTCATTTCGTTTTTACATTAATTTAAATAATTAAATTTGATTTGATTTATGTACGTGAGTTAACTAGAGTTGAGTTGAGTTGTTTTTGTTATTGGTTCTGCAAACAATTTCATTCTTGAGCAAAAACTTGACCCAAAAATATAAACAAGTATCTTAAGCATATGACAATTTAACGCTTACAAAATTATATTTGCCAACTTGGCTTGTTTATGGCTTATTTTCACACACAGCTGTTGATTGAATCAAGGCTATGCTTAAAGCCAAGTTTCAACACTGACCCAAAGACAAAAAAAAAAACCTCAAAACTCAAATGAAAGTCGAATGACGCCCCTTAGAAAATGAAAAAAAAAAGTAAAGAAAAGCTGAAAATTTAAACAAAACAACAACAAAATTGCTGACAAGAAAAAGAAGAATATTACAAAATGCTTTTCCGCAACAAAATTTCGTCAATCAAATAAGACAAAATTATGTATACAGCTGTGGTCAAAACAATAGCAGCGCTTCCAATGAAATCTTACTTTAATTTATTAGATTTTCAATTGATTAGCAAGCGGTTAAGTTAAACTTTATTTTGGCAAAGAAAAAAAATTTTTCGATGACTATTTTTGACTGGATAGTTATATAAAGTATAATATTTCCAAAATCCTCAGTTGTCATTTGGAATAATTTTCTTTTATTTTTGACATAAAAATCATTCAGCAAGTCATGACTATTTTTTTGAACGTAACTGTATATATGTAAATGTGTATGAATGAAATAAGCCAGCAGATTTTGGACGAATGAAGTTACAAACCAAAAACAAAACAAACACAAACACACACAGGAAAAGCGCAAAATTGCATTATATATGATAAATAAAACTTGCAACATACTAAATCGCTTGGCGTGAAAAAGTCTATAAAAATGAAACATCTGTTAGCAACAACAACAATAATAACAACAACAACATTAACAATAGCAATAACAAATATATATGTAAGTATATACATTATAATAAAAGAACAATACAACAACAAATCATGTAAGCAGGTGAAGAAAAACACCAACAATGCTAACATCGATGCTGACAGCAACGACGACGACGACGTTGACGTCGACAGCGACGTTGTTTGTCGTCTCAGACAAGAGATTTTTTCGATTCCCATCGTTATTTTTAATTTAATTAAAATATGCAAACACCAAAAAAAATAACAATAAATTTGTTGTTGCTGTTGGTGTTGCTTTTGCTATTGCTATTGTTGTTGTTGTTGTTGTCTGTTTTGTTTTTCATAATTTTATTTGTCTTTATTGTTTTGTTAATTTTTCCTTTTTTTTTTCAGTTAAAGTTTTCTTTCGAAAGCGTTGAGTTGATAATCCATAAAAATTTATATTCCCAGGCTTTTTGATTATTGACTGAGTGTGCGGGCGAACGCAGCGAAATAAAGTCATGAATGGTTAAATGCGTTGTTGAATGAAGTAATGCATGAATGAATGACTGCGTGAGTGAGAGAATGAAGGCTTATCTCAGACTACTGCAGATTGACACATTCTAATTACTTATTTGGCGCTTCTTCGAACAACCATCAACACCATCATTAACAACTAACTAACTAACAAACAAACTATATATCATCATCATTATCATTATCATTATTATGAGAGACTTATAATAGTTTGCTTGTTATAATTTATTATTGTTGTATTAGAAAGTAACTCATAAGCTTTGCCATTCCCAGACAAGTCGGACGGTCAGTCAAGATAGAAAATCGTATAGAAATAAAATTGAAAAGCAAAAAAATCATAAACAATTTTACCTTGTGGTCCCTTCAGGCACTCTAATTCTATCGTATAATCCCAGCAATCGAGACTGCTGAGACGTGATTGCAATGAAGTTAGGCAACTATGCAGACCGCCGCTGACGCCGCCTCCGTTGCCATTTTGTGCATGATGATGATGATGATTATGATGATGATTATGATTGTGTGCGAATCCTGCATGCTTTGGCATCAATGAGGCCGGTATATGCGTCAGCATGCCACCATCAACAATATCCTCAACATAATCTTTATGCTCATCATTGTGCAAGTCATCTTCAACATCCTCATCAGCATCATCGTCATCATCATTGTACTCATCATTGCCATTGTCTTCATCATCATTATCATCTTGTACATTATCATTTAACGCCGCAGCAGCGTTATTATTACCAACAACATCATCATCATCATCATTATTATCATCATCGTAATCATCATTATTCACATTTCCTTTGTTGTCATGCACATTTCTTGTTAATTTATTATCGCACAATTCCCAAGGACGTAAACGACGATGTTGTTCTTGTTGTTGTTGGTGCTGTTTGTTGTGTTGTTGTTGTTGTTGTTGCCGTTGCTGCAGTTGTTGTTTTTGTTGTACTTGCATGTGTCGTTGTCGTTGTAGTTGTTGTCGTTGTTGTTGTTGTCGGCGTTGTTGCTGCTTTTGTTGTAGAATTTGTTGTCGTTGCTGGTGTTGTTGTTGTTGTTGTGGCGGTTGCTCTTCATTAATATCGCCAAAATAATCACTCTTGATTTGTTCTTTTTCTGTTTGCTGATGATTGCCCTTTGTTGCTGTTGTTGTTGTCGTTGTTGTCGCTGCACCTGTTGGCAACTCTGGCGAGGCGCATGCCTTCAAACGTGCTGTTTCAGCAACATTTGGCATGTTGCTATTAACACTGGCAACATTTGTAGTATCATTGTTGTTGTTGTTGTTGTTGTTGGTATTACCATTTATAATGCGTATGCCATTATTGGCATTTATCGCAATTGTGCTCTTGGCCAAATATGCCAATGAGCAAAATGGTTTGCTTGTTTTTTGCTTATCGCTGTTCATGTCTGTTTTGTTTCTTCTTCTTCTTCTTCTTTGATTGTTTTTTTTTTTTTTCTTTTCAATTAGTTTTTGTTGTTGTTGTTGTGTTGTGCCTTAGTTTGTTCTTCTTTTGTTGTCTTGCACTTATTTACATTTTATATACACACACACATACGCACACATGCACAGTCAATTCGGTTTAGCACATATACATTGAACACTGTGCCAAGTTCATTAAGTACATATACAACACCAACAACAATAATCTATTTCTCTTTGTCCTCGTCCTCTTCTTGTTCTTCTTCTTCCTGTTACCTCAACACGTTTCAGTTTATTCTTTTGCCTTTGAGCACAGAGAGAGAACTTGTTTCAAGTCCTGCCTTGCTTGCTTGCTTAGTTGTTGTTGTTGCTGTTGTTGCCACCAACACAAGTAGCAACAACACACCGCTTGCCACTTGCAACGGCTACCACAACAAATAATAACAACAACAACCAACGTAACCAAACTAGAATTCTTTAGCGCGACTTTGGTTTTTTTTTCGTTTTATTATTATTATTGTTGCTGCTGTTGTTATTGTTGTTGTTGTTGTTGTTGTTGTAAAAGAGCTTAAAGTCAATGCACTGAAATTGCCTTGAATTGGCAGCAGCAGCAGAGGCAGCAGAATCAGCAGTCGCCGACAATGATGACGATGTGCAATGCAGACGTTGCTGTTGTTATTGTTGTTGTTGTTGTTTTTGCAGCAGGGGGCGGCAGCAAAGTGCAATAACGCATATGCACAATAGATGAACACACAGCCGTGTTGACTTGACTTCAGCTGAGCTGAGTTGAGCTGAGTTGAGTTCCGATCAAATCTCTGACCACTTTTAATCTGTTCTGCTCTGTTCTGTTCTGTTCTCTTCCGTGCACTCGGTTTATACACTGATGATCGTTTCTGATCTCCTTAGTGTGCTGAAGCTCTGAACTTGTCTGTCCGTCCGTCTGTTGCGGCAGCCAGCTAGTCAGGTAAATGCGGCGTGGCTTTAAAGTTGCTCACGGCTTTTGCTGATAGCGTTTTATTCAACTTGATTTATTTTTGTATGCGTTTTTTTTTTTTTTTTTTGTTTTGTGTTCTTCTTCTTGTTCGTTATGCCGCGTGTTGCTTTAATTTGATTTGAACTTTAGCCATTGATTATAGTTAATGACGTTATGAAATGCTAGGCCCCGACTGCATTCTTCGTATAGCATTTTTTTGATTTTCGTTTTCGTGTTCTCAAAGAAATTCTTTTGTTTGCTTACAAATTATACAAAAAAAAAAAAAAAAATTAAAACAAAATTGTTGTACATGAAAACCGCACAATAAATTACTTTAAACCGAAAATTCTTTTCAAGACCTTCTTATACGCGCAACAGCAACAAAAAAATACCAACAAAATAACAAAAAAAATATATATCTTATTAAGAATCTGCTTTATCAACACAAGAAACACAAACGAAAACGTTCAAACTTTGCGCTGCGCGTTGTTCACCGCGTGACGTTCAAGAAGCCACAACGACACACGACCAGTCAAACCAACGGCAAAATTGAAATAAAAAAATTGTTAAAAAACCTTTTTGATCAAAAAACGAACACGCACACGAACAAAACACGAACGTTTCGATAGCCGACGAGACTACCTTTAGTAAATGATACCATGGTTCAAGTGACGGGGTTCTATATAAAAACATAAGGCAAACAACGCGTTGGAAATCAGATTGAGAGCTAGAGATAATGTTCGCTCAATTGAGTGCGAGAGAGAATTCGAGTCACTGTTGTGTCACTGTTATGTGAACGTCATATTTCTCTATTGACAAAGCGCATGTTGCGCTATCACCGCTGGCGATTTGAGCCACATCTCCAATCGGGGAGGTTTTCTTGTTCTTCTACTCCAGCCGACACTCTGCCGACGTCGGCGACACTTTTGTTCCAAATGGCCCGTTTGCGTTTCTCAACTAATTGAAGGTGTACCACCTCATGCCACCTAAAATTTCAAGCGAACATGCGGCACTTGATTTCCATTATCGGTTTAACAGCGCTGTTACCCCCCTCTTACCGCACTGTAAATCATCAAGGTCTCTCAATTCCACTCTCCGCCGCCAAGCAGCCACGAATTCCATGCAAGCAGCAGCCGAGAGCTGAGCACTGTCCGCTGTACAGTGGCCGATTTATAAATTTGCCGCTAGTAGGCTATTCAATTTAAAAAAAAAAATTTAATTAATTTCAGCAAACTAACTGACAAATAATAACGCATGTAACACTGCACGCGTTCATAACATGAGTGCTTTAAGCACTCAGTTTAATTGTTTTCATCAAGACACATTTAAGTTTTACTGCACACAATGTTAACATAAGCACTTTCAATAATAACAAACCGCAAACATGACTTATGTGTTTGTACAGCTGCGACTTAACATGAGAGAGAGCCAGTTACGTATAACAGAGACTGTAAAAAATAACAATGACTTAAAAACTGTTAAACTAAGCGTTACTTTAAGACTTTTTTTTTTTTATTTGTAAGCTTAAATTAAAATATTAAATAAGTAATAATTAACAGTGCAAAGTATTAAACGCGTATCACAAACGTTTATGTGATGTGTGTGGAAAAGAGTTGATATTCACGCTTTGAATTAACAGAACACGTAAATACAGACTGTTGTCGTTGCTCGCTTTGCAACTCACCGCAGCAGGTGTATGTGTCTATGTGCGTGTGTGTTATAGCAGAAAGAGAGCTTAATTGAGTAAAGCGCGCAACGCGTCTGTTTTCAATAAAGTTTAAAGTGCAAAAGCATCATCTTAGCGGTTTTTGTCTTATTATTATTTTTAATTATAAATAATTTGCTTACATGCAATTTTGTTTTTGTTTTATTTTCTTTTTATTTTCAATTAATTATTATGTTGACATAGAAATTATTGTGCATTGAATGCTTATTAGGCTTTAATTAATGCTTATTAGCAAATAATTATTTAATAATTAAAACGTTGTAAAACTTAAGTTGGCAATATGTTGGAAAATACATGTTCATATTATGTCTTAATGAACATAACGTTTAGCGCAGCATTTTGCTCTTACATACATACATCATTTAACAGCGCATATGAAAGCAACAGCAACAACAAACATTCACAACTTTGCACCTGCAGGCATTTGTTTGTGTTTTTGCTGTTGTTGCACTCACAAATGAACGCGCTCTCTTTTGTACACACACACACATGATTTGTGCTCTTTACGCATTGCAGCTTCTTGCAAGACAGCTGCGCCGACGCAAGGCAAGGCAACACCAACAACAACAACAATAAATGCAAAAAAGCAAAACAACAAAAAACGACGCATTTCCAGTGTGAAAAGCAAATAAGGCAAAAAAATTATAATAAAACACAAAACAAAAAAATGTTATGCAAATAATTTTAAGCACAAACACAACAAAGCAACAAACAAATAAACAATTTTATTCTTATACACGTAATCGGATATTTTTTATTTATTTTTATTTACTGTTATTTTAGCTCAGCACATTTAATGCGCACTTCCGCCACACAGCGAATTCCCATTAATGCTCTCATGCAATAAAATCGCATGCGATATGCGACAAAAAAAAAAAATAAATTGCATGACACAAGAAAGCTTTGATAGTTGAAGTACAAACAAATGTACATAGTACATATGACAATGTGCTGAGCTTGACTTGACTTATTGAAGATCAATGTTCATTAAAGGTTTTGTTTAATTTGTAAAACAACAACAACAACAACAAAACGCTTAATAACAGCAATCAGCTGATAATCTAACAATTGATATCAAATTCTGCAAATAACAGAAGCAAAAATGCAACGAAGAAAAAAAAAACAAAAACAAAATGAAAACACTTGAAATGCTTCCTGCTGTGCACTCAAAGGTCTTCAAATTGTTGTTGTTATTTTTGTTGTTGCTGTTAGTAAAAGTGTTGCTGTTTCCTTTTCGCATTGTTGTTGTTGATTTTTGTGACTTCTGTTATTTTTTTTTTTCACTCCTTTTTTTTCCTCATTCCCACGACTTTTTTGACATGACACTCAACTTTGCAACAATGACAAAACAAAACAATTTCAATTTCAGTGGCAAACTGAAATAACTGTAAAATGCTACCAATAGCACCATCAGCGCTGCAGCAGCGGCAGAAGAAGATGCATCTTCCAGCAGCAGCAACACAAAAACAACAAACAACAACAACAAGAGAAACAGAAACAATAAGCGATAAGAAAAGCAAAAAATGCAATGTACAAAAACAAGAAGTCGCAACATTTTATTATTATAGTTGTTGTTGTTGTTGTTGTTGGTGTCACTTGTCGTACAAGTTGAAGGCTGCAATTGGTTTTCATTTCTGTTTCGTCTTTTGCTTCTGCTTCTGCTGCTTCTTCTGCTTCAACTTGTGGCTTCTTTTCACTCTTTTCTTTTTTTTTACTGTTTTTTTTTTTTGTTTTACTTTTTTTTTGCACTTTGTTTTTGTGCTGAAGATCAACTTTGGCAGCAGCAACTTTACTCAACTTAACGCCATTAAAATAGCAATGGCAACATTGTTATGCAACGAAAACATTAACAACAGCAACAACAACAAAAACAACAAAAACAAAAAACACTTACACAAACAACAACAACAACAACAACATCATGAAAAGTTCACATTCTCAAGATTAGCAAAACGAATGAATTTGTTCAGAGACAAGTAAATATATAAAATAAAATAAAACCGAAAAAAAGTTTAGCCAAAAATAAAATCAAATTAGTGCAAAATACAAAAGCAACAACAACAGCACGCCATAAAAGCCAAAATCAAATTAAATGAAATGAAATGAAAATGTAACGAGCGCACATCGACTTCATTGTGGACCGAGCCAATTCGGGCCGACCCTCAATCGGGGCTCCTCATTTCTCATACCTCACCTTAACCCTTATGTTGCCAAGCAAATGTCACGAAGAAGCAACGTCGTCGACGTCAACAACAACAACAACAACAGTTTGAAAATGTTAATGCAGTCAAATCGCCATTGCCGAAAAAAGGCAAAAAAAAAACAACAACAGCAAAAAAACAACAACAAAAAAACTTCAATTGAAAAATGCAGCCGGCAAATTTTGTAATTTGTTTATGTTGTAGCAACATGTTGTTGTTGCCATTGTTGTTGTTATTGCTATGTATTACTGTTGAGTTATTTTATTTATTTGATTTTTATTTTATTTTATTTTTGTTTTTGTTTTTGTTGTATTTTAACTTGTCTCTGCAGCACATGATGAGGCGTGAGAACGCGAGCAATTTAACAGCGCCCACGCTCGCTGCCAATACAAATGGCAGCACACAACAACAACAACAACTACAACTACAACAAACACACAAACAACACATTTACCTGTCCACAGGCAACTTTTGGCTGGCACACGAGCGCCATCTGTCAGTCAAGTGACGGTTTTTTTTTTTTTTTGTTGTTTTTTTCTCCCACATTTTGGTTTTTATGCAAAATGTCACAATGCAAAAATAAAATGTTAATACAAAAACAATTTTGTTTTTATTTCTCACATTAATTAAAGAAATTTCAAGAATGCTGAAATTTTAATATGCTTTTAGTATCATGAACTTTATGGTAATAATTTGTCGCCGCTCAGTGAAAAATAAAAGAAAAAACAATAAAAATGTTAAGTTATGTGAATTATGATAATGTAATGTTCGAAACAAACGAACGTTTAAAATAGAGATCAGACATGTAACATAAGTAAGACAAATTATCTAAACATGATATATAAATGTGTAAATCTTTTTATTAGAGTTCGTTTATGACTTCAACATTTCATTGAGTCTCTGTATAGACTATAGTCTCCACGTTGAATCTTAAGTAGGCAAGGGACGAAACAAAGAACGGTAAATGGTAGCCATAAGAGCTTATCAGAGATTCCATTGCAACTGGAGAAATGGCAGACATGTCAATGGAACTTCCCTTGGTACTTCTAAATTTCGTGAGGATGCTGACCAGTCTCAATAAACTGTGAGAGAGTTCAGGTTCTAAATTTATGAATTTTTGCAGTCAACTTCACTTTTGTTTTGAATATTCGAAATTGATTTATCTTCTTCATATTACCATAAAATTATAAATCTTTTTATAAGGTATTTTTCTTCCAATTTTAGTTTTTGCATTTTGCTTTAGAAAAATTGCACAACTGAGAAAAAAAATTGCCTTGTTGAAAACAATACGGAAAGCTGTTGACGTTGACGTTGACCAAAGGTAAGAAACACAAAACAAATTTTAATAACGAAACAAAAAAAAAACCATTTTAGAGATAAAACAAAAAACTGCGAATTTTTTTTTTTTTCTCTTCTGTTTTTTTTTTTTTTTTTGCATTGTAATCAAATACAACAACTCAAGCAATTTGTCGTTTTTATTGTTATGAGCTCTACTCATGTATTTTTTGTTTTTCTTCTTCTTTTAAGCCTTTGCTTTATTTCATGTAAAATGTAACCTGAAGCGAAGTAACAAAAAACACCAACAACAACAATATATAAATAAAAAAAAAATGAACATAAAGTAAGAAACAAAGCAACGAGTGAACGCAAAATAGTTTAAAGCACTTGTCGGCACATTTTGTACAATTTTTGTACATTTTTCAAAGACAACAACAACACATAAGTCACAACAACAGCAACCGACTGATAAATATGTATATGTGAGTGCATGAAGTAAATTCAAGACAAACCAAGTTAAGCTGAGTCTCAGTCTCAGCCTCTGCCTCAGCCTCAGTCACAGTCACAGTCTGAGGCTAAACAAGAGTTAAGAGTTGAGTTAAGTTGAACTAGAAAAAATATGCTTAACTGATGGTGAAAGGTGTTTCTTGTTTCGTCTGCTGCCCATTTTTGACCATTTGCCAAATGGCAAATAAAATACAAACACAAACAAAAACTATTTGCCGAGACATGAATGTATAGGAAATTTTTTTCTCCTAAGTTCATTTTAAGAAGATAAAATTGATATAATATTGTTAATAAATAATATGTATATGTACATACATATATAATATACATTTGCGCTTAACAAGTGTTGTTGTTAAGCATCATTATCGTTAACGTTATCATTATCAGCATCAGCATCATAATCATGATGTTCATTATGAAGAGCGTCATAATTGTGTGGCTAATGAGAGACGCCGTCACAGCGTGACAGTCGCCAACGCCAGCGTCATCACACATTCGTTGTTGTTGTTGTCTTCATCTTCATCTTTATCGTCGAACAAATACAAAACACTTAAACTAAAACCAAGAAAAAAAAAAAATAATATAAAAATGAGCGCAAATCTCAGACGCAGGCTCAGTTTTCAACTTTCAGTTTGGCATTTTATTTATTTACAATTTTTTTAGTTTCTTTTTGTTTTTTTTTTTTTTTTGTACTTTCTTAGAAAGCAGTCACCAAGTCTTGGACGGCTGCGCTCGAGCGTTGCGTTCGGTAAAGTGATCCCAGCTTGTCTGTCTTGTAATGCAAAGCGAAAAAATAGAAAAAAAAAATAGTAAATTTTTTTAGCGAAAACTCAACTGAAAACCAGCCAAAGGCTATGAAAATGAGTATTTATTACACTCAAATCAAGAAAAGGCAAAGAAATAAAAGGCATAAAAATGCAAAAAATATACGAAGAAGATTAAACAGAAAAAAAAGGCAGAAAAACAACAACTCTTGACGCGTTCACTCGTTCGTTCTCATGAGACAACAAGAGGCGCGGCACGGCGCTTCATCATTTCCGGTCACTTGGCTTGATTTGCTGAAAGATCTGCAGCAAGAGATCAGTTCGGCACGGCATGGTTCGGTTCGGAGACAGTGGCAGCGCATCAGCATTTATAATGGCAGTGACCGCAGGCAAAAGGTTGTTGTTGTTGTTGTTTTGTTGGGTGGCAACGTCAACACATTTGCAAATCTAATTGGGCAAGGCTATTTTAATTGCCACAAACACAAAGTTGCTGCCGTTATTGTTGTTGCTGCTGCTGCTGCCAATGATGTTGATGATGATGATGATGCGAATAACGATGATGGCGCACAAATTATTGCCGCCTTATTGCCTTTAGAAAGGTGTCGTCGCCGCTTGTTTATGGCACTTTTAATTTGAAATTTTTCGTTCAACATTTCCGTTGAAAGCAACAACATTTTGTTTATCGCTTAAACTGTTGCGCAGCACCGAAAATCGCAAAGTTGCATAGTTGCAAAAACAACGACAAAGTTCAAACATTTGCAACACTTTTTTTTTTTTTTGTTTTTGTTTTTGTTTCATGGCTTAAGTGGTTAACGCCTGCGCTGCCATATCAGCAATTGTTGCCATCACGAAATTCACCCCAACGACATCATCATCATCATCACAGACTCATAACTGCAACATGTTGCATGAACGCCAAACAATCAATCCAACGAACGATCAAACGAATAAATGAATGAATGAAAGATTGACTCAAGTCTTTTAATGGAGTGGCAAATGTTGTACGTTGTTTATGTTGTTATTGTTGTTGTTGACGTTACGTCTTTGATGCGCTTTTATTGCCATTGTTGTTATGTTTGTTGGGTTTGTATTGTAGTTGGCATTGTACGTGTTTGTCATCGAGCAATTACGAGCAACAATTGTTGCCGCCACAACAAGTCAAAGTCATTATTGAAATGCCAACAAGAATGTCGCGACATGCTTAACTTAATTAATTTAATAACAACAAACGGCAAAAATTTCACAGTCAACAAATGATGCAAGCAAGCTAACTGATTAACTGACTGACTGATTGATTGATTGATTGAGTGACTAACAGTGTTGGTCAATCTTTATTGTTCATATTTTCCAGTTTTCTTAATTCAAAGTTTTGTAAGCAAACCTCAAATAGACAAAAACTCCACGACGATTTCACATAAGGTTAGATAAACAGCAAAAAAAAAAAACTCCTAAGATACCAAAAACTTTAAAAAAATTTTACGAAAATTCTGTGAATCCACAAACATTCATCAAATATAGTTGATATAATTGTTATAAAGATGATATTTTAAGCCTTATAAAGTATGCAGTAAATTTTCAATACCTTTGCTTATAACAAAATATTTCTCAACGCCCTCTATATCAAGATTTACTATAATTTGTTGACTTTTTTGACTTACCATCGAGCATAAACTGCGAAATGTCTGATGTATCGCACTTTTGTACGTCCTCCGTGAATTCGTCCATAATTGTTGTTATTTTTATTTATTTATTATTTTTGTGATTTATTATTTTTTCTCTTCTTGAAGCGACAATTTTTCAAATGCGATTATTGTGTTTTGTTTTTTGTCTGCCAAGAAAAACGTTTTGTCGAATTTTAAACTCTTTGGTTTTTGTCTTTTTTTTCGAGTTCTTTTAATAAATGTTAATTAATTGTTGCAATTCTTCGTAAGCGTTACCGCGTGCTGACCTTCACACAATTTATTAATAATTATTATTATGATTATGGTTTTTAATACCAATTAAAAACAAAATACCAAAAACAACAATAAACAAAAAATAGTCACAAATCACAAATTTTTGAATTCTTTTCGCACTTGGACTACTTTTGTTTTATTTTAACCGTGTGTGTTTTGTGCAGTTATTTTCTCATATATCAAAAACAAAGTATAAATAAAAAAATAAATAAATAATATTGTGAAAAAAATAAAAGTAGACAAATGTTAATAAACGGAAACTTGTTCTGCATACAATTTGCATAGAAACGTATTAAGTTCATATTTGTTGCCACCTTGAAAGTTCACAGACCAAAACGCTCATAACAACAAGCACAACAACAACAATTATAGCTAAAATTATGGCATAAACAGAAAAAAAAAGAAAAAAAAAAAGTCAAAAAGCCAATTGGCAAAATCAATATTTGCCAAATCATTTCTTAGCCAATAAGCCAAAAAGCCAACAAAAGCAACGTTGAACGCATTGAATGACTTCATGCTGTGCCCAAAACAACAAGTCAAGTTCGATTTTAAGTTGAGTGAATAATCAACCAAATGAATATCATGTATACCACCATGTATGTAAAAACAATTGCGGTCAAAAAAATAGTAGTGCTTCTTATGAGGATCCTCCAAATCCTTATCCAAATTGTTTAAAATTGTTTCGTATGGCGGCTGAGGATCTTATGAATACTTAATCTGACTCTCTTGGAAAACAACAATCGACGCATTTTTATTAATGATTTGGTCGACTTCGCCAGTAACAAAGTTTGACTAATATCCCATGACGATCATATAGGAAGTCATGCAGAAGACATCACTTTAGGTTTATAGACATCACTTTAGGTTTATAGACATCACTTTAAGTCTATTGTTCAAATAGACTAAGTAACAAGTCTCCAGATCTGTTCTCGATTCAGATAGTGATTTGGTAAGTGAACAATTGTCAACTAATTGGAAATATAACAAATCAAATCCTTTTTTTTTTACAAACTTTTAAGAATTCATTGGTGAGCACTTCTAACTTTTTGATCACAATTGTATGTATGAATAAACGAACGTACGTTGGATCGATCGATCGATCGATCGGTTGGTGGATCGATTCGAATGTATGAATGAATGTTTAATAAGCTCGCATGAATAAATAAAATATTGACTTCTTCACCACTTAAGCCCAAGCGATGAATGTCGCATTCTTTCTTCAGTTCGATGAGGTGTGGTGAGGTTCGGTGAGGTTTCTGTGCGGTTCGATTCGGTTCGCTTTGGTGGGTTTTTTGTGCATGCAAGACGCGTAAAACGCATCAAATTTGCATACCAAAACGTTCCCAATTGGCCACGCCGTTGACACAAAAGACAAATGCGAAAGTCAAAATGAAAGCAAAGACACAAAATTATGAAAAAATATGAAAAAAAAAAAAAAATTTTATAAAAATGAAAAATTCTTTGCTTTGCAGTTGAAAGCAGAATGGCCGCCGTCGTTGTCGTTGTCATCGTCATTGCCATTGTCAGCAACAACAAACATTATGATATTATTCGTCATAACGTTATACGCTATAATGAACACGATAAACCCAATGATCATTATGCGCATGTCGCTCTTTGTTAGTGTACTTTAATTGACAACAACAACAATAAGAACAACAATACCATGCAAATCATTTTGTACGTGTTTTGTTAAATTTTCAGTTTTTTTTTTTTAATTTCAAATTTAACATTTTTTATCGCCCAACAAAAACTTTGCATGAAATCTTTTGCTTATTCTTCTTTTTCTTCCAAAAGTAACATTTTTCAAAACGAAATATTTTGAAAAATACCAAGTGAGAATGCTAACTTGACTTTTGCGCTGTATGGCGCTATGTAACATAGGAGTTTATAATCGAAACTAATCAAATCGTCAACATTCCTTAAAGTTGTGCTCTCTTCTATCATGAGTCATGACTGACAGCCTGCCTGCTCAGAAGAACGTTGCCTACAGAACCAGTGTATTGGTATTGGTGCATGCAAGAGTGCCGTATGTCTTCTACGTGTTCCTATGTTACATAAGTTGTGCTTGAGAAATCTACCTGTCGACAAACTTCAAGCCATGTTTTTATATTGAATATTTTGTTTTTATGTTCTCTTCGACAAAACCTCAATCTGCAGTTCGCACAATCATGTTGTCAAGCAAACCTCTTAAGCAAATATACCAAATGGACAACATGATTAAACAAACAGAAAAGATTCAAAAAAACAGACTGAATGATTACACTAGACGAGTGAAAATACATAAGGCTAGACTAGACAAAACTCGACTAGACTAGACTAGTCTAATCACCATCATCACCATCATCATCATCGTCGGTCTAAATGTCAGCAACCGCAACCAACTTCAAGTGTCTGAAGTTCTTCACTTTGGTTTCCCACTTCCACTTCGATTTCGACACTTTCTAAACACAAAAGAAGAAGAAGACAACAATCAAACAAACAAACAAACAGGAACAGGAATGGAAAACAGACAGACAGACATGTTATTGTAATCCAATAAGTTAATGCCGTCTTATTGGATTTTCTATGGCTTTATATAAGCACCAAAAGAAGAAGAAGAAGCAAATGAAGAAGCCTACAAATGACAAATGTTAAGTTGAACTTTAACTTCATTTGTATGTGCATTGTTGTTGTTTTATTGTTGTTGTTGCATCATAATAAAGGTAAATAAGCGTAATTTTCTGAAGGAATTCAGATTCCAAGCCAATTTGTCTCATTTCTTCTGCCACAACAACACAGCTTCTACAACTACTCACGCTTCTCTCTCTCTCTCTCTTACTCTGACATTCTTCTACAGCTGTTTTAGCATTTTTAGTTGCATTTTTTTTACTTTCCGTTGGTTTTTTCATCATGTCTTATAGTTTTCTTTATCTGCAACTGGCAGATTGTTGTTGTTGTTGCTGTTTTTCTAATCAAACTTGTTGTGCTTATTTTTTCAATTAACATTAAACATTTCCCTGCACTTTTTTTTTTTTTTTATTTATAAACTCATCAGACACGCGCATTTGTGCATGACTTTTGTTGTTGTCACCGTTGTTGTTGTTGTGTTTTATATTTAAAATTCGTTGCTATTTCCTTATTTGTCATCGACATAAGCAGAAAGCTTTTAAAAAACAACCGTTAAGCTAATTTATGTCAACTTATGAACTAGAAAAAAAAAAACAACCAAAAGAAAACAAAGTGTCTATTTTTTATATTTTTATATATTTTGTATTAATTTTTTTGTTGTTTTTTTTTTTCTCTTTTACCAATTCATTTGTCAATGAATTTTTTTTTTTATAGCTTCTCAAAATTTATTAACGCTTTGAAATATTTTAATAATCAAGTTAAATTTATAACAATATCGAATTTAAAATCAAGCGTTGCGCTTCAATGAATCATAAAGATAACAACAACAACGAGAATAACAATAACAACAAAAACAAAAACAACCGCAACAAAAGTTGCCCTATCAGCAGCCAGCAGCAGCAGTAGAACGAGTGAGCGCGAGCCGGAGGGCGAAAGGGGCATAAAAAACACGTTAAGCGTATAAAATTAACCTTGAACAGTAGTTCAACATCGAAAGAAATAATATACTAAAAATAAGGAAAAAAAAACCAAACAATAACAACAAAAATAAATCGTGAAAAAAAAACCTGTAAGCGACGCATTTGTATATGAAGAGTGTGGAAAAGAGAGCGCAACAAAATCACAGCTAACAAAAACAATTATCAAAGTGGTACTGTTTATAAACTACAACAAAGTGTTCGTTGCTTCTTTTGCTATTGTTGTTGTTTATTTTTTTTTTTTTGCCACAACGTAAGTACAAAAGTCAATTTTTGCATGCGCTGATAATGATAAATATTCGAAAAATTCAAAATCCAATAACGAATTTATAAAAATCACGATGATGAAAGTTTATCAGCACAGTTCAATGAGCACGAACAGCAAATCAAAGCAAAAAAAAAAAACGTGAAAAAAGACTAAAAAACATGTCCACACATTTGACAAGTCAAAAAGGTTGCCAAAATCGCACAAATTGATTTTTTTTTTTTTGTTATTTTACACTTTTGATATGCAAAATGCAAATTTTTTGTAATAAAAAAAATAAAAACACACAAAAAATAAAGGCGTCTCACTTGCACACACACGCACGCACAATGTCGAAAACGCGAAACTGCAACTAACAGAGCTCCGCACAGCAAAGCACACAGCCTCTGCTGTGTCGGCGAATGCATTGGCAAGGAACGAAGGAACAAACGAACGAGGAACGAAGAAACGCGTGACAGGCGTTCTTGTAAAAAAAAAAGGCATGCAAACAATAACAATGCTTAATACACACGGCCGGCACTGTTAGCGCACTTCCGATTACTCGTTCCTCTTGCAATTAATCGATTTCCGATCAATTTGTTATAATTCAATTCAATGCAATTCAACAGAATACAAAGCAACACACAAATATGTAAATAAAACGCGTTACGGACTCGAACTCGGACTCGGACACGATTCCGGCACCACCACCAACGCCAGCGAGACTCAAACACTTTGTGCTAACTGTTATTTCATTTCGCATTTTGCCTTTTGCTTTTTTCAACAAAACGGAGCAAGAAAAAAAAAATTAAAATTAAAATGACATGTGAAATAAGAACTACAACAAAAAGAAGAACAACAACATAAATAGCAGACAAGAAATTAGCAACTGTTTAGTTTGGGAGTTGAAACTTTAAAAGCCCTCACTGCACACACACACACACACACACATACAGCAAGCAAAGCAAATTGAGAGCAACAACAACAAAGCACAGTAACATGATCGCGCATACAAACTGACCACTGCACACTGCCTACACCCTGTCCTCACCTGCCAGTATGATGACTGCTCTTCCGCACACACCCGAACGTACCGATAACAACAACAAAGAATGCTTACTTCTTTGCATACACCAATACTACCCTACACTCTCTTTGCATCCCAGCTATAGGTGTTCGATTTAATTAGCATTGAGTCGGTTTGGCAATGCAGGTATTAATATAATTTCTCAAAAGTCTCTTAATTGAAAATATTTCTAGGCATATTTTTTATTATTAAAACACGCATATTGTAGAGCAATAAAAAGTCAAATATGCCCGTCATTATCACTTTTGGCTACTACTTGCTGTTGCTGTTGTTGTTGTTGCATCCTTCACTGCTCATTATCATTATCAAGCAAATCATCTCTTTTTCGTTTGTTCACCACGCTCATTCGCTCTCGTTCGCGCTTCTTCTACTTAGCACAAATTAAATTGTTGTTATTGTTATCAACAACAGCTATGCGCCGCTATCGATTAAATGCGAGAGAGCGTGAGCAAATGTGTTGTGTGTGTGTGTGTGTGAGTCAATGAGTATAAAACAAAACTGAATGTGCAAGAGCAACACAGACAGACATACAGCATTGTGGCACTTGTTCACCCTTGTTCGCATAAGTTGCTTGCCCTGAATTGACAGACAGGCAGACAGATAGATAGACAGACAGAAACGCAACAACAATCAACAAACAAATCAACAACAATGCGAAGCAACAAAAATGTTTCTATTTTTTTTTTTTATTGCTTGCTTGCTTTATGCTGTTTTTGCATATTGCATTACAGAAACAGACAGACGGACTTAAAGTTAGCAATTGAAGCTTACATTGTGTGGTTAATAATTTGTTGTTGCCAGCAGGAAGTAAAGAGACAATATTTGTAAAAGTAACCAAACAAATAAAATGACACTGACACTGGTCACAGTACAAAGCATGCTATAGCGCTTCTTTCTTCATCTCTTCTCACACACACACACACACACATGTTTGGAAAAAAAAATTCTTTGCAATCATCGATCATGGGACAATGTTAAGTGAACTGCTGCTGCTGCAAATTATTTAACATGTCAACCACAGCGCAGTTGAGCTTAATTGATTAGCGCGTCACCGGCCGGAAGAGAGCGAAAGTGAATAATTGAGCGCAGACAAGACAGAGAAAAAAGTGTGGTGTTAAAATAACACTTGACAACTATAAAACAAAAATTGACGCATGCAATTATACATATACATACATATACATACATACAATGTATTTTATCAATTAATGATTTTTTGCAATTTTTTTGTATTTTTTTTTCGGTTTCGAGATTAACTGTCAACTGACAAAAAATACAATGTTGCTGTTAACGTCATCACATTAACAGTAGGCCATTTAGCAACAGCAGCAGCTGATTACAGTTCATGTGAATGTCGCAGCTGTTAAAATGGCTAATGCACACATTGGAGTTTTTCTTTTATATTTTTATTTAATTTTTTTTTTTATTTCATTACCATAAGTGGAATATCAATCAACACTGTATTATTGCAGCAACGAGGCGTAACAAAAATGTAGCTTAACAGCAATCACTTCTGTTGTCATATGCTGACAGAATTGCATGTCAACACTTGTTGTCTCACTCTTGCAAGCATAGAAAATTATAGCCAAATGATGCTGCTGCTGCAACAGCAAAAGCAACAACAACAATATGGATTTTTAATTTTTATAGGTCAAGCGAAAATGATTATGACACATGTCATAAAAAAAGGCCTACAAAAGACAAAAACAAATATAAATTTCATACAATGAAAATATGTTTTCAAAATAATTGTTTGACCTTGATATAAAACCTAAAACGTTTACGCTTTAAAATGTTGCTTACACAGCAAAGTCAAATTATTTAAGTACAAATAATGAGCTCGTCCAAGAAGCAAACAAAGTCAAAGGCGTTCAATGCACAAACAATTTGTTAAAAATCAATGAATGTACATATGAACGTATATGTATGTGTGTGTGTGTGGGTTGTTCACACACGACACACGACAATTCAATGTGCGGCCGGCATGAGGGTTAAAGTGTCATAGGAAATATTCGCTTGGCAACATTTGGCTTAAAATACACACAAATGACCGAAAGAGCAAAATACACGAAGCTGTTCGAAGCTGTGTGCAACGCAACGAATGAGAGTTGTTGCGCCTCAGATTTATTACGATGATGCAATGTCCTTGTTGTCTATTGATTTTTACTACACATGCAGCATGCAGCAACCCTTGAATACCAACAAATAATTGCAACTATTTTTGGATGCTGCAAATATCAAGTGAAGAACAAAAAAAACACTATTCTACACTTGTACACAAAAGTTATAATAGAAACTTGTATCTTATTCACGCGTTTTTCTTATTTATATATTTATTATTTTTTTTTTTTGCTTAACTGCACAAAACACTATCAATTTTAGTACTTTTTCCTCATTTATTATTACAAAAATTTGTTGTAGAGGTTTACAAGAAAAAAAAAAACAAAAAACAAACAAATGGCAATAACAACAAAAACACACACACACACGAAAGCGTTAAGCGACTTCG
Source organism: Phortica okadai (assembly GCA_034638295.1). Taxonomy (NCBI): domain Eukaryota; kingdom Metazoa; phylum Arthropoda; class Insecta; order Diptera; family Drosophilidae; genus Phortica; species Phortica okadai. The sequence continues at coordinate 54,162,128 of CM067848.1, read as the reverse complement.
GCCAAGACTGTGAGCTAAGAACACGTCGAACAGACTGCAGCGCAAATTGTTTATGGCGCACGAAACGGACGACGACAATAACAATAACAAAAACACCAACAACAACAACAACGAGGAGCAGAAGCAGCAGCGGCAAAAACAAACGACGAGTTGACAGCCCTAAAACAACCCTAAAGCCGCATCAATCAATGAGCAGCCCAACAACCCCCACCCCAACCCCCAGCGCACTATAACCCTTGGCAGCGCGGTGGGGGTTGTTCTATTGTGTGCTTTGTTGTTATTGTTGTATTTTTTTAGGCACGCGCATGCGCTTTTAAAGCAACCCCTGGGCCTGAAACCGGAAGCGTAGAGTTGTCAACATTCCGTATAAAATGTAACGTACTTAATGATGTTCATGTTGATAATGATGTCGATGATGATGATGATGAAAGAATGCATTACACTTGCATTGCAACCGGTTTGATGTACCGTTTTTGTTGCCCTTGCCAGGGTTGCAAATTATTGATTTTCATTTCTTTTTTTGGTTATGAATAATATAGAATGTTCTAATGCATGAAACAATAAGCAAGAAAAAAAAACAAAAAACTTTTGCAAATCAATCAATCAATGTGCAATGCAGCTGTGCACAGCAACAACAGCAACAAACACAACAACATATTGCGCACATTTAACCCTTTGTTGGTCCAACAGAAGCAAAGGCAGACAACATTTATGTACTTGTGTATGTAAAAATGCCGTTAAGCGCGCATAGGCAAAGCACAAGCAGACACGTACTAAGCAAAAGCATGAGGCAATGCATGCGTGTGTGTGTGTGTGTGTGTCTGTGTTGTGCATACTTATATGCAACAAACTTTCTGTAATCGAGATCGAGTTAGTTGAACAAAAGCTGAGATATCAATTGCATACATTTTCTATGCCTCAGACTGCCCACCTCAGCTAACAGACACACACACACACACACACAGACAGACAAACAGACAAACGGCAGCAGTCATGCATAAAAATTATGATTTATAAGTTTATTGCAAAGAAACAAACAAACAGACAGACAGACAGACAAACATTTCGACTTCCAAATTGAGTTTTTCATTTTTTTTTCTCACTGCTTTCTTTTCGTGCTTCCTCTTCTGCTGCTGCTGCTGCACCAAAACATATTATGATCACTGCATTTGATCATGACTGGTTTTGTTTTCGCTTCGTTTTGTTATGATTTATGATTTCGGCATAAACCACAAGAAATAAATAAATAAATAAAAAGAAATATGTATGCTTGCAAGCGACATATCAACGTTTGGTCATTGATGGGTTAAGCGGCATATTTATTTCATGTCTATCGTTTTTTTTCACTTTTTTTTACACAATTTTCAAAGTCAAGCAAAACCGCAAGAAGAAGCGAAATGTGCTTATGTAATTTCTATACAAACTGTTTAGCATAAATCATTTTACGTTTATATGTTCATATGTTGCCAACATTTTCTAACATATAAATAATTTGATAATTAAGCTAAGCGACAAAAAAAAAAAATCGACAAAATGTTATTTAAGCGCCTTAAGCGTTAAGTCGATGAAAATGTATATGTATATCTTTTAACCCAACAGCAACAGACCTGATGAAGTGCTGACCTAACAAAGTAATGTTACTTGCAACAACTAAAAAACAAAAAAAAAAAAAAAAACAAAACTGAGCGTTGTGCACGAAGCAACAACAATAATAACATAAAAAAAAATCAAAATTATGTTTTCACTGTTGCTACTTAGAGTCAATAATAATAATAATGACGTTAACAATTTACAGATGAGCCAAGACAAAAACAAAAACAACAACAAAAAAAACAACTGAAGGCACGTTTCGAACAAGGAAGAAAGTAAAAACAACAAAAAACAAAAACACTGCAACACGCAAACATGATCAAGAAGAAGAGGAAGATGGGCCGAGATGAGCGTAAGCAACAAAAAAGTTACAACAAAAAGATAAAGGCGGCTTAATGAAAATAACAACAACAACTCACTGCGAATTTAAACAAGCCAACGAATGCAACAACAACAACAATACCAATTATAATAGATGAAAACAAAATTATGAGCACACATACATACATACATACGTATGCCTAAAGTGATGGCGAGAGCGCGGAGTGAAATATGGAACATGTGCAAGTGCATAAACAATGCAGAATATGTGAGAGCAAAGCTAAGCGAGGATTCTTGCAAGAGAGCAAGAACATTTAATATTCAATAAACGAGAGAGAGAAGCGCACAAAAAACAATTTACGAACAAAGCACAGTAAAACTGCAAGCCACCCACACAAGCACACACACTCTTACACAAAGGGGCGCACACATGTAACGAAGAAGTGAGAGTGGTGAACGTCTGAGAGAGTGATCAAGCATGCTGCTGCTGCTGCTGCACTTGAGTGAAGCAATAAAATTTATTGGTAACATAATTGATCTTTTAAGTGTGAAGACGAAGTGAGCCGAAGAGATAAAGTAGCCAAACGATGCCAACGAAGACAAAGCAGCAACAGAGGCAGTAACTGCAACAGTACGATATATGTACATATGTATGTATGTGTGTGTGTGTGTATGTTTTGCTTGCGCGACCGTTTTAATTTTTTTTGTAACACTTTTTAGCAGCGCACCTTCACCAAATATTTTAACATAAAAAATTTACTACTAACAAAAAAAATATGTACAAGACAAAATAAAATCAAAAAAATAATAAATTTACATTAACGAAAGTCATTGAAATGGCAAAAACAAAAAAAAAAAAAAAAACGAAAAACAAAAAAAATAACTGCAAAATTGAAATCTTGTTAAAAGTGAAGAAAAATGTGTGGTTATTGTTGTTATTGTAGTCTTTTTTACAACATTTAACAAGCCAATGGCGAACACTGAAATCAGTTTGAAATATGCTAAAAAAAGTGGCAATAAAGACAACAACAAGTCTATAAACAGACAGCAAATATTAATTTTAGTCTTAAAGCAAAGCCAAGTCGCAACAGAGGAGGCGCAACGCAATGAGTCAAAGTAATCAATTAAGAGTTGAAGATAACAAACAATAACAACAAAAAAAAACACACATTTTTTTCTCCTTCTTCTTCTTCTTCTGCTCTTAACAATATCGAGTTGAATACAAGTCCAAGTAAGAGTCACAGTCGCACAGCAACAACAAAGTCGAAAGTCGCCCACACGACTGACTTCTGTTGCGCCAGTGTCACCACGCCCACAGCAGCAGCAACAACAATAAAATAGCATTTAAAGCAAAGCAAGTAAGCAAAAGTTAGTAAGAAGAAGAAAAAAAACAATCCTCACAAATCCTCAGCAATCACAGACAACGAGACAACGAGACAACAACTTTCCAATTACACTGTGGCAGCAAATTATTCATGAGCGCGAAATATTCGTTCCACAGACTGTTGGTCCGTTGGTCCATTGTGAACTAACATAGTTGTGCGGTGTGCGGTGGGTTTGAGGGTGGGCGTGATATAGCAGAGCATAGCATAGCGTTACGTGACAGTCATGTCTGATTGTGCGCTGCTGTTGTTGTTGTTGTTGTTGTTGGTCAAACGGCAAGACTTATTGTGATTTAATTTGCAACTTTTGCCATGCAATTTGATTTGATTTGATTTCAATCGAATTAATCAAAGCGCATTCGCTTTTTTAACCACTCACTTGCACACACACACGCACACAAACACAAAGAGCTACACACGCATATGGCCAATGATGTGCATACAAGTGTGTGTCGTGTCCTCTCACTCTCACTCACTCAAAGTAATCGTTGCGCTCGGTTTGACTTGTTAAGGTAATGTCAAGTTTTTTTTATATATGTTGTTGTTGTTGTATCTTTCGACTTTACTTCTTATTAGAAAAGGAAAGTTTTGACTTGATCTTGATCTTGTCACCAAAGGCAGGCAACGTCAGTGACAATCAACCAAAACAACAACAACGAGAAGACAATGAACTGACATGTACGTCGTTTGACAACACTGATTGACGAACGTTCATCTTGCGTTGCGTTGCGTTGCATTGCATTGCGTTGGCAGCGACGTCAACATCAACAGAGGCAACAGTGATGCCACTTCCAATTTTTGCGACAAGTTAACTGATTTTGGCATCGACAATGAAATCATTATGAGCATGAGCATGATTATCATCATTATCAACATTATATGCGACAAACGAGTAATCGCGTCGTTACAAGCGTTAAAACATAAAAAGAAAAGCAATTAAATTTTTTATTTACGAACTTTATAGTCAAAAAGTAAATATAAGATAACGATTTCTGGTGCATTTGAAGTATTGTTGTACAACAACAAAAAACAACAATTACCAAAAATATTTTATTTAATGAAATAACATTAGTCACTTTAAGTAATCGTCAATGGTAACGAGTCACGCGCAAGCAAAACATAACATGAAAAAAACAACAACAACAACAACCACAACATTAAACAAGACACGAAAAATCAAAAGAAATACCGAAAAAAAAAATAAACATCAAACAACAAGTGTGGGAAACATATTCATTTTGCGAATTGTCGTCATTCCAATTGGATTGAATAACGTCCAAGAAACTCACACACAGACACAGACAAACACAAAGCCATGCGCGCGCGATCGATTACTTGTGCCAAAAATGTTGCCAACAAAAACGGCAACAACTTTGACAGCCATGAACAACAACACCACCATAAACAGCAACAACAACAATGCATTTAAAATTGCAACAAGTTATCGAATTTCATGAAAAAGACGTTTGTCGAGCGACAGCGTCGGTGGGCGGGGTAGGTGGGCGGTGTTGGTGTGTGTGTGTGCAATGTGTCGCGTAATTAGATTTGATTTATTCGTTACTTTGAGCGCATGTTTTCTTTGTCTCTTTCACTCTTTGGCGCTTTTGTAAGTCTTTGTTGTTGTTGTTGTGCAAAAGTGAAGGTTTTTTTTTCGATTTTATTTTTTTTTATTATTCTTTAGTTCACACACAAGAAACTGTTAGTTTAAAGAATTGCAATGCAAAAATAACAGAATCAAAGTTCAATAAAAAAAAACAAAATTGCATGCTAGCATGACAACAAATTCTCTCTCATGACGGACTTTAAAGTTCTTCAACGCAAAACAAAAAAGCACTGTGTAACGAATAAATGCCGTGTAGGCTGCCTGGGAAGGCAATGAAAGCCACAATAATAAAAATAATAATAATAATAATAATTACAAATGCAATAAAACTTGACATGACAGCAGCATCCTGTTCCCATCACAGCACATCATCGATCAATGCACGTACAGGCATATGTACATATGTATGTATGTATGTGTGTAGACCAGATTTAATGACAATAATCACTCGCAATGCGTGTGTGTGTATACGCAATCACACAGCATAGAGAACAAACAAAAACAACATGCGCAAATTAGCCAAACGATTTGCTATATTAAAGGTTAACAAAGTCGCCTATAATAGCTTTGAGGCGTTTCAGCATTTAGACTGAAGAACTAAGTACCAAACGGCAGCAAGAAGAGAAGCCAATAACACCAACAGCAACAACAACAACAACAATAAACAACAACAATGAGCAGCGGCAGAAACTCAAAGTCGAAGTTAGAGAATCGTAGACAACCTCAAGATGATAATAATGAGGAACATGTTGGTTAGTCCCTTGGTTGGTTGTTCGGTCGATCAGTCAGTCAGTCTGCCTGTCTGTTGGTAGATTTATCAGCTTAGCATCGTCGCATCGCCGCAGTCATTCACCTGTTCACCGGCATGTGTGAATGCGAAAATGAATGGCGTTAAGCAAAAATAAAAGCAAGAGAAAATTCTTGCAAAAAATAATCCACAAAACAAGTAAGAACATTACGTTCGAGTGTGCTCGACTTCAAGATACCTTTTACCACCATATAAGGAGAAATGTTTTGTAGCTGTTCCATTGTATCATATTTCTCTGCCAGGCCCATGATGAAGCTTCCGTATTGGCATCAAAGTTGGATGGTTGCCTACAACGACTTCTTGCCGCGTTGCTGTTCAAAACTAATATGGCCTTGCATCATTAGTTATAGGGTATAATAATGGCAAACAAAGTTGTTTGGGCGCAAATGACAAACATGAATGAACAACTTTTCGAGTACACTCAAATGGTTACTTTATCGAAAGAAAGCCAAAATTCAATAAATTGTGTCAACTTTCATTTGTTTCTGTTTTGGATAAAATAAAAATCTTTACTTGAGTTATGTCTTTAGAAATGATATTCAAATAATCATTTTCGAGTACTTAGAGTGGTTACTCAAAGACAAACAAAGGTCAAAAACTCACACAGAGCGAATACTACATTTTTGCCGAATAAATGTTTAGTTTTTTATTTTATTGAGGTTTCATGGTTCAAATACTTATACGCTCATATATCCTAAACTAGAATAAACAGGGGTTCCAAAGATGACAAAATTCTTCAAAACTAATTCAAATATTGACAATATATCTTAAGATCTTCTTAGGCTGAGAACATGAGAACAAAGTCAATCATTCAAAAAGTGTTCCAAAATTCAAGGAAATTTCAAATTTCCTTCAATTTTCTCAGTGAAGAAGAACAACGAGATTAACTTAGGGGACGTCCATAGGGGTTATATGTATGTAACATTGAATTTAAGTGCTTTTTGGCAACTTTTATAAATATGATTTCTTGAACACTATCTATCTATCTCGCTCTAATGCAGTGAGCATAGCATGAATTTAAAAGACGCATCATCGACAATCATTAGCGACCTCCAACATTGGCCGTCTGGCGTTTGTTGGCTGTATCATAGCGGCGATATAAAACAAAAAAAAACACAAGTTGATGAAGATATAGGTATGTAAGTATTTCTTCCAGCCTTTAACCAAATTAATTAAACGGCAATATCAAAATTAAGACGAACCAAGCCACAAACGTGGATTGACTAATGGAGTGACAGACTGACCAACCGACCGACCGACAGACAGACAGACAACAAGGCTTGCAGTGAGCTGAGCTGCGCTTGCGGCGTGCGTACTTTACTTGTTTATTGTTTGTTTGTTTGTCGTTCAATTTTATGTATAGAATGTTGTTTGTTTTGTCAGTTTTGTTTTTGATTTTTTTTGTTATTTACTTTGCGAAGCAAGAGACAGAGAGCGAGAGAAAGACAGTAGCAATGTTGACCCTTCCCTCTGCACCAACGACCATTCGTCTTCGCCGCCTTCACATTTGAGTCTTTGATCTTATTGAAAAAAAAAAACACAGTGAAGCAGTCAATCTGTCCGTCAGTCAGTCAGTCAGTATGTCTGTCTCTGTAAATTTAGCCATGTGCTTAGACTACGACTGCGCCAGGCAGGCCTTGACGACATCGACAATTGGATAGTTTCATGGCTTAAATACTCATTTATATATTTAAGTGTGTATGTATATGTGTGTGTGCATGAGTCTGTGTGTGTGTGTATGTGTTTTGCCAAAAGCGCGTTGGCCGCATTGACTTCATTGTAATAGCTTTTTGGTTAGTTGGCTTAGTTGGCTAGCGGAAATCGTTTGCTGCTGTTGCCGCTGTCAACTGTTGTTTTTATTTTTTGTCCAACAACAGCAACGACAACAATTGCCAACAATGGTGAGTGCCTCGTTATTGGTATTAAAAGAGCTCGAAAAGCTCGAAGGTGGCATTTCGTCTATTTAATGTCAGCTTTCGGTTTTCATGCCATTCTTGAAGACAAGACAACTTCAACTTCAACTGCGACAATCAACAGTGAACGATCAACGAAAATGGTCAACGCAAACGTTTCGATAAGGCCAGACAGAATTGGTTGGACAGATCGCCGGACATGCATATGCTTGAACGGATAACAGAACAGACAGACAATCAGACCATCAGACAGACATTGAATGAATGATTGTAAAAAGCGTTGCGAGGCAAAGTTAATAATTTCCGTTGTAAAATGACTTCATTGTGTATCGAATATCATGCAAAGATGCAGGTTCCAAAGCACATGTTAAGCGAGTACTTTTAGTGATTACTTCATTTAATAAGGCTTGCGGATACTCAATTTTAAATGTGTCTTAAAATAAAATACATTTGGATTATCTTTGATTGTTTTTTTGTATTTTTTTTTACATTCGTCTAACAAGATTTTTATTGAGGTTAATGAGTACTAATGATGGTTACTCGAGTTAAACGAGTACTTGTTATTGTAGCATCTTCGCGGAATTTATGAGGCACGTATGTCGGATCGGAAACTAAATGGAGAGAGAAGGTGAAAAACAAATTAGGTCGAATTTTAAATAAAGATATAAGTTGACGATGCTTGATACTGCAATTTGACGGTGTAATGGGCACTTAACAGTTATTTCCACGTAACGAGTACTTTTAACGGTTACTTTCCATAAACGAGTACTTGCAATGGTTACCTTAGCCCAAAAAAACACTAGTACTTTTACCAAACGAATACTCTTAATTGTAAAAATTCCCAAATATGCATTGAGTATATATTGTTCATATGATCTAACCATCAAACTTCCGCCCCCAAAGCAATTACTTTACATTGTAACAAGCACGGTGCCTCAAATAGTTCTTGTGCCTTCAGAGACGCCATAAAATGTGTGCTGCACCTGTTGGCTTGCCTGGCTTTTAGCCATGGTTCATTGCACTTTCACCCAAAAGTCGCTTTTGGCGAAATGCCTTGGCTGCCTAAACTATTATAAATCGCATGCGCCAAACTAATTTGTATGATCTTTTGGGAACGGGCGACTACAACAACAATCTCACTCAAAGCAACTCACCAACAACAACAACAACAAATAACTAAGAAAATCGAATAAAAAATGAGTACAAAAAAAAAAAAAAAATTTGTGATTCAATAAACGTGACTTGAATAATATTTCTATAAACTAGGTGAGGGCTCAGCGCGCATAAAATGACCACAAGCAATACCAATAGCAACAACAACAACAATGACATCAACAGCAAAAGCAACAATAATGAAGAAAGCTTTGCTTGCAACATAGTAAATCTTATTAGAAAATCTAAGGCAACACACCTTTACTTGCTGCATAAATATTTACTACAACAAACTTCAAATTAACTTAATTCGCAAGTCAAATAACAAAAAAAAAAAGGAGAGAAAATATATAAAATCGAACAATAAATGTAATAAAAAAAAGTAGAAAAACAGCAATGAATAATTTCAATTTTCACAAAGCAAAAAAATACAAGTATATATATATTTATAAAGAGGAAGAAACAAAAAAGTTGTGCAGTCCAAAAAGGCGTTGCCCAAAAGGCACTTGCCGAGCAAAGAAATTGTATAGAAGCTGTTGGTCGACCAGGGGTAAGGGTAAGGGTGAGGGTGAGACTGTGAGTGCGGTGAGGCAAGAAGAAGCAAGGAGCGCTAAAGAAAATTGCATAGCGTTGTAAACATAAAAAGAGCCACCGGCCGGCTAAGAGAGTGAAGGAAGAAAAGGAGAGCAGAGGCGAAGGGAAAAGAAGAAGAAATTGATACAATCGATTCCCACAATTTGAGCGAATCAGTGAGAGAGGCTTTGTTGCTGCTGCTGCTGCTGCCAAAGTCTGGCAGAGAAAGTAAAACTGTGGCAACGACACGGCAGCGATGACAGCAGCAGCATTTAAACGAATTCGTGTCAAGTTGTTGTTGCTACTTTTTGTGTGCTTTTTTGTTGTTGTTTGTTTTGTGCACGTCTAGTCACGTCTGCGACAACGACAACAATGTCAAAAAAATAAAAATAAAACAAAAACAACGAAAATGCAAAAATAAAAGCAAATAAATCCTTAAAAAAATGTTTGTTCAAACGGACACAAACAATTGGCAGCCGCGTTGGTGGCACCTGTTTTTCTTTCGGCCAAATCTGACCGATCGACCAGACAGACAGATGGACAGATGGACGGACAGACGGACGGTCGCGCGGCTGACTGGACGATCAGTTGCAAAAAGAAGCCGCAAATGTGAAAAATGAGCAAAAGCAAATGCAAAATTCAAGAAATGTTTGTTGTTGTTGTTGCTGTTGTTGTTGCTGTCGCACAACATGAAAAAGTAAAAGTGTTCATCAACGGCACACGATTTTCACAGCCGGCGTTGGGGGCGGCGGCGGCGGCGGCGACCGCGCCCACAAAATGAAATTGAAATTTTGTGGCTTTACTTTTATTTATTAACACTTTTTTTTCTTCACATTTTTGTTTCTGTTTCGATGCTATAACATTTACTTTTATAAACAACTTGCACAACCTGACGTATACGCATTTTTTTTGTTTGTTTGTTATATTCTAAGCTTGTTCAAAACAAACGCAATGCATCAGCTCTCTTTGTTGCAACCGCTTTATCCAGAGCACTCTTCACGCTGCACACCAAATACAGCATAGCAATGGACCGGCCAAAGGTCAGCAAAGTATTGTAACTAAGAACCAGACGACCAAAAAAGACATCATTGCACCACAAAAAAAAATCAACTGTCAGCACAGTTGTTGTTATGCACAGCCATGGCAGCATAGCACGTGGCCGAATCTACAAGTGAGAAGCTGTATGAGAGAGTGAACGATCACAGTAGTCAAACTCACATCGAGCAAACCAATCACGAGCATCACCCATGCCGTCACCATTGTTGCTGAGCCCGCTATGCGAAAACGTCGCATTATGCGATAGGACAGGACATATAAGCGTCGCTCACGCCATATTGTTAACGGTTTGCGACAACAGCCACATATGTTCATTAACTCCGCTAAGGCGAAAAACTGCAAACACACACAATAACAACAACTTTTTATGTACATATGTCACATATCAATCATTTATGACAATCGACAATGCATTATGACAATTGGCGTGGCGTTGCCTACTCACCGTGCCGCACAGACTGATCGCGAAGACAGCCCAATAGGCGTACGGAAACAAGGCCAAAGGACATTGACCGCAACCAAAGACAGTACTTGAAATTTGCGACCATTTGCCGCGACTTCTGTAACGCCAGCCGGACGAATACTCACAGAGCTCGGACGCGGTACCGAAGTAGTAACGCATCAGCTTACAAACGCGCACATCGATGGGCAGAATTTTAAACATTTTGTTTTCTTTTTTTTTTTTTTTGATTTTTTTTTTTGGTTTGATTTTTCTATAGAAATAAACACATTTTTCAAAGCAAACGTTAATTTTTATTAATAAATCATGTATTAACTAAGCCAATTACAGTTGTCTCCCTCTCTTCCTCTGAGTCTCTCTTTCTTTCTCTCCATCAAATGTATTTAAATGTATTTTCTAACTATTATTTGGTATTTTCTACTGTTAAGGTCTAATAAGATCTTAATAAGAGACATTAAATAAAGTGATAATGCAGTGCGTAAAACACGCGAACATTGGCAATGCAGTTCGTGTATTCATCATAACATGTATGTACATGTCTCTCTTCATTAGCTATTCATAAAGTTTTTTTTTTTTTGTTTTCCACAACTTTTATTTTTGTTTTTCTCATTGCAAAATTACAACTGTTAATTTTTCTGTTGTTGCCGAACAACAACAACAACAATAACTTGTTAAAAATTTACGCAATCGTTTCATTTAAAAATCCACACTCATGTGTCAACTATTGAAAAATTACGACAGACCATCGTCGCGACGCCAAAGCTCAGAAGAGATGAAAAACTTAAAGCGAATTCCTTGAAAACGATCTTTATTGATCGTAATGCAATTAGTACGTTAACACACGGTAAGGTTTCAATGTCTTTAGAGAACATATTTCCAAAAAAAAATTATCAAAGATTAAAGATTTCCCAAGCTTATCGTGGAAACTCAAACGTTGGAGATCAAAATTGCATTTGAAAGCACAAAAATGAAGAACAGAATTGAAGATAAAAGCTGAAGATTCCTGGTGATATCGATTAGTGGCTGTTCAAGTATGGTATGTATAGAAAGGACCCTTTAAAAACCAATGAAAAGTTCAAATTTCAAGAACAACATTGAATAGAAAAAAAAAAATATGCGAACATGAGCAAATTGCAGTTGAAAATATTGAATAAACGGATAAAAAATATAAGCAAAAACAAATACCAAATGTCTGACACACCACACCCAGTCATGATTCAGTTATAAGCTCAGTTCAGCACAGCTCAGCGTTTGACAAACACAAAATATCGCTTAGCGCGTTGCCAAATGCTTTAAGCCATTCAAATGATGTCATTAACAACTGCTTTGCGGTAATTAATGAACGCAAACGGCTTATGGAATTCTAAAGAAATGCGATGATACCATGCGTCGACAACAGCAGCAACAACATTGAAAAAAAAAAAAACCACATTGACGACAAGTCAGAACTTTGAGGTATCTGTTTCTATACTGACCAAGTATAAGAAAGTATTGGCCATGATTAAAGGCCAATAATAAATGTCAATTAACACAATAAATGATCAATGGTTTTGTTATATTTAAAAGGCGCACCAACCCCTTCACACCCCTCCCCCAAAGGCATTTACCATTTGAATGCTTTTGATTTGGCAATAAATCATAATTAATGAAGACTACAAAATTCGCAGTAATATAAAAATAAAAACAATCTTATGTTGAAAAGTGTTGTCGGTTTTTGTTAACAAAGTAAAGTGCCGAAAGGGACGACGGAAACGGGCGAGGGGGGGGCAAAAATAAAGAAAACAAGGTGTGTCAGATTAAGTAGACCTTGAAAACGATGCGTGTCAAGTGACTCTAGTGTATCTATGTGGGTGCCATACTCATACACAAACAGATACACTTACACACAGCAGAAAACTTGATGACAGATTCACTTTCTATCTGCATATGTATTTTTTTTTCTTATTTTTTTTTTTTGCATTGTATGACCATTAGATGCGTTTTCGTTGTTGTTGTTGTTTTCTTAAAGCTTTTTCAGTTCATTCAACTTAGCCAAGCGCATCAAATTGCAAAATAGAAAGGAACCTCAGACTGCGCCACGAGATTTTATATCAAGATTGGACGCAAGTGTCGTTTTCGTATGTATGTATGTATGTGTGTGTGTATGTGTGTGTATATGTATATGTGCCGCTCACCTTCGACAGTGTCGATGTCGGCTTCTTTCACTGACGTCGACGTCGACGTCGTTGTTGCAACCACCGACTTCGTCATCATCATCAACGTCATCATCTTCTTCTTTTGAATTTTTTTCTTCTTTTTTTTTTATCATTATCATTCTTCATCTTTTACTTCATCTTCTTCATCATCGGCAGTTTTATGCTTGCTGCCTACATTTGGCATTGCACGCATGCATTATTGCAATCACTGTATGTATTTGCTGTTGTTGCCGTTTGAATTGTTGTTGTTGTTGCTGTTGTTGCTGTTGTTTTTATTGTGATTGGTAGCCAATTGGCCATAAATTCCATATATGCATGCATATTTCAATTCGAATGTTTTGCCTTCTCTCCTCTCCCTCTTTGGTTTTTGCACCGTCAATTGCTCTCTCTCTTTGCCGCTCTCCCGCTCTCTGTCAAGGCACATCATTTTGCACGTTTTGCACATAAATAATTTTTATTGTAATAACAGGTTTAAACTTGGACATTTTTGTATTTCACTTGTTGTTTCTTCGTTTGGCTCACTCAGTCAGTTAAACCAGCATTATTTCACTTCTCTCTCTCTCTATCTCTTGCTCACTTAATCATTACCGCGCCACCATTCTCTTTTATCATGACTGCTTTACGTTTTTGGCTTTGCAATCATAATCATAATCATTTCTTGTTATTGTTGTTGTTCGTGCTAATTTCTGCAACAATTTATCATACATTTTTTTTTCTAAAATTTAAACTGCATGATCGGTCATGTTTTAATCATTATGTCGTTGCTATCAAATAAAAAATTAATAAACACCTTTTATGGCTCTCCCAACCCAGCCCAGCCTTAGCCTCAGCCCCAAGTAAACGGTGCCCATGGTCGCATTAACCAAAAATAGCGCCAAAATTGTCTTGTTGTTTTTTTTTTTTTTTTTTGATTTTTTTAATTTTATATTTTTAGTTTCTCATTTAAAAAAAACTGGGTCAAATTGTTTACAGTGCAGAAAAAAAAAAATAACAATAAAAACAAAAAGAGTAAACACGAAAAAGGTGAGTGCAGAAATTATGTATTTTTTTAATAATTTTTTTCCGTTGCAAATTTTGCGCTTCGTTGAATTCGGCACGAAAGCAAAAATTACAACAAAAATTATATACAATTTGATAAAAATGCATTTTTATCGCCATGGTTAGCAAAAAAAATAGAAAATAAAAATTATTGTTTATAAAATATATTAAAAACAAACAAAAATTTGCATGTCAGAAAATTCGATATTTGCAAATGACTAAAATAGGATTTTCTGAATATGTATTTGTGTTTGTCTGATTTTTCATAATTTATGTACATATGTACATATGTCTAAATAATAGGAGAGGTTCTGTAGTAAAATTATAATACATATTAGTAACTATAATAAAGTTCTTAGCATATTTGGAATGCTTGGAACTGATGGGCCACTGGGTAAAAACTTAGTCCCAAGTTGAGTGTAGTGTGCATTGATGACTTAACGATTTGGCAAACCACAACCGTCACTATTCTTGACTTTCATTACTTCAGACTATATCTGGAACCTTACGCCTACGCTGAGTCACAGCGGAACCGGTTTACTATCCGTACGACTATTTCCAGCATGTGTTCTTGATTGAGCATGCACGGCATTTAAATATATATACATAGGTATGTACATATGTATGTACATATGTGTGTGAGTTTTAAGTGAAGTGCGTTTGAAACAAACAAATAAAAAAAATGGTAAAGAATTTTTGCAAATGCTCAACATGTAAGTGAACAATGCTCTCTCTCTCTCTCTCTCTCTCTTTCAATAGCGCACGCACGCATAACGATTGTTAAGCTGGCGTACTCACGCATACACTCACCTGTTTGTGTCCATTGCTCATAATCCTGCTGCTTAAAGAGCGCACACCAATCGAATGAAAGTTCGCTATGCGAGGCCATCAAAAATCGATCGATGCACACAAAAGTGGCGTGAACGGAATATTTTATTTATGATCTTGTTGTTCTCGTTGTTGTACTTGTACTTGTACTTGTAAGCTGTTGTTGTTGTTGTTGCTGTTGCCTTTGGTCAGCCGTACAATTACAAACGCTCACACGCACGCAGCAAAGTTCACTTGGATTTTTGCATATTCAATTTAATGCATAAAACAAGTAGAACGAACGAACAAATTGATCTGCAGTCGGTGATTCCACCTGCTCCCGTTTATTTATCTCTCTCCCGCTCGTTGCCACGTTCTTTTCTTTTTTTTTTTTTTTTTTTGTTGTATTTTTAGTTTTATTCAAAGAGCGTGTGATACACGTGTTGTGCTCCTTTTCTAGTTTTATTTTCACTATTTTTCATTTGTTTTTTTAATTCTTCTAATTTGTTTTTGTCAAACTATGTATGCACTTATTTCTTATGCACTCAGCGCCAGCGCTAATAATACTTTTTAATAATTCAACAAATATTTTAATAATACTTAAAACTTGTAATCAACACGTTCCTAATTTTTATATCGCGCGTTTGCGGAATCACATCGTAAAAAAAAATTTTTTTAAATAAAAGTTAAAAAAACGAATGCGTGCCGGTCAGTAGCCAAAATCGAAAAGCTTAGAAGATCGCGCGAAGAAAAATAAAGTAGCTCTGAAGAATAGCTACGACAACAAAACAAAAAACAAAAATAAAAAAACAACAACACTTACGATGACGACACAAGCAGTCATATGTAAATTATAAATAAACAAAATTGCCAATTACTCAGTCAATTCTAATGTAATCAAGCTGAACGTTTGTGCGTTTGTTTTTTTTTTAAGCCTAACGGTTTTACTTGTCTTCATATTATAATAACTTATGAGAGTTAGAGATATGAACTAACACATAAAATAAACATAATTACATTATTTTTGTAAAGAAAACATTTTTTTTTGGTTTTAAATAAATAATAATGTTAAATAATTGCATTTTAAATTTTTTAGTAGTGTTAAAAAAACAATTAATACGATTTCAATATTGAAGAATTTTATGTGCGCAAGTACTGCATGAACACAATTGATACCGCAACACAACACAGCAAATGTTCAAATTTTCGAACTGTTTTGCCACCATTGTGCAACACTGCAAAATCAGCCATCGGTCTGTACGTGCTGACCACTTGTTGCACACCTAGAAAATTTAGTGAATTTACACCAAGAAAATGTTTGTCTAAAAAAAAACAGCAGATAAACCGGCGCACAAATTCCAGTGCAAACCAAACTATCGCGAGCTATGCACTAAAAATGTACTAGTGTTTTTTGTGCTTGGTTCTGCAATATAAAACGTGTTGGCAGTACTACGCTAATTGTGTCTCAGTCGGCTCTGCAAATTACGCATACGACGCATTTTGTAGATTTAATTTACTAATCAACGATATCAAAATTCCTTCAAATATAATTGAATACTATAATTCGCCAAAGTGCGTTACTTACAACGCAGTTGCCGTAATACGTATTACTTTTTGGAACAGTTTGCTTACAACAAAATTGTGAATAACATTGTGAATTGGCTGGCCCAACCGAGTATGGTGGCGACGCAAACGAACTCCAACAAATACACCGGAGACTAAAGACTACTCGAGAGGTAATCAAACTAACATATGTAATTCTCATAGATTACTTCTCCTATTTGATGTTGTTGTTTATATTAGTTGTGTTGTATATTAGTTGACTTTGTGTGTCAGCGGTGTGCGGCGTCTCGTATGCACTCAAAAGGCCGTGAGCGACGACGAGTAAGTGTTTGTAGGGCACAACAAAGTTAGCCAAAAAAAAAGAGAAAAAACAATGTTAGATCATTTTATTTTCATTGCTTGTAATTAATATAATAAATTTATTTTCATTTGCAACAGACTTACAACAACACACACAAACGCAACGTACACAGAGCCCACAACGTCGGACTGCACGAGCGACAACAGACGAAAACAACCAATTTCAATTTACAATTCGCTACATTATTTCGGTCCAAAGTGTGACTAGCCAACAACAACAACAATAATAATATAAAAAAAAAAAAAAAAATACAACAACAAAATTTCAAAAGTGACAACAACAAACAAAACAATTTGAAATTCATAGTCAGCGACGAAGCCAACGTAAAGTTTTCCATACTCGTTTTGCCTTCACACGTTCAAACAACAACAGTTTTTTTTTTCCACCATTTCAAGAAAGTAAAAAGAAATTTAAAATTTTCTCTGAGAAAATTCGTTAGAAAAAATTTTCTGTTACACAAACACACGCGCGCAAAAAAAAATAAGCAATTGTTATTAACAAAATCAATCGAAACAAAAAAGTATTTGCTAATACCAAACCACAAACCGTATAACAATCAAAAAAGAAGTACTTCCAACAAACCAATAACCAAAAAAGAGAACAGGTCAGATCAGAATGGCAAACGAACAGGATTACAGTGCGACCCAATCGCTGATCAACGATAACGATGATAATGCCAATGTGGTCGTCGATGCCGCCGTGGCGGCAGCCGCCGCATCTGCTGGCAGTAGCGGCGATGCCAACTTCGATGGCGAACAAGTCTATACCGGTCTCATTTCACATATAATTCAAGAGATATTTTACAGTCCAATGAATCTATGTCTACTTGGCATCATATTGTTTTTAATCTATAAAATTGTACGGGATCGCACTGAAGTGCCCGGCGCCAGCACTGTCGTACAAATCGAACAACCATTACCAAAGCTGCGACGTGATTTCACCATTAAGGAATTGCGCGCCTATGATGGCACACAGGCGGATGGACGTGTACTTGTTGCTGTCAATGGCACCGTTTATGATGTCACAAAGGGCAAACGCTTTTATGGGCCAGGTGAGTTAACTCACACACACCACATTCAATATTGAGCGAGTGAATGTGCACTCGGTCAGGGTCATTATTTATGCATGTATGTATATGTCATGACATCCATCATTAGCATATTTTATATATTTTATTATTAAGCACAAGTCTCTTTTGCACTTAAGTCATTCGTACATTTGTGCTCTCAAGTGTATTTATTCTCTGTTTTCAAGTCTGTATGTTCTGTCTTAATTTACGTATTCGTTTATTCATTGCGAACAAAATGTTGTTTTGTTATCATCAGGTGATAATTTCTGAAAAAAAAAAAGAAAATACAATTGTGTGTGCGTGTGTCTGTGTATTTGTGCTGTCAAGTTCTGTGCAAATTTTGTTTAGTTTGGTTTCGTTCCCTTTTGTATTACTCGTCGTCGTCGTCGTTCTTATGTTTGTTTTAGATTGCACTGTGGGCTCCGCCTTCTGGTTTGCCGCCTCCAGAATGCCACTGGAGCACTCATTGCCTTAACGCCATCGATGGTTTTATATATATATATATTTTTTTTTTTTGTATTACACGCTCGCGTGCAATTTCTTTTCGCTCTTTATTTTTAGCAATCTGTATGCATATGTGGGTGGATGTTTGTTTATACATACACATACATATCTGAATTGTTATTCCACCATACGGCATAATAATCAAAATTGCGACGCATAGATACATATGCAATAAAAACAAAAACAATAAACAAAAATCTTTGTTGATCGTGTGTGGGTGCGTCAATCGATATCCGTTTGGTTGTACTCGTCAATAGCAACAGCTTTTTTTGTTGTTGTTTTTGTTGTTTTTTTATTGCTGTCTTGAGCCGCGTTTCTTCTTCATTAAATATCATTTCAATTCGCATTGCAAATTATATACGCGCATTGATTTACGTACATTACCGCTCAATAGTCGCTCTGTCCGTCTGTCTGTTCATCCCGTCGACTCACTGTTTTTATCAGTCAGTCAATCTGTCAATTAGTTAGACGCTCAAACAGTCATTGCGTGTTCTGCCTCGTCAAGTGTCTCAGGTTCTCTCGCACAGATACGCTACTGTACAAATTAGTTTGTACAAATGTTAATTTAACATAGTTAAAATGTATCTACACAACGTGTGCATGAATGTATGTGTGTATTTCAATTAGGCGAGCCGACATGACCACACAAAAATTCCATGAATTTCATCATCAAACCCTAAAAGCTGATGAAAGGCGCCAAACATGAAATGCAATGATTACTCGGCTTTATCATATCGCTTAAAACAATTTCAACGGTTTTCTTTCTAAGTTTTTTTTTTCTGGTTTGTTTTACTTTTTATCAAATCGTCTTGAGGCTTATCAGCTGTATGAGTTGTATGAGTTGTCAAGTCATGATTATGAATGTTGTCGATGACGACGTCAAGAGACGTGACGCGACGCAACGCAAGACCGTTTGCCTTGAGCCAAGCGAGCACCAAATGTCTTTGATTAACGCAGATACAAAATTCGCGCTGTTATCATCATGACATTTTATTTTGCCTCACTTAAATCTGATAATAATTTCAAAATAGAAATAATTCAATAATCACAAACTCATGTCTACTCTGTCTCGCTCACACGCCCGATGGCGCTCTTGCATTCTGTTTCACAGGTGGGCCGTATGCTTCGTTCGCTGGTCGCGATGCCTCACGCAATCTGGCCACGTTCAGCGTTGCGCCTAACGACAAAGATGAATACGATGATCTTAGCGATTTAACTGCAATGGAAATGGAATCGGTTGTCGAATGGGAATTACAGTTTAAAGGTGCGTATATAAAACAATGATTGTTTTGATGATAGGGGCACTTTATACGATATACGATTTATTGTATTTTCTTGTTGTTTTAGAAAAATATGAGCTTGTTGGTAAATTGCTGCGTGATAACGAATCGCCCAATAACTACGATGAGGAAGAGGAGGAGGAGGAACAAGACGAAAACGCAACAGAGAATGTGAACGATGTGAAAAAAGTTGATAGCATTGAGTCAATTGGTTCTGCCGAAGGTCTACGCAAACGTCAAGTGAACGATAATGCAACAAAGCAGAGTGATGAGAAAATTGCTGAAAATGATACAAAATCATCGGTAGAAAAGGCAACAACAGCAGCAGCATCAGGAACGGCAACAGCAGCAGCCAAAGATAAAGACGCTGTGCAGTTTGATGCGCAATTGCACACAAGTCTTTCAACTAAATCGGTTGGTGAGAAAAGCTCAACCGATTGTTAATGAAAGAACAATAAGGTGTTTTATTATTTTTTTTTTTTCATTTATTTCGCAAAGAAACGGTAAAACACACACACACACATCGTCGTGAGATAAATTATCAAAAAAAAAAAAACAAAAAAAAAAAAAACCAACACAAAAACACGCGCGAGCGATTAATGTTGTTGTTGTCGTTCACAATTTTTTTTATTAATCGTTTGCAATTTACTAAAACTGTTATGAGACTTAAGAACCAACAACAAAAACAAAAACACCAAACAACCAAAATCCAACAAATGAAAAAGTAGTAAAAGGAAGAAGAGATAAACGTTATAGAAAACCCATTTAGAAGAATCAAAGAAGAAAAAAATAAAAAAGAACACACAAGCAGACACAAACAATACACACTATTGATATACATATTATATACAGATATATTTATATAAAAGTTATATACAAGCAAAAAGAAAAACAAAAAAAAGATAAATCAAACCCATCAAGTAAAAGTAATTCAAATTTACAAGTGTGTAAAAGCTTAATTGAGCAACGAAAAGGAAACGGAAGTCGTCAGAACGAAACAAACACACAAAAAGAAGAAGAAAAGTGTAATTATTTACTTGTTTCCTTTTCGTTGGCCAAGTTCAAAACGTATTCAACAAGTCAGGACCAACCAGACTCTTAACCAAGTGTTCCGCAATGCCGTAGTAATGCAGTCAGTCAGTCGTCAGTTAATATATGTAGTTGTGTAGTGCGTTCGCACATAGGCGCATTCTACACCTAAGATTTTCCCCCTCGCGCAAGAGGTTGGCGTAACAATTTTTGGAGCAGTATATTTTCGATACCGTTTTAAAACTTTCTATTTTGTTTTTTTCTCTTCTTCGGCAAACTTAGTTTTAAATTATCGTATATTTATTATTGTGTAAGTTTCGGCGTAGTTTTGGACACAGTGAACTTGTTTTTTTCTTTATTATATTTTTATTTTTCCTTTTTTTGGTGGTGATTACATTTAAATCGGTACTGAGATATATGAAGATATATATTTATATATATATACACATTGTAGAGAGAGAATGAGATATATACACACATACATATGTAGATTCCTTAACATTTTGTTTTTTCACTCAATTTTGGCAACAACAAAATTTAGCCAAGTCTTTTGTTTTCATTTTGGCTGTAATTGAATAAGAAATTTTTTTTTGTTTTCTATAATGTTTCGAAATTACTTGTAAAATTTTTAAATAATTTCACTGTCATAAGCAAAATTATTGTTATAATAAAAGAAAATTTTAAGTTAAAAAACTTTAATACGTTTTATTTTTCAACAAATAATTTTGGTAGCAATTTACCATTAAGTACTCATGACTATACAACTAGGGAATGCAATCCCGGGAACTTTTTTCAATCCCGGGATTGAAGTATGTGGCTTCTAATTGGGTTGAAATAGCATTTAATACCACTCGGAAACATGTGGCTTGCGGCTTTAGGTAACATGAGAGAATTTAATATTAACAAAAGGACTTGTTGAGCTACATTTACATTAATGAAGTCGGACCTTCGTAATACCACCATATATTCAGTCTAAGTAGGCACTTAAGCTGTAATTTCCCTTTTATTTGAGGCCAAGAATTATTAAAAAAATAATAATTTAACAAGATGGTTAAAAATATAAAAAAAAAAAGTTTAACGGCTTTAATCCAATCCGCCGTTTTCAGTATTGTTGGCGGCACTTGACAGTGCAAGATTTTTCAACACACATCAATACAATTCATAACAACACTAAAAACTCTTAAACACTGGTTGTCTATTTTGACGTTCTGGTGTCTCGTCGGCAAAATTTGGTACCTCTACAATCATAACAATAAGTGCGAGTGAGAGGGAGGATAAGCCCCTAAAGAGGTAAGTTTAAGTTAACAAAGACAGATTAACAGATTTTTTCGCAGCTCTAGCTTGCTCTCTGCCGCATTCAAATCCGAAATTCGTTACTAAGAGATGAGTAAATTAGACTTCAGACAATCGGTCACGTACCTAGAGACTTGCAGGTGTACCAACTCATGTCACTTGGCATTTGTCCCGAACATACGTCAAGTGACTGCCACTGTAAGACTTAACAGCTCTGTTAGTGCCCGTTTTGGGCAACATTTTAGGCGGCGTTTTTCTATGCTTTCTTTCGCTCTTTCAAGCCCCGTCTCTTTCTCGCATCTGCTAACAAGCTCTGTAGGCAACATAATGTTAATCGAGCGAAACGCCAATAGACTGTGTGTTAATTTTTGAAAGATTCGTCTAATCCAATTTAGAAAAATTAAATAATTCAGATACTGATTTTCTAGAAATTGTATGGTTTTTAGGGGTTTTTGATTTGTGTTTAGGGGGATACAGTTTTGAAAGTTGGTAACACTGACAAGGCTTTTCCATCGTTCGTTACGAACACGCACTGACCAAAACCCGAACCCGAACGTTTCGACAGCCGACGAGACTACCTTGTATAATTGTATCTTAAGCACTGGTTGTCTATTTTGACGTTCTGTGTGTGTGCTAAAGTTACATAAAAAGGTAAAAGTAAATTACAATTTTTAGGCAAAACAAACGCAAAATCAAACGAACTCAAAACGTTCTTTCAGAAGATTTCGCCGTTTTGCAAGATCGACGTTGCTTTTTCTTAATTTGCGTACGTACTTTTCCAGTGAGAAGATGCTGCGCTCAGCTGCTGCTGCCTTGGCCAAGGCGCCCACAACAAAGTTGCTCACCGCACCGTCGACATCCACGGTAGGCACTAGCATTGGTGCTTTCGGTCCGGCACTAAATACGCTCCTCGCACGCCAACAACAAACAATGCCGGTTGTTGATTCACCGCAGGGTCTGCCCAAGAAAGGATACTCACCTTTCGGCACCAAACAGGCGAGCATGGCTGAATGGTCATTGGCGCGTCTTGACGATTTGTTGAACTGGGGTCGTAAGGGTTCTATTTGGCCGCTGACTTTCGGTTTGGCATGCTGTGCCGTCGAAATGATGCACATTGCGGCGCCACGCTACGATATGGATCGCTATGGTGTTGTCTTCCGTGCCTCGCCACGTCAGGCTGATGTCATCATTGTAGCCGGCACCTTAACTAATAAGATGGCACCAGCGCTGCGCAAAGTCTACGATCAGATGCCCGAACCACGTTGGGTTATCTCAATGGGTAGCTGTGCCAACGGTGGCGGCTATTACCATTACTCATACTCAGTGGTACGTGGCTGCGATCGCATCATACCCGTTGATATCTATGTGCCCGGCTGTCCACCAACGGCGGAGGCGCTCATGTACGGTGTATTGCAGCTGCAGAAGAAGGTCAAACGTATGCGAACACTGCAGATGTGGTACAGAAAGTAAATCCCTCAAGTGTTTGAATGGAGCAGCAACGAGCTAAGTTAGTTAAACAAAATAAATTCTATAGAGAAAATACCAAGTAAGCAAAGCGTAAATAACCAAAATAATAAAGAAAAATATAAACGGATACGATTCGTGTAATGTGGAAGTGCGTGGATAGGCGTGGAGCCAACAGAAGTCGAAGTTTTACTGAATTCTGCGTCACGAGTAACAGCGATCTTAGCGAAAACTAGGTATTTTGGCCTATAGTGATACAACCGATGAAGTTGTTGTTGTGATTTTTTTTTTCTTCTGTTATGTTTCTTGAACGAACATTAAAGCCTTAAATTAAATACTGATTGAAAAATTGGTAGGACATCGATTTTTTTTTTTTTTCGTTTATAATTAGCTAAGTGTTTTAAATAAAAAACAAATAATTACATCTTTATCACGGCGTACGAGACATCATCAAGCTAAATTGTTAAAAGCTTAACATTTTTGTTTAAACTTTAGATCGGCAATGAGCGAGACATGATCAGATGGAAAACAAACCGATGGTATGGCAGTGTGCGCACGCAGTTCCTGCTCCGATGGCAATGGCACCGACTGTACAACTTCGAGCCGATCATTTTGATAGAAAATGTAATCGAGGCATGCCGCAAAGAGTTCCGTAAAATTGGTATACATTGGCGTGCCGCAAGCTGAGCTCATATTGAAGGGTTGTTTGAGCACAACATTCTTGACAGCTTCCTCAGCATCTGCAAGAAAAATAAATACATATTAGAAGATGGCAATGACTTTCGATTCGCATTAACTTACTGCTCCGCCAATCGATAAAGTCACTGGGTACGTGTCGCTCCGTCATCAGTTTATAAATGCCGCACTCGGGCACACTATTGAAATCACCGCAAAAGATGACAGCCAGATCGCGTTCGTCGCCAATGTTTTGTGTCGCGAGCGTCTCCTTGTAAATGTGCTCCACATACAACATTGAGAAGCCAATCTGCAGGAGACGTATGTGATCGGCATCGGGATGGAAATATAAATGCGTATTGGCAACAATTAAATGCTGATTGCTATCGTGGAATTTCAATACGGTAACCTGTCGCGAATTGAGAGATATTTGCTTATTAAATTCAAACTCACGATCAAACTTACTCACTTGTAGCGTTGTAGATCGATCACAGATACGCGTTACAAGCGCTTCATTTTGTTTGATTTTTTGCCAAAGCGTTTCAAAAATCTTTAGCTTGTCTAAGTTTTCGCCCAAATTAAGTACATGGTGACTAACAAGCTGAAGACGCGTTGAACGATAAAATGTTGCCACGCCCTCCGCGCAAGTGCCTTTCTGTGCAATATGACCGCACAGTTGATATTCTGGCGCACCCAAAACCGTTTTTAAGTCCAGATCGAAAACTTTCAAATCGACTTCTTGCAGACAAAGCACATCTGCATTATAGCCTGAGAGCTCTTTGAGAAAAAGCTGTTTGCGATAATCGATGGCCAACGCATACGTTTGACAGTAGGGAAAGAGCACTTTACGCGAATAATCACTGTCGGCATAGTAATCGGCCAAGAGATTATAGCTGACAATGCGCAGCTCACCACTGCCGCTCAACGCTTTACGTGTATAGTTGTGCCGTTCTTCAAATGGACAGGGACCGGGACCGGCCTGTACCGGACACTTGGCAATGTGTTCCACTGTTGGGCCCAAATCACCACATTGATTGCCTGGCGTTATGACCACTTTTAAATGCTGGCCAATGTCTTCGTTACGAGTTGTTAGACTTAAGCCTTCGCCGCACAACTCCCACTTTGCGTCACGTTGAAGATCACCGGTTGGCGTCTGTTGGAGTTTAAATGCAGATAAATATTATATCGAAGTCTTGCGCATCTCTCTGTTGCAGCATACTTACCAACTTGGCTCTGTACCACGCGCCTTGGCAATATGCACGTTCGGCAAATTGTAGCTCCAGCTTACTCGGATAAACAAGAAAACCGGCCAATATTGATGATGGCAGTTGTACTGTTTGTGCCCAAGGCTGATTTAGCACAATATCGAATTGCTTGTCAAGGACGCGCAGCTTTAGACCGTTGTTAATGTCTTGCAGCAGTTCAGTGAACGTAATATCCGTTATGCTCTCCTTACACTCGCCACGTAAAAAGTCTATATTAATCTGAGTTTGTGAAATCAGCAAATATAATTAATAGTTGACACTTTAGTACGCATTGTATTTACCAAACTTGGTATTTCCACCGGCAACGGTTCCGGCACCTGTGCGGGAGTTGTCTTCTTCTTCTTGTTGCGCTTAGCTTTCTTTTGAAATTCTTTTTCTATATTACTACGTATGCGTACCAGCGCATCGTCGATTTTCTCATTCATGCGACGACAGAAATTGAAATCGCGATCAATTTGGAGATTTTCATTAATGTAACGAAAACTAATGTGCAACTCCTCGCTGTCCTTGGCGTTGCGCAAGTATGCTTTGCCCATCTCGTAGCGTGACCTATTGGCCTGAGAACCGTAGCACTGACAATGTTTTTTTAAACCGTAATATTTATTATAATTGCAATACGTGCGCGGTATAGCCGAACGTAGGTTAAAAACGAGTGCCAGCATTTGCAACACTAATATCCAACACACCTGTTCGGTAGTAATGGCGCCGACAACGATGAGAAAAGAAAACAAACGCAAACAGCTGATGCCGCACTTTGGAACAGTTGAGAACGGAGTGGAGTGACAAGAACGAATGAAACACAACGCCACTTCGAAAGCATCAAATAGAATGAGACACAATGTGAGACTGCAAAATTCTTGCCGAAATTCGATATGAGTATGAAGAGCACAACATTATACTTATGTATTCATATCGGTGCAGCAGCGCTTGACACTTGAAGCACTTTTGCATTTAAATAAATTAATTATATTTTAACTGCAAACTGAAAATTGAATGAAAATACAAAAACTGTATTTATTTTTTTTTTTTAATTTAAATTTTATTTATTCCAATTTTTATTTCATTACAATATTCAGTATTCAAATGCATCTAACCACTTATAGATTTAATTTAATTTTTCTTAGTTGTTATTATATTTAATATTATTATTAATTTTTGTTTTATTTTAATTTATTATATATTTACTCATTTATGTTTTTTCATTTTTATTTTTTTTTTCCTCAACTGCTTCTTCTTCATCGTCTTCTTCTATTTTGTTTTACATCTCCAATACGCGCACCCCGCCTAAGACAACGAAAAAAAATCGGTTTTCTTAATTTTTTTTTCTTTCCTTTAAAAAAAAAAAAATTTCAAATTGGTTTTGTATTAGAAATGTACGTCATTTGTTTTACCATTCAATTTGTATTTATTTTTTACTCATTTTTTATTTGTATTATGTTTTTTTTTTTTGTTTTCTCTATATTTAATAGTATAAAAAAATGATTTACGTTAGTAGAGTCATCGAAGAGTGAAGAAAACGAACGTAAAGAAGAAGAATGACGAACGTTTGACCGAATGAACGAACGAATCGAATCGATGAATGAATGTACGAATTAGTTTATTAAAGTATTTAAATACATTTTTGAAAGTATCTGAAGGACGAACGTACGCCAAGTGCGTAGAGCGAAAAAAATAATTGTAGCTAGTGAGCACCGTTATATGTATGTATATATGTATGCTTATTTGTATGCATGTATATGTATGTATGTGTATGAATGTGAAACGAAAGCAAAAAAATGCCAATAAGAATAATAATCGTAATAATACATATACACACATGTATATATTTAAATATATATATATTTCATATATTTAATTAACTATATAAGAAATATTTGATTTTTTTTATTTTTGGTTTTTTTTTTCTTCTGGTTTTGCTTTGTTTCATGCATTTACCACTTGTTTTATTCTCTTTTAGGTTTTCTACGCCAATTTTATATCTCTTGCTATGAGTCGCCATATTTGTTTTTGTTTGATTTTTTTAATGAAGTTTTTTCTGTAGCTTAGTTTCGATAACTGTTTGACGCCATTTTGAAAATAGTTGTAAAGTTAGTCGTTTTGTTTGTATTTGTATTTATTTATCTTTCTTTTTCATTCGTTTTTGTTTTTACTTTAAAGCTTTTCGCTTTTTTTTCATGTTGTTCTTTACTGTAAAAAACGTTTTTTTTTTTTTTGTTTTTGCATGTGTTAGTGTTGGTGTGTATGTGTTTGTGTGTTCTGCCTACAAGTAGAAGTGGAAAAGTTTCTTCAGTATAGATCGGACATGTTTTTTTATTTCTTTTGTTTTTTTTTTTAAATTTTTTTTTTATAATAATAATCTTTGCGTGTATTGTTGTTGTTTTTGTGTGTTTTATAATCCTTATAATTTTCTTAGTTTTTCCTTGTTAATAATTTGTTTTTAATGTATATATCTATATATATATGTATATCGTTTTGTTTTTTTTTCTTGTTTTTGTATTTATACAAGTACAAAAAATGAATTGTTCAGTTACATTTTTTTGTTGTTGGTTTTGTTTTTTTTTTTTTTAAGTTTAGTTATCTTATTTTTTGTTGCTTTAATTTAATTTGAGTTTTTGTTTTAGTTACTTTTAGATTATTATTTTATTTAATATTATTATTTTTGTATACAAAAAAGAGAATTTTTGTTTAGTTTCTTTTTTTTCTTGTTTTTTCTTTTTTTAATATTTAGTTAATTTTTTTTTTTATTTTTCCATGGTCCTTTGGAATATTTATTTGATTTAATTAAAAAAATGTGTATATATAATAAATTACTTGTTTTTAGTTTACGTTTTTTGTTTTTTATTTATATGTATATATATATATGTATATATATATTTTGTTCTTGTTCATTGTTGTTTTCTGCGATTGAGTTACTTTTGTTTTTGTTTACCTGAAATACAATTCACATAATGAAAAAAAGAAGAGATGTTCTTGTTTTAGTTGTTCTTTTTTTTTTTTTTTTTGTCTTCTTAAACTTGTTGGGGCGCGTGAAACCAAAGACACTGCACAGCGCAAAATGTTGCTCGCACCTTCTCGCTTCAACTTCTTCTTCTTCATCAAATACACTTGATCGTTCACTCGTTGCCATAAACAGTCAGTCAACCAGCAGCAGTCTGCAAGACTATGATTATGACAGATTATGTTTATGAGTCATAGTGTTTTTGGCTTCGGAACTCGCCCTATATAAAAAGCCATCGTTTCATAGCCAGCCTACAATACCATTCCACCTGCGCGTTCCAACATATGTGTTCAGTTCAACACGTTCCAATGCGACAAATTCACCGAAGCTTTCTTCTCAGCTGTTCTTTTTTCATATCGTTGCACTTGTTGTCGATTAACTTGATCCTTGTCACACACAAGCGCGCGTACTGCAATGACAATTACGTATGTGTGAGTGTTTTTTTTTGTATGCTCATGACGACTGCTGCTGGTCTTTGTTGTTAAACAACAACAATGTTTGTTTATGCTTTGACTTTACCAGTTAAGTGTTTTTGTTTTTGTGGTTCTGCGCTGCAACTGAAACTGTTTTTGTTTTTTTATCTGCTATTTTTTTTTAAGTTCTTACGTTTTGATTATTTTTTGCAAAGCAGTTGAAAGAACTACAACAAAACATAAGTAAAGAAATAAAAGAGGGTTTTTTTTTAAACTGTCACAAAGAAGTCAAAAAGTAGGGGAGTTTTGCCTTGTGCAACATGCCTTCTTCTTCTCCTTCTCCTTTTTTTATACACTAACTAAGCAAATGTTTTTGTTTCATGTTTTTGTTTTTTTTTTTAATATTTTTTATTCTTTTTGTTTCTTTTAATTATTATTTAATTATAATTACAGATTTTCAAATATGAGTTGAGATGTTTTAAATTTTTTTTTTATTTTTTGCTTTTATTTTCTTTTTCTTGATACTTGAAACATTGTTTTTTCTTGCTAATTGTTTTGGTTTTTTCTCTGTGGTATTTTTTTATTTTATAATTTCTTTTTTTTTTTTTTTGGGTAAATTTTTAATGTTTGATGAATTCGCTTTATGTATTTTATTTATTATTATTTTTTGTTTTGTTTTTTTTTTTCGTGTTTGAAAAAAATGTTAGTTTTCGTATAAATTTTTGCATTTGTTTCTTCTCGTTACTCATTTTTTTTACTTTTATTAATATTATTATTTTTATGCGCTATTTTAAGGTTAGTTTAACATTACTTTTAGGTATTTGTGAACAAGAAAATATAAGTAGAAAGTAAGAAAAAAAAAAAAAAAAACGAAAACTGTGTGTGTGTGTGTGTGCGTATGTGTGTGTGTGTGGCTTAGCAATATTGTTGTTGTTGGTCGCCTCAATTTCAGTTTATAAAGTTTAAACATTAAAGTATTTAAAAGTAATAGGATAATTACAAAAAAAAAAAAAAAAAAATACACGTAATATTTTTAATAATGCCACATGTTGTTGCCACAGTATTGTTGCTGTCGTTGTTGTTGTTGCTTAGGCAACGTAAATTTGCGTCAGCATTACTTTGAGCACAAATTGTAGAATTATTGATCGCTTTTGTTGCTATTGTTCTTGTTGTTTTAAATGTAAGAAAAATTGCTGACGTACAAGAAAATTAATTAAGTTCTTTATATGTATGTACGTATGTGTGTGCATGTGTGTGTAAATTGGCATAGGCAATAAATGCAAATAATTTGCTTAAGACTGTTCAATTATATATTTCTTTATAGTATTTTTATTTTCTTCTTCCCCTTGTTGCTATTGTTTTTGTTGTTGTTATTATTATTGTTGCAAATGCAATTAGTTTTCTATATGCATTTTCGCTGAGCCTGTCTGTCCCTGTGTGTGTGTGTGTGTGTGTGTGTGTCTTGCATACAGTACAATGTCTTTGAAAGCATACTCTTACACAAAGAAGTTGTAGTTGTTGTTGTCCTGTAAACTTGTTATCTTCAGTTTGTTGTTGTTTTTTTTTTTTGCTTTATAAAATTTTCTATGCCGCAAAAAGGCAAATTGAAAGTATCTAAAGTAATTTATGCCTCTTCTCATTGCTAATTAAAGGCATTATACTGTACACCTCTGTGTGTGTGTGTGTGCGTGCGTGTGTGTGCTATGCAAAGTAATCGCGCGTGAGTGTGTGCTGCTTTTGTTATTGTTGTTGCTGAACTTTCAAAATGAACGCTCTTACTTAAACACGTAAAAAAATATTATTTAAGATTTTTTATATTTTTTTTTTGTTTTATATTTTTTAATTTTTCTTTATATTAATTATACATTTATATAAATTTTTCTTGCTGTTGTTGGTTTTTTTTTTTTTTGTTGTTTACTACAAATACATAAAAGCATGGATAAAAAAAACAATATTTTCTTTTTTTTTTTTTTAGTACATTAAAAATTAATTTAATTAATACGAAGAAAATAATAATAGTGACATAAGGTTTATTTATATTTATATATATATTTATTTATATATGTATTTATATAAAAACAATAAGCAATTAATTTAATAATAATAATAATTAAAAAAAAAAAAAAATTATAGAAGATTCAATTTTCTTTTGTTTACTTTATTTTTATTAATTATTTTATTTGTTTTTAGCTTTGCGCTTAAATATTATGCATAAAAAATAGGAAATAAAACATGTTTAAAAAGAGACAACAAAAAAAGAAATAAAGATAAATGAGCGTGTAAAATGTAGTAAGAGAAGTACAAAAAAAAAAATAAAATTTATTAAAAAAAAAAAAAAAAACAAAAACCGTTATTGAGCGTTTTTGTTGCTGTTTCCGTTACCGTTGTGCGTTTGTCTGCATGTGTTTGCTTCTCGCTCTCGCTCGCTATCTCTTTCTCACTCACTGTGCGTGTCTGTGTATGTGTGCGATCGCTTTGCTTACTTTGTGTGTATGCGTGTGCGTGTATGAGTTGTATTTCCTTTTTGTTCTTGTATTTCAATTTTGCCAATTGAATTTTCTTTGTTATTTTTGCTTTAATTTAACTATTTTGTTTACTATTTTTTTTTTTACGGAAATTTGAGCTTAATTTCTAATTTTCATCATTTTCTTCATTAAGTTAAGCTTTTCTTTTTGTTTTATATATATATACTCGTTTCACACCATCAACATCAGCATTTTCATTGTTTTTGTAGTTATTCACGCTTTTTTTATATATATATATATATCATCATTATTAAGTATTATGTTTTTTTTTTTTTTTTTTGTATATCCTTTGCTAAATTGTACAAATTTTTAGTTAATTCAAAGTCTGGCAACATTTACACAATCACAGCAAACCTTAAATAAGCTAAAAATTTGTGCTAACAGTCTAGAAAAGTGATTTTTCTTGTGTATGTTGTTGTTGTTGCTGTTGTTGTTTGATCAGAAAATCTCTGAAATTATTATTAATTCAAGGAGGTCGTTAAATAACGGAAGATGATTTTCTTTTTTTTTTTTTTTGTTGTTGTATGAGTAACAGTTTATTATTTGCATGAAATGAGTATGTCTGATTGTTTGTGCATATATGTCTGCCTGTGTGTGTGTGTTTGTTTATATGTATTCGTGTGTATGTAAAAAAAATTATTCGATCGGAGCACACAAGTCATGAGTTAATGCAATAGAAACTGAGTGATGACTTTGATTTGTTTGCTTACTTTACACTGTGCATGAGTAAGTAGTTGTTGTTGTTGTTATAGTTGTAGTAGTAAAGGTTGGTCGTTTCACTTATGCCGTTTACATTATTTCTCTCTCATTTTTTCACATACGCTCTTATCAATTTCTTCATTTTTTTTTCGCTCATGGTTCACGGCTGCTGACACACACAACACTTTCCACTCTCTCTCTATTAAACGCGCGCTCTCACTCGCGTGCTTATTTAGACTAAATGTTGTTGTTGGGGTTGGCTTGAGCTCAGCAATGCAAAACTTCTAAATTATTGTTGTTGTTGTTGTTCTCTTTGCTTATGCACGCATTTTAGTGTGACACAATGTAAGTGTATATGTATGTATAATAAATGATGATTGCATTATGATTTCTTATTTGTTTTTGCATTTTTTTCTTTTTCTTTTTGATTTTGCCTTTGGTACTTTTGTAAATTAGTTATGCCTTATTTTTGTTTTTGTATTTTTTTTTTTTTTTTGGAATTTACACAAAAAACAGTCGCACTCTTATACTCTTGTGGGTGTTTTTTTTTTTGGTAATGATCATGTTCATTATGCGCTCAACATCATTAACGTACTCATGCACAATTCAAAGGCTTGAAAATGTCATTTGCTGTTGTTGTTGTTGTAGTAGTGTTTGCTTTACATGTTGTATGTTATTTTGTTTTGAGCTGTTGTTGTTGTTGTTGTTCTTTTTAAATACAATTTTGAGGCATATAAAGTTGTTAATTATTATTATAAATCAGTTTTTTGTTTATGGTTTTTTCGCTTCCTTTTTTGTTTTTGTTTTTTTCTTTTTTTTACATAAATTTTTAAGTTTAGATAAATTTTGCATAGCTTATATGGCCGCCATTGTTTATGTGTGTGTGTGTGTGTGTTTTTTTAATAAAAAAATGTTGTAATTATTTTTTAATTTTTTTTTTTTTTTGTTACTCATTGTTTTCTTGTTGCAGAAATGTTCAATTTTGTTGTTGGTTTTCATTTTTTTTTTTTTATTTTCATTTCTTTAATTTTTTTTTATCTCATTATGCGCGCTCGCTTTTTTCATATTGATTTTGTTTTTGTTTTTCTTTGTAGTTGTTGTTGTTGGTATATATATAAATTAAATACTTAAAAGTAATAAGAAAAAATGTTTTATAAAGTGTATTGGTTACTCTTTCTCTCTCTTTCTTACGTTTTTCCATTATCTTTAGGGTTTTCTTTGTTTTTGTTTTTTTTTTGTTTCTTTGTTTTTTTTTTACTCAATTTAAATTTAATTTCTTTTTTTTTTTTATCTTTTTATATTTTCATTTTACTTGCTGTGGTTTTGTAAATGCTTCTTCTTCTTCGCTATCAACATCATCATCTTCTCAACATTATCATCATCATCATTTTACTTGTTCTCATCGCTTCTTCTTCTACTTCATCGTGCGCTAATCAATTTTGTTTTTAATTTTATATATATATATATATACTTTTTTTATGTTTTAACATCTACTAACTTCTCTCTTGACTGTGCCACGGCAATCATCATCATCATCATCATCACTGTGTTTGTCAGCTAAACATCAGGAAAACTATCATCTAAATCATCATCGCCATCATTAATAGCATCATTGCTTTTTTTCTGTCTGTCTCTGTCTAGTTTTTATTTTTCTTTTTTTGTTGTTGTTGTCTGTCCGTCCATTTGCATAAAGTTTTATCTTCGTTCTCGTCCCAGTCGCCGTCATCATTGTCATGCCATACAACTCAGCACATAATATAATCTATGCATGTATGTACGCACATACATATGTGTATGTTTTGTGAGTTTGTATATGCGTTTGCGTAAAATAAGTGCGTGTGTGTGTGTGTGTATGTAATATTATAATCAACATGCACTTCCTCGTCGCTTCCGTTCGATATAATAAACTAAAAAGCGCTTCAAACGTTCTCACTTTTTTCCAGCGACTTTTGACTTTACGCTAATAATACATGTTGTTTGTTTATGCATGTGTTTAAGTATGTATTTATATATATGTATATATATGCGTGTGTGTATGTATGTTTATATATAGTATATATTATCTTTCATTTAATATATAAATTTTGTTTGCAAGTCAATCTTAAATGTTCATAGGTAGATTGGTCTGTTGGTCAGTCTGTCTGTCATTTAGTCGGTCAGTCACTCATTTAGTGTGTCGGTCTCGTATTTTGCTTATTGGTATGCGTAAATCATTTAACTTAACTTAAAACTTATTTAGATTTACTGTTACAAAGCGTCGGCAATGTAAGTTACGCTCAAAGCTATTGCGTTGTCAATGCAAGTGTCGTTATCTTTGTTATCGTTGTCGTTGTTGTTGTTGCTGTTGTTGTGATTGTTGTTGTTGCCGTCATTCGTCATTGTCCTTGTCATTGCCAATAATACTACAAAATGTCAACGCTGCTATTGTTGGTTCTTCTCATTGTTATTATTGTTGTTGTTGATGCTGCTGATGCTGATTGTTGGATGTTGTTGCTATCTCTTTCTTTCCTATAACAACGACAAATGGACGATGTTGTTGCTATTTGCCATTGCCGGTGCTTTTCACCTACTTTGATGCTGATGCTGCTGCTGTTGTTGTTGTTGATGCTGCTTCTGTTGTTGCCGTTACACCTGCTACTGCTGCTGCTGCTGTTGTTGTTTTGTTGTTGTTTGTTGTTGTTGTTGCTAATGATGATGTTTGCATGCTTAGTTCCACACACGCAAGAAGGAATCCCATGATCCCGTTGCCACCGCCATACCATTCTCAGTAACGCCAAGACACGATACACGATTATCATGACCAGCCAATATGCCTGATCGTTCCGCTTTCATCGTATCCCAGACATTACAATTGAAATCATCATAGCCGGCTAACAACAATCGTCCGCTCTTCGAGAACGCAACCGATGTGATGCCACATATGATATTATCATGCGAGTACATTGCTAGCTCTTGATCGGCACGTATATCGAATAGACGGCAGGTCGCATCATCGGAACCAGTCGCAAACGCTTGACCATTGGGGAAGAAGGTCACAGCATTTATATCTGATTCGTGTCCGGGGAATGTCTGTTTGCAGACACCCTCACGTATGTCCCACAGTTTTGCGGATGCATCACATGCGCCCGATACGAAGGTCTTACATTGTGGCGCCAATGATAGCGCCATTACATCGCCCGTATGTCCAAGGAACGAAGTAACCTGCTGTCCGGTCTCAATATCCCATAAACCGCATGACATATCACCGGAACTGGTAACGATTTGATTGTCGTCCAGAAAACGGCAGCATGACAGATAACCACCATGACCAGGCAGTTCGCGAGACACGCGTACATTGCCCTCGCGTGTCTTTAGGTTGTATATTGAACACATGTTGTCGAGGCCACCGCAGGCGACATAGCTGCCCGATGGCGCATACGCGCACGTCATCACCCATGACGAACGCAATGGTATGGCGTGCACCTTATTAGTGGTGTGCGAGTCCCAAACAATCAATTTTCCGTCCTGTGAGGCCGACACAAGATTCCTTGAATCGTTGCCCCAATGCATTG
This sequence comes from Phortica okadai, assembly GCA_034638295.1. Taxonomy (NCBI): domain Eukaryota; kingdom Metazoa; phylum Arthropoda; class Insecta; order Diptera; family Drosophilidae; genus Phortica; species Phortica okadai. The sequence goes on along the minus strand of CM067848.1, from coordinate 54,126,541 downwards.
CATAGATTTTGGCCAAATGGCCGCGCAATGTGCGACGTGTACGCATCTGTATGCGACCGATTGGTTCAAGTGATGCGGCCGCCTGCACCAGACTTGTGTCGCAGGCTGCCTTTCGGGCATCGCGTATGGCATTTTTTAGTGATTCGGCTTCTTGCCTTAAATTATCTAATTCATTCATTCTCCTGTTTACCGATCCGGCTGGCGGCTAAATACGACCTGTGCGTGACTGACTGTGTTCGTTCGACTTTCTGGGCCGATCTGTGACTGACTGACTGACTGTCTGTCTTCCTGTCTCTTTGACTATGACTGTAACTTTATTTTGCTGTTGCTGTTGTTGTTGTTTATCTTCTTGATTTTTGGTTTTTTGTAGCTGATGATCGAAAGCTTAGCTTTTTTTGGTCGTTCTTTAAGCTTAACTTTTTTTTTGAATATTATAAATTTTTTTTTTTTTTTATTTAAATGCGTTGAAATGAAGCACTTCGACGGACGATTTACTGACTGACTGATTGACAGACTGTCTGTATGGCCTGATTGATTGATTTGCTCTAGCTATCGGTGGTGGTGGTGGGGGGGTGAGATGAGGGTGCGGCTACTGAGGGCGACTCACTTTTGCACTGCTTCTTTTCTTTTTTCTTCTTCTTGTTGTTATCGTGTACTGCTACTGTGCTGCGATTTAAGCACACACACACAACGACAACTGACCAACAACCGATTTAATATCGTCGTTGGACTTTCAATCTGTCGATTGCTTTCCTGCTTGTATTAACCTGCATGCAGCTGGGTGAGAATCCGCTCCACACCTATGCGACTGACGTCTACTGCTGCTGCTGCTGGTATTGTTTCTCTGCTACCGCTGCTGCTGCTGCGTTCTGTGGGCAACACGACGTCGATTATTTTTATTAATTTTTGTGCGTTTTCACAACTTTACGTGCTTTTTTTTTTCTTGTGCTCCGTTGCGGCCCGATTTTTTCTAGTTTCGTATTTTTTTTTTTTTTTCTTTACCGTCGCTGTTTTTTTTTTTTCACCAACACACTCTTTGCTCACTCACTCGCTGCTATTGCTGCTGCTGGTCGCTCGCTGGCTGACTGGCTGGCGCTGCTGTCTCAGTGTATGTGTATGTATATCTGCCTCTTCCAATTTTTCAATTCCGTTTCGTGTTCGATTCAATTGTATGTAGTCTCGGGGTCTCGGACAACGACAGCGGCGATGATGAATAATTTTCTTAGTAATTTGTGCTATATTTTTTCACATTTATCGCTTATTTTTTTACATTCAATTCATTAACTATATTTGCGGCTTTTAGTTAACGTTTTGCACTTATTAACACACTTTTTGTTAAATTGTTTATACGGCGTTATAAAGAAATTCGATTTTAAAATTTTCCGTTCACTTTTACTGCCGCAGGAGGAAAATGAAAATTTTTCTTCTCTGACTTGGTGCGTGCGCTCGTAGTTCGTTCGTCGTTTGGTTCGCCTGCCTGCTTGCTTACTCGCTCGCTCGCTTTTTTCCTTCCTTCCTTCACTTCACTTTGCTTTTTTGGTACACCAAAATTGCAATTTTTGCACCCTCTACCATACAAGGGGTAAAACTGATTGGCGAGAACGGTACAGCCAGTGTATACATACAGGGCGGCATGCGACCAAGTGTAAGCGAGACCAAGCGTGTTTGTGTACATTCAGGCGTATGAGATAGCGTATAACATTGTGTTTACATGCAGGTTGACGCATTTACACCAACGGGATTTCAATTCGGCAAATGTAAGGCAAAGATTTTCAAAAGTCGTCGTATTTGAAGTGAGACCGCAACACAGGGTTGCAACATAGTAAAAAGAGAGAAGAAAAATCAATTTTAGTATGTTTTTTTTCATACAATTTATATATTTTTTTTGTAGTTTTACAATCTCACCAGAGCGCGCTCTCGCTCTCTGACAGAACAGTGAGTAAGAGCGCGGGCGAGTGTTTCATTTCACACACACAAACACATGCACGCATTTATATGCTCCAGAAAATATTTTCATGATTTCTGGAAATTTTATTTAAGGTACTTTGCTTACACTTTCTTCTTGTTTTAACTCCACGCACTCGTTTTGTGCTCAAAGGAAATTGATCAACACAATTTTACCACTTTTGATTTAATTTTTTTGAATCAAACCATTTATTTTTGTATTATTTCAACACAAAACGAACTTTTCCGTGCTCTGTGGCCAACACCTCTTTTCTTTGCTTCTTCTTCTCTCTCGGATAGATGTTCAGTAAGAAGAAGCATAAAAGTGTACAAATTGAGTGCTGCCACCTTCAATATTTTTCTTGGCAGTTCAAAAGGTAAAGTTACCTTTGCCTGAAATTTAAATAAAAATCGCGAATCAGTTAATGTGGCTATTTTCAAGCATTCATTTCTAGAAGTTATCTTTGGTTCTGTGTTGGTAACTTTTTGTCTTTTCTGCTTGATCTATCCTGATTTGAAAACACTAGTGGCAGCACTGGTTGACAATTGCCGCAAAATGTTGCAGATTCTGTTCTTCTCTTTGTACAAAATTAACATTTTTCCACCCAAAAATGACAGAATGTCTGTTGAACGAATTTGTGGTTAACAGTGAAATGTTAGGACTAAGTGTTGCCAAATTCGCCATTTTTCAAACTCGGGTGCGCCTATTTTAATGAAATTATCGGTTGTACCGTGTAGGGTCCGTATTAAGGGGAGGTCCATAAATTACGTGGGATAAAATTAGGGGAGGTGGGCTCAGCAAAATCTCACCAAATCTCACCTATGGGGAGGGAGGTTCATCGGACATCTCATGTGATTTTTAAGTTCACTCACATGAAGTGAGTTCGATTTCACTAACTCACCGACACACTTCAATTTTTCTTATTTGCTTTGACAAAAATGAATAATAATTGCTTTGTGTAATTAATGTTTATCTTAGCGCATCGCTACCTCCGGATTAGAGATTTGCAAGTGTACTGACTCATGTCATGATGCATTTCAAGCGAACATACACCAGTTGATCTCCAGCCCTGATCGTTAACACCCTGTGACCATGCTGTAAAAACGCTGCCAACACTCACACGGTTGCCAACTTAGAGGTTTTCCCCCTAAATTTAGGGTTTTTTGAGTCGAATTGGTTTTTTTAGGGGTGCTATATTTTAAGGGGTACTTTCAGGTTTTTTTTTCTCAAACTTTGTTATTATAGTAAAGGTTTTCATGTCCAACTCGGTGACGGGCCATTCATTAATTTATGGTAAGACGATTTTTTTTAATAAAAACGCGAAGGTCATCTGGCAACGTAGCAACCAGATAGTGAGATCACGACTCGGAGAGCAACAGAATTTTAACTGGGCTAAAGAGAGGATTGAGAGACCCCGATGATTTACAGTGTGGTAACAGCGTGGTAACAGCCCTGTTGAACCCAAACTTGGAAATCAAGTGGCGCATGTTCGCTTGAAATTTTAGGTAGACATGAGTGGGTACACCTGCCTGTCATGTGCCTGAGCGAAGGTTGCATAATAGATATAATTTAGCGTATGTCTGCTTGAAATTAAAATTCTTAAATTTCAGACCTACCAAAGTTTTTACAGATTTTAGAAAATCGTATAAACTTCACCTCTTGGTGAGATTTAGTGAGATTTTGATGAACCCCCCCTCCCCTTAAGGAGATTTTAGGCGTTTTTGGTTAGCGTTTAGGAATACAATTTTTTGAAAGTTGGTAATACTGAACTCTCTGATTTCCATGTTAGCCTACCACAGACTCTCTTTTTTTAAACAGACTATTTAAACTATTTTGCCTTTTTAAAACAGCCTATTTTAGTTATGGATTGGCTGATTCAGCCATCTTTGCTTCTCAAAAAATTGGCTACACTGGTGTCCAGCGAGAACGTTAAACGTTGCCAGATTTTGTAATTAAAAAATTTAAAATATTTGTTGTTGCTATTATGTTAGATTAAAAATGATTTCAACATTAACAATTATGAAAAATAAATAAATAATCTATTAAAGACTTGTTTGAAAGATGGTAGCTTGCGAAACGCACCTTACCGTTAGCCGTCTTGGAGTGAAAGGGACAGCTATCTACTGACGCATTTGTGTGTTTCATTCGCACAGCGCACTGAATGGGCGTTGTAACGACTCACTCAGCGCCGATCAGAGACCACAAGCTGGAGGATACACAAACATTCGCCAAACAACAACAACAGCGAACGAACTGTTTTACCTACACCCAAGATGGTGGTTAGGGTGGAGGCAAGGCAAGACAGCTGACTAGGGCACAAATTGCCGTGATCTCAAAATCGTCAATAGGCTTAGATTTCGTGATAGCGCAGAGACATTGAGCATTGAAATCAAACTTTGATCAAGCAAAAATTTTATATATTCACATGCAAACGCATTTAAGTATGTAGATACATCCGTACTTGCACACATACATACACAAATTTTAGTCATTGGGTGGGTGTGTGTGTGTCTGTTTTAATGAAAATCCTGTCTTCCTTAATGGGGTGTTGTGATTTACACACACGCCCACCTTTCCCCAACGCACAGACACATACACACCCAACTAGCTGTCAATTCCAATCATTCTCGCTTGTCGAACTCCATTTTCATCAGAAACCACCTAACGCCCTAGCCAGCAGCTGTCCAAATTCCATGGAATGCTGCAAACGGACAGCAACAATAAGAAAAAGAACAAAAAAAAAGATGTATATGTATGTATGCTTACTATTGCTATTTACACAGAATTTATTCGCGTAGAAAATTATTATTTTATAAATCATTACATTAAAATTTAGATTACAAATCATCACTTATGCACATACACTGAAAAAAAATCTTCATGCTACGCTCTCTATTGAAGTAGAGCTAAAATAAAATAAAAATTAAAACAAAATGTATAATAAACATGAACTTAAACGAAACATTGAAAAACAATATTAAATATTTCATTAATATTAATTAAACTCAAAAATGTTATATGTAATTCAATTATTATTATTGTATATCCTAAAATGAACGTAAGAACGAAATAATTTTGGTAATATCTTGACTGCTGTTTGATGGTCAACATAGAGGCACTGAAATTTCCAAAATCTTTCATCCTGATGGTGTTGTTATTTGCTGTTGCTGTTGTTGTTGTTGCTGTTAGTTGTTGTAGTGATTGTGTTGATTTAAAGTGGCAAATTGTCGTCTATTCGCCGCTTGCATTTCATTCTAAACCGATATCGAATAGTTTGTTTCCGTAAAGACCTGATAGGCATTATCTATGAAACATTTTTATAAGGGAGTAAAGGAAAAGCGTCATAAGTATTAACAGTTTAAAGAACTATAGTAGGTATCATTACATTTTTGATGACGTAGCAAATAAATTATTGCATTGGATTATTATTGGGTGAATTAAATGGATCGCCATCTAATAAATAAAAGAAATAAAAAAACCAAACAAAACAAACATTGAATAACTTAAGGAAATTTCATATATAAATATTGTAACAAAAAACTGGCAATATTTATCAAATATGTACTCAAAAAAAATAAAACGATAAGACTCGAAAGGTTCGTTCAAAATGTTCCTTAATATGAAGATTACTAACCAGCATTGTAGGTTGTTGACTTTGGCAGATTGACGACATCACGACGGAAGGTGGACAAGTTCTGTGTGAATCTATAAATTTGCGCAAAGGCGTAAATGAAACAGAAAATATTTGAAATTACTTTGCATATTTACTTTTCTTTATTCTTGCCGGAGACATTACGCTCAATGCCGTACATCAGATCATCGAACCATTGCGACATTGTTTGTTGCTTCTGCACTGGCTGTGTGCGTATTATGCTCTCTTTCAGCGAGCTGTCAAAATGCATAAATAAAATGATTAACGCAATTGAATTGCAACAAGTGTGTGTGAGTGAGAGAGGGAGAGAGAGACTTACCGATAGTAGTCTTCATACAGCAATATGAGCACAAGCAGCGGACGCGACATGAACCATTGATTGCGACAGTCTTCTGATAGAACATTATTTAGCAGCGTCGACATCATTGTCTGTAACAGCTCGGAATTCATTTCGACAACCTGTACACAAGCATTGAAGTAATATTACATATAAGCTTAATATGCTTTTGTTGTTGTAAGTTTTACCTTAAGGAACTGTGCGTTTTCGGCTGTTAAATTTCTCAGCTTTTTATTTGGGAATGTCGACACTATTAAAAAGCGGAGCGTTGAAAAAAGAAAAATGCATATGTAATTTGAAAAAAAAGATCAATGTAAAAGTTTATGCTTACGCTTGAGCTGCAACTGTTTAAAAATGTACGATACGATACTATCCAAAATGGTGCAGCAGCTAATGTAAATGGATGAATCTATAAAAACACACAGCAAAAAGAAATAATTAATGTGTCACTTGGCAAACGGTACACAACGTACCAAGCGCGGTCAGGCCCTTCGTTAGACTCTCCAAGACATAGACAAAGGCGCGCGGCTCCAAACCGGCAAGATACGTTATATGATCCTGTGACAGACAATTCAGCAAATTGTAATAGGCTGAGGCGAGTTTCGGATACTCCTGTGTATAATAACAACAACGTCAATGAAATTGATAAGACCGAATGAGAGAGAGAAAGAGTAATGGTGTGAAAGAGAGAGACTTACAAGTAAATCACTTTGCTGTATCGATAATATTAGTTTAGCAGTCACATTGAGTACATTATCGAGTGTATCATCGCCATAGAGCTTGAAAACACCACAATTCACATAATTGCCGCCAAGCGCATTCTTTAAAATCACAAAACATATGGAAATTCCTTTCAGACGTAATGCATACAATTGATCACGCGGCACATCCAAATGCAGAATGCGATTTCCGTATATGCAAATCAATTTGGAAGCTTCACGGAATAACAGTATGCCCATCGGACTTGAAACATTGCCGGCCAAACGTTGCGTACGACAGTGCACCAATTCGGCAAACAATTTCAGCACGGGTGTAGTTACGGCCGGATCATGCGCCCAAAGTTCAACGGCTCGTATGAGTATCGACAAATAATCTGTATAGTAGCTAAAAAAGTAAAACAAAAAATGGAACGAAGTAAGCAACTCAATCAACTCAAATCAATGCGTCAAATACTTACAGCCATTCAAAGAGCATTGTGTACTGCACACGTGCATTGAGCGGCAGTGCAAGGCCACGTAAATCGCGCGCTAGGCCAATGATCGCCTTCTTTGCCTCTTCGTTTGGGAAGACATTGGAGTCCATTAATACAGGACCCAGGGACTCAAATTGATCTTTGAAAAGTGAAAGTATAAATTTTGATGAATATTTGGTGTCTTTTTTTTAACGCCTTACTTGTAAGCGGCGTCAAGAAATTGTAGAAACGCTCTTCATCCTCGCCCAAATCAAACATCAAGAGTCGTCCTAGTGATGTGTAAAACATTGTGCGGCAACGCATTTCGCTTAGCGAAGAATTCGTGCCGAGAAATGGAAAATGATCGCTTGTGTGATACGACAACATGAATTGCACTTCGTCGAGCTTGGCCAGCTTTCTTACAGAATTGAAGTGCACAGAGAGATCGGAGAGTAACATTAGCGTCTTTGTGATAATTTGCTCAGAACGTCCCCAGAATTTCAGATTTGTTATGCTGCAATGCAAATGTGCAAAATTATTACAAACATTGCAATTATTTGTGATTCAACTTGATATTTACATTTTACGATTAATAAAACTTAGCAGCATTTGTTCATCTTTGAGGCCGAAGACCTCGCTTAATCGCTTGTAGACATTCGCCTTCTGTCCCTGCTCGCTACTGTGCATTTTCCGCACCTGATCGAGAAAACTAAGCATAGCCAGCTCGAGTTTCTCGCAGCCCGCTTGCGGTAGACGTGCATCCGTGAGGCGCATTAGTTGCAGTACGCGTATAACCAGTTCAGCGTCCATGGTGTCATGCTCATCACATGACGTCACGGATAAACGGCCAACTATAGCCGAACCAATAATGTAGACCAGCCAAGTTAACTGGAGTTCGTGTATGGTGATGTCAATGGGATTCGCATTGGGCGTTTGCACCAAGTTCTCGTACTCGTGTGCCTTCAAATCAAAATGTTGTACAAGCAAATTGCAAGTTTTGTTGTATTCACAACGTTCGATAACCGATAGTTGCTCCAGTTGTTGCTGTACCATGCACAGATCATCCAATGGATCGTCCAAATTATCGCGCACAATAACCGGCACGGCATCCACGCGTGACTCAATGTACGCCTTGATCACTTCTGGCGTATATGTGCCGAGCAAATGCGGATCCGGTGATTTAACATACGGCACTGAGGCGACCATGCGCTGCCACAGTGTCAGCAAATAATGTACGCTATTCGGTGCAAATTGCCACATCTGAAACGTTATTGCAATTGAAAAATCATATTCATTTTTGCCATAATGTGCACACACTTACATGCAACGATTGAACCGTGAATTTGGCAATAAGTTGTATAGCCTCTGGATAGCATGGTACGGCAATGAGCTCGCCCAATTGATAATTTGATTTCAGTCGTGCCAAGAGACGACAAAACTCATGATAGTTATCGGGATCACTTAGGCCCTGATTGGTACAAGCGAATAATTACAATTTGAGAAGATCTTTTAATTGATTATCAATTACTTACATGTAAGTTTGTCAGTATGTCTTTGACGCCTTCAACCAAGTGCGTGAGAAATTTGGTACGTTCAGAGTTAGAGAACAGAGAACGACGAACTGATGTCATCTGTACGAGACAAGACAAAGAATAACTGGCCATGCCATTTGGCAATAGTTGATACAAATCGAAGAACAATTTCAAAGTGTTTGCATCGAGGAATGCCGGACGCCAGGATGTGGGTATCTGTATAGGTGATGCGAACAATATGTTGATACAAGGAGATATGTGATAGAATATAAGGAAAATAGTAGTTACCTGCACATTGTTCATATCATCGGCAGATTCATCTGTTGAACTTCCAATGAAATCAAAGCTGAGACAGTTTTTAGTCAAGCGTAAGACGTGCGATATAAGTCTGTAGCGACGACATTAATTTCATCATTAATTGCAATTTGTATGTATATATGAATCTAGAACTACTTACGCTTGCTGTGAGTCGTCCAGGTAATTCAAATTTTTACTGTTGTCACGCGCTGTCACGAGCAGTGAGCATGACAAAAGGAATGTATCGTACAGCTGATGATCGCGATAGGACGTTGCTATTTTGCGATTGCGCGAAAAGGATAAATTCACATCAACCTCGATTATTGAGTTCATTTCCGAGACAAGCTGTGACAATATCTGTACGCCGATTGTGCAATGCTCCACGGAACCCTGTGAATATAACAAATCAAACATAAGTTTTAAGTATTTTCGGTAATTGTGGAATTCTTACGAACCTGCAAAAACTTTTTCACATCCTCGAGTAGATTTTGAAAAATGTGCTCGCTTTTGTATGTATCAAACCAACTGTATTTGGTTATCTTTGCGAGCAATGTGACCAACGATTGTACAACAAAGTGTTGTAGATTCGGTCTCGTTGCCAAATAGTTAAGCACATAGCCGCGTATTTCAACGCGCTGTATTAGCGACAGTCCTGGTATCAATTTTGTGAGCGTCGATGCGGCCAACAGTTGTGAGTAACTTGAATCTGCTCGATCCAATAGCATTTGACATTTCGGCAATGCATCCTGGCAGCTGACAAATGCGACGAGCGCCTTTTCCGCATCAGAGCGTATAACTGAATCGGTGGCCTCATATAATTGCTTGCAAAGATTTTCCAGTTGTGGCACATCCTAATTAGAATAAATAAAATATATATATAAATTACAAATATAGCAAAAACAATAACAACTGCAAATATTCCAGCGAATAGAATAACATAACCTGAAAACAACAGTCAAGCACATCATAAACTGTAAATATTGCAGCTACCGGCGGTTTGCATGTTATGCGGAAAACTACGAATGCCGCTGTCGTCGTACAATTCTGTCGCCACCGCTGCCGACGCTACTGGCGCCGCTACTAAATACAACCGACTATTTTCACAATTGCAGCGCCAATTGTGCCACTTACCATTTTGTTTTGTTTTTTTGTTTTTATTTTTGTTATTTGTCGGCCCAAATGAATTTTCAAGTTTATATTGTTATAAACTAATGCACGCCTAAACCGGCGCGCGATAACCAAACTATTCAACTGCACTAATCACAGTATTATTTGTTGGTCCGGTTGTTATGTTTTCACTAAACAAACTAACTAAATCTGGAGCAGCTCTCCTCTCGACGCTTGTAGTCACTGACTACAAAATGTTTGTGTTGTGTGTTTACACGGCAGTGGATTTGTGTTTATTTGAATTGAGTCTAAAACAAAAGTCAAAAGATACAAACACATCGAATTTCCAATGAAGAAGTCTTGAAATTAAATAATTATAAATTCTTGAGTTGCTTTTCAAAAGCAAAAGGCTTTTTTGGTTCGCTCCAGATATATCGTAGTTTGTTTTTCTGCGATCTTGAATCAAGATCATCCACGAACTTGAAGGCTGATGATGTTTGATGGTTGCTCAGATAGTTAGCTGAGTGCCTCCTGAGGAACGGAGACGGAAAAACAACAAAAAACTGAGAGGGTCCGCTGTCGCTGTCAGTGATGCCAAATTAGTTATTTTCCTGTTGTTTTGGCTGTTGTTGAGTCTCGATTGCGTGAAAAGTTTTGAAGCAGTGGCAGAGGTTATTTTGGTAATATAGAAATGGCAAAATACTGTATTTCAATTTACAGTTACCACTGCTAGGTTACGTTAGTTATTATAAGAACAGAAAGCACGCAATAATTTGGATTAGAAGCGAAAATGAGACGGCACTGGAAAAAATTTGACGAAAACATAGAAATACTGAGGAGCGATTTTTGTCTAAATTTGGGATGACTTAGCAGCACTTTTTGGTTAACTGATTTTTGAAAAAAGAATACATCATCTATATTCAACTACTTTACCTTTTTAAAACAGATTTTTTGCCTTAATTCCCTTAAAAAGAGCTTTTTCTGCTTCAAAGACATTCGCAAAATGGCTATTGATGAATAGAGGAGGGAAAACAACAAAAAACGGTGACGAACCGCTGTGTCATAGAAAGATGAAAGTGGCACCACTGCTGAAAGCGAAGAAGCTGAGTAGTCATCTTCAAAAAATTATAGAAACATCTATGTTTCCTTGAAATAGTACGGTTCATGAGCCATTTCAGTATTCCTCTTCAATTTGTTGAAATTTTGTTTAAAAAACAACAAAATTCAGTGTCATTAGTGAAGAAGCAACACATATAGTGGCTAGCTCTAGCGAATCGTTTGTGGATACCGCATTTGGCTCATTATGACGACTTGACTTTCTGTTGCTCGCATCAAGGCAAACAGAAATGACTAAAAATTGCTTTTCATTTTTCAACAAGTTGTGTTTTGTTGTTGTTGCGTTGTTTTTTATTGCGTTGTATTTTGTTGCTTTTGACATTTCATCACAAGCAGAGAAATGATTTTTCATTAAGTTAGCCCGACTGCCGCTAGCTCGCAAATATCGCTGATGTTAGTTTCTTTGGCGAAAGAGGCGCTGATTTTGCGTGTATGTTAACTACAAAACAGTTTTTTGAAATTGGAAAATGCTGTAGTTTCATTGCTGATGACCAAGCTATTTTCATTTACTTTTCGGCCGTTAAAAGTGAGGACAAAAACCATGAAATTGTAGCTAACATTTCTTTTGCCAACATTTGGTTAGCAGCCGTTTAGCCGAGGTTGTGGGCTTGAGAAGTGCATTTGGAGCAAGTCACATTCATATTCTGTTAGCTAACATTCTGTTTTAGTTAGCAGAATGACGCAAGTTAGTGCTGCCACCTGCATATATCCAATTATTTGCATATTTGTACATTTTTACCTATTGATCTTTTCGAGTGGGGTGCTTAAGGAACACTTGAAATGCATATAAACGAATTACTCGAAAAAGATGATCGGTAAAATTGATAGATTTCCCGTTTGAGAATATTTGTTTAAAACTATTAAAAAGAAAAACATATCAAAAGTGGCAGCACTGCGCACAGCCACCAACCAAATCTGCTGAGTGATTTTGGGCGAGAACCGCAAACGAGCCAAAAGTGGCTTCCTTGACGTAAAAGAGTCCGCAAAAGTCTGGCTGCGCTTAAAATTGATTAATTTTTAATAACAAAGTTCATTCATTCATAAGTAAATAATTTGAAATAATTTTGGAAGTGATTTAAAACAGATTAAGGAAATCTCTTAAAAATGTCTTTGTTGATACAAATCATATCATACATGATACAAATAATATTTCTAAAGCAGAGACTAATATTTGAACCAGACAGAGGATAGCATAAAGGCACCAGTCTGATCAAAACAATTTCTAATAAATAAAATTCATCAAATATCAAATGTTTCTATGTCGCCTGCTGTAGCTCTGAGTTTAGTGAGTTGGAGTATGAAACCGAAGGTATGAGGTTCAAACCCCTACGCCACCGGAATTTAATTGTTAATAACAATAAAAAATGAATTGGTTTAGTGAGCTTCTTTTCACGTAGAAGTATTTTTATTCAAAGCATACTTTTCAGGCAACGTAGCAAATTTCACCATTCAGAATTCACCAGATGGTGATCTGACGAGTTGTGTGATCAACAGAATTTTAACAGGGGCAAAGAGCGAAATTGAGAGACCAACATCTTGAACAGAGTGGTAATAGTATTTTAACAGCGCTGTTAAAACTGAAAATGGAAAATTTTTGCCGAATGTTCGCTTGAAAATTAAGATGCCATGAGTCGGTACACCTGCAAGTCTCTAGTTTCTTATCGATAAGCTGGCGAACACATGACGATACTGGTATGTGCCTGTGCGAAGTTCTGCAGAATAGATTTAGATAAAGTTTAGAGTATGTTCGCTTGAAGTGGCAAGTGTCGTGAGACAGTTCAATCGAAAGTTCTTATTTTCAAAACTAGCAGAGGTTATACAGAATTTAGAAAACCGAAAAGAGTACAATTTTAATTTTGCTCATTTTTGAGATCTTGCGGTAAGAGCAGGGTTGCCAACTTGGGGGTTTTCCCCCTAACTTTAGGGGGTTTTTGAGTTGAATGGTTTTTTTTAGGGGTATTTTTAGTGTTTTTTTTTTTAACTTTTTTATTATTATAATAAAGGTGTTCACGACCAACTCAGTAACTCAGTAAGGCGATTTTTTTTAATGAAAACGCAAAGAACATCTGGCAACGGTTAAAAGTTCACTCGAGAGAAACAGAATTTCAACAGGGCTAAAGAGTGGAATTGAGAGACCTTAATGATTTACAGTGCGGTAAGAGGGGGGTAACAGCACTGTTAAACCGATAATGGAAATCAAGTGCCGCTTGTTCGCTTGAAATTTTAGGTAGCATGAGGTGGTACACCTTCAATTAGTTGAGAAACGCAAACGGGCCATTTGGAACAAAAGTGTCGCCGACGTCGGCAGGAGTAGAAGAACAAGAAAACCTCCCCGATTGGAGATGTGGCTAAAATCGCCAGCGGTGGTAGCGCAACATGCGCTTTATCAATAGAGAAATATGACGTTCACACAACAGTGACACAACAGTGACTCGAATCCTCTCTCGCTCTCAATTGAGCGAACATCATCTCTTGCTCTCAATCTGATTTCCAATGCGTTGTTTGCCTTATGTTTTTATATAGAACCCCGTCACTTGAACCATGATACAATTACTAAAGGTAGTCTCGTCGGCTATCGAAACGTTCGGGTTTCTTTCATGTGCGTGTTCGTTTTTTGATGAAAAAGGTTTAGCCATTTTTTTATTTCAATTTTACCGTTGGTTTGACTGGTCGTGTGTCGTTCCGTGGCTCCCGCGGATAGTTCTTTTTTTTACGTAAAAATCTCACGACGCAAAGCTGTCTAATCACCGTTCAGCGTAAATTTTTTTTTAATGAATTTTTCAATTGTTTAGACGAATCCAATTTAGAAAATTTAAATAATTCGAATAATGATTTTCTAGAAATTGTATGGTTTTTAGGGATTTTTGGTTTGTGTTTAGGGGGAAACAGTTTTGAAAGTTGGTAACACTGGGTAAGAGTATCAACGGACGTTCGCACTTGATTTCAGAACCCAACGCTAAAACGACCGACGACGATCAAATTTTTTATTTTTTTTGAAGTGCTGCAGAAATTGCATCGAACGCGCGACGATAAAAAAATATATTTAAATATTTATTAATAAGTGCATAACAATTTTTTTTTTTTATTAAGTTAAACTAATCATGTGAAGATAAGTGCTTACGAAAAAAAAAAGATATTTAAATATCAAAAAGTAAAATTCATTCAAATAAAAATTGCGTGCAAAATTTACAAAAAGAAAAGCTAAAAGAAAAAAAAATTAAAAATAATAAATGATAATTGAATTGTGTCAAATGAAAGAAGAAAGTAAATGAAGCGATTAAAACTAATAAGAGATCATACAGAGAAAGGAGTTTAATTCATGCCTTGTAATGAGTGAACGATCGGATAAAGTTGATCATCATCGTTATTATCAGCAGCCGGGCAAGAACGTGATCAGCATCATCATCGTTACTCGCCGAACAGACTCAACAGACTCAAAAACCGAAACAGAACAAGGCTTAGCACAGCTTTGGAGAGATGAGACCGCAATGAAAATGTCTGCATGAAAAGTCATCATCAAATCAGCGAAAAATACAAAAAACAAAAAATATATACATATAACAACAGCAACAACAACGAAACACACACGCACATACACATACAGAATTGAGTGAGTGCATGATTTATTTAATATTTATTATATATTTAAGTTATTGTTGTTGTGACTTTTGTTTTGTGCCCGGTTTCGGAAGCGCGGCTTCATCATCGTCATCGTCATTGTCATCGTCATAATGATCATTAGCAGCATCATTAAGCGACAAGAAGAGCAGCAAAAGCAAGAGCAAGAGCAGCAGTCAACGTCAACGTCAACATCAACATCAACCTCATCGAAATCAACATCAGCCAATTAAGTTGATGAACACGATGATCATGACGATGATGATGATGATGATGATGGCTGACTGGCTGACTGACTCGATGGGTTTGTTGATGGTCGATGGTATACTTTGTATAACACAAACACACACACACACATATACACACGCAGCCTCAGTTTCAGTTTGAACCTCAGCTTGTCCATCAAGCGATGAAATCTGCGCGAGTTCCGAAAATGAAATGGAATTAAATTAAATCAAATCGGCTTGTGTGTAAAACAAGCACAGACACAGACACAAGCACAGACAGATACAACATACAAACAGGCATCTGTGTGTATAAAGCAAGCAACAAGATATGAAGATACAGATAGATTGATAATAAAGGCAAAATATGAGCCGCAGATATGATTTTTTGCTTAAAATTGTATACATATATATGTATATACATATATATTTTTGTTGTTGTTGTGATTTTCTTCCTTTTGTTGTTGTTGTTGTTTAAATGATTTGCGCTCTCAATGCGTAAACAGTAAAATGCTCTGTTTTTTATACCGTTTACCCTCCAGACATGCAACTACTGTTCTGTGCGTTTGCACATCTGTATCTGTATGTGTGTGGGTGTATGTGTGTGTGTATTTGGTTGGAGCACGAACCCCGATCAACTGTTAAAAAGCACCATAACTTTTGATGGCTTTGTCTAGCTGTTTGTTGTATTTTTTTTTTGGGGGAATTAACGCACAACTAATGAACTTACATAAATGTATCTAGATACAAATGCCGCTGCATTAAACTCAAACAACAAACGGTGTATCTGCAAATGTCTGAGCTCGCGCGTGTGTCTGTCTGTCTGTCTGTCTGTCAGTATTTGCGTGTGCATGTGTGTGTGTGTGTGTGTGCGTGTGTCCACAAAACGGAAGGAAGGACAGCGTAAAGGGCTATGCGACACCGACTGCCGTTTGCCACCGATTTTCAAAAGGGTCGCTTTGCATTTGTTGCACTTCGCCGCCTGAAACAAACAGTTGTTGTTGTCGTTGTTGTTGTTGGTTTGTTTTCTATTTATTTATTTATTTTTTTTTTTTTTGGTTTCATTTGATGCAACTTCTTGAAAATGTCGATGCGTTTTCAGCTGTCGTCGTTTGTTTGTAGTTGTAGTTGTTGTTGTTAGTGTTGTTGTTGTAGTTGTTAGTGTCATTGCTATCAATGTTACACTTGTTTGCTTAGCTTGTCGTTGTTGTCATTTAAATAATAATCATTTAACAAAGTTCAACATGTAATTCGATACATTATCGATCATCGTGATCGATGATTTTGAGTAACTTTTGACATATATAAATCTACAAAGGCATCATCAACAATGTATGTACATATATGAGTTCCGTAACTGTAACAGTTTAAAGAGGCAATTTCCTATAGCCATGATCGCCCAACTGTCTCTCTGTCTATCTGTCTGTTTATTAATGTACTGTTTTTTAGTTAACGTAGAAATTTATAAACTATATCTGCAGGCAATTCGTATCGGATCACTATAGCAGTCAATCATCCATTGGCGTTAAGGCTTCTAGACACAAGAATTCTTGTAACTAGAACAAATTGTTATCATATAAAAAAGCGCTCAGCTAGAAACGAGCGATCGATTGAAAATAATATTAATTTTTCATAAATTTTATAACAGTTTCATATTCATAACTGCAACATGCAACATCATTATTATATTCATCATCATATCAACATCATTAACTGCTGTTTCAATCTGTTGAACACTTTAAGCGTTTATTGTTCTCCTTAACTTAATAATTCATTAAAGAATGTAAAAACAAAAAAAAAAACAACAACAACAAAAATTTATATAATTTTCAAGACATGACTTCGTTTCGTTGACAGCGCCAATGATGATTAATTTTTGTATCTTTTGTTCATGAAATTAAAGAGCCCAAAAAATAAAAAATCATGACCAACTTATGTTGATTGAATTAGTTGTCAGCACTTAACTTAATTTCGAGTTGCTTACAGAATAAGACAATAAGATACACTTGTGTAAGCTATCAAAGCCAAACGTTGATTGCCCAAAATCTACAAAACCGCACACACACACACACACACTTACGCAAACAAATGAACCGAAAATATTCAAAAAGAAATCAAAATAGAAAAAACAACAGATAATCTTTTAATTTTCAGTGCGTAAAGTGTTTTCAAATGTATCTGTTGTACTTTTGGCTTTTACAAATTCGAAAATATACTTTTTTTTGTTCTTATATATTCACGCACTCATTCACGCTCACAGATACTTTGCATTTCAGCAGCAGCAGCAGCAGCAACAGCAACAACACCAACACAAACGCCAACACTGAAAAAGCAATCTGCTCATGGCCGTCATTGATCGTTCGTTCGTTCATTCGTTCGTTCGCCAAGGGAAGTTGTGTTCTTTTGGTTCTTTTTTTTTTGTTTAATTTTTGTTTATATTATTAAAAACTCTATCCATACAACATCTGGCCAGGTTGTATACAAAAACACACGCACGCACGCACGCCTCGCCGCAGCCCAGTCACAAGCATTTCCTCTCCCCTCCCTTTCCCTTCCCCTTCCCACCACAGCCATCACTTGTGTGCTTTTCAGCCTTTAATTTTCGTTTTACTTATTACCAACTTCATTCAATGAAGTTGACTTTAGAACGTGTATGTGTGTGTGTGTGTGTGTGTGTGTGCAATTCATGCCATAAGGCACATGTTGCTGCATCATGTAGCATGCAACCAATAATTACATATTTCGCTGCGTTCTAAACTGTATTTTTAGCTTGGTTGAAGTTTGTTTTTTTTTTTCTTCTGCGTGCCTCCACTCTTGTCGGCTGTAGTCCGCCAACCCAGGCCAAACATTCGTTAGCTTATTTGAAACGCATTTTGGCAGACACTCAACAGACTTTTGAGGGCGAGTTCTGCTTTTTGCGCTCTGCCAAATTCCGCCATGTCTGATTGAAAAAGTAGCACAAAGCGTTTCAACTTATTAAATTAATGAATGTTGCACAGATTTCTACGAACAAAAAAAAAAAAAAAAAAATACAAACACATACATATGTACATAAATATATATTTATTTATATATAAAAAATATATAAATATAAAAGAAAAAAAAGCATTACTAAAAATATAAATTTTGTCTTTTTTATTGTTTTTAAAATATTTTCACTTAACAAAGCATTTTGAAAATATAAAATATATGATGATTTTTTCTTATACCCTGTACATTAGCTACAAGGGTATATTAGTTTTGTGCATGTCGACAATGTATGTAACATCCAGAAGGAGAGATCTCCGACTGTACAAAGTGTATACATATATTCTTGATCAGTATCGAAAGAGAAGTCGATTTAGTCATGTTCGTCTGTCCGGAAAAATTTAGAGAGAAAATGGGCGTGGCCACGCCTACATATAGTACAAATTTAAAACGCTTACATATCGGTACCATAAATCCTACAAGAATGAAACTTGGTGTGTTTGCTATTGGGATAGAGTGTAATAAGATTCAATCATGATATGGGCGTGGTCACGCCCACATATTGGCAAAATAAGAAAACCAATAGGTCTAGAAGAGTAAAAATTGGTATATATTATATTGAATGAAAATGACATCTTTTTCGATTGAAAATTGGGCGGGGTAACGCCCTATTACAGCCGTTACAAATTTAAGGTGAAGGGTATGTCGAAGTCGAGCACTCTCGACTACATTTCCTTACGGTTTTTTTTTTTTTTTTTTTTTTAAATTATTTAATTGAATTTATTTTGAAAAGCAAAGCATTTTTATGCAGCATCTGTTTTGCTGTCATTTCACTTAGTGTTCAAAAAGTGTTTTTTTTTTTTGTATTATTTTTTTTTTTAATTTTTGTTTGTGTTTCTTTGTTGTTGTTGACGATGAAATTCACCGTCGTCGACGTCAGTTGACAGTTGACTTTCTATGGTCGCTTGCCACCTACTCAGCTTGCTTAGATTTTATGCTTAGCCGTACCCCTTCACTCGTTTTATGCCCGTCACCTTCAACACCCCCTCAAACACACACACACACACACACATAGACATAGACATATACATATGTATGATAGAACTCAAATGCTTACTAGAAGATTTATTAAAATGTCATATGGATGCGCATGTCATTGTTGTTATTACTGTTGTTCTTCTTTTTTACGCTATAGTACACATTTTTGTTGTTATTCATTTTGTAAATTCCAAGCGAGCAAAAAAACAAAAACAAAAAACATTTGTGTGCTAAGAAACATTTAATGAATTACTAAAAAAACTAACAACAACTGAAACAACAACAACAACAGCATAAACAAATGACAAAAAAGTTAGAGAACAATAACAACAACACCAAAAATAAGAATAATAATAACTAATAAAATAAATAAAAGCAACAACAAACATTCCACTGAGACATTTTATTACAAATTTTTTTTTTTTTGGAATTTTTCACTACCTTCATTAACCAACCAAACAAATTTTGTTGCCACATTAATGTTGCACCTTAAAGTCATTAAGTCAGCTCATAAATCATATTATAATAATACAGATACATGTACATCGATTATCCGGATCAATTGAAACCAGGGGTATTCCGTATAATCGAAAATCTGGATAATCGATTTAATAGACAAATTATATTTTAGGAACTCCTTCACCATACATTTGGGCCAAGTTGTACAGATTTACCATTTGTATACTCTGAATAATCTTCAATTTGTCTTTTGGCTGTACTTTTGCATGAAATAATCATGAAAACGACGTACGTACGTTGGTTATCTTTCTCAACAATTAGCACCATTAGACTCATGAGAGATGAGTCCGGATAATCGAAGATCCGTATAATCGAGGTCCGGATAATCGAGTTTCTACTGTGTATTAACTTTGAGCAGCCAAATCGATTGTCTTCGGAACAGTTGAACGTTGTGAGAAGTGTTCTTAAGATAGATTCATGAATTAACTATAAGATGACTTTGCAAATTTAGCACACACAGACTCCTTAAAAACAAGCCGACCAGCAAGAAGTAATCGAAGTGACGCCAAGTCGGTTTTCATACATGCATACAGACAGACAGACAGACAGACAGACAGACAGACAGACATAAATATGTGTTTGACTTGAGGCGCGCATATTTTCTGATTAACAGATTTGACGGCTTTGAAAATTGCAACCGTTATTATCTGTTGGGCAATTTGAATGCAACTATGTGTAGGTGTGTGTGTGTGTTTGTGTGTGTCAGAGTGGAAAACTGAAAACCAGAAATGCTTTTTTTAAACTGTTTGCGCGTGTTGATTGCGTCGATTTGAAATGAAGCGTACAAATGAGCGCCTGACCGACCGAGCAGACAACTGACTGAACATGAGCATGAGCATGGATTTCTGGCAGATTAGCGAAATACATATTTATGCGGGGCTGATGTATGTATACAGCAACAATGTATGTATGTGTGTCTAACAGAATACATACAAACATATAAATCCAACGGACGGACATATGCTGAGAGATGTTCATACATACATACGTACATACGATACATACAAGAGAGAATTGGCGAAAAAATATTATCGTTTCGCTGTCGTACATTGTCGCCATTTGTCGTAGCGTCTGTTGTTGTCGCTGTCGTTGTTTGTTGCTGTTGCTGTTGTTGTTGCTGTTACTGTTTTCGCAGCCTCAATTAGCAAAACATAAATGCAACATGATTTAAATTGCTGTCACTGTCAGTTGTCAGAGAACGCGCGCTTATTTGCTTATTCACTCACACACTCACTCGTTCGTGCGCTCATCACTCGTTCGTTCGCTCGCTCGCTCGTTTGCTCAAATGATTTCCTTTTGCTTTGGCATTTCTTTACTAAATAACTTTTTTTTTGGTTTTTTTACTTTTTCTTAATTTTTTTTCTGTTTTAGCTGACATAATAATTTATAAATATATGTATGTATGTGTGCTTGTTCACACACATGTACAAATACTTTTATATTTACATACATACACCTACATGTGTATTTTGTATCACGTTTGTTTTTGTACATTTGTTGTTATTGTTTTTGGTTTTATTTGCACGAATTGTTGCTTATCAATTGCTCAGCAATTTGTTGTTATTTTTGTAACATTTTGTATCGCACAGCTGCGCTTAAGTGTCTGTCTGTCTCTCTGTCGTCTGTCTGTCCTTCTCGCTCCGACCGTCCGTCCGTCCGTCTGTTTGTGCACTTGCCTGCAGCTGATGGCATTTTTTCTTGCTCGTTATTTCCACTTTAGTTTGTTGCTGCTGTTGCACATGCTAAAAATAACGGCGCTGCTTCTTCTTCGGCGTGCGTTTTTTTTTGTTTTTGTTTTTTTTTTTTCGAAAAGCGTCACTCAAAGTTAACTGCAAACATTTTGAAAACATTTTCATTGACACGTGAAGCAGAAGACACACAAACACAAGCACAAGCACAACTACAAATGCAAATGCAAAAACAAAAAAAGTAGAAGCTGAGAATGAAAAATAAAAGCAGAGAAAATGTCGCGAATGTCATTCCTCGAATTGCATTTTTTTTTTGCTTTTAGCTCAGAATTATTTTCTGTTTGAGGTTTTTTTTCAATCCCTCTTTTTTTTGTTTTTTTTTTATTAAAATGTTGCAAATAACTTTTACTTAAAGCAAAACAAAAGATAACATAAATGTTATAAATAAATTTCATAGTAGTTAAACAAGCACAAACTTAAAAAAATGAAGAAAACAGAAAACAACTTCCGAATTAAAATAATCAAAGAACTTGCAGGAAATGTCCGATTAATCGTGCTGAATTTAATAAATAAATCTCAAAAAAAAAAAAGGAAACAGCAAAGACAACAAAATCACGCCATCAGTGCGCCCCCTCGCACCGTCCTCGCCCCTCATATCGTACGCTTTGATTAATTTGGCAATTTGACGGCAAACGTTTAATTGTCGCGTCGAATTGTTTTTGTTGTTGTTCATGTTCTTATGATGAATTTAATAGTTTCTACATTCGTTTTGAATTAGTATTATTTGTAGAGTTTTTTTTTCTTAAAATTTGTGCTTTCTTATTTTTGGCGCATTGCCAAATATATATGTAAATCCCTCTGTCAGTCACGTTTGCAGAAATTGGCAAAGAAAGAAACAATTTCAATCAACGAAATCGCAAATCAAATATTGTTAAATCAAGTGTTCAAAAACACCTGCAATCATGCACTCACACACACACACACACACACAAACACACATGGATGTGTGTTACTTTGGACTTGGAAAAACCAATTGGAAAAAAGTTCGCTCAAGAGTTCACTAATGAAAAGTGCAGCGGGCAAACGTGACCGCCTATGACCGGAACTGAATTATGGCTAAAAAAACAACAATCGTCAAGCATAACAATTCAAATCGCCATTATTGTTGTTGTTGTTGTTGTAATAGAAAAGCATAATTTTTTATTAAGTAGTTTCTAATGCGACATGCTTTAAGTCAAACGTTCGACGTACGATTCCACTATCAAAATGCTAATTAAAATGCAAGAATTTTTTCACTATAGGAAACGCAATAAAAACACAAAAAAGAGTTTTAGTGAGGGCGAGCGAGAAAGAGTTGGACAAACAATTTGAAATAATAATGTAGAAGAAAAAGCAGAGCCATTGAAAATAAAAATAAAACGAATATGAATTTACATTAGAAGTTATATAAACCGGACCCTCGATCATCCCATCATTCCAGTAAAAAAATTAAAATTACAAAGTTATAATGTAATTGATTATCTTAACATATATTTGTAGTCTTAAAGACGTATGTAAACCCAATTAGATTTTAAAAATTGCTTAAATTAAATATTGTTTGAGATTTGACTTTGAAATCAATTATCCGGATTTTGGATTATACGGAATTCGGTTTTATATGATTCCACTGTGATTTAAAACTTCATTCGATATCAAATCAAATAAGTTCAAGATAGAAATGAAAAAGGAGAATATTTTTAAATGCTTTATAAATAAAATAATAAATAACATAAATATAAAACTCCAACAATTCAGATGATTCCATAATTCGGACACTGACTCGTTTCAAATTATACAATTTATCGATACTTTATTGTAGTATTTGAAAACATTACTTTAAACATCGATTTCGAAACTTCGAGCTATAAAAATTTAGTTCAACAAGTGTGAATGTGCCACGACTTCATGGCAGTAGATGGAGGAGGGGAGTGGGAGCGAGTAATACAAATCAATTATGGCGTCATTTGCCAGTTGTTTCGCTCATTGTCACTCTTTTTGTATTGTTGATGTTGATGTTGTTGTTGCTGTTGTTATTTTCTTTTCTTTTTTGGTTGTTTTTGTCGACGTGCCTAATGAAAATGTACAACTGTCAATTGAAACGCGTTTGAACTCTCGACTTGGAATCAACACACAACACAACACAACATAATATAATACAACAATTCAACGCACAACTCAAGCCTTGACTTGCATTCGATACAATACAATACAATTCGATTCGATTCGCTTCTATATTGAATTTTATATATATATGTGTGTATGTATATGTACATGTATGTATGGTTTTGCGTATTTAATTGCTTGTTATTGTTGGCATGTACGGCTCATTAGCAAAAACCTCATACACACTCACGCACGCACGCACGCACGCACGACTCTTATATTTTTCTTTTATTTTTTATTTAAGTCTTCATTTGTTTCAGGCGCTCATTTGATTGACTTTGTGGTATAAACTAAGTTCGTATACAAGTACTCCAACACACACACACACACACACACACACACTTAAATGAGTCTATTGCAGCTGACCATTGTTTAGTACATCATCATTAACATTATCATAATCAACATTAGCGTCATCATCATCATCATCATCATCGTTGTCATCTTCATCATGTTCATATATTTGTATATATGTACATCGGTAGTTTGTTTACCGTCATTACCCCTTTGAGCGACTCTGACGTTGCTCACCCCCGCACCACCGCACCACTGCCCACACCCGCACACCCGCCAACAAGTTGTTGCTGACAGTTCAACAGTTTACGGTGCCGGTGGTCATAATCATTGATTTTAATTAAATATTTCTTCTTCCTGTTGTTGTTTCCATTACTTTTCATTTTGTCGTCGTCGTCGCTGTTGTTGTTTTTGCATTTGTTGTTTGCTTGGCTTTTTATTTCTGATTTTTTTTCGGCTTTGCAAAAGTTTCAATAAAAAAAAGTTTATAAAAATAATAAAAATTACTACAAATTTGAACTTTCATTATTGAAAGCCCAAATAGTTAGTAAATTAAAAGCCACGTGCTGCTTTTGGCTAATTAATTAATAGTTATGCTTCAACGAAACTGTTTTCGTTTTAGTTATAAAAATTTCAAACAAAATTCAACTTAAAAAGAAAAGAAAAAAAAAAAAAAATCAAATAGAAATAAAAACAAAAATGGCCTTCGCGGCCAAATGTGCTTTCAAACGGAAGTTCATAATAGTCCGCATATGTGTGTGTGTGTGTGTGTGTGTCTGCAGCTTTATAAGTATCTTAATGTGTGCTTGTGATATATCCCACACATACATATGTAGATACATTCATATATGCAAAGATACTAATAATTTTATGCTGATCAACGCAACAACAACAACAACAACACCAAATAAGGCACCAAATATCGAACTCTAAGTGCTCCGGTGAGGGGCAATGTGAGGCGGTCACTTTATATGGTTATTGTGGCAGCAACAACAACAACAACAACAACATAATCAATGAAATGCAAATGCATAAAAAATGCAAAATGAATAGCAAAAAAGAAAAAAAAAAAAAAAGAAGACAAAAAAGAAGAAAATGTTTATGTGACCATGTGTGATTATCATTATGAGTCTCTTTATTATTGTTATTAGTTTGTTGCATTTTCATTGCGATAATATTAGCTTTTTAATGCACGCCTTATGAATGCAACACTCAGCCGTATTGCACTCATAGACACATCTTTAAGCAGCTAAAGACAGCCGCCGATCATTAAATGAATGACGATGTCATATCGGCTCGACGGCGACGTTGGTGACGATGGTGACGTCGTCGTTGGCGGCTTTGACTTCATCGTTCATCATTGCGCATATTTACTTTGCTTCTTGGGTTGTATTACATTTTTCTTCTTCCTATTTTTTGAGCATGAAAATATTTCTACTATTATTATGAATGCATTATACAGTGGTGCCTCTTTAACTCAAACTTCTAGGAAAAGATTATAAGATCCAAACAAGTGTTCGATTTAACGGAAACTTTGAGATAAGAAGTTTTTAAACTATCAATTTTGACTTATACAGTCATACAATCTATCTATGATATTTTTATATATGTATGTGTAGCATAGAGTCATGTGAAAGAACAAATTTCGACTTGTTCGGGACTGTCAGGGAAATCTCTAGTTGTTTTCGAAGTTGATGCTTTATAAGTCTCCGGTTGGTGTCACAGAAATCTCCGAGATCTCGTTTTTTTGAACTTTTAACTTCGAATATTGTCAAAAATATTGAACATGTTAAATGCCGAATTGTTTAAATGAAGAATATTTAGGGAAACCTTGAAGATTACAGCCTGGTACATAATTATTAATAACAACTTAAGATAAGGAAGAATTTAATGAAATGTCTGATCGTTAGTTACAGATTTTTTGACTTAGTGATTTATTTTAATGAACAGTTGTTACTTTGAGTTATGGAGTGCGCTCTGGATTTGAAGTACTTAAGCATCATAGAGTATTCATATTCAGTTCTTTGAGAGAATTTCGAATTAATAGTGCTTAAGCTAAAGAGGTTCACTGTATGTTTGTATGTATGTATGCATACATATGTGTACTTAAATTAACTTGAATTAAATTAATAAAAACATAAAAATAATAAAAAATAAAAATAAAAGAAGAACAAGTACAATTTTCATTGGTTCATTGATCATCATTAATGTCAGTGTTCATTAACATGTGCACACATGTTCTCTCTCTCTCACTCTCTCTCTCTCTATCTCTATCACACACATACAGACGCTCTTTTATGGTCCGATTGTTGCTCTTGGGTTTTTCTGTACGCTTGATTTTCCCGGGAATTTGAATATGAAACTAACATGAAAATGAGAGATGAGAAAAATCTCGCACACAACTCAACACAATCACTTATTAGACTAGACAAGTCTCAAAACAACAACTACAGCGCTGCTTCTAATAGAGTGTGTGAAAATTATCCCTATGTATATGTGTGTGTGCGTGTGTGTGTGTGCATGGGAAAGTTTAACCCTGATTTACATTGAAGCCCTCAGATTTGCACAGCTTAGCTCACTTATGTGTTATTGTTTGATTGATAATTCTTATTACAATAAATTTGCATCTTTTTATTACAGATTTTTTTTATTTTTTTTATGTTGAAATGACGCCACGTATGTCAAATAAAGTAATAAGAAACAGAAATAAGCACGCCGCCATACGGACACGGACACGGCCACCTGCAACAAATGCCGCCTATGCGAAAATAGATGATTGTCAAATAATGTGCCGGCAAAATGACCAAAGTAGGCAAGTTGATGGAGCGTTAGTGGGAGCACAGAGAGATGTGAACGTGCCAATTGATATGAGAGTTGATGGTGAAAAAGTACTTGACAACAACAATAACAACAGCAGCAGCACAAACACTTATACATTACTTAGCCCCAGAGTAAGGACAAGAAGAACAAGAAGAAGAACAACAACAGAAACGTTGACAACGTCAACGACGCGATCTTTGTCAACGCCAACGGCAACGGCAACGGCAACGTCAACGTCAACTTCAACGTCGACGCAGTTGCCGTCACACTCACACTCACAGTCACAGTCACAGAGTTCTCTGCCCACGTGCAATGCAACAGCATCGTATAACATTTGGAGTGCTCTGCCACGCTGGAGTAATGCCGCCTATGTCATTGCGCTGCTATTGCTCACAACAACAACGAGTTCCTTGAGCGCCTCCGCCTCGCCATGTGAAGCGAACAATTGGTGGGATCCAGTCAGAGATAAATGTATAACGTGCACCGTCTGTCAGGGTGAAATGATACCGTTACGTCCCTGTCAATTGCATCGGGATACGATATGCGGTTCCATATATGATTTAAAGATCGATTGGGTTGTGCTTGCAAAAACCGAACCCAATTGGAAGGAGGTAAGTTTATCGTTTGACAAATTGTTATTGATTGTTTATTTGTTTCATGGCAAGTAATGGTATTTATAAATATATATCGTATGTATATCCGACATTATAGCGCCGAAAGTCTGATGGCAGCGATGACTATGAATTGGAACATTTAAGGCATCATGCGTCGGCAACGTCAACGCAGTTGCAACACTTGACGCCCGAGCAATTGCAACAGTTGCACGATGAGGCAATACCGCTTGATTGGCAGACTTGTGCGCTCTTCTTAGCGGTGCTCGCTTGTTTGCTCTTCTTTTTAGTCGCCGCCTGTATACTCATACATCATATGCGTCAATGGCGACGCATGGAACGGCGTTTGGATCAAGGTAAGTCTTCTACGTTCACTTCGTTTTCAAACAAAGTATCTATAATGATAATGATAATAATAATAATAACAACAACAAAAAAATAAAGGCATTTATTCTCACCTGTCTGTCCGTTTGTCTTTTTTATGATCAAAAGTCGCATTCATCTTACAAAGCAACTTTGTTGCCTTGTGTTTTTTTTTTTTTTTTTATGATTACTTTTTGCCCAAGACGGCAAACATTCATGGTGCCTTGTCCTCCTCATTGTGTTGCTGTTGTTATTGTTGTTGTTGTTGTTTTAGCACCATCATTTTTACATTTTATGGCACAAATAATGTAGCCATTAATTTTGATTCGCTTTGCCTTCATAATATTTCTTCGTTCGTGTACTGAAAATCAAATGAAATGTTCGCGTTTGTGTATCGAAATAATTTATGGCATCTCAAATGTAAAAACTGAAACGCGAATATAAAAAAAAAAAAAAATATTGAAAAAAAAATCATTTAATTTGTTATAAGAATTTTACGCTCTGAGGCGCACACTTGTTGTTGTAATTTGTTAGAATGCAACGCCTTTAAATATGAAATAAACTCATTTTTGCATTACGATGCCGTGATTTCTCATCAAAATTTTGCACGTTCTTCAATTTTATTGAAATAAGGCAAAAATTCCAAAAATAAAAATTTTCATAAACAAAAAAAAAAA
This sequence comes from Phortica okadai, assembly GCA_034638295.1. Classification (NCBI taxonomy): domain Eukaryota; kingdom Metazoa; phylum Arthropoda; class Insecta; order Diptera; family Drosophilidae; genus Phortica; species Phortica okadai. Next base: position 54,098,363 of record CM067848.1, on the reverse strand, counting down.
AAAAACCAAGTAAGTAATAAAAATTTGGCAAACATTTTCAAAATGGAAAATTATTAATGAAAATATTTTGATGAATGAATTTTTAACAACAAGCAATAAAATGTTTTTATTGTTTAGAATTCAATAAGATTTATTGGCTTGTGCAAATTATTATAAGTACTCAAGACTTTGAAAATATTTCACAATACGAGGGTCATTGCTTGTGTTTTGAGCACAAGAAAAAAACCAATGAGAGATTCTCGAACATAAAGTGCTTCAGCACCTTGAAAGCCATTTTGTGTAGTCTAGTGTGTAATAGACATTAGACAAGTCTAGCCAGGGCTCAGAAAATATATAAGTAGTGACCCAACTCACCATGGTTACCTTTGCATAAACGTTCCTTCAGTACTTGTCTAGTATGTCCAGCCATCTGATAACCTTTAACAGCCTCGAACTGCAACATTGGCAAAGTTCGCTGGCGTGCAGGTTCCGAAGGTCCGTTTGCATTTAAAATTCCGTGTGCGTCCATTAAACTGGCTTGACCGACCGTAAGTTGTTGTTGCCATAGGTCGATTCGATTGTGGTCACAAAACAGTAGCTGACAATTCATACATAGATACTTATCTCAGTTGTTTTGTTTGTTTGTTTGTTTCGTTGTTTTCTACCTCTTCGTCTGACGTCAAAAATGTAAAGATCACGAACTTGATTATGCTCGATAGTGTGCAATACACACAACCAACAACTGTCGCTCCTCTAAGGCTGCTTAGCCATTCTGGACATGTGATTTTGTGTTACTTTTTTTTTATTTATTTTTCATAGAAAGATCTTTTCTTAAGTTGAAGAAGAAAAAAAGATACAAAGAAAACAGATATCAATGCTTTGAAGATCTATCGAAGGAACTCGCGCTGAGCTGCAAAATAATTCCATGTAATTTTTGCTTTGCCTTCGTTATGGTTCGATTTGCCTCGGCTTGGCGGCTTGGCTTGACTGGGCTTTGCTTTGGGGGCGCTTTGGCTTCTTCGTTTGCTACGCAGAATTTTTAATGAGCTATAAAAACGAGAAGCAAAAGGCAAAGCTAAGTCAAAGACACAAATAAATATGCTCGTTAAAGAACATAAAATATGAAATACATGCTAAATAATTCTTCATGCCAAAGCCGCCAAAGTAGAACAAACGTCAAAATATTTGGCATATGTGCCTTGAGCGTGGCTCAGCTTGAGCAATAAGCTTGAAAAATTCAACAACCACAACGACAACAACAACAATAAAATGCAAAAATAATACAACAAAAAAATTTATACTAAAGACGCGCTTGGAATATGAAAAAGCGTTTTGTTTCTTCTTTTTTGTTTTTTTTTTTTGTTTTTTTTTTTTGTTTATTTCAAAAAAGAAAAAAACAACAATGAATTTGTTTGCCTCATTGGTAGATTCTTTCTTTTTTAATTGAAATATTTTTTGTTTTTGTTTTGTTTTGTTTTTTTTTGGGTGCGCGCATGTGACTTTGTCTTATGGCAAGCGTTGCTTTGCGAAACGCTTACGCCTCATCCCCTCCCCGCCCCACCTCAAGCAAACCGCGTTCGCGCTTCATATAATTTGAACATAAACTGAATCCGAATGCGTTTGTAATATGATAGTCAAAGTCATGTATTGTATTGTATTGTATTGTAGTTTTAAAAGCCGTAACAAATATAAATACTTGAAGAGGCCGCACACGTCTTTGGCAGTGACGCCACGCCACGCCACGCCACTTTGCGGTTGTCTTCTATCTGTGTGTGTGTGTGCATTTGAAAAGTACGTACACACATGTATTTGGTCGCTTTTATCGCTTTCTAATTACACATTAGCTTATAAGTCGAAGTTCCCGTTCTTAATTGTTTTCGTTGCTCAATTTAAAAATTTCAAATTTGTCACATGCCTTGACGTCACACAGCGCACATGAAAGTATCTCAGCTCTTTCGAAGTTTTAAATAAATTCTTAAATGGCTTTTAATGCATTTGGGAATTTTATTGAGCGCTTTTTAAGAGCATTTCCAAACATTTTAATTGTCATTTAAAGCCTTTCAACTTTGAGCTTTTAGCTGACATTATCATATTTGTATTTTGTGTCTTCTGGCAATGAGTTTGCTTGATCACGGCAATCAGCTTGAAAATACGTATGTTAAAGCAAAGATACATTCATATTGATTTTAATAGCTTTTGTGGCAATTAACTAAGAACAGAAGGCGGTTAGCAAAAGGGGGGCAGCAAAGTGGGGCGTGTCCTGTTGAGAGTGCAAAGTGTTATTTTTGTTGTTATGCTTTTTTAATTAAGATTTTTTTTTTATTTAAAAAAAAACAATTTTTTTTTTTTGTTTTTAGCTGCTGAGCATTTGATAAATGTGTTGCGCTTTTCTTGTTAGATTTTCTAGCGAAGATATTTTTTGTTTTTCGTTAATTTTTCTTTTATTTTTCGTTGGTGTTTTCATTTGTCTTCTGTTTTGTTTCTCTTTCCACCCACGAGCGGTAATAATTCTTTGGCATGAAAATTTATGCGCTGTTTTGATAGGTGCGCGAGTTCTGCATGCAATCAATTGCACACACACACACACATACGTATGTATATGAGCATGAAAGTTCTGTTAACGCTTAAGCCAACTTCAGCTGCTGTTGATTTTCTGCTTCAGCATGAACAAGTCAATGAATGAATGAGTTTTTTTTTTGCTTTTTGGCTTTCGTTTTGGTTTTGAATTTAGTTAATTTGTTTTGCCAAAGTTCACACTTAAGTGGCAAGCGATATTTATGCGCGCACACACACACACACACACATACACGCAGACGCACAGACACACGGAACGTTTAAAAGAAAAGTGGAAATTTGTGGAAAATGCTGCCGCGGCAAAAGTATCGGAAATCAAAACATTTTTTTGGAATTATGTTGCACGGCAAACCGGAAGCACTTGCCGCCGACTTAAGTATTATTTTCATGATGTCTTTTTTCATTTCTCATTTTCATTTTCGTTGTTTTTGTGTGTGTGTGTGCGTGTGTGTGAGTGTCGCAGGCTCATTTGAAATTCCCATGATAGTTGTGGCAAAGCATTGTTGTAAGCATAAAAGAGATATGAGATGATCAAGTAGAAGAGCACAGCCGACAAAAGGTGAATGTCACGCACGAAGAACGAATATATTTGTTGGTCTCACTTACACATGGCCCAGTAGAATCCATTGGCGGCACAATGCTGATTTGGAAAAGCGGAAAACGCTTGTCAAGGACAAATAAACAAACTACTACAACTGCTACAACAACAACAACAATGATGACGACAATTGCCTGGGCAGCCTTCATTGCCGTTGTCTGAGCACGCTTCGCTCAAAGGCGGAAACAGTTCGTTCATTCGTTCGTTCATTCGTTCGATCAATCGATTGATCGTCCAACATAACAAAATCTTTCAGCAGCCACTTCCGGCATGATGGTGCCTCATCATACACGAAAGAACAAACAAAAAATTCATGTCACACAATTTTATTGTATAATAAAACGTACAAACCCCCAAAACCCAAAAACAAAACACAAAAAATAAAAAAAATTAATGATAAAAATGAAATGAAATGAAATGTAAAACAAAGTAGCGAACGCAAATGAGCACTAAAAATAATCGCTCATTCGACAAGAAACTGAGTTGAAGACGCCGACGCCGTCGAAGTTGAAGATGAAGATGAGAACGCTGTGAAAGACGATGCTCAATGGTTGAGTGCAACAATGACGGCAGCGCTTGTAATAATTTATGTAACAATCACTAAAGACAACATAATGATGTTGCTGCTGTTAATGATAATGATGATGCAGTTGCAGTTGATGATGATGATGATGATGTTTCGGTCTAAGTCATGTACATTGATGCAGTCAAAGGTGTTGATAGATATATGTTGTATAGTGTCATCAGCGTGCGAGCATTTTCTCAAATACACACACACACACACACACATACACACAGAGCATACAAGTAGTACGCCCTCAACTCACACCTTGGCTCCTTAAGCGTGTGTCTTTTGCCTAAAGTGCTGCTGCTTTAAAAATAGTAATGCAACATTAATTATCATTATAATGATGATGATGATGATGATGATGACGTTGTAAAAAGCGTTTTTTTATGAAATGAAATTATGAATGAACGCATTTCGAACAACATGAATGACGATTTGTGTGCTTGTGTGTGCTTGTGTGTGTGTGTGTGTGTGTGTGTGTGTGTCTGTCCGTGGCCGTGCAGGAAGTTTGATGTCATTTGCCATGCACCTTTGTCAGATTTCTTTTTGATTGATCGCAAAACAACTTGCAACATGTTCTTGCCACAAACATTTTCATGTCATTTCCGGTTAATTGGCGGTTTTATTGCTTTCTATTATTTTTTATTTTTCACATTTTGATTTATGCCTTAAAACGAATAATATTTTATTCTAAAATGATTTTTTTTTCATATTTGTATGAGTTTTTTTTTTTTTATTTAAAACTTGAAGTATTCGTGCTTCAGGTCAGTCACGGTTAATGTCCGTCCCTGGCTAAAGGTTGTGGAAAAAATGCATTCGACTTGAGTTTAATAAAAATCGACAATGTTCGTGGTCAACGCTTTCACTGTATTTCTTTTTTCATAACTTATTTTTCATGTCTTGTAAATTTTGTTGTCCTTTTTTTGTTGTTTTTGTTGTTTTGCTTGCAACTCTCATGACATGAAAAATATTTCTTGGCCATTTTCTGAAAAGAAGATGCTTATGGTTTCCTTCAACTTGGAAATGTTCATTTTCTGCATGCGTAAGCAATAAATTGAATTGAGAAAAGTGAAATAAAAAAGTGAACAAAAAACTCAAAGTGCAAAAATAATTTTATTTGTGCAACACATTTCGATTGCAACATGTGCAACATGTTTCATATAAGTTGTTCAAAAACATTGCAAAAGTGCAGAAATACTTTGTTTTTTTTTCATTTTTGTATTTTGTATTTGTGGTTTTCTTTACGCTGTTCGCTTGATGCTCTAAAACAACAACAACAACAACAACAACAACAACAACAACAGCAAAACATCATTCATTAAAACTGTTAAAATGATCTTATTGATTTTGGCAAAACCAATAAAGAAAAATGGCAAAGAGAAAAATTAAAAACAATAATAATAATAAATTTTACAAAATTGTCCGAATTTGAAAAAAAATTTCAGCCGTTTTTTCAATTTTATTTCGTTTACGTACCTTGGCAAGTGAGTTCACCTCGCAAAGCTTGTTTACATTTTCCAAACAGTGTGAAAAACGCAACATGAACAACATTTTCAGGCAATTTCCTCGAATTTTCCAACGTGTTTTTCCTATACATTTTCATTCGTTGTTTCTTCTTCTTTATTTTTTTTTTTTTCGTTTTTTTTTTTTTTGTTATTTGTTTTTTGTTTTTCATGCTCGTTTTTGTTATTTTGTGGAAAAATTCACAAGGCATCATCGAAAGGCGAAAAGCGAAAACGACATGAGCGACGGCAGCGGCAGTGGCAGCGGCAGACAAGTTGAGTTTATAAATAAATTATAAATTAACTTTACTGTCAGTTTATGAATACGGCACAGTTGAGGAAGCTACATCATTTTAGCGGCATCATCATCATGAACATCATCATCATCATCATGAAAATCATCAGCGCCGAGGTCCAATTTTGGCCTCTGCGCAAAAGCATTAACAGCGTGAACAGCTGAACAACAATTTTTGTTTAGATTTCGGAAATGTTCATGTTCGACATGCTGCCTGACATGCTTCAGCATCGCGCCCCACCCCACCGCACCGCCCCTTCACATTCTCAGCAAACTGCACACAAACTAAGCACAATTTTCCAATGCAAAGATTTGTTTTATGTGTTTTTTTTAGCTTTTTTTTTTTTTGCTCGTTTAATTTAAAACGCGCAAATCGAAGATGAACAACAAACAAAATAGTAAAGATAAAAAAAATATACTCGTATATATAAATTGTTATTTTCTCAGTTGAATTTTTTTTGGTTTTTTTTTTTTTTTTTTGTTATTTATTACAAACAACACTTAAAAACAACACAAATTATTTTGTTTAATTCATTAATGAAGTGCTTCTTCAATGCTTTGCGCAATTCACGTGCTATAAACAAATGCTAATAAAAACATTTTTTGTTTTTTTCATTTTTATTATTGCAAAATGTTGTTTTGTTTTCAATTTCAATTAAATGAATAGGTGTTTTTTAAAAAAATGTATCTCGACATGAGTTTCAGAAGTATTTTTCATATACCGAATGAGGTTTCCGGAACATGCAAGTTGGCGGGCCAGAGCCAGAGCCTTTTATCATAGACTTAACGCTCTATCGCTGCACAATACAAAATTGAGATAGTTTTCGCTTCAATGAGAATATTTTCTTATACTTACAAACATAAGTATTAAACATTTCTCAAAGATTCGAAGTGAAACTGATCGATCAATCGATTATTTGCTTTGTTCATAGAACGTTGTATTATTTTATAATTGTTGTTAATTGCTATATTTGTTTAAATTTCTTTACAGACGTCGAGGAGCTGTCAACAAAACTGATGGCCAAATTGGCCGAAGTGCAAAGCCTCGAGGGCGGCACATTTTTCATTGGCAACGCTGATGCATTGCGCATACCAACGACGACGAACTTTCAGCCGCAGCATGTTCTATTGCCGGGTAAGTTTGTAAAATCCGAACTCACTAACTCAGTCACTCAGTCACTCACTCACTGACTAACTGATTAGCTTAGTGTCGGTCAATGTTTTGTTAGCCAGCGTTTATTTTACATACACCATACTCATCCCGAAGCCACCCGCAAAGGCGCCACAGGACTTGGTTCATTTCACCATATCTCCTACAGGTTAGGTTGTTAGGCTGACGGGGGCCGTGCAGCGTGCGTGGCATGCATGTGGCGTGCCACTTGAGTTTCTATTCATTTTCTTGCTACGCTTCATCAACGTTGCAGAATTTCGGTTTCGGTTTAGAATGTTTCGTTTAAGTATAATTGTCCTTTTTCTTCTATTGTTGTTGTTGTCACAGTGTGTGTGTGTGAGTGTGTGTGTCGAATTTAATTGCCTTTTACATACGCCTACTGGCCATGGACATGACTCGTCTGCACGCATCCTTTTGTTTGCCTTCGTGAGGCACGTTTGACTTATGCTGACGCACAGATGCATGTGTTGAGGCATTATATTTCCCTTTTGGTCATTTCAATTTATTTTCTCATTTATGCATATCATATTGAATGTGTTGTTGTTGTTGTTTTTACACATTTGTTTGTTAAAAGTGTTGAAATTTGCATATAAATCGCAAAAATTGAATGGTTTTCGACATAACAAAACACTTGGCACGTTCCGCACAGACAGACTGCACAGATTCAATTTGAGTCAGAACAGCAACAGAGGAGGAAGAAGAAGAAGGAGTGTGACAGAGATAGAGAAAAGCAAAAAAAAAAAAAGAAACACAATTCAAAAGCAATTAAGAAATGTCCAGTTACTCCCCTCTGACGATTAACGACACGGTCGACTCAACAAGTCTTTACTTACGCTTGCCGGGCGTGAATATCAACATGATCATTAACGGAACGCAAAGCGTCTGATTTATTGTTGTAGAGAGACTGACAGAGTGAGACACAGAGATATAGAGAGAGAGAAAGAAAGAGGCGTCAACTGCCACCTACCAACAACAGAGAGATACTTATTTCTGTCATGATGTGATTTACTTGTTTTTTTTTTGTTTTGTTTTTCGTTTCACATTCTTGATCTTTTTTTGTCTTTTTGTTCATTGAAATTCTCAAAAAGAAATTCAGTCAGAATGCGTTGTAAGTTGTCAGCCGTCTTTGACAGCGCCTGTCAGGCTTGGCGCGTGTGCTACAATATGAATTTTTTTAAGCACATGAAGGACATTTGCTCTTTTTTATTGTATTTTTAACATTTTTTTTTATCCACGCCTTTTTAACGCCCGACGCAAATAGACTGAGATGTGCACTTGTGTACTTGTCTCTAGCATTGTTGTGCACAAACGATTAAATCCATTTGAACTTAAAAGATGACTCAATTGAGATTGGTCTTAGTTCTGTTGCAAGAGAATATACTCAATAAGACATATGTTACACCGGGTGATATGCGACATACGTCAGTTGACACTTGGTGTGATCGAACGTTGGTTTTTTTTTGTGCATTACTAGACTGCTTTATGTGTTTAATGATGCGCTGTAACATAGGAGTATTAAAACAGTAATGCGTTTGTTTGTCGTTTATTTTGTTTAATTGTTATATTAATATTTTCTTGTTCTTCTTCTTTGTCATTGCAGCTGAAAAACCGAGCAAACACCATGAACGACGTGTTTTAAAGACATTACAACCTGGTAATGTTTACATTGAAGAAAATGGCTCAAAAGGTTGAAAGCAAAAATATTTTGCTTAACATTTTTTTCTTTTTATTTTATTTTTTATTTTAAAATAAACACTTTGAATATTTTTTTTTTTTTGTTATGCATTAAAAAAAAAGAGAAAAACAAAATATTAAAAAAAAAAACGTAAAAAATTTGTAACGAAAAAACTACTTAAACTGCAACTAATTTAATAAATTAATAAATAAAAAACAAAAATAATATAAATTAAAATTATTTTTAACGAAAAAAATGTTTTAAGTCAATTATTATTATTATTTATATAAATATTTTGATAACTACTGACAACGCACAACAACAATAACAACAACAACAAATTTTGAACAAATTACAAAGCAAACAAACAAATGCGGAGGCAAAAACTTTGCATTAATGTACAAATCGAAAAAATAAAAACAAAATAATGAACACAAAATTTTTTTTTTTTTTTTAATTAAAATGAATATTTAACAATGTTGACTTGTTCGTAAATGCAATAAGTACGCAAATGAAAAATTAATTAATAAAATATTTAGTAAGCAGCTAACTTAAATAAATTTAAAATAAACAATAAAAAAAGAAAAACAAATTTAAAGCGAACAATTTAAATGTATTCATGAACAATAATTACTTCTTGTAAATACAATAACAAGTTTTTGTTTTATGTTCTTTTTTTTTTTTTTGATTTATTTGATTTTTTTTTTTAAATTTAATAAAATATGAAAAACAAATTGACAAACTTAATGTAAATATTTATAAGGCGCATTCACGTTGCGTTAAGCACGGCTAGAGCGACAGAGATGGCATGATGCATGAGTGCGCGTGTGAGCGACAGAGAGCGTCTTCAATTTCTATACAAGCATTGCAAATAAAAATTTGCCTTTGGCTTTCGTCTATGATATTATATATGCAACGATATATATATATATATAAACATATAGACATTTTTTTTTATTTTCGTTTTTCGTGCTATTCTAACATATAAACTATTTTCATTTAAAATATGCGAAAACAGCGCTTAAAAAATGTGTGCTACTGAAATAAAAAATGAAAGAAAAATGTTTTCAAAATGTTTAGTAGCGAACAAAAATAAATAAAACAAAAAAAAAAAATACAACTAAAATGCAATTCAAATGCAAATTGTGTGCCTTGAATTGTTAAGTAATTCTGTACGCGTACGAAATATTTTTGTATATGTAAGCCATAAATGTGTAACAATAAAATCTTGAATTAAAATATTTCAACTGTGTTTTTCATACAATTTGTACTTGTTTCTTTTTTTTTTGTAGTTTTTTAATTTTACTACAGTGAAAACTTGTTATAACAAGTTTCTTAAAAAAGCAAAAACTTTGGCTGTCATTCAAAAACGCTCTCATAACAAATGAAATCTTGAGATGATTCCATGTTAGAACGAAATTCAAAGGGAAGTAACTGTATGTGGGCACCTCATTAAGTCGCTTTATTAACTTTCGGAATATGAAATATTCGAAATAAATAAATCAATACAAAAATCCTCTTGTAATCCTCATAGAATGATCATGGATTGGTGAAGTATTTCCTCATTTCTTTATAAGGAATTTCCACTGTATTTTGTTGGAAGCATCTGTTGAAATGTTGCATTGCTGAAGCAACTAAATTAAGTTGTTCTATGATGAATTCTTAAACGAAAATGTTCAAGTCGCTTGGTTTAAGCAATCGTCGGACTGTAAGTGACTGTCAATGCCAAAAATAAATGCAAATCATACTTAGTAATGCTCGGCTAGGCACCATAGAGTCTAAGAAAAAAAAAAAAAAAAGACAACAACAATATGAGAGTCATGATGACAATCATTGTTATTAGAAGGCAAGATGGCACAGCAGCGTCATTATTATGAATGTGCATGACGAATGACAAAAGATGTTCGAACAAGTGGCAAGAAGAGCAGCGAACAAAACATGGATTAAGAATGCAAATGTTGAATATCGTTTGATGGTAACTGCATCTCTTCTTCTTCTTCTTCTTATCTTTCATGTTATTACTATTGGCATTGTTATTGTAGTTGTTGTTATTGTTGCATATAAGAAACTATTCCTTAGCAGGAAATGTCTTTCAATGGAAATGAAAATGGAAATTCATTGAATTGAATTGGTTTAGCTTGTCTTGATCATCATCATCATCAACAACAACAACAACAAAAATGTCATCATTACGTACATCGTGATTATCTTGTTCATGACGTAGTTGCATATTTGCATTTAAATAAAAGTAAACTTGAACAAAAACAAACATAAAAGAAAGAAAACAAAAAAGTGTTTTAACAAGTTGACAATAAATGTTGAAGGCGTGCGTGCGCATTCGTTGCTCTTAACATTGAAAAGTTGTTTTCATTTTGTTTTTTTTTTCGCGTTTTTAATTTTCAGAAAAAAAAAAAACAACACAAACAATATTTTTAATATGTTTTGCCGCATTGCTCAATAGTGCATGCATGCGTTTATATACTTACATATTTATATATAAACATACATACATAGATACGTCATACATCATTCATAGTTGCACACAAATGATTGCAAAATGTGTCTTGTTATAGTACTTGTACTTTTGCAAAAGGCTATATTAACATTGTCTTAACATTTGCAACGCACAGCACGAAGCATTGGCGACTTGATATATTCTGGATCAGCTTGACGTGATGAGTTTCAAGACTGTCAAAAGAATTACAACGCCGAAATTATTTTTATATACGTCAAGACATGCTAATTCCGAACTATCTGAGTCGCACTACTATAAAAATGCATCTGACAGAGGAATAATGAGTAAAATATAATGTTTTTGTTCGAAAAAATGTTGGGATGACTGTTATTAAATCGACATATACGAAAATATATGCACTATGCAGGGTATTATGTTGTCGAGTAGGCCGCAGATATATGATTTGTTATAATGCTGCTTGATTTATGCAAGTACACGTCAAATGGCGTCGTACAGACTCAAATGGCGTTTGAAAATTGAGGCGCATTTATTGAGAAATGAGAAAAGCAAACAAACAAACGAACAGGCAAACCAGCAAACCGATAGATATGCAGGCAGATGGACAGACGGACGGACAGACATGTAAACTAGCAACGAAAAGCGGCAAAATTTTGAATGCTGCGCACGCGCAGTTTGACTGATTATGCGAGTTTTCAACGCATATTTTCGCAACGCAAACAATGTCAGCACCATAACTCTTGTAATAAGTTGCCTTTTTATTGTTTGTGATAAGCAATTTTCTTGCATTTGAACAAGAAGGCATACTAAAAAAAAAAAAACAAAATGGTTGTACGAGTTAAAAGTGTACAGTTTGATTGTCCAAACAGTTTTGAAAGCATTGCTCGTTACTCAACGCCTTCATTTGTTTTGTGTTTGTAGTCGTTTTTTTTTTTAAATGTTAGTATGCCAAAAATGAAAAGTTACTTTGTAGTATCTTTTACGATAAGGTAACATAAATTTCGTGAAAAATCTCATATGCATAAATTGAATGTATTTCAATATTTCGTCTTGCCTTTAAAACAATTTGTACAATTTGATAACTGTTAATAATTTTAATTAAATGAATTAAAATATAAATAAAATAATAAGAAATGAAATGAAAATTTTCTTTTTAAAGTGTTGTTAGACGGTTGACACACACTGTGCGCCGCAACATGAGATACAACATGAGATACAACAGACGCGTGCTGCATCTCGCTACAATGCAATGCCAACAACGGGCAATTGCAGTAGTCTGAAGTTGTTGTTGCACTGACGCTACGTAATTGTCGTGGCACATGCCAAATGCATTTAAAGTATTTTTAACAACTCGACTGTCGTAATGTACGGCAATGTCGTGGAGGCAGCTTCGTATGCAGCAAAGTGATGCTCTTTAGCGATGCTCATTTTCTACTTTTTATTGTTTTGCTTTGTGTAAGGTGTGTGTGTGTGTGTAAGTGTGTGTATACAGATTTAATTACAAAAAAAGAAAAAAAGAGACAACATGAGCAGAGTTCAAAGCGCACTTGAAAAGACCGTCAAGTGTCGTTGATAGCATTAAAAAGGGGGTAAAAAACCGCGATTATGAAGAACTTAGAATAAAAGCATAACAGAAAACGGAAGGAAGTGTACATTAGCTAAAGAAAAGTGAAATAGCAGACAGAAATAGATAAGAAACTAAGTCACTTGACTTGCCAAACAATCAGGCATGAGTGTTTGTGTGTGTGTGTGCGTAGTGGCGACATGCGATTTTGTAGCGATTGTAAAACGCACTTTTAATGGCAAACGTTCAATTGGTTAGCAAAGTACTATATATGTGTGTGTGTGTGTGTGTGTGTGTGTGTGTGTGTGTGTGAGATTACTAAAACGTTTGCTTCATTCATAGAAATTATGGAATGCGCAGGTGCGCCTTTTTGGTCATCATTGTCGCTGTTGTTGTTGGCAGAGCCGATTTGGCAACAAAATTAAGCAATTCGTTGGCATTCGTCATGTGACCAGCTTTTATTTTTTGTTTAAATTTCATATCTCGAACACTCGAGCGCCTTAACAAACAATTGTTGTTGCCAACCGAGCAATTGTCTAAGCAAATCAATAATCGACCAACCGACCTCGCTGCTCATTTGGACAAACTCCAAATACGCGGCAAACGTCAATTGGCGCGTTTGCAACGCGATTTGTGCGCGTTTTTTTTTTTTTTTTCTTTTTTGGTTCGGACTTCATAGAAAATAATGTTTAGTTAAGCGGCAATATGACACAGAGGCACATGCATAGAAATTTTATACACACACACACACGCACAGATTTAGTCATTGAATTTCCGTTGGTCAGCGCAATCGGCAATCCGTTCACAAACTGCGCCCGCCGCCACCGCCACCGCCTCCTGCCGCTACAACGCTTTGGCCGACCATCATGTTGCGTTTTCAATGAAACGGAAATGTGTTTACTCGATTTGGCTGTTTGAATGTTGAGCGGCACGGCAAGGGGGAACGAAGGCAGTGAAATCGCAAATGGTTTTCACAAACGTTTGCTGCGTCAATTGTTTGCTGCTTGTTTTTGTAATTAAAAGATTTATTACATTTACTATTAAAGACATGCCGAAAATCAATTCTCGAGGTCAGAGCAGCCAACCAAAAAAACCGATTTATTTACACAATGAAAAATGAGCATGAATGAAACAAAAATTAAAATGAGCCTTCAAAGAGTTAATTTTCATTTCGTTTTTCGCACTGACGATTATGGAAATGCTGACTTCCGGTTGCGGCTAAATATTTATTTAAATTGAATGTTGGAAAATTATTCGTATTTGTTTAAGATTTTCGTTTTGCGCGCACATTTACAGCGGGCCAGCAGCACGGGCCTTATGAGCGTGTGAACGCCCAACGAAGTTTAATTAAATTTTTTTTGATTTTTTTTTTTTTTGGCGCTGTTTTTCTCGCATTTCACATTTGTTGCTGGTTATTGAACTTAACCGTTGCCGTTAGAAGAATTGTCGCTGCACAGGCATTTTCTCACGTCTGCACTTCGTACGGATTTACGGGCGTTCATTATTGGCCCTTTACTGTCTCATTAATGGACGAAAATGCGCTCATTACGCATTCATTGCGTTGCATTGCCTCTTTATCATGGCTAACAAAGCATTTCGGTTTTTGTGCCATTTGGGCTCGGCTTCTGAAGAACGCCGACAATGAAAACACAGCAGAAGTTTTTTTACATTAAAAAAAAAGTGAAAATGTTCAAAATGTCCCCAAACCCACTAAGAAAGTTGTTGTCGGAGCTAGTGACTTCTACTTATATATGTAAGGTGTGATTGTGGGCCGGTTTTAGGTCTATTTTGAGTGGTTTTGTAAAGAATAAAAAACGCACATTTATTTATTTAATTTTCTCCAAGAAATATTTTTTACTGTTGTTTGTGGATTTAACAAAAAAATATATAAAAATATAAATAAATTTAAACAAAGTTGAAAAAACTCTTACAAAAAAACTGTTAAGGAAGCTAACACGCTGAATGTCCCTTACGAGTTGAACCGGCACTTGGGCTAGGTCAATATGGGTGACTATCGTAAATTCGTCAGAGGTTAACTTTTTTGTCAGCGGCGTTAATCGTGCATTTGATGTCCGACTGCGTTTCGAGATTTAACGGCCGTTTAATGTCGCTGTCACATGTTCAAAATGGTCATGAGCTTGCGAGAAAGAAGGTCAAAGGAATTGCTGTTAGGTATCAGGGGTCTAACAGCTAGCGGCTAGTAGAGGCTGTTTTCGGTGGATATTGAACATTTTGCAGAATTTTGAACAAAAAAGCAGAATTCCGAAAAAAGCTAGCTAATGACCGCGTTCCATTGAAACACAGTTCTGTTGCTAACAAACAGTTTCTGTTGCTCTTCTCACAACATTATATGGGCGAATATGTTGGTTTACAGACAGTAAACTTGAGATAATACAATGTCAAATGTATTGCTTGTGACAGGGTTCGAGTCCCGGCTGCGTTATTTCCACAGATGGCAGTTCAAATCAGCCACCTATCGCAAGTTAGACTAACTATTATACTTCTAATTTAGAATTTAGAAGTTCTAAAGTTTTAAATATCGTTAGGCTTTCCTTTATAAGTGTATTTTAAATTTTAAACTTTAGAGCATGAAATAAAATAAATTGTTTTATATTTGTTTAAAATCGGTCAATCGCAAATGTTGTAATGCTAAGAGGTTGAATTCGTGATGTGTGCACAAGAATAAAAGACCTTGTTGATATTTGCAAAAACAATCTTCACATCTGCTTAATGACAGCGAGATCTTGCAAACAATGAAAAACTAATAAACTTTAGCAATTTTTTTTATAAAGAATATTTCATAAATACATTTAAACTTCGGCTCGATTGAAACAAAAAAAAAATGTGTTTGCTTGCAATGAGTTGAAGGCGCAGCGGGAATGCGGCGAAGCCATTAAGTTTCATCAGCATAAATGAATGTCTGCAGGTGTTGAAATTAGCGCGATATCTTCCTGTTCGCCCGCAGACTTGACTTGACTTGACTTGACTTGAGTGTCTTTTGTTTTGACAACTTTCGCATTGCTACTTCATAAAGGCGACAGACTTGTTGTTAAATCAGCCTAAGAATCCGCATCTTTAACATCTTAACGGCCAATTTAGCGCTCAACAACAACAACAACAACAACAATAAAAGCACGAATAAAATAATGGAGACAAAGCATGAAACACAATAAAACAATGCAAAAGCAAAAGATAATAAAACAAACATTAAGCATGGCAGACCAACCAACGAGTGAGCACAGAAGAAGATGAAGAAGAAGAATCAAAAAAGCAGAGAACTTCAGGAAAGTGACTTCAAAAGGCCCACAAAACTTTGCCAACTTGACTTTGGCCTGTTGCAATAGGAGCTTGTCTGTCCGTCTGCCTGCCTGCCTGCCTATCTGTCTGTCTGTCTGTCTGTTTGTTTGTATGTTTGCTGGCTTGTTTAACGGACCGCTCATTGCTTGGTTGCCAAAGCGACAAAGCAAACACTTCTGGCATACAAAAGAAACGCTCAAAAGAGCGAAACAAAGCGCCTTGGATAGACAAAAAAATAAAAGCCACCAACACCAACAACAACAGCAATAATAATGAGAATGAAATGAAAAACAAAAAAGTTGTTCACGGCTTCTGAGACTCCTGAGAGACATCCTTTTGTTATTTAGCACGATAGCAACAATAACAACCCACACCTCTGTTTGCACGCCACAACGCACCATTTTGTCATTATCATCATCACCATCATCGTCGTCATCATGGGCAACATCATCGTCGCATTTGTTTTTGTTTTCTGTTTTGATATTTTCTTTTTTCGTTTCTCCTTTTCTCATTTTGCTTAATTTCGCAATGAGTAACGCACAATTACTTAGCAGCCTCAAACTTCGTAACACTTTGGAGCCGCCAACGAGCCAACGAGCCAAGGTGTCCCTGTTGTTCCATTGGGTGTCATCCAAACAGCGACGCCATGCGATGCCACTTGACTTTCATGCCTGTGCCGCATTGTTGTGCCACTCGCGCTTTTATTTGCAACGTGGGAAGCCATTAAATGCGAAATTACGCTGAAGCACACTCACACACACACACACACACACACACACACACACACGTAGCGCGTCAAACTCAAACACAAACACAGCTGAGCTGTGCTGAAAAGGAAGCTGAAAACCTGAAGACACAACTCAAATGGAAATTTATCGCATTTACAGATATGTACAATTTTTATTCAAATAATTTTCTTTCTTTTTTTGAATTTGTAGTTTTTTTTTTTTCTGTATGAGTTCCACCATTTCTTTCCATTCTGATCGTTTTTGTCAATAGCATTTGTTTAATTCATTTGCATTTCTCTATGCTGATAAATAATGAACCACTTATGTGTTTAATAAAAAGATTAAATAGAACCAGTAAGGACGCTAACTTCACCAAGGCTGAATCTTAGATACTCTTCACGCCCTTTCTCCGATGTCAATGAAACTTTCAGACATTGAGTCGGACTCCGTGAAACTATTATGTTTGAAATATCAGCCCTCTATCTTCCTTCACTGCGTGAAGAGTATAAAAATATTTACAATAATTAGTAGAAAAAGCGCAAAGTAAAGCGTTATAGAGCGTAAGCAGCAAGAGAAGTCATAGCTGCTTTACACATGTCTTTAAAGACCACAGGTCTATATAAAGTTTTCAGCAGTTCATTGTTTTTACACAAATCTATGGAATATACATATGTATGTATCTGATATACCAACATACAATTGGGAAGTGTCTTGGCAAATTTTGCGTTGTTGGACACTTGGAGATATTTAGTGCATGATAGTTTCTTTATAGAAGCGACATCATTGCAAGGAAGAATTGAAAATTGTTTTTGAAATCCCACGCAATTGTATATATGTATGTCGTGGCAGCTGTGCTAAGCCTGAACGCCGCCAAAATCAATGCATAAATTGAAAAATGTGAGTGAGCCAAGCACCACAACAACAACAACAGACAGTCAGACAGTCAGACAGAGTTGTAGGCTACCGTTGAGGTGCATTTGCTGGCCAGTCAGTCCTAATCGGATAAGCTTCATTAGATGCATTTTTCTGCGGGCATACCAAAACGATTTCCATCAACGAATGCAACGCAGACGAGACGAGATGAGACGAGATGAGACGCGACGGAGCGAGGTAAGGTGAGCCATGTTGGCAAACGATGAAGGAGCAAGCCGTTGGCCAAAAGGGATGACCGCGACGGGTCATGTGCGACGTCGATCCGTGTTGATTTTCGCACCACACAGCGTGAAATTAGAAATCAACACTGAGCGCTGAATGCGTCGCTGGATTTGACACCAGCGGTGACGACGACGACGACGACAACAGTGACGGAGCTGACGTTGATGAGAGCAGCCACGGTGGCCGCCGCAACAATGTTCGAGTTGGCGGCAACGGCTTCCATGTTGCTTACATTGGATATGAGTTAGAAAGAGACATCGTTATATGCTACTCATGCTGATGTTGATGTTGCTGATGGTAATGATGATGATATGTAATTGTGCTTCTCCTCGTCGTAGTCGTCAACGCGTTTGTTGTTCTTATTGTTTATGGTGCTGTTGTTGTTGGTGTTGTTGGTGTTGTTGGCGGTGTATTTCAATTGCGGTCAACGTATTGCACAACAACTCAAACCAAATTTGTGAAATTTTTGGTTTGAACATTTGAGTTTTGCGTTGAATGCGTTGGCATTTGTGTGTCTGCCGTTGACAGACAAAATTAAAATGTCCTGTCCGCTCCGAAGTTATCCTGCTGCGTATAGTGGCATTCTGGTCATCGTGTGTTTTGCCTGACGTTGACTCTGATGGCATTCGCATTGGCATTAGCATTGGCCATGGCAACGGTTAATGGTCAATTTGACAGCGACACTCGAGCCGAGATTGAATGCCATTTCGTTAATCACAAATACGCTTATGAGTTGTTTTTGTGTCAATTTGTTGTTTTGCTATCTTTTTTTTTTTGTGTTTTGTAAGTTTAAAAATGTTTGTTAGAAAACATTTTTACAGTTTCTGTGTCACAGATGCAAGAAGACAGAATACACCTTCGGATGGTATTTCTTTGTGTAGAAAAATAAGGACTCCCACAGACTCCTACAGGCAATAAAGTCAATTTTTATGTAAAAATCTTACCCAAATACTAAAAGACTTCTTGCATACAGTAAAACCTCACTAAAAGTGATATCTGCAGTTGTGAATTTCCGAGAAAAATTTAACACTTCAAAGCTTATTTTGTATTTAATTGTGTTTTTTGAAAAAATTCGTTAGTCAGTTATGTTTTTGCGCCGACAGAGGGCCCCTGATATGATAATAATTCGGTGTGCTGATCAAGAGTGTATGTATCTTTGAATATTCACAGTCGTTGCATTGCCAACTCCATGCCTTTCAATGGGATGATAATAATTGAAGTTGTGCGATAAAGATTGTAAATGGCAACCGAACAAATTTGCTTCAAAACCAAAAGTAAATTTCGCGTGATTTCAGATCTTCTGCCGTGGCTGAGCAGGCCGCTTAAATTTGTCGTTTGTCTCATGTTTTGCTTTGTCTCGCCAACTTGTATCGCATCGAATTGTTGTCATTTCTTTTGTTGTTGTTGCTGTCATTTGTGGTTGTTGTTAAAAGTTTTGCATTACTGTTTCCACCTTCACTTCACTTCACTTCACTGTTGTTGCTATTCTTGCCTTGTCTTGTTGTCGCTGTTGCTGCTGTTGTTGTTGTTGTTGTTGTTGTCGCTTGCTACAATTAACTTTTAAGTATGCCATTTTACAGCGAACACAGATAGCGGCGTTAAGATACAATGCTACAATACAAACAACATAGAGATACAGTGAGAGAGAGAGACACGCAGACAGACACGCGTGCGTCCTTTGCAGGAATATGCAAAAGTCGCGACGATGGTGGCAGCAGTTGAAGAATTATTTCTGGCAATTTATCATGTCACGGCATCAGCGGCGTTGCGGCAGCGAATTACAACAATAATAACAAGAACAACATCGACAACAACGACAACGACAACGAACACGTTTAAAACAACAAGAAGCTTTTGAAAAATTGCACGTCTCTTTGTGTATTCGCGCTTGTGTAAGTGTGTGCGTGTGCGTGTATGTGTGTGTGTGTGTGTGTGTTGATAAAGTTGATTTCCGTTACGCATTGACACTCATTGCTGCTATGTAGTATTGTTATTGTCAGCTCTGTCACACACACACACACACAAACACATACACTAATACATATGATAAGTTGAAGAGGTGTTTTTTTTTTGCATAAATATGTTTGTTATTGTTGGTTTTGTTGCTTCATTTACCGTTAATCGCCAATCATTTATCTTATTTAATGAAATTTGCAAAAATGCGTTTAGCGTCATGCCTGTGTGTGTGTGTGTGTGTGTGAGTGTGGCATAAAAGGCTGATTGCTTTCATGATGTTGCAGGCTGTGGTTGACATTTCAGATTCATGTGTTTCCCGTTGTTATTAGCTGTCGCCACGGCATTGTAATTACTCTCTCTCTCTCTCTCTCACTCACTCACACGTCTTGTTCACTCAATGTCAGTTTCACGTGTCGCCACTTCGTCTGCTGCACTTTGTCTCATCAACTCAGCTCGTGTTATTATTCATATGCTTTTGAATGCAAGTCCGATTGGCCAAACCTCACACTCTCACACTTTGCCAGCGCTGCAACATCAACAGACAGAGCAGTCTAAGCACTTGTCACGTGCACAATTAAGTTGACGAGTCACACTTCGAGGCAATTCGAACTTCAACTTCAACTTCAATTCTCTGTCTCAGTCTCAGTCTCAGAGTCCGCCTTCGTCTCAGTCAATGTACGAGGATTTCTTGTTTTGCGCCCCTGATTTGATTTGTCGCGCGTTAAATGCCAACGGGGGAATTGCATTTGATTTGCTTTGCTTTGGATCATTAATCATCATCACCACCGTGTGGCACGGCCACAAAGTATATATTTTTAATACGCTTGCATAAAATTTGGCAATTTCAAATGCCATCAACGTATTGATACAGAGATTAGCGCTTAATGACACATTTGCTGCTTTGAGGCAACAAAGGCGTTGCAAACTTGTTGGGTTGGCAATTGCTTGACTGTCTTTGTTGAATGTGTATGTAAAATGTGCAGATGGAATGAAAAGTTGAAAGAACGTTAATTCAAAGGACTAACGCTTTGACTATCCTCAGCCTCAGTTGACCATTGGATTAGTAGGAGGACAGACTGAGGCTCTTACTCATAAAACTTTCACCATTGTTGACTTGTGGCTTCACACGAGTTCTGTTCGTCACTCAAGCGTGCCGGCAACGATCACAAAAGCGCGGGAGGACATTCTCAGAGCGCAGAGAGCTGCCCGATCGTTAGCGTCATTAGAACTTTAGAAGCGAATTAGTTTTCACAAGAATTGTGCAGTCAACGATTTGGCTTTAATGCCATTGTTAAACGCATTACGCAAAATGCCAACAAAACAAACAATTTCAATACGCAAAGCAAATATTTGCTCACAAGCGACGTTCATTAACAGCAAAATGCAAGCGATAAAAAATTAAATAAATAAATAATAATAAATTTAACAAAAAAAAAAAAAAACAAATGCACATTAAACTAAACAGCAACGGCAAAAAAGTGACCACAAATGCCTAAAAACCGAAAATGCGACCACAAAATGCAAACAATTTCAAATGACATTTAGAATCGGGCGAACGTTTTTTGTTTTTGCTGCTTTGTTTATTTAATCAGAGTTGCAGTTGAACGCAACACGCCCATGCCACTGTCCACGCCCACGCCCACGCCCACTCCCATGCTGCGTCTGACAACAGTTCAGTGCTGAGAGTCGGCGAAATGTTCATTGTTGGGAAACCAACGCTGCGATTGGCATTTCAATGTGTGTGAATTGGCATTTACTGTTTGCAATTGTGTGCGTGTATGCGAGTGTGTGTGTGTGTGTGTGCGTGTTTGTGTAGCTTTTGGCGTTCGCGAAACGCAAAATAAATTTGCACAAATCGCAAATGGAAATCGCCACCACAAATCGCATTTTAATCCCGGCGCGCGATTAGTTTAATTGCCAACGTCAACAACAACAACAACAGCAACAGCAACAATGAAAGCAAGCAGCAAGCGTTTACAATACTAACATTGGCGCAACATTTTGTGGCATGCAACAAACGCGTATGGCAAGGCTTGGCATGGCCAGCAAATGCAAAAGAATTGATGTGAATTGAACTGAACTGATGTTGCAAGCATATTGGCAGTATACATGGCAGAGGAGAGGGGAGGGGCGGGAAGGGCATGGCAATGATGAAAGTTGTTGGGCGGTTTTGGTTTGGAATTTTGGCAAACGCTTAATGCGAAAATAAGGATTAACTGAAATTTATAAACGTCGGCCAACACAAACCAAACAAAAAAATTCTACAAACACACACATACAGAGGCACAGATACAGTTACAAAGATACAGGCTGGCAGTTTGGTATTGACTGTTGGCTGCTCTCAAATTGAGTGCATAAATTGGCTGGCTTGACTATGCTGACCGTTGCCGGCATCATTTGCCGCACGCCGCTCCAAGCCAATGCACTCGAAATGAAGGCAACGTGAATCTATTTTGGATTAAATCAAATCGAAATAAACGATTTTTAATGGCCTGACACTGGCAGTGGCTGTGGCGGACGGACGGACGGAAGCAGCAAGAGGCATGTTGTTACTGAAGCGATTCATGGTCAAGGATCTACGTATAAAACTGACACAAGGGCAATGGAACGCATGCAGAGATTTAAAACGCCATCACAAACACACTCACACACACACACGCAGTCACATGCACACAGATACATTAATTGAGCTTAAAGTTTGGTTACGCTGCCGTTGATGTTGATGTTGATGCTGCTGATGATGCAAAGCATGCACTCGATTGTCTGCTCTAAAGTGTTGAGCAAACTGTGTGTGTGTGTGTGTGTGTGTGTGTTTGTGTGTGCGTGTGCAACACAACGGCTGCGGGCAACAGTGGCAAAAACGAGGTCATTAATTATTTCTTCAAAAGGCGAGAGAGATAAGCTTCAATGTGTGTGTGTGTGTGTGTGCCATTGCGTCTGATGTCGAGCTGTGCGTTGAGCCTGAAATTAACCCCGAGACGCTCCTTTTTGTGTCATTAGCTGCCTGTGGTTTTCTGCATGTATATGTGCATATGTATGTGTGTGAGTGTGTGCGTGTGTGTGTGCGGGTATAAAAGGGGTCTGACGTTGCCTTTGGTCAGTGGTCAACATGGCTGTAACTGTTGTTTGTGGCACCAGCATCATGTGGCACAAGATTAATTAATCTTTAAGGACTTGTTCGTTCATTCGTTCCTTCATTCGTTCATTCATTTCGTTTCGTTTCATATCATTTCGTGTCGTGTCCTTGCCACGCTGCCATTTGCCATCCTTTCTTTGCTCATTAAGCATTTGCATTTTGTTTGCCTTTGCTTAAAATTAATTTATGTATGCGGCCGCTTAGCGTGGCTTGTCTTTTTTGCTTGCACAGCTTAATTGTCTAAATACAAAAAAGAAATTAAAAAAAAAAAAAAGTTGTCAAAATACTACAGACTTCAAAATACCCTGCAATTTCAACACTGGTCGCCTGTTTGGACAGACTTATAAACAGAGAACTTTATATACAGTCAGCGTCAAATGTGAGTGAAAGATTATTAGAAGGAAATAAATGTTCCATAATAAATGTTTATATAATTAGAAAATTGAATTCAATATTATTAATTATCTTTTATATTTTAAGAATTCAGCCCTCGGAGTTTTGAACCAAAAATCCTCTTAATCCACATAAAGTATATCCTTGTGAAATGAATTATGATAAAAATTGGAAAGAACCCTTCGTTCAAGAATACTGTTTAATTAAATCATACTAAATATATTAAAATATGAATCAATTCGGTTCATAATTCTTCATATCAAGGACGATTGTTGTGCTTTGCTACGCGTTCTTATGTTTGCCCTTACTAGAAAACTAATATGCCCTTGTATTAGAAGCGAATGGACAACAAGCCTCACATGTCTTAAATTCTTCTAAGATTTTTGACTTTCTTGTTGTTGTTGAACACGTTTGATTTATACTCCAGTTTTGTCACACACACACACACACACATAGTGACCGTTTACCACTCGCCGTGCACTGTTCGGCGCCGTGCAAGTACAAAAAAGCCGCTCCCATTTATTTTGATTACCCAATGACATTCATTTCTATTTGTTGGATTTTTATCGCCTGCCGTTGATGATGTCTTTTCAATCTCTGCTCTCTTAAGCCGCGCCAGATGACCCGAGCTTCCGTATAGAAATTGTACGTTTATTTGCCAAGGATTTTCCTCATATCGCCTATCGTCACATTTAATAAACCTTCATTAGGCGCCCAAAATTATTTTTGTTTCTGTTTTTTTCTGTCGTTTGCTCTTGTTTTGTTCAAACGTTGTTGAGGCAACCGAGCAGTTGGAGCACAAATTCATCTTAAGACGCATCAGCAACAAAATGTCAAACGTTTTTTTGTTTGTTCTTTACTCTTCCTCATGGGTGTGCGTGTTAGTGCGCAATAAGAGGCAAAAGTTATCCTTTGATATGCTCTAATTTATTAGCAAAGCATACGTGAATTATTGTCTCTTGGCTGCTGAAGCTCAATTGGGAATTACTTTGACTCACAACAACAACAACAGTAACAACAACAATCCATTTGCCAATTAGTTTTTCATAACATTTGCTTCAACTATTTGCATCATCGCTTTAAAAGTTTTCCAGTGCCGCTTTGAACTTTATATGCTTTGCTTAAAAAGTTGCTGGAATGTTTTGCCACATTTTGAAATCTCACAGGTAAATAACATTTGTGCGGTGAGTGAGTGAGTGAGTGAGTGAGTGAGTGAAAGAATGAATGAGTGAGTGAATGCAACTTGTGTGAAGAAAGCGTTGCAAAATGTTGCGCAAATAAAAAGCGTTAAAAATGATTAATGATGTGTGATGTGGCAAAGCCGTGGCCGCCTTCACTTTGCCTTACTCAGCGTATGTCTTCTTTTCCGCCTGCTTGGTTGTTTGAATGCCACAAACGGATGCCGCAAATGTGTTGCCAGAGCGATTGTGTGTGTGTGTGTGTGTTGGTGTGTGTTTAAGTGTTGGTGTCGACTGCTCGGCTGGTTGGTTAAGCGCTCGAGCGTTAAACATAAGCGCTGTCAAGCACGGAAGTAGCAAACACATACACACACACACACGCACACACACAGACATGCACATATGTCATAAATAAAACTAAAACAGCTCAGTAAAGGCACAAGAAGACGTAAAACACTTGTACATTTAAATAGACACACATGCCATTTTGTATACACATCTGTGAGTGTGTGTGTGTGTGCGTGTGCTTATAACTGTATTTATTTATGCATGCGTGTGTGTGATTGTATGCCTCGCAGTCTGTTTAGGCAACATTAACGTCAAATCAAGCGCATAAATTGCGTAAAACGATCAATTTATTTAACGAAGCATACATTCAGGGGCGTCTTTTTGTACTGCATATGGCATGAGTAGCTTTTCACAGTTATGTATGTGGGCGTGTACTTACATTTCTATGTTTGGCTGACAAGTGTATTTGCGAGTTAATAAATGTCGAAATCATTTTTCTACATTATCACTGTGAGTGTGTGTATATGTATGTATGTAAGTGTGGCAAAACATATGTTTGCATGACGTTGCATATTTCTTTACAATTTAACTTGCCGATCTCTCTTATTTTAAGCCAATGAAGCGCTTTTCTCACTTTAGTCCACAAACAAAATATACATTATTCACACTCACACACACACACACGCACAAGTACGCGCAATCAAGAAAGAAATAAGTGTTCTGGTGCGAAAACTTGTTTATTATTCGCAGTCGCCAAAAAAAGGCAATTTTCGCTTTTCGTTTGTTTCACTTATCCTTTGCTTGTATGCCATTTCGGCATGTTTATCCTTTGCCATTGTCTCACGTTTTTCATTGCCCGCAAAAGTCATCAATCGATTTGAGATTATTGCATACGATGCGAGATTTCCAAGTATGTGCTGCCATAAGCAGTTACAATAGCAATGGCGATGCCAATCTGCGAATGGCAATGAAATTGAGGCGCACAGAAAATCAAAAAAAGAAAGAAAAAAAAACGCATACAAATTTTTAAAACGATTTTCGCCTGTTTGCATGTTACGATTTTTTTCTTTTTTTGTTTGTAAAATAACATCAGTCAACAAACATTGCGGGCAAGCTTGAAGCTTTGTACAACATAATGTATAGTGTAGCAGAGAAAAGAGTCGAGCACGCCCGGGCTTATTTTGGCAACGGGCTTAGAGGACAATGACAATTGCGACGAAGGCGGAACGTTATAAAACCTTATAAAACGTTCACTGTAAAGTGTTTGGCGCGGCATAGTCGTTCTTGCTGTTGTTGTTGTTGTTGTTGTTGTTGCTGTTGTGTTATTGTGTTGTTATTGGTGGCGAAAACGACTTGGGCGACGGCAAAAGGATTGCGTTGCGTTGCGTATACTCTCGTGCTCGTCCTCGTCCTCGTTAAACGGATGAGTTAAAAGTCAAAAGCCCTAAAGGATTTTTATTTGAATTGCGGTTGCGCCACGTTTGACGTTCGTACGCTGGCGGCGTGGCAAGAGAACGCGACGCGTTACTGAGGGTATTCCGTTTTTATTTTTTTTCATACTTTTTTTTTGTTTTTTGTTATTTAAAGTTATTGCGGCGAATTTATCTCAATGAATGCGCATTGCTTCTTTTTTTTTTTTTTTCTTGGTAGCAATGCCGCCTCTGCTTGTGTCTTGCACGCTAATTTTTAGCTGTTCTAACGAAAATATTTTACAATTTAAAACAGAAAAAAGTAAATAAAGAAAACCCCTTTAACAAAAGCGCATTTACATTATGCCGGCATTATTTATTATTAGCCTCCACACATGCCCCCCCACACACACACACACACACACTCACACACACCAAAGCCTTGAAAGCGTGTTGAAATTTCGGTTTGGCATAGCAATTGCTGAAATTTTACGCTGAAACTTGAAATGTGAAGCACGTCGCTTGGCAAGGGGATTTTCAGTGCTTGGGGCAAAAGGGATATTCGACAGTTTTAAGTGAGACTGACACGTTTTGCCATATTTCACGCAACTTGCAGCAAATCGTAGCTCAGCACTTCAGCTCATTTTGTGGCATTGTCAATTTTGCACGTTGGCTTTCAACATTTTGTTTAACTGAACTTCGATTTAAGTAGTCATCGACTGACTGAAATACTTGCAAAAACCCATTTTAAATTTTTACTTTTTAGTTAATAAATCTTTCATAAAACCATTTCTATCAGTAGGCACTGCAATACATTTGAACAATAAAATAACAAATGAAAAAAAAAACAAAAATAAACACAAAACACAAAATACATTTAAAAACAAAATAAGTAACCGTTGCCCTTACGGCGTTAGTTTTATATTTGGCTTTGTTTTTATTGAATCGTGAATTTATATGCATATTTATATTTGCATACATAAATTGTATAGATACATGTATGTGTAAATGTCAAGAAATACAACTGTTTCGGATTTGTAAGTACTGTGAAATTCATGTGTATGGTAAATGAAAAAATATTATAGAAAGCCTCGAAGAAAACAATGTTAAGGCCATTGGTGCCGGCACACAGAGGGGTATATTATAAAATTTCAAGAAAGTCAGACAAAAATGCGAATTTTATTAAAAAGTACATCACTTTGAAGGTCTCTTATGAGCACCAATGAAGATAAAGAGGCTTTTTTGTGGTATGCAGTTTAAAAAGGTGTATTTATTGAACACGCATTTCTGGTTTATATATTTTATAGTTTTGGGGATATAGCAATTTTAAGAAAGCCACTTTTAGAAGGGAAATGGTGGGGAGGGGAACAAGTTTAGGTACGCCATTTTGTAGGGCTCCGTTTGGTGTGTGGCACCGCCTACCATATGTGCAGGGTATTATATTGTCAAGTATACCCGACTTAACCGCTCTTACTGGTTTAACATTATTTTTTGTTTTTTATTAGATCGTTCTTTGGAGGCTCCGAGACCCCGAATACAAAAATCAAAATATGCTTTGAAAGTTTTCGCTAACTTGAACAAATATTTCTTCTTTTTTTTTACAAAATTGTAAGTAAAATTTCATAAATTCATGGCTTCATAAATGAGTTCATTCGCACATTTTCATAGACAGTTGATAAAAAAAGAAGCATATGAATATCATAAATTATTCAGACTTAATAGTGTATAAATAAGAAAAATTGCTCTTAGTTCACTTTGATTTTGTCAACTTAAAGCATTTGTCATTTATTGTATTTTTGTTTGATAGATAGAATACTTTATTTTGATTATTTTGTGAAGAAATCAAATAAATAATTTGTTGAGCTGTATTGTGAGCTCGTTTTGAATTGTTTCCAAGGGCGATAAGAACGCAGCATGGCCAATTCTCCAAACATTGCAAATTTACCAAATGCGCCGAGTTGGGCCGCAGTTGTCTCTGGCCGGCATCTGTCATGTTTCAATAATCTCTATCATTCGAATGAGGGCGTGGCAAATCTGCAGCCCACCACCGAGATGAATAATATGCCAGAGCAGGTCTTGAGTACAACTGCCAGCAATAATAGTAGCAACATTGACAACAACAACAACAACAATGATAACATAAACAACGGCAACAACAATAACAGCAACAACAACGCTAACAACATTATCAACGGCAACCATAACAACAACAGGAACGACAACAGGAACAGCAACAACACCAAGAACAACAGCAATGATAGTAGTCATAATCAAAGCCAAAACAATAACAATAATAATAATTGTGAAAGAGAAAGCGTGGATGAATGCCGAGGGGAAGTGCAACCTTCGTTGGATTCGTTGAGAAACATAAGGGATACAAATAACAGCAATGATTTTGATGCCCTGGAGCAAATGCGTGCGACGGAGCCAACACACTTGCAGGAACAATTCGGACAGATGCATTCGTATGCGATCGGACGCGATCAAGAACATGGACACGAACACGGACACGGACACGAACACAGACATGGACACGGACATGGACACAGTCACGGTCGCAGACACGGTCACAGACACAGACACGGCCAGAGCCAAGGTCGTGATACGGGTCCTTGGCATACGAGGGAGTTGGAGGCAACGCAACAAATGCAAACAGCACGGAATCGAGCCGCCGCGCACAATGCCCAACTGCAGGCAGCACAGATGCGAGTGGCACGCAGTCAGATCGCATTGTTGCAGGCGGCAAGTGAGGCCGCACACTATCAGGCGACGCAGCAGAGCCGTGTCGGGCAACTGATCAGCACGCACAATCAAGTCGCGTGCCATCAAATTGCTCAGCATCAGGCAAATCAGATACAAGTCGCACAACGAGCCGCACAAATGGATGCCGTTCGCTTACAAGCACTCGAGCTGGAGGCCGATCAGTTGCAGGCGGGACGCTCGCACAGCGAATTCGGCAGTCGGCACAACGTAGGGCCGGCCCAAGCTACGTCTCAGACGCGTGCCAATATTCAGAATGAGACGGCAGGGGCTTATCGTCCGAATTGCGAGGGGGATCGCGAACAAAATGGCGAGCAAAATCGCCTAACAGTCGCGCACAACTTTCAGCATGAACATTTTCTGCAAAAACGTGAGGAGGAAAGCGCTTCGCATATGAGGGATGTGCCAGCAAGAGCAACGCCACATAACCCAAATGATGAAGGAAACGCGTGTTCTTTGCACCGACACAACTACATGGGCGAAACGGAGTTCGTGCCGCCAATGAATCGTGGCGTTCAGCCGTTCAACCATGTGCCGCACTCCCAAATGTACAATTGTCCGGACAGAGACGCACGCCACTATGCTGCCGAACAAGAAGCGGAGGCCAGCGAAACTGTCAACAGCCAGAGCCAGAGCATTGAATCGGTGCGAATTACGCAGACTCACGAGCCGTCGAAGCACACGAAGCGCGGCATTAGTTTACAGGCCGATGCCGCTGAATTTATACCGAAATCCAGAATTCAACAGAAGAACCTTGAGAACAATGGCAAGACATCGTTGCCGCCACCGCCGGGACTACTGCCGTTGCCACCAACGCCTTCGCCGAACGAACGACGACGACGCGCCGGAGAAAGTTTGAACAGCAACATGGATCTGTCCGATCCGGCCCTTGCGGATCTACAAGCACGCAGCGCGGCCGTGTTCTTGGAAAATGTCGATTACTTACAAGGCTTTCGTGGCTGCATACATAAAGCAAACGATCTCATGTCACCCCTGGTGGTGGACATTTACGGAGGTATGCCGCCACGCGAGGTGCTCGGAGCGTGTAACCTCAGCGTGCCAAGAGCCATGACACGTGTAAGTATAAGGCGTCTGAAACCATTATATATATGTATGCATTAATAAAATTGATGAAGCTTATGCAGATGCCGCCGCAGCTTAATTTTGTCGATCCCTACAATGCGAATGCGCAAGTGGGCATGTGTATGACGCCATACGGACCGATTTATTCAAATCCGATGCCGCCACCACCACCGCCGCCGCTGCCGTCGTCTTCGCCGCCGTCAATGCAATGTGGCATGATTATGTCTTGCGGACCGCACCCGCCCCCCACGCAGTACGGCTGGCCTCATTGTCTGCCACACGGTGTGCCGGCTCCAACGACATACAATGGCATGCCGCTGTGGCCCGGCATGTTGTACGGTTATCCGCCACTGTGTGCATTGCCCTGTAGATCGCCAGTTGGCATACAATCCGATTCGGAACCACTGACGACGTCGTCTTCTTCATCATCATCATTTGCGCACTCTCCGCCAAGTCCTTTCATGCCCCAAGCAACTTCTTCACCGATCGTAGGGCACGCATTGACCTATGACCGCAGTACAAAGTTTGCCGAACATTACGCACGACACCAAGCCGCTTCGTCGGCTGGATCTTCATCCTCCACGGGCGTCACGACAACAACGCGCACGGACACGAGCATTTATTGGCCACAAATGGAGGCGAATCTGGTGTCGGTGATTGAGGCCTGTGCCGCTTTGCTTGCGCAGCTGAAGCAACGTCGGCTGAGAACGGTCGGTACACAGACTTCGCGCAATCTGTTTGAGGATGATGTCAGTGTGCATGTGCCAAAGAACAGCAGCAACACTACTAAGAATAAGAAGCGAAAGTCAACCACCGAACAGCATGACTTAAGTCGCGATACATGCAAGCGCATCATGCTGGCTGCTGGCGAGCAAACATCACCACAGTCGCCGGGCGTCGCAGACAAGTCACCGCCGCAAAATGAGAAGTCGATGCCCGACGATATGGAGAGACACAAAGGGTTCCTGTTGCCGCCATCGGGCAATCCGAACGAGAGTTCCGATTCGTGCATCGAACGGCGTGAATTTGCGCCGCTCCATCCGTACGCACGCCTCTATCTCGAACAGTTGAGTAGCGGCAATCTGGAAGGAGCCGAGCGCACGGCACGTATACTACAGTCCCTGGCCGATGAACGATCGCCGTTGCGTTATGTGGCGAACGATATTGGCGGTGATTACTTGAGCGGCATAGCCAGCGGTCCGTGCCCCTTTGGTGCGATTGGCAGCGGTCGGCCCAGTCAGTTGCGCAAACAGCAAAGGCTCATGCAACAACATGCCAAATCGAGCGCCTATGCGGTGCATGACAATATCGGTGATGGTCTTGATGTCGGTCCCAGCACGAGCGCCTGGGCGCGGAATGCCTTGCACGCTCGCCAGGCTGCCGCACGCTTGGTCAACGGCATGGGCGATCAACTGCAAGAACACAATGTGCTTGTCAATGATAATGACAATGAGCTGAACATTACGGAGCCTTCCGGTGCCGTTTACTTTTCTGAACATCATTGAGTGCTTACCCTCCTCCATTCCTCACTGTCTTTCGACAATTCAGTATTATTGCACATTGACTGTTGCGTAAATGTTTGCAATAACTGTGTTCCCTGTGACCTTTCTGTAATAAAGACTGCTTGATCGTGTGGAATTTAGTCTATACATATATCTAGCTTAGACAGGTCTGCACGATTCATGATTAACGAAAGTAGTACAATCCCGGTTCTCCGGATCAAATAACACCAAGAGTATTCCGAAGAATCTTAAATATGAATAATCAAATCCAAAGTAATGCCAGAATTCTCTTTGTTTTCCATCTTCAATACTCCGCTCTTAACCACTTCTTGTCTCACTACAACTGTCGCTCCCTATCGCCACTCCTTGCTATAGCAAATGTATATTCATGCTATTTAGTTTGCTGAAGGACAACTTATGTGTGCATTAATTAAACAAAAGTAATATTATTCAATTCGTTAAGTTTTCCTCATTTCATGAATGTACTTACCTTCAATGCGCTGTGTTGCGTTGCGTTGCCCTTTGGCAGCTTCTTGTTGTTGTTGTTGTCGTTGTCGTTGTAGCCCTTATGAGAAATCATATAAACTCGTTTCGAAAGTCGTTTCAGCGCCAAATTCTTTTATGCATGTAATACGATGTGTAAATTGCAAATCGCTGCATTAAGTGTGCGATTACGTGAGGCATTCTTTCTGGCTAACCCAAAAGTTCTCCACGTCCGTTCTTCAGTTCGTTTCTTTGCCCTTTCAGTCAGTCAGTTGAACCGTTCGTCCGCCCGTTCGTCTGCCCGTCCGTCTGTCTGTCAGCAGGCAATGTATACGTGGCATTCTCAAGAGGCCACTCCACGAAAAGCTGCGCGGAATATTTGAGCATATGAATGTATGTATGTTCATACTTCTATATGTGTGTGTGTGTGTATGTGTCAAATGTAAACCCTTTGAACTTATTTCTTGTTTTCCATATTTTTTTTTTATTTTTTATTATTTTCATTTTCATTCTTATTTTTTTATGCATTTATGATTTTGCACATTTGCTCGTCTGCGTGTGTGTAAAGTTAAACGCCTTCAAGCTGAAACAAGCACGCTAATCTTTTACGCTGCTTGCATTTTAAAATGTTTACGGCTCTCAATTTTTAACGTTTCGCTTGTTGTTTCTTTTTTTTTGTGGTTTTTTTTTTATTCTTTAAAATTTCCAACTTGCATTTACAATGCATTGCATGCATGTAAATATTGACATTAATTTATGATGAAACATTAAAGGAAGAAAAAAATAAGTGCATGTATGTATGTATGTATGTGTAAATATATATGTAAATAACATACATATATTTATAAATTTAATTAAAATGCATTCAAACAAAAATATTTACACAAAGTTTTTAAACGACCAAATAAAAATGTAAATGTTTATTTCACTTTGTGTTACAATGCACACACACACACACGCACTCGCACTCACACTCACACACTCATACATTTACAAATAAATGAACAAACGCAGATTTTAACCAGAAAATTAACGCCTGCATGACCACAAAGAGTATTTGCAGACCACACACACACACACATATATATTTAAGTGTGTGAGTGTGTGTGTGTGACATTTTTAATCTACAATTAACCGCAACTGTTCAACCGACAACAGCGCGAATAAAATGCCAATACAAATATTGATTCTATTAATTATAAAAACATTAAGTGTCAAAAATGCACATGATGGTCGCGCCGCCAATTCGGCAAGGGAGGGCGCCGATGTGTGGGCGTGGAACGTGCCAGTAACGCCCACAAAATGTAATTAAACGCATTAAGCAATTGTTGTCGCATTATGGCATTGCAGTGGCTTCTGTTGGCCACCCCAGTGCCCTTTTGGCCTGTTGGTCAGCGTGGCAAGTTGTTGCCTGATGTGCGAAGATAAGCACGTTTTCAATTGATTTTACATTTGTTGGCTTTTGCAACTCATTTTGGCGTCGATGTCGACGTCGATGTCCTTCACAAGCAGCATTCCACACACCCACACACACACACGTGTAGGCGAAATATGCAATACTATTTTAATGCGCCTAACTGGCGATTTACCTAATTTATTCTTTCTATTTATTTATTTTTTGCCCCATGAAAAAATAGGATTAAAAAAAAATTTAATAAGAAAATAATAAAAATACTAAATTGTAAATTGTTGATCATATGCTGAGTCGATATGTTCGAAAATACTCCATATACAATTGTTTTTTAACATTATATACGCCTTTGTTACACTGTGCTACTCAATACATATGCCATTTTAATTTGTATACTAAATTGTCGTATGTGTGTTGTAGACGTATGCAACATAGCAGCATATAATATTAAAAACAGCTTAGTTGGCATTTATAATATTTTTTAGAATTAAGTATACGGCATCGTGCACCGCTTGTAGTGTATTTAAATAACGTTCAAGCCGACGTTATTAAATTGTGTTAAATTTTTGTTGTTTACGATTTCTTCAATTTGCCGGCAAACGTTTTGGCATTTAATGACAAAATTATTGTTTCAATTGCTTTCAACTGTTTTCAATGCAAATTTTATGCAAATGTGGTAGACACACACACACACACACACACACACCGTTGCGCCGTGTGCCATTAAAAGTAACCAAATGTACAATAAGTCAATAATTATTACTGTCCTCAGTGTCGCGCTTATTGGCCAATTGGACAAATGATAAAACGAAGCGTTGCCAAAATTTTTTGCACACTTTTATTTGCTAATTAAAAATGTTAAATTTCATTAGCATTTCACACGCAGTCGCGTCACCAATGGCCAACGCAACGCAACGCCGCCTGTGTGCTTAAATAGGCGTTAATTACTTTTATCCAAACGCCATCGTCACACACTCACACACACACGCACATGCACACACACGGGATTGCTTTGTTGCATTGTGGTTGAAAATTTGAATAAATTAAACACTTTGCAATTATTATGCAAATTCTTTGATTATTTATTAGCTTATTTGTGCAATATATGTAAATGATAAATAATTTGACTTTAATAACTTTAGTGGCGATTTTGGTTTTTATTTTTTTTTTCACACTAATTTTTCAAACCAAATCGTTTAATTTGGCTTTTGTTTCAGTTCACTTTTTGTATATTTTGTTTTATTATAATTTTTTAAGTTTGCTCAATAATTATGACAAGAAGCGCACAGTTGTGCAAAGTTCTCACAGCGCTTAGCAAAATACCGTCAATGAGCGAGTAAAGGCGCTTCATCATTGAACAAAAATAAAAAAAGTTTTGAAAAATGTTTTACAAAAAGAAAAGTTCGTTACTTTTTCTTGCTAACGAAAGAGCAAAGCGAATGTTTGCTTAATCCTTTTGCTCAAAACTGTTTGTCTATGTGAAACGTCAACTGTTTTGGCACGTTTCATTGACAAAGATTAAGAATACTGGTAAGAGTCATGAGCTGCTCAGCTACATGCATATGTATGTATGTGTATGTGCTTGTGTGTGTGTGCATGAATAATATTTTTGTTGCCTAAATTAAGCAATTGTCTAAGACGTTGCGCAGCGTTTGCTCAACACACACACACACACATGCCTACACTCAACACACTTAAATCTTAATTTATATTTTGTTTTTGTTGACGCTTTTGAGCTTTTCCAAGTGACATTGCATGTGTCTTGATTATAATTGACTTTAACTGACTTACATAAGTGCTAAAATGGAAATACCATGTTCAGCCCATACCCACCACGCCCTCAACTAGCGAGTTGTCATTGTTGCTTGATTTTGGGCTTATAAGTAAGTTTTGTGCGCTCTTTTTGTATTTTTTGCACTCAAACTTATTGCCAAAGTGGCAATAAAAACCTGCGGCCATAAAATGTACGTGCATAGATACAAAGATACATACATATGAACATATAATTCATGCAGCATTCTTCATTGTGAGTATATGCTTTTCTATTTGTATTTAAATTTCTACAAATGTATTTGTTGCTATGACATTTTTTCCCTTGAGCGAACGTCAAAAAAAATGAACCGAAAATGTCTTCGTTGGTCTCAAAAAAAAATCTTAATTTAATCAAATCATGTGCAACAATTTTAATATCTTTGACATTCTAAGAAAAGTAGCCATAAAAGAAAGATATAGAAAAAGGCAATGAAGATATAATAAAGTGAAGGCACATGTCATCTGAAGAGCGGCAAACGCCGTCAGCTTTTCTTTTTTTTCTGCCTTTTTTTTTTCTATTTGAAGTTCTTCATTTGCTGGACTTTGGTCAAAGTGAATTGTTTGTTTGTTTGTTTGTTTGGAATGTTGAAATCAAGTTTGCAAGTTCTTGGCGACGGAATTTGGAATTTATTGTCATGGCATGCAACAAATATTCGGCAAATTATGTTAAGTGTTTGACATGCACACACACACTCACTCGCACACACGCACACAAGCAGATAACTGCAAAATGGTTGATAAACATGAAAGCATTTTTTAAGAAATTTGTCGCACAACTTAACAACAACAGAATGCCCGTCAACCCATCAGACAGACTCACCACACACACACACATGCACGGCAGTGAATAGTTTTTGTGCGTCGGCACATAATTTATGGCAAATAATGACATTGTCATGGTTGCCGACTGACGAGACACGAATGAATGTAGCAGGTGTGGCAACCATGTCGCAATGATGTAAATAGCGTTGAAGATTCGGAGTGAAATTCAATGAACTGAGGAGAATTTTTGTAAATTTTTTTATTATAACAAGTTTTAATACAAAATAAAAATTTATTAAATTTATAGGCAGATTTAAAAAAGATAGTTAGATAGATAGATGGTAAGGTAGATGGTTTTAATAAGTTTTCAATACAAGCCCATGGTATTATAACTGAATGAAGGGAAACAGAAGGAGAGAGAAAGAAAGAGAAAGATAGTGAGAGAGTGAGAGTAAGTAAGAGTACAAATGCAAAAATACATAAGCCAAGTTAATCTTGAAATGACTTTTGTTTTAAGCTTCGAATATTTCGTATATTTTCCAAACAATTTTAACTTCAACACGTTCGTCTTGTATTTTTAGCGACGCTTGAACACTTTTCAACACGTTTGCCATTTTCTTGTGCTTAAATATGATTTGTGTTGTGTTGTGTAACTTAGACGAGAGCAACAACAAGGACAACTCTTGTTGAAACAAACGCCATAAGGAAGTCGCTTATTTTACGTGAGTTCTCTTTGGAACTTTTACAGTTGGCAACTTTTTACGCTTGATTTGCGTCTTTTCACCTTTTTTTTTTGCCTTTCATTCTGCACTTTTTTTCACATTTTATGTATGTATGTATGTATGTATGAAAGAACTTTTGTGCGAAAAGTTAACAAAACTGACATTAAAAAGTTGAACGCCTGTGACGTGTTTCCGGTTGATACCAACAAGAACAACAACAACAACAACAGGCGCCACAGTAACACCTAGATCAACAACAACATTAATGCCATCATCAGCATCGTCGTCCTCATCATCATCATCATCATCATCATTATCATCATCTCATCGACATCATATTTAACATTATAAGCTTTAAGTTCGATGCCTTTGGCTCTTGGCGCATTGCAAAGTCATTAAATTGATTAAAAAAGTTGGGGTTTTCGTTTTTTTAGTTTCCCTTATTCTTTTTTTTTTTTCTTATTTATTTTATGATTTCCGTACGTATATTAAAAAAAAAAAAAAATAAAAAAATAATATCATTTTAGTCATCTCCGGCATATCGCACGCTTCAAGCATATAAAGCTCAAAAATAATTGATCCCCTAAGACTCATTTGCATTGGACACACACACACACACACACATGCGTATAAATACCGCATATAAATAGAGTATGGGTGTGTGTGTGTTGTACTCCATACTAATGACTGCAAAATGAAATTACGAGTTCATAACTAACATTGACCGCCTCATAAAGCAATTAAGTGCATGTGGCTGACCACGAAGCTCGCCAAATAACCTTCTCGCTCGCCTCGGGCACAAATAAGTTCTGTGTCAGCTTGTTGACCAGCCTGGATTTGCAGACTCAGACTCAGACTCTGAAGCAGACGCTCACGCTTTTAGTTGTTGATGTCCTTAGTTGATTGCAGCGCTTTAAAGGCGGTTTCATTATGTCTGTCTGCCTGACTGCCTGTCTGCCTGTGTGTGTATCTCTGTGTTATTTGTGATTAATTGTATCTGCATTAATAGCATAGCACTTTAAAAATCTTTACTACTTTTGTGGCCAAAAACTTCCTCAGTGAACTTTGCTTAAAAATAAATAAACAAACAAAAAAAAAATATAGTATGATGTTATTTTCCGCTACGGCAATTTAACGCTATCAATTTTCTCGTTTTTTTTTTCATATTTTTTGAAAATGTCATAAATTTTAAATTGAATATCATTTGAAAAAGTACATCATTTGCTCAGTCAACGGGCAATTTTATCAGCGCACCGTTATTTGGTCACTTACATACAACAAACAAGTACAACAGACTCACACACACACACACACACACGCAGAAAATTGAAAATGTGCACAACTTCCGGTTTAAAATGGCGACGTTGAACCTTTAGATTTTTTTTTTTTAAAGTGTTTTTTACAAACCTTTGCCTTTGAGTAAAATTAAAAATGAAAAAAAAAAAAATGGGAATAACTCACAACAAGGACATGCTTACATTTAATGGTTATAACGATAAAGAACAGGTAACAATAGCCTGTGTGTGTGACAGAGAGAGAGAGAGAGAGAGAGGGAGGCAAAGAGAAAGAGCGCGATTATGTGTGGGAGTGAGTGAAATAAACGATAGCTAATTTCCGCTTTGAGTGGCAAACGACGAATGAATGCCATTCAGCAAAAAGGTCTCTGCTTTGTGTTGTTATTATTGTCAAAGAGCAGAAAGTGAATGTGTGAGTTGTGCAAGTGGGAAAGGGAAGGGGAGAGAGAGAGTGAGACACTGTGCGAGAGAGAGAGAGAGAGGGATAAGAGGAGAGCAATTTAAATGCATTTCGTATTCATTTTATAAACTTATCTCATAACATTAATTGTGGTCAACACTTTTGGCCATTTAAACTCGGCCAGGATACATATGACACACACACACACACGCACAGCCACACATGAACCGACAAAGGCACACTTACATACTTAGCTTAGTTGGGCATGTTTGCATTGTCAGTGATTTATGCAAGTGCTCCACATGAGCCATAAATATAAATGCCAAGAGTACCGTTGGTCACGCTGCCACATTGTTAACTTTTTTTTTTTTTTTGTATTATGTATTTTGTTGTTTTCTAAGGTTTCTCTATTATGTTGCTGCTCATTTTCTACACCTGACAAACAGACAGACAGACAGACAGACAAGTAGCAAGGCAGCAAAACGCGCAATGGCTGTAAATTTATTCATGTCCTTATGTGTGTGTTTGTGTTGGCGTGTGTGTGTGGGCGTGTGTGTGTGTGTGTGAGCATGTTTGCGGCTGTGCGTCCCAAGTGAGCAACTAAAGCGCACAGATCAGCAAACAGTGACAGTCAAGTCAAGTTGAGGTGAGGTGAGTTGAGTTGAGTCGAAAAAGGCAAAGTAAAATATTTAAGCCAACAACAACAACAACAATGATAACGACAAAGAGCAACAGCAATAGCAACAACAATAACAAGCTTTACAAAAGGAATGCTTATGTGGCATGCAAACGCACACACACACAACTCAATTAATTTTGAAACAGTCTCTGTGCTACGTCTTGCTCCCCTCCCCCTCTAACATTGCCATTGCCTACTCACATTTATACTTGTATGCTTATTAAATCTTATTGCTATTGTACATTTTGTCCTTTAGCTTTGCTAAAATTGCACGTAATCAATACGCCATTAATACAAAAGCAAGCCATAAGCACAGCTCAGCTATTGTTCGATGACTTTACTAAAAAAAAGCAAAAAAAAAAAAACATAACAAAATACAAAAAAAGCAGCTAAACCATTTTGTTATTGTCTGTAGTTAATGTTCATGAAAAAAAGTAACTAACAACAACAATAAACATATCATAAGTAACGATAAGTTTTTGCTTTCAACATTGTCAGCAAATAATGCCAAAACAATCACATGTGAACAAGAAAGAGAGTGAGTGAGTGAGAAAGAGACAGACAGACAGACACACAGAGATACGGCATGACAAGAGGAAAAGTGTAGCACATCAACAGGCGCAAAATTCATACATTTACGACCGTTACAAGCTCATTAAACGATTTGCAGACACTAAGCAAGCGACCAAAGCACATCATCAGCCGACCAACCGTATGACCGACCGGACGGACGGACGGACGGACAGACAGCTAGCCAGCCAGTGAGGCAATCAGTTAGTGAGTCAGCCGTGTGCAAGAAAATGCGAAGAAACTTGTATGAAATGAACAAGAAGAGCCGTTAATTTCTTTTTATGAACCAGCTGGGAATCATTTGTGAGCGCACGATGTGAAAAGACAACAACAAACACAACAAAAATGCAAGAAAACTTGAAGAAGGCAAAAACAAAGCAAAGCAAAAACGAAAAAGAAATAAATAAAAATGCAAAGAGAGAAAAAAAATGTTAAGAAAATAAACGATATCCCAAAGATAAACATCAACTCGAAAGATGTCCTCGAATGGTAAGCGACCGCCCACGAGTGCCGCTAAGCTAACAACAACAATAACAACAAGAATGGTGGAAATTGACTGCCCGAAGCAACAAATGCTGTAATCAGCAGTTAACAAAATATAAAAACAAAAGGCAAAGGACGCTGCTAACGAGCAATTAGATTTCATTCCAAGCTGGGGAATTAATTGGAGTTTCCTGCGCGCCGCGACAGGCGACGGCGGCGGCAGGGCGAAGCGGACTGTTGCTGAAGCAATGCGGGATTATTGGGCTTTTGGGTGTACGAAGAGGCGGACGTAGACTTCATATAGTTGGCCATAACGAACGCATATGCTGTCATTGCTATCGTCGTCCTCTCCCTCTCCCTCTCCGTCGCCTCCGTCATCGTCGCCATCGTCGTTAAGCGCGCCGCACTCGTTTTGTGATTCATTGAGAAAATTGGCAATTGGCGTGAAGAAGCCCAAGACCCAAGATGTCGGGTGTTGGGTGTTGGGTGTGGGTGTGGGTGTGGGTGTGAGAGGTCATCTTCACACTACTTGACAACGTAAGCACCTTTTTTTGCGGCATTTGTGCACATTAGCTGCGAATGCGACTAACATATAATTACACTGACTGCTTAGATGGTTGTTATTGTTGCTGTTGTTGCTATTGTTGTTGTTGGCCTTATGTG
Source organism: Phortica okadai (assembly GCA_034638295.1). Classification (NCBI taxonomy): domain Eukaryota; kingdom Metazoa; phylum Arthropoda; class Insecta; order Diptera; family Drosophilidae; genus Phortica; species Phortica okadai. Next base: position 54,057,799 of record CM067848.1, on the reverse strand, counting down.
TTGCCATTTGGTACATTTTCATTAACTCAATGACGTTGCCGTTACGTTACGTTACGATATTGGACTTCAGCTCGTTACGGTGTGTTGAAATTGTTGTTTTGATTAATTTTTTATTGCGCAAACATGTTGTCGTACAAATAGTTTGGGTGTCTTTCATCTACACACACTATAAGTGAGAGAATGTGTATGTGTGTGTGTGTGTGTGCAATTAAAGGTCTTAAAGGTGATCTTAAGCTAGTTTAATACTTCTTATTCATTATTCTTCACAATAAATTTAAAACAAGTGATTTGGAATTAATCCATTGAGCCCTAACTGTGCCCATTTTTCTATTGAGTAAGTTCTCTTGCTCGGACATCAACATAAATATTATCTTTCGAATCAATTGTTCATTGAACAATCTTTCTTCAGCCTTGTAGATAGATTGACCTACATATGGGAAGTACACCACGTTAAGGTCGGACTTACGTATTTAATCTTCAGTTTAAAATATTTAAAAAACGAAAAAATTTATTCATAATTTATTTCATAATGATTTCATTACTATTACAATAATAATAATTTCTCTTGTTGCCATTTCGATGGATGTTTTGCAAAAAATAGAAGAAATAAAATTTTTCAATTTCTGTTGCTTCAAAAACCAATTTCATCTTTAAGCACAAATGACATTCAAACATTTTGAGTTTTATCAGCGAACAAAAATGATATGCAAGAAAATATTATCAAAAGACATTAATGACATTTTTCGCGCCTTCGACGGAAGCATGTTCAACTTCCACAAACCATTAAAAAGTTCACGTAAAAAAAAAAATTGAAAAAAAAAAAATTTGAAAAATCGGAAAAGCAAAAAAATGATGTTGCATAAAACACGGCGCAAGCCATTAAGACGTCGCGACTTTAGCTCATTTTCTTAAGTGGCAAAGTATAACAACCACTTTCGAAGGCAATCTGCAACTGCTTTGCACACGCCGCGCCCTCTGCGCCCACCCTTCTGACCGTTAGCGTGAATTTTCATGTTCATGTTCGACAGTTTAATTTCATTGCGTTGCTGGCAAACGGCAAACGGCAAACGTACGCCAAAAAATTAGATTGAACAGCATTTGACAGCTAATCGGACCACAAAGATCTCAACATAAAATGTTAATGGCCCAATGACTGACATAATGTGGTGTCGGCTGTCTGTCTGTCTGTTCCTCTGTCTGTCTGAATGTCGGTCCGTTTTGTTCAACAACAAGAAAAAGGAGTCTAATGAAAAACGAATATGTTGCGATAAGCAGAAGCATCTACAATGTTGCACGTTTGAGGCAATCTGGCCTAAGAAAATAAATGTGCTCTAAAGTTTATAATGTTTATTTTTTTTTCTTCTTCAAAGTAGAGTAACGCCATGTGTGTGTGTGTGTGTTTGTAAGTTAAACTTAAGCTGGCTGAGCATAAAGTTGAATGCAAAAACCACAGATGCAAATCAGCAGTAACGAAACGCCAAAAGAGCAAAGATTTTTTGGGTAAGCCAAAAGCAGCAATGGCGCTTCTTTGCCTTATATCTATGTATGTATGTATGTACTATGCAAACTTTCAAGTCTACACGTCGAGTCGATTGTCAGGCCATGCCACTCTTTGTCTGTCTATACGTCTATGGCAAATGTGTCTGTCTTTATTGCTTGTATTGAACCCATGTCCAACTAATCCGCTCTTAATTAAAGTCTTCTCACTCACATACACACACACACACTTTTCAGGACATTTCAATAGCATGGCGTTGATTGTGGTGCGGTCGTATGGCATGCTGAAAATGTACTTAAAAATGTTGTATTAAGTTGAAAGCACAAATTTGTTAAAACTTAACTAAAATTGCCAAACGGCTTCAACATATTTGGCCAGTGACGTTGCTCTCTCCCTCACACTCATTGTCTCTATTGCTGTTACTTGGCTTGGGCAATTATAAGCATTAGTCTGTTAGTTATGCTGAGACGCCACTGGTTGTATAACCTCAAGAAATAAATCTTTTGAAAAAGCACTCGTTGGTTGGTTGCTTGAACGCTGCCAGAAGGTGTTATTATAATATACCAATATGTCTGTCTCATTGTCTTTCAGTCTCTTCGTCTGTCTGTCTGTCTGTCTGACTGTCCGTCCGTTCAGTGTTTGCATCGTGATAAGATCATAATCCCATTTATGTCTTTACTTGAGCGTAAAGTTTTTGCCAGCTGTGCGCGCTTTTTCTATGCTTGAGAACAGGCAAATGCCCCGCACCCCAACTAACAGAAAAAGAAAAACAACAACAACAAATGTAAAAAAAAGTCTTATGGAAAGGGTTGTCTTAGTTTGCGGTGTAAAAAGTCGCCAACTTTGCATTCAAGCCGTTGGTCTGTCTGTCCTTCTGTTTGTCCATATATGTGTGTGTGTGTGTGCGTCAGTGTTTATATTTAAACTGAGGTCAGAGAGCACTAAATCAACTCGGCGACAGCGGCACAAAACTTTTCACATCCCAAGGCTTTGCTTAGGTCAAAGTCAACGTAAAGATGAAAACGAAGATGTTAAGCAGCTTACGAACTATTTTTTGGCTTCGTGTACGTTTCTATCGTTGAACGCCGGCACGTTTCATGCTCCAATGGACATACGCTGCAGTGACTTCGTTCGTTTGGCTGCTGATGAGTGCGGCGCTGCTGTGCTAGTTGATAAGGCTTCGATGTCGCAATCGTTGCCGTTTACAAATTTGAATGTTTTTCAAAACTTTTCGCTAAGATTTCGTATACTATACATATGTATGTGTGTGTGTGTGTGTGTATGTGTGTTTGATTTGGCCACCTTACTCAAGTGGCTGTATGACCATGTGTGACAAAGGCAAAGGAAGCATTGCTGATTTTATCAAGAAACCAAAGCTGAAAGCGCAAAAGGAAGACCCATAATGTTGCTAACCGGAAGCGGATGTGTGCTGCTGTTCTTGTTGTTGTTGCTGCTGCTGTTGTTGTTCGTGGTTATCGTGCATCAAAGGCGCAGTTGTTGCTGTTGTTGTTATGTGCAGCTGGCAAAACAAATGAGCCTTAATGCGTTTTGCTTCAATGGACTTTTATACAATACAGAGGCAGAGACAAAGACAGAGACAGACAAGGGTTAAATTTGTTTTTATGCATGTGCATGTGTGTATGTTTGCTTTAAATATACTCCCGCATCTGTGTGTGTGTGTGTGTGTGTGTTACTGACTGCCCACTAAGCTGTAACTAATTTGTTGCATAAGTTTGTGCGCTCCAAAAACTTTTCAATTCAAAGATTGTCTGCGTTGCATGAAATTTCTTAAAATCGCTCACTTACTTGCCCCATTGTCTCGCCCCTTTGTCTGTCTGTCTCCTTATCTAAACCACACTTTAGTGCACATTTTTGCATTTATGTATTCTTCGTGTATTTGCGCATTGCAATCTTTATAAATGTCTTAATTAACAATGAAGTATTTTATTGATTGGTTTTTTATACAAGAGTATATTAACTTTGTCATGAAGTTTGCAACGCAGAGAAATAGACATTTCCGGCCATATTCCAAAGTTTCTTCAGAGCCGGCCTATATAGAGAAAAACATAAAAATTCTCTGTAAGCTGGAGAAATAAAAAATCCCAAAAGATTGCTTTGTTTTCTTGAAAACTAATTAGCAAATGGGCGTGGCTACGCCTCTTTATCTATATAAGCCTATATGTTTCCTATTGGAAAAACTATAAGACGGATTTTCGTCATCAAAGCTGAAAATAGATCCCTTACTGGTTTAGTTTTTATACAAGTCTTTTGAAAAAGAACAACAACGCATATTTTTCAGAAAAGAAATGCTTAGCAAACTTTTAAATTTTGCTTCAACCAAAGCAATGCCAAGCTGCTCATGAGCCTGACAATGATGATGATTTGAGTTGTTTGCACATTTCATGTAACTCACAAAATCAAACATTGATTTTTTGGCACCTTCTTGATCATACAGACATACATATATGCTCATTCACACAGTTGTCTGCTTTGATGTGTCTGTGTGTGTGTATCATTGACACTGTTATCGGCATTGAGTGTGTGAAAATGTAAATTGTACCGTTACGTTGCATAAGACTGATGTTGAAATGCTTAGAGTGTTGAAAACAAAGATGATTGAATTAACCATTTATGGTTTTATTTACACATTTGCCACAAAATTCGACTATGTCAGATTTTCGTTCTTCGATTGTGTCTGTCCGTGGACATTATGAGGACATTTGCTGTTGCTGTGGCTGTTGCTGTTGGTGAGCTGTGCAAGCCCGCATGCCAGTGCAGCTTTAACCCTTTAAGCGTTCATGTAGCTTACTTGTTTGCTCATTCGTTCGTACTTTTGCTTGCTTGTTTGTTGGTTCGCTTGTTTGTTTGCTTGTTTGTTATCAGCAAATGCTGCAGAAATGTTCGGAAGTTGAAATTGTTAAATGTTTGGATGAGGTTTTGTTTCAATTTCCTTTTGATAGGCCACAAGCAGACACACACACACTCATACACTCATACACATACACAGCTGTGCACAACTGACGACAATTTCATGCATAAATTCAACGCTTGATTGTTCTGCTCTGTTCGCCGTCATTACTGTTGTTGTTGTTGTTGTTGCTCTTTTTCATGGCTGAGTAAGACGCTTCCGGTGTTGATGACTACTGCTGCTGCTGCTGCTGCTGCTGTTCGTCCCTTGTTGGCGTTGCTGTCGCTTAAATATTATGTTGTTTTTTTTTGCTCTGTTTTTTTTTCCCACCTACTTTAAAATTTCTCTACTGACCAACGTGGCGTATGAGTGCTGATGTCTGCGTTATCGCTATTGCTGTTGCTGGTTGTCTAGCTGGCTGACTGGCTGACTGGCTGACTGGGCGGCTTGCTTGCTGATGATGATGATGATGACTGCATCTAAAACAATTAAGTTTCATTTAAAAATCGCAGAAGTTGCAACAACAACAACAACAACAACACAAATCAAAGCGGCAACACTTGTTTGCACAAAACGGTTCGCTCGGTCACTCACAACAATCATCATTTTACAACATCTCCTTTACCATCCAAATACATACCAAGCACGAACAACATTCAAAAACAATTTACATACTTCGCATAACTTGGCTTAAATGAGTTTTGTAACAAATTCCGACAGGACAAACGAGCCGAAAAGAAAGCAACAACAAAAAATGCCGTTATACATGCGAGAGTGACATGTCAGCAACGGCAGAGGCAGCGACATTGGCAGCGGCAGTGGCAGCATCATGCGACTGGTCTTTAGGCACACGCCGCGTCATTTTGTCAGTAAGTCAACGTTGGCAGCGCAGGGGTGGTGAAGTGGGGGGGTGAGGGGGTTGTGTATTCGTGGAGTTAACTTGGCAATTCACCGAAACTCCGATTTACAGCTAATCCCTTATGGGCATTTTGTAGCCAATCTTCTTTGGCTGACGTTTGCCGCTGCCGCTGCCGCTGCCGCTGCCGTCGCTGCCACTGCTCTTCTTTTAACCGTTTTGTTTGCTGTCTACTGGGCATATTCAAAACTGGGCATGTGTGCGTGTATGTCCATGCAACATGTCGCAAGCGAATTTTTTGCAGTCAACGGCGCCACTGTGATTTGAATGTCACAAAAAAAAAATGTTATCTGTAAGTAAAATTCTCAGAAATATTTGTTTAAAAGCTTGAAACGGGTTTTCTAGATCATATGCATATAAAGTGTGTTCCCAAACTCAAGAACAATTTAAGTTCGGCGTTATCTGTAGGTATATGCGTTAAAGATATGTCATTGCATGAAGCTAAGAAATAATATTGCATTCTCCTATGTTACACAGCGCTACTTATTACATATGACAGCTTAGCGTGCGAACGAATTCATTCTCATTTTAGCATGGATCGTTTTTCAACGCTTACTTAACGTATGTTGTTGGGTGCTGTCTGTAGACATAAGAACTATATAAAAATTGACGGCTTGTGCTCAGAGGATATCCGTCGTTGTTTCAATAAATAAAACTCAAGTAATTTTCGTGCAATTATATACGAGTTGATCCCAGTGTGCGTTGCTCATGTATTTTATTAAAAAAAAAAAAAAAATTGAGCTTTACTATTTGTAAACTTTGTTTTTTTTTTGTTTCTTTTTTCTGTGCTGTACATTTTTTGCATATGTCCACCAAACACGAAGCGTTCGTTTGTGTTTGTTTGTTTGCGTGCGTGAGTGTGTGCGGGTGTGATATAAAAAGCGAAATACATTTCCTGTCGTCTAGTCAAGCCCCGCTGAGCGTACACTAACAGTTGTCGTCGTCGTCGTCGTCTGCTCTGATGATGGACATAAAAAAAAATAAAAACTACAAAAAAAAAAAAACGACAAAACAAAAAGAAAATCCTGGCAGGCGTACACGGACACCGCCATAGATTTATGTGTGTTGTCCAGCAGAGTTGTAAAGGAGTTGAGCACATGCAGACAAGTTGACGAACGGCTGGCTTGAAGGAGGAGCAAACATTTTGTTGTGCATAGGAAAGATGTATTGCAGAAATGAAAATTTTACATGCAACAGAAACTACAAAATAATAAACAACAACATTGAATAAAAAAAAAAAAAAAATACAAAAATTTAAATAATCAAAAAAAGAAAAGAAGCAACAAATTTTAAAAGAAAGGAAATATATGTGATATGAGTTTGCCTTGGGAGGCGATTCATCTCATTTTTATTATTGCTTGAACGTTTATCCTTGCGACGGTCAATGAGATACGGCGGGTGTGTTGGGTGTCGTGTGGCGGCACAAGAACGAAAACTTTCTGCCGAATTTAATCCAATAATAAATGGAATATTTCTGACCTCGGGCATTAAATTAAATGTTGTTATCAGACGAGTGCAGAAAATTATCAGTCGAGGCGACGGCGGCGGCGGCGGTGACAGAGTCGGAGGCTTCACGAGCCGCAAACTTAAAACGACGCGTTATGGCATTACAACTGACTATGAATATCTCTATCTCTCTTTCTGCTACTCTCTCTCTTTCTGTGTGTGTGTGTGTGTGTGTGCTTTCTTCAATTAAAATTGTGCCAACAATTTTGGGTTTTTCTCATATTTTTGCTGCTCATGTTTGTTTCATTCTTATTCGTCGCCATGGCTGTGAATTAGTGAACGGATGTGCTGTTTGCATATCATTTGAATATCCGTTTTATGGCTTAAGCATACTTGTGTGCGTGCGACTGTGTGTGTTTGTGGTCTCTTCTTTTGATAAGTGAAAAGGCAATTAACTTTTTAAGTCATATATGTATGTATGTATATGCTCGAAAATGCTTTTGGTTTCCCTTTTTTGTTTTTGCATTGAAATTTGTGTTCGTTGTGTCTTCTTACATGAGTCTATGACTTAAAAAAACTTAAATTTTGAAAATTTGTGCAACTCTTTTCAGTGCTGATGGTAAAAGGTGTCGCCAGCAATGAGGAACAAACGAAAGATGGCGCTTTTTTAAAGAACTATATATCAAATTACGTAACTTTTTCAATGACAAGCAATTTTTTCGTGTTTCCCAATCGATTCTTAAAGTTCTTAGTGAATTTAAACAATTTTAGCGCCCCCTTTTGCTACGTGCTGTTAGTGGTGTTAGTTGCCTTGAAAAGACAACTCATATAGTATCAGCCTAATTTCTGTGGACTCCTTTCGCTACTCCCTCTTTCTGTTGTTAATTTTTGTCTTATGTTTGTCTTGATAAATGCGTAAATTACATGCTAAAGTGAAATAGGCACGCGAAACATTTTCTTAACAGCACACATTGCGTATGCGTAATATAATTTAAACTTTCGCAATGCTCAACTCTGTTCAGCTCAGATCAGATCAGCTTAGCTTAGCGTTGCACAACTTAAATAATTAATGCGCATAACAAACAGCAACATTTAATGCCATAATAATGCTAACAATAACGAACTACGGCACAGATAATGATGCGAATCTAACAAAGTCATGCCATTGAGCCAAAATGCCGAATGAATATGAATGGAAGGTGCGTTTGTAAATGATATGCTTTTGCTTTGGCTTTTGCTTTAACTCAATGATTCTTTGCTAACGTAAATGAATATGTTTATTCGAAATGATGGAAATCAGCTAACGGGATTGTGTGTGGGGGAGGGGTTAAACAGACGCATATGAAAATGAAATTCCCTCGAGTATTTTGGCAGACGTTCTATGCCGAATGATAGTGCTATGCGATACACATGCATATGTATATGTAGATGTAACTATATGTATGTGTGTGTGTGTGTGTGTGTGTGTGTGTGTATAAACTTTTTGCTGTCTTTCACATTTGACTTGAATTTTTGTTAGTTTTTGTTTGTTTTAAATGCTTTTGAGGGTTGCTTTGACTTACAGGTTTGTTCTTGCTCCTGCTGCTGCTTATGATGATGTTGATGTTGATGATGATGATGGTGGTAGGAAATTAATGTTTAAGCTTCACGCAAAAAGTTTCATTTTTGGCACTTTTCGTGGCAGCACATGAGGTAAACTTCACAACGTAACTGAGCCGACGTACACACACACACACGCATATATCAGACAAACATTTGATTTAATTATGAGTGGCATTTATTACTAAAAGCAGGTATCAGACTTACACACACACACAGATGCATACATGCATGGAGGGTGTATTTGTACGCAAGGTGTTAGTCTGTTGATAATGTAAATGTGCCAAACAAGATGTCTGCCTGTCAAACTGACAGTTTGCTTAAGTGGCAACTTAATTTCTTAATTGTCAACTCAAAGTTTCAACTCGTATCAGTCTGACTGCTTATGCATATGTCTGTGTGTGTGTGTGTGTGTGTGTGTGTGTGAGTGTGCGTGTCTCGTATCTTTTCTTGGCGTCAAAAGTTTTCGTACAAACTATAAACTTACAACGTTCATGCTTATTTCGCTACTTGGCAAACCTGACTTACTTCAATTCACCTGTCACTTTGCTTCATTTCACTTCACTTCTTATTTTATTTTATTTTTAGATTTTTTTTTGGTAGTTTGAAGTTGCGGTTGCCTGCTGCGGTTTCACTGTCAGTTTAGGCCACCTTTGTCGAATTAACTTACAAGTTTTTCAAGTTAATTTCCATACAAATGTTGGTTTACCCAATGTGCAGCAAGCTGAGCCAACTAGAGATGTGTGTCAGTTGAGTTGAAGATGTTGTTTTGTTAGTTAAATGAAAATTATCATTGCTTCAGAGGACTTTAGTTTACTTCTTCGTCTTGTAAGGTAGACGTGTGCATTTATCTGTGGCAACTCGGCTTTCGAATGCAAGGACTCCTTTTTTGCTAGAAGGCTAATGATGACTTAATTGAAAAATTTCGCTATTTTTTGAATAATGTTCTGATGCATTTTGCTTAGAGCTAGAAATATGTATGGTTGTCTAGCTATAAGTCTTGATCCCAGTTGGAATTTAAAAAAAAATCAATTTTTTTTTATATATTTTTCCAAAGTAGAATATTTTAAAGATATTCTCTGATTATTTATATCTTACAATGGATTCATTTGGCCGTTCCAACTAAGTCTAACACCTTAAGTGTTGGTTTCTTGACAATTGTCCATCACTAATATAATATGCGTGAGCATGCTTTGTGTTTCTTGCAATAAAATGTCACATCTTTGGCAATTAGTCATGCATAAGACAAAAATTGGCCAAATGAATCGAAGAAGTTGTTTGGCGTCGGTCAACTTTTTTCCATGAGCGGCGTACAAGTTTCCACAACAACTTCGATCGGCATGAATAATTGACACGCATTTTAAGTGCAAAACAAGTCGCAACGTCAAAAAACTTTTCATGCAATCAACTCTACGACTCTACAACTCTCACACCAGACACCAGACACAAGAAACAAGACTTAAGACTCAGAAGAGACACACCTTTTATTCTAAGCAAAGTAAGAAACAAATAAGTATTAAAGATACTCGGCGCTCTATCATTAACACAGCAGACACGAAACTATTGCTTTCGCACTAAATGTCACCCCTAATATGAACTCTAGTGATGGTGATGATGATGATGGTGACATTGATGTTGATGATGGTGGTGTTGGTGTTGGCGGTTGGCGGTCGGAGACGCTCGGTTGTTGCATACATGCTTCGTTGCTCGTTAATTCCTGTATAATTTAACGCCAGTTTAAATTTTAATTGTTTAAATGAAAATGTCGCTTCTGTTAAGCGGAGTTCACTGTCGTTTAACTGCCGTGACATGAGAAAAGAACCCGGTCGTGGTAAAAGAATGAAAAAAAAACAACAAAAAAATCTTTGTGAAAACCTCCACAGTTCGTCTGTCTCATGCTTAAACGCAACGGACGAAACATTTGAAAGTTTTAAGCATAAAAGCTGTTCATGTTGTTGTTACTGTTGGTTGTTCTTGCTTTGTAGCTTTGCAGCATTTTAATTGCTGGCACTTGGCAGCGTCGTAGGCAGCGCATGTCAATGTTCCAGGCGCCGTCTCTGTTCCACAACTCTCTCCACCAGCACACACACCCTCAGAGGCAAAGTCACCGCCACTTGAAGCGCCAAACAATTTGTTACAAATAATTATCATAACCTGATTAACATGAGCCATGAGTTCGAGGCAGAATTTTTATTTTGTTGTACTTGTATTTATATATATGTATAAGCGACGTGCTTAGGCAGTGGCAAGAGGACGCGTCCGCATCCTGTGTTGATGACGGTGTGTTGAAGGCAACGTCGCTTGTTTGTGCCACTAATGCTGTTCTTCCGTTGTCCTCCGTCCTCCGTCCTCCGTCCACCGTCCTCTGTCGTCTGACGGTGTGTCTTTTGGCCCGTTGAAAAACTTTTAACTTCTTTCTTTATGCATGTTAAGCCTTTTTTTTTACCAGCACAAGCAATCACAGCAATCTCAGCGCGTAGCAAAATTATGCCGTGTGCCAAACCCCAAACCCCAAACAACCCACTAACCCCTCAAGACACCAACAAGCGTTGAGATTGTGCTGTGTATGGTTATTGTTGCTGCATAATTAGAAATGTAAAAAAGTATTTAACATTTTTATGCCACATACATGTGTGTGTGTGCGTGTGTGTGTGTGTAGGCGTCTGTTGCATAATTGTGTATATGCCACGCAGATTTCTCAAGTCTCGAAAGTTTGTTTTTCGTTCAAGTGACTAAATTTGCATCATGTCTTATTTAATTTTTTTTTGCATATTTTAAGCGTCAAATAAAGTATTCTAACAATAAAGTATCTCCACTTTTGCAGCGGCAACATTATTTGTTCAACTGTGCAACGAACCAAGCAACAAAACGACCAACATATTTGCCAATTGCTACAAAATGTTTCATCAATTTCTGTTCTGTTCTGTTTTGTTTTTGTTTTTATTGTTTGTTTTTTCTTCTTGTTTTCTTCTTCTATTTTTGCAGTGATAATTTATGACGATAATCTTGAACTGTATGGGCAGTCAGGCGCTATTAACTGCCGTCGTGCCAATGCGAATGCGAGTGCGAATGATGCTGACCAATGTTTGTATTGACCGGCATTGAGCGCCAAAGTCATTTAAGCTGTAAAAAAGACAAAAAACAACAACAACAACAACAACGAAAACAACGAACGATTAATCTATAAACACATAAACAACACTCAGGCAAAAGCCAGCACAAAAACCAACAACAAGAGTTCAACAACAACAAAAATCGAACAGAGCGAAAAATTGCATGAAAAATGTGAAAAATCAGTGGCGAAAATCAGAAGGCAACAAACAAAATCAAATTGTTCGCCATTGCCACATTGAATGTATCTCGATACATGAGAGACACACTCACACACACACAGACAGATACACAGATATACTAACATTGTCAATGAACAAAGTGACGATGCTCGTTTCGTTCATACATTTGACCAACAACAACATCTGTCTCTCTGGGTGTCTGTGTGCGTGTGTGTTGTTGTACATATCCCGTCTTTATGCAAATGTGATACAGCACAGATACAGGAAAACATTGAACAGCGCCGATTTCCGTTAGCATCGCAGTCGCACAGTCAGCACGACTTGGCCATGGTCATGTGAGGGTATGCTTGGGCCATGGGTAAATATCAAATGACATCAGGCCGAAATGTGCCCGAAACTGCACGCTTTCCCCCCGGTCCGCTGCCCGATGATTGCGCCTGACTGGTCAACGTGCCGAGGCGAGGTCAGGCATGGATTTTATATGAGGCGACATTTTTTTTTTCTTCTTTTTTTTATCGAAAAGAAGAGGCGATGCTGCCAATAAACTCACTGATCAATGGAATTTCATTCGGCTTTGCTGTGCTTGGGTTACGCTACATTGACCAAAGGCAACCTTCAAAATTTAATATTTTTTCCAAAATACATGTTTTGATGATACTTCTCTATTATTTTAGTATAATTTTTTTTTAAACTAAGTAATCTGTAAAAAAATGAATAAGAAATATTTGTTGAATTTCATGCGAAGGCATCATCATCAACATCATTGTCGATTGTCGTCATCGTCATCGTCATCGACGTTGTCGTTGTTGTGTTTGAGCGTTGGCCAGGATTTTGGCCAGTTTGTTGTTGTTGTTGTTGTTGTTGTTGCTGCTGTGGCCATGACCATTAAACGGTATTTGGCCATTTGCAATTTATGAGCGCAACAATGGCTGCACTTCCGGCCAAATGAATGGCTTTTGGTGAACGCGTTCTACATGAATGCCCAATGGACGATTTGTTGTTGTCATTGTACATTGTACATTGTTGTTTGTTGTTGTCGTTGTTGTTGTTGTTGTTGTTATTGATATTGGTTGCTTTTAATGTGCATTGTTGGTTCTTGTTTTTGAACGCTTCAGCGCACGCGGCACGATCAACTATACCAACCTACAACGCCCCCCCTTCCCACCGCACGACTGTCTGTCATTTGCGTTTAAATTGTTGCGTTTATTGTTAAATGAGTTTCGATAACAACAACAACAACAACGACAACAGTAACAAATGTTACGAATCTTTCATGCTATTAAAATATTCCAACCAACAAAAAAATAAGAGCACGAAAAATATGATAAATAAAGAAAAAACCATCTTGTTGCTTTAAATTAAATGTTGCCAAAATGAAATTAACCTCACTGATGAAACCGGCAGCGGCGGCACCTACAAAGCAAAAAATTATATAAAAACATGTTGCAGGACTTCAGGAAAAAAAAACAGTAAGGCTGAAGCTAATATACTCTGCACTTTCTTGTGCCATGCCCATATTTTTGACTGATTCTATTTTCTCTTCATCCAATTAGCCTATATACCAATTTTCATTGCTTTTGCTCATTGGGTACCGGAGATATGCAAATTATTGATTGATAAATGGGCGTAACCATGCCCATTTTTTGGTCAAACTAGTTTTCATGCCACCCTAAGAACATAAGTGTGAAGTTTCAAATCGTTTGGTTAAGAAACAAAAAAGTTTTGCATACAACGACGTGAATCTTGCTTCTCTTCCTCTTCTTTATTTTGTTTAGCAGGTACCAGTTCCAGTTGTCCGATCTCAATGAAACTTTCAGGCATTTATGTAAAACTACTATGTTTGAAATTTCAGCCCTCTATCTTCCAAAACAAAAAAGTTTTCCATAGAACGATTCAATTTTTGATTTCTTTTCTTTTCGTATTCGGAACTGGGAAGATCGGATCATTGGAACTGGTTATTTTTCATAACATTTTTTCCAGCCAGATTTTCTTAATTTTGTTTTCTGTATTTTTTTTTTTTAATTTCTTGTTTTTTTTGTTTGTACATTTTTTTTTGTATATTAATTTCCCTGACGACATGCAATTTCCTACTTTCAACAAACTTTGTTCAGATTTTCTATCATTCTGTCTTATTTAACGATGCTTCAAGTTTGGCTATAGAGATGCCAAAGATGTCCATAGGAGCTGCAGTAGAATAAACATATTCAAAGAGCGGACGAAAAGATGGAAGGGAAAACGAAAATTGCATAAAGAAGTGAAAAATTTAAATACCGGAAATATTTGCGAAAGCAGCAAAGGAGAGCTGAGCAGAACAGAGAGCAAGCGGAAATCACCAAATAAGCAAATTGTCTGGCAAAATAAAAATTACTTCCGCGCTCGCTCACAACCCCGCCGCCCGCTGCTCCCTCGAACCCCCCCCCAAGGACCATCATCACGCTTCGTATTGCAACGCGGGTCAGTTGAAATTTTTTTTTGGTCTTCTTTTTTATTTCGATAAAAGTCTCAACAAACACAACAACAAGCATAGTGACAAAAACAAATATTTTCTTAGCTTGGCGCCTTTAAATATGCTTCATTTTTTTTTTTTTAGTTGCTTGTTGTTGTTATGTCTGTCTATCTGTCTGTCTGCGCGCGTATTTCACAGCCGCCGCACGTTGACAGCGCGCAAATGCCGGCGAGGGGGACACATGAGGGGGGAAGGGCACAATGTCTGGCCTAAGCAAGAACCTGTTGATATGACTGATTTTTTTCTTAGACTTCTTTCTTTTATTTCCTTTCCTTTCTTTCATTGCTTCGATTTTATTTTGTGTCATTTTTTATAAGAAAAAAAAAAAATAAATAAACTTGTTGTTGTTATGTGTTTGTGTGTGTGTTGTCATTATTTTTTTTTTTTTTTATTGGCGCCGCCTGCTGTAACGTTAGCTTGTATGTCCTGACGATAAATTATGCAGGATTAAACGGCATTAAAAACGCAAAATTACATTCATCGTTTAAAAATTGATTCTGTGTGTGTGTGTGTGTGTGGAGGAGGGGCAACGTAGAAATATGCTTTGGTGGCAATCGAGTTGGCCGAGGTAGACCAGAGCAGTTGGACTGTTGGCTAGAATGGTCATTGCCAACTGCGTGTATGTGCGTGTGTGTGTGTGCGAGTGTGTGTGTGTGTGCGTGTGTGTGTGTGTGTGCGTGCGTGCGTATCGTTACGCATCCTGTTGCGCATTGTCATGTCATGAATTTACGTCTGTTTGCTGATAATGAGCACCAGCAGCGGCAACGACGAAGAAGAAGAAGACAAAAGTTGCCAGACAAACAGTTAATGATTTATATATGTATATTGAAGCAATTCAATATGGGCAATGGGTGTGGGGGTGTGATGGGCAAATGCTGGTTCATCTCATCTCATGACTAAGGATTTTGCAGGCATTCAGACGTGTGCGAAGCCGTTAATTAAATTTCCAATAATTTTTTTTTTTTTTGGTGTGCAAATTTGATTAAAAAAAATACACACAAATTCTTCATTGCGTTGACAACCCACCACACACACACGCACACGCACATGCACACACACCCATGCTTCATTGTGCCGCTATTGATAACGCAAAGCCTTTGAAGTGCCTTTGAAGTTCACACATTGCAAAAAAGTATCTTTAACAAATTGGAAAAAAAAAAACTTTGGACGTTGAATTTGTCAAGGTTGTAAGTTGGCTGGGGGCGGGGTGCGGGTGAGGGTGTAAAACATGCCCGGCGGTGTAATTGAAGGCGTCTAAGCAACATGACTAAGCATATTATTGCAAATTTATGCGTCAACACACACGCACAAACATTAAATAAACAAATGTGAAATCTTTTCATTGAAAAAAAAAAAAAAAAAGCAACATTTTAAAAACAATTATTTGCATGAATATGAAATCAATTGAAATCTCATGGTTGATGACTATGATGATGTTGCTGCTGCTGGCAACGCTGTTAATAATAAAGATAATGATGCTAATGCCAATGAAGATGATTATGATGATGCCAATGAAGATGAGCTATGCGAATAAGGTTGTCTTTGGTGATGATTTGTCAATCAAATGTTATATAATTGAATATAGAAGAGGAGGCAAACCTACGCGACGCCAATTGTCTCCTTCATCAGGAACATGTATGTACGTCAACACTTGTGACTGTCTGTCTGTCTGTCTGTCAGTCTGTCATTTTGCTACTACATGTGTATGTGTGTGTGTGTGTAGCATTTGGTAACCATACAGATTTGTTTTCTTCTTTCTTTTATTTAATTTTTTTTATCACATGTTACATTTTGTAACTCTGTATCTATTCATGTCCATGTGTGTCTGCTTGTGTGTGTGTGTGTGTGTGTGTGTTGTTTTTCTGGTTTATTGAGCTAATTCAATAACCGACGAAACCGCAAGAGCTTTTTATAGCAGACGATGATGACGATGAGCTGAAGTTCCAACGCACACATGATTGCCTGCAATATTACTCGTAACAAAGTTGCCTTTTTTACACGAAAGCATAAACGTTAATGCATGTGTATATTTATCTATGTATGTATATATATGTGTGTGTGTGTGTGTGTTTTTGTCTGCCCACAGGATTTCCGTTTTAGATCATCATCAATGTTGCGCCATCATCAACAAACAACAAGCACAGCAACAATTCTTTGAGTTAGACAGAGACAGCGCATAAGTGAGCAGAGAAAGAGGTATGTTTGCCAGTGAAAAGTCCATGCAAAGGATGTCGACCATTGACAGTTCACACTCAATCAGATAACTTTGTGGTGGCCAAAGGAATTCAATGCAGGCGTCTCCTTTGCTATGCTACGCTCACACACGAACATGAAATGGCAAAAAGGTAGCAGAAGCAGCAGCAGATGCAGAAGAAGTAAGCAACACAAAGGGTGTAAGCAAAAAATAAAAAAAAATAATGTTGTTTGCTGTTTTTGTAGCATTTTTGCGATCTCACACATTTTTCATTGTCTGTTTTGCACTTGTTTTAATTTCAATGCACTAAATCAATTCACAGCACACACACACACACACACACACACCATCGAGTATGCCAAACATGAGCGCCCTTCTGCCACTGCCACTGCCAATAACAACAACAATAGCAACAACAGCCAACATATCAACTCCATTGAAGCGGCGCCGCTAAACGATTTCAACATGAGTTTATAACTTTATCAGCATAACGAGTACATTATCCTTGTTGGCTGTTTATCCTTGCGCGCTGCTAAACGACAATGCACATGACGCCACACGCTTCATTCGCCTCATGCCATGCCTCTTCTACTCTTACCGGCATACTTACGTGCTGCCACTGTTTGCCTCACCCCGTCACCACCCCTCCCCACCCTCAGCATAGTCACCCCCCACCTGTTTTGTGTTGGTTCGCCTTGTTTTTCGGTTACGGCATTTAAAAATAACTTTAATGGAAAATTTATCGATTACATTTTGCACGGCAGGCGTCTGAGCAAAACTCACACGTACACACACACACACACACTCACACACACATATACTATGTATGTACATATATACAGTAGGATAGACAACAGGCCGTGCTTAAGACACGTTGTACAAGTTGCAGTTGTTGTTGTTGTTCTAGTTGATACTTACGTTTAGATAAGCCCGCATAACAAAACAAGACAAGCGAGTCGAGAAGTAATATCATGTTTGTTGGTGTGTGTGTGTGTGTGCGTGTGTGTGAGTGTGCGAGATGGAGAGCTTGTAAGCTGAAGTGTGAGTTGAGACAGTTTGGTCTCATAATAACATCAAATAGGCACAAAAACTTCACACAAACAACAGCAGAACAGTGGGCTTGTATCTAGGTGTGTGTGTGTGTGTGTGTGTGTGTTGGTTTATTTGTAACTGAAGGCGGCAGTAAATCGTCTGAAAAGAAATCAACAAGGATATTGTGTTATGCTTAGCTTTGTATGTTTTCATTCTGTGTGTTTGTGTGTGTGTTCATGGTTAAGGATATTAAGACATTTAGTGCCGTTTTCACTTCATTAGTTTTGATTTAAAGAACGCACACACACACACACACATACACACACAAGTAGACATATAATATTCAAAATATGTGCAAACGAATACAAAAGCTCGTAAAAATGTAAGCAAAAAGCAACAGAGCGTAAAACGTTTGTCCGAAAATAGATTGTGTGAGAGAGTGAGCGAGGGAGCGAGGGAGAGGTAGTGTGAGCAACAGATCGTGTGGTAGGCTAAAAATATGAACGCCTGTTGGTATGCTATGATTTATTTGAAATGTTGACAAATCCAACAAATTGCGACTTGAATGCGAAAAAAACTTTAAATGCTTATAACTTCTAAATTAGGCAAGTCAAAAAAACAATTTCTGAGAAAGAGTAAAGAAAATGTATGTCTTCATTTCGAATTCTTACACATCGTTTTATAAAAATTTTTTAAAATAGCTAAAGAACATAAAAAACATTTTCAAATTGCTTCTTTAAATGAGACTTAATTATTTTAATGCACAACGATGAGGTACATATTTTTGTTGTTATTTTTGTTGCTTTGTTGCAAGAAACTTTTTAACAAATGCGTATAAAAATGATTTCGTTAATGTTGCAAGCGTTTAATAACTTCTTCAAATGTCTTTGTTTTTTTTTATTTACGTTTTGCGTTTATTTACAGCAAAACTTTTGTCTGAAAAAATAAAATGAAGTACTTAACCTAATAACGAACACTTGCAGAGAAAAAGAGAGAAGACGACAAGTTTTACAATAAAAAAAGAACATGAAAGGCGTTCTGACCAAACGACCAAAAATAAAACTCTGACAAAATGCACAGCAAAAAATAAAAAAAAAACAAACAAGGACATTGTCTAATAAGAGCAACTGTTGAAGACGCAGTAGTATGAAAAGAATGTTCAAATCAAAATTATATATGTATGTATGTATAGAGGAGCAAAAATGCGTTGAGAATAATGACAGAGAGCGACAACGCGAAGATGCAAATCCGCTTAAGTAGCTTGCCAAGATGCTGAAGCGTTGATTGCGGACACTGACGGCAGTTGGGGAGTGCAGACAAGAAGAAAAGACACAAACAAAACGGCGGAAGGAGGCGACAAGAACAACAACAAAAAACTTGCGAACCACTTAAAGTGATCAAGAAGGATTCACAGTTTGTAAAATGGAATTTTATGGCTTAGAAATGAGAAAAAAAAACCTTACACACAAACACACACAAAGAAAGGCAAAAAGAAAAAAAAAAACAAAAATTACATGAAGACATTGGCGGCCGAAAGGCAAAAAGTCCAAGGCACAAAAGGGAGGCGTGGTGGCGGCAGAGCACAGGCAGAGGCACAGGCAGAGACAGAGGCAGAGGCAGAGGCACAGTAAGTAAGTAAGCAAGTAAGTAAGTGCAGGCAACCACAGACAAAAGTGATGGCGCGACGGCTGAAACAACAACAACAGTAACGAGCGCCCGAGCCACGCAGCCAACGCGCCTTGAAGGCAGCCACGAAATAAGACATTCAACGCTGGCAAAGTGAACAAATAACACCCCATTAGACGCACTCAACGAACAAGATACAGAATACCAGTAGATGTGTCTTCGCGTTCGTTCGTTCGTTCGTCCCCTCCCCCCTCCCTTATCGTTGCGATTGTCGTTGTTGTTGGCGCTACAAGAAATTCCAAAGCGTCACTTTTTCACAGATTTCGAGCGGCTTATCGCGACTTCATTTGAATATTTTGCGATTTTTTTTTTCAGCTGCTGCTGCTTCTTCTTCTGCGTGTTGTTGTTGTCCCCTTTTTTTCTTCCTCTTGCTGTTGGCGTTTACTTGACTTCAAACTTGGATATTATTGGGGTCGCAGCCGCGTGTCCTTTAGGATTTTATTTTACTTATTTTTTTTTATGCTTTTGTTAATGTTGTAACGGAGATTTTTAAGGCAGCAACAACAATAACAACAACGAATCACATCGTATATAATAACAATAATGAAAAGCTATTATGGCACAAGGATAACACGCCGCACTGTCATACCGCCCTGTCAGCTCCCCTCCTGCCCCACCGCTCGGCCGAAGCAGGCGGTGAAAAATTATACCAAAGACGCTCATCGTCGTTTGTCGTTTATTTGTCGTGCGAATATCTTAGGCACTCTCTCTGTTGCTCTTCTTCTTTTTCGTTCTCTATCTCGCTCATCTAGTGACGTCCATTGATTCGTTCATTCATTTGGCAGTATTTGTGCTATGCTAGTGGCATCCTTCGACCCCTCCACGCCGCCCACGCCGCCCACGCCTCTTGTGCCTCGTTTCGTGTCATTTTGCCATATTAAGCGAATTATTTTTTACAATTCGCGTTCTTGCTACACAAGTCTAATTCGCTTTTATGCGCCTAATGGCAAATTAGATGAATTCGTGGGATTTGCTCGGCTTGGCTTAACTTCATGTTGTCGACGACGACGATGGCAATGGCAATGGTGATGATGATGATGATGAAGATGCTGACGACGCCTTCATTGTGCATTGGATTATTGAAAACAACGTGTTCGGCGTTTCGAGTGTCTTAACTTTGTCACTTCACTTCACTTCAGTTCAGTTCAGTTTGTCAGCCAAAGTGCGAATTCTAACTTTTGTTTAATGTTCTTTTGTTGTTGTTGTTGTTGCTGCTGTGCGTGTATACGCTTACAATGTGAAGTGCGTCAATGTGAATTTTTAATTTGTTACTTTCTTTCTTTTGCTTTTAACTTATTTTACGTTACGCCGGAAACGGAAATGGCAATGATTCGCGCTCGCTAAGTTTATGTTGTTTGTACTTAATTTACGGCACACAACCACAACACACACACACACACACACACACCTACGCAGACAACATACAACTTTGTATACAAACTGTGTGCTTCGCTTTGCTCAAGTGTCCTGCCTTTTGTTTCAAAGCACTCATTTTGTTTTCGTTTCTTTATTTTCGTTGATTTCATTAATTCGTGTGCGCTCATTTACTTTTTTGTTTCGGTTTTGCCACCAAACCGTTTTTCATTTGGCTTATTTGCTAATTTTTCCGCAGACTTAAGACTCCAAGATGCTCAAGAAGATGCCTTCCGCTTCCTGTCGTTGCAGCAATAATAACAACAACAAAAAAACTCAAAACAAAAAATAAAAAAAACTTAAATAAATATAAAGACAAAAGATACAGGAGTGCGCTGTGGGGTTGGGTGGTGTGTTGGGGCGGTGCGGTGCGGTGCGGGGAAATGTAAGAATACGCTTAAGTGTGCATAAAAACTCTCAAAAGGAATAACAATCATTAAAAACGTTCGTTGTGTTTGTTTGTTTCATTTGTTTGTTGTTTTATTTACAGCAACGAGAGTCAAGTGGATTTTGTGGCAAGAATGCAAAACAAAACGAGCCAAAATGAATTAGACAACTTAATTATGAATGAACTGACTCCGACGCAACTCGCGACGTCAAGCGCACCGGAAATATAAAATAAAACAAAAGCAGCAAAAAAAAAAATAAAAAAAAAATATGCGCTTGAAATTAAGTGCCACAAACGAGCGCAGGTCATGAAAGAGGACAAAAATTATTATAAAAAAAAAAAATTACCAAAGCAAAGAAAACTTCAAATAAAAAGAGAAGAGCTGAAAATGTTAATTTTCCTTAAGTGCGCCCAAAAGTAGAATTTCAAGCCGAAAAAAAAATGTAAATTAAAAATAGATGTCAAAATTCTTGAAATTTCATTTTTAATTATTGCCTTGGCCAACGACACTTCCGCTTTGGCGTTGATTAAACATTCGCTCAAAACTTTATATTATCTTTATTAGCAAACTAACAAACATTTAGTCTCCTGAGGCCTCCCAAATTATATCGCTAAAGCCAAAGCGAACCTTTGTTTTCACAGCTCAGTTCAGTTCAGTTCACTGTGCCGCTGAAAAGCGCAAGGAACAATGAACAGCGAACAAGAATAATTTCTTCATTAGACATTCGTGTTGCTTAGCTCAGCTCAGTTCAGTTCGGCTCAACTTAACTCAACTCAAGCGCCGTTAATGAAATTTACAAATTGTGTTTACCCACTCATTAGAAAGTTTTTAATTTTACAGCCAAAGTCGACACGAAGTCGACGACTCGCAGCTGAAGTCGAAGTCTTCGAATTCGAAGCCACAAGAAAAGAAAAACACAAAACAAACAAATGAACAAGTCTACGAAAGTGCACAAATAAATAGCAGAAAAAAAACAACAAAAAAAAACGAAAAACAATAACAAGAAAATGAAAAAAAGACGAGCAATAATTAAATACGTTTTCATTGTTATTCAAAGTCGTTGCCCAAGTCGAGGATCGCGATGACGATGTGAAGTCCTTGTCCTTGTGCTTCTCCCTTCGCCCACTGTGGATGCTGTAAAACGTCCAATTGAGTTTCTTCGATTGTTCTTATTGCAATTAAATGAAACGAAACAAAACGAAGTCTTTCAAGGCCTTCAATTGGCCAACAATGAAAATTTTTATTACATTTTTCTTTAGTTTATTGTCAAATTAATAATTACTTTGCGAATGGTCAGAAAATCACAAATTTCATCAAATAAAGTTAAACGTTTTCCAATTTAAAAAATAATAATTGGACAGAGAATACGAAATGAAATGTAGTTACAGTAGAATTCCGACTATCCGGATCTCGTTTACCCGAACATTTGCTAACAGTTTATTTTACATTTTCGAAATTTCTCTTTATATCTTTGTTCTGCCTTAACATCTTTAATAGTGCAAATCTATTATTAGGATAACCTTTGAATTTATAATTTGTACTAAAATTTAATTAAAAACTTTCCTTACTTATAAAGAAAACCTTAATAGTTTGAACATTGAATAGTGAAGCGACGGGAACAAAACCAAAATTAATATTTGAAATAACATTTAGCTTTTTGAAAATCCTCTTTATATCACATACATATATTCAAAAATTTCCAAAATGAAAAACAGAACTTACTTTATACTCTCTCGAGATCCGTAGAGCGATTTGCTCTTATAACGCTGTCTTTCTTTGCTTTGAATGTCAAGAACCGCCAAGTCCGGAATGCAATCACTATTGTACAAAAAAAAACACATATTTTTACTAAGTTTTTAGATAAATTGATTTTGAGTTGGCTTCACCCTTCAATGCTCATGATTGTTCAGCCAAAATTTAATGTTTAAATTAATTTTTTTTTTTTGGCCACAATGAAGCCATTTTAATGTCGACTAATATAAATGTAGAGTCATTTAATCCAATGATCTGCCATGTATAAATTTCACAACGCATTTATCTCATTTGTCTGCCGGACAAATACATAAATGTATATACAAATACATGGCTTATGTGTATATAACAATATGTGAGTACATAACAAAATGGGTGGAGCTTTTTGGCACCGAAACGTTGACGCCTCTTCGATACAAACACACACACTCACACATATACACATACATATATACAAACACAAGCGACATTTTTGTTGTCATAAAAATCCCTACAGCAAAAAGCTCTGAAAATTGAGAAAAGGAGGAGCTTAAACAGAGAAGACTTGCATGAGTCAAAGTTTCAACATGAAACGAAAGTTCAACTCAGCTGAGAAACTGCGAAACTGTTGCAAAAAAAAAAAAAAAGGAAAAACAACAACAAAATAAATACAAAAACACTATTATGTTGTGAAAGCACAAGTGGGTGGTCATGTTTGGCACAAAACTCAAACTAAAATGTGTTCAACGGAATGACAAAGCGAGAGAGAGCAAAACTCTTAGTTGCGCAGAGAAGTATGCAATGATTTTTTCTTCTTTTTTTCATATAACTATTTGCAAAGAAAAATCCACTTAATGTATACTTGATGTAGTTTTTTGATATATTTATGAATGGTCTTGTGAGATTTACAAACTGAAAAAGAAAATTGTGAAAGAGATGCCATAAATTGTGTTGAGTAAAAGTTAACAACGAAAACAGTGCAGAAAAGGACAATGAAAACAGCATGTGAATGATTTAACAAAGAAATAAAGCAAATAAACACATCATCTACTCAACACACACACACACACACACACACATGAGTAAAGTTAAAGTGTACTAAACGGAAACGTAAGTTTATGTGAAGACACAATCAAAGCAACAACAACAGCAGCGACATCATCAAGTGGCCGACGCTTCTACTCAAGGACTTGAGTCAACAACAACAGCAGCAACAGCAGCAGCAGCAGCATGTCCTTGCCATTGTCGTCGGCATCATTGAATAAGGCGACAGTTGTCTTGTTTTTGGCATTAGAATATTCTTATTGTGTATGTGCTTTCGTTTGTCTTCATGTCTACAGCTGTCAGAAGATGTTTTGCTGCAAATCAACCGAACGAATGAACGAATGAACGAACGACAACATGTTGCTTCTTCTACAAACAAGGATAACAAGCAAACAACAACACATGTGCCATACATGTCGAAAAATATGAAGCCAAAATCTAAACATATTTCGTTGAGTCGTACTTTCGTTGAGAAGACAAGACAACAACAGCAATCGCAAAGAAGATTGTCTTACGTAGGAGTAAATTACTTTTTGTTTATCTAACTTAGTTGCTTGACTCTATTTGCATAAGGATGTGCTTATGAGCTCTTGTTTTATCTAAAATACACACATACACACATACGCACACACACACACACACACACATACGTCGAATATTGTTGTTGATAGACTGAGGCCGAGATTAAGACAACGTTCGTTGAGCCGTAAGACAATTTAATCGAGCTGAAGTAATTTCGATTGTAGCCATGAGCAGTGACGCCGACGACGACGCCGACGCCAACGCCAACTCGTTGGCTTCTTGCAAAGCAAATTTTGATTTTCTACAAAGTCTTTTCTTTATACTTTTACATTTGGAAAATTTGTACTTTGCCCCTATCGAATTTATGGCTTATCTGATTTTCAGCAATTAAAACACTCACGCACACACACACACACACACACACATAGCGAACGGAAACATTTGGAAATTTGGATTTCGCTTTAGCCAAGCGAAAAATTCTAGAATACAACAAAAACAATTCAGAGCAACTTGATTTCATTTCGTTTCGCTTCGTTTCGTTTTGTTTCGTTTTCGTGCTGCGATTCATTTAATGCAATCAAAACATTTGTAAAGCTTTAACCCTCTCCTTAAATGTCCCCCTGCCCCCTTTTGACCAGAAATGCCGTCGCGCCCGCGCCCTCGCCATCGCCCTTAAACCGTACCTAACAGCGTTAAACATACAAATCGCAAGACAAAAATTTTTTGGTGGTTGTTGTTTTAATTAGATTTTTCAAGGCTGAGCACGACGATGACGAAGGCGACTGAGTGAGTGAGTGAGTGAGTGAATGAGTTGACTAAAATGTTAAGGGGTTAACGGTTAACTCATTCGTATGCCTTGCGCTGCCCGCGATCCTCATCATCTCCGTCTTCGTCGTCGTCATCGTTGTGGCACGTGGTAAAAATACGCTCAAGTCGTCGCACAACAATAATAATAATAATAAGAAAAGAAAATAATCTCTTTTTAGCAATCTGAATGAAGTGAAGTGCCATGCTTAAATTAATGAAGAAATAAAGACGCACGAGATTTACGCTAAACTTGAACGAGTAATGTGCAACAACAACAGCAACAGCAACAGCAACGGCAACGGCAGCAGCATTGAAGACGGCGACGTTGAGTCTCATTGCATGGCCAAATGAGCACACAAGTGCGTTGCCAACCTGGAATGAAGGAGTGGGTGAAGAAGAGGGAGAGAGAGAGAGAGAGAGACGTGTGTCGTCGTCGCGGTTCTTTGTCATTCGCTGTAGGACGCAGATTCATGAAATGCCGCACAATGACGCCCAAGGGAACGATAAAAATCGAATTAATAAGAGTTCAACTTAAATGAGCTCAGAAAATGTCATTCCGCCAAATGAAATCAGAGCGCACAATTTTTTTTTTTTATATTTTAATCATGGCATTTTGTGAAAGAGTGCAGTGCAGATACTTTTTGAATGCTCTTATTTGAATTTGATTGTGTATCTGTGTGTATTTGTGTGTGTGTGTGTGTGTGCAGTAATTTTAATTAGCTAAGCTTAGGGTTTAACCAACGGCTTGTGCTTTGAGAAGGTTTTGAGATGTTGAAAAATTGGAAAATAAAAAAATTAAAAATTAAAAAAAACATACAGCTGTCACTTTCATGATTTTTTTTTTTCTTTTGTTGTTTTTTGTATCATTAAAAATGTCAAATTGTGAAAATCCGTTTTATGGTCTGTTAAATTAGCTGCCTTTTCTGTTGTTCTGCTTGGATCATTGAAACAAACAACACAAAACTATTATTCAATAAGCAGCTGTCAGAAAAATATATCTTGGAAACGATTCAAATGCGAAAATTGATAAGCACTCATGAGCCATGACAGCATTTGAGCATTTCGGAGTTACGCATATGCCGTTATTCAATATGCTGGCGTCTGTTAATGATGCAAATACAATGCCAAAAGGATAATCATAATGTTGATATCAAAATAATTACAACCGTTGACCGTTTTGGACAATGGTGATGATGATAACGATGATGATGTTAATTAATATATTTATGTCAGTTAATGTGCATGTTTGTGTCTATGTGTGTGTGTGTGTGTGTGTGTGTGTGTAATTTTGTGTTCGTGTTTCTGACACTTGTGCGCCACAGGTGTTTACACTAATGCGTCACGAGTCGTTTAAGCCAAGCACAACTAACAACAATGTACTAACAATTATATTGAAATATACGTTTGTAAGTAAATTATGACAAATGTCCTTGACAGCAGCGACGGCAGCATTTTAACCCTTTTGCCCATAAAAAAACTTAAACTGACTGAAACGAGACACACACACACACACACACACACACACATGTGTTGTAGGGGTAGAGAGAAATCAGTGCGGCCAAAGACGACAAATGTCTCATTTTGACTTACATAAACATTTTGTGTCCGCTCGCGCGCAACACTTTGTCCTGCCCTGCCCTGCGTGTGTGTGTGTGCGTGTGTGTGTGTGTGTGTGCATCAACATTAAAGTGTGCGTGTGGCAGCTGTAACTAACAACAACATGCTATACAAAACAAATTAGCCATTTAACAACAACTGAAATACAAGCAGGAAATGTGGAAAAGGATACGCACTCAGACAGATGAAGAGTGTAGGAGAGAACCAAACCAAACCGGACAGAACAGGACAGGACAGCACAGGACCCAACCGAACTGTAAAGGACTTGCCGCTTTACAAGGATACAGATACAGAGACAGAGACAGGAGCAGAGACTATAAGGGCGAGAGAGAGAGAAAGAGAGAGATGGAATATGAGAGAAATGGTAGCAAGTGTTGCAGAACAACAAATTTATACACATGATTGTTGTTGTACTCATATCGTACATACATATATGTACGTATTTAAATGTATGTGTGTGTGTGTTTGTGTGTGTGCGTGTTTGTGTAATTATTCAATTCAATTAATCCCTCTTACGCCTCGGCTGACCAACAACACAGGCGTAACACACGGCGACAGCTCATGAGCTTGAGGGTCGACCGAACATCAGCAGCAACTGTGGCAACAACAACAACAACAGCAACGACAACAATACAATAACAAGCATAACAACACCAACATCATCATCATCATCGTCATCATTACATTCATCAGTAGCAACAACAACAACAACAACAACACAATCATGTGTGTCCAGCATTCATTTCCGCTTCCGTTTCCGCTTACACATTCACTCGACTCATCCGCTTTGCTCTCCTCTGCTCTGCTCGCTGCTCACTGCTCGCTGTGCCCCAACGCCGTTACTGATAATGAATGTCTTGGCCTGGCCTGCACTGGCCAGCATTTGAGGCAGCATGTTGGCCTGATTTACAACAGACATCACCTTCATTCGCTCGTTCGTTCGTTCATTGCGCACAAACATTTAACAAACATACAAAATGTCAAAAAGTTATGTGAACCCAAATGACACAACAACAACAACAACAACGGCAACAACGATGTGCCAAAGCTGAGCTGAGCTGAGTTGAGTTAGCCAAGCATGCCAAAATAATATTTGCAACGTCAAAGTGCGCGTTGGTTGGGTTCAAAGCACGAATGCCTTTCAAAGTTTTACAACTCTTCTGTGTAACTTTCACAAAACAAAAACAAAAACAACAAAAAAAAAAAAGAAACATTCTTCAAATTTTTCTACAAACGAAAAACAAATAAATTGTCGAAAGTTTTCCTTCTTATTGTTGTTGTTGTTGTTGTGTTTATTTTTGGCGTAACTGAGCCCGAAAATAGTAAACCAAATTCTGTTAGATTGTTTGTTAGTCGCATTTGTTACACACACACACACACACACACACACATAACGCTTTGTTTGTTAATCTGTTTAAGTCATTGCGATAAACGACCAACAACAACAACAACAACAAAACACGAACATGGGTCGCTTGTTAACTTAATGAAGAAATATACAGAAAATGGCCAATGGACATAAAATCAAAAGCAATTTGAAATTTTTGTTTGCAGCTTCAAGAAGCTAACCACGTAAAGAACTGTTTTGTTGTTGGGGAAAATCATAAAGACAAAGAAAATTCATATAAAAAACGAAATTTCAAAAAACAACAATAACAACAAAACTCTAAAACAATTTGAACAAAATCCTTTTGATCGCAAACAATTTTCATTGTTATTTATTTGTTTTCTTTTTTTTTACCTTAACTTTTTTTCCATCTTTTTTTTTAATAAACTTATATTTGTTGTTATTATTAATAGTCGTAGACATGTGCGTGTGTGTGAAGGCCTTGAGCATGTCCGACAAAGCGACTTCCGCTTCCGTTCGGTTTCATTTTGCTTTGCTTTGCTTTGCTCTCGCAAATGTTTGGCATTCGACAAACAGCAAACAATAACAACAACGAATGTAGCAAATCCGGAAATCAAGCATAGAAATATGAGAACTCACTGCTTGGCTACTCCTGCAAAATATCCTACATATTAGTGCTAAGACAGTAAGTAACCAAGTTATGATATCCTTTTTTTTACGTTATCATTTCCGCAATAAATTTCATTTCGTTTCTCTTCTTTTTTTTTTTTTGTTGCTTCTTTTATTTGAGCTGTTGTCGAGTTTATATTTCTATTAAAAACTAGAAATGTTTTTTTTTTGGTAAATGTTTACCGAAACAAACAACAACCACAAAAAAATGGGGTGGTAGAAAAAATGATGCCGCATAAGCAACATAAATCAAAAGTTGCTGCCAACAGAGAACAAAGCATGAGGAAGTGGAAACTAAATCGTAACAATAATATGGAAAAACAACAGTTAAAAGGACATCATCTGAATATTTTTCGCATTTCAGGCTGACTTGTTCTGCTACAGCTTCATCTGCATCATCGTCATCATCATCATCATCATCATCTGCTTGTACGTATTATACACGCCGCTGTTTTGGTCCCAAATGATATCTGCGTTGCGTTGCAAGTCTGCGGGGCACAAGTACGTGCTGCACACACACACACACACACACACGCACACGCATGCAAATGTGGCAACATTAGAATTTTCAACAGCAACCACAGGCATGAACACCAACACGCAACCACACATGAGGCATGCACAAACGCCGAGTGGGCGGTCGGGCGTTCGGGCGGCTTGGACGGCTTGAGCTTTAGCGCGCTACTTCTTTCAGATTATAAACAGAGAGGTGGAAGGAGAGCAGAGTAGTGAAAAAGAAGACAACCGCAATAAAATCATTTTTTATCTTTGCCACATTTTTTAAGCATGAAAACGAATGTCGAACACACCAACAAACAAACAGACAGACAGAGGGACAGACAGTCGGACTGACAAAGAAAGAAAGCCCAAACTAGTTACATGCATGACCTTTGCCTCATGCCACATGCGGCATTTTCTACGTGCGCCACAAGTTAAGACACAACTGCATGCCGCCGCCGGCAGCGCTTCGGTTCGCTATCAAATCGTTTGTCATTATTTAAATTCCTTTTGACAGTGAGCAGCACACATACACACACACACGCACACACATGTAGTCGCCTCATGGCTCATTCGTTTGGTCTTGGTCTTAATGCTGCGCATAAACTCATGTCAAAGAAGCTTTCATATGTGCATAAATATTCCATTTTTTTCCTTTTCTTCCATTCTTACTTGGCCCCTCTCACTCTCTCACACACACACACACACTCACACTGCTTTGACGTGCTGCTGATGCCGGCGCTGATAATGTTGTCATCTTGAGTTGGGCAGTGAGTGAGTGAGCACACGATCAAATTAAATTAAATGGCAACTTCAACGACATTTTTTGAAAAATGATGCGCAAACTTTTCATAAGTGTTTTTTTTTTGTTTCCTTATTTTTGGCTTCTTTTTTTTTTTTGGCTTACTTAATTGAATTATGCATAAATGTCATTTGTGCTGAAATATTTAATCTTTTTTTTTTTTTTTTGTTCTTCATCTCTCAGCTATATTGTTTTACTAATACAAAACGTGGAACTATTTGGCCTTCATGTGTGTTATTTCGGCTTGTTTTCAGTGTTTTATTTCACATAGAATAAACAAATAAATATAAAACATTTTTACCAGGCATTTTACCTACACAATGTTTATTGATATTTTAATAATACAATATATATATTTTTTCATTCATCTTCGATCTTCTATCTCGTCGGCTTACAGAGAAATCACATTTTTAAGTTTTCCTCTATATGGGCGGTGCCACGCCCTTATGTCCGATTCTTATGAAACTTTGGAAAATGATCAAGGATGCATAGAAACGCGTATTTGCAAAGTTGTATCTGTTTATATTTAAGAACAATAAAGTTTTAGCTATATGCTCTAATGTTCCAATCAAACTGGTTTCTACATAAAATTGCCTGCAAGGATAAGAACATTTTTAAATAAATAGAGACTAAACGCTATGGTCGGGACCACGGAAGAAAATACTTTTGACGACGATTTAAAACAAAAAAATTATTTTCAAAATAACAAATGTACGATATGAAGCTACGAAAAAAAGTACTAAAAAATAAGAATAAATAAATAAATTATTAAAAAAAAAAAATAAAACGACATTAAAATAGAATATCTCAACATGGAAAGTTAACGAGAAATAACAAGGGAAACACAAACAATTAAAGATAAGAGACCAACGCGCCCTCAACCCCCACACACCCCTGGCCCATTTGTAGAGCATAAATATTCAGCATGCTACAACAATATACATGTTTATTTTAATATAATTCAAGCATTAAAATATACAAAAATTCTGTTGAGACGAGCGAGTTTTCTAATGTCGACCGCAAGGAACGATGTTAGCGATGAGCATAGGTAACAACAACAACAACAACAGCAGCAATAACAACATAAAGTAAAGTAGAGTAGTCAAGCAAAGCAAGAGTGAAGAGTAACAATTATGCGTTGCGTTGCGGTGCGGTGAAGGCGACAAATGAAGATGAGCTATGAAAAAAATAGCACTGAAGAGGAAGCAGCTGCAACAACAACAACAACAACAGCAGCAGCAGGAGCATAGCAGCAAATGATTGAGCAAAAGATGAACAGGAAGCAGAAGACGCGTTGGCATTTTTGAATTGCTGTCATTAAAAATGTTCACACAAAGGCAAAAGAGGTGTAAAATCACACACACATTCAAGTGGGAGGCAAGCAAAAAAAAAAAAAAAAAACAAGGGCTCCTCATAAGCGAAGTCAACGTCAAATAATGACTTTTGTTAATGTCCTGCAGGACCGCAATTTAACATGATTATGTGTTTGTATGTGTGTAAGTATTTTACATTTTATGCGACTTAAATGACAGTTAAATAACAACGGTTTTTTTTTTGTGGGGGTGGCAGACCGGTCAGGGGATGCAAATGAGAAACAGAGAAGGAGAGAGTACAACAGAGAGAGAGAGAGAGAAACATTTATTTTAACTGTTTATTCATGAGCGTCAAACATTCGTTGAGCGAGTTATTTAAAACTTTTTCGATGCTTTTGACACACACAGACATACACACATACAGAAAAGGAAATATTTCAAGTGACACTTAAACAACACGTCTGTCTGTCTGTCTGT
Source organism: Phortica okadai (assembly GCA_034638295.1). Classification (NCBI taxonomy): domain Eukaryota; kingdom Metazoa; phylum Arthropoda; class Insecta; order Diptera; family Drosophilidae; genus Phortica; species Phortica okadai. Next base: position 54,026,091 of record CM067848.1, on the reverse strand, counting down.
CTGTCTGTCTGTCTGTCTGTATATACATCTGTGTGTTTTAGTATGTGTGTGTTGGACGCTTCAATGCGCCAATCAAGTGCTTACATGCGTAATTTGCACACTAAAATTTCTTTGGAAAACATCCAAGTACACCCGCGTCCACGTTTAGCATTGCTCAGACCATTTGCGGCCATCAAGTTGAAGCCAACATTGCTGGTAATTTAATTTAAATGGGCATAAAAGGCACTTTTCAGCAGAAAACCCAAAAAATAAAAACAAAAAAAAAAAACGCGCTTAAGTGCAAAATTAAAACAACAACGACAACGACAAACAACAAATTATAAAATAACCGTCATGGGCATGCCAGTGTTGCCTATATTAGTGTATGTGTGTGCGTGTGTGTGCGTGTGTGAAGTACACTTGAAAAACGCCCGAAAAATATTCACACTCGAAAAAGGTAATTAAGATTTAAGCGCTGCCAGCAGTTGGCATTGTGTCGACCCCCAGGGGGCGGGGAGAGACAAGTGAAGTTGAGCACGCCACAAAATTGCACTCAAGTGTTTATATTTCTGGTTATGACTGTGTCCGTGTATGTGTGAGTGTGTGTGAGTGTGTGTGATTTTAATATTTTGATAAATTTTATGATTTTTCATGTGATTTTCAACGCACACACTCACACACACAAATGTACACAAATACACTCACGCAAATGCAACAAAAATGTTATCCTTTTGGTTTCACACTCGTCAACCTTCAAGTTTGGGTCTTTGTTAAGATTTTAACGGCAAACGTTTGCCAAACCGGAAATTAAGTTAATAACGACTTGTTTATATTTAAATGAGCACACATACACAGACGTACGTACACTAGATTAGAGCTTATTGCGTCGCCCAAAAAAGTAACTTTCAGTCTCATTATTGAGGCTTTTATTAGCTCATGTGTATCTTCAAATGGCTTCATCTTTAATTGCGTGTAGATGACTGTGCCGCAAAAGGACTCTTCTGCGGTCAATGACGATTAACATGTCAAACTTAATTATTAAGTTTCACTACACAAAGTTAATTACATGCTAAGCTGTCATGAAACTAGAGAAGTTTAAATGTTTTTTTTTTTTTAATTTTTTGGCCTTTTTGTAACTTTAATAAGTAATTCAATACTGTGTCTAAAAACATAAAACAATAATTAATGAGCTCATAAATTTACGCTAATTATTATAATGAGCTCATATGCATTAATATGTGCGAAGGCAGCCAGCCAACAGACAGACAGACAGACAGACAGACAGACAGACAAACAACATGCAAGAAACCCTTTTGGCGGCGACAAGACAATTATACTTAAAGTATTAATTTATGACTATGTGTAATGACCAATTAAATTTGCTTACCCCTCCCCACTAGCCCCTCCAGCAACCACTAAGCAGCACAACAAATTAAAGATACAGAGAAAGTTGAAGTCGAAGAAGGAGTAGAAATAACAACAACAACAATTATGCCGCTAAGTAAATCGCGCGCTATTAAATGCACCTGATGACAATGAAACAGATGCGTGCATTAATCACTGCAACAGCAACAAATACACTCACACACACACACACACACCGACTCATACTCACACATATGCATATGCCAACCAAATTGCTAATATTAATCATAGCCAAGCGAATATTTAAAAAGTCATTAAATATTTATAAAATATGTTCGTTTTTTTTCATTCTTCACATTAAATGAAATTTATAAAAATTAAAAAAAAAATTACGAAGAAAAAAAAAACAACGCTTCGTTGGCCGCCTACTACCCCCCATCCCCCTCCACTCACAAACAATGAAAAGCTATTTGAGCGTGGAAGTTTAACCCTCTGTTTTGGCATTGATATATTTTTAGCGACTGGCAAAATTTTGATGATTATTATTGCTTTTATTTCTATTGGTGTGTTATTGTTATTGTTGTTGTTGTTTGTTGTTACTTGTTGTTGTTGCATAGCCATAACACGAATTAGTTGTTACAATTGTGCTGTGCTTCATATTAATGTTGCTGGCACTGTTGCGGCACGTAAACCCATTTCGAATATTTATGATGCCACTTTATAATTTAGTAAAGCACATAATATACCGTTATATGAAACAGATGGCACACCGCGACTCAGCTCCGTTCAGTGCGACTCGACTATGTGCTATGCAACGCTACGCGACGCGGCAGGCCTTGACTTAACTTCAACTCAACTCAACTCAACTCAATTCAACTCAATCGCTATCTAACACATACATGCAAACATCTGTATCCTGTAACTGTATATGTATGAATGTATGGTTGCATGTGTGTGTGTGTGTGTGTGTGTGATTTGTGTTTACGCGAAATCGGCTTATATCCTTTGATTAGGTTTGAGAAGGCGCCAAAATAACGACGCGATTTTAAATTCGACACGTTTAGTCGCCCGCAAACGGGTTAAATATTCTCTGACGGGAAACAACGTGGCTCTGTTTTGTTTTTGGATTTCTTTTTTTTTTTTTTACAGCAAAATAAATTACAGAGCAAGTCAGAGCTCTGTTAATTGGCTCACGAAAGTTTCAAATTCAATACAAAACACATACTTTTTCAAAACCATTTTTTTTTCAGTTTTTCTATTGAAATCAACAAATTCAAATGATTTCCTAAAGTGGATTTTTGAAGAATTTTCGACAGATTAGATGATCTTTAAATTCGTTCCTTTAAATCAACTCTCTTATATTTCTTCTTATAGGTACATCTCATGTCTTTCTATCACTCTTTTAGTCTTTCTAGCCGATTTTTTAATCTCACTATGTTTTGAGCTGTTGCTAATTCGGATAATCAATTTTTGATACCCTGGAGAAGGACTAATTACAAGAATGTATGAATTATGTCGATGGGAGCATAAAACTTCCGTGTTCTAAACTCATAAATTAAAAAATTTTATGTTTTTCTCATTTTAAGATTGAAAAAAATCCTTTTTTCTTCGTTCTTTCGGATCGTTTTAATAATAATAAAAATTTTGAATGATATTTCGTATATTCGAGATTCCGGAATGATGAATTAATGACATCTGCGAACAACTTTAATTGTCGAACATCTTATTACGGCAGACGTATGTACAACACAATATGATTTTTTTAACGTTGGCTTGGTATTTATTTTACCAGTGAATTTATGAAAATAGCTTCATCTTTTTTTTTTTTTTTTTGATGTAACGATTTCGATGAAATGTTTGCGTTTCTTTATTGCTGGCAAAATTAGTATTTATGTGAGCGCGCTAGAGAAGAAATAAACGGAAGTCAATGCGTAACGAACACGAAACTATGCGGAAGAGTAAGCAGCGCCATCATGAATTCAGCGAGTGGAGAGTAACATGCGCCAGGATACAAGAAATGATTAAGGCACCTGAAAACATTTGCAATAAAATTGAATTATGACTTTTAATATTGGCAACGAAGCGCGTGAAGATGCGCAATAACATTAAACAGACAATCAAAAGCGGCCCAAAGCGACCCAAGCAGACAGACAGACAGACTGACAGACAGACAACAAAAATGCCGAATAAAATAAATAAATAAAATTAGAGAAAAAGCAAAGCAATGAATGAGTGAGTGAGTCGACGCTGGAACTACTCATGGAGTCAAGTCATTTTCGGCAAAAAATACTTGTGCATTGGCAAGAACAACAAACGAACAAACAAACAAACAAACAAAGGAACGAACAAAATAACAAAATAACCAATTACAATTTATTTTAATGGCTGTGCATAATTCTCAAACAAGCCATTACAACTTTACACTTTACACTTTGCTTTTGGTTAACAGTCGAGCATAACATTATTAAAAAAGGATTTGCAGCGAAAGCGCAAAGTGGCGGAAACGGAAGCGGATACGGGGCAGCATGGCAATTAATTTGCATTTTTAAATTGCATTTTCGCGCTTGTGCCTTTGGCTTCTATGGCGTTGACGTCGGCGTCGCCGTTGGCGTCACAAAAGGGTCCCAAAATCGAACAGATTGCAATAATTACCAAAAAGCTAAGCGACAACGTTGTTAAGCTAAGTGAAAGAGGTTGACAATGGGGTGGGGTGGGGATGGGGTTGGAGTGGTGTTGGTAGTGAAGACAAAGGCCGTTGTCGATACTAACGAGCGTCGTCGGCGCATTTAATGGAAAGGATTCGAGTTCGAGTTCGGGTTTGGGTTCATTCGACTTTGGTAACTTTTAGTTGGCAGCTAATTTTTCTTACTTTTTTCTTTTGCTTCCCACTTATATTCTTTTTAAGCATGTCTCGCAGTCCATCAGTTCTCTGTGTGTGTGTGTGTGTGCAAGCTTTTCATAGCCGTAAGAATGCATTACGCATTTTTAATGAACTCGGCGCTTTTTTTTTTTTTTTACGACTGCAAAGGGGTTAAAGCACAAATTAATGAAAATAAATTGTTATGACTCCCTGGGAAAATGAGCAAAGCAGACGCACACACACACACACACACTTACTGCACTACAAGTCGAAGGAAATGTGTCAAGTCGTTCGCTTTGGCAGTTTCTTTGGCCACAAAATGAAATGTGACCGAAAAGTGTACGTAAATAAATCAACAAAACCACAAAAGAAGCAAAAGGAGGCAAAAACAAAATAAAAATGTGGAATTGTGCATACGTTTGGGGGTTGGGGCATGGCGAGTGGACTGCGGTGGTAAAAAGTAATTTCCATAATTAATTTCTTGCGCATTTTCCGCCTTTTTTAACGCATTTTCATAATTCAAAAATTTTTCAAGAAACCAAAATATAAAAAAACACAAAAAAACAAACACTGGAAATGTAATAGAAAAAGCAAGTAAGTAAAGTGTGAAGAGCATAGAAGACAGTACATTTATTATGCACAGTGTGTCGCTTAAACAGTCAAGGCCAAATTGTATGCCAAAGAAACCGTCGAAATTTATACAACAACAAATTCAGTCAAACGAAAATTCACTTCAAACCACTGTGCGTTATCACCTTCATTAATAATCAATTAAAATACCAAAAAAAAAAACACGCCAAACCGTCGAAGCAACAAAAAAAAAAGAAAAAAAAAAAATTCAAATGCAAAGCTTTGAAAAAAAAAAATGACACGACGTTCACAGTTGGAAGCACAAGCAAAAAAAAAAAATAAAAAAAATGAAAAAATCACGCTTTAATTAACCGCAATTATGGGCGCAGAAGCCGCCCAACGCTGACATAGCCCCCAGCCCCTGCCTCCGCCACTGCCACTGCCGCAGCAAGTGTTTCTTCCTTGTACCGCAAAGCATCGCGGCATCTTCAAGCATCCTTCGAGACACTCGAGTCAATAAAGTGTGCATAAAAAATCGCAAGTCAAATTACGTGCTTATGAACGGGAAAATGTCGAAATGATTTACCGTGAATAATTACAGCAACAGCCCTTATGTCCCTCCCTCCGTACGTCCGTCCATCCGTCCGTCCGACAAAACGGCCGACCGACTGCGAGCACGCTTTGACCACAGCTGACGTCGCTTAGCCTCAGCTTACTGCTTTTTCTTTTTTTTCTATTCGCTTGTATTCTTTATCATTTCGAATTAATTTTTCTTCGCTATGTGAAAGTACTTAAAAAATATAAAAAATGAAAAAAAAAAAAAAAGTGAAATTTTCATTTGCTTAGCACGTCCTTTGGCGTGATTTCGTGCACATCCTGGCGAGGGTTGCATGAATATACATACATATATAAATTTTTGCCTTTTTTCATTTGTTTACTCGCTCGGTTTCATTGTTGCTTGTCTCTTTGTTTGTTTGTTTGTTTGTTTGTTTGCTGGCTTGTTTGCTTGTTTGCCTAATACATGCCACCGCGCGCAACCGGCGCCCCTCTGCGCCCAACTTGGCATTCTGCGAGTGTCCTTTTGCCTACAGATTTTTGTGTGTCTAACAAAAAAAAATAAAATAAAAATAAAAATCAAATGAAAATAATTTCCACGTTCGTTGAATTTGATGTAAATTTAATTTATTACTCTACTCAACACAAAAATTGTTTGCATTTATGATTTTTTTCTCTTCAGTTTTTCTCATTTTTTTATTTATTTATGGTTTTTTTTTTTTATTAATCTCTCTTATCCCTTTGCCCTTGCCATTTCTATTTATTGAACGTTTTCATAATTTATTTGATGCGTGTAACCTCAACTGTTTGTCCACCGACTTAAATGTGCTCGCATATTTGCAGAAGCATTAAAGATGAGCACTTTGTTTTTGTATCTTTTATCTTAAAACACATAAAATGGCGACCAACAAGACATGTCAAATGCATGTTGCCCCAAACACAGCAACAAACTTCAAAGCAAAACTATTTCTACATATCTACAAGTGATGCGGTAACCCTTCCTGCCTTGATAATTAAGCGAGCGCCTACAGTGGACTACTGTCAACCATTGCCAAGGCACGCACACACACATACATATATGTATATGTATATGAATGTGTGAGTGTATTATATGTAAAATATTTACAGTATTTCGGTTCAGTGGCATTGCTGCCTAATCACTGTCAAATGCACACGTATAATAAGAACAAACGGTTGGACAGTTGGACAATTCTGAGGGGTTTGACTATTAATTCGATTAATTACAACAATCAGCGCCATGTTCAGCTCATACTCAAACACTCCCACACACACATTGATAGAGACACATTGCTTATCATTACACAGCACTGTTGCCGATGAAGGCATTCAAAGTTGATCAAATTCGAGGGTTGGCTAAGCAAACGTCACGCTGTGTCACATCATCGTCATGTGTGTGTGTGTGTGTGCGTCAATGTGTTGCTTATAAATGCATGAATGCAGAAATATACAAATCAACAAATTACACAAGGCCTGAAGCAACTAATCACCAACAGCTTCTGACATGCGTTGCCGCAACGTTTTCATTAATTTCGTTGGTCAACGTTTTCTAAGCGTAAAATGCTTGGCAAACATTGTTCTAAGATTATGGCGTTGAATTGCTTTCCGACTAGCTGTGTATGTGTGTGTGTGTAAAACAAAAGATGCTGAAAACAATCGAAGGATAATGACAATGATAGATTTGCTAATATCTGTCATGTTAATGACAAACAAAAGGCAATGAAATGAAACAGATCGATGGAAATGTCTCGGCAACACATTGCGAGGCAACTTTTTCTTGCTACAACAACAACAATGACAACATTATTGAGCGTCACGAACAAACTTACACACACACAAATATATATATATATATATATATATAATAATAATTGGTTATAACATTTATAAACACAATCATCGACAGATTGCAAAATGATTAACCTCATCGAAGGTTCCAAAGTATAAGAACAATCAAACAAGACAAAACAAAACAATAAAGACAAAAATAATAAAACAAAAACAACAAATAATATAACAATAGAGTGACAAGAGAAAGTGGCAGAAAAAGATGGAGATGGAGATGGAGATGGCGAAGAAGAAGCAACGTTTGAAAAGGCGCCAACATAAAGAACAATAACAAGAACAACATGATGAAGAACGATGAAGAAAAATGAAGTTAAGAACATCGAACGAAATCTAATCAAGCGCAGAAATGCGGGAAGCGCCTTATAAGTAAGGTTGGCTGTGTGTATGTGTGTGGGTGTGTGTGTGTGAGAGGTGAAAAGAGCATAAGAGGGGAAGTAGGAATGAGAGGAAACCTCACAACTGGAACATGTATTAAATGACGGCCTGAAGAACAGTGTTAGTTCTTGGCTATTATTATTGTTGTTGTTGTTGTTGTTGTTATCGTAATTGCTGTTGTTGTTGTTGTTGTTGGTGGTTCATTGGTTTTACTTTGGCAAAACAATCAAGTTAATTTGGCGCCCGCTGAAAGCCCTGCGGCAGATAAATTAAGTCATTAGTTAGCTGCCGCCACAAAATGCTGGCAAAATGTTGCCAATGCGCGCGTCGTGTCTCCATCACTGCTCACTGTTCTCTACATACATACATACATAGTATAGCATGATTGTTTAGCGGGTGGCGGTGGCAATGGATGGTGGGTGTTGGGCGTTGGGTGATGAGGCACAACTTGCTTGCTGGAAATTCGAAAAAGTTGCAAGCAAGTTAAAGTGGAAAATAAATTGGCAAACGTTTGTTTTGAGATTAACCGCGATTAGAGTTGCCGCTGCGGGTTTGTTGGTGGGGGTAGGGCATGGCATAGATAGCAATGGGGGGGTTGGTTGGTTGGTTGGTGTAAACGTAAGAAAAGAACATACCATTTAGGCTTGGGGTGCCTGACTTCTGTTTGTGTGTGTGTGTGTGTGTGTGTGGGAGTTGAAGTGAATTGTAGCAAATGTTGTCATTATTTGATAAGCTATACAGGCGCAACAAACACATAAATATATGTCGTGTGTGTGTGTGCTAACAAACGGCAAATGCGAGAATAATCGCTACGGATTAAAAACTTTCATTTGCCAGCGACAAACAACAACAACAACAACAACAACAGCAATGACGAACGACAAGAGACAAATGAGTTACGCACGTGAAATGAGTCAAACATACACAGATACATAGATACAATTTGCACTAACTGACTAACTGACTGAGGCGCTCAAATTGCCTGAGTGACTGTTAGAATGACGCGCCGTCTGTCGCACTGACAGACTGTTTAGAAGCACACGCCGTGCCATGCCGAGCCGAGCCGAGCTGAGACTTAGACAAACTGCAAACCGGATTTTCAACTGAGAATTTAACCTTCATTTTTCGCCGACAGTGACATTGTCTAATTTATGTCAGTCGCATACAAATAAGTAACACGGCTTGGCATGGTCGCCAACGTTGCTGTAATTTGTTAAAGGATCAGCCGGGATAAATGTCCCAGACCGATGATGTGTGGACGCGTAGATAGAAGAGGCAGTGATTTTTTTTATTTTTTTGTTTTTGTTAATTGCTAAAAAAAAATAGCAAAATTTTTGTTAATTCTTACTAAAAACAAAAAATTCATACATATACATGATATGATTGAGCAACGTATATGAAAGAGATTTCCGTTTTGTGGAAAAAAAGAGATCTTAAGAACGATCAGAGAAGCTAAAATACATGAAAGAGTGTACCATAAATCGTCATCATATTACAAATGCAGAAAAGATTTGTCAATGAAAAAAGTCGAAAGCAAAAAATTAAATTTTTTTTTTAATAAATTACCAAAGAAATCCCACAACAGATACGACAATGTTATATACATATATACCATTTAAGCATTATAACTTTTTTTAGGAACTTTTTTTTCAAGAAGGATAATTACTTTTGTATTCAAGATCACTTAAAAATTTCATCATACAACAAATATGAAAATTTAATAGAAACAAGTTGAAATTATTATTTATCAAACTGATTTAGTTGTTAATTTATAATTAAATATCAATTTTTATTGCGCAAAAGCCATGAACAAGTTTTAATTAAATCATAAAAATATAAAAAACCAAAAAAAAAAATCATACGTAAACAAATATGAACAAAGCCAAATACGATAAAACCGAAAAACGCGAAACTGACAGTGAGTAAGACAAATAATAGAATGGAACTGCAAGCGGTTGGGAAAGGGTGAAAGTGGGAAAAGAGATTACAACAAGTGAGACAACAGAAGCAACTTTGTATAGAAAATCAGTAAACGTCGACTTTGACGCCGTTTCAGACGCCTGTACAGGCGGACGGACTCACGGACGGAGAGACAGGCTGGCACGTTGGCAGGCAGTCGATGGTTCCGACAGACTCTGTCGACAATAAGTTCGTCTGAATCTGATAACAAAAAAGCAGCAACAAAAGCGCAACTACATATTTGTTAGCAAATAAAGCGACAGTCAGTGTAAAAGCTCCAACAACAGAAGGAGCAAGTTTTAGTCATAAAACGGTAAAGGCGCAATGGCGACTGACAGAGGTACCCATGGGCGCTGTTAAAAGCGGCAGCCAACGAAATGTTAAAGAGCAAGCGAGAGAGCGACCAACTGAGCGACTGAACCAACAGTCTGTTAAAAAAAAAAAAAAACAAACAAAAATAAAATAAAAAAAATCCAAGTAAAATGTTAAGAAAAACTGCTAAGTAAACGAAAAACATACAAAGAAAAGAACATAAAAAAAAAATCAAAAAAAAAATTTGATATTTTCTTTTGCTTATTGGCAGTTCTGCAGAGTCGAAAGAGCACGACAAGGACAGTGCTGTCTGTAAGCGTATAAGAAACGCAGAACGAAATTGTCCTTATGACAAAGGACGCACACACACACATACATACATAAAGAGATACGCACACACACTCAGACTACTGTTATACGGAAAGGGGCGTTTACCATTTAACGCTTTCACACAGAGAAATGAGGACACCCACACGAGTCAGTAAACAACTGGGCGAAAAAGAGATAGCAAGTGAGAAAGACAGAGAGAAAGAGAGCAAGAGCAAGAGTATAAGTGAGAAGTAGCATGAGAATGAGTCTGCGTGAGTAAATCTTTTGGAGCATAATAGTGGCAGACGGTGGAAAAGTTATTATGTATCAACAGCAGCAACAACAAAAACAACAACAACAACAAATAACACTTGACATTTGGCCACTCCTACGCCTTGTGGCGCCTGTTGTCTAAAGTCAATTGGAGGCGTCTTAACCTCCACAAAATTGTTGTTGTTTTACTTATTGTTCTTCTTTATGTTGTTGAAGTTGTTATTGTTGTTGTCGCTATTTGACAATTTACGCGCATATTGGCGGAACGTAGAACAAGTCCAAAAATGCTTTGGCTAAGATGAAAAAAACTTGACCATTGTAAGACTTAGCAAATAATAAAGATTCGAAAGCAATTCGAAGGCAACATAAGACTGGTCAAAGGAACTAAACACAAAAAGTGTTCAATGCAATGTTCAAAGCATTCTTAAACGACTTCAATTGCAGTCTTTTTCATTCTATTCGAATGCGATTCAAAAGGACTTGCGACATAAAGACGGCCTGTGACGCGACTCTAACGAAAAGTCAACATTAATAACTCTTCAATAATGAACAATGTGATTTGAAGAATGGGACATCTAGTTTATTGTGATATAATAAAAGATTAATGTAAGTTTCAAGAACGAAAAGAAAAACATTCGGCAAACCGACAAACTTACATACCAATGTTCACTTTTAAATTTCAATGAGTTCTAGAAACACGGATATATTTGATTTTTTCTATAAGTGGACGGTGTCCATTTTTTAATCAAAATAGTTTTTACGCCTCCTTTAGAACGTAAGTATGGAGTTTCATGTTAATTGATTAAGAAACAAAAAAAGTACTTCATAGTACAAGGGCTTACAAATTTTCAAGACTCCCTCTATGGGAGATAACCTTTCTAACAGTCGGACAATGATGTTTTTTTATATATGTATATTAAGTTTAGTTATCTCCTAGAAAAATGACTCTCTGCAGAACACATTTAAGACTAGATTCTTTGCAGATAAAGAATTAATTTGACTAAATAATTTTTGAGTTTTTTCTTCTACAAATAAAAAGTCAAAGCGTTTTAGTATTCAATCCTGAACAACCTCATGTAATTCATGACAATTGTGAGCTGAGATTTATGCTACTTTTAATGTCAAACATTCCTTCCATATTTGTCTATTTCAGTATAAATTTGAGCAGAAATGTAAGCAATGTTTGGCAAGAACAATTAGAAGTTTAACCGCTGTCACCGTTGCTACTCAAATGTGGAATATGCAAGCGATCAAACAATTACCGACCATGCCGCGCGAATTTAAAGGCTCAGCTACACGACCACTTTGGCTTGCGACAGTTGGAAATTCCAACTTTGAAGTTCACAACTTGTCAGATTACAAGATGAGCATATTTCAGAGTGACAGCAGACGCCGCATCAACAGCAACAACAACAAAGACTAAGATGACAAAAAGTAACAAAATAAAAAAAAAAATAAAACACATTTTCTATTTATGAAGGCTTTTGTCAAAAGGATGCCAAAGTAAGTACCATTTTGAGTGGATGGGTTGGTGCAAATGCAAGTGCGGATGAAATATGAGGAAGAGAAGAGTCACGGTGATGAACGTAAGATCATAAGACGGAGAGGATACAGCGTCAAAGGCAGCTGAGAATTTTGAAAATTTCCATAATTAAAACAAGAGCGTTGAGAAAGAGTTTGAAATTTTTGAAAATTCATTTAATTAAGGACACACGCACATGCAAATGAAAATGGTTTGTTATTATTGTTGTTGTTGTTGTCGCTATTTGAGGGTTGGGTTGCAAGTTGAGTGGAATTTGTCAAGTGTTGCTTTGAAATGAGATCGCAGCGCAATGAATAAGCGAACGATGTCGAAAGACGACTACAATTGACTAACATAGAGTTGGGCACTGTGGGCAGAAGGGGAGGAGGAGGCGGCGTGTGCGGTATGGTGAGAGTAAATGAGACGGAGACAGTGGTTGGCACACGTAGCATTGTTGTTTGATGGGGTTAAATGAGGACTAGAGCAGGGTAGAGCGAAAGGACGAGTACGCATTTCATCATCAGCATCATAATTTGTTTAATTGCTTCAACAATGCTTTTGTTTATTTTAAATTAAATCAGCAACAACAACACAAACAATGAGCCACTCAACGAGAACAACTTCAGTAACAGCAATAAGGACGACGACATTAGCAAAAGCAGAAACATCCGAATTAAGAGTTGAAAACAAACAAATACCGAAAAAAAAAACAAAAAAAAATTAACAAAAAAAAAAATTATAAACCAAAAAAGTTGTCACAGCCGCAAAATGTCGCCTTCGCAATAAGCGCAAAGCGGAAAACGGAAACGGATATGGCAAAGCGGCAACTTTCAGCTTTGTTTATGCGCAATCATTGCTGCTCTGGTTGTTGTTGTACTGATTTACCATAAAATTGGCTTAAATTGTTGTCGTTGTCATTGTCATTGACAGCGTTGTTTTTGTTGTTTGTTGTTATTGTTATTGTTGTTATCGTTTAAGCAAATTTGCCAATCGCTGACTTTTTGATTTAAGCGCACGAATTGTTCGACGTTTAATTCATTGCATTTCATTTGATTTGATTCATGATTTGTTTTCATTTTTCGTTTTTTCCTTTTTCCTTTTTTTTTTCCACGCACAAATGTGAAGCGTTGAGTTTCATTCGTCAACAATCAAATTGTTGTATGGGAACAAATACAATTGCGGATTTAACGCTGCTTTTGTCATTGCTTGTGCTTCATTCATTCAATCACTCATTCATACATACCCTTATTCATTCATTCAGCCATTTATTCAATCATTCATTTCATTTGATTTCGCTACATTTCATGCTTTCAATTCATTTCATAAGTCAAATTAAAACGTGAATATTTGACATCAGCCAAAAAGGATGCGTAATTATGTGTAGCTGGCTTCGACAGGTGATTTCATTATATCTATTTGCTTCCAGCAAAAATACCCTACAAGGCAATTGAATGGTCAACCTGCTCAGTAAACATACAAGTCCACTTGACGAGAAAATCATTTAAGAACACATAGATGAACGACGTCATTCTCGCAACGATCACAAAAAGTCATCACTACCCGTGGCTTGAATTAAGTACGCCTATGTTACACGGCGCTCACATGACACATATGGCTGTTGAGCACAAATCAACTCTGAGCAATTGTGACTCTATTGATATTATGACATTTTGTGACTGTTGCGAGAATAGCGCTGTAAATGTTAAGCAAAACTTGGCTCTTAAGTAAAGATACTTTCTGTATGAACAAATTCAAATGCACATAACTAAACTGCTCTGTAGGGTATTCATTGACGCGCGCTACTTTTGATCATTAATCACTTTGTCTTTATTGTTGTTGCCACGCCGACAATTCAGTCAGTCAGTTTGTCCGTGTGATTGGCAATTTTGAAACGTTTTTTTCTTTTTTTTTTTTGGATACATAAATGTTAAATCGGCTTTTCGTGCATTGTTAGCGCCATTGAAATACGCTGATTAATGACACTTCATATTTCCAAAGAGCGACAGAACAAAACCAATTGAACTAAACAGCTATGAACATTTTGCCAATTTACGTGCAAACAAAACAAAAAGCGTTCGAAAAAAAAAAAAGAAAATATAAATAAAAAAAATTGTAAAGAAGAATAATCTTGAAAGTACACAAAGCACTTGAAATGATTAATGAAACTTTAAAACTTGTATAGTTCTGATGATGTCGTTGCACAAAAGCCTGGTGACATTTAAATTATTGTTATCGACAAAAGAAGCCAAGACAAGCAAAGCGAAGCTAACAAGCCATACAAACCAAGCCAAACCTAACCAAACCAAAACCAACCCAACTCGTCTTCATCCCACACACACAAACAGGGAAAACCAAAGCAAATTCAAAATGAGGCAAAAGTTTTCGATTGAAAAACATAAAGCTTGAAATATATGTATGTGAGTTCTAAGATAAGATCTTTTCAATAAGCTTGAGAAAAACGGCAAGAACAACCGCAGCCACCGCAGCCGCAGCAGTCGAAGCAGTCGAAGCAGCAGCCAAGAAACTTATTAGAAAACTATCGTAACATGCATCATGAGCTAACAGAGTGGGGCAGAGTGAGCCATGAGCAGCGATAAGGCGGAGGGGGGAGCTGGGAGCTGGGAGGTGGCATGTAGTAAAGACAAGTGCGTCGGCAGCCGCCGAAAGCCATAACAATAAAAGACATTTATGGCATTCGATGAACGTCAGCGATTGCAGGCATTGAGTATAAAGAAGCACAAAAACAAATGTTGTTCCTGTACGTCTTGCTGGCATAGTAGAGGGCGAGTCAATCAGGAGTTGGGGTGTTAGATATTTTTGCCTTTGTCTTAAATATGTGACAAAATCATATGTGCTTACACGAACTTTATCAAGTCAACAAAGTCATCGTTAACGTAACCATTTCCCTTGCGCTTCTCGCCAACGCAAAGCCAACTACAACAGCTCAGCCATGTCTTTATAATCACAGTCGCAATCGCCGTTGGGCAAATTTCACTTATGAGATTTTCTATAGTTTTAGGCGCTCTTGTGTCGTATAGCGACAAAGAGCGGGCAAACAAAAGGACGAGAAACACAACGAGCAAGACAAAGACAAAGCAAAACCAAAGGCAGTATCATAACTCAGCATCATTTTCATTATTTTTCATTTTCATTTTCATTTTGCTTTTGTTTTTTCATTTTTTTTTTTTTTTTTTTTGTTTCTTTGCTCCTTTGAGGTTTCTTATCAGCAGCGCTTTTGTTTTATTACACTTGTTTCTATTTCAACATTGACACCACCCTCACTTGGTGCCACCCCGGGCAGGCAAGGCAGCCAAATCACTCGCTCGCTCGCTCGCTCGCCCAACCCTCCCTCAAGCGAGCAAGGCGGTCGTGAGCGTGTCATAATCAGTATTATGCTTATGAAAATGACATTTTTCGTCAACGCTTATCAAACGGAAATGACACTGAAATGACGCACAAATGTATGCTATAATATTTTTTGTTCTATTGTTTTCTGTTTATTAGGGAACAACAAGATTTGCTGAACGTTGACAAAAACATATAAAATATTATGAGCATTTAATGTGTTTTGCTTTTTGTTTTATTTATTTATTTTTTGCCGAGCTTGCAACTTTTTTAACATTAAAGATTTTCGAATCATGACAAAGCAAAAATGCAGGAGTTTTTTTTAAATTTTTTTTTTTTTTTTTGATAATGATTGTGTCATCGCACATTTACACTCATTCAGCATGACCTTGGTGTACTGAGTTATGTAGGGACCGCGTGTGAACGCTGAGATCGGCGAGCGTCTCAAATGACTGTTTGCACATGAAGCAGGGTATCAATTTGTTGTTGTTCTTGTTGTTGCGCTGACGCACGATCGGTGCTTTTGGCTTAGCGCTTCTGCCGGCGCTGACGTTCACATTGCTGCTGCTGGCCATGCCCTCCATATGCCAATTGCGTGCTAAACAAAGGTAGAAAGCGAAATCAAAGAACAGTCACTTAATGTAATGTGTAACGACTGCTGGCACACTCACATTTTTCGGGTATGGTTGAGGAGGCCAACATTACCGTCGACGACTCCGACGAAGCCGACGATGAGCCCAATGCGCCCGCTGTAGCACGCGACGGTGTTGGCGGCACATCGCGATGAAATTTCGGCAACGGTGTCGCGCGTCCCTCGTGGCACAGCTCGTTGTAGCTCAACTTGCGGCGCTCTTGCGGCGTTATCTTGGCACAGTGCTGCAGCTGGTGGATGTGCAATGTGCGCTCAAGATCGAATTTGCGATCGCAGTAGCGACAGCGGTTGTGCAACGCTTCGACGGTAGCCGTGTCGCGTCGTTGCATGCTGCGTGTCTGAGAGCCGGCTTCGTGTTCACGCTTATGCGCGGCCAACAGCGATGAAAACTTGAACGTTTTGCCGCAAATTGTGCAGCCGTAGGCGTAGCTCGTGGACGCCATTGAGAGGCGCGTTGCCAGCGACGCTGCCGGCGTGCGTGTCCAGCGTCCGGTTGATGATTGCTGTCGTGCGTTCTTGTTGTTGTCGCCAAAGGACATGTTATGCGACATTCGGAATTTCGTTAGTGTATGTGTGAATGTGTGTTCTATGCCAAAGAAAATATTTACAGCCAAACGGAAATACTTTAGACACAACGATTTTTCGATTAAAAAATAAAAACAACAAAAAAAAATCTAACTTTTTCGAAATATATGTACAAGTTTGTTCAAAGTTTGTTTCTGTTATAAAGCGGTTTGAAAATGATATGATTCTACACTTGAAAATCAAATTTAAAGCCAACTTAGGCAAGACCCACTTAGTTGATCCACAAAATTTCTTTTACACACATTGCTTTGCCTGTGATTTGCTTCCGACCCACAGTTATACAAGAAATCAAGTGATATAATATATGGTGTATATCGCTACCTCGGTCTGTCCAAAATATAACGGGGCACTTAACGCTTGAATAATAAATTCTATGAATCGTGTGTAAATCGAAGAATATACTTTCTACTATGGGACACCTTAATATACATACATACACACACGGATGAGGGTAACAGGCAAAGAAGCTCAATGTGAGAGAGTGAGAGCTCAATAGCCCAAACAACAATCAATAAATAATATGTGTTTCCATATTAAAATTAAGTCAAATAAAAGAGTTTTGTATTTTTAATTTTTATTACATTTATTTTCACATATTTTGTTTTTGTTTTTTTTTTTTTTGTATTTTTTTTTTTTTGTAATTTTTTTTCCAGCTGCATTTCTGCAAGCCGCTTTCATTTTCTTAGTTCACATATTTTCATATGTTTCAACTTTAATTAATTTTCTTTACTTCCCTTTTGCTTTTCGTTACTTCGTTTCACATGCATGAATTTTGATTATATATTAATTAAAAAAAAAAAATTGTATTCTCATATTTGATGTATTAATCATAAATCGTCACTGTTTGCTGGCTTATTCACTTTGGTTTTCCACATTTCGCTACAAAAGTTGTCTTACCCCCCAACCAACCGCTAACCTCTGCTTTTTGCTACCCCACTTCCCCCTTAATCGTTTGACTTTTTTTTGTTTTTGCAGCTTGACTGTGACAAGAATATTTGTTCATATATTATATATTTTAATACATACAATATATGTATATATATTTTTTTGTTTTTGTTTCTTTTGCATATTCGCTAATATTATGTATTTTTTTTTTTTTTGCTTTTTGTATAGTTTACTATTCATATTTATTTATTTTTTATATTTTTTTTTGTTTTTGTCTGCATGAAAATGTATTTTTGTTTTCTTTTTAATTAATTACATTTAAGTTATACATAAAATTTATTTATTTTTCTTATTCTTTCATTTTATTTTCTTCATGGAATCCTTCAACGTGCTCAGCGCACAACACAACTTTTGCTGCTTTTGGGTTTACACTGTTTATTTATTGTATTTTTTTGTTTTTGTTTTTTATTTTTACTCTTTATTTTTTTGTAATTACGATATAAAAAAAAAATAGTTTAAATTAATTAATAACAATAAGAGTTTATATAAGTATTTAAAATTAGCGTAGTCACATTTCAATGTATGTAATTCAATGCTTGTTCTTTAATCTTGAGCATTTTTTTATTATTAATATTATTTTTTTATTATAAATATTTTTTTTTACACCATATTTCAAAAAACTTTATTTTTTGTGTCTCAAAGTAAATTTCTTCTGCTCCGACTTTCATTTGTCGTTAATATTTATATTTTTTTTTTTATTTTAAATTTAATTTTACGTTTATTGAAATATTTATTTATGCATTTAGCCTCACACTAAACTAAACTTAAAAAATAATCAACAAGATGTTTGCCGCCTATGCACATTTCTTCAATAATTATTTTTGTTTCTTTTAAATTAGCAACAAAATAAAAAAAAAAAACTAATTTTAAGAAGTGAAAAATACAATAAAATATTTACAAAATTTCGCTGTTTTGTTCAGAGACCAACATTTTTTTTTACAATATTTTCTTATTTTTTATTTGATTTGATTCTTGCAGAGAAAAAACTCAAATAATTTTTATATTAATTAACAATAAAAAAGAAACTAATTCAGAATTTTTGTTTCAAATTTGTACGTAAAAAGGAAAAGAAGAAGAAAATTGCTTAAGTATATTTATAAAAAAAAGAAAAAAATACAATTAATGTACATAAAATTCGGTGGGGATGATGAAGATTTTCTTTTAATTAATAAATTTTTAACTAAAAACATTTCATTTTAATGAGCATTTTTTTCTTTCATTTATTAGTTTTTTTTTTTTTTTTAAATAAAACCTTTGCTTCTTCAAAGTTTTATTTTAAACAATTATTTTCCATCGTTTTTCGTGTTTTCATTTTTGGCACTGTTGCTTTCGTCCTTTAAGGATTTTCACTTGAAAATTTGTTCTTTTTGTATTAAAAAAAAACTTAGAAAACCAAATTTTAAATTCAAATCCAGACGCTCACACACACACAATTCAAAAAAAAAAAAAAAAAAAAACTATACCAAAAAGGAAAACAAGTCCTTCAGAGAGTACAAAAATTGCACGTAAATTATTTACAAGTTCATTTCCGTTTGCCACTCACTTCCGTTTCCTCTATTAGTTACTACCTTTTAAACAGTACTTAGTCATGAAATAATATTGTCTTAAGAAATTTACAAACTTAAACAAACAAAAAAAAAATTGTTTCTTACATTTATTTATTTAATTAATTATTTATTTTATTTTCTTAATTTTTTTTTCTTTCTTTTTTAGCAGAAGAAAAAAAAAGGTTGCGTAACGTCGCTGGCCGCCATTTTGTTGCGACTCTCGACTTTGGCGAAGGTTACGTTTTTATTGCAGCTCCTTTGACACTTTGCCTCCTCTCTTCTCTACACCTCTTTTCGCTCCTTTACTCCCTCCTGCCACCACTACAGCTAAACTTCAACTCAGTCCAAGTTTCGTTTATCTCAAATATCTTAAACAATAAGATAAATGAACGCACCCACAAAAACAAACCACACACAGACACAGACGTAAACAACACACACAAAGAAACACACACATACACATATATTGATACATCGACGTCTAATTTCGATTGTAGAACTTTCTTTGGTAGCGCTTGCAGTTGCCGCTGCCACCGCCGCCGCTGCCGCCGCCTCCACTACTGCCCAAGCCACTGGCACCGTGCATAGCTAAGCCGCCCATACCAATACCACCACCGCTGACGCCGATGCCACCACCAACGCCGCCGCCACCACCGACGCCGCCTCCGACGCCGCTGCCGCCGCCACCAGCGTAGCCGTAGTAGTTGCCGCTGCTGCTCATGGCCATGGCTTTGTTTTAGCTGGACGCACCCAATGAGTTCTTCATGTGTGCAGCGGCCACTGCTGCGGCTGCTGGCCCAAAGGGCGAACCGACACTGCCAGTCGGTGTCGGCGGACCATTGTTGTTGTTATTATGATCGCCCGGCGTACGCGGTCCATTCACCAGCGAACCACCAGCGCCGCCAGCAACACCGCCACCGCCAGCTGCGGCGCCGCCGCCGAGCAAACCGCCCGGTGCACCGCCACCTGTGGGTGAGCCTTGGCCAAGTGTGCTGGCATGACGTTTCAACATCGGATGATTGGCCATCGAAGCGAAGACCAGACGCTCCTCATAGTCGTATTCGCAGAGAATTTTATTTTCGCACAAGTAAAAACGATCGCCAACACAAAATCTGTAAGAAAGAGAGAGAAATCGTATTTAAATTACATAGAACTCAAAAAAGTGCACTGCAAAAGTGAGAAATAACCAAGACACACACGCACGCACACACACACATAGACACAGCAACCGGCAACATCGTCGCCGCCGACATCGCTGCCGCCGCTGGCTGCTGAGCTTTCAATGACAACGTCTCCGTCGCCGTCGTCGGTGTAGGAAACGATTTTTCCACATGTTTAACTCGCAAACAACAAAATGACAATTGACATCGGTTAACTGTAAATGTAATTGTAACTGTAACAGTGCAATAATAAATATTGCTACGTCAAAGAAAGAAAAAAAATAAAAATAAATAAGTATGTAAATAAAAAACTTTCTAAAACAATGGCCTGGCGCTCGTCGACAGACGAAGATAGGCGGGCAAGATACAAGAGCACAGCAGACGAAAGTAACAAGGATAACGTTGAGAACAGCAGCAGCAGCAGAAACAGTTACAGGATGTGCGATAAACGTTGAAATGTCACAGAGCCAAAGCAAAGCAACGAAATTGACTGAGAATGAGAGCGAGTGAGAGCGCATGATAATGATGAAAAGAGACAGAGCGCGTCTTTTACGCAGCTGCTGCGATGGATGTCAATTTATCAGCAAGTTCATGCTAAACGCTGCCGCGGTCAACGTTAACGTCGACGTCAATGGCGAAGTCATGTCGCATGCAAATGGCAGTTGCATACAACAAAAACAACAACAACAACCAGTCTCGATTTCAGTTTCAGGCGCGCATTTGCACACTGCCAACTTGAAAATCAACATCAACTTCAACTTCAACTCCAAAGCACACACACACACACACACACACACAGACACACAGACACACAAGCGAACAAACTCAGCGCCACTCAAGCGCAATGAGCTGTCAGCTTCGGCAGCAGAAACAGTCGACCAAGCGATGAAGACCGAGCGACCGAACTGATGACAAAAGGAAACCAGCCAAAGAAAATTGTGGAAAATTGTGCATATAAACGGGCGTCGGAACCATGACAAAGTTACATTTCCAATGTGCACAAGAGAAGAAAAGAACAAATTTAAAAAAAAAAAAAACCCCACCAACAAAAGAAAATCAACGAAAGAAAAAAAAAAGAACATGAAGCCAAAAGGAAGCATTTTTCTTCTGCTTTTCATTGAGTCTCTTGTTTTTTTCTGGTTTTGTTTGGTTTTTTTCTCTTTTGAATGCTTTTTGTTTTTGTAAATTGTTGCGTAAACTTTACTTCCGCAGCTCAGACCTCCACGTGCTCCACCTCCTCTCTGCGTTATGCAGATTGCTTCTATAAGTAAATAATAACGGCATAGAAACAAGGAGTATAAAACAAATCATAAAATATGAAGTTTTTTGTCTCCTTAAATGACAGCGTTTTGTACTTTGCGCATTTGATAAGCTCATTTTGTTGCTCAAGTTGTCGGCATCTGCGACACTCGAATGCAAAATTGTTCATACGGAAAAATATACTTACTTACTTTTGAATTCTTTGCATTTCTCTTTTTGTTGCCAAAACCACAGATTTATCAGATTTATTGCTGCTGAATTACGTTGATTCTGTCTTCATTTCTTACACTTAACTCGAAAGCACTTCATGCACTCATTATCCTTATCACATCACAAATATACCAATTACAACATACAAAAATTGTACATTTGAATGAACAACATGAGCGCATTTTTATTTCGCCTGAGTTAACTAAAATCTGACACAGTCAAATGCCGAGGATATAATGCAGGATTACATGGAATAAATTATGATAAAAACAGTTCACGAAAAGCTCATAAGGCTGAAAATCAAATATGTTCGACAATTTCAAATTGATAGAAGAATTTTCAAACTTTTAAATCTAGCAAGTAAATGGCAATCTTGAGAAACGAAATTTTACCAAAGTCTTTCATAATTGAAGAAATTATTCTCAGTGGATTATATAAAGTTTCTTCGTTCTAAGTCAAAGAGAGAGCATAAAACAGAAAGAAGTAAAAATGCTCAAGATATAGTTGAGTCAAAACTATGAGCTGAGTTCCAGAACACAAAACATTCAAATTTGTAAAGACATCAGCAACATTAAAAGAAAAAAAAATATTTATTGTAGTTGTAAGCTTATTCATTGCTCAGAGTGGGGATCATGTAATGTTTCCAGAACCAAACTTACAGTAGACAATTAACTAAAATAGTCATTAAAGCAAATTTAGAGCAAAATTCATAGATGAAAATAGCAAATACTCATTGATGCTCAACTAAGATTCAAATGTATCGGCTTACAACGCAAACAAGCCACAAAAGAAATAAATGAATAAAAACAAAAACAAAAATGTTGGCAAAAAGAGGAGTATTATAAAATCGAGCGAAGGAAGCGCACCAACCAAAATGCGAAGTAACTTGAAGCACTTTGTGAAAATATTTATGTTGGCACCTCTCTAAGTACGATGTTGAAAAACATATTCCTTTTTTTCACACATTTCAAATATTTTTCGTTTGTCTTCGCTTTTTTTTTTTTTGTTTTTATCTGTTTTCTGTTTTGTTTTTGGTTTATGTACTTTTGTATGTTTTTCAGCTAACAGAGCACAACTGATGCATCAAGTTTGTTTGGACGGTTGGTCGGTCGGTCGGTTGGTTAAATCAGCTTACAGCAGACTTACAACGGATATGAAATTTGACTTTTGATTTACGTCAACAGAGCGAACGACACAACAGGCACAGCGATGGGCGAAGGGCGTGGCTGTCAATGCAATGCAATGACAAAAACATTGGTTAAAAAAAAAATAAACTCCAAAAAGAAAACACCAAACAAAAAAGAGAAAATCAAATCGATTGACAATTTATAAAGCATGTTCATGTGTACGTGTACATGTTGGGGGCTGGGCTGAGCTGGGCAAGTCTCGTCTGTTCTGATCTGATCTGGTATGGTCTGGCATGTACATGCATGCATGGTTACTGTACGGCAGCGTCATTTGTTTATCTTTGCAAGCGCTTAAGAAAAATAGATGAAAAAAATCAAACGCCATGTTATAACGCTCTATCAACAAAGTGAAACTTTTTTTTTGTTTTGTTTACTGTGTTTTTGTGAAATTCTTTGTTGGTTGAAGGAAACAAAAAACAAGAAACCAATGAAAAATAAAACAAACTTGTGTTGGCAACAATGAAGTGAAGCGCACACCTGTGACTCATGTAAGCGCAACTTAGTGCTCTGAGTGTGAGTAACGTGAAAATGGCGTATGACGACTGATATCGATGCCACAACAACAACAACAACAACAACAACAGCAGCAGCAGTTTGAGCAGCTGGACAACGCGTTGCAACATCCGCTTAATAAACAAACGTCAACAGACAAAAAGCAAATCGAAAAAAAAATTTTAAAATATTTAAAAAAAATGATGAAACATTTTTTAAATAATGGCAAGTAAAACAAAATGTTAACAGGAAAGCCAAAACAAAAAAAAAAAAAAAAAAAGAACAAGAAATCAACAAATGTTTGCGGCCAAAAGCAAATGGCAGCAGCTGCGGGCATTTCCGCTATGCGCCGCAACATGGCGGCCACAGCGGCGACGGCGAACGAGCAGCGAGGCGTGCTGCCAGTCGTCAATAACAACATCATCATCATCATCATCATGATTGTCGATGACGACAGGAAATTATGCAAACTTTGCGCCCGAAAAAACGCGCAGCAAAACATTTGCCCAAAACAAAGAAAGAATAATAAGTAAAATTCGATACAAAAAGCGACGTTGCTGCTGCAGCACTGTGAATGGCAAAATGGGCAGCCGCAGCAGCAGCAGCAGCAAGAAAGAGTCGCCGAGACTCATGCTCATGGCTTAATAATAACGCTGCAAGTGAAAGCCCGCATTTTAAATGAAATGCCACATTTCCGCTTCAATTGATGCGACGACCAGCAAGAAGCATTGGCCTCAGCCAGCGTGTGGCCGAGTGTGAGCGGGCGTGAGCAGAGAAGGAGCCGGTGTGCCACGGCAAAGCGCAGTGAAGTGCGCCGATGTCAGCTGCCGGCAAAAATTGCAAGCCTCAATGATTATTTCTGTGTTTTTTTGTTTTTTTTTTTTTTGCTTTTTTTCGCTCCTTTTTTGGCAATTGAATTAAATTTTTAAAAATTGATTAGCTTCAATGGCGCCATTCGCAGATTGTTGGTTTCTTTTTTTTTTTGTGTGATATAAAATATTTTTTTTCAACTTTTGCATGAAACAAAAACATATTGTTTTTTATTTTTTTTTTTTTTTTGTTATTATTATTTCTTTTGGTACTCTTTTTATGTCGCTTTTCTTGCAGTTTCATGCAGAATATTTGTTGCCACACACATGCATTTTTAAAGCACAACAAAAGCATGTGTGTCTGTGTTTGTGTGTGTTTTTTTTCGCTCATACATGTACAATATGCCAAATAAAAAGTTTTAACATTTATTTCAATATTTTAACAATAAAGTTTCGTTTTTTTTTTTTCTTTACTTTCGTTTGTACATTTTAAATATTTAATAGTCAATTGCAATTCGCAGCTGACTGCAAAAAGACACACACACACACACACACACAAGACGCAAGAGCGCATTGAGGGTTGTGGCAAAATAGTCATGTGAGTGCAGAGCTCATTATTAATGCAAAAAAAATATAAAAAAAAAAAACAAAGAACAAACGAAAAGCGAAACAAAAACAACAAAAATCAGTTAAACATTAAAATCAACATGGCCAAAAAACAATATGCCGAAAGAATGTTCAAATAAAATTCACAAAAACAAAAAAACAAGTATACAAATAATGTCATTTTCTTATTTTCATATTCGTTTTTAAAACTCTCATGAGTGACATTTCTCGAATTGGCCAAATGCAATAAATTCAGCGATTTCCTTTACCATTTTCACTTTGGACTTTGCTTACGCAACAGAGCTCACCACCCACGCCCTCCCCGACCAGGCACTGCCATTAGTGCACCCAAAGGAACTGTAAGCCTTTTTCTGATGGCCATTGAGCAGCAAAGACGACTTCGAAAGGGTTCAAGTGTATTACAAAATTTATGCGGTTTTTTTTTTTATAAATTGAACGTGTACCAAACAGAAAAAAAAAGCAAAGCAAAAAGTATACAAAAATAATAATAAAAAGCAAAAAGGTGCCGAAATGCTCATAAAAGTAAATTTTAACAGTTTCGATGTCAATCTTCACCCCTCAACGGTTTATATTCTATTGGCCATATTGTAGCTGACACAACAACACGACAACAACAACAACAACAACAACAAGAAACATGTTTAATGGCGCTTATTTGGTTAAGCTTGTTGTCGTTGTTATTGTGGTTGTTGCTGTTGCTGTTATTGTTGTTGTATTGTTAGCTTCATTGTTGCATATAATAAAATTTAAAGTGCCATTTTGGGTCTTATTTGGTCAAAGATTAAAATGGCATTTGCCATTTTGAACCTTCTTATTATTATTATCAGTTTTTTTTGTCGCCGCCTTTGTTTACTGCCCAACCAATGAGACAAATATGTAATTTTTTTACATTTAAGTGGAAGTTTGCTTTCTGTTGCTTCGACTTACATATGTTAATAAAAAACATATGCAATTATTTATTGAAGGCATGCAAACAGTCGACCGTAACGTAACTAAATCCAATTTTCAGCTAGAGTGCCGTATGTGCAGCTGTTACTCTAAGCAACATACTTTCGTTTGAAAAAATTTGCCATTTGGCAGTTATAATGCTAGTTATAGTTAAAAAGAAGAAGAAGAAGATGAAGTATCTCCCTTACCTGTGATTGCATTGCTGACAGGCGAAACATTCCAAATGATAGACATTTGTGCGTGCACGCATGACCATCTCAAAAGCTGGAATGACTTTGCTGCAGGCAGCACAATAACCAGTGTTGCCAAATAATCTATAAAGGATATCAAAAAAAAAAAAATTACAATTAAAATTCAATTTCAGGTAAGAATATGTTAAGTTCATGTTCAGTTTGAGCACATTTTCAATATGCTCATAGAACAGAACAGAACAGAATAGAAGAGGAGAGTAGGGCACCCACACACACCTCAGATAATCACGTTTGCACAACATCAGATTGCCCTTTGTATAGAGCGTTGAGCCAACCTCGCCCAAGCGGCAATCACAGCAGCCGCATTTGAGACAATCTTCGTGCCACAGCATATCGAGTGCGCGCAGCAGATAACGATCCTGTATATGTTTGCCGCAACCGGCGCACAATTGGCTGCCATTGTTGTTGTTATTGTTATTGTTGTTATTGTTGTTGTTGTTATTATTAACAGCAGCAGTAATACTGTTATTGTTGTGGCTATTTGTATTATTATTGTTGGTGTTGCTATTGTTATTTGTGTTGGCATTTGTATGACTGAGGCCCTGCTGTTGCGCCTGCTGTTGGGCCTGTTGCTGATTAGTGGGAAGCCCGACGCCGGGTTCCGTTTTGGTTATATCCATAGTCATCATCTAAAGCGAGACAGAAACAGAAAAGAGCAACAACAATGACAATTAATTAAATTCATTCCCGTTTATAAAATATAAGAGAATTAAATTAAGCAAAGCACATAAATCTAAAGTTGAAATTTTCAACGTATCTCAACGTGCGCTGATAAGGGTTCAACTTTGCAAAACCAAAAAAAAATATGTATATACATATATAATACAATAAAAAGCGTTAAAGAAAACTTTTAATGAAAATATCACAACGCACGTTTGGAAAAGCAGAAAAAAAAGCAAACTTTTCGGTTGTATTTTCCTTTTTTTTTATTGCAAATGAGATACGTGTCGAAATATTCTTCACGTTTTGTTAACTCTTCCCACACACAGTCACAGTCACAGTCAGATGAGCTTCGCATGAAATTCGCTTACTTAGATCGCTGCGATCTGCAGGACGACCCTTCCTAATAATTCTTCTTCTTGCACCAAACAATTCAAAATATATTAGCATACTTTTGTGCGTTAAGTAGAAAATTGTTGCAATTAAAGACATTACATACTTTTGCGCTTGACTTAGAACATCATCATCCTTTCATTCGATTCACTTTTTTCATATTTTCTTCAAATTGTTTTTGTTTTTTTTTTTATTTTTCCTTAAATAAAATTTATAAAATTTTATGTAAAAAGGTAATTGAATTGCACTCACAGGGCTCGTCCGGGAGTTGAACCCGGGACCTCTCGCACCCGAAGCGAGAATCATACCACTAGACCAACGAGCCAATTGCTTGGGAGAGTGTTAAGTTCTGTTCTTCAAAACACTTTCTTCCTACTTCTCTAGACCATGTCCTTTTATCTGTTTTCAATACTTACGACACGCCGAATTTTAAAGCAAATTGAATTAGAGTCATCTGGAGACAATTTGTACATATGTATTTAAGTACACAAAGCCTGATCAGATGAAATAAAAATATGTACTTTCCATAAAAATTTTTGTTTAAATAAATCAAAGAACAAGTTAAGAACAACTTATCTCTAAAGTCTTATAAAAACGTACAAACTTCTTGTCATAATATCTTTGTTCTAGACATGTTTTTAAAAGTGTCTCAAGTGCGATTATCGACACCTTTAAGTATTAAAGCCGACAATTATTGTGCAGCCCAACAATGACGTCAGCGTCATCATAAACGTCAAATATAAAACAACAACGACAAACACGCTCAGCGCTTGCAGCATTTTGAAATGAAAATGAAATGAAATGAAATGAAAGAAAGGCAAATTGCAAAAATCGACACGGAACTGACAGACATGCAACAAGAAAGGCAAAGCAGAGAGAAAGAAGAAAAGAAATGCCAAAAAATGGAAGCCTTCGATTCATGGGGAAGGGGCGGGGTGCAACAATGCGTGCTGCAGTTATGCATTTGAAAAGTGTATCTGATAAGCGTTTTCGGAAATGCCGCGCCCAAATGTCGAAAACTAAAGCCAATAAATGATATCCGAATGGTGATAAGGCCATTTTTTTTAGACAATCAAAACTGAACAAATTGCAAAATTTTTATTAGTTTTTTAATGCGAAAAAGAACATGTGTTTTAAGAAATATTTGTAGTTGTTGTTTAAATCAAAACATGGCACAAAAAAACCAAAAAAGCGAAAAAAGACAAAAAAGAAAAAAAACAATAACAAAATTGTTTAACAGAAAAACGAAAAACTAATAATAATAGCAATGGAAATGTAATTTGAAATGTTTTATGCATAAACGAAGCAAACAAACAATGGACACAACGCAACAACAACAACAACAACAACCAACAAGGCAACAAATAATAACAGCAACGAGACAAAATTGAAATAACGAGATTTATGACAAATTGCCATTTTTACTATAATTGCACAAACAAAAGGCGACACTGCAACAAAAAAATTTTAAAATAGGAAAAAAAAAAAACAGAGTGAAACAATTTTATAGTTTTTGTTGCATTTTCGAACAAATATGAAAACTTTTGTTGTCAAATGCAGCTGCGCCAATGCTCATATACATGTGTGTGTGTGTGTGCATAAGTGCGGAAGCCCTAAAAATATGCAACATTTTATGTATTTATTTGCAAGTGCAACCAACAGCCTTCGGCAAGAGGAAGGGCAGCGGAAGAGGCAGAGAAGTGAGAAGATACTGTTGCTGCTTTGATATAACAATATGAATTATGCTATTCTTGTTGTTGTTGTTGTTATACATTAGGCAACAGTCAAGTCAGCTGATTTGCAACCAAAGAGGCAACAAACGGCCAATGTATCTATGTGTATATTTATGTGTGCCTGTTGTTCCCTTTGTGTGTGTGTGTGTGTGTGTGTGCGTGTGAATAGCGACAACTGTGACCTCATCATATATCGTAAAAACGTCATACACATTGTAGTGTAGGGAGTTTGTGTATGTAACTAAATACCGTAAATGTGTCTCTGTGTGTGAGTCGCTTTTTGTGAGTCAATATATGTATTTATGCATGTGTGTGTGTGTGTGTGTGTGTGGCTATTTTTCGTTTTTGAGTGTTTATGCAATGATATAAAATTTTTGTTACAAACAAATGAATTTTCATACAATTTTCCAACGCTAATTGGTTGTTGTGCAACTGTATGCATGTGTGTGTGTGTGTGTGTGCGCTTATGCATGCTAACAAAATATAAGATAAATATTTTTCACTACAAATTAATTGCTTTAAATAATATTTGCCTTAGTTATAAAGAAAAGAATACCAAAATATATCTCATGTCTCAACTTATTCAATGCTACAATATGTGTCTGAAGGATCGAAAGATCTCATTGCCATTAGCAACAACAACAAGAATAGACTATTGGTCATGAGCACTGAAAATAAAACCCTCACTCAGCATCATCATCATGCACAACCAAACAACCAGCCAGAACACCGGCCCAACACCAACCCCCCCTCAATCAAATATCTTGCGCGCTTATGGAATTTCGCGTTCGCCTCATAAAAATTCAATCAAATCAATTTATGTAAATTTAACGCGTCGGAAATCGTTTGTGACTCGTTCAATTGAGTTGAGTTGCGTTGAGTTTCATTTGTTGTTGTTGCTGTTGCTGCTGTCCATTGTTGTTCCATACACACGACTTAACCAAATCTGCATTTATGTATGTGTATGTGTGCGTGTGTGTGTGTGCATGGATGATGGTGTAGGGTATTTGTGTCATAATATGCGCGCATTTGTCCTTTCATTCGTTCATTCATTGAATGAAATTTCAATTTCATTTCTTTTCAATCTATGAATTTTTGTGCACTCCTTTTACTCCTAATTGGTTTTTGGATTTTGTTGTTTTTGTTTTTTGGTGAATATTTTTTTTTTTTTTTGTCTTTTGTTGTTGTTGTCGTTGTCGTTTTTCTGGTCAATGCCAAAAACCAAATTGTATACAATGAAAGCAACAAATTTAGTAAATTTGACTTTTCATTAGAATTTCATTTGGGCATTGCTGTTGCTGTTGTTATTGTTATTGTTGTTTTATTATAGAATTTGTTGCTACCAAAATTGAAATAGAACATTTGAAAGCGTTTTTTGAGTGAATTTGAAATTGTTTTGTGATTTATTTTGCAGTTGTTGCATTTATCAATTTTGTGTCAAAAATTTGTTACTTTTTGTTTAAATTAATTTATATTTACATAAGCGCATTAGAGCGCGGGTGAGAGGCAGCGAGGCTGAGAGATGGAATAACACATAGCCCAAAGGCACTTATTTCGATTTGCATTCAATACGAAGTTGACAGCAAACAAGCAAAGTGGAAATAAAATCATAGAATTTTTGTTAAATATTATTCAAAAAATGTTCCAAAGAAAAATTAGAAATTTGTTTTTAATGCTTCACTTTGGTCGCTTTCGTGTTCCAGTATTGTTCTTGTTATTATAATCATTCTTATCAATATTCTCTCGATCATTATTATGCTTATCATCATATCCATCATTATTATCAACATTTTTATCACCAATACGACAATTTTGATGATCTTTTAGATCGCTATAATTATTTTCTTCAACCTAATGGTGATAATCATTTCATCATCATCACAATCAATCATACAATCAATAATACAATCATAAATTGTATCATACAATCATTAATTTCATCATTCTAATCGCTTAGATCTTCATCGTGTTCATCATCAACATACAATTTTTTTTATTATCATCACTATGATCTTAATTTTTATGACTGATTTTCATCATTCAATCAAAACGTTTACCATCATTATTATTAGAAAATCAATCAACATTGTCATCATTATTATGTCATCATCATCAACATTTTTGGCATCACTTTCTTTCTACTTTCATCATCATCATCATCATTATTGTCACTAGCATCTCTATTAGCAAAACTATCATATCTTTCGTCATCATCGTCGTCATCATCATTATTATTATTGTCATCCATATTACAGTCTTCATGATCACTGACATTTTCGAACCTTTTATTCTCAACACATCAGCTCGGCTTTGCCACCCAAAGCGATTCCTGTTTGTCACTTTAATCGGCAATAATGATGCCAAAAATCAACAGCAATTCTGCATAAATATAAAACTTTGTTGCTAAGCGTGTAAGTATTGCAGAAACATAAAAAAAAAAATTTTAAAAAATAAAAAAATATGTTTAAAAAATGTCAACGTGAAAAATTTATTTATAATTGAATAAAACACGCTTTTGACAGATTTCAAACGTTAATAATGCCGCCACAGCCGAAAAGCAACAACAACAACAACAGCCAAAACGGTAAATCATGCGACCACAAATACTGTAAGTGGCAGAGTTGCCAATTCAAACCAATTACAATGAGACAAACAGACAGACAGACAGACAGACAGACATACAAACAAAATTGACGGCGTGAGCAAAAGATCGTTCGACGGACCGGCGGACAGACGGACGGACGGACCGACAGTCGTGCCAGTTAGCGATGCCAATAGGTTTGTTTGTTGGCAGTCAACAGCATCCAATTGCCAACAACCGCAAGAACAGCAACAGCAACAGCAATAACAACAACAACAAGACACAACTTGGCGTGTTCAACATTTGCAATTAATGCCGATTTCCGTCAATTTCTTATGCGGTTAAATCATGTTATTTATTTTAATATGCCAACTATCTATGCATGCATATTTCTTTTTCATTTTTTTACTCCTCTCCCCCCTCCACACAGCAGTCATAAGCAAGAAATTATTGAGAACAAACATAACTGCACATATTTAATTAGCTTTTAACCAATTGTCGAAACAGAAAATGTATGAATTGAAACGGAAGTGAAAAATAAAAAAAAAAATATATAAAAAATGTATCTATGCAGCAATCAGCATAAATGTTGTTGTTGCTGTTGCTGTTGTTGTTGTTGTTGCGGCAATTACTGTTATCAAAAAGCCGACAATTTTGCCGCTGCCAATTGACAGCCGTTAAACAGGTTGGCAACAAACTTAATGTGTTCACTTCGTCAATCGTCAGAGCCATTTGAGTGTTTCACACAAAAAATTTTAAAAAGAAAAAACAAGAAAAAATTTTAGTTTTTTTTTCTATTACTTTTTTTGTTGTTGTTGCTTTGCTTTGCTTTTATTAATGGTTATGTTGCTTAAGTGCAATTTGATGGTAGCAATTAGTACGTTAGTGCGTTTAGGCCATGAGTTGCTAAGCGGCAAAAGTTTTTTTTATTTGCTGGCCACAAATTAAAATGCTTACAAGAAAAGCTGGAGAAAGAAGTAGCAAAGCAAGCTTTAAGTGAGCTCATACAAATTTTAAGTGTAAAATTGAAACGCTTGAAGCGCATTCGGAATTTGGAAATCTTTAGAAATTCTAGATTGTTGCGAAAATGATTGTCTAATTTAATATTTTATTGAAAAAAAAATAGTAAAACATGTTTAGAAATTGCCAAATGTGTTTGAAATGTTTTTTTTTTCTTTTAAGTTATTGTTATTAATAAAAAAAAAAATTCTTTAAACAAATGTGGTTGCTAATTTCATTATTTCCTATTTAAAGAAATTACTATAAAACTCAATAAATTGTAGTTCCCTTGCGAATTATCATGGCAATCAATCACTTCGATTTGTTATCTCATTTCGGAAAATAACGGTAAAATGTATGCCAATGGCAACACTTAATGGGGGAATGACAACCCTGTGCAAACAACATCAAAATTCATCATCATTTTTTATTATTGTATCTTCATAAACATCAACAACATGCTTCTCATTATTAGCAACACTCATCATAATCATCGCCATCGCCATCGTCAACGACATCATCATCCTCGTCATTACCATTGTCATCATTATCATCATGTTCGTCATCGTTGGCAGTCGACAACATTTTCGCATGTCACGCCAAAAAATATGCAAAATAAATTAATTACCAATTATCGCGCAACCGTGTGTGTGTGCGTGTGTGTGTGTGCGTGTGCGTGTCATTAAAATTAATGTCTGACCACGTTGCAGTCATCATCATCATCAGTGTTGCTTTTGTTGTTGTAATTATTATTGTTGCTGTTGTTGTTGTCATTTTCTCTCTTCTTTCTGTCTCTCTCTCTCCCCTTTCTGTATACGTATTTTGCTGCAACATTGCAACAATTTTAACGCTTGCATATTTTCTGAATTGTTGTTGTCACATTTTGCTTACTTCCACTCTCCCCTCCCCTTACCCTGCTACATCAACACATTCTTGCGCGCTATCGATATTCATCATCGTCGTTGTCGTCGTTATTGTTGCTGTTGCTGTTGTTGTTGTTGTCGTCGTCGTCGTCAATGTTGCTCTTTTTACCTTTTATGCCGTTAACGTTGTTGCTGTTGGGTTTACATTTGCATATTGTCGCATCAAGTGCAAGTGCACGCAGCCAAGTTGAGCTGAGCTGATTTCCAGTCCAGTTACGTTCGACTCATTTCAGTTGAGTTGAGTTGAGTCGAGTTGAGTTCAATCAGTCATTACTGCTGACACTCGTATGCAGAATATTTCTTTCATTGTTGTTGTTGTTGTTTTTTTTGTATGCATTTACCTTCATTCTTTGCGCATTTGTCATTTTTGTTTTTCCTTTTTTTCTCATTTTCATTTTGTAAGCAGAAGCAAGACAGATCAAAAGCATAATGCGCTTACCAACACTGCCGCGAGCAAACATTCAAGTCACTGCCGTGTTGCGCAGCACTGAACTACTTGTGCTGCTGTGTGGTGTGGTGTGGTGTGTTGTAAATGACGTGAGGTGTGGTAAGGTGAGGTGAGTTAAGGCTTTGGCAGCTGTTGCGGCCACAAAACATTTTTGCACAATTTCAGTGATTTCAAAGCTTAAAACGATGCAAAAAAAAAACGAAAAAAAAAAAAAAATAACGCAAAAGAGGCGCTAAAGCGATCGACGGTTGTGGTTGTCGTTGGCCGCGCAGGGTTGCCATCAACATCATCATCATCATCATCGTCGTCGTCGTTGTTGTCGTCGTCATTAAAGCGTCGCGGTCGCTGTCGCTGCCGTTGTCGACATTGTGACGGCGTAACGCGTTTGTCACATGAGCCTCACCACTAATTAGTGTCATTAAATACGCTCCACATGACGACATGCGACAATTTTCCATTTACATTTGCCAAAGCGACAGCAACAACAACGCGGCGGGCACAAACCAAACGACCGTTGCAACTACAACAACAACAACAACAACAAAGGCAATAGTAACAATAACGCCTTACAGTGTTGGGGTCGGTCGGTTGGTCTTAAAAGCCTTTTAGCTCTTTCATTCTCTCTCTTTCTCTCATACTCACTAGCAGCTTGTGTAATTTCGTTACACGTGCTGTTTGCTGTTGTTGTTGTTGGGGCTGCAACTGACGCTAAAACTCGTTTTCATGCGTATTTTTTGTTGTTGTTTTTGGTCTCTGTTGCCGGCATTTTGCGCGCCTTTACAAGGATATGAATTACCATGTGTCGCTGTCGTTTCCTTTTTTGGTCGTGTCGTATAGTCCTATTTATGTATTATTCACATTGCATACTTTCGGGCTTGAAAGCAATGCACAAAGCTGTATGTGTGCTAGTCTAACGCCAACCCCACCCCCTCACCCACTCGCGCTATTTCGCTCGTGCTGTGTTCCTCAAAATTTCGAGTCAAGATTTGATTTCTGCTTTTGAATTTGACAATTTCTTTTTAAATCTTTTTGATAAACTTTAATATTGAAATTTCTATAAATGAAATGCAACAACAACAATAGTAACAAAAAAGTATTAAAGCATGTATAAGTAGACACTTTCAGACGCCTAATTGTAGGCTACAAAATGTGTACTACATCATAAATAATGCTGAAGACAAATGCTTACACCTGCAGCTAAAAATAAAAATCAAAGGGGCGTCTTAGATGGCAAGTGAGTGCACACAACGGTCAATTACCACATTAGCTGTCTGTCACACCGTCCCACCGTCTCACCGTCCGTCCAACTGTCAGTCAGTCGGTCAGTCACTTTATCGGACAATTAGTATGGCTCAGTGGGCTGGCGGCCAATTTAGCTGCAAGTATGGTATATCTATATATTTGAATAAAAAATCAAAAAACAACAACAACAAAAACCAAATTGTCGTAGTAGAAAATGAAACAAGTTGAAGTTGTAGCATAAAATATTAAATGAATGTGCGACGGTTGTCAGAGGACATTTTCTTGAAAGAGAACTCATAAACGAACAAACAAACAAACAAACACAACAAAGTGAATTCACGGTTGCATTTTCACATGAAATGTCAAAATAATTTCCAGTAAGGAACTTCCGTTAAATTGCGTGCAAGATGGCAATTTTACCAACGGCCTACGGTGAGAGGCGAACCGCACTGAAAGGGTTTAACGCTTTAGTCAACGTAGTCAACCACCTTCGAAAGTCCGATCCGATCTGTTTCGAGACGGTTTGGCACGGTTCGGGTCGGTTTGGGTCGCACCGTTTTTTGCTCTATAATTACAGGGCACTCGTTCGGTTTGTTGTTGTTGTTATTGTTGTATTGGTCAACTGTCATGCTATGCTTTGGCTTTGCCTTTGCCATGCCGTGACAGAAACTGCTAAGCAAACTAAACTGTGAAATTTTGTACTTAAATTAAGCGTTCGCTTGCATTGAAGTTGAAGTTGATTTTGAAGTTGATTTTGAAGTCAAAGGTAACATTTAAGGGGTCACACAACTCTCGAGCTGTAAATGCGTTCGCTCATGCATGCCGTCGTCGTTGTTGTTGTTATTGTTAGCCGACCATTGTCGCTATTTTCTAACGAATTATTACAATATGCGACGAGTGAGTAAGTGAGTGAGTGAGTGAGTGAATGAGTGAATGAATGTATCGTATTATGCAATGGACACGAAAATTCTGAATATTGATTGGACGTAATGAGTTTGGCTCGTTTTCTTTGGCCAACCTTCTTTCTTCTTTGCTTGCTTTCTTTCTTCTACATGATTACATTGTGGCTCAATTGTTGTTGTTGTCGTTGTTGTTGTTGTTGTTGTTGTTGTTGTTTGCAAGCTTAAATGACGGCTTCTGTCTCCAAATCGCAACTTGTCACACAGGACAATCATGGCAATAACAGCAAAGCAGTAAAACAGCAACAAAACCGGAAGCGGAAACGGAAACAAGCGCGCGCTCGCCCGTCATATATTTATATACATACGTATATGTGTGTGTGTGTGCATTTGTTTCTTTATTTGTTTTCCACTTAACAGCGAACAAATTATCATTTTTTTTTCTTTTTTCCAAACCATTTAAACAATTTAAAAAGTTACTTTAAAAGAACAACAACAACAACGACAACAAGTTAACTGACCAATCAAAATGTCATTAAAAAGTTTACAAAACTAACTGTTGGGGCTT
The DNA here is from genome assembly GCA_034638295.1 of Phortica okadai. NCBI lineage: Eukaryota > Metazoa > Arthropoda > Insecta > Diptera > Drosophilidae > Phortica > Phortica okadai. The sequence goes on along the minus strand of CM067848.1, from coordinate 53,989,682 downwards.
CATTGACATTTCTTTTTGCCCGTCGGCCAACACAAGACCAAAAGTACTGTAAAACAAAGACAAAAGCAACAACAGGCCAAAAAAATCGTCTAGCATAGCAAAAAAAAAAAACAACAACAAGAAAATTAAAATAATGAAATTCATTTTTAATTTTAATACCCATAAAAATGCAAACGAAGACTTGTCGCAGCGAAACAGCAACAAAAAACAATAAAGCAAAAAGGTAAATACAAAAAAATGGTTTACAAGTAAAATAGAGAAAAACAAAAAACAATGAAAAAAAAATTCAACAAAAGTTAACAACAAAAGCAGCAGTGAGGTGGGTTGGGGCGAGGTTACCAAGTGGCATGAACCTCACTGTTCGAAACAAGTTGCGTTGCACGGCTTTTATTAAATACATACAACAACAACAACAACAATAAATATGCTTGAAAGTATGATTTGTAATTTATTAAATTTTGATAGCATAACAACTTGTTTTTTTTTTTTTTTTTAAATCACATTTATTTCAAGCATAATATACAAAAATGTTTGCTTTCTCCTTCGTGCGTTCTCAACCAATTTGGTGCACATTAAGCTGACCTATCACACACACACACACACGCACGCTTAATGAGCGCTTTAATGCGCTAACAATTGATTTAATATGTCAACAGATGTTGCCGTCGTTCAACAATGACTCAAACGCATAAAGCAAAGCAAAGCAAATAAAATCAAAGTCAAACAAAGTCAAAGCAAAGGCAAAGGCAACAGCAAGCATTAATGTTGAAAGCAATGCCAACAACGACAATGACAACAACAACAGCCATGCTCGCACAACAAAAAGAAAAACCTCAGGAGTATCAAAGGCAGCAGCAGCAGCAGCGGCAGCAGCTGAGAGGTTGTATTGAATTGAGCTGCGCTGCGCTGCGTTGAGCGGAGTTGTGTTGAGTTGAGTTGAGAGTTAAAAGGCGTCAAGTGCGAATAAAATCAACAGAACATAAAACTTTTAATAGCTCTTCACTTCAAATGCCTACGCTATGCACAAGTATGCGTGTGCGTGTGTGCCGGCTTGCGTATGAGTGAGTGAGAGAGTGAGAATAAAAATGCGTTAATGCGTTTGCCTACATATATTTTGTGCTCGTACCTTTCAAAGACATGTTGTACATGTACTTGTGCAATTTATGGCCAAATCAAATATAAACATTTAAACAATATATGTATGTACTTATATATACATACAGAGTCACACATGAGTGTATAAATGAGCGTACGATAGCAATAACAACAATAAGCAAGAACACAGCCTCTGCCTCAGCAATTGAGTCGAAGAAATTGTGCGGGTGTTGTTCTTGTTGTTGTTTTATTTGCACTCACACACATTGCGTTACTCTCGTTGCTCGTTGCTGTCGTTCCTCGTTGCTGTCGCTGAAGTTGACGTTTACTTTATGTACGTTTTTGTTGTTGTTGTTTGCCGCATCAAGTGTCAAGTGCTTACATTCTCTCCTGTTTTTTTGGGATTTATTTTTTGTGCCCTCAACAAATTGAGTTGGCAGCGTCGTTGTCATCGTTGTGTGTGTGTGTTTGTCATGTATTGGTATGTCAGTTGTTGTTGATTGGTATTTATGGCAGTTTAAGTGTTCAGAATTACACACACACACACACACACACACACACACGACGCTCGCACGCACAGTTGCAATTGACAGAAGCTGTCAAATAACATAAATGTGCAAAAAAGAAAACAACAAAAGCAATGCCAATGACAATTGTTGTACCCTCATAAACAACAACAACAACAGCAGCAGCAGCAGCACAGCACAATTGTTGTTTGAAATTTGCTTTTTTTTTATTATTTAATAATTTTTATAATTTTTTTTTTGTGAGCTTTAACAAAAGGCAAACAATAATTATTATATTTTTAGTTAACTTTATTATAAAAAAACAAAAAAAAAACACAAACAACATGAGTGTATCAAAACAGCCGCTTGCAACCCTCTTTCCAATAGACCACCCCCACCCACCCCAAAAAAATGGGTATATCAATAAATAGTGTTATTTTCAAAGTAATATGGCAAATGTGATTTATGTCGAAAACAAAGAAAAGAAGGCTGTTCGCCCAATCCTCTGCTTTTAGGGGTAAGAGTAGGCGTGTTAAAAGGGGCGGCTGCAAGTAAAGAAGAAATCAGTAACAGATGCGCGCACATGATTTTATTTGCGATTTGTTGCGCTTGAAAACTTTGTAACAACATGGCAAATACCAACAACATCAATAACAACAACTTAACAATGAAAAATGGCCAAAGCAAGCAAGCAAAAGATACAAATACTCAAACAAGAAGAAGAAGAAGACGAAGACAATTTCGAAGTCATGTTCAACACATCATTGGAATTTTTATTAAGTTGTTCGTTCTTTTATTTGATTCTTTATAATCTTTTTCGTAACAGTATTGTTGTTGTTGTTACGTTGTTATTATTTTCATTGTCGTTATTGTTGTAGTTGTTGTTGTTGTTGTTGTTGTGCCATTTTTCTGCGTAAACAATTACGACAAATTGAGCTTTTATGGTCTCTGTCCATCTGTCTGTCCGTCCGTCCATCCATCTGTCTGTCTGTCCAATGGTCTCTGAGTCGTTTGTTCGATTTGTCGTTAGTAAATGAATCAATGAACGTACAAACATACATACATATATGTATGTATCGAGTTTTAACAACAACTACAACAACAAGAAGAGTCTTTAAACATTTGCACAGTCGATTGAGTTGACAGTGTTGTGAAATGTGTTGGAGAAATGTTGTTGTGCATTCGAAGGCATTTAAATTCTCAAAGCGCTTATTGGCACTAATAGCAATAATTGATGTACGTTTGGTGAACGCAGCAACAACAACAACAACGACAACAACAGTTGCAACAGTTGCAACAATTGCATGCATGCAACATACAAAATTGGCAAAGGATGTGCACGCCCCCCCCCCCCCCCCCCCCCCCCCCCCCGCCTGTTTGTGGCATGTTGTTATGCATTGCCCTCGACAACAACACACGTTTGAACAGTTAACAATCGCCTTGCAACGGAATTGTGATATTTTTTTGTTTTTCTTCTATTTTTTTTTTACCATTTAATTGAAACTGATCGAAATAGTTTTGATTGAAAGACAGACAACATACAAGTAATTTAGGTGAAAGCCAATGCGATGTATGTATATTCTGTACTGACGAGTGAGTGACAGAGCGAGAGAGAGAGACGTGCAACACTTGACATTGAGCACGTTGACAAGATCAGATCAGATTCGTTCAGATTCGCGCAGAGTTGGACAAGTGAAGACAAGACAAGACAAGTTCAATTCAACAATGTTACAAAGCATTACAAGTTCAGTCGCACTCGACGATCATCAATTCGTTCAATTTGACGTACTCACTCAACACACGCTCAAGTGACTTGTAATTATTGTCAATTAACCATCGAACCATCGAACTAACCAACCAAGCAAGCAAGCAAGCGAGCAAGTAAGCGACAAGACCAACAGACAACCAACAAATAATCATGTCTTGCCATTTGATTCGCTTCGAAATGCATTAAATTGAACGAAACAATTTCACAAATCATGTTCAATTCAATTGCACTTGAAGTTTGAGTCGAAGTAGTTATTGTCTTTTGTTGTTATTGTTATTGAATTCATTTTGATTTTTTTTTTTTTTTTTTTTGTCTCTTAAATTTAACGGAAGCAAAGCAGAGTAAAGACAGTGAAAGAAACATTGCTCCGATCCTTAAACATAGATGTTCACTTAGCAGAGCTCAGACTATAATTTATGATAGATTAGCATGAAACTATGGATCGAATTCCTTAAGATTAATTGTTCATAGAATGATGGCATAAGCTGTATTAGGAGAATATGAGTCAAAGTAGTTTCTAAAGATGTGTCTAAGGCGGTTTTTGAGGAGGTTTTAAAAGAGATTTCTAAGGAGGTTTCTAAGAAAGTACCTAAAGCGTTTCGAAGACGGTTTATAAGACGGTTGATATCTGCAATTCGAAGCTCGAGTTATTCATTGACGACCTTGACTACCAAAATGATCTATTGTATTATATTTGAAAGGTAGTAAAATTGTGTGATTTTTTTGTCTGTTATGAAAATCGTTGTGTTTTACAAACAGAAACAATTAAAACTTTAAAGACAAACTAAAATATTAACATGAGTAAGTTCTGGAAACCGGGAGATAAATTGAAGGAAAAATAATATAAAATCAAAAATGGTCATTTTATACAAACATTGAAAAATAAATAGAAAAATAAACTTCATTTTTTTTTAAATGCTTTTTTTACATGTATTACAGCTTTGTTAAGCCGAAGAGTATTTTTTTTTATTTTTTATTTCTTTAATGTTGTTGTTGTTGTTGTTGTTGTGGTTTTGCTTTTCGCTTTAGCGGATGCGCATGCGTAACATTTTTTAACTCCTATTTATGTCGTTTTCTACTATAATTAAGTGAAGTTGTAAGTATGCATTCCGCACTTAATCATTAATTGATATAGACAAGCAAACACACTAAGAGTGAGACAGACGGACAGTCGGACAGACAACTGTGCAGCACCTGTTTGATTGGCAACAACAAATGCGACAAAAGCAATGAAAAAAAAAAGGTATACTACAAAAAAACAACAACAAAAAAAAACACATTGCCAATGCCACTAATTACATTGAAGCCGTTTTAGTTGCCACAACAACAACACTGGTTGTTCGTTCAACGTTCAATCGTTCGTTCGTTCGTTCGTTCATTCGTTCGTTCATTTGATCAATCGATCGTTCGATCGATCAAGCAAGTGCAGTTTAGTTCATGTTGTTTGCCACGTTCGCTTCATCATTATTAACAACAACAACAACAATCATCATCATTATTATGAGCATCATCAACATTATCATTAGCAATAACAACGACGTCAACTTAATTAATTGAATTTGTTTATTTGTATGTAACACAACAAAGAATCTTTATATGTATACGTGCATGTGTGTGTGTGTGTGTGTGTGATAACAGGTTTTTGTTACAACAAAACGAATCTGCAATTCGATACAACGCACGATTTTCGAATGAGCGAACTTCAACATCATCATCATCATCACCACCATCATCAACATCAACATCATCAGCTTGATGATCATTATTGAGCACTTTATGCTACAATTTCTATTTTCGCGTAAATTGCTAATTTTGTGGAAAACACATTAATTAGCGCAATATAAGCGAATCACAGATGCAATAACAACAACAACAACAACGGCAGCAACAACAACTCACATAAAATCAGCAACAAATACGTCAGCAGCAACATTTGATGTCGTTGTTGTTGTTGTTGTTGTTCATTATGCTGATGATGTTCGTTGCATTTTTTTCTACTTGTTGTTGTTGTCTTTTTCTTCTTACACGTTTGTAAAATAAAATGAAGAAGATGAAAAAAAAAAATTGCATGCTTAGAAAAATTCCATTTAATTAATTTGCTTTGGCATATTTATCAAGCATACATAATACTTATTTTTTTTTAAAGTTTATTTTTTATTTATTTTTTTATTTTATTTTGTCGTCATTTTTTTTTTTTTTTAATCGTTTGTTGTTGTTGTCGTTGCTCCCTTTTGGTGTTTACACTTTTAATTAATATGAAAAAAATAACAAAAAAAAACAAAAAAAATATAGAAAAAATTCTTGCTTTGATCTTTGAGTACGCTTTCTGTTCCGAGTGCCACTTAATGAGTTGAACACGCGTTCATATTTTTCTTCACTTATAAATAATCATTATTTTGTTGTTGCTTTTTGCCTTTTTGCCTTTTTTGTTTATTTAACTTTACTTGATTTGCGGCAAATTGTGTCAATTTTATTTGCAGAACAATTATTTTATACGCTCATTTCGTCCGTCCGTCCGTCAGACGGTAGTCAAACCGACAAGTTGATCGACTGATGAGTCATTTTGTTGTAGTATAGCAACATTATTGCTTTATCTCTTTGGATATGATTGATTAATTGATTGAGTGATTGATTGATTGATTGATTGATTATTTGTTTCATTTGTAAACTGTTAATCAATAATAATATTTAAAACAAAGAAGCTCAAACGGCCGATATGAATTAAAACTAGTTAATTGAGGATTTACACTTGAGCAGTTAAGAAAGAAGATCATCATCAACAGTATCATTATTATGTTCGAATGCGAATTGTTTGGCTTAAAAGTTGCTCAGTCAAAGCAAAAACACTTCCCATTGCAAGTTGCAATATTATAGCATAAAGTAAAACTTCAACGAATCAAAAAATACGCTTCATTTATGCCAAGCAAAGTTTCATGTCAAATAACTAATGATAAAACTAATATTGCCAACCAAAAAGCCACACAATATCATGTGTAGCGCATCTGCATGTGTAACAAGCTGTAAAATAAAAACAAAAAAAAAATAAATGCCCCCCAAAAAAACGAGGGAATTTATTCGCGCATTTTATCAGCGAGTTTACACTTTATTTACTTCATTTTAATAAAATTTCATGTGATTTTAAACGCATTTCACGAAATGCACACGTTTCACGAACACGTACAGGCACGCACGCACACACACACACACAAACATACACACACACACACATACACAGACAGACAGATACATGGTAATATCTGAAAATGAGAAGATGAGTTAAGTTGAGCTCAGCTCAGCTCAGCTTTTGGCTTGAATTTTAAAAGTGAAGTAAAAAATATATATGTATGTATGAACAAACAAAAATGAAGGGGGCGGAGGGTCAAAAAAGGAGTAAAGCAGACGTTTGTGTATTTGTTTAAGAATATACGCGTGTGTGTGTGTGTGTATGTATGTGTGTGCGTGTATGAAAAATGCACAATTGTTCATTCAGTTGGAAATTATTTACACATTGGACACTGATTTTACTTTTGTGGCAAATGGCAGCACAACAACAACAATACAAATAACAACAAAAACGCGCACTTGTTTCGATAGCTCAGTTTGACTGTGTGCGTATGCGTGTGCGTGTGTGTGTGCGGTTTATGTCGGTTTATTAATATCCTTTCTGCTTGGTTATGTTTTATGTGAAATTACTCAAGTGCAACGGACTGTATATTTTGCCTCGATTTTGCTTGCTTGCTTGCTTTTGTGTGTGTGTGTGTATTTTTTTTTAACTCTTTTTTCTTTATATATGTATTTATTTTATTACATTTTTATACGTACATTTTCACCTTCTCATTCGCTTTTACACTTTATTTGTTAATTTAATTTTCAATTATTGCATGTTTGTTGTCATTTTCGTTTAATCGAATTTTTAATATTTATTTGAGCATAAAATTAACGCATTTTTTTTTTTTTATTTTTATGTTTTTCACCAGTTGGTTTTTTTGCCCCCTTTTCCTATGCATAACAGTGCTGTAAATTAAATTCACCATTTGCTTAATGTTAGTTAACATTACATAAGGCATTGAACATTAAGAAATGTACATTTAACATAACATTAACATTTAATATTACATGCATCAATTGAACTGTTACTGCTTGTCTGCTGTCTGTCGGCTTAGCTTGATTACTTTTCGCAATGCAATAACTAAATAAAAAAAAATCTCTAACTAACGTATTCTTTAATTAAAAATGCAATATGTATATGCAAGAAATAATAATTAAAAAAATTCACATAAAAGTGCATAGTAATTGTCGTCAGTAAATTTATTTTATAATTGAATAGTTAGCGAGCTAAGGCAATCAAAGAGTAAAATCCGTAAAAAACAAGACAAAAACAAAAAAACACTTTGTTGCCTACGATTGATAAAGTTTTTTTTTTTTGCTTTTTTTTATTGTTCATTATTTATAGCTACAGTATGCGCTCGTTCAAACGATCGACAGTCGAGTCAGCTAGCAAAGAAAAATTAACCATTAATAAAAGCGCACAACACACACACACACAAATATCAACTAAATATATGCATATGTATATAACTTAATGCAATCATGCTGTAATTTGTTGTTGTTGTTATTGCTATTACTATTGTTTTTGTTGCTTAAATAAGGAAATAAATGAAGGCGTTGCTCCTTCCCACTACCAGCGACAACAACAGCAACAGCGTAACAGTGACACCGGCAACGTTAGCACCCCTTCCCCCCCCGGCGCGCACAATAATTTATTAGCAATAAAAAATGACAATTTGCGTGATTATTAGATTTCTTGCCTAATTGGAAATCGAATGACACAAAGCGCGCCAAATGAGCGAGAGAGAGAGAGAGAGAGAGAGAGTTGTTATTGCAGCATTTGGCGCATGCATGATGAAATAACATAAGGTGGTCTCGTCGGCAACAGACATCCACTTATTGTATGCTCGCAATAAGTGCGAGTGAAAGGAACATAGTAAACTGAGTGTCGTATTGAGTGTGAGTGAGGCGGCAATGTGATTGTTGATTAACCCTTAGCATGTCCGTAGGCTTTGAATATGCCACTTATAAATAAAAGACGAGATTTTTTTTAAAAGTTTGATTTTTAATAATTTAGAGTTACCAATTAAACGCTGCTTTTGGTTCTTAATACAGATTTTTTTGTTTAAGTAGTTAACTCTAAAATATATTCTTATTTTAAAGTAAAAAGAAATTTATATTATTAATATAATATTTCATATTAATGCGTGCACGCTTAAGGGTTAATGAATAACGAGAAAAAATTCGTCCGCACACAACCTTTCTTTTCAACAAGCAAACGTGCACTGAAATAAGTGGATACTTCGTAAAACTTCGGCAGCCGACGAGACCACCTTATGTTATTTCATCATGGGCGCATGCACAAGTGAATATGTGTGTGAGTGAGAGTGTGTGTGTGTGTGTGAGTGAGCGAACAAGCGCATGCGCAAGTGTGTGTGACGCAAAACGACTGCGCAAACGTAAAAGCTTTTTTTTTTGTTTTTTTTTTTTTTCATTGCCATCGTCGCAAATAAAGCAGAAAGAACACCAACAACAACAACCACTTAAAATCAGTTTTCTTAATTTAATTTAATTTGTTTTTTATTTTTTGTTGTCTTTTTTTTCGTTTATTATTGTTGTTACTGTCTCTGTCTCTCTCTTTTTCAATTAAATATTCACGCTGTGCTTATGCGATTTCAATTAACACAGCTGCGAAGCCAACAACGCAAAAGGGTTGTCTTCATTATTATCATTAATGCGCCTTCTCTGTCTCTCTCGGTCTGCCTGCCTTGCTGAATCTGTTTTTCATATAAATGTAAATATATTTTTTTTTAATTTAAAATATTTCTTGAATGAATGCGTGAATTTTTGCAATTATGAATGACTTTTTTATTTTGCAGCCGTCGTTGAAATCTCACAATTCATTTTTTTTCTTCTCTTTTATTCTTCTAATAAATTTAAAGAAACTTGTTTTTGATTTTTCCTTTGCGGACTTATTTAATTTACTTTTGTTATATATTTTATTTATTATTTTCTTATTTTCCTTCGGTTGTTATTTTTTTCATTTACTTTGCTTCATCTTCTTTGGTTGCGCCTTCATCATTATTTTCGCAGCTTAATTGGCTACCAATTTATTTTATTTGCGGGAAATTGTAAACTTAAAAAAAAAAAAATCAGCAAGTTGCTGCAATAAACAAGTACTTATAGGAAATCTTGGACACACACACTCACACATGTGCACCCGCTTTGCCAATTAATCTGCCGTGTAAAAACATTGTTCTAATTTTTATGACATTATTAACTGAGCAACGAACGAACGAACGAACGAACGATCGTTCGAGCCACAAAGCCACCAAGACAGCTTCAACTTAACAAAAGACTAACAACAACAACAATAACAACAACAAGAAAACCGGCTTCTTGTCTTCTCCCTTTTGGCTGTGTGGCCTTGTACTTGCCTTTTTCGTCTTTTAAGATGCTGCAGGCGAGCATACAGAAGAAGAACAACAACTTTATGCACTTAATTGTCGCAGCATGAAGTATTGCAAGCAACACACACACACATACAAATATCAACGTTTTTATAAGAATTGTTGTTGTTGCAGAAGAAGTTCCAAGCAGCCTTCAAACAGAAGACAACAAACTCATGTCAACCCAAGTCAATACGTATACGTAATAATTGTCAAATAGCTTTGCTCCTCTCTCACACAGTCAACACTCAACCTCACTTTGTCTTCTTTTTGTCCACTACTTTTTTTTCTTCTTCTTCTACCAGCATTCAATTGCTGCTCCATTTATGTGTGAAGTCGATCGTGGTCGCTGACTGTTGTTTTCTCATCCGCACCCGCAGTCCAACCAACATTTGCCAATTGTTGGCATTCCTGTGCAGAGTGCGCTTCATTAAAATTGAACTCAACCCTTTTTTGTTTTTATTTTTTGTTATTGTTTTTGTTTAACAGTTGCTGCTGCCGCGCCTCTGCCTCCTACTTTTTGATAGCCTGCTACTGTTTTGCTACTGTGCTCACTCACTGTGCGCTCTCTCGTGCTCTCATCACAATGACATGGTGACTCTGGATGTTGCTGTTGCTGTTGTTGTTGTTGCTGTTGTTGCTTGGCACGTTTTACTTCGTTCTTATTCTGATGTTGCTGTTGCTGCTACTATTGTTGTTCTTGGTGTTTGTTTTTATTTTTTGGTTTTGTAAATTTATTTGTTTTTCGTTGTCTTCTCTCTCCCGTTGCCTCATGTTGCGTCGGTTTGCAGCGTAGAGTAAAATTGCATTTGTTTTTGCGACGTGTGTCTGCGACTGCGACTGCTACTGTGACTGATCTTGCAGTTGTCTCCTCCACTGTGACCCTTTGCGCTGTTATGCTCTCACCGATATTAAGTACCTTACACACTTGTTGCTGCTGCTGCTATTAGTTTTTGTTTTGTTTTTGTTTTTTTTTTTTTCTTCTTCTTCTTTTTCCTTACTGATAATTGGCTTCAATGAGTTCCATAATTGTTTTGCTTTAGAATTTTTATACTCTTCACACACACACTGAGACTGTGTGACATGAGTGCATGAAGACCTCATCCAAGTACTATATAAGCCTTGGTTGAAACGCTTTTAAGAACTTATTAAACAGTTCTGTCCATGTCCGTCCATTGGACACTTAAGAGATGTGTATTAGCGCGTAGGGTATCACAATGTCATGTATAAACGATTTAATGCTATTTTTCTTTCATTTCTTACTTTTTTTGAGTTTGTTGGCAATTGTTGTTGATATGTGTATGTGTTAGTGAGGGTGAGGCTGAAGGTGAAGGGGCATGCAGAAAGTACTCTCCATCAACGGCAATTGTTGTTATTATTGCAACTTCTTCAACTTCACAGTTGACTTCGCTAAGAGTTCATTAAGTGAGAGAATCATTTCAGAGCCTTGTAATTGCATACAAGTTGTTGTAATTGTTGTTGTCATTATTATTGTTGTTGCTGTTGTCTTGTCTTGTTAGACAGTTGCGTGGAATTGATTTTTATCGAATTTACAATGTTCTGTGGCAAAAGATTTTTTTTTTTTCATGTCATTTTATTTGCAGATTTTAATATATTTATTTAAAAAGAAAAAGAAGACGAAAAAAAGTAACAACAAAAGACAACAACAACAACAACATTTTCTTTGGTTCAGTTTCAAGTTTATTTTATGTCTGCTTTATTATCATCACGCCCACCACACACACACACACACACACACACAAACCGCCCATATTATGTTCACATACTAACAACTTGACTTCTCTCATCTTATTTCTGAAAACTTGGCAATTAATTTGTTGTTGTTGTTGTTGGTTTTCTTCTCTGCTGCAACAACTTCAATATCAAGAACACGCCGATCGACCGTCCGTCCGTCTGTTCGTCCAACCGACCGACCGACCCAGCAGCCAACACACTTTGAACGTTTCTTTTGTGGCGTGTTAATTAACTCAATTACGGTTACTTTTTCTGCTTTTTTTACATTATTATTTATTGTTTTTTTTCTCCTTTTTTTTTTTTTTTTTTGATAATTATTATATTTATAGCAAAAATGAACGAACGTAAGAAAACACATACATACACACATACAAATGCAGAAATATGCAAGTCAACCAACAACAAAGTATCGTATGAAAGCAACAACAACAACAACAATCATCATCGTCACCGTCGTCATCGTCAACGACATTTGCTCTGCTGCTCTCTCTTCTTCTTCTGCTGCTGCTGCTGTTTGTTCTTCTGCTTGTTGTTATTGTTATTGTTGTTGTTGCCGACGTCGTTTTCTGTTTCTTATACATTTTCTTTGGCAATCAAGTATGCGTGTAAAAGTGCAATGAGCGTGCATGCATATATTTATGTGTGTGTGTGTGTGTGTGTGTGTTTGTTGGGGAAATAAAAATGCAACAGAAAATAAAAAGCCTAATTAAACATGCCCGAACGACAAGTGTTGCCATTTAATTTTATGACATTATCATGTTCAGTAATATTTCAATCAAAAGCAACAAAAACAAAAACAACAACATGCGATGCAAGCACTAAAAATGTAAAGAAGAAGAGTATAACACGAGCAAGAAGAAGAAGAAGAACTTGCATTTTATATGCAACGAGAGTGAAAGCAATAGAATGAGAATACACATGTGTCTGCTAGAAAATGCACGGAACATGTTGTATTGGAACACACATGAAACACGAAAAGAAATTTCTCTTTGCACGATTGTTAGTTACACAAATGCAAAGAAAAAAAAACCACAACAACAACAACAATGTCAACAACATGTGCATGTTCTTCTTCTTGTGAAATTTCACCAAAGTATTTTTGGTCATGTTGCTCAACGCACGCACACACACACACAGGCACACACACACTAACCATGATTTATATTTACATATATTTTAGGTGAATTTCTTGTTCTTCGATATTTAATTAGATTTTTCAATTAACAACAACAACAACAATAATAACAAGAACTCTTCATCAACCCTCTTAAGCACTTAATAACTATCTCTTTCTCTCTCTCTCATCCTTGTAAACTAAAATCAACCACTTTGGATTTGGCATTTTTTTTTTCATCATTTAATGTTGTTCTTGTTAGCTCAAAAGCAACTGAGACACATGCGATGCCACATCAAATTAGTTCAGCGTATGTTGCAGTCGCGCGGGCGGACAGCCAGACAGACGGACGGACGGACGGACAGACGTGCAAAGAAGATTATAATAAAATGTACTTATGTTACGTCACATATGCAAAAAGGGTTAAAAACGCATTAAAAATTAAAAACGTAAATTATCTGTCCTTCATGTGTATGTGAGTGTGTGTGTGATTTAATTGTATTACGTCACATACACACACATACATATACACATAATTATAATGTTAAATTCGCTTATGAAACTGACAACTTTGATATGCAAACTGACATTTTTATATATAAAATGATTTACTTAGTTCTTTTCAAACGCAAAAACAAAAACAACAACAACAACAACAAAAACAAAACACTCAACTTCAGTTTGTTCATCATTATCAACAAAATAAGTCATCATTATGACGTTCATTCATTCCACCAACCATTCATGCATTCATTCGTTCATTCATTCATTCCTTCGTTTGAGCGCTTCATTCATTACCTCACTCGCTGTCTCGCTCACTCATTTGGTCTGCCGCTCGTCGTCGTTTAGGTTGTCATGTTTTTGACAGTTTGCTTGCTAAATTGTCCTCTGACATGATTTAGACATATTGTTAGATTTATTTTTATATCTTCCTTTGATTTACAACATGTTGCACACACACACACACACTAATGAAACATCAAAGATACATTTGTTGTTCTTCTGGACGCAAATAATTATCATAATAATGACGTTAACGATGATGATGTATTAATAGTGACAAAAAAATATAAATAAATATTTTTTTCATATTTTTTGTGATTTTTTTAATTTTATTAATCTGCTTAATTATCAGTAAAAACACGCACAAAATCACCCAAAATAGAATAATTTTTTTTTTTTTTTGTTATCAGCACAAATAAATTTATTGCATTTGTTATAAAACAAAAAAAAAATTGAAAATAAATTTTATGACGAAAAAAAACAACATTCATTAAACTCATAAAAAAAGCAAAAAAAAAAAAAAAAACAAAACAAGAAAATTATAAAATTATAAAATTTCGTAATCGAAGAAACTCAAAATTACGCTTATCATAATCATCATCATTACCTTCATCATCATTGTTATCATAATTTTTACGACATAAAACATGTGTGACTATTATATCATGTCTGACTTTAAGCACAATTCCATAAGCTCTTGATAAACCGCTCAGTGACAAAGACCTCTTCTGATATCAAATAAATGTTATACATAATAATAATGAAAAATAAAACCACAGTTTTATTAGAACTAATTTCATTTTTTTTCTAAGCATTTCTAATTACACGCAAATATGTCTAATAAATCTTTTGAGGCGTTAAGCTCGCGTTGACACTTTTTCAGGTTTAATGAGGCTAACAAATAAACAAACAAACGAAAATAAAAATCAGAATCAGACAAGAGACAAACACAACACACTTGTTGGAAGCCTCATCGACGCTTCCAAAAGCTGCAAAAGCGCACACATAACTCACAAAACAATCACGCAGTAAACAGATTTACTTCATTATACCCTACACATAAGCCATACGGCGCGAGAAGAGCATTTCGACACCATACAGTCATTTAGAACAGTTAGCAGAAATAGAGTTACACGAAATTCATATCTTTATATAGAATAAAGTAGCAAGAACACACTAACCAAGCACCATTAGATATAATCAGTATGTAAAGCAAAATCGCTCTATTATAGTAAAGTTTGTCCATCCTGACGTCTCTACAGACTTGAGGAATGTTCTATTCATAACTCCAAATGATAAATCACCTCAACCAACACTTATATAACATAGTATATATGTAAGTACATACTTTCAAGAGCTCAAGACAAGAAATAACCATCCGAGCGTATCTATTGATGATCGCTTATCTCATTGTACAGACTTGACTTTTTAACGCCATCTAATGGTGCAGGGCATTATATTAGCGCATATATACGATCACTTTTATTTATTTGTGTTTTTGTAATGTATTCTTTTTTTAGACATGTGTGACATTTCTTAACACTTGCGATTTGTGAGTAATATTTATAAGTCCGACTTATCAGTACTTTTTTTTTAACTAAACAATAAAGCAGACAACATTTTCATAAAAGAAAAAAAGAAACAAAAACAAAGCCAAAAAACAAACAAATTCTTAGAATAACTCAAACAAGTGTTCGGGCAATGAGGTAACGGTGACAGCCAAGGCGTATGAAAGACGTTAAACGGGAGAGGGAAGGCCAGAGACAGAGGGAGAGAGCAGAATACACATGTTTAATAATTTTTAATAGTTTAATAAGTACAAATAAGAACAACAACTGATTGTAAACGTTGAACGTGACTGACTGACTGAATGACTGACTGAATGACTGACTGAATGACTGATTAATTGACTAAGTAAGTAAGTGAGCGAGTGTGTGAGTGAGACGGCATGTGTTTGTAAAGCAAGTTCTATTGCTTTTATTGTAATATGGTGGTACAATAATCGTTAACAAACGTAAATGCAAAAAGATAACAGCAAAAAGCCACCAAAACAACAACAACAACAAGAACAATAAGAAACAACTGTAGACGTAAAATGTTAATAAGTATAATAATTAATTTTTCTTTCATGTTTTTAAACATTTGTTTTTTTCTTTATTTTATTTATTTATTTATACATTTTTTGTTTTGTTAATTTAGTTTGAAATATTGCAAAACTATTGATAATAAAAAAATATAATTTTGATGTAAAAAAATTCAAATAAAAATTAAAAATACAAATAAAAATAAAAATCGCTTCACACAACAACTGAAAATATTTTTAACATTAAAAATAAAAATGGATATAATAAAAATATAAATTTTGTCTTTTCAAGCAACAAGTCACACATGTGGTATACGTACTGTATTATTATTATTATTTATGGCAGCGCATATAATATTCGTTGAAATCAAACAAAAGACAACAACAACTGTGTTGGTAATTTTTTTTTTTTTTTTTTTGTTATTGAGCAACATTTTTTTCTTTCAATAGTTATAAATAAATATGCATAAATGCATTAAAATTTATTGCGGCAACGTCAGAAGCGACAACAACAATAACTCTAACAACAACAAAAATAAATTGCCTAATTGAAGTAACAATTCAAAGATTTACTCAACTTATTGTTCTTGTTGTTGCTGTTGTTTAGTGATTTCTTTTATTGTTTATAGTATTCATTTTTATTATTATTATTACTGTTTTTTTTTTTTTTTTTTTGCATTATTATTAATTAATTAATATTTATTTCTCAGTCAGACAATCAAGTTGATTTCTTTGCGTCGTTTGTGTTTTGCTGTTATTTTTGTTGTCGTTGTTGTTGTTGTTGTTGCGGTTATTATGCAAGCATATTTAAATAATTGAATATACTCGCAACAATAACATTCATCGAACTGCAAATGCACCGAACGAACGAACAAAGCTTCACAACAGAACAGCTGAGCAGAAATCGCCGTCGCTTGCACTCGTCGTCTCACACTCGTTGCAGTTGTGCTCACTCACTCACTCGCTCGCTCGCTAAGTCATTCATTCACTCTTTCGTTTATTTGTTGCATTTTCGTTCGTTGGCAGCATTCAAATAACGATTTGTTGCCTTTTTGCTCTTGTTGTTGTTGTCGTTTTTTTTTTCTTAGTTATTGGCTTTATGCATTTTATACTTAATTACATTTCTTGCCGCCACTTTAATTGTTGCTTTTGCTATTTATTCAATAAATAAATCAATTGCCTTTTTACGCGTACAATGTAAATCGAAAAAAAAAATAATAAATAAATACAAATTAATAAAAAAAAAAGGAAAATAATAAAAAATAATTGAACTGAAAAAAAAACCAAACAACAAAAAAATATAATAGAATAGAAAATCGAACAAAGCCAAGAAACAAAACTAAAACAAAAACAAAAAACAATTAATAATAAAAATATTTAAATTTTTAATTAAAATAAAGACAGTCGACATTTAGATGCTTTATAGCCTACACAAATGGGCAGATAGAGGCAAGCGAATCGGCAAATGGACGGACAGACGGAGAGACAGACGGACGAACAGCCAATCTGAGCGACCGTCGCGTCTAAAAGTCGTCAACATGTCACGATTGCTGCCGCGCGCGCACAAAGCGAATCAAAGCAATGACAACAACAACAGCAATAACAACAATAGCAACACCAACAACAATAATAACAACAACCGAACAAAAAGCATATCAACACTAATTAGTTTGTTATTCTATTTAAATGAGATATGTACACTCACCCCCTGCCCTGCCCCGCCCTGCCCATCATCAATTTTGTGTTAACAATCAATCGTCAACTGTCGAGCGTTCTCGCTCAGCTCAGCCCACAAAGACTCTCAGTCATTCAAGCAAAAATTAATGACTAAATATTCAATTAGAAATGAATACAATACAAATTCGAAATCTAAAATAAAATAAAATAAAACGAAAAAAAAAAAAATTAAGGTTTATTTGAAAAATAAAATGTGAATTTTTTCTCACTCTCTTTGTCTCTCTTTCTCATTCTCACTTTTGTAATATTTAATAAAACATTTGTTTACATTAAAAAGTTACCAAAGTTTGTCTAAATTTTCAAGATCTCGTCTCATCTATGATTCGATCTGATGACAATATTCATGACTTTTACGATTCTGTTTGGGATACGCAAGCATCGCAGATCCTCTGTTTGTTTTTGTAGCAAATGTATTTAAAATAAAAGTAAAAAATTTTAAAATTCAAAGAATTTGTCATTCATGTTTCTCTTTGAGAACTTGTGAATTTAATTATTGAATGAGTTGACATTTTTTTTTTGTTTGTTTCTTTGTTTGCTTTTTTTTTTTTTTTTGTGCATATAAATGAGGCATTAAATTGTACGCTGTCTGTCTGTGAGCCTTTAAGTTTTGATTGTCAAAGAAAAAGCAAAAAAAATAGATTAATTAAACAAAGAAAAAATGTAATGAAATCTATTAATTCATTAAATAATTTATTAATAAAAAAAAAGTGTTTTTACAATGAAAATAAATCAAGTTACAATAAATATTTCGAGATCTTGCAATCGGACAATCACACAGCCGTTTTTTGTACTCTTTTTGATAACCCACACAACAACAACACAGCCCACACATATACGCACACACACACACTCACACATACATATACAAGTTGCAGTTGCATCTAAAAGTAGTCATCATTAAAATTCCTTTAGTGACATAGAATAAAAAAAATTAATAAATAAATACATACATTTTATATATGTACTTGTATATATAAAGTATAAGCAGTAAAGGCAAAGTGGAGCAACTGGAATGGAACTGCAACTGGGCAACAACAACAAAAACAACTACAATAGCAAAAGAAGAAGAATGAAGAATAAAATTGCCGCATTGCTTTTCATGCACACGCCCTCACAGCCGATGTGCCGCCCACCTGCCAACCACAATTGCAACTTGCTACTTGCAACTGGAACGGCGACAATGATGACTGTGGCAAGTCATGTATAAGTTTGTACAACAACAACAACAAGAATAAGAGACAAGTCTTCGCATCATATCGAGTTTATCTTTTTTAATTACCTTCAAGAATTACTTTATAAACGAAAATCGCAACAAGACAACAACAACAACAAGAGAAGAAAGTCGTATTGCTTTTATGCCACTTCTTCATCTTCTTTTCTTGCAACAAAGCTAATAATTGACTCAAGAATGCATTTGATTTTATTAAAATGAATTCAGTCTTGCAACTTGTTGCATGTCAATATCAAAGCAATGTAAATGACTAATGCGTAAGAGAGAGAGAGAGAGAGAGATAGCGACAGAGCGAGAGAAAGAACGAGGACGAAAGAGTGCGCTTGACAGTGATAAATTGTCAGAGAGAGAGAGAAACACATTTTCTTTTTGATTTCGGTGATTTCGGAAAAAAAAAAAAAAAAAATTTCTCCTTCCCTCTGGCCCTCTTCAACAATTCCGTCCTATCTTCGAATATAAACAACAAATGACATTCAGTTGAGACAATTTCAAATGAACGTGTGTGTGTGTGAGTGTGTGTGTGTGTGTGTGTGGCATGACATTAAACATCATCATAATGAGCATTACGTTGATCATTATTAGCATTGAGCAGCATCAACATCAACTTCCGTGCAAGAGTGTTGCCAACTAATGGGACAGTCTCATAGACAGCTGCCTTAGATTTATGGCCAACACATTGGTTAGTCGGTCGGTCGGCTGGTTGTTTGTTCGTTTGCTTGCTTCAGCCGGCTAAGCGATGCGTGGGTGGTTTGCTTCAAACTGTTGGCGTGCCTAACAACATTCGTGCCCTCTCACTCACTCGCACACACTCATACACATTTGTAAGATTGCTCGCTTTGGTCTTTGTCGACTGAGTACAAATTTTAATTAGCAGTGCAACAACAACAACAACAACAGTGGCAACAAACAAGACGCCATACTCAGCACAACTCAACTAAACTCAAAGTTCGTACGATAGTTTTTTTTTGTTTTTTTTTGTTTCTGTTACTGTTTTTGTATGTGTTGCTGTTGCTGTTGTTGTTGTTGTTGTCTTTGTCAACACACGCTAATTACAAAATACTTGACGTACTAATTGAAAATGCTGTTCGTTGCATTCATTTTTTAGCCATTAGTGAAAATGTGCTAAATTACAACAAACTAACAACAACAACAACAATAACACGCAATCATACAAACAAACAAACAACAACAACAACAAAAGATAGAGAACGCAAAAATGCACCGTTATTGCATTACACACAAGAAGCTCGACTTTTGTTACTAATTGAGTGACACATGCTCTCTCGCTCTCGCTTTCGCTCTCTCTCTCAAAGTCAGACACTCACGCGATCGCGCTCACTTTGCGCAAACGGTCACTCTCTCATTTGCTTGCAGCATATACGTGTGTGTGTGTTGCTTTGACGTCAAATCACATTTTCAATTATTTTGTGCACTGAGATTTCTGCTCGTTGATTTAATTAAATACATTTCTGGCAAACAGCAATTAAACATTTTCAGTCTGCACAGCAAAGCAATTGCTAGAAAATCACAGCCTTTAATTAAACAACTTTGTTTGCAACGCAAAACAACAACAAATGCATTTATACATACATGTGACTGAGTAAAATAATGATTATGAGTGCAAAAGAGTAAGCATTACATAGAACGTTAAGACGCGATAAGTGCAAATTGTTTTTTTTTTTTTTTTTATACTCTTTACGTATGTGAATAGTATTATAATTTTGTCACGGAGTTTGTAACAGATCGAAATATTCATTTCCGACTATATAAAGTATATATATTCTTGATCAGGACGACAAGACGAGTTGAATTAGAGACTTGAAATTTATTACGATGAATCATTCGTGGCTCAAAAAGGGCGTGAAGAGTATACAATCTTCAGCCTAGCTGAAGCTAGCGTCCTTTACCGGTTTTCTTCTACTTTTGCCACTTTGCAATTACAATAAATGCCCGCCACGTTCTAATCATAAATCGCAAGCGGACTGTCAGTTAGTCTAGCAGACATGCCAGGCCAGACCAGCCAAGCAGGCGTGTGCCCTCGCCACCCCCCTGTTAACACCCCTTAGAACTTTCATTTACAGCAATCGCGTAACAAATGTTGTTATTATTTTTTTCTTGCCCCACCAATCATTCATTCAAACACACATTTTAGTCAATTGTAAAGCAAAATAAAAAATATATATGTATGTATGTATTAAATAATTTGTTGTGTTAAAATAAATCATGTCAAATTGTTGACTTTTTATTTATTGTTGTTTTTTTTTTTTTCGTTTTTTGAATTCCTCTGCTATAATTTCGTTTAGTTAAGTTGTGTTGTTAGTTTATTGCCTGGGCTTAACAAGCTGCGCACACGCTGAGCGTTGCACGACGTAACGACAAACAATTTTCAACAAACAACTTCCACTTTGAATTGTACAATAATAAAATACTTTATCAACATGACATTTTTAACTAAAAAAAAAATAATAAATAAATAAATTGTATTTTGAGTTTAATAAATACCAATTACAAAAATAAAAACAAATAAAAATCGGTTAATTGAGCATGTAATTGAATTAGAGTGTCTTCATCTTGCCATCAAGTCATTTCATTAATTGGTAAAGCTTTAACAGACACACTAATTTTGCCGTTGTCCAGCGCTGCCCAAATATTCGAATCCCTTTTTTGGCTGCTGCTGCTGTACAACACCAGTGTTGCTGACATTTTGAATGTAAATTTGTTTTAGTTTTATTGTGATTAGTTTTGCATTTGACGCTGACATTTAATACTTTAAGCGTTAAAATCACAACGAAATTGCAAATGTTTATTTTAATAAAATTGCTGTGCAGGCAAAGCAGACAAAACAAAGCAATTTGTTTTTTTGTTTTATTAACTAACTGGTCTGATTTGTTTTTATTTGTTTTATTTTTTTTAAGCATTTTTATTTTATTTGTTTTCATGACAAGCGTAAATTGTCAATTAACTTACAAAGTGAACGAGCGTGTGCATGAACGTTTATTCTGTTGCGCTAATAGTTAAGTTTAGTTTAGCTTAATTTGTTGCTAATTATGTTCAAAGATATTAGTGCGAACGCGCACAACAATAACAACAACAAGAACGACAACTTGTTGTATACATGTTGTAATTATTAAGCAAAAAAAAACTGTTTTGAGCGCGCTGTTAATTTAATTAACAGCACTGTTACAACTGACAAATGTTAACAGTGAATTTGTTCATTTTTTTGTTTTGCTTTTTGGCTAATGTTTCTTTATATTTTATTTTTTGGCATTGCACTTTATTTTAATTAATGAGCGCTTATTTGAAATGCAGAATGCATTTTATGTTGGCATGTCTTAAAATTGCTCAATTAGAACCGTTTAATTAGCTTAATTAAAAGATTTTTCAAATGCAACATTTTTCTTTTAATTTTTATTGTTTTATTATTTTTGAAAATGAACAAAACATATTTTTATAATAAATGCGTTTCAATAATGAAT
The DNA here is from genome assembly GCA_034638295.1 of Phortica okadai. Taxonomy (NCBI): domain Eukaryota; kingdom Metazoa; phylum Arthropoda; class Insecta; order Diptera; family Drosophilidae; genus Phortica; species Phortica okadai. The sequence goes on along the minus strand of CM067848.1, from coordinate 53,967,637 downwards.
GAAAACGTTAAATGCAAATCAAACAAAAAAGGAAATACATTAATATACAATAAAAATAACATCAAATAAAGACGAAACAAAACAACAAAAAATGCATAGTCAAAAACAAGCTAACAAAATAAAAATTAATGATAATGTTTGTTTCGTTGCTTAATTAATGCAATCAAATTTTACAACAGCAAAGCAAAGTCGCCAGCCTCTGTAGACAATTATTTGTGCTGTTGTTGTTGTTGTTGGTTTTGTCTGCTGCTGTTATGGGTTTACTAATAAAATGAAATTATGCGCTCGACTTGCTTTGCTTTATTGCAGCATTTTCACAAATATTTCTTTCATTTCATTTCATTTTAATTAATGCAAACTACAAAACAATAAAAATGAAAATACAATTTTTTGCTTAGTTTCAACATATGTTGTGTGTGTGTAAATATAACATGCATCATAACAGTGACGATCAATCTGCTAGCAACAGCGCTGCTCTAATAGGATCTCATCTTTTTGTTAGGATTTTGCATAACATTTTGTAATGGTAATTCAGTTTTAAATCTACGATTTTGTGTGCGCACTTTAAGTGATTAATCAATCGACTGATCGCATTTTACGAAAGCAATCAAAATGATTTAAAAGACAAATACAAAAAGTCTCAGTCTTTCCTCTTCACCGCGCCCTTTCACTTCTTCACTGCATTTTTTTTTTTTTTTTGGCAAACTTCTCTTTGTTGTTTTTTTGCTTTTTGTTTATTTGTAGTTGTGTTGCACGCCGCTCCTGGCTAAAGCGCTTTAATTTGTGCAGAAAAAGGAAAAATGTTGTAAATCTAATTTGAATTTGGCTTTTTTCGCTTTGGCTTACTTACATTTGAGTTTGATTTAATTTCTGTTGGTTTCTCTTATTGGAAATAAAATTTATTTGCATTTCATTTTCACTCTAATTTGTTTTTTTTTTCTTTTAGTCTTTGCCTTAACTGCCTGCAACAATAACAACAACAGCAAAAACGACGGCGCCAAATGCATTTTTATTCATACATTTTAGCCGCAATTAATGCGCCTAATCAATGTTGTTACTGCACAGCCAAAGCAACAGCAACAGCAGCAGCAACAACAACGACATCAACGTCGGAAGGCAGCAGCGTTAGCAGCGACGACGACGTTGTATTGCCATTGCCGTCGTCGTCGTCGGCTTTGTTTTCTCAATTATGGCAAGTCAATTAATTCTAATGAGTGCGCGCGCGTTGTAATTTCCATTTTAGCCACTGCACCGCCGTCGCCGTTGCCGCTGCCGCTGCCGTCCGTCGCTACCGCCCGCTGTTGCCATTTTAGCAACTTAATTGAATGCGTTTGTGCGCTGACTCGACTTATGTTATGTCTGTTGTTGTTAGCATTTGTTGCAATTGTCGCTGCTTCGGTGCAACGTGCGTTAACTTTTCTTCCCCACCATTTTCTATGCATACTTATTATATTTTCAGTTTTTTCTATGTTTGTTTTTTGCATATAATAATTTATTTAAACATTTTTTATTTTTTCACAATGTACACCTTTGTAATATTACGACGTTGTGCGCTCTCTCTTTCCAACATCAGTTAACTGTGAAACAGTCGACGACGCATCACCTCATTGTGCTTAGCTTACCGTGTAATCTTATTTGTTTATTACAGTCATTTCTAGCCTTATAATTTGATTAAATTCATGCATAACTATGCAAATGGTGTTTTAATATGCAATGTTGCCGTTGCTGTTAATTGCATTTGCTGTTAATTGTTAAACTGTTATGCATTCGCTGTTAATTGCACTTGCTGCTAAACGTTACACTGTTAAATCACTGATGGTTACGCTTTTATGTTAAATTACTGCTAAAATGAATGCCGATTTTAAATTTAAAATTAAAACATTTAATAAGTGAGCAAAATTACTGCTTGTTATTCTATTTAATTGTTTATATTTGTATATATATACATACATATAAATTGTTTTTGTTCACAGTGCAAAAACAAAGCTTAACATGATGAAACAAAATTCTTTGCGACTGCAATATGAGACGAAGTGTTGATGTGTGGAATTCGTGCCCGAAAAGCAACATGAGAATGCACACAGCGTGGCCAAATATGCTGAAGGACATGGACATGAACATATTGTTGTTATTGTTATTGTCGTCGACCATCGATCGTTCCTGTTCGTTGACGTTGGTTTTTTGTGCAAGTTATGAACAACTTCAATTTCAAGGAATTTTAACAAGTTGAATGCTGAGCACAAACTAATTCCCCAAACACAACTGTTGCCGCCGCCGCCGACATCGTGTTGCAACAACAACAACATCAGCAACAGTAACAAATTAACAATTTAAATACGAATTTAGCAACAAATAAATGAGCTCAAAAGATGCCACAATAAAAACAACAACAACAACATCAACACCACACCCCAAATCAAACCAAAAGTAAAATGCGGCAAAAAGGCAACAACAAACAACAAAAAAACAACAAAGATAAGCATATATAAAAGAAAAAAAAATGTTGCACTTTAAACTTGAAGAATTTTTCTGTTCAGCAAAAGCAGACGAGCCTAGGCGACAGTCTCAGCCTCAGCCTCAGTGTATCCAAGAGAGCTCATTAAAAAATTCCAAAATCTTGAATTGAAAATGTGACAAAATTTTTAAATCACCTCCGACTAAACTTATTCACTCACTCATTCCTACCGATCACTTCAGTTCAGTTCTGTTCTGTTCTGTTCAACGGCAGTTTAGTCAGTCAGTTGGGCACTCAGTCAAAAGTGTCATGAAAAACGCCGCCGCCGTTGCCGCTGCCGTCGCCAACCATCATGGCTGTGGCTGAAGTGCAACTTAAACGATCAAAAAGCCTTGCAAAGCAAACAAAAGTACAAGTGATGCGCATGTAGCACACACACACACACACACGCACGCACACACAGGCTCTGAAATGAAGAACGAACGTACGTATGTTGTTGGTATGAACAGCAAAAGAAGCAGCAGAACGAAAGAGGACAAAAACGATTGCCAATAACGACGAAGTAGTGGCAATGGAGATGTCGCCGGCGGCTAAAGCAGCGGCTGAGGCAATGCGACGTCGACATCGGCAAATCAACATTTTTAGCAAAGCTCACCGCGCATAAAACGATGATGCTGTGCTGTTGTTCTTGTTGTTGTTGTTTGGTGAAGAGAATTGCGCTGTTTGATCAGCGGCAGCGGCCGAAATAGAGAAGGCGAAGAGAGTTCGTTCAATGGAGTCAAACAGCGCGCAGTCGCACGAACAATCAAACGAACGTACGAACGAACGAACGAAAGAACAAATAAAACCGAAACCGATCGAAAGAGAGCGCCCATTTTTTTAATGAGGCTCTAATTGACATCTGCATTTATTTGCTCAAAGCGCAAAGTGACAGCGACGATGGCGATGGCGATGCCAATGTCGTTGGCAACAGTGGCGCGACTACAACAACAACAACAACAATAACGACGACGACGTTCATACTCATATGTGTTGTGTTGAAGGAGTCAACTCAAAAGCAGCAACAACAACAAAGCAGAGCAATTCAGAATAGCGCTCATCGATCACCGCTTACTTACTTACTTACTTTGCCTGTTGCCAGCAGTCAGCCAACGTGCCAAGCAGCCAACCAACAAGCCAGCAAGCCAACAAGCAAGCCGGCCTGACTAACTGCCTTGGCTTGGCTGATTGTCCGTCCGTCTGTCTGTCTGTCTGTCTCTCTGACTGTCTCACTGGCTGGCTGGCTGCCTGAGTAACAGAGAGACTGCTAGCAAAACAACAGTAAATGCATTCGCGCATTCGTTGGGGGGCAGCAAGCACAACAACAACAACAAAAAGCGCAAAAAAGATATTTTAATTGGCATTTTAACTAAAAGTGTTTAGGCTTTAGTTAAAATTGTTTTGTGCTCAATCGATTGAACGTTCGCTCCATCATTTGGGCGCGTTTCACTTGCCAGCCAGTGTGTCTGTGTGTGTGTGTGTGTGTGTGTGTGTGTGTGTGTGTGTGTGTGTGTGTGTGTGCTCATTATAACAAAAGCCACAGTACATTCAACCCAATTAACAGATTTCTTTTGCTTTTTGCTTTATTTTCAGTATCAACATCATTACCATCGCCACTAACTTCTTCTGCTTCTTCTTCTACTCTGTCTTCTTCTTTTTACTCCTTTGGCTTTTTTTTTTTGCTGGTTTTTTCTTTTCGATCGATCAACACATTGACGATCATGTCGTTGATAATGACATAAATGCTTCAATTTTATGTTGTTGTTGTTGTTCTTCTTCTTCTTTGCCGTTCAAAAAAATTATAACATAAAAATGCATATGTATTAATTTCTTGTCCAATAGTAAGCCAAATAATATGCGTAGGCAAAGGCGAACTTAAAGCTGAGCAGAGCAAAAAAGAAATCAATTCAATGCCTCAAGTGAAGGTGAAGGCAAAGGCGATGCAACAACAACAACAAAAACAAACAAAAGTAGACGCACGCCTGTTGCCGATAATGTTGATATGAGTTGAACAACAATAATGATGACGCCGAATGAGAACTTTTTGCAATGACATTCAACGCCGCCAAAGTGAAGGAAACACTGCAATAACAACAACAACAACAACAAACCTAAAAGCAACTTTTCGCGGCAAATACGCAACGGAAAGCAAAGCAAAGCAAAACAACAAAACGAAGCAAATTAAGAACAACAAACAAAACCAACCAACCAACGAAGAAACAAGAGAACCCGAAAAGGCAAAAGAAGAAGAAGACCGATCGCAAGGCAACGCAACGCAATGCAACGTAAGACCAAGAGAACATTGGACCCATTGGACTAACTAACCCCCCACTGTACGCGCAGTAGGCACAACGGACGGACAAAGGGACAGACAGACAGACAGACGGCAACAGCATTGTAAGCGCACAGTCGCAAAAAGCCAAAGGAACCCAATTAAATGTGAGATCGTGTAATTGGCAAATTAATTTCAAACCAATTATAAAGAGAAAAAAAAAACAAAACAACCAAAAAAAAACGAAAAAACCAACAAAACCAACAAAAACAAGAAAACACATCATTGACGCTGACGATGACGCTGAGCAACGCAACGCATCGAGTGAGGATAATGAGAGAGAGCATATCGAAAATGAGCACATGTGCGTGGCACTGAAAAAAAGCCATGCATGCATGAATGTGTGCAGTGGCATGAGAAAGAGCAAGAGCGCCAAAGGAGGCAGCCGCTTAAGCTGAGTGCGACGCGTGGGTTGAAGCGCAGTTCACGTAATAATAATAATAATAATGCGAATGACGACGGCGCTTGCATCAACGTTCACACACACACACACACATGCAGATTGACTGCAGTCAAAGGCGCAGGTGAGCGTACAAAAATGTGAGAGCATACAAATGAGACAGTGTGTGTGTGTATGTGTGCGTGTCCGATCAACTAGCAAAATCTTACTGCAAGCAAGCAAATTAACACTCTCTTTCACTCTCTCGCGAGCACACACACACACACGAACAACCTTCTTCTGTTTTATGCGCCAAATTTGAATTTGCTTAACTCGAACCAAATTATTATACATACATATATGTATATTTTTTTTAACATGTTGTTGTTGTTGCGCATTGTGGTTGCGACGTTCATTTCATGCGGCGAATTTTCCTACCTTCCTTTTTTTTATTGTTTTTTTTTTTTAATGAAATTATAATAAAAAAGTAATAATATGCGTGCACTTCATTTTTCATTTTTGCGCGACGCATTTCCTGCCCAACAAACACACACGCACGCACACACATGTAAGTCTCATAACCACCACCATCACCATCACTGCCACTGCCACTGACACACAAGAGTCAAAGTCGAAGAAATTTTAAGCCTCTGAGGCAATTTGAAACGCATTCAGTCAACGGCTGAGCAGCAGGACAGCAGGAGCAGCAACGACGGTGGCAGTAAATGAACAAATGAAGGTACGCACGAACGAAACGATACGAAAATCCACCACAATTTCTGACATTTTGCGGTCGTCCTCCCTCTTCACCTAACAGGCAACCGATTCGGACCGACCGAACGACCAACGAGCCAACCCAACCAACGAACCATTCGACAAGCATCGTTTACGACAACGAGAACACGCTTAATTATTAATAAAACCAATTGCAATCGCCTTCTTGCTCACTTTAGTTGATTTTTTTCGTCAATTTTTTTCGCATCAACTGCCGCCGTTGCCGTTGCCGTTACCATTGCCGCCGCCCTCGTCCCGCGCGACGCTCCTTCACTGTTTGTTAGGCAATGGCCGAGGGACACAAACGGACGGTCGGACGGTCGGTCGGTCGGCCGGTTAGCCCAAGCGACGAGCAGCGAGCAGCGAGCAGCGAAGCATTCAAACCAACATGTTAACTTTTTAATTAACGAGTTTTCTTTTCGATTTCAATTTGCCAACACATATGAGCGAACGGTAAGTGGTGAATGGTCTCACAGCCAGTCAGTTAGTCAGTCAGTTGAGCAACAGTGAAGCCGCGTTGTGCTCAACTGCACAGTGAAAGGAACAGAATTATGCTGAGGTGATCCTGTAACTGCCTTTTGGCCCATGTGCGTGTGCGTGTGTGTGTGTGTGTGTATATTTATGCGTATATAATTGGACAGACAAATGCTCACACGTTCGTTCATACAATACTCCGTCTGTCCGTCTGTCTGTCTGTCTGTCTGTCCGTTGGGCGCAACCTTAGCGCACTTTTATTTTAATTTAATTTAGTAACAAATCCGCGTAGCAGCAAAACAAGTTGCGAGCAAAAGAATCCAGCAAGAAGAAGAAGACGACGAGGAAGAGGAAAAAGAAGAATTATGTGGCATGCGTGAATGTTGGGAACGCTTCATGATATGAGAGACGTTTGGAGAGTACAAATGTGTTATGCTGAGCTGACCAGGTCGATACAAACACACACTCGTGTAGGCTGCCCAACAGAGGCAGGCCGTCTGTCCATCTGTCCGTCTGTCTGTCTACAAAGGCAACGCCATTTATTAATAAAATATTTGCAAATTGTTGTCGTGTTGTCAGTTCGTTGGTTCGTTCATTCGTCTGTCCTTTTGTCTGTCTTTAGTTTGACCATTAGTGTTGTTGTTGTTGTTGTTGCTGCTGCTGCTGTTGCTGTTACAAGCTTCTGCAATGTGTCAGCAACACCACGCAACGCCACACAGCATCAAAACTCCTTTGAATCTAAACGCGCACGCCTCTGCTTAGTCTCAGCCACAAGCTGAGTAAATCTTCGCCGTCTTTTCGCATGCGTTTCTTTGCGTAATTGCGATTCTTTGGCACACACACACACACACACACACACATAAATATCACCCAATAAACATTTAGTTTGCATTTTACGTAAGCCGAAAATTTCACGCTTTTTTAATTAAATATAAACAAATTTTCTGATCTGGAAGAAAAAAGTTCTACTCAAAGGTTTTCTTATTATGTAACAAGTTTCATACACAAGAATCAAGAATATATACAGACGTTCACAGCCAGAATGAACCACTTCCATTTTTCAGCTTTAAGAAATTTGAGATTGAGAAACAAAACACACTTTTAAAAAATTCATTTTAAAAATCAGTTTGGACTGATTAGGTCTGTAACTTAATTTCATGGTGATTTTTATTTAAAGTAGATACTCCGTGTATTCTTTCTTTTGTTTAACAACTACCTTTACTTATTTTACTATTAATTCCGATTCACTTTTTTCCTTTTTGAGGGTGATTTTCGGCCCGATCAGCAATAAAAGCGCTTTAATACATTTCGTATGGGAGGTTTTTTCTTGAAGTTTAGACCCCTCACCCTCTCTTCATGAGATTCAATGATATTTTGACGAACACCACCCTCTATATCTCACATGAGATTTTGCCCCTTAATTATTTTTTATCAATTATATTTTTATTATTATTGGTTATTATTATTTTTTTTTTAATGGAGTTTTTTTTAAATAAATTTTTTAATTATTATTATTTTTGCTTTGTTTTTCAATTTTTTTTTATTATTTTTATCATTATTATATTTTTATGTATATGTATATATATTTTTTCATTTTATTATTTATGTTTTTAAATTATTTATGATTTTTTGTTATTAATTAATATTTTATTAGTTTGTATTATTTTTTATATTTATTATTTAAAAGTTTTTTGTGTTTTAACATTGTAGAAATGTCGCTTGGGTCAAAACGTTGATGAGCAGTAGCAACAACAACAACAACAACAAGAACAACATTTGGCATATACGGTAGCAAGTTAACTTAATTTGTACATGTGTGTGGCATTGCAGTAAAGCGTATAAAACCGGCAATAAACATATATAAAAAATACATATGTATATGTATAAAATTTTTACTTGATTAGTGTTGTTGTACAATAGTGTTTTAGTGGCAACAGCAGCAACAACAACAGCAGCAGACAGACAGACAGAAATATACGTCAGCAACGAAGGCGTCAAAGGTGCGTCGTCTTCGCTGATGTTGTTGTTGTTGTTGTTGCTGCTGTTGTTGCAACAACGGTGGCGTCGGTGGCGGCTTCTGTTTTACCACTTAAATTGTTGAGTGACTCTCGAGTTGATCTGCGAGCCGCCTTCGACTTCTGCTTCTGCTGCCTCTTCTGTTTTTGTAGTTGTTGTAGTTGTTGTTGTTGTCTTATTTGTGCAACTGTGTGTGCGATAATATCAGCGAGTGAGCTCAGTAGCAATAAACAATACTAATAGGCTGTTGCTGTTGCCGCCTTATTTTTTTTCATTGCTTCTTCTTCTTCTTCATCTACCTCTTAATATTGAACAACAACACCATTGCCATAATAGCGCATAATCATAAGCTTTATCTTGAATATGCTCGTTCGCTCGCTCGTGGTTCGCTCCGTTGTGCGCTCATTGAATCATTCGTTCCTTTGACGTTGCCAACATTCGTATGAATAATTTAATTATTGTTTAAATGTTAATTAATACAACGTGAGTTGTAGAAATGTCTGTTGTTGTCTGTTGTGGTTGTTGTTGTTGTTGTCATTACTTGTTATTATTGTTGCTATTGCATTTAGTATGTCGAGTGTTAATCTTCATGGCTTTTGCAATTTTTTTGCATTGCACACAGAATCACACACGCACTCACACATACACACATACAGCATAGTGCAGAATACAAGCACGCATGACATTAACAACAAAGTTATTAGCGCACTCATGTTCAATCTTACTCTTTCACTCTTTCACTGCCCACCTACCACTTTCGTTATGCACTCTTAAAACGCGCACACACATACACGCACACATATAAGCAGCACTCTTCAACTTTGTCGCGCGTTTTGGTGTTCACATTTTGTTATTGTTTTTGCTTTTGTTGTTGTTGTCGTCTCTTCTTGGTTAGCCGCTCTATGCATGCATGCCTGTATATGTATATATGTGTGTGTGTTCATGTAAAAGACCGTGTCGGCTTTATAACTTGACAGGCACGCATTCAATTTTAATAGCATAAAAATACACACACACACACACACACACACACACACACATACAAAGGCATGCATGCACGCTTACATCAAGTCATGCATTATGCGAATGCAACATGAAAGAGCTTTAACAACAACACCAAAAACAACAACAATGTGTATCATTAGTTCCTCTTGTCGCCTTGACATAAGACAAGACCCAATTGCCAATTTGTCGTTAAGCTTCTCCATACATATTTTACTCATAACTGTAATATTCTTGATTGCTGTTGTTGTTATTGTTATTGTTGTTGCTGTCTTTGTGATTTCAAAGCTGCTTTAAAACTTAAAATAAATAATACATAAATATGTATTTATAATAACTACAAACAAAATCGAATTTTATGACTTATCGAACAATGAATAAATTTCGTATGAGGAAAAAAATTTAAGAAAACTATAACCATTTAAATAACATGTTAGAGATTGTATTATATAATAGCAATTAATGCTTAAAAGTAAAAAGAAAGCAAAAAAGCATGGCCAATAAATATGAAAAACGTTTTCACACTAAAACAAAATGTAAATAGTCAAACTTAGATGAGATTTATGAAGGCAATTGACGAACTCACCAATTAGCCAAAATGCGCATTGCGGAACTACACACACACACACACACACACACAGACACACACAAGCATTTAAGTTGATTGGTTGCGCGCTAAGCCAAACGAACAAAGCAAACAACAACAGCAACAACAACGCCAACAAGATGGAAAGGCGCAAAGAAAGCGGGTGTGAAATGTAATGGCAGAAAATCAAAATAAAAATTGCTTAAGGAAAAATCGTTAATTAGTGGCAGAAAAAAAAAAGAAAATAAACAACAACAAAAAAAAAAAGGCTTTGCTTAAGTGTTAATTAAGTTTTGTACGCTCCGTCTGGCAGTCTGGGCCGCCGCATGTCTCTGATCGTTAGAGCAACAACAAGAGAGAAAACCGAAAAAAGATTTCTCATTTTTTGCAAACAAAAAAAAAAGAAAAAATACATTTGCAGTGGGTGTTAAAGTGGTGCTTGTTGTCGCTGTTGTTGCTGTTGTTGTTGCAGTTGTTGGTGGCGGTGTGACGCTGCTGCACACACACACACACACACACGCTGAGTGAAAAAAACTTAAGCAAAAAGAGACAACGTAAGCCAAAACAACAATGAGCAACAACAACGACAATGATGACGATGACGATGTTGTTCTTGATGATGATGACGACAATGATGACGTTGTCAAAGACAGTGAAACAAGTTGGCCAAACACAAACTGATGATGATTTTTGTTAAGGAATTCTAAACGATCGCCACAATTGTCCAACTTGTTTGTCTTGCGGTCTCTCTGTCTGTCTGTCTGTCTGTCCATCTGTCTGTCGGACTTTACGACATTGACGTGTAGGCGTTCGTTTTACACATTCATTCGTTTGTTACGTTTCGTTTCGTTTCTTTCTTTGCTCATAGCAATTATTCAAATATTTGCAATATGATTATAATAATTATTATGCTTATTTGTTTTGTTTCTATTTTTGTGCATTTCATTTAATTGGCGTGCAAAAAAAAATTTGGAAAAAATATATACGCATATTTATTGACAACTGTCACACGTTGCAACTCTCGGCCAATCACAAACACAACATTTTGTATAACTAAATGACAAACCGGAAATTATTTTCCTTTTTTTTTTTTTTGTTTTTTTACTTGACAGCACACAAAAAAACGCATTATTTTATGGCCAAATTGTTGTACGACACACACACCGACAGACGTACAAAATGCAAATAGCATTTCTCAAAGACAATCAAGTTAGACATGCTATTAAAAAAGTACTGTCGCAAGAAACACTTTGAAAATGTTGCTTTCTAACAACAAAATAGAATCTTCTTCTGGAATTCTTATAACAACAAATATCTTCAAGTAAATGTAAGGAGCAGTGCACAACTATGAAATATCAAGAACCCTAAGCGGATGATACTTTCTACAGAATAATACTGGACCCATTTTTTTGGTGAAGATATAAAATATTAATATAGAAAAATAAATAGAAATGGGAACAATAATAGAGCAAAACAGTTATTATACCCATGTAATTTAATAGGCTTTCTAATAGAATTGCCAGAATAGGTGGATGAATCGGAACAAAATTTAGCAAATAGACGGAATTTTGACTCAAGTTCTCTGTTGCTGATCTAGCATGTATAAACAGTTGTGAGATACAACTAACGCTTCTCTGTACGCTGAATGGAAGTTTGAAAACATGTAATTAAGCATTTAAATAAAAATTAATGAATAAATAATTAATTAATGTGCAAAAAGCAATTAAACAATGCTTTAGTTCAACTTCTGCTAATGAATATTGAGACATAAGACATAAGATTTGAAAATATTTCCTAACTGAGAGACAAACTATTTATTTTTTTGGCACATTCCTGACCATTGTACGTTCTCAAATCTGTCATAATCATTGGACTCGGCAAAGAATGGATTAAACAAGAAATTGTGTCTCAAGTGATACATGAGGAACATGTCAATTTGTGCAAAGAATCGTATTCAAACTGAGATTTTGTAAACAAACTTGGCTATGAGTCAACAGTCTCAGTGATCAGCTTGCATTATACAAACAAAGACTTGGCTGAAGAACTCTGGGAGTGTTCCCTTTTTTTGTGTGGCATTTAATAAAAAGTAAACAAAACCGTAGCGCCGGAAATAAAATAATAATAAAAGAGATTTGACAATTACATGTATTACTTACATATGCTAAATTAGACCGTTCAAACGGTAGCGTAGTTGCACAAAGCTGACGGAGACGTAGGACGAGCGTTTGTTGCACTTATTGGCCTATTGTTGTTGCACGTCTTGTTTCAGACCGAAGACAATAATACGTTTAGTTTACAGTTAAATTCACTTTTCAATGATTTCCTTGAAGCAAAATCGATCGATTTACTTGTTTCGTGTCTGTTTTGATTGTTTTGATTTTGTTTCTCGTTTTTTTGTTGTTTTTGTTGTTGATTTTTTTGATTCTGTTGCTGTTGAACAAATGTTTTGAACAAATGCAAATTTGAGCTTGTTTGCTTTTAGTAAGAATTTGATTATTATTATTACGTATTGTTTATCGTTGGTGTTGTTTTTGTTTATTGCAAAAAAAGCACACAAACAACAAACAATGCGAACATGAGTAAAGAAGCACTAAATTTGCTGTTTTTTTTTTTTTTGCTAATAAGAGAATGCTGCTGCTCTTCTTCTTGTGTTGATAATAAACAATTTAACTATTAAATTTATAGATATGCTTGACTTTGTTTTTTTTTTTTAATGTGTAAAGTCTAATTCAATGTATTATTCATTATTTATTTTTTTTACTTCAACTGATCACGCACAAACATGCACCCAGTACGAGCAGCATGAACTATCGTTAGTTTGGCTATGTTGGTATATTCTGTTCTGTTCTGTTGTTGTTTCTATTGCTTTGTTTATGTGTTTTTATGGGCGTACCACATGCAGTCGCCGCATCAGCGTTTGATCGATCAACACTTAATTAGTAAGATCGTAAATTTTACTCTTTTTTGTTGTTGTTGTTGTTTTCGCTACTTTGCAGATTTTTGAAATTTTCTTTTCAAAAATTTACGCATATATTTTAGCTGATTTTCATGTATGTATTTTCTGAAAAATGTTTTCTCTAATTGGCCTCCGTTAGTGGTCGTTGTTGCTATTTGTTGATCGTGGGCGGTTTGTTGTTTGTTGATTTTTTTTTTTTGCTTGCTGTTATGCTTTGTCGTAATTATTTAGTGGAATGTGTACCTCTTGTAGTTGTTGTTGCTGTTAGCCTATTTCTAAGCTTATACTTTTTGGCTTATAGTTTCAGCATCAGCTGTTATTTATTTGTTTTCACGATACAAAAAAAAAAACACAACTCCGTTTTGCGTTAATATTTCAATTGCTTTTTCTTCTTAATTTTTTTTTTTTAACGCATTTAATTAATAGTTGTAATTTTATTTCTTTCTTGCTTTTAATTAATTAGTGACACACGCGTTGCGACAATTTTTCGAGAGACCAAAAAAAAAAAGTGCTTTTACGCTGACGCTGAAAACGTTAATGAACACACCGAAACACGACCGTCACCGCCGAAAGACGAATAATTTTTGTGCTGTTTTTGTGCTGTGCTTGAATGTGCCGGCGACTCAGTGCGAAGAGACTCGACTCGACTCACTCATACGACGGCGGTGGTTACTTGGAGCACAATATATATATATATGCGCGTGCTCTCTCTCTCTCTCTCTCGCTTGCTCACGCTGTTTGTTTGTTTGCTTGTGTCTGGCTGGTTGGCTCATGCTTTGAACGAGGCGCTCTCTTGCATTGCAAAACAAACGTGAGACCGGCATTTTTTTTGCGACATGCGTGTGTTGTTGTTGTTGTTTGTGTTATTTGATGCTGCTGCTGCTGCTGCAGTTGGTGTTGTTGTTGTTGTTGTTGTGTTTGCATGTTGTTTTGCTGCTTTTTTGCTCTCTTTGAAATGTTCGTTAGTACGCTCGCTGGTTCCGCATGTGTTTTGTTGTTGACATTCATTTTGGGGTGGTTAGCTGCAAAACGCTTTTGCGCACTTTACAGTTGTTGTAGTTGGGGGTTTTTATGTTGTAATTTATGGACAGTAATGGTCAAAGAAATAGGCCACTTTCATAGGCCAATAACAAAAAATTCTAACATAAATATTCTGAATTCCTTTTTATTCTTCCAATGAACAATTGATTTATTCATGTAATTTTTGCCATTCATTTTTTATTTTATTTAACGGCAGTACTTGAAGAGTCCATGCTTGACAGACCCAAGCCTTTTTTTACGCTTGCGTCGGCGACGATCGAGCTTTCTCCCTCTTAAGCATTTCTACGTAAGATATAAGGTATTTGAAGGTATTTTAGACAATATCCTTAAATAAATAGTATTATTCTTAAATTTTTCGTCAGTTTTTGTCCCTTTTAGTAAAAGTGTTCTTTTTCAAGTAAGGAATTCGTTGTTCTATTCGTTGCATAAACAGTCTAATTTGACAATTGGCATAGAAGTGATCTATTTCGGTGTCCAGCCCGAAATTTGATCTCTCAAGGTTTTATCGGTGTAATCGGAATAAGTTTAAATATCGAAATATAGGAATTTTTTTCTGTCATTTTATGGAAAGTGTCCTATTTCTTTGTCCATAGCTGTGTATATATATGTTGTTTTTACGCCAGTTAGCCTTTATTTGTTGTTGCGTAGTGTGGCTCCAGTGTTGTTGTTGGTGGGCTCCACATTTTGCTTACTGCGTTCTTATTGGACAGTTTGGCTCACTGAAGTTGTTATTGTTGCTAGTTTCATTTGCACCTATCAGCGATGAGAGCAACACCGATAGAAAATAACTGGAGCAACAACAGCAGCATGAAGAACTTAAAGCACACACGCACAGATTGCATAAAAGCAACTCATAATAATTGCAAAAAAAAAAAAAAATAATGTAATTTAGGTAAATTTAAACAAATGTTGTTTGTGTGCAACATTGTCGAAACATGTTTGAATATTTTAATAAATTGAAATATAATTTTATAAAGAGCCGTGGCCAAATTTCTTAATTTGCGCAAAATTTGATAAAAATGTTCAAAATAGTTAAAGCAAACAAAACAAATGAAATATTTCAAAATATGTAAGTTTGCTGTTAAAGCTTAACAGTCGCTGTTAAGGCTAACAGCAACCCCGATAAAGGCTACTTGGCACCTATTGGCGTTTATGTAGGTGGAGCCACGCGTTGCTCTTCGTACATAACACACACACACACGGACATACACACTCTCAAGTACATAAGTGCGTGTTATATACAAAGTTCAAGCTTTTGCCATGTGACAACAGGTTGAAAAAATGTCCATTTATTCTTCTATTTACCTGTGGTCATTCTACTCTTTCACTGTGTTCATGGTGTTATTGTTATTGTTGTTGTTGCAATGTTAGTTCTACCTTTTAATTCCAGTTCATTGCAGCTTTTAATTAAATGTTGGCACACTAAATGCGACAAAACTGTCCAAATGCAAAATAAAAGGCCGGAAAAAAAAACAATATAAAAAAAGTCAAATGGCAACCCTTTTTAATGTTTGCACCCTTTGTACACTGATTTGAAAAAATGTTCTTGTTGTTTTTGTATATTTTTTTTTTTGGTTGTCAGTTGCCTTTCCGCCTTTTTTTTTATTATTATTATTTTTTTTCCTTTAGCTGCCAAGCGCATGATTAGGGCACTAAATGACGTTTCTTATTTCATATCATGGCACATTTGATACTCTCTCTCCATCTCTCACTCTCTCTGTCTCCACCTCATCGTGCCACAATGTCATTTTTTATAGATTGTCAGTGCAATCGTGACAAAAATCAGATACGCTTCAGACTTTTGCCGAATATATTAATTTAGTTCACTTAATAAAGAAATCGAAAAGAATAATTCACAACAAAGATACATTTTCTTATTGTCAGTTTTCTCGTATGTATACAATAGAAACTCTCGTGGCTGAAGGAATTCTGTGGTCCCAAGTTATGTTTTTAAAACAAAACACATGCCGATAAGTGTACGCTCCATTGGATGAAAAAAATACAATATATAGAACCATGGGTGTTCCGACAACGGAAGTTTTGACTGCATATATGATACATACATACACATTTGTCTGAAGTGTACTCTTCGAAAGACGAAAAAGTCAACACAAATCAAGTTTCTTTCATTGAATTTTTTTGTTTATCATTCTTCAATTTCATTTTTTTTTTTTCAAACTTATTAGTGACTTTGACACCTCTTTTTTGAGTAAACAAGCGCTCTAGATTTCCGTTAGCTAATGAGTTTTTAAGCCAAAAATTTTTGTTTCTAAAATAAAATAAATGAACTTGCAAAAAGAATTTCTAAATAAGACTTGTCTTGATTGAATGCAATGAATTAATTGATTGAATGAACAATGATCAATAGCAGAAGCAGAAGAACATTGGACAGACAGACATAGAGAGCGAATGAATGGAGCCAAAGGGCCAATGATAATGCAAGAAAGACAACATTGCACATTCAGACATAAAAAGCCAATTAAAAATTTATAATAAAGATGTAAAGACTCCAAAACAGCATTAGAGGCTGAAGGCAACAATAATAATAATAATACAGAACAACCCCAAAAACGTAAAGATAACATGTAATACGGCGTGGGGGGTGATTGGGGTGTGGGGGAGGGGTAGGTGGAGTGGTTGGTAGCAATGTAAAGTGCTTCCTTACATGCAAGCGAAGCGAAAGCAAAGTGAATGCGCTAAATTAGATGTAAAATAATGAACATTTCAATTAAAATAATTAATATTATAGAAGCATTGGCAGTGCGGCAACAACAACAACAACAAGAAAAACCACAGGCAAACGCACTAAGCACTCAATTAACCATTTTAATGATTATGGACCAACAATGCTGAGCGTTAAGCTCAAGTGAAATTATTTTAAGGTTATATACGCGCAGGTCCTTTTTAATTATAATTAAACATGCGAGCATTTTGGATGCGCAAGCGAACATTACCAACACACCACCACCTCTTACACACACACACATATATAGAGCACATTTGAAATAAAGACGTTTGTTAGACAGACAGACTCACAGACTTATAGAACTCCTCTCTCTATGCACACAACAACAGGCACATAGCATATAATCACTTAGCAAGCCGCGTGCAAGCGACATTGGCTGTGGCTCTGACAGTGGCAGCAGCAGCGGCAGTGGCGGCGGCGGCGGCGGCAGCGACATCGTTCGAACGTTGTTGGCAGGATTCGTTGAGCGCGTAACATTTAAAATTAATGCCGCTCAAGTGCGTTTTGATGGCAAAACACGTGGCCATCGTACATACACACACACACATATACACAAACGTGAAGCAAAATCCAAGTGAGCCGCCAAATGCTCATCATAATCAACAACATTCGTTCGCTCAGCTCATCCACAGATTGACTACAAATAATGACGATGCTGATGATGATGATGATGATGACGATGATGATTATGGCGGTGTGTGCAAGGTTCGTTGAAATTTTCTATTTTTTATGGCCTTCTTACTGCTGTGGGTGAAAGGTAAGAACAACCCTCCATTTTATATTGTGTAAAGTAAAATAAATTGCACGCTAATTGCTCATGTTCAATTAAAAGCGTACACACACACACACACACACACACAAACTTAGAGTGCGCGCATAACTTTGGTAGACAATTACATATGATTATTGAAACGCATTTCGCTTTGGTTTGCTTCTTTAGACCATCTGTCTGTCTGTCTGTCTCTCTGTCTTGTCTAGCTGACTTGCTGCCTGCCTGTCTGTCTGCGTGTCTGTCTCTTGACTACCGTCAGCGGTTTACTTTCCCAAAGTATGCAACACAATGCTCTGTATTCCTTGTTTATCCTTTGCGCAAATAATTGCCTAATTGCTGAGCCCAAGGTGAAGGCCCACAGTTGAAAAACGGCCACATTTGTGCATTTAAATGAATTATTTCTTTTGCAAATCCATTGTGTCTGTGTGTGTGTGTGTGTGTGTGTGTGCGTGTGAGACAATGCTTCACTTCAGCATATTCCTTGGTGGTACTAATTGGCATATTTCAATATCGAAATAAACCGAACAGGGTTGGTGTTGATGACACCGGCAACGTTCGTAGTTGGCAATGGTGGTCGCATTGCAATCACGCAAACACACACACACACACACACAGCCAGACAGACAGATAATTTTATCGTTTCGTTACGTTTTTCTTCTTCAGTTACGTAATTAATCGCTTATGCAAATAATGTAAATTTTAAACAAACGTTGTTTCACTGTCAAATGTGCGCTCATCTGCTTGTCTGTCTCCCTCTCTCTCTCTCTCTCTCTCTCTCATGCACTCTCGTTTACTTGCCGTCACTTATTCTTTGGCCTGTTTGCTCAAGTCCTCAAAGTTCTCGTTTCAATTGCCGGCCAACGGACGCTTTTCCGACAATTGATTATTGTCTTTAACAGTTACAGCTACAGTTATCAACAAGGAGCACCCTTCCATGCTGCCTGTCTCACTGTCAACATCTTTGAGCGGCACTCTTTATGACATTCATACTGTTTACACAAGCTGTTGTGGATTTTTGTTGGCGGCCGCCATTGGTTGCTCCCTGTAAGATGCCGTTGGCAACAATTCTGTCGACTGCCTTCTAGTCTCACTGACACAGCATCTCTTCTTCGTTGCTGGTTTTGAAGAAATCCACATTATTCTACTCTATGTGGCTACAATGTGCATTATAACCTCAAACCATTTTGGCTTTCAGTTAATTTACATACAAATTCTTGCCAATTATTAGCTGACTTTCATCAGATTGCCTCTGACACATTTAAAGTCCTTTTTCTCATATGTATGAGCATTGTACAAACTCACAAATGCTCAAATTACAAAAGTTCAGCGACAAATGCAAGAACAACGTTGAGTGAATTTTTTTCCTTAAGAATTAAATTGTTATTTGTTCATATCAAATACATGTGTGTAATTGCGTGTGGATGTATGTGTGTGTGTGTGTTTTGGAATATTTTGCGGTGACTGTCATCGGGTTTATTAAAATAGTTTGTCGCGCAACAGTTTTCGTCTTTATTGTTGTTGCGGTGGCCGTCATGACAGCGGGTTGTACGGGCAGGGTTGCCAGCTAATTGCATCTTATTGTGTGCTTTGATTGTTGATCACTTTGCTACTTTGTAGTTTATCACACCTCTTTTTCACGCCGCATATTTTATTGCGTTGCGACGATGAAAAAAAAAAACTATCAAATTACATATTTTTTTCTTTAGTTTAATTAACACGCTATAAAATATGCAAAGGCATTAAATGACAACACGTTTATTTTCGCGTTCTCACACTAATAATTTTATGCAACTAAATATTTGCAAAGCGCTTCATACATACATACATATGTATATGTGTATGTTCGTAACTTTATAATTCATGAAGATTTGCTACTTATTCGCGCTGTCTAAATCGTGCACAACACCAACAACATACATAATATGTATCTTTAAGGGCGCATAAAATATTCGTTGGCTGGTCAACATTTTTTTTGCGGACCTCAGCGAGGCAACAAAAGTGCATAAACTTTAATGTAAACGCAAAATAAATAATAAATTATACACATTTTTGATCAACACAAATAACCAAACCAAAAGTAATATCATTAACAGGCATGAGGTAAAGTTAAACGCAACATTGAGGGTTCTAAATGGCTATGCATCACATAAACACACACACACACACACATACATAGAGACTAACTACGTGGTGTACGCCGGCGCGCCACTGATTAAACGAGATAAGAGCGAGTGAGCACTGCAAGTGACAGGCGGGCTGGCGGGTTGGACTGTCGTTCGCTGCAGCAAGTCAAAATTAATTAGAATTTACAGTAAATCGCACAAAAATGTCAACCGGGACACCGGTGTGCGGTCAAAAAGTGAGTCAGTTAAAGCACAACAACAGTACAATAGACCGCAAGCTAAGCAAGCAGCAAAGGCGAAGGCAAAAAGAAAATGCGCACAAACTTGGCTAAATTGAATCAATTCAACGCGCCAGGCTCATTAATCATCGCGTACGAAAAAAGAGGGGCGCCCAAAAGGGTTGCAAAACTCAAAAAGAAAAATAATGTCACGTAATATAAAAAAAAAAGAACTTCTGAGAAATATTTTCAGTTTGTATATCCCACTTACATTTATTCATTTGGCGTTTAAAACAAGCAAAAAAAAAATAATATATGTATGTATGTCGCATTCAACTTAGAGTATAGCATAACATTATATATAAAGAGGCAGTTCAAGTTCAAGTCATTTAGAAAGAAAAGTTGAAGAAGAAAAAACAAAATTCATAGTCTTTACTCATTACGACTAATTTCAACTAACTTGAAATAAGTGTGTGTGTCTGTGCATTGACTGACTTGCATTCAAACATTCACAGCTGCAACATCAAGTTGCACGAATGCGAAAATAGCCTATTCTATTTAATTTTATAGAATTCACACAACTTATTCATTATCCTCATCGCTGTCATCATCATCATCATCCGAGTCCGTAATATCGGCGATCAATGCACGTACAAATTCGTCACGATTCTCATTGATTAGCGTGGCCAATGACCTATTATCACCACAAATCTGTTGAATAACAGTTTCCATTATGGTTGGATCCTGCAGTACACTGTCACGCAAAGCATTAAACAGCGGATCACGTCGCAGAAACCGCATTGGATCGTCCTCTTCGTCGTCGTCGTCGATATCAGTCCATTCATCGTCGGCACCAACACCGCCCGCAGTCGCCGCATTACCTGGCTGAATCGTTGGTGGCGCTGGCAGTGTGCTCGGTATGCCCTCAATCAAGTATTCGATAGCGACCTCAACATTATTGTAGCTTGCGGCCAGGGCACGGCGTGCTTCTTCCTCCGGATAGCCCATAGCGATTATTTGTGCCACATGGTCCGTGTCGGCATCGCTTGTGTTGGTATTAGCACTTTTTGGTGTTGTTGTTGCATTGGCACTGTTGTCATTTGTAGCCGTTGTTGACGCCTCAGCCGCCTTGGACGTCGGTGGTGTGGCAACAACTTCTGGCTGTTTCAATATCATGACAACCATAAATTTCTTTACATCAATATCGCAAACACTCAGCTGATCGTCGTTGTTCAGCACCTTCCCATTATAAATGAGTTTTTGCAATTCGGGCTGCACGCCCACATCCGAATACAGCGATAGTTCACGTTTTACATCGTAAACCGTTTTTGTGTCTTCAATATCGATGACAAGTTGCTTACGCGCCAATGTCTTGATTTGTAGCTTCATTGCAACAAGCAGACACGTGGAAAAATTGAACCGAATTTAAGCAATCGTTACGATTGAAACCGTTTCTGATAAACAAGAGACGAACTGATCGGTGGTACACCGGCAATTTCACTTTGGTTTTTTTTTCTTTATTTGATATGATGGGTTCTAGAGTGCCTACGGAGGTAGGGAGACAGAGACAAACAAACACGTTCGGTAGCCTGCTGTCGCTCGCCGGCCGCATGACAAAAACGAAACTGCATGAAAGACGAAAATGTGGCGAAATGAAGCACTTTCGCGTCAAAACACAGCGAAGAAGCAGACCGGCACTATGTTAGAAATGCGCATGTTTGCTTGCAAAACTCTATATCATAAGCTATTTCAATACGCCTGTTTCATTTGTCGTAATTAGTGTCAAAAGAGCCCAGTTTGTGTGTCTTGTGAAGTTGAAACACGAAAATATTGAATGCGCATATGTTTGCTTGCGAAACTCATGACATAAGTCATTTTTGCATGCACACATTGGCTAGTGATAAAAATACCGATAGTAACGATCGAAGCGAATCCCGAATACTCAGTGTGCTAAATATTTAGAACGCTGAACGCGATAATGTGTTGTGATTGAGTCAAGCACATGGTGAATACCAACATTTTTTTATCAATTAATTTTTCCGTTACAAGAAAAAACCTTAATACATACTCAAAATCTTAATGTGTATTGTATGTTTTCGTTTTTTTTTTATTTTTCTAGAATAAAAAAGTAAATGACAACTCATTTATGTTATTCTTTTGATTTTGCTTTTAAATTGTTAATGGCATTCTTGTCGTTGTCTTTGCCTGATGTTGGCCGTTCACAATTTTAAATAATCACCCCATTGGGAAATTTCGATGGAAACCCCTTTCATTTATATATATGTACATTTCTTTATTTATTTTATGCTTTTCTTTTCGGACGCAACAACAAGAACACTGATTTATTGCTTTGGTCACTTGCTTTATATGCCGCGGGGGAACATGCCAAAAGGCAACAACAAAGGGCACAATGTCGTCTAACGGGATATGGAACAACGAACAGCAACAACAAGTACAACAACTTTGAAAAGTTTTCTGACCCGTAAAATGCAAGCATAACTTACAACAACAGCAGAAACAGAACAGAGCAGAGCAGAACAAGTGTGGCGGCATCCGTGTCCCAATGTCCCGTACCCTCATCTATCAAAATTTGCTGCGCGCTCTTTAGGGTTAAAAACACATTATTTTGTTAGTAATTGAAGTTTTTAGTTTTCATTAGCAGAGCAAAACAACAACAACAACAAAACCTCAGTAAATAAGTTCTTTATTCATTCTCTCTATGATTTCATTCCTTTGTCCTTTTTTTTTTTTTTGTAATTTTGTGATTTAAAGACCAAATCCTAATCATTTGTACATTATTTTACTTTTACCTTAATTTTAGTTGTTTTTTTAGGCTGAAGATTGTGTTCTCTGTAAATGGTTTATTCGAAAATATACGGCGTGACAATTTGGATTTTGTTTGGCCGCCATTTTAACTATTGATTTTGAAATTAATTTTTTTTTTTGGCTTTAAAATTCAATTTGAAAACTCGATTTTAAAACGGAAATCAGCAAAAGCACCGAAAAAAAAAACAAGAAACGAATAAAAATTCGCACACGTGCACATTAAAATTGCAACACAAAAGTAAATCATGTGAAATATGTGAAAAACGTGTTGCTGATATTGATCGGCGCCAAGGAAAAAGGACAAACAGCGTAAAGTGTGTAAAAATTGTATGAATTTTGGTGATTTCACAAATGGCAATCACTTAACACGCTGTTAACACACACATTAGTCGTACTTGAGCGCACTCACACACACACACACACACACACACACACAGACAAACAGAGACTTACAGTGAGCTCGTTTGTTAATGGGCGGCGGGCCAATGAATAGCACAGAAGTAAGTAACCTGCAACAAATGCAAGAATATTGTTTGCCTGGGAAAAGACCAAAAGCACAATATTTGTACGGCTGCCAGTGACAACGCCAAAGGCATCAGCAGTAGCACTAACAGCGGCGGCGACAGCGGCAGCGGCAGCGTTGGTGGTGGCAAATGCACTTTTATTAAATTTAAACGACACCAATATTAGATTAGCGC
This sequence comes from Phortica okadai, assembly GCA_034638295.1. Lineage (NCBI taxonomy): Eukaryota > Metazoa > Arthropoda > Insecta > Diptera > Drosophilidae > Phortica > Phortica okadai. Next base: position 53,944,200 of record CM067848.1, on the reverse strand, counting down.
TGCCCGGCAACCACGACAGCGTCGTCTGTCCGCTCACTCGCATGTTTGCCAAAGCAATAAACAACCCTTCGGCTTGTTGTATGCCATGTGATGCCATTTGGTTCATAATCGAATTAAAATTTAGTGTGTCCTTGCAGTCAAGTCGAAAGCATACAAGCAGAAAAAGTCATTAAAATCCTTGATCATCATCAGATCAGCTTAAGCAAAATCATATTGCAGCTACAATGTTTGCACGCAAATTTACTGGTTCGCCATTGATTTCAATCAGCATCAGCAGCAGCATCGCTGGCGATGACGATGACAAAGACGACAGCAACAGCAATAGTAGCAACTGCAACAACAACAACAGCAACAGCAAGAGCAACAAAAGGAACAACAACAGCAACGATGACGAAAACGAAAACGACGTCGACTACAATGAAAGCGCAGCGACCGGCACGTGTCGTTTGTTGAGTTGCTTGGTCACCCGAGATAAGAAACAAGCGACGCGTGCGTATTGCAACCGAGTGTCGTGCACACTCTTACACACACACACACACACATACATGTAAGTATATTCGTTGAGTCAAGGTTGCTGACTTGTCAACGATATCAATCAGATCAGACAATAGTTGAATGAACTACGTTTATTTATGACTTTAAATCCGATTGCCGGATTTACGCACATTACTAATAACAATTACAATTTTTTTTATATACGAGTACATACATATATTTATTTAATTCAGTTTTCAATAGAGTGACACTACTAAACAACTCTACAACTTTGACATTGCTTCGATATAAGAAATTGTTTTTAATAACACTTGTCCCCCAATGCTATAAGTAGTTATGTATGTGTATTTAGTAAAACCAACATTTCTCATAGGTAAGTTTTTCTACATTTTATCAGCCGACAATAATTACGTTATCACAGACAAGCCCCATATGATTCTATACAAGAAATTCGTTTGCCTGCGTAAGGATATAAAAGTTGCAAAGAATTTTCGATTCCAAATTCAAACAAGATCTTAAAAATAGCGCGCTGGAGACAAGGTTGAAGTTGAGGCTTCTGTGAGGGACTTGAAATGGTTATTGGAGAACCAATATGTATCTTCTCTAGTTTGACTAAAACCTCCCATGCTTTAAACAATTGTGTTGCTTTTCTATAAATACATATGTATTGTACAGAAATGCAATATGCATACATACAATATAAATATGCATAAAATTTAAACAAGCCGTTATGGAAAATGTAAAACAGTGCACATTGTAATAGAATCAAGCTTAGCGAATCAGAAATTTATGAGTCCAATCCATCAATGCCATAATTTAACCACATTGCGTACGGTAGCAGAGTAGAGCAGAGCACAGCACAGGATGGCACATCATTGCGCAGCATGAAGAAGTGAAATCGTGTAATAAAATTAGACTTTGGTGGCAGCGACTGTGACAGTCACTAATCGCTTCCCACGATCGCAGTGCTTTGCCATCGCCGCCACTGCGCAGTAGCAGCAAACGGAGATTTCAATGGGCGCCCGTTGCTTTCATTAATCCGTAAATTAGAAGCACTGAATGAAACTACACACACACACACACACACATACATACATATATAGGCAATGGTTGACTGGTTGTGTGTATGTCTGTCTGTCTGTCTAGTTGACTGTCGTTGACAAACAAGCGAACAATCGCTCGCTCAACTAATTTCGGCGAGTGTACGTGTGTATGAAAGGGCAGCTCACCCCATCCTCATTCTCATCATCATCGGCATCATGAAAATCAGTGGCGATTAAATGAAACTATTTTCTAAAAGGCAACCACCCCTAATTTCAAAGTCATTGCCAAAATTTAATGTCACACTCTTGAGCGTATTTTTGTTGTAGTGGCTGTGGTCGTGGTGCGGTGCGACGCGACGCGAGGCGACGCGGCACAGTGTGGCATGAAGTGCTATGGCAGCGTGCCGTTAGCTTTCATTTGTTTGCTGTTTTTGGCTATGCCGGGCATTATCGTCATGACAAGATACAAAAACAAATGAGATTTATATTTATTAAAACTGAATTAGCTCAAAACGCTGAGGTTGCTGTCAGACTCATCAGAAACAGAAACGCACTTGGGTCATGGCTCATTCATGCATGCAAAACATATACATACATACATACATATGTATATGTATGTGTTTAAAGAATAAAAAAAATAAACCAGGGCGTGCGAAAGAAAGGTTAACATTGCGCATAATTAAATTAATAAACACATGAAGTGGAAAAAATCGAAGCATAGAATAATTTTTTTTACCATCATTTAGCAATCATTTTTATTGAAATATCATACTTAAATATATTTAAGTAAGAAGAGACTTTCATTTAATGACCTAATAGAGAGAGTGAGAGGACAGAGGAACCCGCTGGGACACTACGCAAAGACATGTCACGCGTCGAGTAGTCAGCCGATGTTTGGAAAGAATCAAACCACACATGTGGGATGATCTGTTAAAATATACACATGAAATAGTATTGCATCTGTTAGGTGTACATCAGCGGCAGATCAATAAAATTGTTCGGATTGTAATATAAATTATTTGTTTCATTGTGAACTCAATCAAATATTTAATAGATATAGTTTCATACACCGATCTGACTACTTTGATGGGAAGTCATCTTATTTTAGCTGTCCACAAATTGTTTAAACTATTTAACAATACCGGTGAATCTGTAACTCAACACAATATACATACATATGTATTAGGTCCGATTGTCGACGAACCAATATTGGATGTGATTGAACATGTTTTAAATACAGTTTACAATTGTATGAAAGTATTGTTTTAATTACCTTTAGGCCCGCCTGCAAAAGTGGATTCAAATCAAGATTAATATAAGTGGAGGCCATTAGACTGCCAGCGCTGAAGCTGTCAACGGCATTGTTAGATTCTGTGTCATTCATGTTGCAAATAGTGTAGGCGGGCGTTAGTGGTAGCGGCAATTGCACCAGCGGCGCAACCACCTTAAGCATTGCAGCGACGCTGCTCTCCCTGCTGGAGCTGTCGCTGTTCTTGTGCGCCGGTGTCGGTGCTGGCGCCATCGCTGGCAATGATTCGGGCATTATGCGCTGTATATGTTTGCTCGTATTGATGCGGCAACTGTAAAAAAAAAGCACGAGAGCGATCAGCCTTTGAAAATGCACTCAATAAAAATAACGAAAAAAAGGAAACGGAATCATTCGGTTATATGTACAAACGGCAGGTTAACTATAAAATTATGTGTCATATAAAGAAAACAATTCACATTTTAAATGCGAAGTGCGTATTTCTATTTATTTAGTCTCAGTTTTGGTAAAGTTTTGTTTCTTGTTAACTTATTTTCTTTTGTTTTTAAATTAAATGTAATTATAAAATAGTAGCACGTCTTGGTTGCAGCTTGCAAAACTTAATTAAATTATTTAACGCAATTTTACATATTAAAAAAAAAAAAAAAAGGGTGAACACAGCTAATAAGTTATAATATCTTTTTAGCGCTGCTGCAGGCGCTTCTTAATCTCCTCCGCCAGTTCGGCAAGCGGCACATTAGCCTCTTGACGTGTGGCAACGTCGCGCAGCTTGACAATGCCCTGATCCAACTCCGAGTCGCCAAAAAGCACAGCCAATGGTATCTGATGTTCCTCACAGTGTTGCAATTGCACAAGCAACTTAGGATTCAGTTTGTAAGAGTGTTCCGCCTAAACGACATCAAAATGTACAAAGAGAGAAAAAGAAATAGCGATGAAAATCAAAATATTCTGTAAGAATATAAGTAGAACGTTAGCTATCCAACAGATTAACGCACCTTTATGCCATTCGCCCAAAGATCGTTGACAACGCTCATGCGTTTCTTGTGCAAGCCTTTGTGTACGGACGCCACATAGACCTCAACATCGTTGGTGCGCAACTTGACGCCACTGGCAGCGTATTTTGCCTCGAGCACAGCAAAGATACGTTCAACGCCAATCGAAACACCAACGCACGGCACAATCTTGCCCTTAGCATCGAACATGCCCACGAGGTTATCATAGCGACCACCACCGGCCACTGAACCAACGGTGCCCTGTTCGCCGCCATCGCCGTTCTGCTGTGGCGCCACTGTTTTCGTCGGTTCCGCTTTCAGTACACACTCATAGATAACGCCCGTGTAGTAGTCGAGACCACGCGCCAAACTTAAATCGAAGCTGATCTTTTCCTTTAAACCAAATAGTTCACAATATTCAAGCAACAGCTTCATGCCTTCCAGACCCTTGACAGCATTGGGAACCGCTTTAAGCGATGGATGGGCTAATAATTGCTCAACAAGTTCAGCGCCGCCGCTCAGGCGAACAAACTCGCCAATCTTATCCGCAGTTGCACTGTCTAAGCCTTTCTCGTCGATCATCTCCTTGCGCACCTCCGACCATGGCGACTGAAATAAATATGAATGTTATTAACTTAAATGGCAATTGTTTGATTGATTTTATGCAATATACCTTATCCAGCTTGTCTACGGCCGAGCATATAGTGCGAAATTTATCCGTTGGCACACCACATGCTTCAAACATGCCGTCCAGCAGTTGACGATGATTTAGCTTAATAACATAGTCGCCAATATCGAGCGTATCGAGTATTTCGGCAACAATCTTTACACACTCAGCATCGGGCACCATTGGATCGAAACTGCCAGCAATATCGAAATCGCATTGATAGAACTCCCGATAGCGACCACGCGTCATTGCCGGATTGTCACGTCGATAGACTTTCGCGATGTGATAACGTTTGAGTGACGAAATTTTACTCATTGCCAAGTAGCGTGCCAAAGGAACTGTTAGATCGTAACGCAGCGATAAAATTTCACCGCCTTGATCCTTGAGATCGTAAATAAGCTTTGAATCCTCGCCATATTTACCGGTTAGAACCTCCTAGAAAAACAATTAACAGAACAAATGTATCAAGTCGATTGGTCATATTAAATGGGTAAGACTATCTATCTGTTTACTGACCTTCAATTCAAACACTGGCGTATCGATCGCCTCACCGCCGTGACGTTTAAATACGGCGGTGATCTTGTCCAACACGCCCTGACGCAGCGTCATCTGTTGAGGCGCATAGTCACGTGTTCCCTTGGGTGTCTTCAGTGTGAACTTTTGTGGTTGACTGGGCTCATCGTTGAGTTTCGCTTTGAGCGCCAGAAGCCGCGCGACCTCCTCATCGATCTGTAAATGTTCAATTAATCTGCCATTAGTATAATACAAATCATATCACACTGTTGGCTATAACACGCTAATGCTAACCTTATGCAATTGTTGTTGTTGTTGTTGTTCGTGACCAGCATTCACATCAGATTCATTATTGTTGGTTGTATTAGGCATTGACTTTGTATTATCGTTTAATGTATTCGCTGACGTTGAGGCGGCAGCAGTGGCAACAACAATAACGCCGCTGCGACCACTACTGACACCATCAACACCACCACCACCAGTGCCGTAGATACCGTTACAAACACCACCAATAAAAATGCGCGCGGCATTTATTTGCGGTTGGCAACGTTGAAGGAGTACAAATGCACTTTGCCGGCCAATTGAACGCAACATTTTCTTTTTGTTTTGTTTGATTTTTTAATTCTGATTTGAACAATATATTGAATTCTTAGAAATGCAAAAATCTGCAACTTTCAAATTTCTTTCTTTTTTGGTCTCTTTTTGAACTTTTTTAATGCTTGGTTTCGTATTCAAACCTAGACAGACAACAACAACAATAATGAAACTGATTAGAATCTATTTCTTCTTTTCTTTATGAATGTTAGTGCTAAACTAATTTATCAATAGGTTTTAATTATGTACTATTCTTTTTTGTAATAATAAATAAATGTGAGAAAAAAAAAAAAACCAAATAATAAAAATAAATAATTTGTAGTTAAGTTTTATACAAAATATTCGTGCAATGTGACAAAAGCGTTAAAACAAAATGGCAAAATTCAATTGTGTACTACTTTTGAATAAAACAAAGCAAAAAAAAATAAATAAATAAGTGAAGGCAAAAAATGAAATGAAACAAAGCTTCGAATTTGCGTAAACTACAAACATTTAATAATTTTTTTTTTTTTTTTTTGTTACAAAAAGCTCAAATTGTTTTATTCTTTACAACTACGAAAACCCCAACTTGTCGGCTGAGGCAAGATGCGAAAAAAAATATTGCGTTCCATCGACCTCAACAAGTATTTTTTATTGCAGTTTATTTACATTACTTTTCAACAGGTTAAGCACTTTTTATTTTGGCTTATTTCATTTATTTTTTTTTTTTTTGTATTTGTTTTTTTAATTAATTTAGATTTTCTTTTTAACACTTTTGCACAAATGTCACAAATAAACGGAATAAAGAAAGTAAATCAATCGCGTTGATTCATTTGAATAGATTAAGAGAGGACAGGATGCAATAAGATTACCCTTTGACAACAAACATGTTTCAAGGACAATAGTCGTTATACATAGACATATAAACAAAATGATCCAATTACAGCATTCACACTCACACGAGACGAGTGTATGCATTTGCCAACAAAGAAAACAACAGCATGAAACAGCTGTAAGTGTGCGCACAAACAGATCAGTGTCAGTGAAGAGGAAGAACTAGCAAATCACTAGATCAGCTGATTATCAACATGCGTTCGCTTGCAATCAGGTTTTGCTTATAATAAAAAAAGAAAAAATAAAACAATCACACGAAGAAGACTTTGACTATAAATCGTTAGCAGGAATATTGCTTACCATATCAATATGATGTTTATTGATACCCTGACACTTGGAATTCGAATGCATTTGTCAACCAACAACACGAAAGCAATCATAATGTGCTGCATATACAAAGCAACAGACTAAATAACATGTGTTCGCATATGAAGTCTTGTTTAAGAGCGCATTTTCTTACTGCTGATGCTGTTGAGCAGATGAAAATTTGTATGCTGCCACAACAAACCGCAACAAAAAACTGGAATGCATGTCAGACCACCATGTGATGCTCGACTATGCAAACCAACAACAAACTCCACGCAACAATAACGCGGAAATCAGCTGATTGCGCTGAACATGAGCTAATTGGAATTGTGTTGAGTGAAGTGGTGCATAAAGTGAATTGCCGTTAAAATACAGTCAGCGATAAATAATTAGTAACGTTTTGCGTATAAATGCGACCGAATTTTTATTTGAACAAAAAAATATATACATACATATATATGTATATCAAAAATATCAAAACTTAAAGAAAAAAGAAAAACATTGCAAATAAAATTGGGACTTATTTGATTGAAAATGACTGTGTTAGCCTAGTTTTGCCTTCATTTAACTGATGCCTACAAGAGCCAGTCACAGGCATATTCACATTAGCCTTGAGCATGCTTTTTGAATGTTCGAAAATTTAAAAAAGCAAAAAAAAAAAAAAAAACGAACCAACGCCAAGAGCAAACAAAAACTTCGAGCTATAAATTCGAAAGTTTTAATGTTTTTGTTGCTTTGTTGCCAACTCTTATTGACGAACCACAATAATGTACAAATTACATGTAATCATTTTTTGTTGCCAATGAACTAACTGGATACAAAAAGCAACAACAAAACTTAAAATGCCAACGTAGCAACAGATTTTTATGGAATGAAGCTGTAGAGTGAATCAGCTCAGCGCAGCGCGACTGTAAGTCTCGTCAATATTGACAACGACCCACCGCCCGCACGCTCGCCTGCAACCACCAACACCGTGAGCAGCACACATGATGAAATGAGCTATCGGAATGACGTATGCAAGTGTGTGTGTATCTATGTATGAGTCTGCGCTGCATAAAACAATGCAGCTAAGATGATTTTATCGTGATGATGAAAGACATGGTTACTATTACGCATCATGGTAATGCAACAGGGCACTGGTCATTGGGACGCAAAAATACAAACAAAGCGCGTTATGTTTTGTAAGGAATTTCATATAAGTGCGCGTGTTTTATTAAAGCATTTTGCGTTAAAAAATGGTGCGCCAAAACCAAAGAAAAAAGGATAACTAATTAATATATATATATATATATGTATATATGTATGCATGTATTATGTATACGTGTTTCGAAAAGTTCTTGGCCAAATTGTTGTCATTTGAAGACGTGTCGCTATAATCGAACGACGTTTTTTTTCAATTACACATACCTTTTCCTTGGGTTCCTTGGCCGCTTTCAGTTGACGCACCAAGTCGCCTTGTACTTTTATTTGCTCTAAAATTTGTTCGCGTGTTTCACTCATATTCTAATTGGAACAACAGTGCGAAAAATATATATAGGCTTCAATTGGATAAATGCACCAAACGCGACACACACAATCGGCACGAAAAAAAAAACAATAAATAAGTTCAATTGGCCAACAAAAGCACTAACAAGACTTTTGAGGCACAATAATAAAACAAAACAATTCGCGAACTTTGTTTACTGCGTTACAGCACTTTATACGGAACAATGTTTGCAACAAATTTCTGTATTAAACCTTTTATTTGGCTTGGCTGAATTAGGGGTTCAGAAAATCTCACACACGCGGTGGAAGCAATACAATGTGCTAAAAAATACCAAAACTGTTTGGTTGGTTGCACTGCTGTGCAGTGCAGCACTTTGGACACAAGTGTTGACTGCAGGTTGACCAGCACTGAAAAATAACGGCCAAAACTTGTTTTTAAACAAAAATATAAAAACTCAGTAAACTCACAGAAAAAGTTGACGTTAACAAACAGATTTTATATTTAAATTTGGGTTCGCATTTTATTTTTTCTCTCAGTTAATTTTCAAAATTTATAAATTTCGTAACAAAAAAGCGTAACTGAACAAAAACGTACCAGTTTCTAATAAACGGTGCTTTGAACATTATCAAATATTTACTAGTTCAAATATTTTATAATAAAATAAGTAAACATGCCCGGTTACAAAAAACATATAGACGAAGCTTATTTAGACGATGCTGGTTACGATGTTGAAAACGGTCGTCAAATCGCTAAGCGCGCAAAAGCGTCCTATTTGGCACCGCCCGACGATATAAAAATGGGCAAGTATCCGCACCAACGGTCGAGACGCACGGTAAAAGAGTACATAGACACGGTGGCAACCAAACAAAAGCATCGACATAATGGTAACTATCAATTTTGCTATAGCCTATATGCACAAATATTTACTCTTTTATAGTTTATCTTTATGAAGAGCCACGCATGATGAGCCGTAATGGACTTACACCGCGCACAGAGCTCATGCAACCGATTGTAGAAAAAGAACTATACGCCGATAAGCATGACATCGGCGATACAACTGAGAACAACAATGCCAAGGCTGAAGTAATTTCAGCGCCATCATATTCGTGTAATTTTTGCGGTGCCCGTTTCAGCATCAAATCACTATTGGGCGCCCATCGGCGTACACACGACGATGACTTCAAGGCGCGCTACAATCCAAAGCGCACTTTTTCTAGCGCACTGCCAGCAAATGTCAATCAGTGCAAGTTTTGTGATAGAAAATTCGATCTGGAACGCACGTTGCACATACATCAGATGTGCCATTGCAAGAAAATACCGCCAGCACAGCGTCGCAAATTGGGCTACACTGAGCTGTTGCACGAGAAGAAAGCACCATTGCCAGCGATATTTCACAAACAGATGTCGCTAAATGATGAGAAATCGTACAAGCAAATGGTCTAACAAATGAAAAAAAAAAAACAAAATTTTGAACCATAAAGTTTTGATATTATTTTTTAACAATAGTGCGAATCTCGAAGATCGAACGACTCCAAGCAATTGATTTATACAATTTTATTTTTTTTTTTTGTGATTTGTTGGAAATTCTTTGTGATAACATATGTGTTCGTAAAGAGAAACAATTCGGAATGTATCTGCTGCATTTGTTGAAATTATCAAAAATCCATGCATCACAGGATTGTTACAATTTATTCTTTGCGATAAAAATAAAACATAAATTTGCTAAACGAAACAAAATGCATTCTTTTTGCAAAACAACTTTAACCTAATCAAGTATGTTTTCAAACGGTGAAAATAACCGATTTTTTTAATCAATTTTTCAGCATTTTCACAAAGAACACGTTTGACATTGGCGAAGCACATGTCTGGCACAAAGACAGACTACTGGATTAGTCAATGTGACGGGGGTTTTCGGCGTCGCTTGAAATTCACATTCTATTCCTCTTCTCTTGTAGTATTTATAAATCAGTTGTATTTCTTTTATACCACTTTAGCATTTTTCCAACGAAAAATAAAATAAAATAATTGTAATTAATACACCCTCTCACAAGAAAGCTGAATAAATCGTTTAATTGAATTATAAAATATAAAATCAAATGATTAAATGTCAAGTGTCTAAGTCTGCCACACAATCAATAACTTATTTACATGATGACAACTCGACACGACAGCATTTTTGTGATAATATTTCAATCAAAACTGTTATCAGTATGCATATATTGCTGTTGTTGTTGTTGTTTTATTTTATACACAATCAGAATCGTGACATACCAGAAGACAACTTCACGTAGCGTTGCTCATGTTTGCTCTAGCTTGTAACAAGCCTTCATTATTGATGCCGATAGAAGAACAAAGATAACTAAAAAAAAAAATAAGAATAATCTATTCAAATGCTTTTCACCCGCACCTTCCACCACATGACTGTACCATGACTTTCATTGCAGTTGTGAGATATTTTCTAAATTTGTATCATTGTTACAACTGTTAATTAATTTTTGCTAATTCACGTTTAACTAATACTCATTCACACTTTTTTTTCTTTCTCTTCCCACCTTTTATTGAGTTAATTCGCCTATTTTGTAGATCGTGATGTCTGTTTAAATGTTGCTTTCTCAGTTGTGATATTAATCTTAGAACTCGTTTGTCCGCTTGTAGACTGTGCTCACTTGTGGCGCTTCAATATTAAAATTAAGTTGATTTGTTAAATGAGAGCAGTTGATGGTTACAACTGAAGGTGCTAATAATCGTGCGTAACAAATTGCCGAATGTCTCTATTAAGATAGCGTGGTACTTAAGACAAATTAGATATGAAAACTTATGAAATTTTGTAAGGTAACTTCTAATACTTAGTTCGCCGGTCTCTCTCTCTCTATCTCTCTCTGACTCTCTTGATCAATATTACGCTCTATTTTTTCAAATACTTAGTAGTTATTTGCGTAAAGAAGAAAAAAAAAACTGTTAATTTGTCGCACTGATACGAAGATAGCTGAATTGACGGAACAACGACAAGACCGTGAAGCTTATTAATTTTTTAATATCGTGAAGCTACAACGACGACGGCAACGCCAACGATGATGTTTCGGAGCTTTATGAATATCGAGAAGCTACAACGGTGCATTACTGCTGTGCCTGTGCCGAGTGAAAATCGAAGGCAGTGAAATAAAGAATTCGCATAAATTGAAGTCTACGCGTTAACGCTTGACTTACGTGCCATCAGTCAATCGCGACTTTTTTCTCAGAACGCTTGTGTCCGGTGCTCCGCTCCGTTCCGATCCGTTCTGCTGTGCCAACACTTTAAACTCTTGTTTCTACGTTTATTGTCGTTTTTTAAAGTGTTTGATTTTTTGTTTTCTTTTTATTCCCTATACGTTCATTAAAATATTAATATTTATACAAAAAATAAAGATAAATTAATAATAATATTAAATTCAAACAGTATTCCAATCATTAATTATTATTTAATTAATTTTAAAATACAAATACCAACAAAATGAAGTAAGTACCATTTGGGATATATTTTTTTCTTCTGTTTTTTGTAGTTAAGTTATTATTTATATTCTTTATATTTTTGTTTCTTTTGTGTGAAAATAAATACAAAGCAAAAGCGAAAAAAATGCAATTTAACAAAAAACTGTTAATAATTTGCAATAATTTGTTAACAATAAACACATTTTATAATACATTTTGTTTTTTGCCACTTTTGATCAGTCATGTCTGACATTGAAACACATGTCTCATTCCCGCACACCACAAATTCATCAAAGACAACGGTTTTTTTTTTTGCTTTTTGTTTTTATAACACTCACAAAGTTAGTCAATTTGTAATAATAAAAAAAAAACAGCAACACTTGGATAAACAATTAAAAATAAAATGTTATTGTCATCGATAATTTTGAGCAACTTTTTATAGGCGTTTAATTATATCCTTAGTAAAGTCTCTACAGCTGAAAGTTTGTTATCGTTCAATCACATGCGCTCAATAAAGCGCATTAAGCTGCACAGCAAAGTAAATTACGATTTGCTGTATGTTAAAGGCTGCGCAAAGTCTTTTATGCACATTTTAAATTAAAAACTGTGAATATATTTACTGAGCCTTCATGCGAAGTAACAGGTACATGGCTAGATCGTTTGGTCTTGTCATCCTGGTTCATACATTTGGTTTGAAATAAACCATAAATTTACCTTGGCACATAGTGTCGACAGGGTATAAAAACAGAACCAATCAGAAAGCTTTTTTAATAACAAGTGCCTTCAGTTAATTTGGTGTATTTGACACACATTTCGATAAGATTATTGACATCTTTTCGCACTCTTAACAAGTTCCGGTGGCATAATTTATATCTACAAAACAAAAAAGAGAAGCGAAAAATCTTCACTTCACTACAAAATTTTTTCTCAGCACAATAATGACTCATTTGGCAAAAACAGCAACAAAACTCGTTTTTTAGCGCAGTGTTTTTTTTTTTTAATTGTTTGCATAAATTAGAGATTTGTGTATGAATTATTAATTCTAACAAAAAGCGAATGCACTTTCAATAATGCCAAACAAGTTTGATGTATCAGTCAACAACACTTGCTGCATACCCTCTTTTCTTTTTTTGGTTGTTTTGCATTAATTTTTTGCTTTTAATTATTAAGAAAAAATGCAAGTAATTGTCAGCGACGACTTTGAACGCAAATGACTTGACAAGAAGCAGGCGAAAAAAACAACCACAAAAACGTGTGTGATAAAGCTCAAAATATCATCAAAACCCAATTACGACTTATCGAATAAACTTAATCGTCTGGGTTATTTTTATTTACTTTTTTTTTTTTATTTTTTGCTTATTTGGCATTTTTTCATTAATACACGTGATCATAAACTTATTATATACGTTTCATTCTATAAAAATGCCATCATAGATATAAAATTTCATACATTTCATATTTGCAGAAAACAAATTTTTATTTTACTGCAAATTTGTACGATTTTTGCAATATTTAGCATTTATGAACACAATTTTTTTTTTTTTTTGTTGTGCGGTAGTTTGCATTTTTGAATTAGCCCTGCATAAAGTTCTTAAGACATTCATCCCAGAGCCCAGTATGTATATGCAAATTATACTCGGAACTGTTGTCTCACATAGAAGGTTCTTGAAAGTTTTCAACTCCTATTCTTTTCTTAAGCTATTTGGCATTATATTAAAAATATGTTATACTTCTAAAAAAACAGTTTTGACCAAAAAATATAAGATTTTTGCCATATAATTTCGATTTGATATAATTAAGAAGTCTATTGAAGCGTGAGAAATGTTTTGCAAGACCGATGTTAGCTGCGTTTTATTTTTGTTTTTTTGTCAAAAGTCAAAGTCCTCATAATTCAAGTGGTGTCGTTTATAATGAAGCTCATAAAAGGCTCTTCCGTTACCGTAAGAATTTTAATTTTGGTGCTTTTATCTAAAGCATGTTATTTGACGTTATGGCGTCAATCATCAAGTATGGATAATTAAAGCACTTTTGTTTTACACGCTCTCTGCTCTGATTAAACGTGTTCAAAGTGATTCTTATGGCGCTAATTAGTCGAATGTGTACAGTTAATGTTAGTTGAAGATAAAAGGCATGGTATGCTAGGCTTGCTTATCAAGGTTTATCACATGCCAAGAATTGTTTGCTCAACTTTATGACTTTAATTCCAGTTGAAACAAGTTTAGTTTACGTTAATATTTTATATTACAAATATGATTGAATTTTTGTTTTTGCTTTCATGTTGACATTGTCGTAATTATACTAATAAGAAACTCTTATCTTATGTACTATTAATGAACTAATTGAAAAGTTATCTCTTAATGCTTAAACACTTCAATAAAAGAGATCTTTTGGAGTTGACAATTCCTGTCGTCTTCGATTTATTGAAGCTTAAGACGGCTTTATTGGGCATTGTCCTAGCCTATTGGCTTTGAGCTTCACTGTTAGTCGCATTGGTAACTGATTTTTGTTATTTGACACAAAAATTCGCTTATAAGTGAAATTGATCTTTCAAAAACAAAAAAATGGTTGCCGAATTCATTTGAAACTTATCGAAATGAAAAGTATTTATGGCCGGAAAGTATTAACTTCAAATTAAGCATTAATTTGTGTCACAAATGAATTCGAACTTCGTACAACGAAATTTGTATTAGTAATCAACACGCGTCAAGTTCATTGCTCATTGTTAAAATTGCGCCGCGTCCTTGTCACCATTTTTGTTCATATATGTAGGTTTGTATGTGCACTTGGTGTGTGTGTAACTAACAAAGGCAATGCAAATTGCCAACAATCGGAAAACAATTAAATGTTTAATACACCCTCATAAATGAATTATTTTTTTTTTTTTTTTGTGGATTATCTATGTATAGGGTGTAATTTAGTTAATCGATATAAAAAATGCGGAAAAAAAGAATCAAAGAAAAACCGCGCGTGCACCCAATGAACCATAAAAGAAGGTCTCATAAAATGGTGTCCAGTAGTCAAAAGTCGTCGGCATCGGTGACTTCAAACAAGACTATGACTGAAGACTTTTTTTTTGCAATAATATCAGTATGTACAACCGATAAGTATTTTTATGTTTCTCTAATACAAAAACAACAACAACACCAACAATTTACAACAATCAATCCGTCATTCATCGAAAATGAGATAAAGATAAACGAAATTTTTTAAATTATTGTACAATTTTAGAGACGAAAATAGTATTGCATTTTTTTTGATCGAATTAACCATTCATAAAAATTGTTTGGAAAAAAAAGTGCTTGTAATTGTATGAAATATACAAATATAAATGATATTGTCGCATGTACAATTATAATCTATTTTTGTTGTTGGTGTACATTTTTTTTTTTTTTTTTTCTGAAAAAAAAAAACCAATTATAGAAAATTGCCTGTTAATGACACTATTATTTATATGGCAACAAACTATTCAATTTATGAAAGTGTACAATAAAAGTGTCTTAAAAGCTTAAACTTGTTGGAAAATGAGCAAACAATAAATTTGATAAGCATTTACTTTTCTGAGTGTTTGTTAAATGTTGAACAAATTGCTTCGAACTAATTAAGCCTGAATGGTTGAAGTTAAAGTCTTAAATGTTTATCGTCGCCGATGACGATGACGACGATGATGATGTTGCATCTTCTGGCGCCGATAAGAGTTTAGGCATATGAATATGCAGAAATATTCTTGATTTCGTTATGGCCACTAAACGAGGCTATCAACACACTTCAACTTTATAGACGTGAAAAAAACATACTAAATACGTGTTTAAATGAGTAAAGATTACAATTGAAACAATCATCATAATAATCCCTTTCTCCATTGTAGATGATAACTTGGTTAAAAACCTCAGTTAAATATTAATATTTAATTCATAAGTTGAATTTTTGATTAAATTTTGTTTAGAAATAAGTTTTAACCTAGATTCAAAGCTCTTTGTGAAGTTGTCGGTTATTGTAGATGTTTAATTTATAATTAATAATAATTCATAATTTTGATTTTCGTCGAATTTGTTTATCAAGTCATTGGTAAATGAGCGCAACGTAACTGTTAATCATAAGTTGTTTGCTAATCTTATGATCTAAAATGTGATTTTCGATTAAAGCCAGATCGCTTTACCCACACATCGCATATAAAACACACTTGTAGTAGATTAGGCTTTATAAAAAAAAATCAAACAATCGGAACATTTCACTCATAAGTTGTGTTAATCGCTTAGTGGATTGTTATATTATTATTAATTACTAATTAATTAATCACCTCTTGTCTAGATTGGTGCTCAATAAGAAGACGATAATATGGATCGTTGTGGCGGCACTTGTCATTGTGGCCATAACGCTCGGCTTGGTCTTTGGACTGCGCAGTAGCAGCAGCAGCGACAATCCGCGCATTGTCGGCGCCGTTGTCTCGAATGGCATCGGCTGTGCGGACATTGGCAGCGATATGCTCAACGAAGGCGGCTCAGCAGTCGATGCGGCAATAGCGACACTACTGTGCGAAGGTATCCTACTGCCGCATTCGATGGGCATCGGTGGCGGTTTTGTGGCAACGATATATACGCGTGAAACGCGTAAAATTGAAACGGTGATTGCACGCGAATCGGCACCGGCCGCTGCAAAGAAAGATATGTTTGTCGGCCATGATACAGTAACTGGCGCAATTTCGGGCGCCGTGCCGGGCGAAATTCTTGGCTATTGGGAAATGCATCAAAAATACGGACGCCTGCCTTGGAGTACACTCTTTGAGCCATCCATAAAATTAGCCAAAGAAGGACATGTTGTATCGAAATATTTGGCAGCAGCAATTCAATCCAAACTCACAATAATACAGAATGAGCCATCGTTGGCCGAAGTCTTTCTTAAGGAGGATGGTACACCGCACGTTGAGGGCGACTATATGAAACGTGTCAAGTTAGGCGAGACATTCGAACGTATTGCGAAAAACGGCGCGGACGAGATATATGGCGGCGGTGAAACTGGTAAAATGTTTATCGAGGACATAAAGGCTGCTGGTGGCATTATCACCGAGCAAGATCTAAAAGATTACAAGTGCGTATACAATTATTGTTTAATCTATAATGATCCAATGTAAATACTTACTTACGTTTATCATCTGTTTGTAGAGTGAACTGGTACAGCGAGGATCATGTCGAAGCACATGTAACTGGCGGTTTTACTTTGTACACAACGCCACTGCCATCTAGCGGTGCTTTGCTAGCCTTCATGCTGAATGTTATGGACGAGTTGTACACGGAGGACCGAAATGTCTATTGGCAACGACTTGTTGAAACCTTCAAGCATGCCTACGGTCAACGCACTAATTTGGGTGATCTTGAAAACGAATCGGAACATGCTGAAATCATTAATCAGACGTTTACCAATTTATTGAGCTATGATTTTGCAAAGAGTATACGGCCGTTGATCAACGATGGTAGTACCTTCGAAGATGTCGCTTACTATGGCGCAAATTTCACAAATGAAGAGGATCACGGTACCGCGAACATGAATGTTTTGGCCAGTAATGGTGACGCAGTGGCCATAACCAGCACAATTAATAATTAGTAAGTCGAAATTATGATTTTAAATACAAGCTCATGGTTTAACCATTTCGTGTCCTTTAACAGTTTTGGCAGCAAAGTGCGTTCAACGCGTACTGGCATCATACTAAACGATGAGATGGATGATTTTTCCACGCCTGGTATTATAAATGGATTTGGTGTGCCAGCATCGCCTGCAAATTACATACAGCCGCATAAGCGACCCATGTCATCAATGAGTCCGGCTATCATCGTCGATCAGAATGGCAATGTGCGTATGTTGGTTGGTGCAGCTGGCGGCACTAAGATAACAACAAGCGTAGCCACGGTAAGGCAACAGCTATTGCAATGTGTGTTAATACATTTGTATTAATTTTGTTTATGCTTATTATTTTTGAAAGGTTATTATCAAGTACCTTATTTTGAACGAAACGATGTCGCAGGCAGTCAATGATGGTCGTCTTCATCACCAATTGGCACCCATGTACATTGAAGCAGAGCATGAAGTCGATAGTAATATATTAAATTATTTGAAGCAAGTTGGCCATCAACTTGAAGTTGATAGGGAGGGCACAGGTTTTGCGGCAGTAACTGCGATCGGCGCACGTGAATCCCAACCGGAGCCATTCTATGACAGGAGACGTGTCGGTAGCCTTGCGCTCGTACAAGATAGAAATAAAATGCAACATTAGTTAATTGTTGCCATTATCAATGTCGTCGGGTTACTATGTACGCCCGACTGGAACTGATTTGATATTCGGGAGCAAGTTATTCGTCGCAGCTCCTAATTTTTTTTACTTAGCAAACAACCGCCAATTTCTTGCATTAAGCATTCTGTTTTATTTATCAATATCTGTAACTGTTATTTATATCAATGGTTTTTTTTTTTTTTGTTATTTTATATGTATATATGTATTTATTATTCTGTAAATAAAAAAATATTAGTAATTGTATTTCCAAAGTTTTATAATTTTTAATAGTCATACACACAAACTGACGTTCCTCCTAGTAATTGTTCCAAGAGCCTCTAATCATATACCACCAAGCCAGCTTGGCCCCTGTGTCTGAACGCTAAATTACCGTATGTGGGGTGGAGACCAATACAACCTGGCAGAACCTATCTTCTAAATTCGGAAAAAAGTGTTTTCAAATCAGGAGAGACGGACAATCACAGCTGACATCATAAAACAAGACAGATTCCAACCTATTTCGGAACCACCTCAAAAAGGCAGTATGTTGGCTGACGGATAAAATTGATGAATTCTAAGAGCTTTGAGTTAAATTGTTTAAGTTTTTGTTCAATATGTGGCAAGGAATCATGGCTACAATTTCAAATTAATTCAGCTTTTTACAGAGCTACCAACTTAACCCATTCTGAGTTGGCAGACTCTGTCTCAGTGGCACAATGTTAAATAACAGTCTCTGCAAAAGTTAGCAGCTGCGCTAAGAATTTAGTTAAGTGTTGCCTCTTTTTTGTGCTCATTAAAATTAGAACTATTAGTTTAACTCCAGCAGGTACTCACTTACATATAACTGCTTCAATCCCTCATGAAATCTTAAAATAGAAAACCAAGTTCACAAGTTTTACTGTTCACTGATCTTGGCCAAAAAACGGAGTACAAAGTTCAATTTCAATAAAAAAAAAATTAGACAGATCAGTCGGTGTGAAATCTAAAGTGGCAGGACTGTTTACAACATAATTTTTACTCGCTTTGACAACAACAAAACAAATAGGTATTGCAATATTGAGAGCGACAGAGATAAAAAAAAAAAAACGTTTTATATATGTATATATATACAAAAATAAAAGTAAATATTAAAAAAATTAAAAAATGCTTTGCCTGCGATATAAAATAAAAGCGGCCACGCTCACAGCTTGAGCTCTGAAAATTATGCAAGTGGCAACATCAGCAGCAGCAAAAGGAAGAATTAACTGTACCCCACTGGACGCAACGTCGTCGCTGTTATTGTTGTGGTTGCGGCCCGCAGTGGCGGTAGCGGCAGCAGTAGCTGCGCCGCAATAAATAAGCTCTTGCAAGGACAGCGAGTGCTTAAACAGAAAAACTATATAAATATTAAATATAAGTGCAAGTACCCAGCTACACTTGGGTAAGTTTGAATGGCCTACAAATATAGTCAATTGAAAAATATAAATATTCCTTTCTAATCACGCAGTGAAAACATGAATGCCACAAATTATCAAAAACATTCCATACCCTTTTATATATCGCCGCGGCTTTTTCGTAACAAACGCCTGCAGCAGCGACGCTGCAAGTGGGCGGCACGTCTCAAGAAAGCCCAACTGAGTGCGTATGCGCAGATCGTGTCAACCGTTAAGACTGATCGCTATAGGCGACAACAACAACAACAACATCAACATAACAACAACCGGCATCGATGGAAATCGCTGCAAGCAGATGTTACAATTGATTTACTCTCGGATGATAGTGACAATGATGAAGATAACGGATCGAACCCAGTAACATCAATGTCGATTCAAGCAACGCCGACAGTATTACATCGTAATGAGCAGCCAGCAATGCTACCCTCGGGCAGCCTTTTTGCGCACCCAAGTGGCAGTTTTCAGCTTTCAATGGTGCCTAATATAACTTTAGTGCCTGTGCAGGCGCTGCAACAGCAGTCCAAACAGAATGTGCCAGTGCAGCTTTCGCCAGCTGATTCTAGCAGTAATGCCGCCAGTGAATCGGCAAAGCACAAACGCAAATCACATAGACCTCGAAAACGATTTGCGCCCAAAGCCAACAGCGGCGTCACCTCTACGTTGTCAAATATTAACAGCAACGGTGATGACGATTGCATTGTGCTTACCGACGATGATGACGTCGACGACAGTATTGGTGTTGACACCAAATATGTTAATAAAACTAGACGCGAAAATTATATAAAAACGTTGCCATTGTTAGTACCTCGTCAGCCAACGTCACCACCGCCATTGGCGCCACTGTCACAATACAATCTCGCCTCAGAAACCGTCGAGGAAGTAACAGTTTCACTCGTGCCGCGTACAGCGACAACAGCCAATTGTGCGCGTCAGAAGCAGCAGCAGCTACTACAAAAAATCCCAAGTTCATCATCATCATTACGTCATGGCGACCATCAGCACATGACCAGCAACGGTGACAGCAGTGTATATGGCAATGATAATGGCAGCGACGACACGTTTCCAATGCTACCCGATGAGACCACCGTGCACACGGTCATCGCGAATCGTATCTATGAGCTATCGCTGAGCAAACTACGCGAAGGTCTTGCCTCAAGTGGAATGCCAGAATTTGCCAATGAAACATCACCGTCTCAAAAGCTATCACCGACGCAACGTCAACGCAAAATAATTCCACACGCTGCGACGCCTCCGCCCGCGCCAATATCTCTTAAGCTATCGAGCGACCTAAGCATATCATTGATCTCAGACGACGAAGGTGATCCTGGCATTGGTGCAATCGGCTATGGTGATCGTGCGGCTGTTGGGGCAGCATCGGTCAACGCTGCCGACGAAGCACATGCCGCTGTAAAATTGCTGCAGCAACAGCATCCCCAACTATCCGTTGTGCAGCATTTACAATATCATCCCGATATGGTTGCCGCAGCTCTCGCCACAGCAGCGTCCCGTGCAAATGCAGCGCATGCCGGGCCAGTCAGCGCTGCCACGCCTACCCCACGCAGACGAAAACTTGGTTAGCAGCAAAAACGAAAGCGCCAAAATTCATCTCCGCCATGTCACATTGTCAGGCATCCGCCCGCCATCCATAGCACGTTCCCATTACGCCTAGTAATATTTTTTTTCTTCAAATCTGTAGTGTGATTTAAGGGTTTTTGTTTTTAACTGTGTTATGGCATCTGTATAAATTTTTTTTTTTTGTCTTATATAGAAATTTTGTATTATTGCTTATAAATAACTTTAACTTTCTCTCATAATATAAGCTTTAGTAAACGAAAAATGCAACGTACAAAATATGCAAAAAGACCACAAATACAAGTAGTATATACCTAAATATATGTATGCGTACATATATTTATATATTATATATACTTACAAAAGTTAGGAAAGTGCATTCATATTCATACATAAAATACATAATAAGTTATTCGAATGTAAATGTTGGAAAATTTGTAGACTCATGTATGAATTGTAAAATATAAAATAATAAAATGAAATTAGCCGTTAAAACAAAGCATATTTATATATGTACATGTATACCCACATAATTATTTTAATATGAAATTAAAAACAAAGAAAAGTAATTCTTATAAGTATTTATGAATAAAAAAAAAATTGATTTTTTTTTTACATATTTGCATTTTAAATTCTTATTAAATGTACTACTCGAACATGATTAATCAACGCTTAATGTAATGAAGTATCCATTGGGCGCTGTTGATACTTATTGTTATAAGTGTACCGGCAATGATTCAGGACACATTGCGCAGAGTCCACATTCGGTCGACGGAGTTAGCGTACATAAATTTTTGAATTGGTGGTTAACATAGACATTAAAAACAAAAAACAAATCTACAAGTCGAATATGTTTAATTTACATACCAGAATGAGCTGGCAATCATTGTTTTGCTTAAGCATTTATAAAACTTATAAATAAAATATATTTCTAGTTGAAATTTACTTTTTCCTACGATGCTTGCCGGCAACTCCACGCTTGCCATAATCAATCTCACTAACCAACAATGGATCGTTACTCTGACGCTCAAATGTTGACTTTGCCGTGTTAAGTCGTGTATAACGTGTCGATTTTGCCTCACTTGTACTACTTGTGCCCGTTGCCAGACGCTTCAGAGCTTTTGGGACAATATAATCGGGCACATGTGAAAGGTGTTTCTGCACCTTGACTGTCTTTAGTGGTTTGTCGTGTCGGAGCACTTGAAGATCACGATTGTTCTCGTCAAAATAACTTTTCAGTTTCTCACTGTTGAAAATTTCCGTTTTAATTTCACGTACACGGGCCTCGTGCACTGCAATGCGTGTAATGGCGCGCCAAGCATCCTGCGCACGATAACGAAAGGGTTGTACTTCCTCCATTTTGAATTGGTAGTTCCTGTAAAGGCACAAAACCAAAAATATAAATTGTATGTTGATATGAGCATATTTAGCATCCTTCATTTACTTTATCACTTGTTCCTCGGTGGTGTAACTGCAACGTAGATGCTCCTCTACGGCATCGTTGACAGCTTGGTCACGCAAACTGACAAATGATAGTACGCATCCTTTGTTGTTGCCACGCGCTGTGCGTCCAGCACGATGTATGTACGAGGTGACATCGCGAGGAAAGTCAAAATTTATTACATTTGTCACACATTGAAAATCAATGCCACGTGATGCACCTGATTCACGATCGCTGCGATTCCGGCTTGGGTTTTCAAGAATTTCCTCATCAGACGCAATAATAAAATCGTAACTTCCCTGGTTAAACTGATTGATAGTGTGTACGCGTATTTTAGTGGGCAACTCGGAATTCAACGCACACGATCTTATGCTGAATTGCTCCAAGAAAAGTTTCAATCTAAAAAAAAGAAAAAATTACTTACTACGCCAATTTTATGTATATAATTTAATTTCGTTTAGTTTAAGCTCATTCAGCGAGAAGATTAGTCAAATAAATCATGCGTATGCCAACTGCACGAGACAGTTGCGTACTCTTTTAATTAAAAAAGTGTCATCATATTCCTTGGCATAGATAGACCATACGTGCGTCTTTTTGTACTTACTTGTAACAACGATCTACACTGTTGACGAAGATCACATTTTTGCCTCTTATTAGTCGCAATTTGAGCAGCGCATACAACAGTGCCGGTTTGTCGTTCTCCTCTGCAACAATGCGCTGATGTTGTAACTGATCGGCAGATACTAAATCTGGCTCCTCCAGCTTTAATGTTACGGGGTTGTTAAGGCATATATGTTTCATGTTTTGTACATCTTCTGTAATAGTAGCTGATACGAGCACCGCTTGATAAATGGGCGGTAAGAATTTGATGAGCTTCTTAAAGTCCTTCTCAAAACCAAACGAGAAAATCAAATCAGCTTCGTCGACTACAAGCGTCTCCACTTGCTTCAAGTCAACTGCTCCTGACTCCACATGTGTTAACAATTTTGCTGGCGTTGTAATTACTACATCTGGTCGCTCGGATAGCATATGCCTTTGTGCAACAACATCAGTGCTGGCGATATCAACAACTCGCACCACTTTGCTGCATTTTTCGGTCATTTGTTGCATGGCATGGCGTGTCTGTTGGCACAGCTCTTTACTTGGTGATAGCACCAATGCCGTGATGCACTGTTCGGTGGCATTCATCTTGGAGTTGAGTATCTTTTGTATGAGGGGCAGCGCAAATGCAGCTGTTTTACCTGAGCCGGTGCGTGCTCGTACCAAAACATCTTTGCCTTCCAGTAACAGTGGAATGGCTGACTCCTGTATGAGTGTTGGTTGTTGCCAGCCCAATTTTGATATTGCCTGTAAAATTTATTACAACATTAAATGTAGTGCTTTAAATTAACGTATATTGTTGTTATGTTTACCTTTAATATTCGATCATCCAGTTCCATCTCGTGGAACTGCAAAATCTTTCTTTCGTTCTCCATCTGAAATTTGTTTCAAAAACCGAACTTACAATAACTCAGATAGACCAAAATATAATTCAAAAAAAGAAGCCCACGTTTTTCTACTTTGTTGCCATTCACCACGATTTAGTGTAAAAAAAATTGCTTAACTAGTTCAGTGCTGCAACCGTTTCATTGACAATGCAGCACACACCCATGGGGAGAAAATATTATACAGATTGACCAAAAAGTCATTTAAATCGTAGTTATCTTTTATTAACAACTAATGTTAATTATGTAATCTTTTGTCAATTTACACTATTATGAAAAAAGTAAAAAATCCTCGAGAGGATTTTTGTTCTACTTTCTGGCAATATATGTTACTCAAAAAGTGGTAGCACTGAATTCGCGAATTATCAATAAACTATTTTTTTTGTATGTGCATATATTTATCAACAAGTGCATAATGGCCGTTATAAATAAAACACAGAGTTAAAGCTACATAGTTGTTTATTAAAAATGTTTCAACTTTATTAATAAACGAGAAGCGTTAGGAACTAATTTTTTACATGTGTATGTATATATGCACAAGCATATTATTCGTGTGTTTCGAGTATGCTTTATTATGTTTGGTTGCTACCAAGTTTAGTTGAGAACTGTCGCTAAATAAGAGTTCCAGATGAGCGCTATAAACTGTACATATGTGACTTGGTATTTTGATGGCACAATGGTAAAATTAATAATTTGCGCCGGTGGCCACAAATAATAGTTTTTGCTCAGGATCGAAAAGTAGTTCTCTCGTACCGATTTCATCACATTGTCAAGTTTCTCGCCCTGCACCACTGGTATAACGATGGTCAGCACATATGTAAATGGTGGCACAAAGAGACATTGGTCGTACAACATTTTCTTGATGCCGCGCTTGATTTGACTTTTTTCCTTTGGGACAAGAATTTCCAATGTTTGGTACCATTTCCTCAATACTGGCGCTATAATGACAAAGCCTACGGATCCAAATTTTAACGTACGCCAGATGTTCCACTCCTGTAAAGAACGTTTTTCGATGGCCAATTGAGCTATTGTGTCGCTGAGGCACATTATTGCTGTAACATTTCTACAGTCAGTCAAGTAACCACGAAGCCCCGTTAAAAAAGATTTGCTTCCCATTGAAACGCCGGTTTATTTACACTTAGCAAAAAAAAAAAAAAAAAAATGAATCCGCCAGATACATATGTTTGCTAATTAACTACACATTTCCGTTTGTTTTTAATAATCAAATAGTGTTGCCAAGGTGTCGGCAGATTAATATATTAAATAGTTTTTATACAGAATATTTGTTAACTTAATTAATTATTTTAATATTATCATTTAACTGTATATATGAAATTCTCATCTAAATATTGCATGTGCTGCAATGATTCAAAAGTAATAATCTGGAGAAAGATCTCAAATTTGCACCACAAATTAAAGCAGAATTATTAATGCACTTGGTTTTCATTGATGTGCTTTGTTTATATTATTGACTGTGAGAGTTGGTTAAAAAAGGGGACGTCCATAAATTACGTGACATAAAATTAGGGAAGGGGGGGTTCAGCAAAATCTCACCAAATCTCACTTAGGGGGAGGGGGTTCATCGGACATCTCATGTGATTTTTTTAGTCACTAGTTTACCATTTTTTTTCAAAAATTTAAGCAAAAAAAAATAAAAATTAAATTTTTTTATCAAATTTTTAGCAAAATCTCATGTGAGATTCAGAGGGAGGGGTTCGTCAAAATCTCACTAAATCTCACCAAGAGGGGTCTAAATTTCTAGAAAAAAAGCTCACGTAATTTATGGACGTCCCCAAAGATCATATATGTCTGCTATCATATAACCTGTAAAAAACTTTCGCGTAACAGAACTTTAAATGTTTTACCATCACTATTTGACAGTCACGCTTTACTCTTAGATTTTTGAATGTGTGACTGTCGCAGAAGAATCACAAACACCGGTCAGGTTTTGACGACTTTTGTTGATTACCTCCAGCTGGGCAAATTTTCGTCTTTAAAATAAATTTTATAATTAACTTTAAAGAGCTGAACCGCTATATATGTCGCAAACACGAGAAATACTGACATTTCAGTTTGGTAACTATGCAAACTATGTTGGCGCCCATTGGTGGAACATTCAGGTTAGTAGTATTGTTAACATTGTTCATTGTTTATTGACTAATCATTTAACGTCAACGCAGGAGGCAAGTTTTAGTTATGAGCAATCAGATGAGGATCCTGCACCAATCAATCATGATGTGCTCTACCGGCAGGGTGTTGGAAAAAACGTAAGATGAATGCGGAAAATAAATAAATTTTGTATTTTTCTATAACATTTTCTTTTGTGCATCAGAACTGGACAACATTTACTCCGCGTTTGTTACTAGTTGATTTGGACGGTGCACTCAAGCATTTACCCGTGGAAGGAGAGCTCTATGGAAGCGTCCTGGAACGTAGTGGAAAAGGAGTGCGTCTGCCGGAGTCGTTGAACAAGTTGAAAGAAAACATTGCCGAGCAACAGGTTGGTGCTGTCGAGCTTCATGAAACGGCAGAGATCGAACCACATGCATATCAACAAGATCTCAATGACCCGCAAACGAATGTGCTGGAAAAAGATTATCAGCTCGCAGACACCGTGGACAGTTGGGCGGATTATCTTTATGCACGTTTTCATCCACGAACGGTGAATATTGTAAATGAGTATAAACATGCACACGACAAGCACAGTTTCGACACATATACATCTGGAACACTATTGTGGCGCAACGAACAGTTCGAGGAAGACTTTTGTGATAGAATTCGTCAGTATGTTGAGGAGTGCGATTATTTGCAGGGATTCCAGACTCTTTTTGACTGTGACAATGGTTTTGGCGGCTTGGCAACCAAATGTATGGAATATGTTAGCGATGAGTACGGCAAAGCGAATTTAGCGCTTCCACTTTATCAGCCGCGCAGTTTGGTCTATGAGAATGCAGATGAACCGATGTCGGATACCATACGCATTGTAAACAGCGCTCTCACCTTCCATCAACTGATCGAACAGTCCTCACTTTTTGCGCCACTTTCCACACAAGATCGCGTGTGGCGCCAAATGGGCACATCGCGTAATTTTCGCTCTTTGCATTACAAGTCTGACAATCTGTATCAGACGTCAGCTATATTGGCGGCTTACCTTGAAACGATTACATTACGTTATCGCCTGCGTGGTGCATCGCTAACCAGCACACTTGGCGGTTTTTGTAATGATTTGTCGAATTACGGACGCAAAATGTCAGCGGCCGCATTTGCTTTGCCTTTTGACATGCAACACGACGAGGATTTGATCGATTGTCTGGATAAACACGAGGGCAGCTTATTCACAACACTTACACCGAATTGTAAAATCGGAACTGATTATGTGGTGCAGACTTTGTCTGTGCGTGGCATACCCGAAAACCGTTTGAAACGGCCTAGGGAGCATGTAAACGCCCAGCGTCAATCGCGTATGGCCGCATATCGTTGTGATCGTGTATCCGAGATGTTCCAGCTGTATTTGCAATGTTCGCATCATGCCAGTATGGCGCATGTCAGCGCTATTGCAACACCCATGGCCACTGCGTTGCCTTATCCGAACGAGCTGTTCGTTGACTCGTTAAATAGCGAAGGTTACCACACATTTGCCAAACGTGATGCACAACAGCGTGTCAACTCTGTACCCACTTTGGCGGCTATGCAGTCATCCGGCGATATTGCTGAAACGCTAGAAACGTTGCATCGCGAAGCGAATCGTGTCAAGGTAGCCAAACTGCACCGTTTTAAGGCCGCCGGACTTGAGTCAGATGACTATCAGGAAGCGTTAGAACAGCTGCTGCTCTTCAAAGACAACTACGAGGACAATTATGAGTTATAATAGATTCATGGTCGCGTCAAGCTGAAACAGGCCGCTAAAAAGTTTCAAAGGTCACAAGTGTTGGCTGACAGCCTGACAGCCTGGCAGGCGTAAATGGCTTTTACCGCGAGTCGGTGACGAGGTGAATTGAATCGAAGTATTTATGACAACGTTGAAGTATTCAATATTTTTTTTGTTTTTATTAATTTATAAGTTAGCACAATAAATGTTGGAGATTCAACGTTCTACACACTCATCTTAATTGACACTCAGCTTGGTGTCGTCAAGTCAGTGCCTTTGCTTGCGGCAATCTACAATTTGCTTGCAAAAAACCAGACAAACAAATAAAATCCCCAAAAAAATCAACTTAAAATTCGCTCATTTAAATTCAATGCACACTTTCGGTCTAAACTTTAATGCGCAACTGTGTTGAGTATTAAAATTAAATTTAATTTCAATAAATGAAGTAAAGGAACAAATGGAAAAAAAAAAAGAAAATATTAGTGCCCAACCCTTTTGGCCTGTTGTGACGACCCTTTTACCTTTTTTTCTTTCTTTTCTTGCCCGCCTTCTTGGTCAGGCCGCATTCAATGGTAAACAACGAAATTATTAACCTCATCATATTTTGCTTTAACCGTTTGCGTTTGCCTTGCCATGTTGAGCCTCTTGTACCGTGTCACAGGACACGCCAAGTCGCGTAGTCCATAAAATTGTGATTTACTCCTGTTGAGATTTCAATTACTGCCGCTTTATTGGCAATAAATTTTCTTATAAATTAGGAAACTTTTCAAGGCGTGTCAGTCATGAGAGTGCGCTGAAGGACGAAGGACGCTACGAAAACAAAACTACAAAAAAAAAAAAAAAAATTGAGAAAAAAAATTTAAGAAAGGAAAACGATCAAAAGTGTGTATGCGAAAGGAAGCATTGAATGAATGTTGGCAAAAAAAAAAAAAAAAGAAAGAAAAAATGAAAAAAAGGGTGTTCCTGCACGGCTCAAAATTCGTTTTGGTTTGCGTTTTGGTTAAGTCAGGCACGTGATGCTATTTTAACGGAATGGTCGAGCATTTTCGGCTGCTGTCGTTGTGTCGACCATGACAGTTGGAGCACTGATGATGCTGGTGGTGGTGGTTCGCATTGGGTTAAGGTATGCGTGCATTGTTCATTCACGGTTTACTAATTGTTGTTGTTCCCTATGTTGGTTAATCAAACTTTTAAGAAAGGAGTTGTACCATTAAGAAAAAAAATGAAAATAAAAATGAATTATTAATTAGAAATTGTATTAACTTAAACATATGTATATTTGTTGCTGTTAATTGCGCCTAAAGGACTTCTTAAAATGTTGAACATATGCAACTTTATTGTTATTAAAAATTAGCAAGCAACATTAATAAATTTTTTTTTATATTTCAAATGTTTACAAGGGTAATTAAAGTTATTAATCGTCTTTTAGAGTCGCAGCTGCCGTTGGCTTAAATATTAGCATAAAATATGAAAAAAAAATGATCTAAAAACATGAATAATTTTGCTTTTTGTTATCCGAACTCAAACAAGTATAACAATGTTTTATAAATTAGGCCAACTTAAGTTAACAAAAATTGACAGCTTTGTCACGCAACAACAATTAAGTGAAATGAGTTAATTGAAAGCTAAAAAGACGGATATGCACAATAGCGTTGGCTGGTGGGTGGTAATGTCAGTGAGTTTGGAGTCAGCGAGTCAGGGAGTCAGTTAATTCGTCCTTACATCTTCCGTCTTTCGTCATCCGTTCGTTCAGCAGTAAGTTAGTCAAATTGACACTTAAACCGAGATGAACATGTCTGATGATAGAATTAATGCGCCTAATTTATGTAATTTCCTTAAGCCGGAAACAACAACAAAAACACCACAAACCACAAAGCATATTATTAATGCTGTGATCCTTATTTTTTTTTCTTTTTCCTTTTTGGTTTTATTTTCCTTGGGTCATAAAATAGAAAAATAAACTAATTCGAAAATTGCTAATCAAGCTGCTCAATAATATGGGCTGAGACAACAATATTTTGACCACATAAGTCACACAAACACACAGACACTGCCGCATGTTTATTCAAGGGCTGACCGAGCGTGTGTGCATGTGCGTATGTTTGTGTTTGTTGCTCGGCCACAGCCATAATCCTGTTGTTTTATAACTTTTAATACCATAATCCTTTGTCATGTTCAAATTGCTGGCACTTTTCTTACTTCGACTTCGACTTCGCCTTAGCCTTTCGCATTTTTCTTGCTCTTATACTTCTCCTTCTTCAACTTACTTCTTTGCCTTGTTTTTTTCATTTATTTTTTTTTTTTTTTTTTTTTTGTTTAAGGTCCTTACTTTTTTGGCCCATTGCAATTGGCCCTAATGTTGAATGTTGTTGGCTAACAGTAACAAAAACAACAACAGCAACAACAACAAAACAGTTAACATGTTTTTGTCGGAAATTGAGCAAATAAAATTAAATAGCAAACTATTTTGCCGTCTTGGCTCGAGTTGCCTTGCCTAGCCTCGTCTCGTCTCGGCACGACTCGAAAATTTTACCAATTAGTTTGAGGCGCACAAGCATACACCGCCACACTGTGTGTGTGTAAGTGAGAGAAACATACAAAGACAGAGAGAGAGAGAGAGAGAGAATGAGAACACAAAGGCTTATCTTCTGACAAGTTGCGTTCAGTTTGCCTTTTACAAAAGTGTTGGCCAAATTGTTGCTGATCAACTTTGGCCATGAAATTGTTTTTCGGTTTTAAATGAGATTTTGACTTGTTCTTAGGAAATATCGTTTGTATAAATACACTTTCATTTCCGGTTTGGATGTTTAAATTTCAAATATTTTAAATTGTTTGCTAATTTTTGTGACAAAAACGTTATTTGTCTCCACACTCATGGACAGTTTCATTTTTTAGTTACATTTTTATAGGCGACAATGTTTAAGTGTCGTATGAATAATTTTTTTTCAACTTACATTACAATCATTGCATTTTAATAATTCACTTCTTAATAACTATGTACAATTAAAGCTTAAGCGAAATTTTATCTCAAGCGATAAACCCAACTCCAATTGCAAATTTTCTTGTTATAAATATTAATTATTATATTATTTACTTGCAGTTTGTTAAGAAGCATATTGTCTTTAACAGAGAAACATTAATTGATTGATAAATTAATTATATAGCCAGTGATATACATACGGTTGTCAAATCTATGGTTTATGAGCTGGACACGCTATCAATTGTTTGGCCAAGATATCGAGTTTGTGCAAGCAGATTTGTACAAGCATCGTGACAAGCGAAAGGTGAGAAGAATTATCGTGTTTAGACATATTGATGGATATTTTTGATAGCTAATTAGTCAAATACTAAAAATGAAATCTTGTTTAACAAATCTCTCAAAATGAGAATAAACATTTTTTTTGGTTTTCTTAACAATTTCTCAGGCATATTTTTGTTTTTTTTTTTTTAATTTGGTATTTTACGAGTGTGTCAGTCATACTAAAAGGGAACAACTCAATACCTTTTTAATCTAGAACAAAAGCAAACTTAATTTCCACAACATCTTAGACAACGATAATGGCGATGAAAATGACAACGAAGACAAAAACGACAACGAGAACGAAGAAGCAGAAGAAGATGGTGAAAATTGCGACGACACTTGGCACATAATTTAATTACAACAACACTTTGCAACAGGAAGAGGCTCACGTAAAGGAAGGAACTGTTGAAAATTGTTACTTTGATGTTGCACGAAGGCGCACTAAATGGCACACTGTACGAGAGTGATAAAGACAGACAGACAGCCAGGCAGGCAGGCAACCAAGCTGACAGACAGACCGACAGACAGTCAGACAGACATACTGAGGCAACAATAGAGAGTAACAAAGTTAGAAAGACGGGGAGATAGTGTGACAGAGGGAGAGAGAGAGCGAGAATGAGCGCTCGAATGAAAATGGCAGTGAACACAACATTCAAGTGCAACACGTCCTGAATTGTAATTAGTGCGACACGATTTTGGAATGAATGAGTAAGTATATGTGTGCGTGCGTACGTGTGCGTGTGTGGATGTGGATGTGTACAATAGCAATACAGTTACATAGCTAGCGGTGCATGCATAGCCAAACATTGAATCTCTGATGATGACCACGGTGCATAGAGGACCGACCGTCCTATAACTGTCAGCCGGAAATGTTAGCGAGCTTGAACTGAAACTACGTTAAGGATTTTGTTGCAAGAAATATCAATTTGAACATGATTTGACACATATACCTACATATGTACCTACGCATACATATGTACATATATAAACATGTAAAGGTATTAAAATATTTATTTATACAAATTTACTTGTTGCCGAGAATGCAATCTAATACTTCAATAGTAAAAATAAATATTGATTGTAATAGAAAGCGAGCGCAATTGGCACAAATAATTGTTTTGTTAACTGAAGTGGTACGAAAAGCTGTCATGTCAGGCTCAAGGACCAAAAACGACAAATCACGAAAACGCGCATTGGCCCAAATTGACCTTAGCATTTGTTGTTTTTGTTGTTGTTAAAAGCGTCTGAAACGTTGGACTGCTGTTGCTGCTGCTGCAACAATGCAACATTGGGAAAAGCAACAAAAAAGCTGATTTGTTTGTTTATTTTGTGTCTGCTCCGGGTTGACATTTGCCTGCAAGGCAAGGTTGATAAACGCCTCACAATTTATACTCTTGCAAATGCAAGAAATCGATATAAAAACGTATACATTTAAGACAAAATCAAGTTTAAAGTTTCAATGCTGAGCAATAAAAAGTGCGTGGGCGTGTTAGTTTGGTTTAAGCCTTTGCCGTTGCATGAAAATTGCCTGCTTAAATAAGAAATTGTTTTATTTCCAAAAGTTTTTGTACTGTATTTTTTTTATGCCTTCATTTTGTTTCATATGTATGTGTTTGTGCGTGTCTGTGTATACATAAATTTGTTTGTTTTTTTTTTTTGTTTTTATTTTGGGCTGTCAACATTGCAAATAACAACAAACAAAGTTAAACTGTAACAATAACCAAAGTCAAAGTTTGTCGGCAAACTTTTTCCACAAAAACAAGCAATGAACGCACATGTGTGTGAGTATTTGTATGTGTGCACGTGTTTTGCTCTGTGTGTGTGTGTGTGGGTGTGTGTGTGTGTGTATGGGTGCAACGCTGTCAGAAGAAGTATCTACAGGATACAAATTCATTTCAATTGTTTTGTATGCGTTGTAAAATCGTACTCCTCAAGATGAAACAACCGCCGACAACAGTTTGAGGCGCCCAAACTGTAACCACGGCACAGTCATGCCACGACACGACACGACACGCCACGGCACGGCACTTTACGTCACGTTACGCCCACCATCATCAACAGCATCCAACGTAAATTACGTTGTCGATGCTTTTCTAGTGCTTTCACTTCAATGTGCTTGTTGTATATACATACATACCTGCACTTGCTGACGCTCTTCTCACACGTGCTCTGCTCATTCACTCACTCATTTGTTCAATCTTTCTTATTTTCTTGTGTTAAGTGCGCAAGCGAAACGTAAATAAAAGATTTTTTATTTCTGCTTTTTATTTTATTTTCATTTCTTTGTTTTTTTTGGTTTTTTTTTTCATTTTGATACATATATTTTTTCGCCTCGTAGTGGTTTAGTTTAAAGTTTCATTTGCTTGCCTTTGGGAGTTGTATTAACCAAGGCCAATTCAAACCCCTTGACGGATCTGCTGGCAAACCACAACAAAACAAGACCCAACACAATCCAACACAAGTGCGCACAAGTGAAACATTTCTCATTCATTTATTTGTTTTCTTCTTCGTCATATTCGTTGAAATGAAAAACTTCCTTCATTTATGTATTTAACTCTATTAAAAGTGACTTCATTGAGAATAAATATTGCAGGTTTTATTTGCCATGTAAAGCATACCAAATGACATGATTGGATTCCGCAAATTTAAAATGACAAATAATTAATAAATATTTAAAATAAGTAAAAAAGTAATTAACACATTAAATTCTAAGCAAAAAAAAATGTTTTTTATAAAAGAGAATTATTAGAAATTGTTATTGAAGTTCACTCTACACTCTACATTCGTATTTAGATAGGTAGACAGAAAGACAGATAATGTCCGTCGGGTGCACTCAACAAGCATGCTCGATCTGATCAGGAATATATGTATATAAACGATATTTATTTCGTCGGAGTTGTTTGTAGTATACTTTTACAAGAACAAAATGCATAAAAGCGATAATTGGTTTAATCAAAGAAACTTTATTTATAGTAGTTACATATAAATTTTTCACTTGAACAGTGTTGTATGTAAAATGCATTAATCAAAGTATTTAGATCTTTGGGTTGGCACATCTTAATTCGATATTAGCACATTGGCTTTCAAAAGCAATTCATCATTGCGCCGCTCCTCATACAAATATTGTCGTTTGCCAGCCATTGTGTTCTTAGTAAATTTATGTGTAAGCAAAGTAGATTGTTTATTGTCATTTTTATAGATATTTTGTTGTTGTTGTTGTTGTTGTTTTTGTTGGTTTTTTGTGCTGTTTTTAATACCGTTTTAGAGCGGCAATTGTTTGTTTATTGTAGATGCTCAGCACGCGCGCATCGCCAAAACGAGGGATCATAAAAAATTATGACGTGTCATATTCACATCTTTGTATGTATGTTGTTGTTGTTTTGTGATGTTATGTACTTTAACCGCATTGTTTTGTAAATCTATAAGCTGGGATTTACAGCCGCATGAGGAAAGTAGTGAAAGTTTTTCACTCAGTTTCACATAAAAGATACAAAACAAAAAAAAAAAAAACAAAAAAAAAGCACTTCATATGCGAAATGAAATAAAACGATAAAGAAACGATAAAAGTTGCGGCAACAACAACAATGCTAGTAAAATTATCTTAAGACATTTTCAAAACGACATGGTCGACTTTATTATACACTATGCATTTTTATATTTTATTTGCATTTAAGTATCTGCTTATACCTATAGATATGTATATGTATATAGATATATCTGTAATTTTTTTTTTTTTTTGAGTTTTTGAGATAATTTTTGTGTTAAACAAAAATTCAAATACAAAGGTAATATGATCGATTGAAGTGTAGGTGATGAAACAAAGAAAAGCTTAAATATAAAGCAGAGCGAGCAAGTGAGAGACAGCAACGAAAGCGAAGGTTGTCAAGGGCAGCCGAGCAAACGCAGGCGGCAGTCATAAAAAATTCATATGCGACACTTTACAGCAAGAAGTTATGCCCCCGTGATTGGCATGATGCTTTGTGGGGCAGCTGCACAGATTTAACGTACACACGCACATTACCACACTGACACTTTCACACACACATACATACACATTTATACATACATACTTGAATAAACACACACACACACACACATACACACATGTGTAGCAGAAGGCTGTCTTCTTAAGTTGAAGTGTTAAAGTTTTAACGCAGACGACGTGGGAGATATTTATACGTTCACACACACACACACACATACACACACTACATCTTTGAAATATTCATATCACATACATACATATATGCTTACATTCAAACACATACACGGGATGCGCAGCCATAAAACAATAAAGCGAAATCATGTACAGAAATTTTTATAAGTTCAGCCATGAAACGGCAAAAGGATAAAGTCAAGCAATGCGAGGCATGCCAAGTTAGGGCAGAAATAAAATGGCATTAAGCATAAAAACCAAAACAAGAAAAAAAGTATTTATCGAAACGTAAACACTGTAAAACAACAAAAAGCTAAAAAATTATGATACACTGTCTTAAATGTGATCAACATTCGACAGCGCCAAAATGTTTGTGTAAACGATCAGACATGATCTCAAAACTTTACCAAATGCCTTTAAGTCTACTCGAATTTGTGAGACTTAGTTTAGTTTAGACTTTCAAATAACAGAAAAACATATTCTATTTAAAATCTTTATGAAAAAGGAATAAAAATTCAATGAAAAAAGTACTTTTAGTAATATTTATATGTATGAAAAGAGATGAAAATATTTCCATTACTGTCACTGAGCGTCGTGGAAAGTTGTCAGCTGCTCTTATCTAAAAATGAAAGATGACAAGCAGTGAACGCAGGCTGCCGCTTGACATTCACTAACATTAAATGTTCAAAATGAGAATTATGGATTTTATATGCAACAATCAAATATTTATGATGACAAAAATAACGTTAAATACGCTGAAGTCGCGACGATGTCGATAATATATACAAAGAAAATATCAAGTTTGTTCTGCGCTCAAAATTGCTGCCTAAAAGTATGCATGTAAATTTTGCCAATTTTAAATTTTGAATTTTGTTGCACATAACTGTGTGTGTCTGTGCGTGTGACAATCGCACAATCGTTTTAACAGTTAATTAATTGATTTTTACATACACAAATACACACATACACACATATAGACCTCCATGTGGTATGCGGTTTGAATAATGTCTCAGTAAGTCTCAGTCTGTCATAAAGGTGACTAGTAAAGACACGCATTACCTTATACACAGACGCACACACACCCACACACATAGCCACAATTAGTAGTAATGACATTATTGTTAACCTCAATCAAATGTCAGAAAGCTTGATGATGACGTAGGCATTATTATTGTTGCTTTTGTAAAATGATAATGTTTGTTGTCTTAGCCGCTTTGATTTCAGTTACATTGCAAACAATCTCCTACTTACAGGAATTATGTTTGTAATCATTATTGTTTCGTTTTTTATTTATCTATTTTAAATTATAATTTTTGGTTAAATTACGTTGTTAGTATAATACAGAAAAATGATTTTAATCTCAAAATGAAATAATGTAGAAACATAGAAGATAGTTTTTTCATGCTTTTCTGTTGATCAAAAATGTTATTATGCAAAATTATAACTGCGCAACACACTATGAAATTAAATTTGAATCCCAGTAGAGTGTAAACTAAACGTAAAAAAAAACAAAACAGAAGATATTTTATATAAAAAACTTATTGGAGCAACACACAAGCCCACACACACATACACACATTTGTGTGTGTGTGTGTGGGCGTGTGTTCTGTTGCATTCACCGAACCTATTCGCACACACTAAACTACTCCTTTACCCAGAACCTTTACTTACATGCTGACTGTCCTTAGCTGCAACTGTTTGGCTCTGTTGCTGTTTCTCTTTTTAATACTTTCTTTCCTTTTGAAGTATTTTTTATTTGTACTTTTGTTTTTTATTTTTTTTTTTTTGTTGCTGTTTTCTTTTTTTAGTTAACATTACAAGACAAATTGATTTCATGTCTGTAAGTCTTAAGCGCTGCCACCATGAGAGCGCTTCGTCTTAGTTCACGACTCATGGCGCTCGTTTGCTTTAACCTGTTTTGGCTTTT
The DNA here is from genome assembly GCA_034638295.1 of Phortica okadai. Classification (NCBI taxonomy): domain Eukaryota; kingdom Metazoa; phylum Arthropoda; class Insecta; order Diptera; family Drosophilidae; genus Phortica; species Phortica okadai. Next base: position 53,907,052 of record CM067848.1, on the reverse strand, counting down.
CTATAAAATTTCATATTATTCACATGAAGAAGCTCCTATTTATTTTTTTCTTTCTGCTTTGCCATTGCCATGGCATGCAATGCCATGCACTGCACTGCGCTGCCATGTCATGCCACGCCTTTATTTTGTTGTATTTATTTTCTAGTTGGCAAGAAATTGATACGCTCATCTTAGTTAAAAAAGAAAGCAAAAAAAGAAAACCAAAACGTACAAGAAGGAAACATGTTGTTGAACATTGCAAAAATTGCAACAAACGCCCATACACGCTGGCACCGCACCCGTCCTGCCGCACTGCATCCGAACACGTTCTGAAGCAATGCAAAGTTGTTGGAAGCAAGAAACAAAAAAAAAGAACCAGTAAGGACTAACAGCAAGGCTGAATCTTAGATACTCTTCACGCTCTTTGTTGTGCCACGCCCATTTTTGACTGAATCTATTTACTATTCCGTAAATCGAACATATACAGACATATATAGACGTCTTGTTGTCCTGATCAAGAATATATATACTTTATATAGTCGCAAGTGAATATATCAATGTGCTACAAACTTCAGCACAAACTTATAATACTTTTCACTGCGTGAAGAGTATAAAATAAAAAATTTTAAGGAGATGGAAGTAAAAAAACTGCCAGATAAGTGTGCAACTTCACATGCATGTATATGTGTATGTAACTACATGCCACGACATGCTTGTAACATATTTTTTTTTTCACCCAATTCCGTTTTTTTACTTGCTACTCGATTCATGCTATAAAACCCTTTTTAAGTGTAATAAAATATTGCATCGTAATAGTTTTCTTTTTGCGATTGTTATTACATTACTCGTTTGGATTTCTTCACAAGAAAATATCTAATAATATACCATGACAATGCAAAGGCCTAAGGGCCTTATTGTGCTCTCTGATTTGACGCATTTGTGAATCATAAAAATATACATACACGTATGTATATATAAATATTATGAGGCCAGTCGCCATAGGGGAAGCGTTACTGGAAATATTCTCTTCAGCCTTCGAGTGTATGGCAGAGGTCGAAGCTTCATTATTTTAGATTAAATTTCCATAATTTTGAGTACAATAAAAAGTAACAAAATTTGTATTATTACCTTACAAACGGAACAGTTGTAATCACTTTAAAATATCTGTTAGTATTTAAAAGTTTTGAGATTGAATAATATCAATTATATAAATAAGAAACATAATACTTCTATTTACCCTCTAAACTATCAATAACAATTTAATTGCACCAACATTTATACATACATATGTGTATAAGTTTTGATTTGCTTTGCACATTATTTTTGAACGATAATTTTTCCTGTTGCATCATCACTGAAACCATAAAAACATTTTAAGCTTAAACATTGAAAGTTTTGAATTCTATGATACATATGTTGTTCTTTTCATTCATCCAGTCTCTCACTCTTTAACTCTTTCTCATAGACTATTTCACACTTTTAGAGTACTATGTTTGTGCATGTCTGTATGTGTGCGGGTGTGTGTGTGTGTGTGTGTTAAAATCCTGGTAACTTGTTAGCTTATCCGGTGATTACATCGATAATGCTACGTGGTGTTTTAGCTTGTTGAGTACGTGCTGCTTATGCATTTTATATGCGTTCCAATGAATGATACACTGTTTATATATACTGCTCTCACTCACACATTCTCTCTCACTCACTCCTCTTTCTTTTGGCATTTTTGTGTTTTTGTCTATTTGGGTTGATTTTATTTCAGACAGTACAGTCATTTCTTCTTGATGCCACAATGTACGTTCAATGTTTTCTTCAGCTCAGCTCAGCTCAGTACTCTTCAGTTGAATTGAGTTGAGTTCTATGCTGGTCTGTTCATGCCATATACATGTGCAAAGTGTTATGTTGTTTGCTGTGGGTGTGGCAAGTGTGGCAAATTCTAGATTTGTCTATAAACGTAACATGTTTTTTTTGTTGTTTATGGCACGGCACATTGCATTGTACTACAGATATAAGATGCAATTGCAATGTGTAGATATTCTTATACGCTTACAAAACTATACATTAACTATGTCGTGAAATTTGATCAGCTCTATCTGACTGTTCTTTTAATATTTACTCAATGAAATCTTCTTGCATTTGCATGAAATTAACTAAATAATGATTCTCCTAACTCTGAATCTTTTAACATTAAACTTGAAATAGTTTGAATATTAAATATTTAGTGTATAAAATATTCGTTAGAGCCAAAAGTTATTTTCTTCTTTTAACTGTACTTCACTTGTACTTATTCACGCGCTCAATCAATTTTTCAAGTTTTTACAGTAGCATTCAACGTGTAACTATGAATGTATCTGTGTGACTATATGTGTGTGTGTGTGCGTGCGTATGTTACGGCTGGCCACGATATGAGCATTCTAATGGCATAAGTAAGTAAGCTGGCTGCTTTTTTTTTCAGACTTTTCCTTTTGCTTTTGTTGTTGCTTTTTTCCCCCGCAGTTTGTACATTTCTTTATTCTTTTATATGGTTTTTTTTTAAGCTTTTTTTATTCTCGTCCTTTGGGTTTTTGGTTTGTTTCGTTTCGGTTTCGTTTCGTTGTTCTTTTTGCCTCGTCCTGCACCACTAATGATATTTCATTGGCTGTGATTTATGGTGACTACAACTACTTTTATTTTATTTTTTTCTTGTTGCTAAACTCCTTTATTTATTTTTTTGTTGTGCTTTTTGCTGTTGTTTTTTTTTTTTTTCTTTGCTGAATGCGCTTTTCGGTTTATTGCGCTTTTGAACGCATTAAGCAAGTAAAATGTTCTCAGTGTTGTGCGCTTGAATTATTTCATCGAATTAAAGTCGTTTGTCGAATTCATGTTGCTTTTGTGGTTGCTTAGTACATAAGAAGATAAAACTTTAAATAACAACAAAAATTCGTAGTATTAATAAGGCAAACATTTATGATTATACTTTTGAGCATATTTAAATCGTCTGTACCAATAACGGCGCTGTTCTTGTAACTCTATTTAAAAATAATTAACAGTGCTGTTAATAGTTTCTTTTATAGAAAAGTAAGACATAACACACCAATGTCATCGCTTCTAGCAATTGGTTATCCTTATGTTATGTTGAGCCTGATCGTAACATGAGGCATTACGATTACAAGCAACGATGGAAGGTGGCATGTCGAAAGTAAAGTAACAGCACTTTAACATGACCCAAAGCTATTACAAAGCTATTTACTAATAGAGCTGTTCTGACATAAGTAGAAACTCGATTAACCTGACCTCGATTATACGGAATAACCCTGGTTTTAATTGATCCGGATAATTGAGCTCTTCTGACATATTTACGTGCTATTTAATAGAATGTTGCTATTAATAGTGCCAAATAGAGTTGCCAGAATAGGGGGGTAAGACCGATCAGTCGCTGCATTTTCAATAAACTTTCAAATTATACAGTTTAAGAGACTATAAGTCAAATTATAAGTTTGCCAATAGTTTAGAATTTTACTTTTGCATTTCAAAAAGTTTTAATAGGCTGTTTGAGAAACGAAGTAAAAATAAGTTTTCTAAAATTTTTCGAAATCAATTACATATAAAGACAACATTTAATTTGTCATATTTGACTAACAAGTAGTAAAATAAGAAAACAAAACAACATTAAATAAAATCAGTTACATAAATGTTTGCATTGCAAAGTTGTTTTCTACACTAATGAATCAATGCACAAGACAAACATGAGAACAAATGCAGCACGTATGTATGTATGTATGTACATATGTATATAAGATGCTATAACGCATATCTATGAGCATATGATGTACACACGTGTACAACTGAGATTGCAAATAAAGTGAAGTGAAGTGTATGCAATCAAGTGTGTAATTTAAAAATGGTAAACAAATTGTTTTTAATACGTTTCATTAGATTTCGTGTATGCACATATGGAAAGATACATGCACACTCAAGGATAACACACATTCGATACACGCGCTATTACAACTTTGCATGCATGTGAGCTTTTTTAGGAAAAAAAAAAAGTAAAAAAACAATACGCCAAAATGATGAAGCAGAAGCAAAAACAGCGCAGATAAAAATAAGAAGAATAAGAATAAGAAGGAAGCATCAAAGCAGTTGTAACAAATCGTTGACTTCGACGTCTACCACAAGCGACTGTGATGTTGTGCAAGAGTTTGTTCGACAGCAGAATAACGTAAGGTGCGAGCAAGACGAAGAAACAAAAAAAAAACAAAAAAAAAAAAAAACAAAAAAAGAAAATATTGTTTTGGCAGTGACAACTGAAAGATTGAATTGAACTTTACAAAGTCGTGCATGACATGAGGCAGTGTGTGAGTGTTAGCAACATCATTGTTGTTGTTGTTGTTGTAGTTGTTCATTTTGTTGTTTGCCTCTCAGTTGATGCGATCAATTCGTGCGGCACTACTCAATGCGATTTGTCTTGTGTCAGATTTGAGTGACAGAGTAGTTTGTTTGTTTGTCGTTTTGTTTTGTTTTACAATTTGTAAGTTTAATTTTCTTTTTTTTTCTCTTTTTGCTATAAATATATATGTATGTATGTACATATATACACACACATACAAACTCAATTGCAGCTGCACACATGCAAACGTCATCATCAAGCACACACACACACACACACTCATGTATATAAATTTTTGGTTGCAAAACATGTTGATGCCTTTGCATTCAATTGAAATTTCCCTGTAGCCATCATACATCTAGCCATCTCATTCAAGCACACGCACGGCTCTATGTTTCATTTCATGCGTCTGACTTATTCCAATTGAATTCATTTTGAAACTCACTTAGACCGAGTTGCCTACGTGTATGCTAACTTGTTACACTTGTTACATGAACTTCGATCTTGGCAACATAAACAAACAAACAAACAATCAAACAAGCCAACACACACACACACGCACACGCACACATACTAAAACATTCAAATCGTTTTGCATACGTAATTGAATTTGTGTTTTTTTCTTTTTTTTTTTTGTGGTGTGTATTTTTGGTTTTAGACTTTTAGCATTTAATTTGTTTGCCGCATTTTGTAATGCTTAGTCTTCTTATTGGCACATTGCATATATACAAGAGCAAGGTCGGATCCATACACTGGGCATAACAGCAAGAATCCTTTTCTTGTTTATTTGTTAAATCAAAGCTGCGTAGCATAAGAAAGCTGTTTATCTTGCTTTTTAATAACTCAAGTGTTGAAGATATGTATTGTTATTGTTTTGTAAGGCGCTGAAGTTGGGAGATACCCGTGTTCTTCAGTTTTGAAGACAGAGACAGGTAGAGATAGTAATACATTTGACTACAAATGAGTACAAATATCAGAAAGTCATAAATATCTGTATCAGTAGTAACTTTTGTATCTGCTCTGGCATAAAGTTTTGTTTTTTACCTCAAAAAAAAAAAAAAAAAATACTTACGCTTAAGCTGCAAAAACATTGGCTTTAAAACTTGCTTAATACCTTTTCCGTGAACTTCACTGTAGCGCAGTAAACTTAAAAGTTAAATTGAATTGTGCCACAATGAGGGGCAATTCAAATACGTTTATGCACGTATATCTTAATAAGTACAGGAAGAAAACAAAAATCTTCTTACAAAACTTCTGTTTTTGCGTTATACTATTTTATCAATCTCTCTGTCTCTGTCTCTGTCTCTTTCTCTCTTTGAATCGTACTATGTCTCAATGCCAGCTCCTCCGCCTCCTGCGCTCGTTCGTCACCTCTTGTCGCTGTTAACGTGCGTACAACTTCGACCGCATTTAAAGCTAATCTTGCAATTTGCACATAAGCTTATTTTGTAAAGTTGCCATGCGCATTTCCCACTCGAGTCATTATACGCTTAATTTTCGCTTTTCATTTTCAATTGCCATAATTTAGTTTTATTTTTGTTAGAATTTCTTCGTTTGCGTTTTTGTGCCATGTCTTCATCTTCGTTCTTTGCGTGAACGATGCTTAAATTGTTAAGCTGCGTTTTTCTTCTTTTACTTGTTTTGTTTTCTTAGTGTAATCGGCGTAAGTTGTGGTAACGAAGAGTATTCGGTTACCTTATATATCGACTTACAAAAAGCGAAACTTGCATATAATAATGGAACCAAAGAGAATGTTACGTTAGTCATCTAAAGATTAGAACACTTGGGCTTCTGACTAATTTCTGATATCGGAAAAATACTTTCTTTTGGTTGGGATGGATTATTCTAAAAAATGTTAATTCTCTTGAAAAATTACTCTGTTTGAATTAATTATTAAATGAATTAAGTGAAATAACTCGGTAAATTTTTGCAGATTTGCGTTAAAGAAGCCGTGTCAAGTCAAAAGTAACCGTTTAGCGATTCATGACTGCTTTGGGTACTTCGTTTTATTTTTCTGCCTTTGGTTGCTTGTAAAATGTTTTGTGTTTGTTGCTTTGTGTTTGTGGGTGTGTGTGTGTGTTTTGGGTCTTGTATTTGAGTGCAAAAACTTTGCATGGCACTTCATGCCACAAACAAACAAAAATTCTTTCATTTTCAAAAAGTAACCTGCGTCTGATTACATCATAAGAAATGCGTAATAATTGTGTTAAGAGTAGCAGCAGCAACAACAACAATAAAATAAAAAAAATTGTATGAGTACGTTTGTATATTTGTATCTGTGCGCTACAAACAAAATCATTAGAACGCACGCAACGCGTTAGAAAGAAGCTCAGGAACAACAACAACAACAGCAACAACAACAATGAACACTAAAAATGCCGTTGAAACTCGAAATTAGCTCAATAAAAAGTACACAACTCAAATTGAACTTTCTCAAAAAATAAAAAAAATTTATATACTTTTGCTTGTGTTGTCATGATTGTTGTTGTTCGTTGTTCTTGTATCTTTTTAGATTCTTTCACGCGTTTTTAAAAATTAATTTATGATTTAATTTAGTTTTAATACTTTTAACGTTACGCGTCAGAAAATTAAGTTTGCCGAAAATTGTTCAAGAAAAAAAAAAAAAAAGGAAAACGTCGAAAAAAAAACCAAAGAGAAGAAGTGCAAAGTGAAATTTATTTGATGCTTTACGTTAAATGTCAAATTTCTCTTATAATTTCTGAATGAATGTTAAAGCGAATGAAATGATTGCTGATTTTTTAAAATATATCCAAAGCAATGTTAATAAACTATAAAATACATGCAATTAATTTTGTTTAATTCTTGCTTGTAATAATCAAATGTGAAAGCATCTTAAACGTTGTCAAAGTACTGCAAAACGAAAGACCCAAAAATACTTAATCTCATTCTTATATTGAATAAAACGAAAGACCGAAAAATTCTTATTCTCATTCTTAGATTGAATATTTAAAACTCTTTAAATTTTATATTTCACTTATTCACTCCATATGAATTTTACTAAATTAAACAGACTATCATTTCAACGCAGGTTGATCTTTCTTTCACTTGAAGAATTTTAGAAGATATTTCGTGCTTGACCGTCTTTGTTTTCATCGCGTAGGCTTTTAGCGCTTTAATACATTTAATAAAAGAACAAAACCAAAAAATGAACGATATATGTACATATGTATGACAAGAAGAACAAAAATACCGTTATTTATTGTTCTAATGAACAATTTGCATATGTACATATATCAGTTAGTTGTATACTTGCTTCAGTTTATGAAAAAGAAATTTGTTAACTTTGCCGTTTGGGTACTTCACTTGATTCTTTTTTAAATGAAACATTAAATGAATATTCAGCGTTATGCCGCACAGATTACAAATATAAATAAATTCTATTTGATAAAATATGCAAATTTACATTGTGAATAAACTAAATAAAGCTTAAATGAATTTCACAATTGTTACAAATAATTCCGTATGCACTTTTATGCGCGATTATCTGACATAAAAAAAAAAATAAATAAATAAATAAAAACAACAATAAAATAAATAAATAAAAATAAAATGAAACCAACAAAAATTAACAAAAATTGGAATGTTGGTGCAAAAAATGCATTTTTATTAAAAAGCGCAGCAGCGAATATTTTATTTGTTAAAACAATAAAGCAACAACAGCAGCAACGAACATGCAAACTGGCAGGCAAACAAATAAGCAAACAAACAAATAAATAAATAAAAACACAAACACACACACACACACAAGCATAGAGCATTGTAAACGCCAAAAGTAAAAAAAGAAAAGTATATATTTTTGAAAAAGTCTCATGCAAACGAACAAAGGCCAAAGAACAAACAAATACAAAAGCAAAATGAAAAAATAAAAACCAAAAAAAAAAAAAAAAAACCAACAACAACACTCGCCCGCCACTTTTAATATTGTTGTTGATGTGATACTGCCGTGCCTAAAAGTATGCTGCGCTTTGCCCCTGCGCTTTTGTAAAGCGGCGCTCTTTTAACTCTTTGCATTGCAATGCATTTGGACTCGTGCCCCACCGACCCGCACCGACCCTTCCGTTTAGCTGATGGCGGCGCCGGCGAACGAAAACCGCTTAAAACACTTTACTATCGCATTTGGAATTGTTCAAATATTTTGTTGCAACTTGCTGCATTTTTACTCATTTTTTTATTGCGTATGCCTTTTTTTTTTTTGTTTTGTTTTATTTAAGTCTTGCACATGCCTTTTTTCTGACGCCCGCTGCAGTTGTTGGCCGCCATTGTTTAATAGTCGCTGTTGTTGTTTATTGTTGTTATTGTTACGCTTCCGCTTCCGCATCCGCATTCGCATTCGCAGCCCTTTGGGCCGTTTACATTTCGCATTTTTCCACAAACACAAACAATTAAAATCCTCAAATATTTGTAAGCATAGTTGTAGAAAGAAAGCGAAAAAAATGGTTATATACTTGTATGTATATGTGTTGAAAATAAAATACAAACAAACAAAAAAGGCCAAAGCAACAAGAAGATCATAAATAAATGAAATAAAACTAAATCATGACATGTATGAAATACCGCGAGTTGTTTTTGTTGCTGTTTGACTGTCGAAGTTACTTTTGTTATTTTGTAGAACGTTTTTTTTTTGTTATTTTTATATAAAGAAAATAGAGAAGATGTTGACTTTGCAAGTCGCTAAACTAAGCGGAAATTTATGCGTGTGCGCACATTTTTTAAATTTACTGTTTGCATTTCTATACGATATTTGTTGTTATTGTTGTGTTTTTGTTTTATGCCAACGCCATTGTCGTAAATTAATTGGCTTCAACAAAGAGTAGCTATGAAAAATGTATATACACCAGTGATAACAGAACTAAATAAGTCGATGGATATAATATTTAGAAATATGTTAAAGTATATTAATATATGAAGCGTTTGATCTGTTAGATAAATGATAATCAGTTAAATACACGTCATTGAATGAAAAAGGAAACTGCATGCCACAAAATTACCCTCTTTTTGATGGTAACCCCTCAAAGACCCACGAGCTAAAATTTTTTCGAAAATTCAACATTTTTTGACCGATTTTCATGATATTTTGATCATTATATAAATGATCGGTGCCAGATAAATATTTTTTTGTAGATTTGGGGTGTGCCACCGCCTACGGTGTGTGCAGGGTATGATACTGTCGAGTATACTCGACTGTTGTTTTTTTTTACTGCACGTGAGTCAATTGGAGTATGAGGCGCTTTTAAGCAATTACTTAGAGGTATGTTCATGGCAACTGATAAAAGTCAAAGACTTGAAGTCGTACATATTGAAAGCAATGCGATACAATTTGAGTATTCAAGGCTCACATTTAGTAAATAGCTTTAAGAGTCGCCTGGAAATGTCGAGCGGATGCAAAGGCGATTACGAATGCGATTGCATGTTGATACAAATGTAAAGTGGAAACGGAAATCCAACGTGTTGCCAACGAGGCAAAAAAGCAAGCAACGAAGCAAGCAACCAAGCCAAGCGACACCTTTACACGCCACCAACTCAACTTGTGCGGCAGCGAACTTTTAGAAGCGAAATAAAACGCGACAGAAAGAGATAGCGCGAGAGAGAGAGAGACACATAGGCAGACAGATACCGGATGCGAATACGGATGAGTTGGGTTTGGGTACGGTTGAAATTTCTTTAAAAAATGTTGTTTTTTTTTTTCTTATTGTATTCTTTTCTGTGAATGTGAATTGCGATGAACGTATGAAAAGAATAGACAAGCGGAAAAACCTAAATTTTCAAGCACATTAATGTGGAGCACATTAGTGCACGTAAGTATATTAAGCATAATGGATGCACTCATAGATATTATTGTGCAGCAACAAAATAAAAAAAAGTAAGGAAAATCCGCACAACGGATACGGGTTAAATGCAGGTAAGAGACAGTTGGACAAACAGACCGACAGGCTGCCAAACAGGCAGACAGACAAACAGACAGGCAGACAGGCAGACAGACAGACAAACCAGCCTGGCTGGCGTTTAGACTTGGTTGAAAGTGCAGTAAACTTAGCTAAATGAACGAATGAGTGAATGAGTCAGTGAATAAACGAATGAACGAACGACTAAGTATCTTATTTTATTTACGAAAGTAACTGCGTTTGTATGTATGTGCATATTTGTGTATAAATTATAGTGCAAGATTTGAATCTGTGTCTTTAAGATAAAATGAAATACAAATCTAGCGAAATTTTATCTTTGAGAAATACTACAGCTGAATTTTAATAAAATATAAAGGGTGTTTTATTCATTGCACAAAATATTTTGCTTAAAAGTTTTATGCTCTTGAAAATGTCATTAATTTACAAAAATTGTACAAAAATACATAATTTGTTTTTTGACAATTCTTACTTGAAGTTTTTGTAAAGTTAAAATAACTCATGTATTTATTCATACATTTGTGCATTTATTTACTTTTGTAGCTTTTCATATTTGCAATGCACAAAATTGAAAAAAACATTTTTTTTTTTGTAACATTGTTGCTGATATAAGTATAAGTATAAAATCAGCATACTAAAGGCATGTGAAATTCCGGCAGTAAAATTTATTATCTCTAATGTTGTATACACTTTTTCTATCATACAATCACACTATGACTCTATCTCTTTTACTGTTTTTGACATTTTGCACCCTTTAAAACTATCCACCCCACCCCGTAGAATACTTTGTACAGTATACGTTTTATATTTTTACGAGAATTTTGCTGTCGACATTGTCACACAAATTATTCATTTGTACAAATACAACTACTAAATAGATATTGTATTCTAACATGCCAGCAAAACAGATGCGCACACACACACAGACACTTACATGCACACATACATGAATACAAATGTTGAGCACATGCATTCATTCAGTTTGTAACTCTTCGTCTCATGTTTTTGTCATTTAACTTGACCAACAAAACATTTGCATATGTCCTTTTAATATAGTCAAATGCATGTGTATGCGCGTGTATACATACATATGTGTGTCTATGTGAGCTTGCATTTATTTTTCCACCTGTTCTATTGTTTTCTCTCACTCACTCTCACTTACACTCATTGAGTTACTCATGCAATTGTTCGTTGACAGTTTATTCAACATTTGCGGTTAAAGTTTTTAAAAGCATTTTGTATGCATTCTATTTTTATCTTTCAAAGTATTTTTTGGTTTTCTGTACATTTTTGTTTTTGTTTTTCCTGTGATGAATGCGTTCGTAGATTTTCCATAGTTTGTTATTGGTTTCAATAAAGTTTAGTTTTCAAATGAAATTTCTTAGAATTGTCAATTGAAGCGCAGTTTTATTTTTCTGCGTTCTGTCATAAAGAAATTTTAAAATAACATCAATTGGGAAATTTACGAATCAATGTTCAAAAAAACAAACTTTATTCTAGTATCAAATATTTGAAAGTTCCAACTTACAAACTGTAGATAATAAGAAAATGTTCCAAAAATCAACACTCAGGAACAGACATAACATCTCATAGCAGGCTGAGCTTTTATAGAGTAGGCGCTCTAGCGGGGACATCATCGGTGGCGAGACCAATGTCCAATGCTATATTTTTTTCAATCTGTCTTGCAATCGGAATGCAATGAGAATTCAGGGTGTTGAAATTAAAAAAAAAAGACTTGAAAATTGATTTTTTATTTCTTTATTTTTTCATTTTTGGTTTCATTCTTTCCATTTTGGATGTCATTAAATATTTTTTGTTTTTTTTTTTTTACATACAAACATTATTTACATGAACTAATTTTATTTTTTATTGGATATTTTTTCTTGGGTTTTCTTTTCGGTTTATGCATACATGCATTAATGCGTATGTATGAGTGTTTCTCATTATGTGTTCAATTAATACTCATGTGTTTGTTTGTATATGCAATCATCTTCATTTGAATACTCATGCCTTCGCATGTTCTTACGGCCATTTTGAATGCCTTTTAATCGTTTTTATCATTTCCATTAGATGTTTTATTATGTGTTTTTTGAAACATTTTTTTTTTGTTTTGTTTTTTCGTATTTCCTTTTTACTTCTATTTGAATAATATCGACATAGCGTAGACATTTAATTCGTATCTTTGCGAATGAATTTTTTTTTGTTATTTTATTTTATTTCCTCTTTTTGTAAGTATTTTTTTTTATGTATAGTTTTATTTATGTATAGTTTATCATCTTTGCATAATAAATTGTTGCTAATTTTTTGTTTTTCTTCTTCTTGTTTTGTTTGTGTATTTTGTTATTTTTTGGGTTTTGCTAAAAAAAATTTCCTAATACATTTTGGTACGTATATTTGTCATTAATTGATTCATTCATACATTAATTCTTAATTATCCTTCAAAATTCATTAATTCATTTATTAATTTTTGAAGTGTTTATGCAAATTTCGCTGCTAACATTTAGGGTAATAATTTTTTATTGGATATGTAATACTTTTATATGCATTCGTCTTGGTTATTGTTGATTTGTTTTCAATATTTATGCTAAAAAAAAAAATACAAATAATAATGAATTTTAAAACGCAATTGAGTCAAGTGATGTGAATCCAATTACTGCAATATGAATTTCATAAATAAACTCAAAATGTTCCTTTTTTGTTTGTTTTGATTTCTTTTTTTTAATATCGTTTATTTTTGGCACATTCATTTTCTTATTTCTTGTATTTTATATGCTGTTCATTCAAGTTGTGTGCTCAACTCAATGTTTTGACATTTGAGTACACTTACAAAAAAAAAAAAAAAAAACATTTACTAAACCAATTGAACTGTATTGAAATGAGCGCTGATAAAATCGAATTGGTGGGCTAGAAATATGTTTGGATATAGTTTGTTCAAAGACAAGAAAACTAAAACTTAAATTTCTTGGCATTTAAGTTTTTTTCATATAATTTTTATGAAATAAATTGAAAAAATGAGTAATATCATATGTATCGATTCATTTGTATTCATACTTCGCTCATTGGATGATAATTAAGAGACATGTTTTAGTTGAAGTTGTTTAATTCTTACAGCGTCATAATGATAATGCACCTTGTCAAATATTGTTCATATAAAATAATCGTTTATTTGAAGAGCATCATGAAACGCTTCCTAGAAGGTTGATCTTTAAACTGGCTAAAATTCGTGTAAATGAGTACGTAAACTTCAAAAAAGACCAACATATCATAAAGCATTAATACCAATTCAAAGTAACAAATGTTTTAATAATAATTATAGAACGTTTAAATTTCAATAGTTTTGCACTTAAATTTGGTTATTATTTCTTCGAATTTATATCAATGAATTTTTTTTTGTCATTTTTGATTTTATTTTATATTTTCAACTTTGCTTTGAGCCATTCTGTTTATTCATGCAATACGAATTTGAATTCGAAACTTAAAGCTTCGTGAGCAATGCTTTACTTTTTGTTCAGAAAACAATCCTTAGGAAGCCTTTCAAATACATATCTCATTGTTTTTAGCTCAAATGTTTTAATATTTAGTGTTACTTTTTTTCGCAAGTATAAAAAAAAAAAAACAAAAAAAAAAAAAATGTATATATTAATCGCTAGTCGTGCAAATATTTACAATTATGAATTCTTTTCGAATATGTTTTTAATATAATTACAATTATATTTTTAAATAATGTATTGGTTGTTTTTTTCGTGTTTATGTAAATTTATATACAGCATAAATTCTTGCAAATCATAAAATTTGAACTAGACCAGTTGGATGAGCAATCATAATACATAATAATAATCTATAAATACATTGAAGCAAAACGCAAAATTTACTCACATGCACAAAGAGTCGTGTACAAGTTTGTTTTTTGTTTTTGCGCATTAATGATCCTCATCAGTATACTGGAGGAGATTCATTAATCATCCTATTCTCACAACAATCACAAATAGTCACAATGTTCCAATTCTGTTATAATTAGACTTTGTCGCAAAACATTTCAACGTTCGTATAATTGTTTACTTCTATGTAACCTTCAGCCAACCCACATATACAACTATTAAGCACTACGAATTAATTACTTTTTAACAGTCATATGTATTGTGCGAGTGCTATGTTTCATTAGAGTATCTTTTTTTGGAAACGTTGGCATGTGAAGGACTAAATTGTCAATAGTGTATAATGATTCTGTTAATTTTGTGACTTTGTGTATGCAGCAAGAATGGAACTATTAATAAGACCGAAACTGTACTCTTTTCAAATATCATTAATAGTAACTTGTACGAGTATCTTTGATTGTATGAACAGATCTTGAGCACTTATCATATAATTTTGTTTTTCTTTTTCAGTTTAGCTAAAAAATTAGTATTTTTGTTTATTTATACATATATGTGTTATATGTATACATACATATAAGGATTCATTTTTTGTTTTATTTTATCTTTTTTTTTTTTTTGCCTTTCTAACGAGGTAACACTTAAACACATTTTGTAGCATTTCACGCTAACATTTAAAGTTGTTAGTACAACATTTTGTTATTTTGTTTTACCATATGTTTTCTGAAACGTTATGCAACACATATTTTTTTTTTTTTTGCTTCAAGCCTATTTTTAGTTCAAAATGACAGCAATAATCATTATTTTGACATTGAGACTCAAATTCGTTTTTATTTGTTTTTGTTTGATTGTTGTTTTTTTTTTTTTTTTGGGGTCTGCTTATGTCTAAGTACGTAAGTATGTATCTTGCATACATTTAAGTCTGTAGGTGTAGCCTACAAGACATTTGCATCATTTCCATTTATAACTAATTAATTCAAGGGAGAAAAAAAAAATCGTTTGTTTGTGTATCTGTATGTGTGTGCGTGTGTGCGTATGCCTTATGCAATTACAGTTTAATTAAGCTATACTATTAATAAGCTGTTTTGACCACTGAGATGTTCAGCTTCTCGACTTATGATAGGAAATCTTTGTTTAGTTGTAGAATTGCGTCTCAGGCTCTCCTTTGCGCTTATGCGTTGTGTAATTTTTGCTTTTGTTGTTCTTGTTGTTTTTGTAGTTTTTGCTGATGTTTGTTGTGTTGTCGTTATAACAACGGTATGTTTTTTTGTTGCTGCCGCTGATATCAATAACACTAATAATGGTAAAATTAATGTCTTTATTGTTGCGCCATACCAACGTTGCCCCATCGCTAAGCCAATGCCACCGCTGTCCAAATCACCATCACCGCCTCCACGATCCTTATAGAGTCGACCATTTTGATTGCGTGAACCATCTTCGTGACGATTCTCTTTTAGCACGATTTCATGTTTCTATATAATGCCAAATTTTTTTGTATTTGTTGTTTTTTTTTTTCAAATATAAAAAAAGATGAACAAAGAAACAACGAATAAAAGAGCAAATACATAAGCGTAAAAGTAAATTGAGTCAATAAAATTGAACAATTGATATCGGTTTTTGTTATGTAAACAATTATATCTTTACATTGGCACGCACGATGCGTTTATTAATTTGAGTTTTTTAATTCTTTTTTTTATATTTTTTTTGTCAATTTTTGTTTTCCATACAACAATTTAAGTTTTGTTCATTTTTCTTCTTCTTTTCGTGTGGGAGTTACCAGTTCCAATGATCCGATCATGCCGATTCCGACGAATGATTCATCGTTATAAATTCCAAGACTCTGTGCAAAATTTCAGCATGATAGCTTCAACTCTGAGAGACTAGTTTGCATACATACAGACAGACAGACCGACAGACCGACAGACAGACGGACATGGCTAAATCAACTCGTCTTATCATCCTGATCAAGAATATATACACATTATATAGTCGGAAATGAATATTTCGATCTGTTACAAGCCCCGCGACAAAGTTATAATACTATTCACATACGTGAAGAGTATAAAAATGCTTTGCACTCACCGTGACTTCATTAAGATCATCGTCTCTATGATTCTTCTTGCCAGGACGTTCCATTTCTGTGAATAAGAATTTTTAAAAGGAGTTCAGTAATTGTTGCTTCAAAATGAAATGATGATGTTTACAAAGATTTTAAGGGCAATTTGAGCCTTGATTTGGGTTTGCAGAACTAAATAAAAAATATAAAAAAATCGTTGCATACTTTTAGTGAATTTTTCTTTATTGAGCGAAAATAATGGCAAATAAAGAGTTTCGAAGCATTTTACAAATTGAACAGAAGAGATTTAAATAATTATTAATGACTGCTTAAATATTTATTAAAAAAAAAATATTAAATATTTTATATTTGGCTCAAAACGATCATATGTGAGTACTTCATTTCCTATGGAAGATTATGGCATAGACATCAGCCATATTGAATGCAACTCAATGATTTGTGTGAATTTATATAATTCTTTATAAATCGAAATTACTAATTAAAATTTATTTGAAAGAAACTCACCATATAAACGTATTGTGCCCTCAGTATCACCAATGCTGTTCTTCGATATACATTTATAGCCACCAAAATCGCTTGACTGCAATCGTTTAATATGCAAAATCATTTCGACTGCATACATGTTGTTTTCCTTTTCATTGAGAACATATCTATCACCGGCAATTATCATTTCACCTGCAAAGAACCGATTAAGAAACGCAACAACAACAATTTCTTAAAAAAAACTAAATTAATCAAAGTGCGTTTGTGTTTTTGCGGTCGCCATAGTCGACCGTGGTCGATGGTTGACACTGTGAGAGAAACAAGTTGGTATATTAAAGTCAACGAGACCAAACAAAAGTGAACCGAACAAAGCCAAACAACAAACAACGTCAGCTGCATTGACATGTTGCCAATAGTTATGTGAATGGAAGGGTTGAAGATGTGAGTCGCAGTTAAGCTTCGTCTGCGTAGTGAAGAGAATAACATTGATGGCGTTGGCAATGGCGATGATCGCATTCGTTTGCCAAACTGAGCTCTGCAGTGTTTTTGTTGTGTTTCGGTAGTTTTGTTTTTTTGGCTGCTTAGTTGGTCGGTTGGCTGGTTAGTTGGTTAGTTGGCTGCTTGGTTGCTTGGTTGGTTGGTATATTTGCGCGTCGTATCACGTTTGCAATATACGTCAAATGCACTTGACAAAAGTCAAAATTGCGCGCTACAAAATATTTCCACTTTCCATCTACACCCTCCCCACAACCAACTTTCTATTCTGTTCAGTCGTTTGCCTTCAGCACGAAACACGAACCAAATAAAGACAAATTGCGGCATTGAAAGGTTTATAAAGTTCGAAGTTCGTGCCAAATGCCTTCGTTGACGAATGATGGCGACAAAAACACAAAATGGGGGAAGTGACAAAAAGAAAAAAACAAAAAAAACAATAAGAAAAAAACGTAGAAAAGTTGGCATGAGAAATGTTAAATGAAAAATTAAACTCGTCGCCTCAGTAAGTGAAAATTGAAATTTTCCGTCTAAACTTCATGAGGAACCATTTGCAAATCGTTTCTGACTCTGTGAAAGGAAAACTTTCAGACACACCACGTTAAAATAACCATAAACAACAATTGCAAGTGCAAGTGAGAGAGAGAGATAAGTAGAGTGAGGAAGAGTGAGTGGGAGAGTGGATGAGTAAATGAGATGAACCAACTTACCATTTTCGCGTTGCCAATAATTGATCGCTTTCGGTGACGCCTCGACATTACAAATTAAAGTGACATCTGTCAGTACGGGCGCGCCAACCAATTGATTGGGAACTTGCACCAGCGGATGAACTGTTATGCGGAGAGAAGAAAAGAAGAGTAAGTATTGTAAATAATTTAATATAGAAAGAGATGACAAAATTCGATTTTTGAAGCAATGCCATAATTAATATTTTTCAGTTAAAGTTTCTTAAGATTTCAAAGTTGAAAGTCCCATCTTAAATATGTACTTTTATACTTCTAACTGTAAGTGAGAGAAACATATTTTTTTTTGCTAATTCAATCATCATCATCAAGCCAATATAGGTCAATATATTGCCCATATAGCGCATCAAAACCCATAAGCTTGCAAATCCTTATAACTGCCACATTTATGTAGCAATATTCTTGAAATTGATGTGCTGGTGATATTAATTTGATTTGATCAGATTTATAATTGTCTTCGTGCATTGCATTTCCACTTTTTATAGATGATATCCATTTGAGCAGTATTTCATACTGTTGAAGCTTTCTTTCTTTTTTTTCGGATTTTGTCGTTGGCCACTGAAATCGTTTTTGTATGCTTTGTGGCAGCACTTTTTCGCTTGCCAACCAACGCTTGGTTAAAGGGTGATTTCGCAGCATGAAAAGCGCGCAACCAAACCGTGCCACATTATTTTTAAACAACAACAGCAACAACAACGGCAACAGTTCAACAGATTTCTGCTGTGATGGCACCACAAGTGATGCGTTTTTAATTGAAAATGAATTATTTTGTTGTTAGTTTTGGACCAAAGTCAGAAATCGTGCTTTTCTTTTTGCTACTACTGATGTTGTTCGTTGTTCGTTGTCCGTGGTCTGTTGTCTTCTGCTGTGCTGTGTGTGTGTGTGTGTGTTTGTGTGTGTTTCTTTTAACTCTATGTGATTGTGTTTGTCTTTGCTGTTGTTGTTGTTGTTGTTGTTTTGCTTCAATGTACCACAAAGTGTGATATCCACAACTTGACTCAGACGTTCCACGCAGATGCCACAAACGGGTTGGCGCCGCCAGCATAACGAACATGCTGGTTTGGATTTTCTTTTCTACATTTACGAAAATTGTTTTTTCTTTTTCTTTTTTTTTGGGGTTTTTGCTTTATTTTTTTCTATGTTTTGTTTCGTTTTTTTTTTTGTATTCATATACGTTTGATTTGCTGTCCTTGCTTTACGCTAGTTACCTTCAATCGACGCTTCTGTTCGCTCTGCCACAACTTTCCACTACTCGATGCCATTGTCTTTGCTTTTCAGCATGTTTGCATTTATTCTTTGGTTTTTGTTTTGGCTTTTTTGTTTTTGTTTTCTTGGCAAACCATCATCATCATTTTGTTGCTCCTTGGCCTTTTTGGCGTTCGAGTCGATTTTCGGTTTATATCTTATCCTTTTATGCCACACACTGTAAAACTTGCTACATTTTGCTTCCTGCAAGCAGTTCAAGCCTTCTCCTTTTTTCTCTCATTTGTCGTTTTTATTTGTTTGTTGTTGTTGCGTTGCATTGAACCGTTTATTATTGGTCAATTTATTGGATTTGTTCGAACATTTTTTATGCATCTGATCATGTACGTGCAACTCAGTGTGTGTGTGTGTGTGTGTTTGTGTGTTTTGTATGCATACATATGCGCTCGTCTGTCAGTGTTTGTTAACTTCAATTTCATTTGCTTTAGTTTTCCTCGCTCAGATAATGTAACATGTGTCAAGTGTTGCTGTTCTTTTCGTAACATTTTCGTAATCATTTTGTTTTGTTTCGTAACTGAATTTTTTCTTATTGTTGTTGTTGCTGTCCTTAAAAATCATTGGTTAACAAATTTTCACCTGTGTTAGTCTTGACATAACTTTAAATATTTTGATTTTTATGTATTTATTTTGTAGTTTTCATTAAAAAAGAAAGTGATGAAAAAAGTACAAAAAAAAGGTATGCCAATCAAATGACTTTGACACACAATGAAAGCCACTTAATTTTCTGATTAAAATCAATCAAAATGAAAGAAAAAAATGTTTTGAATTCCGCCTAAGAAATCAATGACGTCCTGACGCCCTGACAAGCTACAGACAGCAAATGATGTGAAATGTGGGCGTTGATCAAAGGAGTGGAAGAGAAGGTCATGAGTTGCTGACTGTGGTGAAATCACAATAGTGACAGAGAGACAGACAAAGAGACACGTAGAAAGTCACACGAAGCGACAGACAAAAAAGGCGATTAAATTTGAAATTGAAATGGAGCAGAAAAAAAAGAAGAAAGCAAATTAAAAAAAAAAAAAAAAAACTGAAAAAAAAGAAGACAAGTGCAAAGTGCGAATGGTTTAGTGTGTCTGACAGATAGACAGACGTACAGACAGACAAGTAATAAAGACAGCGCTTATGTGTGTATGTGTGTGCGTGTGTGCGTGCGTGTGAAATTGCCATGAGTAAGGGTGAGTATGAATAGCACACACGCACATGCATACGCACACAAATGAAGTGAAATAAGACAAGTTGACTTGATGCAAGCAAAGCTGTGCAAGATGTGTACAAGGGGGGAGGATGGGAGGAGGGGAGGAGGGCAAGAAACATTCTACACAACAAAGAGAAAACGGTAATGGTTTTACGCCAGTGACAAAAGCAAAATGAAATGTACAAAGGTGTAAATATAAAATGAAAATTAATTTTTGCGGTGTTATCAACACGGCAAATATCAACAGGATACACAAACAGCTCGGTGATGCTTGGTGAATGCTTTGTTGATTGCTTGGTTACAACGTCGGAGCAAAATGTGTGTATGTACATATGTACGAATGAAAGTGACAAACATACATACATATATGTATGTACATATAAACAAAGCTTAGCCGTGCTTTGCCGACGTGTGAATGTGTTTGCACAATAATATTATTGTAAGATAAGAAACCTACTTGAGTCTGCTTTTCACTTTATGTTCTTAATTTTTTTTTTTTTTGTTTTTTTTTTAACTCTCTTTTCTTTTTGTTTTTGCTGATTACTTGGGAGTTTTCAGCACATGTCGTTATAACGTTTGTCTTGACTTTGCGTGTATACATACATATGTATATGTCTTTGTGTGTCATGTTTTTGTATGTTTGAACGTTTGTGTGTGCATGTGTGAAAGCTGAAACAATTTCAAGTCGAAACAGGATATTGCATTGTTTTTTTTCCTCTTATTTTCTTCACTGCCAATTCAAGTATGCTTCTCAAGTTGTTTGGGTTTATCTTCACGTATGTGAATAGTATTATAATTTTGTCTCGGAGTTTGTAACAGATCGAAATATACGTTTCCGATTATATACTTGGTAATATATATTCTTTATCAGGACGTCTGTCTGTCTGTATGTCCCTTAGTTTTGAAGCTATCAAGCTGAAATTGTGCACAGAGTCTTGGAATTTATTACGATAAATCATTTGTCGGAACCGGCAGGTTCGGACCACTGGAACTGGAACTGGAATTTTCTTCTTTGTGTAGGCTATAAAAATAAAGAGAAATAATATTCAATCGAAAAAATAGGCGTGTCACAAAAAAGGGCGTGAATAGTATACAGTCTTGAGCATCGCTGGAGATAGCGTCCCTACAGGTTTGCTGTTGTTTTTGTATCTTTTGTTTTTGGTTGGTAAGTGTTTAATATTTTGCTTTAATTTAAAAGTGCGTTAAATTCTTTTGCTTTTTTTACATTGCATTGAACATGTACATGAACATGTATTATGTTCACAGTGCATAAAAATACAAGAAGAAAAAAAAGTAAGTAAAAATGAAAATAATAAAAACAGAAGGAAATCGACATTATCCTGCGTTATGCTTTGCGGTTTACTCAATTCTGTCCTGCTGTCAATTCGTTTAAGCGATAAACTGCGAAATGCCAAAAGGGATAACAATTTGTTGTTGTTGTTGTTGGTATTATTGCTACTATATCGACTGCTTTCGATGCCAACAACTGTCTCGATTGCGTATCGCATTGTACAATTCATCGTCGTCATCGTCGTCATAGTTGTGTTGTTCACGTTGTTTTTGTTTTTTTTTTTTGTTTCGTTACTTTGTTTTGTGTCTTCCTCTTGTATTGCTGTTTCGCATATTGTTGCTATTCTTACTGAGTGAAAATGTTTTCACGCTTTATTAAACTTACTACACTTCCTTTTAAGCGCTAATACAAGCGGAAGCGGAAATAAATCAAACTATTTATTGGCTTGGCAAAACGAGCAAGCAGCAACAGCAGCAGGTGGCATATCCTGCACATTTATCAACAAACACACACACACACACACACACACACTCACACAAACACTCGCGCAAACATTATACACTTATAGATACTTGATGATACTTACAATGCACCTGTAGCTTCATGCGTTTGCTCACTGATGGCGGCACTCCATTCGATGCGATGCACATATAGGCGCCCATTTCCGATCGCGTGACTTTTGACAGCGTCAACATTTCACCCTCAACTGCCAAGGCTGCCGAGTTGTTGTCGTAGTCGTTGTTGTTGTAGTTGTAGTTGTTGTTGGTATTATAATTTATGAAAATAGCAAAGGCAACAAAAAAAAAAAAAAGAAAATAGAAAAAAAAAAAAATAAACAAGAAGAGAGAAAGAAAGAAAAATGTTAAAGTAGCTCGTTTGACTCATAATGACTTTTCGCTTAGTGCAAATGTTACAAGACTCTTTTCATATGTGATTTATGCATGTGAGTTATGCACGATTTATGATAAACATCGTTAAACGTTTTCCACTCATGCTATTTTTGGATTTACCAATTTTGTTTTTGTTGTCTTTTATCTTCATTACATTTATAACCACCTCACTTCATCTTACCACACCACTGAAGTCAACAGTTTCCCGTCTATGTTAGTTGTCATGCAATATGATTTCTTTGTGACTTTTACGCACTCATGATACAATTTTCTATGTCTCATATTATTTTAGATATGTCTTCTGCGCTTGTTAAAAGTTATGTAACATAAAACCGCTAAATAGTTACATCGTACTGTCGGAACAGTCACAAATAATCGTAATGTTAACATTGCTTCATACGTAATATTAATTTATCCTATGTTACATAGTGTTCGCTCGGAATGATCGAATTTGAAGGGCTAGAGTGTCAACAGCGCTATTTTGACTCTGTTGAGATTATGACTATCGCCTCTATTCCGGCAATTTTATTGAAAAAATTTAAAGATTGAATATCCGAGGTTTGTAAATAAAGAAATAAATATGTAACTAATTCCAGACACTTTGCATTCTATTTCTATCTTTCCCAGCAATTGTAACTGCCAAATAAAACAGTTGTCCTGAATAGTAAAAATCCTCCCTACATGCCATTTGAAAGAATGCTCCTATTAAGGTACTTAAATAGAATTGCTTGAATAGGGTGTTTGACTGTTGGGAGCATAAAGCGGTTGATTTGAATATTACTATGTCATATGACATTAATGGTGTAAACTCAGCATGACTAATAATATTTCATTTATCATATGCTGATTTTTAAACTCTTTTTTAATTGCAAAAAAAAAATAAAAACACAAAAATAAAAAAAAAACAAAAATGCCATAAGTAATTGTCAACTTAAAACTCACCTTTCGTTTTTTGATGCGAACCATTTCGTGCGATTATTTCTCGACCATCCTCGCGGCGCCATGTGATTTTTGGCTTGGGATGGCCGCGTGCACGGCAGACCAACTTGGCTGAGCCGCCTTCCGGCACCATCATGTCACCGGATGTTTCCTCATTGATAATGTCGGGCGGTATCACAACTTCCAGTGTTGCTGTCTGCATGTCAGACATAATTTCAGTTGAATATATATTTTTGTTTTTGTTGTTGGTGTTGGTATAGTTGTTGTTTTTGTTATTGTTTGTGTTTGCGATTTTTTGGTTACGGTTTCATTTCCATTTCAGTTTGAGTTTTGTTGTTGTTGTTGTTTGTTGTTTTTTTTTTTCCGCCAAATTGAAGATTGGCGATGACGTTCCCATTCGTTTCGGTTGTGGTTTTATTTTAAAAATGTATGTCACGTTAAGTGAATTGTTTTTGTTGTTGTCAGTGTTGTTGTTGTTGTTTTTTTATTATTGTTAACGTTTTCGTTGTCAACATTTTGTTTTATTTTTTATTTTTTTTTTTTTTGTAGTTGACAGTTATATCATAAAAATAAAGTCAACGATAAAAATTACAAAATGAGAGACATAGTTAGAGAAATGAGAGACGAAGAAACAGAGAGAAAGAGAAGGAATGAAGAGAAAGAGAACGTGTATAAATCCATTTTGCATTGTTAAAAAAAAGGATTTAATGTATTGAAGAACATTGTTTGTTTTTTTAGGCCTTGTCTCTGCTTGCGTGCCTACATAAACATGCCGATGTGTGTGGGTGTATGTGTGTGTGAGTATGTATTTGTATCTCACTGTGTGTAGGTGTGTTTGTGTGTGTGTCTTTAATTTGTTGTTTTTTTTTTTTTTTTTGCTGTCGCTGTGTCAGTGTCGCCGGTGCCGGTGCCATTGCCGGTTCCAGTGCCGGTGACTGTGCCACGTGTTGTGTATGTGTCTCTGTGTGCATGTTGATTCTTTATTTGCTTCATATTTACTCTTCACTCAATTCACTTTGTAAAGCTGATTTTATGACAAACTCATATGACTTCTACGAACTCATTCTGATTCAGATGAAGCAAAGGTAATAAGCGTACAAACGTATGATAGGCAACAAAAGCTCAATTGTTGGGCGTAACTGGGTGTGGCAAACGCGCTTAAGGATCTCCAAATGTACAAGTAAATGTGCACATGAATGTCTGCATCTCTTACACACATACATATGTATGTATGTACATATGTATATGCACATCAGCAAATGAAATTGAAAACGCAAACATTTACTCATACATGACGCTGAACGCACAACTTCAATGAGCAGCGTAAGACAAATAAAAAAAAAAAATAAATAAATAAAAAAAAAATAACAAAAAAAAAAAAAAAAACAAAACTGAATTAAACGAAACGAAAAATCATTTTACGAAGGAAAAATTCTCATATCACAGTCGTTTCATCATCGTCGTTACACATCACCACACTGCGTTGTACGTCAAGTGACGCCAGTTGGTTAAGTTGACGCATGCTAGGGCAGGACGACGTCAGTGGGCGGCAACGAATCGGTTTCGCACAAAAGTCAGTCAGTCATTGGAGGCTGCTTAACATTTGAAGTGTTTTAACTCTGCTTTAAAACTCAGCTGTGACTGTTGATATTTGCTCTTGCGATTGAAGCACTTAAGTGCATTATCATTGTACTTTAGTGCCAAGGCTTTGTTTACACTTGACTTTGTTTGCTCCTTTTGTTTTTTTTTATTTTTATTTTTCTGTCAAATGACATTACTTTACGACAAGTGAGTTTATTAAAGCATTTACAATTGTCGCTTTGTAAGCGCCCAAGCATTAAAACATTTAACCAAACATAAATTTTTATTTTTGCCTAAAGTGTGCTTCATTTTATTCATTTTACTACATTTACTTAAAGACAAGAGTTGATATTGGAGTTCAATTTCTTTGCAACCTTTTTATTTGCTTCTCTTTCATTTCAATGGCCATTGACAGCTGTCGCAATGCTTAATTTTTGACAGACAACTAAAGCATTGAAAATATAACCAATGAAATCCGTCATAGTTGAACAATTAAAAAACTTAATGAAAATTGAAAAGTCGAAGAGTAGATTTTTATCGGATTTTGGTACTTGGTTGCTTTATTTTTGGAAAAAAAAAATGTGTGTATTACTGTTACATGAGTATTAAATAATGACAGCTCAACTGATAATGTGTACAGAACTAAATGTTGCTGCAATAATGAGACGAAAGTTTATTTTCATAAATGACAACAGTATGAAATTGTATCTGACACAGGTTATTCTAATCGACAGATGAAATTCTTTTTTGAAAACAGAAAGAAAACAAGTAAGTATGTGAAGTGTTAAGGAAATGCAAAGAAAAGAACTTGTTGTTTTTCGAAGCACTCTTGTTCTTAGCTAAATATGTGCTTAGAAAAAAAGTTCAGTAATGAAAGGACATGCATATGTTATAAGGGGACTGCTGTGTGTTGTGCTTTGTGGCATCAGTATATTAAATCTGTAATTAAAGGTTTTTGAGTCGAAGGTTTTTTTTTGCGACAATTTTTAATTTACATTTATCCTTTGTTTAGTTGTCAAATGTTGTCAAAGCATAGAACAGTATACAAACATATCTGCATACATATTGACAAAATAATAAGAAATTGTTACCTTTGTCGTCATGTAATTTCATGTGTATAGAAATTCCATTAAAATTTCGATTAACTTGTGACATACTTTGATAACTTTCGTCTATGCAGCATTGCCAGAGCATGTGAAATTTTGTCGTCGATGACAACGTTGTTGTTGTTGTTGTTGATAACGGTGCGGTTGCTGATTTTGTGTACAATACAATAACAATAGCCTGAAGATGCCCATGGCATAATAATAATGATTTTGTTCATTTTTTGTACTAAGAAGTGTCAGCGAAGCAAAATGCTTCGATATATGTAATAGTATATGTGTGTCTATGTGTGTGTTTTTTTTTGAGATACAAATAAAAAGTATAAAATCATTGAACGATTGTGTTTTATGACCAGAAGTCAATTCAATTCAATTAAATTGAACTTTGTTTTCGATCATCTTGCTTAACTTACTTGCATTTTCATTGGATCCGTGTTCACTTGACACATGTATTTGCCGGCATCCTCCATTTTCACACTTTTTATATTCAAAGTCCATGTATTGAAGTCATTATGTGTCACCGATAATCGATCATTGTTTGTTATCACATGTTCGTGTATGGCCAGAATTGCTTTGGCATCGGCTTTAATCCAGGCAACCTGCGCCAGTCATGACCATCATCATCATGTTACGTAATGTGGATGATGTTGACGATGGCGGTAGCGTTGGTGTTGGTGTTGGCGTTGGCGTTGGCATTGACGATGATCACATCGTAAATGCATATACAAGTGTATGTGTGCGTATGTGTGAGTGTGAGTGTAGTGTTAGGCAACAGTTTTGTTGTTTGTATGTGTTTGATGTTAGTGTCGCAGTTGCGTCGCATGCGACAGATGTTTTCAAATTGCATTTTGATGTTAGACGTAATCGTCATGAGTGTTTGTATGTATGTGTGTGTAAGTGAAAAAGATGTGAGATGAAAAAAAAAAGAAAAAAGAAAAATGGTTGGCCCGACGTATGATTTTGTCCGTTGGTTGGTCGTTAAGTCAAAGGATAAAGTTAACATGACTCAATGGTCAGTCAGTCAGTTAGTGAGTTAGTAAGTTAGAGAGCGAGTGAGTGAGTGAGTGAGCGAATGCGCGAGTGAGTCAAGCAGTTGAGACATTTTGTTAACGCCGCCATTATTGGTCGTTGTTGGAGGTTTATGCCACAAAGTGAACCATTGATTTGTTGTTGTTGTAGTTATTGTCATCAGCATGAATGTTTGTTATCAGCAACATCATTGTCATTGTCGTTGTTGTTGTCATCATCACCATTGTTGTTGTTGTTGTTTGTTAGAGTCAAAATTGTTTGTAAGCCGTTGAAAAGTTTGTCGATACCGTTAGTTTGTTAGTTTGTAAATTCGTTCGTTCGTTTGTTTGTTTGTTATGGAAGTCATCAACGTTTATTCAGCAATTTCCGGCGTTATATATGTATATATATATTTTTTTGTCGAACCATGCACGTTAGCAAAATAGTTAAGCACAATTTTTTTTTTTGTTCGCGGTTTTTTGTCAAGTGACATATTTTTTTTTTTTTTGTTTGTGTTTTTGTTTTGTGTCATTGACAAACCAACGAAGAATTTTTGTACAAATCGATTTACGGTTATATTAGAATTTAGTTGGCAATGGAAAGCGAGCAGAGCCAAATGGCGCCGTTGTCGTTATCAATGGGTTTGGGTGCCAGCGTGGTTTATATATACACATACACATATATGTGTGTGAGTTGTTTTTTTCATGCAGTTGCCGTTTTTACGTCATCATCATCATCGTCGTCGTCGTCGTCGTCGTTGTCGTTGTCGTCAGATGTCAACGCAATTTGATGCCATTTCCATTTCGTTAAAGCGTCGTTTGCGCATAGTTTTTTTTTTCGATTTTTTTAAGATATTTTGTTTTTGCAGTTTTAGCGCATTTGTTGTTTAGTGTTTTTATTTGAAGTATGATGAAATGTGATATTTCAAGTGCAATTTGTGGTATTAGTTTTTGTGTTTATTAATATACATATATATATGTATATATATATTTTTTAGATTTTTAATTGTTGTCGGTTTTGTTTTGAGATTCATATATATATTTTTTTTTTGGTTTGCATGAGCGAATTGTGTAAAGAGAAATATTACTTTAATTAGTAAATTGTTTTTTTTTGTTATTAATTAATTACATAAAACATAAAACATGTACACATATTTTTCTCTTTTTTTTTTTTTTTTTTTGGTACACAAAGAAAACATATAATTAAAAAAGGTGCAATTTTTGTGCATACTATGGAAAAAAAAGTTCTACAAATAAGTACTCATTTCTCAAATGTACTTATTTTTTTTTAAACAGCTTTTAAATTCAATATTATTTTTTTTAACACAATAGCTTGATTCATATTAAAAAAGGCATGCGGAAACTACATTTATTATATGTCAATCATGAATTTTAAAATGCGAATAAACAAACAAAAAACAAAAAAATTAAATTAAATTGGGTTCTGCTCCTTAATTAATTAACTTAAATTTACTTCTGAGAGTTAGGAGAGCAACAACAATGTTAACACAATTTGAATTCTGTTATTGTTTAAAATTGTTGGTAAGGAAGGGCACTGACAGTGCAATGTTACCATTAGCTACCACTAGGTGTCGCTTGAGTACGGTTTTTGTTACAAAGCATTGTTGGAAAATTTTAGTTTGTTGGTCGTTGCGGGGAAAATGGTAGTTTGTGGTAAGCAGTTTCGTAAAGTACCTCATTCTGAATCTACATACTAATTTTCATGTTTCTTACTCATTAGGTTTTCGAGCAACAACCTTTTGAATAAATGGGTAGTGCCCGATGGGCGGGAAGGAGTGGGCGTGGCAAATATTCTTTTAAACTTGATCTAGCTTTTGAACAAATCAGTCTATCTACCAAATTGCAAGTCTCTAGCTATTATAGTTTCCGAGAAGCATTGGTGAGGACAGACGGACAGACAGGACTATCTCAATTCCTCTTGTCGTCCTGATCAAGAATATATATGTATACTTTATAGGGTCCCCCTCCCCTCCTTCTATGCGTTGCATACAAACCGTCTCAAACAAACTTAGTATACACATACTGTGTATCGGGGTATAAAAAAAAAAAACAAAGACCATAGCAATGAAAATGATAACACCGATGATGCTTGTCAACACTTTTCGCATATTTATTTGCGTCATAAAAACGATATGAAAAAAAGTGTAGTTGCAGTAAATTTATTGGCTTTTGTTTTATCGAATAAATCTGTTTCAATAAATATATTTAGTTTGGAAATTCCATAAACTATTAGCATGAATACATTTAAATATATAAATACACATGTGCATATATATGTGCATGTATGTACATTTATGTATACACAATGTTGCCAGCAACAAGAAAAATTCTTGAACTGTAAAAATTGTAAAAGACAAAAACAATTTTTTTTTGCTATTATAGCTATAAAACATACAACAATACTTGCATGCATAATTATATATTAAGATATGTACGAAGATTTCTATGAGTTTTTATTTGTGCAAAGTTTGTTTCGGTTTTAATTCGGTGCGCTTAACAAAATGTATAATGTTTATAATTCTTATTGTTTAATTAAATGAAACAAAGAATAAAATGGTAAAAAAAAATATCAAACACTTATAAAAATTAAATAAATAAATTTAAAACATAAAAGTATGCATCATTTGATATTCGTATTAAAAACACTTTGTACATATGTGTTGACTTAATCGCTTGAATAAATTTTCAATATACGTAAGTAGATATTTCATTAAAAGTATGAAAATAATATTTTTTTTGTTTAATTTGGCTTTGGTTTACATGAATATTTTCCTTTTTGTGACACTTTTTTTGTGTTTGTTTTTGATCGTTTTTCAGTTGCGCAACTGTTTCAAGCGAACGCAATTTATTTTATTATGTTGACAATATTTTATTTGTTTATAGTTTAAACAAAACTCACAAGGAAAACAAAAAAAAAAAAATAAATAATGAATCAAAAACAAAAAAATAACAATAATAAAAAAAGTTCGAACTGGCATTACAAAAAATCCTCAACTGAAATTTTACAATAACAAAAAAAAAAAAAAAAAAAAAATTCGTCACCTTTTTTTTTGGATTGCAATTTTTATTTTTTACCAAACGTTTTTGCGCTTTGTGCATTTTCCAACAAAGTTTGTCTACACTTCACCCCTGTCTGTTTGTGTTTTGTTTTCGCACACACAACCGACCAACCACCTTCCTCTGTACCCAACCAATTTACGATTCAATAAAATAGTGACTCGATGAGTGGCGTTTTGGGATGTGTCTGTGTCTGGTTGATTGAAACACGAGAGGATTTATGCGAAGCGGTATTTTTATTTATGATGCCATTTTGTTGATTAACACTCTTTGATGTCAGATCGTGTGTATATATGTTTGTGTATGTTTTCAATAATGATGATGACACAGAAATAGCCAATAAAACTGAGAACTGTTCAGTTTTGAGAACTGACATTGTTTTTTGTAATATATATTTTTATATTAATTTAATTTAAGTCTTTGCATTTACGCTGCTCATGAATGACATATTTATCTTCCTTTTTTAATTTTCTACAGAGTCAAACAATTTATTCAGTAAAAACCATTATTCGTTTTTGACAAACCAAAAAAAAAAAAAAAAATTGTTTTCGCTTTAAGGTCGAAAAATATGTCAATTTTGTTTATTTTATTTTTAAGTTATTGCATAACTCAACAAACGTTATGCAATAATTAAGCAAAAAATAAACAACCAAAAAAAAAAAAAAAACAACAAAAGCATATAGGAGACAAAAACAAAGTAATTAATTAAAAATAATATTAATGCAATTGCGTTTTATTCATCTTTTGAATATTAATTAATTAAACTTAGCCTTTTTTACGTTTAAATTTATATACATGAAAATAAACAAATGCACTTCTCATTGGTTTTAAAATTGTTACAAAAGTTGTTCGGTATTTGTTTTTTGTTGCTTTCCTTAGGTTTTATTTATTTTTTTGCTCAAAGGCATAGTGTATTACGTATCTTCGCTTAAGTATAGATACAGATCTTGTTTTAAAAGGTAAGAAGTGATACATTAGCGAAGAGTATGGTGCCACGCCTCATAACGGCTTCATATACAAAAGGTTGAGGGTACTGAGCAATTGGTAGACGAACACACTTGCATTGTTTTTAGTTGGTATTGTTGCTTTTATTCAAAGATATCGTGTATCGATTTTATGTAAGTATAATTTTTTTTTTTTAATTTTCACAAATTAAAATTTCTATTATATTATTTTTATTTATGTAAATTAGTTTCATTATTAAATTATTGTAATTAGCTTGTTTAAATGCAGTTAAACACTTAAACGACATTTTGAGTAATTTTGAAGCGCTCAGAAGAACTTCGCGGCATGTGTTCGGCAGGCCTTCCATTGATGACGAAATGGCATCACATGCATTTGGCATGTGTTAAATGGCGCGACTAATTTTATTTGATTGACATTATTAACATTTTTCTAGACTTAAAAATGCTTTGAAATCAACTTTATTTGCCTCAAAATTACTCGTTGCCGTTTCGTGTCTTTGTTTTTCACTAAAAAGAAAAAAATCTACGTGATGTCAATTTGCTTTACCTTATTTTACGGTGCATGTAACTTTATATGTATTTAGATTATATATAATTTGTTTTTGTTATTAGGTGCTCGATAAGTAAATAGATTTTGTGCATTTCGTTTTGAATATTTATATTCAGTGCACTTGAAATAATAAAGAAAACTAAACAAACTGAATGTGAAAAATTAAATTTCAATTGAAAAGAATATATGTATGTATAAAAACAGTAAAAAAAAAATTTAAAAAAAAAATTTAAAAATGAAAATAAAAAAAAGTGCAACGCTTTTGTTTAAAACCGATACATACCCTGGCTGGCGCTGACGTAGAGTCGCCACTCACCCGATGACCGCCCAAATTGTTGACCACACATGTAAAGGTTGCATCACGACCCTGAGCGATGGTGACATTCTCCAGCGGAAAGACAAAGTCCGGCTCGAAGGCGCCCACTGTTGAGATTTTGTTTGAAATCGAAAATTCTTCATTTCATTGATCATTTCGATGAAGAACATTTGTTGAACAACACAATTAACAATTAATATCAAAAAACATTTCAAAAGCGGCAGCAGCATTGACGACGACAACGATTAATATTTTATTTATTAATTCAAAAACAAAAAACAAAAAATACAACTTAAAATAATTAAAAAACAAACAATATTCAAAACGCTTCTTGCAAAAATAATGTTAATGCACATGTATTGTATCTGTGTATGCGAGCAGCTGTGAGTGTATTTCTTGATATGAGTAATTTGTATGTATGTAAGTTTGTAGGTATGTATGTATGTGTGATTGTCTATATGTATGGTTGCATGTGTTAAGTAAAATAAATGAAGCGAACACAGTGAAATAAAAAATTGCATACGAACGTGTGGAGAATGCAATTAATGTCTGAATATATTAGGATGAGTAGCACTCTGTGTGTGTCTGTGTGTGAGTAAAATGCATGTGATGTTTTTTTTTTTTTTGTTGTTGTTTTGTTTTAATTGATATTATCAACTTACCAATGCAATTGCAGATAAGCAAAAAGAGCAACAGTTGCCATCGCACGCTTACACTTTGTTGATGCGTCACTTTGAGCAATTTGAGTAATTCACGCAATCGATTGGAATTTATTGTTGTTGTTGTTGTTGTTGATGTTGATCTTGCTTTTTTTGTTGTAGTTCTTCTATATTCCGTTGCCATAATCATAATGCAATTCTTACTATAATGCCAAATTGCATTGCAGAATATCAAAAAGCCTTTTATCGACAAACGATGTAAGTAAAACAGTATGCTCACTATAAATATAAGAAATATCTGTTAATAAATTAATTTTTATTAACAAAAAACAAAATTACAATCATACGATTAAATCAATTACAGACACTATTAGCTTTATATCGGACCGCCGATGTAATCGAAATATACATACATAAAATCGAAAGATTTGTATTTTCGAACAGCTTAAGACTTTCACGAGCTTATACATATGTGACAGATGTATGTACACACATCACATTAATAGGGAATAATTAGATTTTTGTTGCTTCTTTATGGAACAGTACTTATTTATGATAGACCTTTATTAACATTCACTGCATGAAAGGCTTACTAATGATTTAAAGGAAGTTAAAAATAGAAACCATGTAGGTTGGTTGTTTCCTACACATATTTTTTCACTTCATATCACTTTTGTTTGTTGGTTATTTTTATGCTGCGTTCTGAAGTTGACTAATTGAATTTATGTACACACAGAAAAAAAATGCTTAACTTTGAGTTGCATTTTATCGACCGACCAATAACGTCACTGCCACTCACCATTAACAGCAAACTTTCAACAGCTTCAAACAGCTTCATTATCAACTAACTAACAAACTAACTAACCAACTAACCGAATGTCTGTGTACATGGACGATTGGCAGGCAATCTGATTGACTGCTTGACTCTCGCATTGCTGACTGTTTCACTAAGCGCAAACGGTGTTTGTTTTTGTGCATGAACATTAAATACAGTTTTGATAACAATTTGAGTTTCATTTGCATTTGCAGTCGCAGTCGCAGTTGTTAAATTAAATTATCAAAACTCAACTGAAACAATTAATTTTGAATTTTAGTCAGAAGCCCGATAGAAACAAAAACAATATCAACATTACAATTGAACTTAATAAAATGCAGAAACAATTCTGTTAAGTTGTTATATTAATTAAAACTATGTTAAAGCAACTTTTTCAATTATAAAAAATATATTGTAAATTTCAAATACAAAATTTCATTTCTACATTTATTTTTAAATCTAACCAAATATTTTAATTATGCTTCATATATGCAATAGATTACAAAGTCACGTCAGCATGTTTAATATTAACCCTCAACAATAGTCGATACTTGTGATTTGCAGTTATTTTTGGAAACGTTGCTTAAAATTTACTACAAACAAGAGCTGACTTAAAACATGTGTGCAGCTTAATATTTGTGTTGAAAAAAAGATGTATTATTTTATATAAAAAATCGATATGATGTATATTTGTGACTTAACACAATGTTGCCTTACTAAGCTGCAGAAAATTTTAATTAGCCAAGCTAAGCGCATTGTGGAAAAAGTAAAAAAAAAAACGAGAGAAAAAAAAAATGTTAAAAGTATCTAGAGCAAGTAGAAAAGCCTAATTATTTTAGGTGAAGGTGAAAAGTGTACGTCAACGTTGACAAAAACACAAAACTGATTTAAGCCGTGAGCCTTTATGTGATGCAAAAGGGCTTCAGCATTCTTTGGACGGAGAGCGGGAAGGACCGATGTGGTGTTGTGAAGAATATGGTGTGTCGCATCAGTGATGCCAACAATGATGTTAATGGCTTAAAGTGGTAGAGCAAGCATATAATACCAACTGCAAATATACTACATACACACACACACACACACACTTACATACATCCAATACAAACACTTACGCTGTGAAACAACGGCAGGCTTACATAGTAGATGCATAGATAGATACACAGATACAAATATATGTATGTATGTACATGGTGGCATACAAAGATAGAGCACGTATCTAATAAAACGCTACGTACGCGTTTCACAGCCAATGTTGACTTCGAATATTGGAATGGGTTGCTTTGAGTGCCGCCAGTGTGCGAGTGGGCAGGGGAGGGGTGCAGGTTAGTACAGTTGTCGCTTGAACGTAAGTAGGGTCGAATAAGTGTATGAAGAAGCGTTCGGTGTACCGGTTGGAGTGGGAGATTGAAAGGGGGATGAGTATCGCTTGACATTGTTGCTCAGCTCAACTTTGTTAAGTTGAGCGCGCAGCTGAGTCGAAGACTAATCAAGTCTCGTAGGTGATTTGAGTTTTGGTACGCAGCGCTCGACTTTTTATTTGCATTGTGTGTGTGTGTGAGTGCGTGTG
The DNA here is from genome assembly GCA_034638295.1 of Phortica okadai. Taxonomy (NCBI): domain Eukaryota; kingdom Metazoa; phylum Arthropoda; class Insecta; order Diptera; family Drosophilidae; genus Phortica; species Phortica okadai. The sequence continues at coordinate 53,871,904 of CM067848.1, read as the reverse complement.
TTAAACTTGTTAAAAACGGTACAGAATAGATGAAAATAAAGGCACATTGTGCAAATAATTTTGGTATTAAAAAAATAATAATAATAATAATAAAACAGTAATATTTTGTCTTTTAATATTTACTTAAGAAATGTTTGTACCATCACAGTGAAATAGAATCGAATTTGCTCAAACGACAAAATAATGCTCATTAAAATTTGTCAGTGTAAATATTGCCAAGCAAACGAAAAATAAAAAAAAAAAAAAAATAAAAAACGTACAGAAACCAAAGCAGAGGCGATGCAAACAATGCTGAAGGCGTGTTGACTCTTCTATTATGGATATAAAAATGAATTGATGGCACGAAATGAAAATGAAATGCAACACGTTGTTGCAGTCTGCCATAGATAAACGTCGACGACTAAAGCCAAGAAAAAGACAAGACAAGGCAAGGCAAGAAATAGCAAGGCAAAACATGCCAAGATAGAAACAAAGCCGAGTACAACCGTTTTGAACAGTAGCGACATGGACGTCGACTGTTGTGAGCTGAGGTGAGCATAGCCAAGTAGATACGAAATGAAAGTAAACAAAAACAAGTACATGACAGAAAAAAAATAAAAAATAATAAAAAATAGAATATTTTTAGCACTGTCGCCAAGAGCAAACTCATACAACCAAAAAGTGAACCGAACCGAACCGAACGGAACTTCAGTAAAGTGATAGCAAAGTGTACCGTGGACCAAGACAGTCCTCGTTGCCATGCTCTCGATGCCGTTGCAACTGAATTTATTATGTGCGAATGTAAATAGCTGCACGTAGCGAGCATTAGATGTACGAGCCAAGTTGGTATGTTTGCTGCTGTAAGCTTTTAAAGAAACTAGTACTAAGCTTACGAAAAACTATAGAACCGTGCTGGCAGAGCATCACTAAGCGTAAAGATGCAATTTGCTCCGACATCGAAAGATAGTTTTCTTGTAAGGTATAAGGCTAAGCATAAGCTTCTGTTCTCGTTTACTAAATAAGTTGATTGTATGCAACGTTTAGTTAATACAAGGTAATGTATCTTTGTCTCACTGCTCTCACTTCTCTTCCCCTCTCTCTTCCTGTCTTCGAGAATAATCTCAGTGTAGAATATATTTTTTTTATGTTGCAGTTTTGTTTGTTATTTTGTTGCTGTTACAAACGCTTAGCATTTGTGTAACTTCGTAGTGTTTTTGAATCAATGTTTCGTGTCTTATATCAAACATACTTAATTCTTGTTTTTTATACTCTTCACGTATGTGAATAGTGTTATAACTATCTCACGGAGTTTGTAACAGAGAGTATAAAAATGCACAAAGCTTGAATCGTAAATATGAAATTTTCGAAAAATTATAATGTTTATAAATATTTACAATACTTAAAGCATATTTTCTGAAAACAACAACTGCTGAAAAAAAAGTATATATTATATATTATTTTAATGCCTTCTTTTGAGCGACAAAGTGCTGAGACCTCTTAACTGATTAAAGAATTAAATGTTATTTCATTAATAGCCAACAAAAGCCGATGAAGTTCAAGTTAAATAAAGACTTAAACTGACTTGAATAAAAGCGAATCAATGCTAATAGCTAAAAGCAGACAATAATAAAACCCGATGGCATAACCACATAACATAACACAACACAGCATGCAGACTCGCATTTACTTTTCCCACTGAAGACAAAGTGTATGTATGTGTGTATGTGTGTGTGTGTGTTTATGGCTGACATTTTAAATTATTCACTTGGGAATGCAAGAACTTGCGTTGCTAAGTAAACTATATTAAACAGCACACACACACGCACACTTACACAAACAAATATACATATATGTATGTATGTATAAGAAAATGAGTTCAAGTCCAGTCTTGAAACACGTGCTCAGACTAACAGAGACAAATACAGAGACTGAGATTAAGTCAAGTCGTGTTAAGTCAAGTTAAAATGTTAGCCGACAGCAAAATGTCCTTGCCGTCATCACTAAGCATCACAACTGAGCTTTGAGCATTGGCAAAGGTAGCGAATTGCACAGGGCGCGGAGGCGTTGACTGAGACGAATCAAAGCATGACACATATATACATATATACATACATATATATTTTTTTATTTTATTTATTTATCTTTTTTTCGTTTTTGGTTCAACTTGCTCGTTGTCGTAGTCAGCAAAAGTTACAACTAAGTAGTGACTATATTTGCTTAGCCTCAGTTTATTGCCGGCGACTGAGATATAAGTGAACAGACTAAGCATACACATATGTACATACATGTATGATATATATGTATGTGTATATAAAGTACACATATATAAATATGTAATGCAGAATCATAGAAACAAAAACAAATTCATACATATATACGTATGTTTGTGCATTTGTTAGTATGTATGTTTGTGTCTGACTCAAACGTCCATATTTGTGCATATAAATGTGTACATATGTATATGTGTGTATATACGTGTGTGTGTTTGTATTTGACTTGAAGTAATGACAGTTTGAATTTTGCTGATGTAACAGTTTTGAGCTTGTGTCACAATGGTTGAACATCAATGAGCAATGAGCATTGAGCGCTGCTGACCAAGTGTTAAAGAGTAGAGAAGTTTCGCTTGTGGTGAAAATGTCACACTTGCTGAACACACGTACACGCATGTACATACACAAAAGAAAATATTCAAACAGACACGCACGAATAGTTACAATAGTGCTCGAGTACAAATGTGTTGTAAGTGTGTGAGTTTGACAGTCATATTCGATTGACATTGCGTATACGCAATATAACTTTGTTTTGTATGCTGTTGTTGTTGTTGTTGTTGCTGCTGTTTTTGTTTTTCTTTTTGTCTCGTTATGTTATTTTCTCATTCAACTGCATGACTCGTTTGCCAAACCGTCATCGAGTTGAAGTAAGTCATCGCACAGCGACATTCACATTGACAATAACAACGACAACGACCACGACAACGAGGACAACAACAGCAACAGCAACAACAAAACCGACAATGACATCGTCGCTAAATTTGTCCTTCGGCATTTTGTGTCAAATTGACAAATGCATTCATTATAGTAGGCGTCATTTTTATATGTTTAACACTTTTGTGCGGTTGGACATTTAACGCTCTCCAACCACGAAATGACCAAACGCCCATCGCATATCATCGTACATATGTATGCATGAATGTGTGCACATATGCACATTGTTGTAATAATAATAATAATGATAATAATCATAATCATAATCATAATAATGTTAATAATTCAACTTCGCCTGGTGTGTGACAGCGCAAATAATTTGATGATGCTGCGAATTTTGAGAACATGTTTAGTTCGCATTTTATGGGGACGTACATATGTATGTATGCATGTATGTGTGTACATATGTGTTATGTATTATGTTATTCTCATTTGTTGAGGTAAAAAACTAAAAATAAACCGACCCACACAGATTAAAGTGTTTTACAATTGAAAATGTAATCTAAGTATTGTTGATGATTCTCAGTGTTATCAATGGTACCAATACTATTGGACTTGAATTTTTGCCGTATAAATCATGGTTCTATATAACTAAGTTTCAGAGATAAAGAGGACGGTCAGTTCTTTAAGCGCTAATAGCTCATATAATTACTAAACTAAAGAATTGTTGGACCATGACAATTTTTTATTTCAATCAATCAAAATTTGAACGTAGATGTCAATTATGTTTGAGAACTTTAAAAATGTTTTCGTTCAGAAATTAAATGCAAATTCGAGCATTGACTGCAGCATTTATTATTAAAACATATGTATTTGAATATTTTCAAACATTTTTCTTTTATTAGGACAAAGGACTGAAGATAGCGTCCTTACTGGTTATTTTTTGTATCGAATAATTAAATCAATTTCAAAACTTTGTGCAAACTAGAAATATTTTGTAATAAAATTTGGCATTAAAAATCATTAGGAATGCAAAATTCTTTTAAATTGCAAACAAACAATTATTTGTTAATTTGTTAACTGACAAAACGTTTGATGAAATCAAAATTCAAATTACAACAAAAAAAAACGTTGTTGTTGTTGCTTTTAATACCGGCAGCTTAAATGCAAAGCATAAAATATTGCAAACAATATTCACTTGTTGTTAAATATTTGAAATTTTTTTGTAAATTGTTTTTGAGTCAAATCGTAATTCAACCTTTGTCAAATTTTATTGAAACTTTTCTATTGATAATCAATCAATAAAAAAATTCGAGTTAAACTTTTATGTTTAAGTTTTGACTTAGCAGTTTATATGAAATGCAAAATATATATACATATATATATATATAGATGTATTTTTTTATTAAAAATTCATTAGTTAGTCTCAAAAAATAAAAATAAGGCGAAAAAAATATATATAATGCAAACTGAAAATTATTTTTGTGTTGCGCCGCAGAATTTAATTAAAAGTATTTGGGTTTTTTTTTTTTTTGGATGTTTTTTTATACGTTGAAATTCTTTTCGTGCTTTTCGTTTGTCATTAATTTAAAAATTTGTCACAACCCTTTTCAGTGGCGACGAAATCATGCACATACACAAACACACACACACTTTCACATACACTCGCACACACATGCAACAAATATTTTATTGTAAATTCACTTTCAGTTGGCGGCGCTTATGGTAGATATACTCGTACTCGTATACCGCACTCTAGCCCCCTTCCATGGCCAACCATAAGTTTGTGAACATTTTACGTTCGCTGCATTCGCACAAAATTTGCGACATGAAAAAGGCTGAATTTCAAGCGTCGACACGACACATGAGTTGACAAAAGTTAAGTTGGGCGTTGGGCATGGCTTGGGTGACATTGAGGTCCATTCATAGACTCATAGACAAATCAACATACACTCGCATTCATGTATGTATATACATATATATGTATGTAACTTATCTTCGTCTCAGTAAAGTATGCATATATGTACATATGTATGTGTGTGTATGTATTTATGCTGCCGTGCGTTGCTTCAGGGCAAATATTTTATGCGCTTTCATTCTGCATCAATGAACCAATTGCTTGGATGGTTTGTTGGTTATTTAGTTGGTTAGTTGGTGTCTGGTATCTGTCAGAGGTCAAAAATTCATTTGCGGACTGTATATTTGTGTGTGTGTGTGTATGCTCATGCATATATGCTTATGTGTGTGTGTATTTGTTCACTTGCATTCAGACAGTTAATTTCCTATTTGATATTTGCTGTTAATCTAATAAATATATGAAAGCATGAAGTGCTCTAATGAATTTCATTAGCACAAACACTCACACACACACACACACACACACACACACACTCACCCACCCTTACAGATACACAAACACATGCATACACAAAGTGTTTCATGTGAAAGTTGTGCTGTGCACTTGTTTGCCTTATTCATAGGACTCTGCTTGACCTGCTCATGCCTAAAAGCGTAGAAAAGCTTTACTTGAACTATGCTTGATCCTTTTAATCTTTAAATTAATCTTATTTTAGTATAAACTTTGTTGCGTACTGCAAGAAATACACATAAGTCACTTGTAATCCTTTGTCACAGTTCATGATTTTGCAGCTCATTCGGCTTGCCTTGTCGTGCTCTGCTTGTTTAACCGCTCAACGTTCCCATCCCCAACTGTCTTGCCATTCATCTTTCATTCGCTTGTGGACGATTTTTGTTTTTTTTTTTTTCTAAAAACAGTAGCTCATAAATTCGTTTAGTCCTCTTACTCACTGCTTCTTCTTTTGGTGCTGCCTGCTGCTTGCTGTTTGTCGTTTTTGTTTTCTCTTTGACTTCTTCTTCTTCTTTGGCTCGTGATTGCCGTGCTGTTGCTGTTTCTGGTGATGCTGATGCTGATGGTGACACTGTCATGTCTCTCGTTTACTCATTCACGATTGTGGTGTTTTAATGTTCACATTTAATACAATTTTACATATCTTCAAGTCTATTTTGGGGTTTTGGTTTTTTTCCTTTTGTTTTTTTTTTTCTGTAATTTTTCTTTCTTGCTCACTTTCTCTTTTTCGCGTACTCTTTTGTTCCTGTATGTGTGTGTGTGTGTGTGTGCGTGTGTGGTTTTGTATTGTGCGTGCAATAAGCTTGTCTAAATTTGTCTGTGCAAAGATTAAAACTAAGGTCATGTTACAATAGTCAGCTGTGGCGTGTCCTCTGTCCCCAAACGGTAGCGTTTCTTGAACTTGTTTCTTGGCTTCATTTTCTTTTGACTTTTCCTTTTGTTCGTTTGTTTGCATACCTGGGGAGTTGATGATAACAATAATCCTTGACAAGCCATAAACATCTTAACGTCGCACAGTGTGACATTTCTACAACGACGAACGCAAACGAACGACGAACGACGAATGGCAATGTGTATGGCATCAGCAACAGCAACAGCATCAGCAACAGTAACAGCGACGACGTCGACAAATGGACCAGTAACTTTGTATACGCGACCTTTGCACATTTCATGCTATCCCAAAGCGACATTTTGTCAGTCTTTTCCTACGTCTGTCCGTCCATCCGTCCGTCCGTTCATTCGTTGGTTCGCTTGTCTTTTCATCTTTCCGTATATTTAACTGTCTGAGGCTGGTCGCCAACCGCCGACAGCATTTAAAAGTCAATTTTAATGGCTCCTGTCGTCGTCGGTCTTCGCATATCATTGTTGTTGTTGTTGCTGCTAATGCTGTTGTTGTTGTTGTTGTTGGCCCAAAAGTACTTTACTATTTCGAAGTAACCTTTTAGCTTTTTTGTTGTTGTTGTTGTTGGAAAAAGCCGTCTCAAGTAAAGTGCCTTACCAGCCAAAGTGCGACAGTCGACCATCTACCACAGTCAACGGTGTCGGTGCGGGCCGTAGACGTCATGGCGGGCGTCTGTGTATGTGTGTGTGTGTGTGTGTGTGTGTGGTGGGTCGTCGGCATTAAACGGCTGAACACAGAGACTCTGAATCGTAGCAACGAGCAGCTAATTCGTTTATTACAGTTATTGTTGCGTTGACATTATTTAAACGTAAGCCACTTGTCAGCAAGTCTCATTTAAATAATTCTCTCGCGTTCTCATTTGGGTGTACGTTTTGTCCTTTTCATTTTTTTTTTTTTTTTTTTTTTGTTGTGTTGTTGTTTGTGCTTTTGTGCGTCACTGTATGAGTGTGTGGGTGTGTGTGTGTGCGTTTTTATTTGTTAAGTATCATTTCCTGTTGTTATTGTTGTTATCTTTTCATGTCTTTTGTTGTTTTTTTTTTTTCACCACTACCTTTTGGCTTGGTTGTTGTATATTACGTTTGTGCAAAGCGTGTCAAATTGCACAATAAATATACTTAAATAAATTTTTGTTGATTGGCATTGCAAGTTAAGTTGATTTAATTATGTCTCTCTGTTTGTACAAAGATCGGTTTTGATCTTGATTCTTCGCTGCCATAAATCAATCAAGTTTTTTGTATTTAAAATTATTCAGAAGATGAGTTTTGCTTGGTTTGAATAAAACTTAAGTAACTTAATGCAGCATTAGAAATTGCAATTGCCAACATTTAAACTCCTTCAACTCCATTAATCTCACAAAATCAATGAATTTTATCTTTTAATATCCTTTTTATTTATTTTGACACTCTTGACTTGTCTTGATTTACATATTTGTACATAAAAATTTTTGCTTTGCTTTCGTTGTTGTTATTCTTTTGTATACAAAAACAATGTAATTTGTATTAAATTATCAGCGTTTAATGAATACTCTTTAAATTAGTTTTATAATTTTGTTGTACATTTGCAAATTTAATTAAACAGAAAAATGTCTTCAATAAACATAAATAAATAATTTACAACTTTAACTTTTATTTATTATAGAAATTGTTGAAGTTAATAAGGCAAACTAATTTTACATAAATATTTCAAGATATTATAAATATAAATTTATTATTATATTCAAGTTGTTGTTGTTGCTATTATTATTAATATAAGCAAATATAATGAATAGTACTTAGCAAAGTGGTTAGCAATGTGTGTGAGCGTGCGTGCGTGTATGTGTGTGAATGAGCATACAAATTGAAGTATGCTAAAGAAACAGATTTTCACATAGAAATATTCACATATCCATGTACATACATACATACCGACATTCAAATAAGGAAACAAAGAGTCAATGCAAATGTTGTGTAAATGATCTGCTTCGTTTGGTAATTGCGCTTTGGCACGCACACAGTTGCGTTCACATGCACATATATGGTATGTGAGTACATACATACAAGTAGCAGAGACTTTCATATGCACATACAGCGATAATAATAAAATTGCCTAATAAATATGCTCGAGTTATGGCAAAAGAAAGGCAAACAAACAAACGAGCAAATGAACAAACAACCGACCGACGCGACGGACGGCCAGAACAAGCCAACAAGCAAAACGTGCATCAAAGCTTCGAAATGCGCAAAGGAAGCGAACGGCATCAAAAAGTGAGAAAGAAAAAAAAAAAACAAATATTACAACAAAAAAACTAAAAAAAAAAGGAGTCACATTTATTATTTTTGCAGTTTTGCCTTTTGTTTCGCCATACAAATTTTTATTTTATTTAAATACTCTCTTTAAGATATTTGTTTTTTGTTTGGTCCCATAATAATAATTTTCAGTGGAGTGTTTATTCCTGCGCTACTTTCAAAGGTACAGTAACACCTTTTTAGTTCTGACAATCAAAGATCGGCCAATGTTCGAATCTTTTGGAAATTATCTAATTATAATTATGTAATTAACGTTTCATTCAATGAGTGTTGCATGTCTCTTTCTGATCCAAAAAATATGTGTGGTTTTTTTTTTTTTTTTAATTCTTCCTCCTCTTGGTGAGTTTAGGTGAAATTTTGACAAGCATCTTACAAGAGAATAATATTTTCATATAATTAATAATTTTGGACTAAAAAGGTTTCTATGATCCGCCTCCAAATTGGTGAGATTTTGCTGGATCTCCCCTAATTTCATCACGTAATTTTTGGACGTCCCCTTAGAATATTTGGCATTTTTTGTGCTTGAGATATATTAAAAAATGTTTTATTACCGACAAACTTATTCGTTATATCGAAAGAAGTTATGATATCACTAATGTTCGTTTTCAAATTGCTGTTGTGTCGGCTATGGCAAAATTGTACTGTTTTAACTCAAATGGAACGCACAAATGCAAACGTCGCCTTAGCTGATTTTATGTCAACTGTGCTTGTGTGGCGAAAGTTTTAATTGATATTCTTAAATCTTATCTGAAGCCAGGCAAAACTTAAATTTTCTTTTATACTTTATTACGGATTGTTTGTTTGAAGAGTGCAGCGCATTAAAGTTTCGCTCTTAACAGGTTTTTCATTACATTTCCTGTGTTGCTTTCTTTCTTTCTTTTTTATTTATTATTTTTTGATTATTTTAATGTCTTTGTTTTTTTGTTCATATTAATTTGTTGGTTTGTTTTGTTTGTGTTCTTGTTACTTGCTTGTGCCATTTTTTTTTTTTTTTTGTGACATTTTTTTTTGTTTTTTGTTATTCATTTGCAAATGAAGGCAAATGTTGTTATCAAATAAATAAAGGCAAAAGTTTAAATCTAAAAAGTTAAGGCAATGAATGAATTTTGTTGACTGCACAAGTTTTTTTCTCAGCACAACTGTTCTCCCTTCTGTATCTACTTTGCATTATCTTCTATCTCTTTTGCGCAGTGGTGCTCATAGTGCGACACCATGGCTTTTGCATGGCTTAACTGAACTTGGCTCGTTTGCTTACTTTTGCGTTTGTGTTATACGAATTACGTATACGACATGTTTCGTCGTCCAGTGACAACATTCAAATAATAATAATAAGAAAAACAAAACAAAAAAGTATGAAAGTAAGAAAAAACGAATGTCACTTTCTTTTATTTGCTCAGAATTGTTTAACGTTTGCGCAAGTAACTCTGTTTTGTGTTATGCTCTTTATTGTTTTTGCATTTGTATTTTTTAAATACCGCACTGATGCCTTTTTAATTGTGTTTACTTCTGGTTACTATGGCGCATTATCTTTTGTGTGTGTGAGTGTGTGTGTGTTGTAAGATCAACGCTCGCTGTTATCTAACTGTTTTTTTTATACATATGCAGGTACTAGTTTCTAGTAAAGCCTTAATCAAGAAAAAATACTTTGCAGATCCTAAAAAGTTTTGATCACCAACTAAAAATTTATCATAATAAACTTTATGATATCAACATATATATTGATTTAAAAAACCCGTGTGTAACCATGCCCACATTGAGTCTATAAGTAGGCGTAACCATACCCAAAAATGTTAAAAGTAAAAAAAAAAACAATTACTCAGTCCATTAAGATGGTTCCATTTTTTTTTCGTATACCCCAAACTGGTACGACAGGACTAGTTCGGTAACTAGACGGAAGTGGTAGAATTGTGATAATTGACCCCTGCCTATGACATCCCCTAGTAAAACTCACCAGTTGAAAGCAGGGAGAGTAGATTGAGTTGAAACTAGTAGTGTTTACATTAGAGCTAGTTCCAACCTTAGCTCTGTACTAGATCGAAGAACCGCTGAGATAATTATAAATTTAACTAGCAAAAATATCGTTGCATACTTATAAGCATTGATATCAAGTGTTGAATTTACATGGCTCTAATTAAGTAGCGCATAATATAAATTATCTTTCACAAGCATATGAAAATATTGTTATATCAGCGTTGAGATACAAATTATGTTCAGCATTATGAACATTTTTCGCATGATTTATGTGGCAGGTCTTTTGTACTTACTACAAGTATAACTAATTAGTATAAAAATAGAAATAACAAAATATAATAATACTGATGAGTAAATGAAATTAGTCTGGCTTAATGTTAAGTAAAGCTTTTTGGCATAAGTATTAGTAAAAATTCATAGATGCATTGAGTTTGTTGCTGTTGCTGTTGCTGTTGTTGTTGTTTTGACGATGTTTTCTTATTGTGCGTTTTACTTAATGTAAAATCTTTTGTTTGTCGTGTTTATTGTTAGTTTGTTGTTGTTGTTGTTGTTGCTGTTGTAGTTGTAGTTGTGGTTGTGGTTGTTGGCTTTGTTTGTTTGTTCGTTGCGTTGTTAGTACATTTGGTAATCGTCATCGTGTAACGACGTGGCATAATAATAGTTTCAATTTCTTTTGTTAACGTTTATTTTATTGTTGTTGTTTTGCTGTTGTTATTGTTGCATTTGTGTGCACGTGCTGAAATTTGTAAGCGTGCCAGTCTATGTTTGTATGTATGTGCGTGTGTGTGTGTGTGTGCGCCATTTGTTTGTGTTAACTAGTTTTGCATTTGTGTTCACATGGCGCGCTTTTGTGCTCATATTTAAATTGATCTTTTGTAAGCCATAAACAAAAGAGTTAACTTACTTCGACAAATTTATGCTAATTTGTTTTTAATGTTATTATTATCGCTTTTGTTCATTTTCTATAGCTGTCTCGCTCTCGCGCTTTCTCGCTCTTTCATTCACACTTTCATTTGGTCTGTTGTTGTTTTCTATTATTTTTTGCATTCATTACATTTACAGTAAACATATGCTCATTTATTTATTCATTCATTCGTTTATTGGTTGCCTTGTTTTACTTCCGATAAGCTCAATGTCCCTTTCATTATTTTTTGTGAGGCTATGTGCGTAAAGTTTTGTTAAAAAATCTCATTATGTATAAATATCAATGACCAGAAGGACAAGAAGTATCCAAGTGGCCATGAGCTTTCTTCTGATCTCAAGAAAGTAAAAGATGTACCGATTTCTTACTCGCTATCTCGAAATAATTTTAAATTAAACAATAAATTTTCTATTAATGAAATAATCTTCTGGTCGCAAAACGATTGATTTTGAATGGATTGTTGCTATAGCTATTTTTGATCTTCTAATTGAAATAGCAGACCAACGATTTTCTTATCAATTTACTAAATCGAGCTGATTAAGAGTACTCGGAGGTGTTTCTTTTTATTCGTTCGATTCATTTATTTACTATAATTGACGCAGATACTTTAGAATAGCACTTTAAAATAACACAGCAACATTTTTTTTGTTTTTTAATTTTTAATAATTAAAAAATTTTCATAATGAAGGCTATAAATAAAAACATAAATGAATATTCGCACAATAATAAATGAACAGATGCAAACATGGACTCTTTGCAAATGCTTCATTTCATTAAACTTGTTAATCAAAGCAATGAATAAATAACAAATAAAAGTATGCAATAACCGAAACACTGGGAATGCACAAAGCGGCACAAAAGATACAAAGGATACAAATGATAAATAACAATAATTAATAAAAGCGCACATATTTCTTATAATTTACAAAGGCTCAAAAATATTGCAGCAACAAAAGCAAGGATGACCAATAAGGTTGCATGACACAAAAAAAAGAAAAAAGAAAAAATGCAAAAAAAAAAAAATACTGAAAAAAAACCAACAAATATTTATAAATATATGAAAAATACAATGAAAAAGAAAAATATTGTTAAAAGTGAATTACAACGAAGACTGCAAAAGTTGACTGCGCAAAAATTTATTTAATATAATTCAACGAAAAACCATAAAAAAAAAAAGAAAAAAGCAACGCGACAGAAAACTGCCTGGGTAACTATTTGTTTGGTTGAGGCTTTTGCTTGGTTGGCACGCCAAAAGGACAACGGCAGTGAAAGCGACAACAACAACAGCAGCAATAGCAACAGCAATAGCAAGAGCAACAGCAGCTGCTGTCAGCCTGGCTGTCATTTACAATTTTAATCTCATTGTGCAGTTTTAGCTTCAGTTAAGTTAAGCGCAACGCTGCGAAAACAGTTGGAACGACTTTTTGCCGCACTGAGCGCACAGGTAAACTTTTCTTATTGATGCCATAAGGGGGTGAAAGAGCAAATAACCAAAGAAAAAAATACAATAATAATAATTATGAAGACAATGGAAAAGGAAGCCAATTCATTTGGCATATTTAAATATGCGCGCATGCAAGAAATAAAAACGATACAAACAAAGACGAAGCCGAAGCCGAAGCAAACCAATTCAGAGACCGGAGTCGAAAACCATGAGATACGCTTAGCTCAACTTATGCGACAGCAAAGAGTTGAAAAGGCAAGGCAAGCGGGTCTTTAAGCAGACACCATGTTTACCATTAACTAATAAATCACTTTCAATATTAATAAAACATAAATCAAAACAGTTAAGAAAACAAAATAAAAAGTAACAGAGCACAAAAAACAACAACAACAACAATCAAAAACAAGAAACAAAAAAAAAAATAAAATACAAAAAAGTATAAAATTAGTGCGACGCAACAGCAGCGAAAGTATAAAGTTAAAAAGGAAGTGAATTGAAAGTTTTTCGCACTTCTGAGACTGTGGCTTAGCGTTTGGAGTGACGGCGTTTCAAAATGCAACAACAACAACAACACCAACAACATCAACAATAACAACAAACTCAATAACCCAAGTGAAGTTAAAGGATTACGCAGCGCCTTGAGCTTAACCTGTAAGACGCGTGCTTCGTTACAAAAAAAAAAAGAAAAAGGAAATAAAAAAAAATTACAAACTGTTATTTTCAGTTCTATCGAAACGTTTATTCCCTTTCGAGCAACCAATAAGCAAATTCATTGATTGCGCTCTTGAGATAAAGCAACACATTTTTTTGAGAACACATTTTCTAATAACTATAGTTAATTTTGCTACTTCAACTCTTCATAAAGATTGAGTTTAAGATATCGAACGTAACAGTTTTCTACAAAACTTACAACTTGTAAACTTTTATTACTATTTTTAAAAATATATTTTTTATTATTATTAAAGAACATAGTTTTTTCAACAAAAGCCTCACGAATGATCGTTTAATTTTCACATATATAGATTGCCTTAAGATATAAGCAAACTTTCTTCAATTAAATGTCGCTCGAAAACCTCAGAAAAAGTCGCATGATCTTAGCAAGATCGGATCGTCTCTTTGAACTGAACGGTTATTAAGAAGTCTTACATAGATAGTTGGATACTGTCCGGTGTCTCACTCACTGTACATTGCATTGCCAACTTTAAAGCTATAATGCCCCTTTTTAACAAGTGTACGAAGAAAATAAAAGAAGGAAATATTGTAAACAAAACGAGCAATACGTATAAAAATATAAAGGACTCACAGCAAATAACAACACAGGGAAAACTTTTATGTTTAAGCGTCAAAGCCAAAGTTCAGTTGGAAGTTGTGTTTGAATTGCTTTTGGGGTCGAAACGACTTCAACGACTTGAATTGAGTAAAGTTGCAGGTAACTGCAGCTGCAAGCAAGAAATGAATTGTACTTGTGTGTGTGTGTGTGTGTGCAAGACCATAAAAACGAATGCTCACGCACGCACGCATGGAGGAACAGACAAATGGACAGACAGACGGACGGACGGACGGACGCACGCAAGTAAGCGTCACTGGTAAAACCGCCGCCAATGCGCCAGGAGCGTCACGAGTCGCCAACAACGCCAGCATTGCCACACAGCAGTCAAAAGTCAGCGAAGCAGCGGAAACAGCGCACCGGAAATGCATTTTTGGTGCGTGTTGCTATTTTCATTTCCACACAACTCTTTCGTTTTCACCTCAATCGAGTTTATTTTTGTTGTTTTTTTTTTTTTTTGCGTTTTATTGCTTATACGAAACGTTGCTACTGCTCAAGTCTGCTCTTTGGCTGCTTAAGCTGTGTTCTTAAATTAACAAATTCTATTCGGTGTTTGTTTTTGTTTAATTTATTTTTTTTTTTTCATTAAGAATATGTTGCTGACAGCGAACTAAGAAAGTTTGCTAAGAAAAAAAAAAACAAAAAAAGTTAAATGCATCTTAGAAATTTCGAAACAAACTTTGATCGTTTTCGAAACATAAACTGTCAAACACTGTACGTGGCGGAAGTGTACAACAACAACAAGAAAGAACAAGAAATAAACCAAAAAACAGGTGATCACACAAAAACATGTTATGATTTATTTGGGTTTCTTTTTCAATTTACCTTGCACCTTCCAAATGCACTTCAAATTCAATTCAAATTAATGTTAATATTTCGCACTTTCTTAAAAAAAAAAAACAAACAATTATTTTTATTGTAGTTTACAGCAACAAAAAAAATTTATATATATATATATAGAATTAGTTATATTCTCTGTTTATTTATTATTACTTTCAGAACACTAAACTGTTTTGTTCGAATCAGAAAACTTGTATTTGAGTTGGCGTGTACTGCGTTATCGGATATTCAGCCGTAAAACGTTACCGACGCTTGAAGAAGTTGCACGAGAACTGAAATTACGCTTCGCACGATTGACGGCAGCACCAGAAGCAGCAGAAATAGCAGACAACGACACACGAACGTAATACACGAAGCGCAAGAACGCTCGCCACACAGAAAGTTCAACCAACGGCAACAAAGCATAGCATGGCAAAAGGATGCCAAAGAACCTAACACTGCAGCGCATTATACATGTTCGCCAGCCGATTCGACAGTCTCGTTGGCGTAAGCATAGCCGAATGATGTAAGCCGAACCGTCATACGACTTTACGAAGCATTGTATGAAGCACGACAGCACGAACACAAACGATACGACAAATGTTCGTGTATGCTGTTGCTGTTGTTGTTGTTGGTGGTGCTGCTGCTGCTGTTGTTTGTTGTGTTCGGCTTTGTTGTGCTGTGCTTAGCAACATTTCGTGCGTAACATTTGAAGCAACATGTTGCAAAGCATAGGCAATGTACAGCTGTTTTAACAAAATTCATTGTCATCAAAGCAAAGATACATGTTGCGAAGCCATAAGTTTGGCATGTTGCAATCGAGTCTTACAACTAACAATGATCTTCACTTGTGTGTATTATAAAGGATTCTCTTTTTTTTTCATTCATAATGTAAATCTCGTTTGCCTTAAGTTGACGTGCTAGGCTTGTGGCATTTTGTTGTTTTGCGTGTCTGTCTTTGCTACCACAAAGTAGTCTCATATATTAATTTCTAAATGTGCTCACATAAGAACTGTCGACTTAAGCTGAAATCTAAGTTCGTATTGTCTTTATGAACGAACAATAGAAATTCTTGTACTTAACTCATGTCCTTGTTTCATTTTGGTTTCTTCATTGGCACATTATAGCCTAATTATGTAAGCAATGATTGTTGTGAGCCAACACAAGGGACACACAAAAAAACCATTTACAAATCTGCAATCAGTTAATTATAAATAAAATATTAAGTATCAACATTGAGATTTTGCTTTGTGTGTTGGTGAGGGTGTGTGTGTGTGTGTGTTACGAAAATATTTTACAAAATTGTTAACAAAGCGCACAAACAATGAACTTTGCTCAGCTTAATTTGACTCAGCTCAGCATCGCCATGAACCGGAAAAAGGGATTCCGGCAAACACAAAGCGTGCCAACATTTCTGCGGATGAATATGTATGTATGTATGTGTGTACTTATATGAATGTGCTTAACGTTTATTTGTTTGTGTATGCATATGTGTGTGTGTGTGCGTTTGTATGTGACATCATTAAAATCGACAAACAACTTTTGACAAACAACAATTCAGCAAAAATAGTTTCAACAACAAGAACAAGAACAACAACAGCAGCTGCCTTAAAACTAACTGGAAGCACACATCAAGAAAAACAACAACAATTTCGACAACAACAACGAATTCAACTTTACAAGTTCAAGTGAGAATGACAACGATATATATCAATATAAATAAAACTGAAATTTACAAATTAATGAGTCATCGTAAAAGTTAACAACTTTTCGAAATTGTTTATCTAAAGTACTGCTTCAAAAGTGTTTCTATCTGTCTTTGTGTTTGTGTGTGTGAGAGTGTGTGTGTGTGTGTGTGTGTGAGTGTGTCTTACGTACACGAAGCAAACGTAATCACTTTTTAAGTGAAACACAATTTATGATACATGAAAATGTTACTTGCTTTTGCCAACAAATTTTCTATGAAAGTATATAAATATCATAGACACACACACACACATATGTGCACACATGTACATTTATGCCACCAATGAGCATGTCGCAAGTGAAACCTTTTAAATTAAAATACACACAACAATCTTGCCACACCCACTAACGCCTACATCATAGCCATCGACATCGACATCGCCATCGCCAATGCCAACACTAACACCAAAGACACCAACACTATCGCCCACAATTGAAGCAATGATGTCGCCAGACATGATTTTAACATGATGCTTGAGAGATCTTCTCAAAAAGGGTTTTTTTTTTGCGACTTGTCAATGATGTTCGTGTTGCTGTTGTTGTTGTTGTTGTTGTTATTGTTGCTGTTGATGGTGTTGGTGGTGTTTTAGCTTGACTTGTCAGAGCAATAAACACCTCAAAGTTGATGACATTTCATTAAAATCGTTGAAGTAAGTGTATATTTTATACACTTTGACAAAATGTCTGTTCATTGGGTTAAAGGATGCTTGTGTCGTTGTCGTTGTCATTGTCATTGTTGGTTTTACCTTTTACCCTTTTTGCCTTTGCCTTTGCCTCTGATACTGATACTGATTCTGCCTTTGTCTTTAACTTTGCTGATGCCTTTCACTTTTGCCAGCACAGAAAATTTCATTAAAACAAGTGTGAACGTAGAAACAAAAACAAAAAGGAAAAGAAAAAAAAACATATATATGTATGTGTATATTCTTTGACGCAGTGAGCCTAACAAAATGTCACGCTACATAACGCGACATGATTGTGTCGGTTTGGCATGATTGTCACTTTGCTTTTATTGAGCGGTTGATTTACAAAATTAAACTCGTCTTCTTCTTGTTCACAATGTATCTATGTATGTATGCTTTTGGTTTGTCTCTCTGGTTTTGTCTGTTGGTATTTATATTTGCCTTCGATAATAAATTCCGAGATTTATTGACCAATACATTGTTCTCTTTGATTTGAAAATGGTATTAATTATTAATAATATTAATTTTTTTTTTAAGACATCTTAAACTTGAAATATTCTCTGGGCCGGTTCAAGATTACTTTTAACTTTTATCTGTTTATGAGAGTTTTTTTGCTCACAATAGCTTGCAATATTGTGTCCGCGTCCCTTTGTTAGATTCTCCGGTTATTGCAATGATATTCTTATGTTAAATTTAATGACATAGTTGTGTCCACGAAATTTGTCCGGTTATAAGGATTCATAATGAGGAATTTCATTGTAATTATATCCTTTATCGTTTAAGTAAAATCAACACATCGATTATATGTTAATTTTTTTTCAAAAACGTTTGTCAATTGTCGTATGTCTATCTGATCGCAACAACATTAAAAGAGCAAATTTCAAAGTGAATTTCAAAATTGCATTCATATGAGCAACACAATTGCTCGCTTGCAAGGCTTATTTTACAAATGCCCATATTGTTGCCACAAAATATTTCACACGAATATAATGGATGAGCAAGTGGTGTGGAGTGTACTGAAGCGAAGGGAAGTGAAGTGAGGGCAAGACGGCCTGTGTTGCAAGCAATGTGTGTTATTACATTTTTTATACAATTTTGTGCATTCTTCAGTTTTCCTTATCACACAAGATTTTTCGTTTATTTCGTTTTGTGTCATTTATTGTTTTGTTTTGTTTGTTTTCTACACACACACACATACACACAGACATTTGCTTTTAATATTTGTTTGCATTTTAATTGTTGTTGTTGTTGCCGCTGCTGTTGTTGAATTTGTGCCACAGCTGCCGGTCACGCCCCAAATATTTGCGAGGCGCAACATTCCTAAATATGTTTTATTGTTGTTCGAATAAAATTTTGTGCCGCATTTGGGATTTTTGGTTTCCTTTTTTTTTCTTAATTTTTTTGTTGTTATTTTTTGTTATTTTTTTTTTTTTTAATTTTTGTTTTTTTATGTAATTCATCAACATGAGTCACATAAAGCAACAAAGCGAGAGAGAGAGAGAGAGGGAGAGTGGGAAGGAGATAGTGTGGTAGTTAAAGAAAGAGACAGCAAGTGACTGAGTGAGAGCAAACGATGTCAGTGGCGTTAGCGAAGGCAACATAAGCTGTGGCAAAAGAAAAGTGAAATAAGAATACAATTTGTGATATTTTGCAGTAACGTTGAAACCTCAACTGTGCACACGTTATATGCCACACACACACACACACACACACACACACACTCACACACTCTCATACACACAGATACTCAAAAAAAAAAAATGAGAAATAAATAAATATGTTTTTTTTTGTAGTTTTGTTGTTTTTATTAGTGTTGCTGATGGTGTCAGTCGTAGTTGTTGTTGTTGTTGCTGTTGTTGCAGTTGCTACAATTTGTTGTTGTTGTTGTTGTGTTGCTGGTCTCAGCTTCTACTGTGTTTTTTATTTGTTTTTTCGCGCGCTGTTTTTCGTTACCTTTGCTCAGCCTCTGCTCACACAGCACACTCGCCAACAAACGATTTGTCCATGTGTGTGTGTCTGTGTCTGAATGAGTGTCTGTCTGTGTGTGTGTGTGTGTGTGTGTGTGTGTGTGCATGCACGTGTATGCTTGCGTGGTTATGCTTCTTTTATTGCGGCACTTATTAAAATTTTTCTGGCATTTTTCTTTGCAATTGTGCCTTTACCATTCTGCTTCTGCTTCTTCTTCATCTGCATCTTCTCACTTCACTTCACTTTTTTACACCTCACACCATCTCACCACACCACACCACACCACACCGCACCGCACCACACTTCATCACATCGCATCTCATCGCAATCTAGTCCAGCGCAGCGCAGTTCAGTTCAGTTTCCTTGCTCTTCGCAACACGCCAACATGGTGGCTTCCTGTTTGACATTCTGCCTTACTTCCGTTTGCGCCGCATGCATTTCCGTAGCATTTTTTTGTTATTGTTGTTGGTTTGTTTTTTTTTTTTTCATTTTTGTCTTTAGTTTCATTGTGCACAGACTGACTGACGGCCTGACTGATGTCAGACCTGACTTGGTCTTCTCCTTTACACTTTGTTAGTGGCACTCAGTCGCCGTGGTTAAGCGACTGGGGGCGTGCCACACTCGCACACACACACACATACAGATACACATGGCAGCGAGACACAGTCGGGGTGAAAAGTATAACATGGGCTTTTGTTTATTTATCTTTTCGCTTGGTTTCGAATAACAAATCCTTTTGGCTTTACACATATTATCCTTTTTATAACCGAGCGATATACACTAAAGTACTCCGCAGAGCTTCACATCGCTTTGCATCGCATCGAATCGCATCTCAACTCATCTCATGCACAAAGCCTGAGAGTCTGTAACAGTTGACTCCATTCTCTTTGTCATTTTTTCTGTTTTTTTTTGTCGTTTTTATTTATTTGTCAAACGTATTGTTTCTGCCACTGTTGCCGTTTCATTTACAGTTGACTCGTATCGCCTTTGCGTCTTTGTTGCTGTCATTGTCGTCGTCGTCGTCGTTGTTCTCGTCCTCTCGCTTGTTCGCTCTTGTTCACACTTTGACTGTGGCTTGGCTTTGTATCTTTTAGTTTCATTGTTGCTGTTACTGATCCGATACCAGATACAACAAATGTTTATTTTTTTTTCTCTTCTTATTTTGTCTTTTGCTTAGTCGGTTTTTTTTTTTTTTTTGTTTTACTTTTCTCATCAATCTTTTGTTTTCAGTTTTAGTTTTTTATGCCGCCATAATTTTTTACGGCCTTCTAGTATTGCATATTCTATGCGTCCCGCTGTGGTAGCCGACAACTCTTACCAACACTTTTTTACCGGTTTTTTTTAGCCCATTTTTTTTTTTTTTCTGTAAGCGACAGTCGACGCTTATGCCACATAATTTATATTTCAGTAAAATGTCTACATAAATGTCGCCATCATCGTCATCGTCATCGTTGTCATAGTCGACATTGTCGACATGCGCCTGAATTTTGATTTGTATACCTACAGATCTGTATACCCTATAAATTTCAATTTGTCGCTTTATTTGTTTACTTAATTTGCGACTTCAATTTTTTATCAATTGTGTTGTTTTTGTTTTTTGTTTTTAGTTCTACTAATGACTTCTATTATATAATATTTATAATTGTTTTAAAGATCATAATGACTTTTGTCAGTGGCGCCCTCTGCAGGGTATTTCAAAGTGCTGAAACGTTGAAAATCTGTTGATATTGTGCTGTAATCAAACATGTTTGCCATTGTTGCAATTGTTTCATTGTTGCATTTATTGTTCTCATCATTTCTTGTCATTGTTGTTGTTGCTGTTATTGTTGTTATTGTTGATATTGTTGCTACTGTCGGCTGCTGCAATTTTTGTTGCAATTACATGTTGCCACTAAAGTACTGAGAACAATAAAACGTTATAACTGCAACTGATGCTGCTGCCGTTGGGGATGATGTTGCTAAGCTTACAAAGACATACATTAAAAGTGACAACTAAACGATGAAAGATACAAAAATACAAAAAAAAAAAAAACAAAATTTGAAAAAATAAACAAAAAATAAAGTAGAAAAGAAAATTAATCACTTTTTCTTTTTTTAGTGTTATTTTTACATTATAAAAACTAAAAATTAAAACAAAAACACAATGGTGTGAAATAATTTGAGTAACAATTGTTGAGCATTTTTTTGTTTAAAAAATAAAATTTCCCTACGAGCAACATTCGACAAGATATGTTTTTTTTTTTAGTTATATCGGAGCTTAAGACTTTGATTTGTCGCAACTTTGAGTCATAAGGAGCCATAAAATCTTGGTGAACAAGATCGTTCAATGATTGTCGACTGTGGAGGAGCTTTTTTTAAATTTGGACACCACCCATCATTTGATGAGATTTTCACATGAGTTTTGGTTAAAACTTTAAACTTCAAATGAGATTCTTAAGAACTTTGGTGAGATTTTGCTGGACCCCTCCCTAACTAACTAGATGTCACGTTATTTATTTACCTTCGTTAGCCACATATTGCACATTGTTGGGCTTGAAGCGCTTTGACAGCGTTCTAATTTTAGTTTGGAGAACTGTTGAACAATAATAAGGCAAAAAAAAACATTACTAAAGACTCTGACAACGGCGACTGCAACTTGTGGGACAAGAAGCCAACGAAATAAAACGAATCGTAGCGGAAGTGACATTCTTTAAAAGTCGGAAGTGCTTATGTTAAAGCATGCCATGCGAGCTTCATCACGCGTCTCACCACGTTTGCTTGACGTTTTCTGCGGCATCTTCGTTTGGCATATATAACTTTTTTGTTGTTGTTTTTATTTTGGTTTTTATTTGTTGTTTGTGTATTTGGGCATTTCTTGTCAGTGTCAGTGTTGGCATGTTTGCAGTTGCACAATATTGCATACTTTTTGGAGACGGCAACAACATTTTCGTAGAAAACATGCTCTTCAAGTGCGAACTATTTTGTTGTTGGTTGTTTGGTTCATGCACGCATTTTTGTTATCATTTTTTGTTGTTTTTTTCTTGACTGCGGTTACGCCCATCACCATCACCTTCACCTCACATAAAACAGCTAACGGCAACGCCAACGCCAACGCCAACACTCGACAAGCATTCACAGTCGAAATATAAAATTTGTTACTTTTTGTATTCCATTTTCGTTTTTTAAGCAACCAAGCTTTGTTTTTTTGCTTACATTCATTTTTTTTTGTACTTTTTCTTCCTGTTTGGCATTCCATTTTATTTTATTTGGTAGCCAAAGTTTTGAAGCCATCATTTCGTGTCAGTAGCACATTTGAACTCAACTCAACTCGATTCGGTTCCGTTCGGTTCGACTCGAGTCGACACAACTTAACTCAGCTCGATTCACTTGAGCTCAACTCGGTTTTCGTTCGGTTCGTTTAGTCTTGTCGATCGTCGAGAAGTTTTACACCTTTGGTTTGGACGTCTTTTGATGTGTTTTTTGTTGTTTTGTTTTTTGTTGCCTTGTGCTTTATTGCTGCTTTAGCACTCTCAAACGGTCTGTGCATGTCTGTGCTGTTGTTGCTTGTGCCCTGTCGGCTGTCCGTCCATCGATGCGTCCAAACGTTCGGTCGTGTTACTCTTTACCGCAAACATAAAAATTGAGTTTAGCTGTGCGTTGTTTTACATTCACTTGGAGCACTTTAGTTGCGATTAAGTGGCGCTTATGGCCGCGAATTTCTGACACAGCACGAATACACTAACCTACCGAAATACCAAAAAGAAGTCCTTTCTGCTATTCACTTTTGCTATTTCCGCAAAGCACACACACACACACACACACTCTTGGCGCTTCTGCTGCTGCTGCTGCTGCTTCTTCTTCGTTGTGCTTATTGGTATTTTGTAATATTTATTGTAAATAGACACGCGACCAGTGCATATTTTATAAGTGTTAATGCTTCTTGTCGTTGCTTGAAGAGTATTTTTTTTTTTTTTATTTATATATTTTCTACTTCTTCTACTTTTAATATCTTCGTTTTGTTTGCTAAAAAAATTTGCTTTAAAGCAAAAATAAATAAATAAATAAATAAATAAATTCAATTTTCAATTATATCGTACATATTTCAATAATATTTAATAAATCTCAAATAAATGTATCAATAAATTTGGTCTGATTTTTTTCTACACAGACAAGTTTCAAGATTCAGACTGACAAGCCGCGTGCATAAATAACTCACTTTAATAAACCTAATAATATTAAACAATTGTTCTCAAAGGTATTTTGTTTGCACATACACACAAACATTTATACACCTATACAGTTATATGAACAACATTGAGGTGTTAATGATTCAATAACATTTTCGTTAATAGGTAAAAGCGAAGCGAGCCATTCTGACATTAATACGATTTACGCGCCAAATTCCAACAGCAACAACAACGGCAGCAACAACAGCAGCAACAACAACAAACAACAAATTGCCAAAACGAACCTCAACGTAAAAGGTGACCGCAATTGTGTGTGTTACTGTGTGTGCTCCTGTGTGTGTGTGTGTATGTGTGTATGTGTGTGTGGGTTGGATTGGTTGGCAAGGTGAAGATAACTGAAGTGTGGCTTCATTGTGTGTTGTTGAGTGGGTTCGATGAGTACAGTTCAACCGACATGACCAAAAGACGGATGGACGGACGAATGTATGGACGAACTGTTAGACGGACAGACAGACAGACAGACGACTAGGGCAACCTATCAATTCGTGTAGCAAAACTTGATAATGTTGCATAGCATTGTCAGAAGTTGATAAACTATGGTAAAGCAGAGTGAGAGGCATAGCACAGCGTAGTAGAAGATGAGCTGAGCTCAGTTCAGTTCAGTTCAGTTTAGTTCAGTTCAGTTCAACTGAGGGTCATTTTAGTGGACGTCAATTGTTGCGTGACTTTCAATTTGTAAAAATATTTGGCGCTTTTAATGTTGGATTTGTTTCTTTTTTATTTTTTTTTTTTTTACAACAAGGAGACTTGCGATTATCGCAACAACGTTTTTGCCTTCACCTTCAATAAACTGTGGCACCTCCAACAACAACAACAACAACAATAGCAACAACGATTTTTAAGATGTTTTGTGTAAGATAAGCAGGTCGGTCGACTAAAGAATAAAACAAAAAAAAAAAAAAAAACAAAGTAAGAAATGTTGAAAAAAAAAAATCAATTGTAATACATAAAGCGCGACTAAAGCACCATTTTCAACGCTTGCCTTGTGCGGTCGCTCGCGCACATTTCCCGTGCGCCCTAATGTATGCAACATTCGTGCTACATTTTCCAATGAAATTAAATGTGAAAAAAAAAGAAAACCAAAAAAAAAAAATAGCCGCCTGGACACTGGCGGGGCGTGTCGGCATAGTTGCCGCTTTTGTAGGCGTAAAAAACCTAATCAATTAGGACTTTGGTCGAAGTATTTGCCCCGTGACGTTTGGCGCCATTTTTTTTTCTGTTTTTTTTTGGCTATTGAGGTTTTTTATTTTTGTACTTTTTTGATTTTTCTTTACACATTTTTTTTGTTTTTTTTTTCTGACAACAACATGCGTTTGTATGTACTTTTGTGTATGGTAAGGTAACGTAGTAGAAAAACATTACGTAAAAACAGAGGAAGACAGTGAGCTTCCTCAATGTCGCTATCAAGTCATGGCGAGTCGTGTCGCATTGCGTTGTCTCGCTGCGAGTCAAATTTCAGTGAGTTAAGTTCTTTTGAATTCAATTCGTAGCACATTAAAAGCAGTCATTAACTTTTAAATGAAGCAACGGAAACGCGATAAGCACGTGGTGCGACAACAACGACGACGACGACGACAAGACAGACGACGACCACTCCACTTTATTTTATTTCACTCGCTGACTGACGCTCAGCACTTTCATTGCTGTCATGCTGCCATTTGGCACGCCTCTTTAAACGCCCCGCAAGCAAATGACCCATAATTATTCAATAAGAAATAATAAAGTATTTTCATTGACAAGCAACGTCGACGTCAACGTCGGCGTTGGCGTTGGCGTTGACATCGGCAACAACTTTCAGGTGCTTCAGGTTGCTTCGCCGGCCAGCCAACAATAATTCTGGCCAGAATGGCGTGTCTGACTTGAGGTTTGCCGCACTTATGTCTCATCTCTCTCTGTCCCTTTCGCTCTTTCGTTCGCTGTCATTCTCTTACTTCGCCGCTATTTCGTCAGTCTCTGCTACTTGTTATTGTTGGCGTTATGCTGACATTTGATTTTTATGTTCTTCACTATACTTGTTGTTGCTGTTGTTGTTGTTTTATTCCACCTTTCATGTCCTGCTGCTCGTCAAAACGTTCACCATTGAAATTATTTTTGCGTGACTTTCAAATTCCCACAAGTAAATTCCTTAATTTGCCTCGGCGCTTTCATTTTTACGTTCATTGGTTTAGTCAATTTGGCTTTTTTCCTCGTTTTATTTTTTTTCTTGCTTTTTTAGTTGTTCATAAAAACAAAAAAAAAAAAACAAAAAGGTTGAATTTATAAGTCGTCTATCAGTCATAATTTAAGCATTGTAGTTGTTGTTGTTGTTGTTGTTGCTGTTGTCAGCACTGTTGACGTTCTTAAGTAGTTTCAATTTATAGCAATTTTATTGTACAAAAAGAAGCAATTGTCAATGTGAAAATGCTAATAATTTGTTATCATTTCTTGGCTGGCTCTCATTGTTGTAATTGATATTGTTGTTGTTGGTGTTGTTGTTATTGAAATGCATTGTAGCTGTGAATTTATGCTCAGACGTATTGTCAACGTTGCAATTTCTTTATACTCGTATGTACTTATTCACATTGTTTGCCATTTTGAAAACAAATCACAATTGTATTATTTTACAGTTATTTGCATCTTGTTTGCAGACTTTTGTGCTCTTTCAAATGTGTTTGTATGATGACAACTATTTATTGAAACAATTAAAATTAATTTAAAAATAATCATATTGCGTTCAAATTAAATCATTTGCAAATAATTATAATAAAATAATCAGAGCGGCAGGGGAGCGGCGAAATCAATCGATTTATGCCATTCTTTCTCTTTTTATGTGCGCAAAATACACAATGCATGTATTTATTGATGTGCCTGTGTGTGTGTGTGTGTGTGAATTCAACCGCATTATTAACTGATGGTAAACAGATTTTAACCGTTTATGTATTTCATAATTTCAGACAACTTAATGCCACTGAAAATATAATTAATAATGCAAATAAATACAAAACAATAAAAGAACACATTAACAATAAAAATAAAAATCAATTTGAAGCGCTTTTGATTATTAAACAGATTGCAACTTTGGTCCAACTTGTTTGAATTGTTTTCGCATAAGTAAAACTCAAGAAAGACTTTGTAAATGTTGTCTAAGTCGTAGGAGGAAGTCGAATGACCAGAAAAAGTGTCGATATTTTTCAAAATAACAACAAGCCAAACTACACTTTACCAAACAATTAAGGGAACAAAAACAAAAACCGAATTTTGGATCTATTTTTGACGGTCTGTTACTTTGTAGGTATTGGTCGTATCGACAAACTTTGTAAAAAGATTTTGTAGCTTGTAAAAATTTCAAATTTTTTTGTCTTTTTTGATTTGCTCCATCGACTTTGATAATTTTTTTTAGATAAACAATTATATCGACCAGATGGCCTGTTGATTCAGCGTTAATTTGAATTTTTCTGATCGGTGCTACGATTTTTGTTTTCGGAGATATCCGAGATTAAACCTAAATAAAAGGTCTTTTTGACTTTAACCATCGATATCTCAGCAATGAATGAACGCACAGGAATAGAGAAGGCAGTTTGGAAACTGGTGAAATGGTGCAACGGCCCCTTCTCTACGGCCCCTTCGACTCAAGCATGAACTTCGTTCAAAATGCTCCGACCATCGAAAGTCGGAAGCAATAAAAAAGTCTTCATGACCATTGTGTTTCGTACCGGAAAATAGACGAAACCATACGTTTATCTTAGGTAATAGTGGAAAATTCTGTAAAATGTAATCCCCAACAGAAATTACAAGGACGAAAGGCCAAAATAACGCTGAATCTGGAACGGTGTGTTACGAGATTTGTTACGATGTATCCATTTGTATTTTCCCAAGACATTCAAAATGAGTTTTCTCTGTATATTGGTATTTCTAATATTCAGAAAAGGCTTATAACATACAATTTAAAAGCAAAAAGACCGAAGCAAGTCCCATTACTGTCTAATCGAAATGTGACAAAATAGTACAAATTTTCCAAGGGACATGCAGACTGGCCAGTAGAGAAACAGCGCAATACTCGTACATATTAATTTTAGATTACTTTGATTAGATTTTTTAAAATTTTCTTTCGCAGAGCTCTTATTGTTATTAAATGAAGAGCAACCCAAGTCAAAAGTGTTAGTTCGCTCAGCTTGAGTTTATTTATTGTCAGGTGTATGGAGATATTGAATAACGCATCACTAAGAACTTCGAGAGTTATATACATACATATATAATTACTCTTAACGTTCTCTTGGTCCAATATGCCGTTTGATATGCAATGGCTTAAATATGCGTGTATTTATTTAAAATTACGCACAACAGAAATACACACAATGCAAGTGTAGTTGTGTTATTTGGTTATTGATGTTGTTGTTTGTATTTATTTTTTTTTTTTTTTTTTGTTTTAATTTTATTTAAAATTTTATTTTAACGATTTTTGTTTTTTATGAAAGTTCTTTCATTATTGACCAACAGGTTTACTTTGCGGTTCATGTTGATGCTAGTGACGCAGACTGGCATGTTTAATGCAACAATATTGACATGAATAATGCGTGTGAGCGTGTGTGTATGTGTGTGCGAACTTGTATGTATATGTCTGTGTGTGTATAGTGATATGTACGTGTACATGTGCGTAGTGTAAATGAAGTGAAAATTTGCTTAAAATTTAATTAAACCAACATTTAACACACACACACACAGAGACATACAGACACAAACATGCATACAAACACACAGATAGTAACTCACATATACATACGTTAAATTTGATTCAATTCGATATTCGCATGTCTGTTTATTTGATTTTATGTATTCATGTAAGCCATTGAGATACAAAAGTGATGAATTAGCTTTAATAAGCGCATTTAATTATTATTGCACGAATCAGAATTTACATTGCATTCATTGATTATCATCATCAAGATAATCACTGATAATCAAATAAGTTGACAACTTATAATAACGGTAAAAATTGGCTGTTAATTAGCACCTTTAACTGGCACAAAAGCGGCATTTTAGCAATAAGTCTTGACTCCAACAAATATAAAGGCCACCGGCACAATGTAAGTAGCTCAATTTTTCATACAGATATTTTGTGCCAATTGTACATACACAAATTCGTAATTAGTTGCACTGATAATCAACTAAGTATTTACTTATGTCACAAAAAAAGACAATAAAAACCCTTCCTTTTCATTCCTCTAACAATGATTTAACAAAACTGCTCACACGCAACAAATACAAAATCAATTTATGGCGAAATAGACTTAAAACTTGTTTAGATATTTTTATGTTTTCTATTTTATTTTTATTTTATATTTTTTTTGTTTTTATTGCTCTAAAGTGGCCACAAACTGAGTTCGTAACGATTTACAGACATTGACTGGTATAAAAATTAAGAACATAAATGGGAAGTGCTTAACGAAAAAATAAAAAGAAAAAGGCAAAAGCTGATTTGATGAGAAATTTGATTTGAGCCTTGATCGAAACGTTATACATTTATGGTCAACGGGGCGTATGAGTGCTATAAAATATTTTTCAACTGCTACATGTTTCTTTCTACGTGTGTATGTGTATGTGTGCATAGCTAACAGTGCCGGACTACAAGTGACTCGCATGTCGTGTTGATTATTTCAATTGATACTTTATACAACATCGTCTCGTATCTTTCTTGTGTTGCGTATGTACATACATATGTATATAGTGTATCTAACACTGTCACAAAAGTATGGATCACTTCGGAAAACAATCTTGTTTTCATTTGTAATTTTTTTTAGATGTTTGCTTTTTTTGCTCATTGTTTGGCCTCACTTTGAGTTGTGCTCGTGTTGTTCAACCGTTAACATATATGATTTTATTTAAAACTATTTTTTTTTTTTCTTTTTTTATGATACGTTGGTTCCCCCATTGCGTTGTTTCCGTCATTTAGGTCTTTTTCCCATTTGCTTCTTCTGCTTCTTCAGTTCTCATTGCCTTTTTTTCGATATTCTTTTTCTTGTTGGTGTTTTTTTTTGTATCTTTATACGGCGTGTTATTGTGTTGCTTATTGGCAATCTTTTGTCGTTTAGTTTCGCTGTGTTTCGTTTGTTTAAAGCAAAAAAAAAAAAGATAAAAAGATACTTGTAAAAAAGAGAGAAATAGAACGAATATAAAAAAAAGAAACCAATGAAAAGATACCCTAGAGCGCAATAAGGGATGATGGGAATTTCACTAAGAATTTTTCATTTCCTTCAACTAACTGAAAATACGAAAACAACTACACATGCTGACAAGCGCACACTTACACAAACGCACACATAAACCCTGACACACTTGTCCATCAACATTCTGCCACACACACACACACACACACACACACACACACACGCACATATACATACATACATATATACACATGTGCTCACATATAGACAAAGATATTATTGCTGTCATGCGTTCCAAACTATTCAATATTTCTTAACATATTGTCACAAAAAATGTGCAAAGAACAAATAAGCTTGAATTGTTGAGAAGGCGTGGCATCGAATCTTATCGCATCACAGAGTGTGGGCGGTGCATATGAGTGTATCTGTATGAGTGGCAATCATTTGTACGACGGATATTAGCTTTTGCGTTTATGTAGTTTGTTTTTTTGTTTAGATCAAGTATCTTCTTCACTTCATAAAATGTATAGAAAGTAAGTAAATTGAAATAACAAAAAAAAATAAATAAATAAATGAATAAAATTAAAGTGCTACGCTGTCAAGCTTAACTGGCTACTGAAAACGGAACACTTTCAATATTGGAGAGCACTATGTAAAAGACTCAGCTCCTGAACGATCGGAACACCAAATTTTTTGTAATAGATAACAAAGTTCAGATTGGATGAGTCAATTTGCTGATTATTTTGTATTTTCAGTCACTTTAGAGGCAATCTTTAAAAAAAATTTAAAACAGCCTTTGAAAAATATTGCATGCGATTTTCTTATACAAAATTGTAGCATGCGATTTTCTTATAATACAATATCGCATGGTATTTCTTATAAAAAATTACGGAACATTGGGTTTCAACGAAGTTCGGCTAGAGGATAAGTTAGAAGTCCGTTGATTTAATAAAAAACATTTTTTTTTTCCACGCACAAATTTCGAAAATATTTTATTGATGTGCTTTACTGCATTCATTTGCTTTATACATTCTAATAGCAAATCTTAAAAAATTCGTATATTCGAATACATTCACGGCAAATCTTATCAACAAATCACGGCATCTCGGATTTGCTTCAATTTGAAATCACGTCTTCTACTAATCTCTTTTAAGTAAGAGTGGAATTCGGTATATGTTATGAAACTTATATTCGGGCGGCCGAGTTTGAGATCCTTATGGTATTTACATTGTGGATCAAAAATCCATCTGCGCTGTGGAACAAATTCCAGTTTACATTTTTCAAGTTTTTGCTTTAACTCATTAATGTTATTGCTTGGAATCAAGTTGGCCGAGTAGCAAAGTCCATCTTTAAAAAGCCTATTGTGTCGCACTGAGCTGGTCAATACTTCAAGTGGTTTCATATGTGGAGCGATTGGATCAATTTGTGACAATAATAGATAATTGAGTGTAATAGGCGACATATGACCGTAACGTATACACTCAAAAACGCGAAAGGTCGCTGCTATACGCTCCGGCCAGTTGTGATTAAGCCACATGATTGCAGCATAGAAAAGCTTTAAGTGAATTGGAGTAATGAATGAATATGTATATAAATATTAACAACTTTGGCAACAAACCTCAAGTTCAGCATTTACGCCCGCACCGTCATTCTTTAGTAATAAAATGAGAAGCTCTTCGTTAAGAAGAAGAAAGTCTTTACTGGCGATAATGGTCAGGTATGAATTGCGTATGCGTGGTATCATTACAGACTGCAAAATGTGTAATCCTTTTATATTTTGACTTTCATACAAAATCCCAAATGCTTTAAATTCAAAAAGTTTTTCCAAACATCGCCAACATTGGCTTAACAACTCTGAAATATCCAGATACAAAGCACAACGCAATACTTTAACAACCATATTGGGTGGTATAGCAACTTGATGATTCAGCATCCATTCGTACACCAACTCCAATGTGGCCGGCTCAATATCAGTTGCAGCGATTGGTATTATTGAATTATTTGGCAAATTACGGCAAAACTTCGAGTAGCTCCTTAATACAATGTAATGGCAGGGCACCTTGAAATTATCAAAGGCTAAGGTCACATCAGGATTCTTGCCACTCTTCAAATATTTCATGATTCTATCCATCCAGTCAATCTCCTTATACTTTTTGTCTGTTACAGTACGATTGACTTTTTTCTTATTTTGACGAGATGATGTGAGCATCTCATTGAACTTCTGTTTCACACTCGTAGTTGGCTCAATGTCAGACGCTTTTAAGTCAATTCTTGAATCGTCCACTATACCGTCATTTATATCAATTGCTTCCAAGATTGGTACTTCATTATCTTCTTCATTACACGAAAACATGCTGATAACTAAAATTACTAAATAAACGTGCCATATAACTATGTTGCAATAGCTTACATGATCCTGGTGTATCTTTTGATCTTCTTATTAATAAAAAAAAAAAATTATCAATTGAATATAATTTTTAAAAATCAGATCAAGTTTAAGTTTGAACTTTTTTTTACGTTTTGAAGTTTTATTCTGATTGATATTTCAAAGCTCAATATTTCTTTACAAAAAATACGATTTTACTCGAGTCTTTTGTTGCCTAGTTATTAAACCAACTATAACCTTTAAGCCATGTTTTTTTTTCCAATATAATTTCACTAAAAAATAAATTAACTACTACAAATAGTTCCAAAAAGGAAATAGCATAATACCAAATAGATAAATAACTCAAGAGCTCGACCAGAGACATTGTTCAAAATTTACTTACATAATAAAGAAAGTCTCTTGTTGCCACACAAGTAATTGAAAAATACTTCAATTTTCTTATATAAACATGATGTCGCACACAAAGTTGTATCATCAATTGTATCATTATTTTCGTTACTCATTTTACAAAATATTTTTCAATTATTTTTAATCAATTGTCTTTATTTCATCTTACGATTATTAATCGAGTTGAGTATCAAGTTTTAACTGAGTCCGTAACAAAATTACATATGTGCTCGTTTCATCACACATATGTACTCCTTCATAGTCTTGGCTGCACACCTTCGTTGAGTGTGATACAAACGTAAGACACCACCGACTTACAAGCATGAAAAAAAGACAAAAAAAAAATGCTGGCAAGTTAATCATAAGTTGACTGTCAATTGACAACTTGGCGCTCATGTCACTGCAATGTTGTCATGACGCCAGCACAAAATATCGAAAGATAAAATTACTTATTATTTCTGTTTGCTAAAATGACCAACTGAAAGCATGATGAGTTTTGAACAAATCGTACATTAAAAAAAATAAAAGACAACGAAAAACAATCAAACAATAAAAAAAAAAAATTGTCAGCAGAAAAAAGTTATCCAACTAGTGCTGAAAAAAAAAGATAACAATAATCGAACGATTTCTCAATAATTACCAGCAAGGGAGCACTAAAAAATAAGTGGGCGGAGAGGCGTGACAAACTACGAATTGCTTAGCAAAAGTATTGCAATGAAAAACAAGTTGTGTTGTGTTGCGTTGCGTTGAGTCAAGTTTGCAGGACAAATAAGAAATATCAGATAAAAAATGCTGTCAAAAGTCATGTAATCACAAAATGAAATAATAAAAAGAAAAAAAGATAAAAATGGGGGAAATAAAAACTTGTTTACAAAACGAAATGAGAAAATTGTTATCTTCGCCCATGCCAGCGGTTGGATACCCTTTCTTCGTTCTTTTTGCAATAAACACTTAAAAAATATCAATTTTTATCAATCCGCTATCATTTATTTTTTTTTATTCAAATGTCCTTTTTCCGATTTTCACTATGACAGATTTTTCAAACAGAAAATTATTAAGTTCAAGTGATAGAATGCTTAGCAATAAATGTAGGGTATTAGTATTATATACATAATTATATTTCTATAAACTTTTTTTTTTTTTTACCAAAGTAAGAATAAATTAATATCATAAGAGTCTTTTTACGAAAAATAATATAATATAATATTTTAGTGTTTGGGAACGTATACGTAATATTAGCACGCTGACTTTGTAATTACAAATTAAACTTTTCATAACTAATAATGCAATATTTTTGTAAATATTTGTTGACAACGACATTTTCAACAACAACAAGAATATCAACCAAAAAAAAAAAAAAACAAAAACAAAAACAAGAAGTTACAAGTTACATTTTCACAACTTTAGTAAACTTCATTCAGTATTTATTTGGTAACATCTTTATACGTAAGTAACTCTTTTTATCATCATATCTCTTTATGTTTGCAAGTAAACAATTTTTGGGCAACAACATTGTTGACAAGATTGCCAAAAATTAGTTTTTAACAAGTTTGCACAAATGGGTTTCTTCATACTCTTCTTCGTTTTACACACTAACTTAACTGCAACTCAATTCCACTCGCTTTACTCGCCATACCACAGCACACACACACACACATACATACATAGATGAAGAAGACACACGTATACGCACATTGCTTGTCTATTTTGTTGCATTACATTGTGACTAATTAAATATTAAAACTTTACAGTGCGTGTCAACAGATCCGGTTCCTGTGTCTTTTTGTCAGCCATAATGTTGCTGTTGATGTTCTTGTTGTTGTTGTTGTTGCCATTGTAAGCCAAAGTTGTAAGCGAGTAACACAAATCCAACGTTGCATGTCGTCTGACAAATGCAGCTTATATTACACACACACACACACACACACACACACTTCATACTCTCAGCAAGCATTTGGCTTATCAGCAGTCAAACAAAAAGACAGACAGACGGACAGACAGATTCTGGCAAGACATGCTGTTGTTATCCTGTCAGTAGGACATGCACATTATTTTTGAGTTAGACGCGAGCGAGTAAATAACATTTCTGGAGCACTTGGTTTTTCACAAATATTGAAATGTTCAACTTTTCTACTTTGTTTGTTGTTCTATTTTTTTTTTTTTTTGTCGGCGTAATTGTCATAAATTAATTAAATTAAGTTTCTATGTTTGTTTTTTTTGTTGCAATTCTTGATGCTGTTCATTTACGCATTATTTCTTCTTTGATAATTTAAATCATTATGACGAGCGTTGATAAATTAAGCCCCCTATAGAGTCTACTAAATTACTCTTAACATTTTTTTAATAGAGTTGTCAGAATAGGGCCGTAAGTAAGACTTTTGTTAAGTTGTTATCATCTTATGTGAAGTAAAAAGTTCATGTATCTCGACGCTCACTGTTTACAAAGACAAGTTGTTGTTGACGAAAGGCCAGCCGGACGTTATATGTAAAGTCTTTAAATGCAAGATAAATGGCTAAAGTGAATAAGCCGAAAAGAGGCCTGCAAACTGTATTAACTTGGAAATTATATGCTGCTTTGATTTTTTTTAATTTTCACATGCCATGATTTTACGCTCGCAATAACTTTTTATTTGTTGGCATTTCTTTTCGTTTTTTTTTTTTTTTAACATTCTTGCCGCTTTTCCGGCATTTAGTTGTGCAAACTTATGAAAATTTATTGCAAGTGATTGCATAACTGCAAACAGTGCAATGCATAATAATGAGCTGTTCATTGCGTATCGGCAAAGTTAAATATTGTGCCAAAAAATAAAAAAAAAAAACACAAAAAAGGGTTAACAGTGCAGAAATAAAAATTAATATTATATAACGCACATGCTGGCACTCGGTCTCACACACATACACACGCATAACTCATACATACAAACAACCACGCATACACGAGCACATATACTCGCACACAGAAGCGCTTGAAAATTTGCGTAATAAAATGCAACCGAGTAAAAAATGTTGTTTATTTTTTTTTCGATTTTCTTTTTTTTTTGCTTTAATATTGTTTTTACTTTTTGAATTTTGCATTTTTGGGTTTTTTTTCGGTTCGTTTTGTTTAAACGCTTTTTACGATATTGACGATATGATGGCGATAACCAAAAGTCGAACGAGCGCATAAAAGCAGCACTGAAAAAAAAATCCAAAATATAAAAACAAAAAATAAAAGTGAGCTAGATAGAGCCCAAGTCGCTTCTAGAGAACTTGTAATAAAATTTTTGCTGTCGATTATAGGAAACTTGTAATAAAATTTTTGTTAGTCAAAAAATTGTGTGCAAACATTTTGTAAAGTATGAAAACAGACCGCGC
Source organism: Phortica okadai (assembly GCA_034638295.1). Taxonomy (NCBI): domain Eukaryota; kingdom Metazoa; phylum Arthropoda; class Insecta; order Diptera; family Drosophilidae; genus Phortica; species Phortica okadai. Next base: position 53,836,071 of record CM067848.1, on the reverse strand, counting down.
AATCTTGTCGGTTTTTTTTTGGTTTCTTCTTCTTTTTTCTTAGTTTTCTTGGCATACAAGTCAGTACTGCTAAGGCACGCGAAGGGGTAAAGCATAAGCAAAAGTATACGCAATGCAACCGAAGCCGCTACCAAAGCCGCTGCTGCTGCCTCTGCCTTTGCCTCTGCTACTACCGCTGCTGCAGCTGCAGCTGGAAATTGAGACTGAGGCTCAAGTGGCAAGTGACGTCTTTCCAAGAAGCTGTTACTGAAAATGCAGCTGCATTTCAGTTGCGAAAATTGTGTTGATTTTAGCAAAGAAACATGAAAAACCAAAAACACAAAATAAAAGAAAACCAAACTGTTTTCGAGTTTGATACAAAGGCAATTGGCGTGCGCTACTTTTGAGTAAAATACATACTTATAAGAGGTCAGCATGCTTATATGCTCAATGCATTTAGTGTAGCGCAACATTTGTGCTGCATATTGTAAGATAAAACGTGATTTCTTCTTCATCTTCTTGTGTTTCTTGGTTGGGTTTTTGGGTTTTAGAGTATTTTATATACTATGTGTGTATGTATAAGTATATTTTTTGTATTATGCGTTCAAGTGTCCAAAGAAAGTAATAAAAAAAAAAAAGAAAACTGTAATAATAATAATAACCAAATGGAAAATGCGTTGGTTACAACATTTTACAACTGATATGATGATAGGATGAACCAGCCAAGAAACTTTTAGCCATAAATTTTACACAAATTGAAACTGCCACGCACACACACACAAACACTTATACAGCACACAAACACTTTGAAGTGTTGCATCAGCAAATGATCTTCAAAAAAAAAAAAAAAAATAAAAGGAAGTCTTGCTCTTAACTCCTTTTGAAGGTTAACTAAGCCTAACGAACTAACCAACTAAAATAAAATAAAATAAAATAAGTCTAAGGAAAATGATAGACAAACAAAAAATATGTAAAAAATAGGAGAAGAGAAAAGCAAAAAACCAAAAAAGAAAAAAAAAAACATGTGAACGCAATCCATAAAGTCAGGCCACGTCGTCAGGCTTGCCAAACGCAACGGATTCACTCAATTCACTTAACAACTTTATCACAAGTGTAATTTTCAATTTCATTTCAATTCAAAAACAGTTCTCGTCTCGACTTCATCATCGCCTTCAACGACAACACGTTTGTGTGTTTGTTTGATGACAATGCGTTATTCACATTCGACTAACATAGCATTTCACCATCACCATCACCATCATCATAATCGTCATCCTCATCGTCATGATCATCATCATTATTATTATCATCATTGTCGTCGTTGACATAGAAATACAACAGAAATCCGGCGTACGTGATTTTCTGCCTTAATGCCATTTTTTAGTTGACAGCCTCTGACAATTTTGTCGTACTCATGCTCAAACACACACACACACACACACGCACACGCACACATACACCGAGCGGCATCAGCGGCCGCCTCAGCCTCAGCCTCTGCCTCAGTTTCAACATCAAGCCTCGCTTTGCGTTTCTCTTCATTGTCGCTGTCATTGTCGCTTGGTGTTTGTTGTTGTTGCTGCTGTAGTCTCTGTTACACTGTGCTCATTTTTTTCTGCTTTTTTTTTTTTTTTGTTTTTGTATTTTTTTCGCTGTTAGCTTGCTGCAGCAGGCCTCATTGCTTGCGTCACCTTTTTGCAATCGTCACACGCTGTACATCCCTTATGCTTATGGCATAGCGCGCACCCCTTCCCCTTTAACTGTCATCAGGCTTATCGAAAGTTTTTAAGTTTCGATTCGTGTTTGGCATACGTAATCGGAAAATTTTATTTTTCTATTTCGAGATTTTTCTATTCTTTTTTGGTGTGTGTGTGTGTGAGTGTTTTTGCGTTTTTATTATTTTTTGCTCGTGTTGTAGTATTATTTTCAGCTCGTCATTTATTTTGCTTATGTGCTTTCCAAAACTTAAAGCGTGCACACATACATTGTAAATGAATTTACTTACACAAAACACACACACACACACACACACACACACACACGCAGACACGCATAAATACTATTTAAAGCCTTCATTAAAATTTTCTGTCAAATATTTCTTTTGTAAGCCGATTTTCAGATTTATCGCTCTGTGCATTGAATATCTCCATTCATAAAATTCTAATAAAAAAAAAAATCACAATCATGAGGTTGTTGTTAATATTGATGACTTTGTCGATTTACATATTTCAAAAAGACTAATGTTTTCCAGTTGTTTTTGTTTTCTTTGCTTTTTACAAGTTATTAGTCAATTTAAAAGTGGAAAATTAAACAAATAAGAATAGCAGGCTCGAGGTGAATTTTTTTTTTTAAGCATTTTAAATTTGTACTATATGTGAGCGTGACCATGCCCATTTTCTATTCTTTTTTTTCAGGTCAGCTATATACACTCCCATTTTGGTGTTCTTATCTCAAAAGACAACCGAGAAAATACGACTTTTGTAATTCTTTTACCCGAGGTAGCTTCAGTTATTTGCCTCTCATCCCTAAAACAATTTTGGTTCTATCTATTATAGTTTCCGAGATCGACGCATTCATACAGACAGACGGATGGACGGACGGACATGGCTAAATCGATTACTCTTTCGATACTGATCAAGAATATATGTATATACTTTGTATGGTCGGAGATGTCTCCTTTAAAGCGTTACATATGTATATTGCGACGTGCACAAAACTAACAGACCCTTGTACCATAAGGTGCAGTGTATAAAAAAAATGCAATTCAAAATATTAAAACATTTTGATTTTTCATATTCATCCTAAATGCAAATTGTTGTTGTTGTTTTTCTTAAGCTAAGCTCTTGCATATCAAAAGCAACTTATATTTTTTGATTGCATTTTCAGCTAAAATTGTTTTCATGTATTTAACTCTTTAGTGGGCCCACTTCAATGATGCGTCGCGTCGCTCAAAAGGCTGCCTAGTTTTTGTTTTTTTTCTTTGGGTTTATTTTTTTATTGGCATTTCGAAATCAAAGCTAATAAACGGAAAATCAATACAAATACACAATTTTCTTTTTTTGTTGTTGTTTTTATTTATATATATTTTTTGTTTTGTGCAAAATCAAAACAATTTTAAAATGCTTTTGTCGAAACAAGCACAAAGCACATGACAAGAGGGAATAATACAGAAACAAAAAACGAAAACAACAGGAAAAAAGACGACTTTAAAATACCCTACAGTGAAAATTGTACACAAGTCAAGTAACTCAAAGCTTCAACTATTTGCTCCTTACGCATGAGGTGAGATTATTAGCGAAACCATAGCATATGTCATAAAAGAATCGAGTATTAAGGCAATAAATTCTATCTCGCTTATTGCTCAAACTGTTCCAACTGACAGACAGGCAGAAATGAATAAATGCATGTCTATTTGTGTGCTCTGCACGAAAAGTAATATGCCCTTGTGCCATTTGATAATAGGGAATAACAACAAAACGACAGCGAAAATTAAAAATAAAAATGAAAAAGAAATTCGTAGTATAGCTTTAGGGGTATACCGTATGACGATGTGTAGATAGCAGCGATGAATGCCGAACGAAAGGCAAAGTAAGGCAAAAAAAAAAAAAAAATAAAAATATATAAACAAAAAGCAAAAAAGCAAAAAAGGAAAAAAGACAAAATGCTAATAAAAAAATTCCAACATCAATCTGCGGAATTTGTGTTGAACATATGCGCCAATAATGCTGGCTTACTTTCACGAATGAAAATTCGCACACACACACATAGCCACACACACAGACAAAGACTCTGCCGCCACATATACATCGTTATAAAGGAGTGTAACGTTGATGTTTTCGGCATTTGTTTTTCCTTCCTTTTTTTCTTCATTTTTTTATTTTTTGGTTTAAGTTGTTGTTTTTGTAATTGGAGTTTGAGTTAGCATCGTCAACGTCATCTTCTTACACATCGTCAATGGCATCAACATCAGCATCAGCATCAGCATTGGTAGTTATAGATGAGCTCGATATGTTTGCTTAGCTGAACGTTGGTGATGATGTGTAAACATTTACATGACGTGCTCCAGTTTATTTTAACCTTTTGATCGGTCCTCAACAGCATTAAGAAGTTCTGCATGAGTGGCGGCCTTTTTTTTTTTTTTTCTTTTTTGTTTTTATTACATATTTTTTTTTTTTGTTTCTGCTCATTTTTGGTTTTCGTATTTTGATTTTTAACGCTCAAAGTATTTCACTTGATTTGTCTGTGAGTCGACTTAAAATTTCTTTTGCTTTTCTATATATAACTATATATTTTTTTGTTATTCTTCTACGCAAAACGGTATTTTTTTCACTTTAAATTATTTTAATTTTTCTGCTATTATAAAAAAACAACTCAAATTAAATTATGAACAGCTAAATGACAAAACAACTCAACGCAAAACAGTAAAAAAAAAAAAAAATTAATACAACTGAAAAAAAAAAGAATGAGTTGTGCAACTTATCAAAGTTCGCCAATGGACGAGACTCATGTGACTCACAGCAAATTGCAATGAGAAAACCAAATAGTTGTTGTTGTAATTATTATGTATTTTTAATTTTAAGTTAAATGCCAAAAATACATTGTTGATATTTAAATAGGCACAAGCACAACAAATTGTGAAAGTAAACGCTGGGACAAACCTCAAGCGTATAATAAATCTGCCCATGAAAATGGCTGAAGGCGTTTTTTTTTTTTTGTCTTTTGTTTTTCCTTTTGCTGTTCATGCTTGTCGCATTGTTTTGTGTTGTACAGAAGTGTTGACGTTTATGTTTTAGTGTTGCTGTGTGCGTGTGTGTGTGTGTGTGTGTGTATGTGTGTGTGCTTGTACGCTATTGTGTTTGCGTATGTGTTAACAAAACCATGAAAACGTGCCGAAAATGGTCTGCAACAATAAAAAGTATCCTCAACGGAAACGACCACAACAACAGCAACTGCTACAGCAACAACAACAACAAAAGCAACAACAGCAACAGCAAAAACGAAACAAACAAGCAACAACAAAAAAACGCAATGACAAAAATAAAGCGAAAATTGTGTGTGTTGTCAAGCATAGACGAAACTATTAAATACCCTACTTTTGACTTTGGTTTACTTTAATCACAAAATTGTTTTTAGCTTTCTCTGTCAATATCGAGTTTCCTACTCTGCAGCCATTAGAAAGTTTGTTTAACCTCTGTTGCAGGCCTGTTTTTACATGGGGCAGATCTGCATAAACCATCCTCCACTCACATTGACATTGACCCATGTCAGTACCATGGAAAAAGAAGGAGCCCAGCATGATAGTTCCATGGCACGTTCGCAGGCAAAATCATGATCTATGGAATTAGCAGCACGACGTGAAGTGTTTCTGTTATACGTTTACGTTTCTCTCATATCGACTTCGTGCTTTTAACGAAGGCAACTGAACTGCCGCGGCGCATGCACTCTACATGCAAATGTCAGGCATGGCTGCTGCGCCTCATTTGAATGATGATCACATGACCTTTCTTTGCCAAGGCATTCCTCAAAAAAATCGCTGGGCACGATTAACATAGGCGTAGTGTATAAATTATAGTGCACATTGTGTCGAGACCCTTGTCCTGCTTGTCGCGACACTGCACCGCTCGGCAACGCATCTCATCTGTTTTGTCTCAGCATAGATAGCTCAGAGTTTTGTTTCATATCGAAATAAACTTGAAAGAGAGCATTTTCGTTGATATTAAAACTCCTTTATGCTTTGGCATGCCTTGGTCGCCGTCGCCATCGCCGTCATTGTCGTCGTCATTTCTCCCGCTGCTGCTGCTCCTGCTGCTGATGATGATTATCATGGTAATCACTCAGCATGTTGTACGCTAAACAGTTTGGCTTTGCTTATATTTTTTTTTTCTCTTTCTTTTTTGTCATCATATTTTTTTATTGCTTGTTTATGACAATGTCAACCAAGGCTATTCCCCATGACAATCGCTGCGATTGTCTCTTTTGTTTTTGTTTTTGTTTTCAATGGACAAAGGATGATAGGCATGCGTGTCTTTCTGTGCGTATACGTGTGTGTGTGTGTGTGTTGGTGCTATAGAAGAGGAAACTTTTACGAGCATCTAATCGAAAAAGTTGCAAGGTCTGCTGCCACATGAAGAATTTATGTATGTTCGTTTATTTGTCTGTTGGTTTGCTTGTTTGTCTGTGTACGAGTATGTATGTCTGTCTGTCTGTCTGTTTGTCATATGTAAAGATGCGTTTGCAAAGACGTTAAGCATGATTAACCGGCAGCGGAAGTGGCATCGGTGGCAACACAGCAGCATCAGCATCAGCGGCAGAGGCAGCAGATGCTCTGACAGCAGGAGGCATGAAAAGTGAACCAGCTGCTTTGAGTTTAAGGATTTGCCTTTTTGTGGCTTTCTTAATTGTTAACATTATGCTTTTTGTTGTTATTGTTGTTGCTGTTGTTGCTGTGTTTCTGTTTCTGTTGCTTTGTTGACACTCATGTGCATGTGTAATAATTTTTTCTATCTCTGTCGCGCACATTGTGAGTGTGTGATTGTGTGATTGTCGCCTAGACTCGTCTGGCCTCATACAGCGCACAATGCGACCCACTGAGGTCATCATGATGGCGGTTTTGTGTTTTTCTTCTGCTTCCTCTTTTGTTTTTGTTGTTTTTGTCTCATTAACTGTTGGATTTAAAGCTTGACGTTGTTGTTGTATTGCGCTTTATTTTTATACACTTTACCTTTATGCTGCAATGGCATATTAGTTATGTGCAAAGGAGGCATTTTGTATCCCATAAAGTATTATATTTCTATTTAAAAAAAAAATTGTTCATAACCAATTGAGCCAACAACAACAATGCGCCCCTAGGAAGATACTTTAACAAATCTATAATGTCTTAAATACACATTTCTTTGCGATTTTTTGTAGTGTATTTTCAAGTCGTGTGCAACTTTCAAGTGCAGTTTTTTTTGGCTGCCTTGTCAACTTTTCTTTTCCTTTGCTACTTAAGGTTTTTCTTTCGTCATATTCTCGCTTATTCTCTGTTCATTTTTATAATATTTCGTTGGCCGCTTATGCACATTATATATGTATGTATATATATATATATGTATATGTATTTACAAAACTATCTTCATTACTTTGGACGGCAGTCAAAGATCATTAGTCTTTTAAGTTAGATTCTCTCGCTCATTCAATCTATCTCTTGAATATTGAATTTCAATATTTTCATTAATATATTTCACTTAAAGACGCTTGATTCACTTTGTGCAAGTAGCAATACTCACCTAATTTAAGTGAATTTGTCGACTCAAGTGTTAATATTAAAGACTACAAAGGCAAGCAATAATCATATACATATATGTGATATTCTCTATGTATGTGTAATCTTAAATCGATTTATTTAGCATTAAGTGCTTCAACTTGTGTCTGCTGAATGAAATGCTCGACAAGAAGTATCTGCTTTCTTGAGATACAAAAAAAAAAACAAAAAACAACCAATATATTTGATCATAGACAAACATTGTTCGATGCTTCAGATAATTTATATGTTCATACATAATTAAGTATTGCTGATTCTGCAGGGAATAAGAAATAATTATTATTAAAAAAAAAACTACTACTCTACCGTGACTTCTATGCCTGTGTGTGTGTGTGTGTGTGTGTGTGTGTATGCTAAAAGTAACAACACAACCGCTTGTTTGTTGTGTTGTTGCACGATTGTGTTGATGCTAACCAAACGACAACAAATTGCGGTACTTGTACATACACACATACACACACACACACACACACACAGACAGACACACACTTACGGTGAAATAGGAACTGGAGCGTGAAACACTTGTCATTTGTAATTGAAAATGAAAATGTTAAAAGCGGGCAAGAAAGGGGCATGAATGTGTTGGCAGTGAGTTAAAATAGTAGCGTTGAAAGTGTGCACAGGAAATACTACCATGGTAAAGCTTAAAAAAAAAAAAACAAAAAAACACAACAACAAAATGAAAATTCTAAAGGAGAGGGTGAGAGAAAAAAATACAAAAATAACCAAAAACAAAAAAAGAACGCAAAAACAGAAAAATAGCAAACAGTAAACTGCTAAATAGTGAACAAAGTAGCTCGACTACTTGCAACAACAACAAAAACCATACAGAAAACAATAACAAGCAACGACAGCCAGACAGACAGACAGAGAGTCGAACTGACGTACTGTTGCAAACGACACGCGAATAACTGTCAATTTATATGCCGTTAGCGTGCTGTCAATGAGCAAAAGTGCCAGAATATGAAGTGCTTCTGCCGGAAGCGTCAGGACACAAGCGAACGCCAACGCCAACGTTAGGGTTATGGTTAGGGTTGTTCTACAAATTCAGGTTCGTGGGTTCGGGTTCAGGTTGGGGTTCAGGTTGGGGTTGGGGTTAAGAGGCCATACATTACATACAACAAAATATAACAAAATACAACAACAATAACAACGACAACAACAACTTGACATGACGCGACTTAACTCAACTTGTAACTCAACAAAATAGAATAGAATAGAAACGAAACGAAACGGAACGGAACACAACGCAACGCAATGTAACGTAACGTAACGCAAAGCAATACGACAAAGGACTAAAAACTAAGGACATACTAATCAACAAACATTTACGCCGACATTGCGTGCATATTAAACACTCAAAAGAGATACAAACAGAAAAACAAACAAACAGATAGACAGACAGACCGACAGACCGACATACCATGCCATGCCATGCCATACAGATACACAAACAAACACACTCACACACACACACACACACAGACAAAGGCAGTCGAATGGACGGACAAACAGACAGACAGACAGTCGAAGTCAAAGGCATTTAGTCAACGTGCTGGTAACAGTCACGAATTTTGTGGCCCGCAGCAACAAAACCAATTGTGAGAAAACGAAAGAGTTATTAACACAACTCAGCCGAACTCAACTTAACAGAACTCAACTCAAACCAAGCCCAGTCAACCAGCCAGTCTGACTGTCAGTCAGAGAGTCATTCAGTCATTCAGTTAGTCATTTATTCACTTACTTACTGCCAAACTCACATTCATTCACTTTACGTAAATTATATTTAACAATTTATCATTTAAAAGTTTAATGTCTTCGTATAAATTTTAACCGAGTTCGAGAAACTTTCATTGGCTTATTGCCATTGGCGCCTTAAATCCCACATTAGCACGCGCTTTAAAGTCAACTTCAAGCATTTGCAGTCATTGAAAATACACAACAGCTTCAAAAAATGTATACATGTACTTAATTCTACAGTATAAAAGTTTATCATTGCTTTGTCATATCATACTTGTATGTAAATGTATAGTCTGTGAGACACGACGAACCGGAAATGTCACAAAAGAAAGTTTTGGTTCAAGCTATTTGTTTTCTTTCTCTTTCTATTTCGCCATACTTATGAAGTACATATAACAATAAAAGTCAATGACGTTAATGAAATCGTCGCTTGGCAAAGTGACATTTTTGGCAATTTTAGCTATTATTGCACTTTTATTTGTTCTTTTATTTCTCCTTATACTTTGTAAAACGTTAGTTTTCTAAGAAGTTTTATGATAATCGTCAAGAAAGACGCGAATATTTATTTTGATATATTTTTTTGCCGCGTTTTTTTTAATTATTATTTTACTTGTGCATAATTAATACAACATTATTAATTAGTATTAAACTGTAGTTTGCTTGTTAGCGTAACACAATGACATCGGATACTGATATACTGATACTGATTTTTGGTGTTCCTCTTTGTGCGTTGCTTTGAGTTATGTCAAGCAGTAATTTTATATGTAAATAGATAAACTCTCAACAAGTTTTCTGTCAATTGCCGAGACATTCTAATTCAGCTTTGTTTTTTTTTTTTTTTTTTTGAATAAACAAATAATAACAAAGCAACAACAGACAAACGAATAAACAATTAATTTGACTTGCGTTAAATTTGACAGATTAAATCTTTGTTTTTTTTTCGAGATTTGTTTTTGTTTTTCTTTACATGCTTTTGTTGTTTTTGTTTTGATTCAAAGTCAGTTTTGAAAGAAAAGCTTTTGATGCTTTTATGCCAAGCTCATATGATTGTGTGTTGTTGTTGTTGTTCATTTTTTCCTCTTTCAAGCGTATAACTGTAAATGGCTTTAATTCATGTATGCGTGTGTGTGTGTGTGTGTGAGTTCCTTCTTCGTTTGCTCATTCATATACATATTTCATAGTTCTCTCTCTCTTTCTCACATACACACTCACTCACTCATTGGTTGACTCGTTTGTTTGTCTGTGTTAACTGTCACGTTAATTCTCTCGTAATACGCGTGTTCATTATGTTAAACACTTAACATCAATGTAAGCATCATGTATGTGCGTCCCAAGCCTCATGCTATATCACAAACAGTTACTCTATGCACGCCTCTGTGTGCGTGTATGTGTGTGTGTGTGTGTGTGTGTGTGTGTGTGTGACAAACAAGTCCCCGTACAATAAATGAAAGTGTAACACACTAATTAGTCTTGTGTGCGATTCATAATGATAACAGTAATTAACATGTATGCATGCATGTCTGCGTTTATCTGAGCATGTTTGTCTCTGTCTCTGTCTCTGTGTATGTGTATGTGCATGTGTGTGCGTGTGTTTGTATGCTTGTTTGTTTCAAATACCTTGTCTAACGCTGAGAAGCTGTTTTCGCTGCCTTCTGCTTTCTTGCGCTTTTGACAGTGTCATGCTAACAAAATGGCGGCTTCGCAGTTGCGTTGCTGTCACGCCTTTGGCGTTTATTAATTCCTAAGCATTGCAAGTACACACAAAAACACACACACACATGGCATGGAATCATGTATGTGTATGACATGATTGCGCTCACATTAAGCCTTGCACAAACACACACACACACACACTTACATACATACATTAATAATATACTTGTAAGTACATGAAACATACTTAAACATAGCGACACATTCACTCATCAAAACACACACACTCACACATTCATACAGATGATCCTCACAGGATGCCATGTCATGTTTTCATTATGCTCATGTGTCTAAACAATTAGCCTGCAGCCATAATTATACTGACGTTTATAAGCTTTGACACTTTCGGTTTTCGGTGCCATGTTTAATTCGCACATACACACACACACAGGCACACACACACACACACACACCCATACATAACCAGTAAGGGCGGTATAGTCGAGTATACTCGACAATATAATACCCTGCACACATGGTAGGCCGTGCCACACCCCAAATCTACACAAACATATTGATCTGACATTGGCCGTTCAATTAATGTTCAAAATATCAAGAAAATTGGTCAATTGCTAGGTCTCTGAGGGGTAACCATCAAAGAGAGGGGAAATTTGTGGTATGCAGTTTTAAAGATGTATACTTACTGAGCTTGTATACAAAATTTCAGGTTTGTACCTTTAATAGTTTTGGAGATATAGCACTTTTAAGAAAACAACTGTCATTCCAACAAATATCATTTCTGTTTTTCGTTCTACAGATTATTTATTTCTTTGTGGGTTGTTGTCGTTGTTGTTGTTATTGTTGTAAAACGTAAAAGTATTAAAACTATTAAAAGTCTTTGTAATAATTACTTCATCATAAAGATTTTCATGATTAATGACGTCATAAATGAAGTACAAAAACATTCTTAACTGAAAAAGCGGGGAAAAAGTCACACAAAAAAGGAAAAAAAATATCGAGAAACAAATTTAGCATAGCAAATGTTTTATTGCACAAAATATGTTTCGAGCATGAAAATGGCAGTGTGAAAACGTGTTGAAACTTGCACTATGCGCGAAAGAGATGGCAATAGTAATGAACATAAATACCCAGACAACATGAGCATGGATCTCAGCCTCAATACAATTTCCTTGGCATAAAACAAAATTGCTTACAAAAATAATATTTACCCTATAAGTATGCAACACTTTAGCAATGATTTGCCACTTGAGTTGACCGCAGCGCATTGAAGTCGTTTTTGGGACTGTGCTAACAATTTAAACAAGTGAAAATGTTCATTGGGTAATGTTTGACGCTTTACAATCCTCCCCTCCCCTCTCCCTCTCTCCCTCCCTCTCTCTCCCTCCCTCACACGCTCACACTCCGTCAACATTTTGCACAGCTTTCTTAGCGTTGTTGTGTATATGTTTGCGTGTGTATGTGTGTGTGTGTGTGTGTGAGTGTTCACTTTTTTTCCACGTTGTAGCAAATGATTGATGGTTTTTCTTAACGAAGAAAAGGACAAACAAATGAAACTTTTGTTTCTTGAATAATAAAATATCGCAAACACTGAAATAACAACAACAACAACAACAACAACATAACGAAATGCAGGCAAGAAAAGGCGAGAAAAAAAACCAACAAATAGCTAAAACAACAACAAATCGTGTAAGCGAAGGCAGTGAAAAGCAAGAACAAAAGCAACAACAATAAGAACAAAAACAAATCAACTTTTAATTTTATACAAAAGAATTTTTCAATTTTACGCCAAAATAAGTTTTGCCATGTCAGTAATTTTTCACAACACCAGTCACAACAACAACAACAACAACAACCAGAAGAACTGTTTTGAAAATTGATAAACGCAATGAAATGAGTTCAACTGTGTATTTTCTATTGTTGTTGTTTTTGTTATTTGATGAAAATATGAATTTTTCTGTTTTTTTTTATTTTTTTTGTTTTCATTTTTATTTCAATTTATTTTTCATCTCTGGTTTTTTGGTTTCTACAAATGCGCCCTAATGTATGCAACATAAAATTCTATTGTCATTTCACGCTGCTATTAATGCTTACCGTTTTCTAATTGTTGTTGTTTATTTAATGCATTCCAAAAAAAAAAAACAAAAGAAGATCTTTACAAAAATTTCCAATGAAAATCTTTCAAAATGCAGATGCTTTTCTATGCATTCAGTCTTGTCAGACACATACATACATACATACATACATATAAGTGTGTTCGTGTGTTTGTCTGTTGGTAAGTAAGAACGTTAGTTTGCAGCCGAATAAATGGAAGACCAACCAGTTTGGTCAGTTTGATGGCAAAGCATGATGAACTCGTTGGCAAACACAATCAAAAATGCAAAATGCATTCATTGTGAGTTAATAGAAAAATTGCATAACAATTCGTATAGGAATGCAAATGCAAATTGTGCATAAAAAGCGCAACGGGTGAGAAATAAGAGAGCCAGACAGTAACTGAGAAAAAGTAAGTGTATATGTGTGTGTGTGTGTGATAGATACAAAGCCTTAATGCCTTTAAGCAAAATAAAGAATATGCGTGTTTATACGAGTTCAGTGTGTGTGCGTGTGTGCGTGTGTGTGTGTGCATGTGTATATGAATTCGTGTTTAACGACTGCCTTGGTACATATGGCACTATTATGCAAATTAATTTTTGTGCAACACCATGTATACTCACAGATAAATGCAAACACACACACACACACACGCGCATATACACATGCATATAAACTCATTTGTGATAATAGTGTTTAGGCAAATATGTAGTAGCGGCAGCGGTTGTAGCTCAACTAACATCATCATCACCACCACCAACACAAACAACAACACCAACACCAACAACAACAACGACACACTAGTGACAATTCAAAAATGTTGATGACAATGAAAATGACGAGTTGCATGTATACAACAAATACAACAATAACAAACAATAATAACAGTGGCAACAACAACAGCAAGAACAATTAGAGCCAAAAATCAACAACAATCGTTCGTCAGCAACTTTGTGACTATTCAACAATTTAAGTATTACTCGAATATTTTGCATTGTTGCGCCCAACACTAACAGACATCGTCAACAATAGCAGCAACAGCAACAACAATAGCAACAGCAACAACAACAACTTTGCATACTTGGAATGTATTTGTGCATATTACATTTACAGTATTAACTGACAAACAACAACAACAAAGCTCTATGTTGCTCTGAAGTGAAATGATCGATTTTTTTTTTTTTGTTGTTCTTGCCATCTTAATTATTTTCACTGTATCTTCTATGCTAACATGTTACTTGTAAATGCATGCGTACGAATGTGCCGTCGTCTGCGTGTGTGTGTGTGTGTGTGTGTGTGTATTTTTAGTCCCATTGCGTTAGTGCATTTGAGCAAATGTTTGCGTGGTCACCATCAAAATTGACAAAAATGCAAATGTATTTACGACGAACGTCAAACGCAAATGGCAAAAATCAACACTAATGCCCACACACACACACACACACGCATGCATTCATGTGTGCACACAAACTGTGCAAATGTCAACTGTCGACGACAACTGACAGTCGTCAGAAATGTTTCATAGCTAAATTTTGCCAGCAATTTTTCCTCATGACATTTTCTCACTCACATCATTGCTCACTCATTTTGACGGTTATTTTTTTGGTTTGTGTTTTTTTTTTTTTTTTGTTTTAATTTATTTCTTTTTTTCAAAAAAATTTTATTTTGGGCGTTTTTCGGGACAAATGCTGAGTGACATTTATTAATGTCTTTTACAGTAGAGCTTCGATATTCCGAACAATTTGAAACCAAAATATCAAATCGTCCGAATTTTTTATTTTAATCTTAAATTATACATATAATGATTCTTCATTAATTTTAAATATTTAAAAAAAAAACTCCGATCAAAAGAATGAAATGAAAAATTTTAAGTTTGCACAATTTTTTAGAAATTTTAGAAGAACGAAGTTGTCCGAATTACTGGAATATCCAGATTATCAAGTGTTTGAACTGTCATACGAGGTGAGTTCAAAAAGTAAGGTGACTTTTTAAATTTCGCGGGCAACGTACTTTTGATTATCGATTTTTTTTTTTTTTTTTTATTATGTTGGTACACTCTTCCCGAACATCTGTACCAAGTTTCAAGTGTATAGCGTTTTTTGTTTGGTTGTGAGAGGCGTTAAGGTTATAAGTGTTTTGCGTGCTCGGCGATTTTTTGCTATCGAAAAATATGGATACAATAACAAGCTGGCAAATTACGCGATAGAAAATATGGCTTATAATGGTTTAGACGATTTCAGCTCTTTCGGTTATCTAAGATACAAAAAAAATAAATAAAGTATAGATTAGTAATTATCAAAAAGAAAAACAGTCCTCATTGTTTTCGTCTCATGAGCAGAAATTTTTGGTTACATAATTAATGCAAAAAAAAAATATCAACATTGTTGCAAAAATATTGCCTTTTTATTCATCAAGGATTCGTCATCAATAGATTATGCCTTCTTAGACGAATTTCGAAATGGAGTAATGTAATAAGAAGCATATAAAAGCTTGCAGAGTTTTGTTTGCATTTAAATTATTACGATTGCTTTAAAACTCTCAGATTAATGCGTATTGAAGCAGACAATTCGACAGACAGACAGACAGACGGACAAATGTAGATGGCTTGCCAAAAATGTTCTTCTTTTCTTGAGTATTTGTTTACAGTTTTTTTTTTTTTATGTTATAAAACACAGACTGACGCTGCGAATAATCGAACAACAACAACACAAACTGTGCCAGCTTCAGTAAAGCTCATGGAAGAGCGCGGTCGACATCAATTTAAAATCATTTAATAAATTCTCACTAAATTTCAATTCCGTTTTCATTAAATACCACATAAATTATCCTTGGACTCGCGAATTTACAGAATGGGCCTCAAACGCCATTTGCTATCTCATACGCACACACACACACACACACACACACACACACACACACACGAAAGCGCTCAGTAAGTGAAGACTGACTCGTTTTGGCGTTTAGTTGCGTGGTTAACGCGCTTGTGTATTTGTATGTGTATGTGTGTGTGTGTATGTGTGTGTGTGTGTGTTTGAATGTGTATGAAATCGCATATAACAATATTTCGTTTTAAATGTTCACCATTTGTGCATAAAATGCTTTTAATTTTTGTTGTCGTTTTTCGCGTTTGTTGTTATTGTTGTTGTCGTTGTCGTTGTTGTTTTACCCTTAGCCACAATTTCAATTTGACCTCAATAAAATTTAAACGCAAAAGCAACATTCAAAATAATGTTTAGTTAGCGCGTTCGGCGAGTAGATGCCACACTGGTTAGACAGGCAGGAGGGGGAGGAGGAGTTGGGAGGTGTTGTCAACCTTAGAGGAACAATCGCGAGCAATGCTAAGCTAGCAAAAATTTTACTTATTCATTCAAGTATTAAAATCGTCAATCGGTTAATGTAATTCTGTTAGTTAACATAATTTACGTCATCTATGTCTATCTGCCGTTTTTAGATATCATTCAATTGTCCTCAATTTGCATTCACTTTACATGAACAAACAGTACAATAGGCACAAGAAAGTGCATGAAGAGTATATAAGCGCCAGCCTTGCTGAAGATAGCGTCCTTACTAGTTTTTATCTCATTTTATCTTCTAAATCACTTATTTTATTATAACTCAATTGTCCAGACACACTTATTTATTTGATTATTTATGGAACACTTAATTTGTTTCATAAACTTATTAAAGTAACCATAAATATGCAAACACATGCACACAAATGCACACACACACACACACACACTCATGCGTACACAAGAACCGAATACAAAGCAAAAAAAAGTTTGAATGAATACAAAATATTCAAGTCATTTTCTAAACAAATAAATAAATGAAAGGCAATTAAACACGCACACACGACCAAAAATGTGCAAGTTGCAACTATTAAAATGACAACAATAACCACAAAAACAACAGCAGCACATTGAAAATAAACAATAAATAAAGTAAGTGATGGACAAATGTTCATTCATTCTATGATTGAATGATTGAATGAACGAACGAACAAACAAATAAATGATTTTGTTTTTTTTTTTTTTTTTTGCAACAAATTATCGCAAAGCCAATGAAAGGTCGAAAAAACATTGCAAATCCTAATGACACATGCCTGAATTGTTGCTGTTGTTGTTGTTGTTGTTCTTTTCATGCTATAAGTTGTTGGCACGGTTGTTGTTATTATTGTTATTGTACTTACAAAGTGTCGAAACACTTTGGACGCTTGATGTTAAATCCGTAAAGCTTGTTTAGGTAAAGACTGTAAGCTAGCAAAGCATCATCAAAATAGACAGAGTTGCACACACACACACATACTAATACATAGTAACAATTAATGGCTGAAGCACAATGAGAAATAGAAACAAAAGCAAACAGGCAACTTAATTTGCCAGGCATGTCTGAGCATGAAATACGCTGAGAAGCCAGTTAAGCAACGAATAGCCGAATAGTCTGCTTAACTCTCAACCAGCTTTTCATTCATCCATCCATACAACCATCTATCCATCAATCTATCCATTCATCCATCTATCAATTTGTTCATTTATTCATTTACTCATTCATTCATTTATTTGCTGCCGGCTTGCTTGTCTGTCTGTCTATCTGTCGTCTGTCTGTCTGTCTGACGTACAGAGAGTCTCAGTCAGTTGCTACACATAATTTAATTACCACAAAATACCAAGTGAGACTTGTTCTTCGATTCTTTAGCTTATCCGGTTTTTGTTATTGTTGTTCGTGTTGTTGTTATTGTTGTTGTTATTGTTGTTGGTATTGTTGGCGTTATTGGTGTCGCTGTTTTTGTTATTGCTGTTGAAACTGTTGTCGTTTTACTTTGGTGCGCCCACATTGTAGGCATGCCTGTGTTATACAATATTTAACCGACACAACGTTGCTTGTCTCACTTTGTCTTGGTTTATTTCGACTACAACGTCACCATTGCCATTTGCCATCGCCATCGCCATTGCCATTGCCATCATCGGCAACAATGAAGTACATCACGTTTAGAATAGCAATTAAGTCGATGAAACCAAAAGCCTGAAATTCATTCTACGACGTTGTCGGCACTACAAACACACACATACACGCAATTATGCTTTGTAGATCTGAGTGTTTGTGTGTGTGTATGTATAAATGTATGTGTGCCTGTGTGTGCGTGCACTTCTATTGATACAACACCAAATCACGCACACAAATTAAATCGTTTGTATTAATTATATACATTTTTTTTGTTGCTCTCTTATAAATATAGTTATTTATGTATTTTGTTATCTTCTTTGTCTTTTTTATTTATTTGTTTGTTTGTTTGTTGATGTTTCTTTCATTTGATTATTATTTACGTGTATTAATTCATATTACTTTTTGTACATGTATGTATGTATGTATGTATGTATGTAATATAAATGTAATAACAATTGTAACATTTTATTAATACGAATTTTAATTAAATACGCGCTAAACGAGTAATTAGTCAATGAGTCGTGTCCATTGGATTCTGGAAACTAAATAAATAAATATTTAATTGGTGTAAAGTTAAGCAACCAATTGTCGAAATACTATAAAGCTCATACACACACACTCACACACGCAAGCGCTGACATGTAAATTACGTCAAACAAACTCAATGAGAGTTAAAAGGCTCATAATTACATTACTGTGTTGCATACTTTTATGCGCAAATGTATACCTCGATGCATTGCAACGCACGATCAAGTGTTAACAAGCAGATTTGTGTTAAGAAAAATGTACTAAATAGTATGCAAAATAACAATTAATTCACACAACAACAAATGGATTAGTGAAGTGACTTTGCAAATTGTATGGAACTGTTTAATTGAAATCGTTGCATTACAAATGCGTGCAATATACTGGAAGGAACACCTACTACGAACAATGCTTCGATTCATTGCCACAGCAACATCATCAGCTATAGCAATAGCAACAACAACAACAACTACAGCAACAAGAAAACTAGTAAGGAACGAGTAAGGGTATAAACAATACCAGAATTGGCAAACAACATAAGCATCGACAACAAGAAGAATGCAATAATTGTTCATGCATTCATACGCAGACTCATTGATTTGCAAATTTTGGTTTAGCTTCCAACGCATTCAATCCAAATGTACTGCTGCCATATGCCTGCCTGCCTGCCTGCCTGCTTGTCTGTCTATCGGTTTAACTGTCCATCCTACTGCCTGTCTTAACGAATGATAATTCACAAAATTTGAGATGTTAACGAACAAGGCAACGAGCGAACAATAACTGATAATCAACTCAAATCTGTATTGTCATTAATGGACACAACAACATCATTATCGCTATAAAACAATGTAAGGATCATCAACAACATGTGCTGTAGTTATGTGCTTTAAAGAAACCAAAAGTCCGAATTTCTACGAAGTGTCAAATTCAAGATGAAGAGATCTTGTTAGCAACACGATCAAAATATGTTAAGGTATGATTTGCGGACGACCACAAGCAGGCAAAGAAGATGTTTCAACTGGCAAAGAAATACATAGCGTTTCAAGGAAAGCTTTACAATATTATTAAATCATACAAACAAAAAGCGCTTAGAGTTTGAAGCGTAAAAATAAATATTGCCCAAAAATGTATCAAGCTATCTTATTTGTTATTAGTAAAAGTTTAGGATTATTTTTTTCTTTCGAATATTTATTTGAACATGTCCTTTATTTCTGCAAGCATTATACTAAGTAAATTTCAATAATACATACGTCTATTCAGTACTACCAATTTTTATAATACGTATTACTGATCCATTAAAGTTAAAGAACGTTCAATTATAATTTGTGGTGCTTTTCTCTTAATGTTGATCTTTAACCCTCACATAATGAGATCATGTCCTGGCAACTTGTTGTGCGAATTCTTAACCTTTTCTTACGTTGGATTTACCTTATCTGATTGATTATTATAATTGAGTTTAGTTAATGTGAATTTTCCAATGACTCTTCCTCACGGCAAAGAGACCTAATGGCATTTGGCTGAACTGTTCACCCTCTCTACATATTTAGCTCACGTAATTAATTTCAAAGTAAGGCTCATCTTGTCGCGGTTGATCAGGCTACTTATATATGTATATGGCTATGCTTTTTTTTTGATTTTTTTTGTGCATTGCAAGCTTCAAGACAAAGTTATAATAGCCTTTTTGGGAAGGATATATGAAATGAAATCTAATTAAATATCAAGTAAAGAGCCGATTGAGCGACTCGATTTAAAAAGTTAAGCAATTTGAATAAATTTTATAAAATGTTTGTCTTTACTTTTAATCACTGTAAATAACAGTTTTCATTTAAGTAAACAAGCCCAAAATACAAACTGAGAGAAGGCGCTGTGCATGCGTTGAGTACACGATGAGACGAGGCGTTGGTAAAGTTTAGCTAGCCAAAAATGAAAGTTATAAAATTTTGTCACACTACAAACACACAAACCCATACTCATACACACACACACAGACACAGGCATGCATACAACAAACACGCTTATACAATTTCTACAAGTTCAAGCGAGATCAAATATTTTCCACTGCTTTTATACTCATTGGCTAAGTTAGTTTAATTTTGTTGTTGGTATTGTGATTGTTATTGTTGTTGCTGTTGCTGTTGCTGTAGTCGATATTGTTGTTGCTGCTGCGTGCTAGTTTTCAATTCCAGTGGTTTTTCTTCATTTGTTCCCTTTTTGTTTCTATAATGATTGTAGAACAAGTGGAAAAATATTTAGGTTTTTTTTTTGTTTTTGTTTTTGCAATGACTGCAATGCTCAACACTCTTGTTGTCGTCGTCGTAGCCTTTGTTGTTGTTGTCGTTGTTGTTGCTGTAGTTGTAGCTGTAGTCGTTGTTGTTGTCATTGTAGTCGCGGCGAACTTTAACAGCCACTTCCGTTTAATTTCACCGCATGTAAACATAACCATGACATTTAGCGTTATTTCGAGTTTATGTGGTACACAATGTTGTTGTTGTTGTTGTTGTTAAAAGTGTAGTTACATTTCTAGCATAGTCACATACATACATACATACATATATATTGAAGCAATGCCGCTGCACATACACATGCAATCACAGATCGTGTATGCATGCATGTGTAAATGTTTGTAAATGTCTGCCATTGTGTGTGCCTGTGTGTGTGTTCGAATTTTTGGTCCATAGCAGAGTCACCAGTGCCGCCATTATCCGTTAGTTTGCGCATTTCCGGTTTATGCGATTGCAGTGCCTTTTCATGCTGCTCTTGTCGCTGCCTCTGCCGCTGCCGCTGCTGCTGCTGTTGCTGTTCCCTCAACTCATCTGATCCGGTTGCCACGTTCCAGTTCCGTCGCCTCTTCTTGACGCGCCTTGTCTCGCTTACTGCAGCCGCTGCAGAATTTTTAATGCGTTTGAGTGTTGGTGAATTTTTTTTATTATTTGATTTTTTGACGTTTTTTTTTTTTTTTGTTGGCTTGAAAAGCGTTGAACAACGCACACAGTGTGCGTGCGTGTGTGTGTGTGTGTGTTTTTATTATTTTTTTTTGTGTTTTTTATTATTATTTTCTCAGTGTTAAGCCTTTTATTTTTGGTATGTGTTTCTCTCTTGAATTTAATTAAATTTATGTACCGAGTTTGGTTTTGTTTGGTTTGGTTGTGTTTCGCCATAAAACGGCCAAAGGTCAACACATATTCATGTGCATGTGGCTTGGCTTATTTTGTTTTTGCTTTGCTTGTGTCTTTTATATACACATACATGTGTGTGTGTGTGATGCTAAAGAAGGATTGAGCTTTGTAACTTATACGGAGAAACTTAAGTGACAAAAAAAAAAAAATTTAACAATATATTTTTTTACAAAAAGTACTTACATACATGTACGTATGTATGGTAATTTATTACATGTTGGCCAAAAAATATTGAAACACTCATTTTAGTCAGAATAACTTCAACAAAAAAAAAAAAAAAAAAATCATAAATATAAACACAAATATAAAAGCAACAAGTATTCAAGTTAAAGGTACATAAGCTTTGACTTTCCACAATTTCATTCTATCTTCTATTTCGTCAGCTTGCAGAGAAATCGTACTTTCAAGTTTGTCTCTATATGGGCGGTGCCACGTCCTTATCACCGATAAGAAAAACCGAATTTTCGACCGATTGTTCCAATGCGATTTTCAGTGTGTCTTTATTAACGTCCAAGATGCTCTTGTTGAGATGACAGCTTTAAAATCAAAGCGTTTTTTAAGCCAAAACTCAATTTTGACCGATTGTTTCAATGGCAGCTATATGCTATAGTGATCCGATCAAGCTGAGTTCTTCATACAATATCGTTAAAACTTAGCTCGCAGTTGGTATTAAAACAGACAGTCAGACATGGCTATATGAACTCGTCTCGCCGTGCTTGTCAAGATGTCTCCTTCTCTGCGTTGCAAACTTCATGACTTGCAAGAGTATAAAAAAAACTTAAGTCTAAAAATTTTTTCATTTAGTTTGCAAAAATAGCAGTTATATTAAAAAAAAACGTCAGAATTAAAGAGCTGTATGTGACCACGTAGCCCTGAGTAACATCTGTCTATTCATTATTAAGAAGCCTTTTTAAAAATATCTTTCACGTCCTTTTAATCACGCGCCAGACTCCTCTTTCTTCCCCTTTTTCGTTGGGTGCAAAAAAAAAGCAATAATAAAATATAAATGAAACAATTTTTGAAATAATGGCAAGGATTAAATTAATGATTAACCTCGTATTTATTTGCAATTCTTACTTTTGCCTTTATTTAAATATGTTAAATACACATATATATTGTTAGGCCCTCAATATGCTTTCATTTGCGCATTCAACAACAAAAGTGACTCAAGAGTATAAAAACTTGTGTTCGTATTCGCGACAGCGAAACTTGCCTAGGCAGACAAATAGACAGACAGATAGACTGGCAAGACGGTTAGACGGTTAGACGAACGGATAGTCAGATGCGATCGCTGTATGCATGTGCAGGAAGATATTAGAAAGAGTCTTGTGTTTGAAGTTTGTATTGCTTGCGAAACACAATGCAATGAGCAACATGGCAAGCTCACTTCTATTTATATATGTATGATATATGTATGTGTATGTATGTATGTACATATGTATGTTTGTCAACCAAAAATTGTTATTTTTGTAGTTGTTGTTGTTATTGGCTAGCACAAATCATGTTGATAAAAGTGCCACCATCATCCTCTCTTTCTCATTCTCATCAACAGCATCAGCATCAGCAGCAACATCAAAGTTATCTGTTGAGATACAGCACGTATCTAATAAAATGCCAGACACATACATATAACAATGTGTGTGTGTGTGTGTGTGTGTGTTTGCGTTGTGCTTAGTTAGATGGCATTCTAGTTCAACAACAACAACAACAATAATATTCGTGGTAACTTTAATTTGCCGACTGTTTCACAGCACGTTTACAGCTTTCTTAACATTTTCTTCAAATAATCAGTTTTTCAGATCTTTTTCTAGTTTCTTTTTTTTTTTTTGTTTTTTTGCTGTGAAGAGCTCTCCAACAACGGCTTTACAAATGTTGAGTCCTTTTAACGCTCGCTCGCTCGCTTTGCTGCCAAGTTGATATGCTGCTTAAGGATGTGCTCAAGTACTTTCGAGACACTTGGCAGCTGCTTAAGTTAACTTGAACTCGGTTTTGCACAAGTCGATTCGGTGGCAAGTCAATGTAATGTAACGTAACGTAACGTAAAGTAAAGTAACGCAATACAATTCGATACGATGCGATGCGATGCTATGCGATGGAACGTAGACTCAATGCGTTCGGATACATCTCATTGATGTTGCTGTTGCTGTTGTTTTTGTTATTATTGTTGTTATTATTGCCAAGTTACTTACCGCCAACGCAAAGGCAAACGCTTTGCCAGCTTGCCACTTGAGTCGAGTCGTGTCGAGTCGAGTTAAGTTGAGTTGAGTTGAGTCGAGTTGTGTCACGGCGTACTTGATTGTGGCACTTTTCATTGCCGCAACAGTTGCCAACTCAGTCTGAAAACGCAATTCAAGACAAGTCGAACAAAAAGAACAACAACAACAACAACAAAATAATAATAATGAAAACGAAACTTTTTGTATTTCTTTTTTTTTTACTGTTGTTGTTGTCATTGTTGTTGTTTGAAAATTATTTTCCATGTGTTTAATTTCGCTTTTTCGTTACATTTTGGATTTTCTTTGGTATTTTTCACGCTTTACCCTTTTTTCAAAGCAATTCAAAACAATCGATGGCTTACATATAAAAACTTATGCACATATATTTGTATACATATACTTATATAGTATAAGCGTAGTTATATACTGTATGAGCGTATATTTATGCATGCGTAAGGCGTAGTCATGGAGGCTGGGGTACACGTCCCCCCCCCAAGAAATAAAGATTCTGATTTGGTTACTGACTGAGGGGCCATTCATTAATTACGTATGACGATTTTGTGGGGAGGGGTTCGATCAAGTCTTATTTTTACCGATTCTTACTATAAGGATTATTATAATTTTTCTTACAGAGGGGAAACGGGTTCAAAACTGGCAAAAATCATCTTACGTAATAAATGAATGAGAGAAAGGATAATTTCATGCAAACATTCAAAAGGCAAAAATACGAATAAAAATAAATTTGTGTTCCCTTAAAAATTGTAATTAGTTCGGCACGTTGTTATTTGCCTTGAAAAATTTATCGCGCCCCTACGTGAAAAGCTAACTACGCCCTTGTGTGTTTGTGTGTGTGTGTGTCGGTTTGAATTTGCAAAATGTTTTAGCGGAATTACTTTTAGTTTAACTTAAATATTGTTCCCCCCCACCAGCCCTCACCACATGACATGCTGCCGACAAACAGTGAAGCATTCCATCTTACCTGCCATATTTGTCAGTCGTGGCCAACTTCTGCCAGCAAGCTAGCAAGCAAGCATCGCAGCCCACGCCAAACCGCTTAACACGCCCGCTTGTCTGCTGAATTTGTATATTATTTCCGCTTTCACTTTATCTTTGGCTTTGCTTTGCATTTTCAAGGTAACTTCAAATTGGGTTTATTTACTTTGCTGATTGAGTGTTTTTCTGCTCTTTTTTTTCGATTTTAGTTTTATAGTTGTTATTGTTATTGCTTTTGTTTTTGTTTCAATAAGTTTTGATGTCATTTAAAAAAAAAAAAAAAAAAACTTTACCAAGAGACAAATTTGTAATTTGACTCTTTAAGCAGTTTTTTGAAAAAAAAAAAAAAAAAAATTGGAACAAAAAAAAATGCCATGAACAAATTCAAAACGTGCTTAAGTGCAATGTATCTTTCATTTCCTTTTTTCCTTTTTGAATTAAAAAATGCTTGCATGGAATGTTCTTCATGACGAGTTCGATGTTGGCTTTTTGACATTTGCTTGGGGGCGCCATGACAATTGTCAATATTCTTGTTGCTGCTTCTATGATTGTTGTTGTTGTTGTTGTTGTTGTCAATGGTAATGTCCAGCATTCAGATAAGCCATTGTCAATCTCCATAGACAGTCTGTGTGCGTGTGCGTGTGTGTGCGTGCGGCATTCGTACTTGACCGCTGTCGTCTGTCTTGTTCATATACCACGCAATAGCCTTTGTTGACGCGCATACTCGAATCACATCCGAACCAATTGAGAGTTCAACTCTGATCTTAGTTACCTGCCAGCCTGCCAGCCTGCCTGCCAGGCTGCCAGTTTGAAGATGCAACAGTGTATTTCATTCATGACTGCGACAATCTTCATACAGACATACATACATACTTACATGCATATGTATTAGCATTGAGACTTGAAACTTGGCTGATGTTCTTTGCTGCTCACGCTTGTTTCTATTGTTGTTGTTGTTGTTGTCATAGGTGTCCTTTGGGTAACCAAACGTAGTCAAGCCAAAGGAAACGAAAGCAATTCAAACCAAGTCATTCATTCATTCATTCATTCATTCGTTCGTTCTCTTATTCGTTGATGTTGTCTGCTATTATTTGCTTGGTGACTCTTTGCATTTGATGTACTTTCATTTTGTTTTTTTCACTGAACTTTGATTCTCAAACACACACGCATACATATTAATACAACAAGTTGTCGTTTGCTGCTGTTGTTGTTGCAAACACATCAACCATTGCAAAAATATATGTAACAAAAGTACAAGGCCCGCATCTCCTTGTCATGAAAACCTTATTGCTCTTCGTTGCGTTTTGCCAAACGCTTTTACTCGAACCCATCGCTCTCGCTGTCGCTGCTGTCGCTGCTGTTGCTCTTGCTGTTGCTGTTGCCGTCGTTGTCGCTTCTTGTCGCCATTCGCCATTCGCCATGGCGTGCACATTCTTTGTACGTGCCACTATTTACATTTGCACGCAATAAATTTCATGCTGCGGAAAGCAAGTCAACACAAAAGTCAACTTCAATCTAGTCAAGTTGCCACGAACTCAACTTCACTTCACTTCAGCTTATTTCAGTTCAGTTCAGTTGACTTCAGTTCAGTTCAGTTGAGCCGAACTGAGCAAAGGCTCTGCCGAGCCGGCCGAACCAACTCAAGTCAAGCCAAGCCAAGCCAAGCTGAGCTGCATTCAGCTCTATTCTGTTCTGTTCTGTTGTGTTGTGTGTTGAGTTGAATGGCGTTGAAGTTGACTTCTGTGCAGTTTTTCGGTTTCAGTTTAGTTGACTTCACTTTACTATTACAACTCAGCGCAGATAACAGTTTTAAGGCTTAGTGTTGTTGTTGTTGTTGTATTTGTAGTTGTCGCGCAACTTGTTTTGCGCAAACTAAACGCGTTGACTGCTCATGTCTGTAAAAGTATTTGTTGTAAATTTGTTTTTTTTTTTTTTTTTTTTCGTTGTTCATTCTTCATTCACAAAGGAAATTCCAATTTTTGCACTTGCATTTTATTAGATTCTGTTGGCTTACTTTATATGATTTTTATTATATTTGCATAGCGTTGTCAGAAGGAAACGCTTAAAAAGACACGCATACACACAGAGAAACGATAGAAGCAACAATAAAATTGGTTATAGAAAAAATTCTGACAAGTTTGAACTTTTGGACAGTTTTGAGACCTTTGAGTACTTGAATTCTTTTTATGCCTTTTAATGATGTTAATATGAAAATTATCATAAATCTTACATTGGTTATTTGATATATTTAAATGCTAAGAAAATTAAAATGAAGTCTAAGTTGGCGAACGTCACAAAGAGAGAGACAACGACAAAAGTGCGTATGTGATATTGGAAAAGAGCATAGATTTAAATACTTTTCAAAACAGCCAAACAAGAAATAAACTTTCAAAGTGAAAAAATCAAAAAATAAGAAAATAGGGGCAGAATATTTTTGAAAGGCGCACTTAAACGATTCGGGATGTCAGAGGCATGACATGACCGCAAAACGGTTTCAAGTTTCAATGTTAAGGACAACGAAAATCAGCAAAATCGACAGCATGCTAAGTGACCGAAAGGACTTTGAGGAGCTTTAAAATTTGTATTGTACGCTTGCCAAAATGTAAAACGTAGCAGGCTCAGTCAATGACAGTCATGGTGGAAGCGACAATGGAACAGCGACTTGAGCGAGTTTGGCATGCAAACACATACAAGACAAAAGACAAAAACTGAAAACGAAACCAAAACCAAAACCAAAAAAATAAAGCGAAATAAAAAACAAAGAATACGGAGGCGGCAATGAAAGCGCCTTAAAAGCGTAAAAGGTGAACTGACGAAAGTTAAGCAATGAGCGGAAGGGAGATGGAGAGAGTGCGAGTTGAAGACTTTCAAATTGGGTTCAGAGTTCATTTGTTTGACGTTTGTTTGCCGCCACGCTTTCTGGCTGAGCGCGCAATGCAAAGAATGCAAAAAGGCAATACAACGAAATACTTGAAATTTTACGCTCTTTGCTCCTTCACCTTTCAATGCCGCTGCTGCAAACTTTTCTGCTGATTTTATTTATTTGTTTAATTTAAAATTTTTTTTTATAATTGTTTTTTTTTTTGTATTATGATTTAGGTAACAAAAAACAGTAGTGATATAAGCCCTCTAAGAAGCTTTAGGCAATTTGTTTTTAAGAAGTAAACTTACAGTGTTAATAAAAAATAAAGTAATTTAGTTAAATAATAATTAATTGTCATCATCATGCATATAAATATGATCATCATTGCAATTCAAAATTATATTACTTTATTTAGTATCTTTATTAATAGAAATAAAAAAATAAAATTAAATGCAAATCGCAAAGCTATATAATTAATTGACTTACAGATTGTGTTTTAAAAAAAATTTAAAAAAAATATATTATTATTTTACCAATTTTTTTTTTTTTATGTGAGCTTGGCGCATCCGTTTTAGGTCAATCATTGTGGTTAAGAACATTAACCGTTGAGTAGTGCAAATATTTTCTTACCATAAGTCAAACGCTGCCGGTGCAAAATTTTTACGACGTTCACCGCTACATGTCGCACGAGCACTTGTTCAGTAATAACGCAACAGCAGCCATCAGCCAACAACAGCAGCGGCAACGGCAGCGACAGCGACAGCGAACATACACGAAGTACAAAGACGAAACATGAGCAAAAATTACACGAAGCACGAAACTGAAAATATTTACGATTACTTAGCAACATTCAGTTAAGTTGTTGGCGCTGGCAACATGTTGCTAAACGAATCATGTTGCTCTCAACATTTTATTGCCAAGTCTTTATATTTTAAGCAAGTCATTAAGAGCGAAAGTGATCACTTTTTGTGCTCTGCTTTTGTGTGTGTGTGTGAGTGTTTGTGTGTGTGTTAACTCATCAATTTTTAATGCGAAAACTGTTGAAATCTCTCATAGAGTTGTACGACAAACTATACAACTTTTTCGCTTTATGTTTGCCATGCTTTGCTCTAAATTCTCAAAGTGAAACTTATTTATAGCTTCCTTTTGTCAAGTCAAGATTCTATAATTATTTAATGTGCTCATTATTCATGAGCAACATTAACAATTGCTGATTTGCAGCATGTCATTGCAGCTGGAATAGTTTTGCATTTACTTCGGCCTCTGCTGCCTCTGCTGCCTCTGCTGCCTTTGCCACTTGCATCATCATTTTCATTCCATTCGACAGTGTTCAACAAAGTGATGCTTATAATAATCTGTTATGACAATGTCAGTTTACGTCATTATCATCTTCTCACTCACTTAACGTGTCCGCACATAAATTGCACAAGCATTTGCATTTTTCTTCTTTTTTGCGTTGCTTCTTCCCCGCCATGCCTCGTCGACCATGCCATTTAAATTGCGTCTTGAGGAACACCCGCCGCTGCCTATGCGGGTTTCACTTAATTAGCTGCAATAAAAGTTTGCATTAACCCCAAATTATACAAAAACAAAATAAAGTAAGGAACAAAAATTAAAATTAAAACAAAAAAAAAAATTACAAAAAAAAAAATAAAAATAGAATAAAAACTGTGAAAAAGCGAGAAGGCAACTAAGACAAAGGCAACAATCTGCTGCTGGTGCTGTTGTCGACTGTCGACGTTGAAAATGACGAAGTGAAGCTTGTGCAGATTATGAAATGATGGCGAAAATATGAAAATGCATTGTAGCAGCCATTTTGAATAACCAACAGCAAAAGACAAGAACAAAAAAAAAAAAAAAATAAAATAATAATAAAAAAGAACAACACTTGAAAAAAAAAATAAATAAATAAAACAAAGAGAACACTCCGAAGACACTATAGAAGACGCAGAAGAGACAGAAGAGGCAGAAGAAAAAGAAAATGTTGATAGAGTAGAAGATATATAAGAAGATGATGAAAATATATGCGCGCTGACATTCACAGACTTAAGTTTTGTGCCCTGCGAGAATGCCACAAAGACCAAGATATTTCATTTAAGCGATCCCGCCTTGCCCCATCACGCCCCTCAACCGTTGGCATCAATGACGACGATGATGAAAACTTTCTCCGCAAGTCATAACTTTGTTAGCTAATTTACATCGTTATATTTTAATAGACTGAATACGAGACGCGACTCGTTTGCTCATCAAGATGAACTCAGTTCAGTTGGGCACAGTTCAGTACATATTCTACACTTCACTTCACTTCAGTTCAGTTCAGTTCAGTTTAACATAACTCAATTCAGCGTTGTACTGTACTGCTGAGCTGCCAAGTAACTCTTGTGACATGAGTTTCATGTTATTTCACTTTGAATATGCATGATAACAATAAAAACAAAGAGCAAACAATGAAAGAAGACATGGTTATTAAAATAAAAACATAAAAAATGAGCAACATTAATAGAACTCTTATAACAAATAATGAGCGAAATAGAAAGAGAGAGAAATTAAAAAAAATGCTGTAATTAGTGTTGATTACTTAAAAGAATTGTCGCCACACTGATAGCCTTTGTATGCTTGTGCAATCAACAACAAAATTATTAAATCGTTTTTGTTGTTGTATAATAATTTTGTTTAAGGCAACTTTCACAAACAGTTGAACCTTTTCACAATATTTTTACAACGGTCAAAACCAAAAGTTTAAAGTTCAAGAACATAGAAAACAATAACAACAACAAAAACATATACTGACTTCGACAAAAGCAAAAATAACAAAAAAAATAAAAAAAAATATGAGAAAGCAATTTACACACAGAACAAATTCGCTAACCAACACGCCAACACTTTGATTCGTGTGAGGAAAACACAAAAAAAAAAAAAAAAACATAAAAACATAAAAACCAAGAAGAAGAGATGAGGAACGCTCCGTCAAAGGCGTAACCAGAAGCGTTGGCGCAGAGTAAAAGCAAAGCGCGACGCGCGACCGCACATTAAAGAAGCTCAGCCGCTAATTTACTAACGTTAATTAATGGAAAACCGAAAATTTTCGCTTTGAACTTTTAGCATCCATTTAAGTTTTCCGGTATGAAGTTATTAGCGATGAAGTCATAGGAGGCATAGCAGGAGCATAGTAGTCATATAAATCGACGAGAAAACGACAAGACGAGAAGACGAGCAGTTGAGGTGAAGAAAATGAAGCGCAAAGAGCCGCAAGAGTAGTTTGGCGGAAGTGGCGATACCGCCACAAAGGAAATGAACACTTTGCCAAAGATGAAGTTGCGCCTTTCCTGTGATTGAAATTGACTTAGTGTGTGTGTATGTATGTATTGGTATGTATGAATGGCGTGCAGCTAACGCTATTTACAACAACAATGAGCAAATTTTCTTTTTTTTTTTTTAACTGCTTTTTGACTAACATTAAAAGCAAAGTCAAAATACTTAACGCTAACAAAACACGCAACAAACTAAAGACAACAAAACGTTTTGAAATGAAACAGGATGTAGCCTAGGGTGCAGTAGTGTGGCGGTTCAGCATAGAGTGTAGTGTAGTATAGTGTAGTGTAGTATCGAATGAATTAAAGGCGAGAAATGAAGCTGCCTGAGGCAGCAGTTGAAATGTTAAGCGTTTTTCGATTGGCATATTTAATTTATGCTGTTGCTAATAATTCCCATTTGAGCGAAACGAAATGAAATGAAACGACATGACTTCGAAATTCAAACGAATCGAATCGAAACGAACCAAACTGAAGTGTAGTGAAGTTGTGTTGTGTTGTGGAGTGTTGAGCTAAGTGAAGCACAACTGAAGCCAATGCGAACTTTTCCAATTGGCAACTATCAAACGCAGACAAAATCGAACGCAAACCAAAAAAAGAAATACCAAAAAGAAAAATTAATGAAAAATAAAAAAAAATTCTATTTGAAAGCAGCTACAATGGAATTAGTGACTCACTTTAACTTGTTTATACTAACAAATATGTGTAAAAGAAAAACAAAAAAAAACTCTGACACTAAGCTATTAAATTTGAATACCGAAACAAATGTTGTATGTCGTATACTTTACTTCATTGTGGTTAGACAAATCTTATTTAGTTTGAAAACAACTCTATTTAAAAAAAGTAAGTGTGCTTTAAATAGTTCCTTTAATAGAAAAGTAAATAGGATTCTTATTCCAGTCACCCTACATTCCAATGCCTTCGTTCCTAGCAATTGTAATTCCCTATGTTACATTGAGGCTCAAGATAACATAAGGAAATACGATTGCTAGGTACGAAATTGAAATGCAAAATAACAGTAGTTAAACTTGATCAAAAGGGCAACTATTGAAAAGCTATTTGCAAAAAACAGCTGTCCTGAAAACGACACGCTGTTAAAATACTATTAACATGCCATTTAATAGAATGTTACCATTAATAGTTCCTATAAACTCAAAAACTGCACTAAAAGTGTTCACTCCAATGTGAGTTTGTTTAAATCAATGTTAATAAAATATACATACATACATATGTATAATATAATCCTCCCAAAAAAACATAAATGCACACACACAAATAGGAAGAGCGGTGAAAAGAGAGAGATTTAGTCAGTCAGTTATACACGCACGGATATCACGGCTCACGTCTGGGTCAAGTGATTGAATTGAAAACATGAAACGGTTTGCAGTTTGGACACGAAATATTTTATTATTATTATAATTTGCCATTACGATGATTATTGAGATTGCGAAAATTTCGAAATTTCGATTTTGTGCAGAAGGCGTATTATCTTGCCGGACACACAAGCGCGGGGCAGTTTGTGGGAAAAAAAAACTATATACATACATACATATATGTATATGAGTGGCTTGGTGGCTCTTGATATTCCAGCTATTGAATTGGTATACATGCTTAGCACGTGTCATGTTGCTGCGCATGTTGCATACTTTATGGCACCATAAGTGTATGTGACACAAAACAGCAGACACACACACACACACAGGCACAACTATGTGTAGACAGACACAAATGACTGCATACAAATGCGCCAGACACGATACAGACACGCATATTTACCTGTCTTCGATTAGCTTCGCTTTGTTGGCAATTGAATAAACGCTCAATAAACATGAACATGCAATGAAGACTTACATACAAACACATGCTCACGGTGTATGTATGTGTGTGTGTGTGTGTGCGATAGACTGAGAGCGTTGTCATTGAGGTTGCTTCATTAAATATTTAAAATTTATGCATCGATGTTGTCGTTCATCGAATCACTGAGATCGTATCTCCATTAAAGTAAGACTATTTTCGATAGAATTTCATTGAAAAG
The DNA here is from genome assembly GCA_034638295.1 of Phortica okadai. Classification (NCBI taxonomy): domain Eukaryota; kingdom Metazoa; phylum Arthropoda; class Insecta; order Diptera; family Drosophilidae; genus Phortica; species Phortica okadai. The sequence goes on along the minus strand of CM067848.1, from coordinate 53,803,221 downwards.
AAAAAAACATCAAATATAAAATTAGTGAAATTTAAAAATTTTATATTGATCAGCTATGTGTGTAATCTAATCTAATTATGTTGGCTAAAATTTTGACAAATACAAAATTTTTAAATAAACTCAAAAGTATTTGTTAGACTGCCGTATGTGCTCTGTGACGCTGTGCAACATAGGTGTATATGACGTTGTTCCTTGCCAACGTCCACGTTTGTTATTTATTTATTGTTTTTTTGCTTACATTTCCCTTTGGGCAACTTAAAAATATTCTTATAACTTGTACAACAACCTGTTAATACTCATGTCGTTACATACCATACACATACATATATATTTGCTTACGTAAAATGGCTGACGAAATTTTTTGATTACTCATTCATTCTATAACTCATACTTTCATTCATTCATTCATTCACTAATGACTTCGATATGAAGTCATTGTATTATTAGTAACTCTTTTATCTTTGCAGCTTTTAGTTTAATAACAAAAATGTTTTTGTTGCCTTTGTTGTTGTTTGTACATATGTATTTCAATGACTTTTTGCAGCACTTTGCGCCATAAGCATTCACACAAATACTGACACACACACAGACAAACATACGCCAGCATAACGTTACAAAAATAAGCACAAATACCTTTTCTGTTGATATTAATGAGTATAATAGGACATCAAATTCAATTATTTCGATGTCAATGTCGGCATTCGTTTATTTTGGTTGCATTCATGTCAATGTGTGTGCGTATGCGTATGCGTGTGCATGTGCGTGTGCTTTTGCTTTTGCTTATATGTATATATGTATGTGTTTGCGGCTGTGTCTGCTAATGGATGACAAGGAAATATTGTGGTTTTTTTATCATTATATTTATTCTATTAAATATCCATTAGTGATGTTTCGCCTTACAAACCAACAACGTTTGTCATCCACAAATTTTCACATGTTTAACTTTAATGCTAACACAAGAACAACAACAACAATGACAACATCAATAACAATAATAGCACGAACAAGTAAGTGCAACAGTCGACATGTATACTCGACATTAAAATACGCTACACAAATGTGCTATAATAACATATTCCATAATGATGATGATTTAAATGGGTATCCCAAAAGTCATGTAAGATTCATATTTTGTAAAGATATGCCAATAAAAAGCTAGTAAGCTGAAAATTTAGATTTTTACAAAACAACACATAAGTTAAACGTCCCAGTCCCATCATACTCCAGTTATGGATCAGTACATCAAACAACTTCCCATTACTGGGACAAGTGATCAATCACTGGGACAAAGAATCATGAATTATTAATAATTGAAATTAGATTATTAAACGGATAATAATTAATATAGTTGGGTGTGTGTCTTGGTCTTAAAAGACTAAATGTCCGAATAACAAATCCAACGTTAAAATTACGAATTAAAATTAAATTTTTCTTTAGCCGATCCATGACTGGGACCTATGTTACACAGTCTCACAAAGCACACACAGCCAAAAAGCATTTACCTACATTTCATCTCAATATATCATATACGTATGTTAAACAACACTAAACATGCTTTGAAAGTTTGGAGAACAACTCAAATTTTGAGAATATGTTGCAAGCTCACTTGTTGACGTTATAGGCTCGCACTTACGTGCACCATTGAGCGGCATGAGATATTTGCACAGACTTTGTGAACAAATGATGCGCACATTGTTTGCAAGGTATAGAAATGTAAACGAAGACTAAGTGATTGACAGCCAAATGAATGAAGTGCAATAACTCGAAATGCATGAACGAAATGCAATGATTGGCTTTAGCACTCCTTGTTTTTGTGTTGTGCGTACGTTGTTATTTGCCTAATTAGATAGGATTTGTGGTAACTTCAGTATGCCATTGTAAGTGATCTCAGAAACAGCGTCATTGTTCAGCCAGAGCTGAAAACAAGAATTTCATTGTTAGGCACGATAACAATGCAATTGTGGAAATCTGTGAGTTGTTAACAAGCAAGTTAACAATGAATGCCAACGCTTATCTAACAACAGAAGAGTAAACTAAGCCACATTATTAAAGAACAAGCAGCAGAAGAAGCAGACATGTTAGCGTCAAGAAGCAAATCTGTTAAATGAAACAGAATGTCGATTATTATGTAGACGATATCATCTTTTTGCTACACACACTGTATAAGATGCACTCTCTGTGTCACTTTCTTATGTATATTATCGTCTTGGCTATCACTGTCTGTGCTTGATGAAAACAGCAAAGAAAATAAACACAAATAAAAAGAAAACAATCAAGAAAGCACTTAACCGAATGAAAAAGAAGTAAACAAATGAAAGTGCACAAACAAAGTCAAAAGCAAAACGAATGCGAATGCGAATGCGGCTTAAACGAATGAAAATGCATTTCAAAAACCAAAAACTCATTGCATTTTCTCTCGACTGCAATGAATGCCAACAAATGCGGCAAGCATTAAACAGGCTTAAGCTCAACGAAATCGCAGCTATTATACATGCCACATTTAAGGATGTTGAAAGACTTGCGCGAATAAAGTTAACCTTTGCTGACTGTGTCCAATGACGGACGTTGCTGATGCTAATGCCAACCAGGGAGCTATTTTCAGCTTTGATGAAACTTATATACTCTTGCAAGCATTTTTTCAATCATTCTTACTGGAAAATCCGTCTTATAGGTTTAGTTTATAAAGATAAAGGGGCGTATCCCCGCCCATTTTTAATTTTTTTTTTTAAGAATGCACTGCAATCATGCTACAAAAACCGAATTTTTGACCTATTGTTCCTATGGGAGCTATATGATATAGATGTCCGATCTTTTTATGCTAACTTCAAAACTCTGAAGTTCGCATTGTAAAAGACAGACAAACGGCGGACAGACGGACATGGCTATATGAACTCATCTCGTCGTGCTGATCAAGAATATATAAACTTTATATAGTCGGAGATCTTCTCTTCTCTGCGTTGCAAACTTCATGCCAAAGTTAATATACACTTGCAAGAGTGTGTAAACGATTTAAACTATTGCAAATCAAAAAATCAATAAAAAAGAAAAACTATCATGCAAATAAGGTCAGCAAGAATATTGCAACTTTAAAATAATTAAACGCGTTAAATTCACAAATATCATTACACGAACGTATACGTAATATTGCTCATACTAGCTTTATATTACTCATACGACACACTACTTCCAAAATTGATTTAATTACACAGGCCAATAAGAAAATCTTTTTCAATAATTCCAACATATTCTAATGCATTTTAGTATGCTGATTCTGAAAAACATATACATAAAGTCGCTTCACCCACCATTTTCTCACATTTGAATGTTTTGAAAAATACATAGGAATTAGTTGCAGTTATTGAACAAATTTTTTACAAACGGTATTTTTGTCGGCAACAGCTGCAAAAGACGTCGCGTATCGAAGAACACTGCAGGCTAAGACTACACGGGCCATTGTTGATGTCTACAGGTCAAGGAGAAAAGACGAGACGCAAAGGCAACACTTTCAAATGATTTCAATATCGTGAGACACTGAAACAACATGTGTCTCACACATATTGTAAAAAGAATAAACTTATTCTTTCTTCAACTTGAAAAAAATTGATCCATCTCTAATGTACGTAAACTCCAGCATACTGTTCAATAACATGTGTGAGTCAACAATAATATTTCATATTAAGACAAACTCATAAATAAGCAATTAAAACTACACACACATATACATACATGCATACACCAACACAAGCTGTGTTCACAGATTGGCAAACATACAAGTTAAAGTTTTTTATTCGCTCACGATCATTTTCAACATATTCTTCTGATGAGTTTTATGCAATAACAACAAATGTAGAAAACTTATACATATAAAGAAAGTAGGAAAGTTAAAAAGTAAGCAAAGAAAGCAAAGAAACGCGCACATTTGATTTATAACGAAATAAAATTTTCTCATTAGTCGCGTGTAATTAGAAAATTCAGAAAACTCTTATTAAAATGCAATTCAAAGCAAAACGTTATGCGTATCAAATATAGATCTGAGAAAAAAAAAAAAAACTAAAGCAAAAAAATAGAAAATTGAAATTCGCCGAGTCTGAAGTCATTTTCGGCTCGAGGTTCGAGTTTGGCCTTTCACTACATAAGTTATGCAAGTCACACGCGTCACTTTGCCTTACAAAAGCAACACAGAACGACCACCGTGCGCTTGCTATCTCGCTCATAAACGAGTGCGAGTGTCAGGCAACCATGCTGATGATGATGATGATGATGATGACGATGGTGATGATGACAGTTGCAAGGGCGGTGTCGCCAATAGCGAACGTGGCGATGGCGCCATTGTCACGTAAACTTTACACTTCCTATTTCATTGCTCGTTTGTCGTTTCTTGCCATTTGCCATGTTCCATTTGGCCTATTTGGACCTGCCTAACTCAAAGCTATTTTTAGATTAGCAATAGTATAATGTACCAAACAAGCACATGACAAAACAAAAAAAAAGAGATGAAAATACAAGAAACAGAAAAGGCATAGTCAAAAAAAGTACAATATTGATTCGTATAACAAACTGTTAAGCGACTGTTTTTGAATTGGCAAAATTCTTACTAAAAATTGCACTCAATAAACTTCGTTACAATTACAACAACACAACGTTACTAAACTCAACGAAAATACAGTAAATTCTACAATAGAAAATGCTTAAGGCTAAGATATTTTTCGTCTAATAAAAGTATTAAGAACGTGCAACTTCTGTGTTGAGTATCTCTCTTGAAAAAGCTTCCTTTGGCACGATCGGTTGAAACTAAGGATTTGATTAGAAAAAAAATAATTGTTCTTTAATAAAAACTATCGAAACTTTGCAATTACGTGTTTTTATTGCTGCTTTACTATATTGTATACAGACACAAACTTAAAAATGCTATTTCGCTGTAAGCCGACGATATTTGTAAGAAACTAATTTATATTCAACATTGTCACAACTAACTTTTTTTAATATGTTCGAATAGCGCTTAATTACACGGAAAAACTATCTCGTTTTTGGCTAAATCGCAATCAATTTTTTATATTTTTTTGTTAAACCATAAAAAAAAAATAATAGTAGTGAAGCTTTTGGACCACCACAGAAAACACACACACACATACGAACACACAGTATGTTGATTATTTTGTAAATGAGCACAACAAAAATATTTGGCGAGTAACACAACGATGCCGAATTGTATCTGCAATGGATGAGTGAGCGCGCATTTCACTTAATTTGCGGTTGAAAGTGAAAATGTTATCTAAATGCAATTTTAATTAAGTTCAATTGTATGCCAGTGTATTTTCATTGTATGTGTATATGTTAGCGCGTGTGTGTGTGCACATGTTATTTATGCGCTATTTTTGCTGAATTAAATTGTAATTATTGAAAATGTTTTGATTACAAAATAAATTAAATTACTTAACAAAAAGAATTGAACACGAAAAATTGAAAGCAACAAAAAAATAAAAACATGGAAAAAAAATATACAGAAATTTCATTAAGATTCTGAGTTAAAATGATAATTTACATGCAGATACACGCAACAGACACCAAACACACGCATACTTACACAGTTACTTAACTGTGCGTTTCTGCCTGACACACTTACACACACCCACACACACACACAAACACCCACAGACAAAAACCCCATGCCATAAAATTTCAATTAGGCAAACCATTGAAGAAATTAATTGACAAACTCCAACTTGAAGCTTGAATACAAAAAATAAGAAAAAAAAAAAAAACAAAAATAAAACCAAAGAGAAGAAATTCACATGTACCAACCAGACACGAGAACGAACTGAACCATGCTTCCAACTAAACATTCTACGCCCACCTGTCCACCAAACCCACCCGACCGCCCGACCATTACCCTCAAGCACACTGTGTAGTTGGCGTTTTGGGCCAACAATATTTCCGTCTTTAGCACTTCATTGTTGTCGTTGTCTTCACTTTTAATTTTGCACAGCCTTCTTACTCCTACAATCAGCCACCAGCCACCTGCTCCCCAAACCTCCAATACCCAATTTTGCTGCTTTTCAACATGAAAATTAATTTTCGACAATTTACTGCGCAATCTTACGCAAAAGTTCAACAAAAGATGCGCGCACTTAAGTCAGTTGCTCACTCCCATCGCGTTGCCACGCACTGTACCTACTCACACACACACACACACACACACACACACATGAAATCAACACGAAACACTCACAGAAAGTAAGAGAGAGCGATAGAGACCGTGAGAGCTCTGTTAGCTCATTGGCAATGCTATTATCAGCCTCAGCGGCATTACCACCTGAGCCACGACCGACATGAACAAAAAGTGTTGGGCGGTGGTGGAGGTGGAGATGATGTAGAAGAAAACAATGAATACGAAAAATAAGATGAAGAAGAAACAGCACCGAAACCGCTCAGTTTTACGTGTGTGTAGCCAAAGAATTTTGAAAAGGCGACGACGCGTTGAAATTTTCGTTTTGCACAAAACTTTGCAAATGTAAAATACAACATAAAGAACTGCTTGAAAAATTACTCCAAAACGGGTTTTTATATATATCTGTGCGTGTGTGTGTGTGTGTGTTGAGGCCATATGAGCTTTATAAGAAGTTATCGCAATGTTTCCGTTTCCGCTTACACTCACAAACACACATACATACATATACACACGCATGCACACCAGCATTAACAACAAAATCATGCACATCTATCTCCGGTTACAACAACAAGAACAAAAACATTCGCCGCCATCTCAACACCCTTCAACATTCCTCCCCTCAAACGCCAACATTCTCACTCATTTGCCACCCTACGCCCACCTTACTTATTTGCGCTTACTCAACTACATTGTCATTTAATTTTGGCAATAAATGTGTTTTACACACACACACACACACACACACGGACACATGTACATGTATACGAATGCGAATACGAACAAGGGAACACTTTCAGCGTTCAGACATTGTGTGCAAAATGTCTGATAATCGTCTTCCGCCTATTTTGACGGCAACGTCGCTGTTCACAGTAAATCTCTCTACCGCTCGCTGATTGTTCACATGTGTGCGTTTAAATTATTCAACGGAAGTACAAATAACGCCAACGCCAACGCCGACGTCAACGCCGACGTCAACATCGACGACAATGATGAAGCTAACGTTGACGCTGACAATGTGAACGACGCGTCGACCCAACGGCCGACGGACTCACAACTTGTCCGCCTCCGACACGTCTACTTACTCGCTTGCTTTATGCTATGTTACATTGCATTGCGTTGCGTTGCGTTGAGCTTTAACAGCACTAAAAAGCCGTTAAAACATGCTTCCTTGCCCTTCTCAACATTTCATTTACAGTCTTGCTCTTTTTTTCACTCATCTACGAACATTTTTTGGCTTATTCACTCATTCCTTTATTCGTTTATACTCACACCCACATACATATTCATTCAGTATTTGCGTGTGTGTGTGTGTTTGTGTGTGGCTTTCCTTCTGTCCATGTTGGCCGTCTTTTGACTACGTAAACGTTGAAATATGATATTATGGCGCGCAAATAAATTACGCGGAAAATTATTATAGTCGTGCACACACACATACATATACATATGTATATGTGCTTACATAGTTTTTTTTTGGTAATTTTTGCATGCTTATTTCAGTGTTTGACTACTTTGTAGGCGTGTCAAGCTTAACTCATTTCTCTTAAAGTCAAAAGCATTAATTTTAAGAAAGAAAGAAAAAAAATCTATTTAACTTGTTAGGAAAGCTCGAAGCTAATTCAAACTAGTTTTAATACTATCACCACCATTTGTGAAAAACATTCTGCCATAACACACCATTTTTGATTATATCCTTCTGGTTTGCTTATACTCGTACATACATGTGTTTAGCTTGATATAAAACTAAAAACATAAGTACTTTTATAAATCATTTTTTTTCGAAATTATCTGAAATTGCTCATAAATATTTATTCTTTTTGTGTTTGCTCGAAAGTGATATCCAGTCTCTTTCTGTCTATAAGTATAAACATCACATTTTGGAACTTATTTTCTCAACATACTTATGTTTTGTTTCTTCAAATATTAATCGATATCATAATATGATATGATAAAAAACAAAATTACTTAGTCTAAGATTAAACCATTTGAATGTAGTCTTTTTAAACGTCTTCGAATCGCGAACCTGATCAGCCCATTTGCAAGTGAGTTTGGGGGAGAATGAAGTCGGATATTTTAATTTCCTTTTTAATTGTGGTCTTTACTTATTATAACAATAAATCTTAATAGATAAGTATGTACTTTTTTTTCTGAACTTAAAAATTTTATTATTTTAGAAGTGAAAATTCTGCTTCTCCGCTAGCTTATTACGATAAGTCGCAAGCGAGCCAATTTTTTCCAATTTGTATAATGTCTGCCTGTTGCCAGAAAGTTTCAAAAAGTTATTATATTTGGAAGCTGTCGAATTTTATTGTATTTTTTTTTTTTTTTTTTTTTTTGTAATGGATACTTTATCCATTTTTTTATAGTTATTTTTCTTTAATTTTACACCGAATTATTACTTTTCGGATATTTTCAAAATGCTTGTTTTTGTTACTTTTTGATTATTACCGATTCTATTAATGAAAGCGAGTCAACCGCCGCCACTACCGACGCTCCTTTTTCTCTTTATTTTTTCAAAGGATTTTATAATTTGTCTCCGAATTTATCTTTTAGTTTTTTATATACATATAAGCGATGCTTGTCGGTGCTATTTTTTTTCGGCACGAAATATTGAAAAAAGTATTGTCTGATTTTACAGAATTTATTTAAGATTTCTGATTAAAATTATTATTTTGTTTCTTTTGCCAAGTTGTGTTGTGAAGCAATGAAAGTCTTCCAGACTTTCCAATTCTTTCTCTTTGTCACTTTTATCTAATCTTTTTCAGACTTTTTTTTGTTTTTTTTTTTTCTTTTTATTAAAATATTTCCATTTGGCAATCAACACAAATAAACAGCTTTTATATTTTTTTTAATGTTTGTTAATTTTTCGTATCTTCAAATTTATTTTTTGTTGTATTTTTTTCACTACTTATGTATTATAATCGGAAGAGCAAATGAAATATCTGTTAAAAGTATAAACATGTTTCCAAGGTTCTTAAAAGTTGTTTACTACTTCTTATTTTTTAGTTTTAGTTTTCCTTTATACTTTTGCATCAGTTTACAACATATTGACATTGCGTTTCTTTTGTATATTTTTGTCCTTTAGTCGTATTTTTTAGTGATTTGTTTTACATCTTCCAGTGTCGTTTCAATAGGATAAAGAATTCTATCTTCATTTTCTTCATAAAGAAGCTGCTTATAATTATTTCATCCAAAAGAAATGCAAAAAAAAATTGTTTGTTTGCGACCCACGCACAAATATGCAGAGATTTTTTGCCTCGATTGCTTCAATTGGCTTTGAGCGTTTCAAGTAATTTTGTTTTCTTCTTCTCATTGCATTTAACAGTTCTGCAATCCGTTTTGTATCTTTTTGAAATGTTGTTACATTTTACTTGCATCCTCAATTTTTAAATTATTCTTGTTATAATTATCAAAGAATCAAGCGCCTCTTATTCACTGGTAATTTCACAGACACTCTTTGCTCAAGCAAATAGAATTACCATCACCACAGATGAACCTCTGTTGCAGCGATTGACAAAACTAATAAATTCAACATTTATTTTTTATTTTCTTTCTAATTTATCTCGCTAAGTTATATTCTTTCTTGCATTTCAACAAACTCACTTCGAGCCTTATAAATCTTAGTTGGTTGCTTGGTTGATATCGTTTGCATTTACCAAAGCACTGCAAATAAAATAGCAAGTAAGAGCGCTATAGTTGACTATACTCGACAATAAAATACCCTGCACACACGGTAGACGGTGCCACAACTCAAATAGTCTTCAAAATATCAAAAAATGCCGAATTTAGGAAAATTTCAGTTTGATAGTCTTTGCCCCTCAAATTATGAAATAGAGGGATATTTTGTGGTTTGTAGTCATAAAGATAGTTTAGGAGATATAGCAATTTTAAGAAACCTATCTTATGGGTGAAAAGAGGGGGGAGATGGACGGACATCAAAAATATATATACTTTATGGGGTTCCCCTCCCCTTCTTCTATGCATAAAAAACTTTTGGTCTCAAACAAACTTAATGTACCCTGACACACTGTATGTGCAGGGTATAAAAACTTTCAATTTGCACAAATGAAGTAATTGGCCTTGCTTTAGGTTGGCGGCTGACGTGGAACTGTCAAAAGAGGTGTTCTCGACGAGGCTTTTGAAACCTCACACAAATGCATGCGATTTACGTTCAAAATACAAGCCAAGTATTTGAAAAGGGTTGGCAACGCAATGAAAGCACTTTATACTATTGAACTAAAGTAAAAAACAAGAAAGGGAACGTTTCAATGAAGATGAACTTTGAAAACCATCAAGACTGAAAATCCTTTTTAGATACAATTTTTACTTAAGAACTGCTAAAGGTCACAACAAAGCAAAGGGTATAATATGCGTCTGTGTGTGTGTCTGTGTGTGTGTTTGTGTGTGTGTTTGTGTGTGTGTGTGTTTGTGTGTGTGTTTGTGTGCGTGTTTGTGTGCGTGACATGGCAAGAGTGTTGAAAACCCATTTGAACTTTACTTTGTTGAGCTGCTGTAATCTTTCTGCTTACTTACTCACTTACACCGGCATTGAAGATATATTTTTACACAAAGATGAAAATAAACCAGTGCTATTGCAACATGCGAAAAATGTAGCAAAGAGTGTCTGTGCAATTACCAGTGAAAAAGAGGCGCTTCATTCTTTGATAATTATAACAAGAATAATTTAAAGATTGAGGATTTTTGGTCAGATTCAGAACTACAATTGCATACAATCGCCACTGATGACACTAATGATCATTGTTATGGGACCGCTGAAGAAATTCTACAGGCGCTTATGAACTCCAAACAACAGTTTGGCTTTTACTTTAATCCGAACTTAATACATGCTGGCGTCCAGGATCGCATGGATCCACATGGTTTAGTGCTTGTGCTCACCTGTGGCACTTTGCATACACAAGAATCATTTGCTGGCATTTTTGAGTGTATTTCGGTGTATTGCGTGATCCATTTGCCTAGAACAACTTAAAGACGAAACGGTTGCAGTGCGTTTTACGCAGCGAGTCAGCGGCTCACATACCCAGTTTGTTTTTCTTCTTCATTTCGTATGGGGGCTACCAGTTCCAGTGGTCCGATATGGCCGGTTCCGACAAAGGAGTTGATCGCACAAAAAAGAAGTCTCTGTGCAAAATTTCAGCTCGATATTTCTATGTGTTGCAAACTTCAGCACAAACTTATAATACTATTCACTACATGAAGAGTATAAAAAAAATAAACAAAAACACTTACAGACTTCTTCCGACTTTGGTTGTGAATCACTTCGATCCGAAGCCTTCAACACGCATTAAGCCTACAGCAGAAACGACATAGAAACACTGAACTCACACAAACACAGACAAACATCATCACCAAAAGGGAAAACGTCCAAAAGAAAAGCAAAACAAAGAGCCTTAGTCAGGAGTATCAAGCGTATTGATGGTGATAGTATTAGTGTTGTTGTTATTATTGTTGTTGTTGGCTGGCTGCCTGCCTGGCTGGCTGCCTGCCTGGCTGACTGAGTGAATGGCGAAAAGTAAAATAGGATTAGGCCAACAACGCTCTGAGCATAGCGAAAAGCTGTGCCAGCAAAAGTGAGCAGTAAATATTTATGCTTGTATTTTATTTATTTACATTGTCAAAACCAATTTTGCCCAAGGGTTCAATTGTTTTCACTTTTATTTTTAGGCGACTGTCAGAATCATTTGTTCCACTCCTTCTCCCTTCCTCCGTTCCATCGTTCCATCGTTTGTTTAGCCGAACGTTCTTTAGGTTCAACTAGGCTGTCAGCCAAGCAAATACATATACGGGCACAACTGGCACTTTTCGTGCGTCCCTCCAGCCACTCCTCTTTCGCCATCAACGCAGTTGTTAGTGTTGAATCTCGATTTCAAGTGTGTAATGAGAAAGTGTTTCAAAAGTGTTGTTTGCTTTCAATTAAGTTGGCCTTTCTTCTTCGGCTCGTTTGACGCGTGTTTAACTCGAATTTTAACGCTACTAAATCTAATTTCAATTACACTTATGTACACTCAAAAAAAAAAAATAATAATAATAATAAAACACCTTAAGACAAACAAAATATTTGTATTTATTTATGTTTCATTCTTATAAAATTTATTATTTCTTGTTTTGAAATAATTGGGCTCATACAGGCAAATTTTATTTAAGACAACACCACATGAAGAAAGTAATACAAACTACAAGAGTGAGTCCAAATTAAATAAAATAAAAAATCTCTAGTGTAAACAAAGCTGAATACCGCCGATAAGTCTCATCCAGTTTATGCATTTAGTAAAAAAGAAGATTCTTCATCTGTCATTGTTTTGTGCAATGTTCCGTCGGGTTTTTGTTTTTTGGCTAAGTGTTCCGAATTCCAATTTCAAGTTGCCACTAGTTTTGTAATTATTTTATTAGCTTGGCAATTGATCTAACAAAGAGAAATATTCATAAATTGCTGTCAATCTTAATTCTGCTCAATCAATATTGACAACAACAAGGTAGAACAGACAAGTTAAGCTAAGCGGCGATTACGGAGCGATTATAGAGCACACTGCTTAAAAGAGTTGACACGTTGAACCACAGCATAAATAAAGACGCACTCTCATACACACCCACACATACATGTAAATATGTATATGAGTATGAGTATATACTAATACATTAAACAGGTCTAAGCTCAGCAATAAGGCGCTCCTCGGAAGTTTGTTTAGTTTCAAAGGCACGTTAAATTAAACGAAGCAACAGAGCATTTTTGGTTTTGCTGTATTTGTTTTTGTTCATATTTCTGCAGTGTTTTTGTACGTTGCTGTTGTCGTTCACGTGCCAAAAGATGACAGCCGCTCATGTAATATTTTATGACAGTATGGCTAATGAGTCAAGAGAGTCAGGCAATGCCGTCTAAGCATGTTTGTACATGTATGTGTGTTTTGATAATTAACATTACAAAGACCTAATTAGTGTGCCAAAAATGTTGTCTCCTCTGTTTTATTTGTTTTCTGTTCTGTTGTTTTTTGATGAGCTAAAATTTGCAAAGGTTTCTTTACTCAATACAAATCAGCCCTGAAAGTGAGCATCAGGTCGTTGAAGATTTGAACATGTGAAATCGCTTATAAGCTCATATATTTATGTTTTAATACATCTGTACATATCTGTGTGTGTACGTACGTGTGTGTGTGTGCTTGCTCATGTATGTTGACTTAACTTTTCCCACTTGTTCGCGCTGCTGGCAATTATGTTCAAATGTTTTTATCAGATTTGTAATTAATGCGATTATTACGCTTATAATTACAACAATTATTATTATTTACATTTGTTTTTATCGTAATTATTATCGCGAATTTAACTAATTGAAATTGCAAATGCTTTTGGCAAACATTTTCAACTTTTGCGGTTTATCCCATATGCATTTCATCTTACACTCTCAATACTAAAAAAATTTGTATATGAAAACTCTTAATTGAAGCTTTGAAAACGTTTGATAATTAAATAATTTATAGTGCAAATTTATATTTTAATTTGAATGCATTTGAAAACAATCATCTAAATGTGATCAGATAATTTTTTTTAATGATCAATATTGATTTCAATGACAGAGACGATGTAAAAATTTGTATTATATCAAGTTACTCATATGTATATTTAATACATATATTTGGTTGTTTTAAGCCAACTGCCACTCAAATGTCCACAAAGTACGCCAAAGTGTCCACTTAATTCTTACAATGAACACAATTGCAGTTGACAGTGAACTGAGCGAAAGAATAAAAACCAAATGCAAACCAACTAGAAAAAACAAAAAAAAAAAAAAGCACACACACACAATTAAAGCTGTTATCTGCAACTATGTATAGGCGACTATAGCATACCCTCCATAGATTGTGAGCTTAGTTGAATAACAATTTAAACTTATGTAGAAAAAATTAAAGCAGTTGCGCAATAGTTCAATCATTATGCTTATTTATAATGCAATACTCGCATAAACTACGACATTAATAAAGTCAGATAGGCATGGCTAATAATATAGCAGAATATTTTACATAGTGTGTATGTGTAGGGTATTCAAATTGTTGAGAAGAACAAAACAAATGCACATAGCGAACATGAAAATGACAATATCGTCCAAACAACAAAAATTCCAGCAGCAACAACAACAAGAACAACGGTGTTAACGTGCTCATCAACATGACATCAGGCCGTGCTGAACTAAACCGGACTATTTTTGCTCCGGACCGGACCGAAACGAGCCGTAAAACGAATAACGGAAGCTACAAGTTGACAATAAACCACTTTGACTTTGTAAATATTCAGTACGGTATAAGAATAATTGCTACTGTTGTTTTTTGTCTTTTTTTTACTTCGGTTTATTTATTTTTTTTTTGTTTTTACATTTTCCTTTTGTTGTTGTTGCTGTACGGTCGCAACATAAGCGGAAACGGAAAGAAAAACATAAATGAAACGTACACTCTATCTATCTATCTATCTCATTCGTTGAGTGACAATCTCCCTTACGGATTGGATTGGACTCTTTGGTGCTTTATCCACACACCCCTCCCCTATGCCACGGTCAGTTGTGCCACCAAACATGACGGTCATGTCGCCCACTTTCACTCATGCTACAACACAATGCAATGCAAATTTAATTGAAAAATTCCTGTCGCATGCCAAACAATAAAAAGTCTAGTAGAAAAATTCAACAATAGCGGACAGCAACAATAACAAAGTATTGTTAAATATTATTGTATGTATGTATGTGTGCAGCACAACATATTCGAAGCGCATAGAAACTATTTCATTATGAACTGCATTGAAGTTATACAATACAACACAATGTCTAGCTTGGTTTAACCGAACACCATATTGATCCTCAGCATGGACTTTTGACTTCATTTGTTTCATTTATTTGTTTTCTTTCATATTTTATGCGAAGCTCCAAAATGAAAAAATTCCAACCCAATTTTCATTTGCTTTAGTTTACTTATGCGCACTGCTAAATGTTGCTTTACATACGGCATAAGAATTTTAGGAAATTAGCAACAACTGAGACTGTACACTGAGAATTTACACAAATTGAAAGTGTCAAGCAACCATACTTCATGTCCTTCATGTGGCAGCTCCCAAATTAGAACGATATTTCCAATTTTTAAATGTTCAATACTATACTAAAATCGGTTTATATTGAAACTTGTTCCAATTTTTGAGCGAAATCTATACCTCTTTGTTTAAATATCTCCTTAACCACGCATTCATATTGGTGCAGCTAATTGCTGCATAAGCTTCTTCACTTTGTGTGAACATTATATATAAGATCAACAAATATCAAAACTTTATTATACGGTTTTATTGCGTAAACAATTTGAATACATATGTATGTACATAAAATTATGTGCATGAATGTGTCAATCAATAAATTAAATAAATAAAACTGATTAATTGTCGCAATGAAATGAATGAATTGAACATTCATGAACAAACTCCGATTATTAATTAGTTAATAAATCATTGATTGCCCTTAGTGAACGCACAGGAAAGTGATAAGCAACGCGCAACCACTCGAAATGCAAGCAAACGTATAATAAACTAGCGAACTACACTACTAAACTCTCCATATTAACATAGACTAGACAAGCATAATGCTTGAAGCATTTAACTTGTGGAACGTAATCACAAAATCACTTGATTTGGCGCAATTCAATTCAGACTTTATATTCATTGGTGAATCAACACAGCGTTGAACGAATATTTTGGCAATTGCAGCAAATATGAAAACTGCTCTCAGTCTGACTGCAAACTCTTGACTGAGTCAACAAGCAAACACAAACGATGCAAATAAGCAAACAAAAACAACAAAAACAAAAATCGAATGAAAAAAAAAATGTGAGAAAGGTGAATAGGAAAAAAAAACACTCTTCACAAAGTTCGAAGAGCATCAATCGAAATGCAAACCTACAACTTGTTGGCATGGCAATGGAATTGAAATGGAGACGGAAAAAAAAGCAAAAAAAATCAGAAATGGAGCACGTGAGGGAAGCAGAAGGCGTAAAAAAAAAAACGATTGGCAAAAAAAAAATAAAGAAAAAGAAAATGGAACTCAATTGTGAGTATCATCTTTGCTCTTATTATTGTTGTTGTTGCTTTTGCTGGCGGTGCCATTGCCGTTGCTGTTGCTGTCGGTGTCTGTATTGCTATTATTGTTATTGTTGTTGTTGTTGTTGTTGTTGCTGCTGCTGTTATGCCATTGTCATGCTAATTCGTATGTCGGCAACAGACTTAAATCGATTAAAAAGTCACTAGGATTATTTAGGTGGAATTGCACAACGTGTGCTTTGAACAATCATCACATGCTTCGATACCATGCTCTCTCACTGTAATGCCTATGCCCATGTGTATGTGTGTGTGTGTGTGTGTGACAATACATTATGTTTACGATATTGTAATCGACTCGTTTGTGTAGTCGATTCTTACTTTGCATTTTAACTGACTACCTTTTTCAACATTCAAGACTTCATAACAAACTTAATTTTTATTAGCGCGAAAGTCTGACCGACAAAAGGGCAGGCAAAAACTCAACACGCATAAAATACTCAGATTTAAGCTTCAGTTACTTATACGGCACAATTTAGCCTACAGAAAACATAATAAGAAAAACTTTTGAAATGTTATTCAAGCACAATTTAAAGGCCAAAATGACGAGAAATCCTTCGGAAAAAAAAGAAATTTACAATTTCATAAATGTAGTTCAGTGTCTAGGATTTCTTTATTTAATCTTAGAATTACATTATTTACTTAGTATTTAAAGTTTAACAATAGTTTATAATGATATTTTAGATTATATAGTTTATAAGTTGTATTATTTTAGCTACGGGCACAATTACTTAAACTGGAGCACTTTCAACTTTCTTCTTCGACTACCTACGCACGATTCCCCAAACTTTCCTGCGATCGCTGTATGCCTACAAACTACAACTTCAATGCGATGTGGCTTTCTACTTCAATGCTACAACTCGACACGATGTGGTTTTGTAGCATTGTCCACTACGCGTTTCTTTGACACTCCGTTCTTTATCCTTCACTACCTTTCGTTTCTCAGTATTTCCTACATTCGGCCCTCCTGACGTATCATTCGTCCCGAATGATTTTACCCACGGCTTCATAAACTCGGCCACGGTCGATGTTTTCCAAGGACCTTCGGTGTCCTCTATCTTTTCCACCTCATATCTGCCATGTTTTTTCACCGCAACTACCTTGTACGGTCCCAAAAACTTTCCTTTTAGTTTTAGTCCTACCCCATACTGAGTTCTTTTAATCGCAACTAAGTCGTTTACTTTGTATCTTCTGTTTTCTTTCCGATTAGAATTGTACGCCTTCTGATTTTCTTTCTGAATATTCTTAATACTTTCTCTAGCTTTTGTTCGCAACTGTTCTCGTTCTTCTATGAAACTTCTGAAATACGACGTCAAACCCAAAAATCTTTGCACCGTTTTTTTATCATTGGGTATCGGAAACTTCGTTACCACTTCGATTTTTTCCAAACTCGGTTTGATCGTACCTTTTTGAACGATATAGCCTAAGAAATCAACTCTCTCCTGCAACAATTGACACTTACTCCAATTCAAACGCAAACCATTACGTGCTGCTACCTCAAGGACTCGTCTCAATTTCTGTAAACCTTCATTTATGTCACTACTCGGGATTATAACATCATCCATGTACACAACCGCATCATTTTTCACTATCAGTTCACGCATTATTGCCATAATAAATCTTGTGAACACAGCTGGTGAATTTGATATTCCAAATGGGACATATAAAAATTCGAACTGACCATTCTGCGTAACAAACGATGTGTACTTCTGCGACCCTTTCTCAACCGGCACATGAAAATATCC
Source organism: Phortica okadai (assembly GCA_034638295.1). Classification (NCBI taxonomy): domain Eukaryota; kingdom Metazoa; phylum Arthropoda; class Insecta; order Diptera; family Drosophilidae; genus Phortica; species Phortica okadai. The sequence continues at coordinate 53,785,176 of CM067848.1, read as the reverse complement.
ATTGGTCAAATCCAATGTTGTATAAACCTTCGCACCCTGCAACTTGTCTATTACCCAATCCATCTGTGGCATTGGAAAATTATCTCTCACTATTTTCTCATTCAATTTTCGGTAATCACAACACAAACGTTTCTTCCCATTCTTTTTTGATACTAACACTATCGGTGCTGCGTACTCAGATATACTTGGCTGTATAATCTTTTCTTTCAACCACTCTTGAACCTGATCATCAACTATCTTTTGATCGAAATATGGTAGTCGTCTTGGATGTTGAAATACTGGTACTTCATCTGTTAACAAAATCTTCATTTCAATCGGAGCCTTTGAATTTCTTGCTGGTGTGTAGTTTTCTACCAACCTTTTCACTTCATTTGCATGCTCTTCACACAGATGAGTTACTTCTACTTCGACTTTAACTTTTTCCATAGTCAATGCACACATGTTACTAAATTCTTGCAACAATTCCTGACACGAAGTTCTTTCCGGCACTAGCTTTTTCAATCTCGGCAAAAATTGAGTACCGCCTTTTGTAACTTTCATATCAACATTTTCTAGAATCGTCCTGCCCAAAATTGCATCAAAACCCATATCTTCATCTGCAACTATATGAAATTCGATGTCCATGTCAATACCATCAATCTTAACTGGAATTTTGACCTTTCCCAAGGTAACAATTTTGCTCTCACCTATACCTGTCAAACATTTTCCTGGTCCATCGACTTCAATATTTCCGAGTTTCAAATATGTTTGCCTTCGCATCAAACACAAATCCGCTCCTGTATCGACTAACCCTTTAAAATTAACTGCTACATGTCGTACATCTTTCAACTCTAGCCCTGAAGGAGTAAATACGCTTGTCGGTTGAATTACTTTTCCATCATGAACCATGTTAGCTGTATTTTCTTGTTTGACTTGACTCACTTTCGGACATTCAGCTGCTTTATGACCTGGCTGTCCACATTTAAAACATTTAATTTCATTCTTCGGACAATATTTTTTAATGTGTGAACTTTCACCACAACCATAACATTTTCGGTCATTTCCACTCACTGATATTCTATCCTTTCGCTCATTGTCTGTTTTACTACCTGATTTCCAAACATCTCTATAATTCTTATAGATTTCAATCTGACCCTTCAATTGTTTTATTGTCTTTGCTTGAAATAGAACCATTTTGTTCAACCTTGAATCTGGTATACCTTTAATAAAATATTCAATAATACTTTCGTCATCTATTTCGATCGGCTTCGCTATTTCTATTAGTGCATACAAGTATTCTTGCAAAGTTTCGCTTTTCTTTTGTTGCCTTTGCGCCAAACTTCTATGTACTGATGCTGTTGAAACTTTAACCTCAAATTCTTCACGCAATTCTTTTTTCAAAGTATTCCAATTATTAACTTTTTCCAAACTACGCACAAATGCCTTTGCTGCACCCGTTAACAATTGTTTTGCATAAACGAATGTTTGAAGATCACTCCACTTCACTGTTACCGCACAATCTTCAAGTTCTTGTATCCATTGATTGACTTCAGGGATGCCCGAACCTGAGAACTGAGACACACTTCCTTCTACATCTTTTAACGTAAACCATGAACCCTGACAAACTCTTTCTGTTGATTCACTTGCTGATCTTATTGCTACATTTTCTCTCCCTATCGACTCATTTGCTGTCCTTACCGACTCGATATCAGACTCGTTATCTTCTTCATCATCATCATCATCTTGAATTCCAAAATGAGTCAGAAGCCTGTTTTGCAATTCTCTTTTCCGCCCTACTGTGCTCAATCGCAATTCTGTGAGTTTTGCTCGCAAATCTATGACACGCAGTGCCATAATTTCATTTAACTCCATTTTTGCAACAACTCAGTGCTTCTCAAACTGTTCCAAATATTTGTTAACTGCTGTCAACTTAAGCTATGTTAGTGTTATGACAAACTACTTTTTTTATATGCTTAATATTTACTCTTTTCCCACGCAGCCGTCTTTCATCAATTACAGCCCACCGTTGTTGTTGTCACCAGTTCGCGTTTGGTCCCGTTATATTTGCCGCTATTCGTTGCTACTGTACGAGGTTGTCCAACGCTGTCTGTCGAATTCTGCTTATTCGTTGCTGCTTGTGCTTGCTTGCACCCGACGCTACTGCGTTGTTCTTTAAAATTCTCTCGAATTTTGTTTTTTCGCTGCTGCTTGTGCTTGCTTGCACCCAATGTTTTACCAATCGCTCGCTATTGCGCAGTTAATTGAAATTCTGCCGAATTCTCCAATCTCCGTTGCTATTCGTTCACGAATATAGTTCTGCTGTTCTTGCGCGCTTTTCTCAATAACTCGCGTTTGCTCTTGTACCGTTACTCTCGAATTTCGTTTCACTATATCCCTATGCGCCTACTTCTGCGCAGTTGCACACTTTTTCCTTGTACTTTACTAGCGCTCACAATCCGTTGATTTACCGCTACTTGAATCGCCGTACCTCAGTCCTTCGCATGTTCCTTATGCCTCAATTTTCGTTCGAAACTGCCACTATACCGCACTCCGCTGCTTTACCGCCAACGTTGCTGTGACTTCTGTTTCTTGCTACTTTTTCTTGACGCTGCCACTGTACCGCACACCGCTGCTTTACCGCCAACGTTGCTATGACTTTTGTCTTCTAGCTTTTCCAAGAACTTTAATGCACAAATTCTTTCACTTGAATTTGCTTTTCTGCCGCCGTTCTGTCTCCGTTAAGTAAATGCCGCAAACTTGTGAAATTTTATTATTGTTTAAATTTTATTATAATAATTGTTTCACTACAATTTTATAATTTTATTATATTTAGGTTATTTTCTTATTAACATAATCTTCGCTGATTAAATTGTTAATTGTATTATTGTTCAAATATTATTATAATAATTATATTATCTCGGCCGTATTTATTATTTTTTTAATTAATTTTATTATAACTTTTATTTTGTTTAAGTTTTTATCCCGGTTGAGCCTCCAAATGTAGTTCAGTGTCTAGGATTTCTTTATTTAATCTTAGAATTACATTATTTACTTAGTATTTAAAGTTTAACAATAGTTTATAATGATATTTTAGATTATATAGTTTATAAGTTGTATTATTTTAGCTACGGGCACAATTACTTAAACTGGAGCACTTTCAACTTTCTTCTTCGACTACCTACGCACGATTCCCCAAACTTTCCTGCGATCGCTGTATGCCTACAAACTACAACTTCAATGCGATGTGGCTTTCTACTTCAATGCTACAACTCGACACGATGTGGTTTTGTAGCATTGTCCACTACGCGTTTCTTTGACACTCCGTTCTTTATCCTTCACTACCTTTCGTTTCTCAGTATTTCCTACATAAAATCGAAATTAAATTGGCTTGTATACTTAACAAAATGAAAATTGTAAGCGACATTCAACTTAAGAATTTTCTTTGCAAATTAACAGAAAAAAAAATAAAAATAAAAAAAATAAACGATTATAGTTTAATGGCAAAATATCGTTTGAAAGTTGCAAATAACTTTGATTAACATAATCTTAAGTGTTTTACGCAGCGCCAAAGTAATTAGACGAGCAACACCATTGACTCTTCGCCGCTCTGACGTTCGCTTCAACAACATCTTCACTGACATCATCAGCATCATCGTCATCATCATCATTATCAACACCGCTCGCGCAGAGCATATCAAAGAAAGCAAAGACTGAAGACGAAAGACGTCTTCGTGCGATAAAGTTTGCATTAATTATGCGCAATTTAGCGCCTTTTAATGCAGAAAAGCATTTTGTCTATGGTTGTGCAAAATTGCTAGCGCTCATTCGCAACATATCAACGTCCCATGACCACGCCCACACCCATACCCATACTCACATGCATAACCAAACATTTGAACACGTACAGCATAGTTGCAGTTAAAGGCATGTTATTGCTTATCTAAGCCGTTTTATTGCAGCATGCTGAACGAGACATACACATACATACATACATACGTATACCGACTTTATCATCTTCAACATCATTATCATCATTAGCTCATTATACAATGTGGCGCTCAATTAACATACTCATTTGCAGTTTGCTTGCTGGCATGCCATTTAAATTGAAGTTGTAGCAATTCCGATTTGCAAATAAAAGAAGTCTTCATTTTCATATATACTTATATATTTTTTTTATCTTACTCTATTTTTTTCTTTTCTTTACTTTGTTTGCGTACAATTTCTGTGTGTGTTTGAAGAAAGAGCACATTCAACAAATGAATATATCTTATTAGAATAAATTGAATAAAATTACATACAAAAGAGCGATAAGTGATAAGAAAAAGAACAAGAACAACAAAAAACAACAACACAAAAAACTGTAAAAAACTCCAAAAAAGAAAGGACAAAAGAAAAGAGCAAACGAAATCTTAGAATATTTCAATTTTGTATGGCATAGAAAAGTATGCGTTAACTTGTGAAAATCTCTCAATTCAATGAGATAAACAACTTAACGAAGTGTTAGCCATTGACACACACACACACACACACACAAACACACGTGCAAAAAGTTAAGCACATTAGCTGCCATTCAAAGGCTCACGCCATCACTCATTCCTTTGATACGGTCACCATTCCTTAAAAGTTTGTCTGCCGTTCGCCATTCCGGTTCTGTCAATCCGGTCCGTCATTCCGTTATATCATTCATTCATTCATTCACTCGTTTGTACGTTTATACGTTTGTTCATTCGTGTCGTCTGTCTTTCAGTCTGGCACGCTGCTCATTGCTACGTGTCTCCGCAAGCAAAATACTTTGAAATTAGAGTCATGTTGACTTGACTAGACTTGACTTGACTTCAACTCTTAGTTCAGTTCAGTTCAGTTCGGTTCAATTCGGTTGAATTAAGTTGAGTTAAGTTAAGTTGAATTGCTTTACTCTGAGTTGAGTTCATTTCCAGTTAATTTCGATACAACATTAAAATCACTTAATGCACATTTATTTTCATTTTCTTGCACGTTAAATTTTTTTTTATCGCTACACAAGGATTTTTATGCAATCATCAATGACTGTAAAAGAATATTTAACAATAACAATTTCAACAATCAAAATATTTGACAAAACATCTCATATTTTGTGTATCAATAAAAGTCTATATTGAAGACTTTATTTAAAGTGATTTATTTTATATTAATTTATTTAATTTTATTTTATTTATTTTGTATACAGTAATTACTTTAAATTCTGCATTATACAATATACATATACATTTAAGCGCACTTACATATGCACAGAGAGCAATTTTATTTATGACTCTGCCACTTGAAGTGCTGCATGCCTCATGCCTGATGCCGCTTGCTGCGCGCCTTACCATGTTGCTACCGTCATCGATGCCAAAAGCAACTTCAATCTGCGAAATCTCTTTTGTCTCATGCAGCTGCCGTTGTTTTTTTTCTTTTTTTTTATACTTTTATTATTGCATATCCTTTTCAGTTTACCAGATATTATTTTGTTTTTGCATTTGCCAACACAGTATGTGTTTCTGTGTGTCTGTGTGTGTGTGTGTGTGTGACCACGCCATGGTAAAATTTGATATCATCGTTTCTTGTTTTTTATTTTATTTACTTTGTGCACAATACATTTTTCATGCACGAGCATGTATGTATTTATTTATTGGATGACGTTTCTCGTTGTTAAACAATGAAGTAGGCACTTCAATTGCATTGCCATCAAAGCGGCAAATAAAATCAAAAGCCTTCTGCTACACACACACATACACAGAGACATTTGTTTGAATGTGTGTTTGTGCATTTTAACTGACAAAACACTATAAGCAGCAAACAAGCGGAAATGTTTGATATATCGTATGTTTTTTATTAATTTTTCTTTAACTATTGTTGTTTCGCTGTTAGAACATTTTTTTTTTTTTTTGTTTAAATAATTTTTCTTTGATAATTGTCATTTAAACATATTATATTATTAAATAAAATATTAAAATAATTTAAATTCATTTAATTAGCGAACGTACCCAAATTACATGACCGATTTAGGGGGGGGAGTGGTTAAAAAATTTTAAGAATGGGTCACGTTAATTGGGTTCGTTCCCATAACAAACAATAAGAAGCTGTTTTGGCTTTGCAGGATATTTGACAAACTTAGCGTAAACAGTATCAACTGCCTTTCATTACTCATTAAACATGTTAGCATACATACCCATTTTCATTGTTGTAAGTCTCTTGGTTCCAGCGAAGGTGCACTTATGAAAACCTAATTTTTTTTCAGTGCACATGACGCTGACACTGGTTTTTTCTTTCGTTTGGTGTTGGCTTGTATTTTTATTTCAGCCAGTATATTCGTATGTGAATTAGACTAGACACATGTGTGTCTAGAACTTGCGTTCAAATGCTATTTCTTACTCCCACATACCGACACTCATGCTTTCATCTGTCGCCGCTCTCTTTCTTTCTCTGTCCTTCACTTGATATAGAGGCTTTTACTTGCAACTTTTAAGCGGATATGCTGACCGGAAGTTGTTGTACGTTTGTGTTTATGCTTCCCTTTTCCATTTGCCATAATGAATTCAAGGCACACAGTCATCTACATACTCACACACACACATATTTGTATGTACATATAGACACGTGCAGACACTGTGAAATTTCTGACTTCCGATTTATAGAAAAAGTTGACAACATGGTTATGTTTGTGAGTTTTACTGTCATATTCCTTCCACAGCTTTTCGTACGAACCTGTTTGGCAATGATTTTTTTTGTTTTTTTTTTTTCAAATATGGAAACTTTACAAAGTTCACAAAAAATTTCTATTCATAAGGTTTTTACCCACGCTATTTATGCACTTTCAAGGCTTGGTCAACCTCTCAGCGCCTGATCACCTCATCGCCTTATTGTTTTGCTGTCGTGCACTCGTTGTTTAGTCTTCGATGTGGCACTTTGCTACTTAAAAAGCCATTTCGACATGTTGTACCGAAAATAAAACTGAAATTAAGGCAACGAAAGTTGTTACACATTTTAAGCGTATTAAAAGGTTTTTGCTCTTCTTTTTTCGTAATTTCTTTTTTCTTCGTATTGCAGTAAAATGTTGAGAGGAGCATTAAATTTATGCTTGACAACATTAACAATGACGCGACGCTTGCACTGTGCACAACAACGTATAAATTGTCTTTAGCACGTTGTTGCACATGGCACGAGCCAAACTTGGTAGAGTTCGCGACCATTTAGCTAAGAAACATTTCAAGTTTAAATGAGTTTCGTAGATGTTTTGACATTTTGACTTTAAAGTTCAAGCAAACCGAAAATAAAAACTGTACAAAAATTGCATTAAAAAAAAAAGCTAAAAGAGGCAAAGAAAATTTTAATAAACAAAAAATTTAATAAATAAAATAATGTTTGAACAATGTGTGAAATCATCGTTTTTTGGCTGTTGGTCATGGACTGCCAACACTTTCAAATGAAATGCACGCCAATGTAAGCAAAAACATAAAATAACAACAAAAAAATACAATAAGAGCAACGAAAAGAATGCAAAGCAAAAAAATAATAATAATAAGCAAAGAAAAGGGTCACTGATGCTGCTTAGGGACATGATATAAGGAGCATGACAAGCGCAGCGCATAACGGAAGTTAACAAATAACAGCAAGCAATGTTAATGCTATCTTCCTACATATGTTTGTTAGTATGTATGCGCTGTTTCTGTCACTCTTTCTTGCTTAAACGCTTACGTTTACACTGCTCGCCTTGGTTTTGTCAATGCCGAAATGGTTACTCTATACGACACGTCACTCGTTACTCGTTGGTTGTCCTACTCGTTCTTACACCATTTCATCAGCCATCAGCTACTTATGCGTCTTCCAGTTGAAGTTCTTTTTTGAACGATTTTCTCAACATTTTGAATCTTATTTGAATATGCGACGTCATATCATTATTTATTTTTTTTTTTTTGACTTGGGGTGTGGCACCGCCTACCGTGTGTGCAGGGTATTATATTGTCGAGTATACTCGACTATAGCGTCCTTACTGGTTTTCTTTGCGCTTTTCCGCTCTTATTTCATGTTGTTGTGTATTGAAGATTTGAGCTGTTATTATTGTTGTTGTTCTGCTCTGTGTTGTCACTTGTCTCGCACAAAAGTCAAACGACGAATACAAAAGCGAAAAAAAACAAACAAAAAATTAAAAAAAAAAAAATTAAAATAAATTTGAATAAAAATGCCTGCAAAGATTAAATCGCTATGATCCGCAACCGTCGTCGGGAGCGAAGTGAGTATTGCCAAATGGCGATGGTGATGGCAGTGCCAGCATGACTTCCGTTTCAATGACCAAGTCATTCTTAACGTTATTTTTGTTGTTGTTGCTGCTGCTGCTACGACTGGCTGCTGTATAATGGCAAATTCACACCCTTTCTCTTTCACATGCCTCTCTACTCATGTCTTACTCACACACACACACACACTCACACAATGTTGGCTATAAAAATGCGTAACAGTTGCGGATTTCATTCGCTTTCTTTTCTTATTTCCTTTTTTTTTTTATTTTGTTGTTCTTTTTTTTTTTGCAATTCGCCGCAATTATCCTCTCAGTCGCCAAATGCACCGCCCACTTTGCCAGTGAACGTTTCGCTTCTTAATTTGTTTATTTGTTATTGTATTGTTGTCGTTTTCAACGTTCTCATCGTCATTGCTTTTGTCGTTATTGTCGTTATACTTGTTGTTGCTGTTGCTGCTGGCCAGTTTCACCTTGAACGAGTCACTATCGCAACTGCCGCTCCTGCTGCTGCTGCCGCCGCACTTTCCTGCCAGTGCCTTCGTCTGTGCCCATGCGACAAATTTAAGTTTTTATTGCTTTCACTCAAGTTGCACAAATTTACTCTTTCTTTTTTTGGCAAACGGCGCTTTCATTTGCCTCATTCTTTACTTCATTGTCGTTCGTTGATTTTGGTCAGGAAACGCGTTTGCTTTTTTATTTGTATTGTATTGTTTTTTTTTTTTTTTGTTTTTGTTTCCTTAATGCCATGTGGGACCAACTTTTCTGCTTTCCTTTCCGTTTTATATACTTATTTATTTACTTATTTCAGCCTTGGAAAAGGTTATTATAACTTTGAAGTGAAGTTTGCAACGGCAAAGACGACAGAGACGGCAGCAATGCTGCTATATATCATATACAATACAGATATGTACGTATGTACTATAGCTGATAGCCAACCAAGAGTACTTTCAAGAATCCCGTTCTTAGAGAGCATTGATCAGTATGCAGTTCAATCGGATCTGTAGCTTCGGAGGTCTCTTGATGAGTCAGTCAGTCAATGGCACATCTCGACTAGAAAAGTGAAATAAGCCTCGTCCGTTTGTATTTGTCCGCCTCTTTGTTTAAATACAATAGTCAAAAGTTTTAAATATGATAGAAACCTTACTGACATCTCGTTTATTGAATCACAAAGCAAGTAGCTGACATCATAATAGATTGATCGGTTGATACAGAACAAAAAACTCAATTTCAATGAGATGCTTATATGTTTTTATAGGGTATACAAATTTCGGGAAGGCTGAAAATAATTTAGACTTTTTCTTTGTTCATTTTTTTTTTTTGTTTTGCTGTTGTTGTTGTTTGCATTTTATTTTTTGTCCTTGCCTCACATATTTGTATTGTTACCTTATTATGGTCGTTGGCGCCTTTAAACATTTAAGCATAAAACGAGAACGAGTATAACAATGAGAATAACAACAACAACAATAACGAAGTCAACGACGTCTGTCGGACATTGTTGCTTTAACAATAAATAAGTTAATTTAAATATAATAAAAATAATTGTCGTTGTTAGCCAGACGCGTTTTTATGCACAACGCGATGTTTTTTTTTTCTCAACATCATTTTAAATTTTCAAAATTTAAATTTGTTTGTGGCAAATTCAAAGAAGAAGAAGAAGAAGGACTCTTAAAATTATTCAAGTATAAAAAGGCATAAATAAATGTCCTTACTCAACGTTAAAACTTTGAATTAAACAAAAATTTCATTAATTTTGCAAATGTAAATGACAAATTTCAATAAAACTTTTACGCCTTGAAATATAATATGAAACTTTCTATGCATTAAGTCATGCATAATATGGCATTATGATATAAAAAAACTCTTTACACAAACCGCATTTATTATCAAAGAATGCTTATACACGCACACACACACACATGCGCACACCCATACCCATATGTGTGTACAAATAAACCAAACCAAAATTGACCAATGCATTAAACCAAAAAATTAAACGAATGACTTAATTCCATTAGCGTCTTTGAAGCTTTCAACAAATGAAAATGTGTAAAATCATTTTAACAAAATATAACAAAAAAATCAGAAATAAAAAAAATTAATGAAATTAAATTAGTGAAGAAAATATGTCAAAGGCCAACCTTTCTTAGAAGCGCAGACTTGTGACCTCTGTCTTTTATACATGCTCAGCTATTTTCTCATTAACACAATGACGGCCCACTTCTGGTAACTATATTTCAAAAATGCTAAGAGTTAATAGTTTTAATAGAAAATTAAATAGAGTTCTTAACCCAGCCACTCTGTCTTCCAATGCCATCGTTCCTAGCAATTGTAATTCCTTATGTTAAGTAACAGCAATTTATCAGAACAGCTATTAAAAGATATTTGCTATTATAGAAACAAAACCGATGTCCCGAATGTGAACGCTGTTAATATTCTATTTATATGCCTTTGAAAAGAATTTTTATATTCAAAGTCCGCAATAGAGTTGCCAGAATAAAGGGGTTAATATAAAAAACATGTTCAAGATCAGCAAACCAAATTATTTATTTCTGTTTTTTTGTTTTTTGTTGTTTCTGTCTTTTAAACAGTTTAAACGGTTTGAAACGTGCGAAATAAAAATCAATTTTGCCAAAAATTAGATTTTGAAAGTCACATCAAGCGAGACACACGCACGCACATAGGACAAGACCCAAAGTTTAAATATGAGCTTAGCAAAAAGTTTTTGAGGCGTAAATATTTTTCAAATACAAACCAAGTCAAACTGAAGTAAAAAAAAAATAAAAAAAGAAAACCGAAAAAAGGAACACACACACAAGACTACAAGACACGTATGACAGACAGGCAGGCAGGAAGTGAGTAGTCAGTAAAAATTGCTTGGCATACTTTTAGGCTGCGAGTGTCTCGCTGAGTGACTGCGTTTGCTGAATGTTTGATTTATGCGGGTTGAATTTGAAATTTGCAACAACAAAAATTGAAAATAAAGAAAACTTCAAATCCGATTAACTTTTCAGCGCACTATACCTACTCACACACACATACACATGTATTGTATATAAAGACGACAACCCTTTGCTTGAGACGCAATGTGCATGTTTGTATTTACACTGGGCGCCCTTTGACAGCGTACATATGCGTGTATATACATATGTGTGTGTGTGTGCGTACATGTTTCGTTTATTTACATCCGTCTCACCCTTCCCCGCCCTTTACATTTGCCATCAAAAATCAAGCGCTCAAAAGGCTTTCTTAGAACAACAAAAGTGACTGAGTGTATGTGCGAAGAGTTTTAAAAAGATCAAAAAGTTCTTGCATGCTTCTCTTTTTTAGCTTCTTTAAAAAAGTTTAACTTTTTTTTCATTTCTTCCTTTTTGTTTTTTCGTTTTTTTTTTTTTTTTTGTATATAATTGTATTCATGTTTATGCGTGTGTGTGTCTGCTTTTGTTGTGTTTGTGTTCACTTTTTTTGTTTTTTTTTTTTTTTTTTCTTTAATAAAAAGCGAAAGGATTCAATTTTCTAAGTGAAAAAAAAAACTTTGTGTAAATCTACCAACAACAAACGCAACAAAACAAAGTCAAGTAAAGAACGTAAAACGTAAGCGGAAATAACAAATCAAAGCCTTCAAGCCTTTGATGCTCTCGCGGTATGCTTTTCAACTGTGCGGCTTTAAAGTGGCTGTACTATGAAAGAAGAAGACAGACAGACATTGTATGATGGTTGGCTTCGAAGGGAATGCGAATGTGAATGAGTATGAGAATGTGGTGATGCGCGGGTGATAAGTGAAGCCGGCATGGGCTAACTTGAGTGCAATCGCACTAGGAAAGGCAAGCACGAAATGTGCGTGTCACGGTCATGTCTCATTCAAGTGGAAGCAACAGCATTTTTTGTTGTTGTTTTTTTTTTTTTTTGTGTTTGTAGATTTTTGTTTTGTTATAATTTTGTCAGATTTCCAACATAATTAATTTGGTTCTGAGCATATTTGTATTTGCCACTTCATTTTTGTTTTGTTGTTTTTTCCGTTTCATGTTTGCTTTCACACCTGCAGCGGAAGCGGAAACGGAAACACGTTGCAAAACGCGTCAAGGGCAACATTTTTGTGACGATTTTCGGTTTTGTTGGCTTTCGTGTTGGCATTTTTATTACATTTCTTATTTCCTCATTTCATGTCATTTAATTTTTTTTTTTGTTTTTGTATATTTGTTATTGTTGTTTGTATTGTTTATTTATTTTAGTGCGTTGTGTGTTGATTTTTCACGCCTCGCAAGTGTCGAAAACGAAAACACAAAACAAATAAAAACAATTAAGTGCGATATAATTCAATTTAACCGACAATGTCAATGCTCTACACATATGCATTACGTGCTCTTCGGAATGCTCGTCAATTATAAGATATTTCATATTTTATAATTTCATAAGGATTTTAAGTTAGCTTGGTATCTAGGAAAAAAAAACACTCGACAATACTCGACAACATAATACCCTGTACACGCGGTAGGCGTTGTCACGCCCGAAATCGATAAAAATATATATATGTAGTATATTGCCCATTCATATATTTGCCGCAATATCAAGAAAATCGGTCAAAAAATATGGAATTTATAAAAAATTTCAGTTTGATTCTCTTTCAGGAGCAACCATGAGGGGGAAAAGTATTTTAGGGTATGCAGTAAAGTACCTCTTATAACTTTGGAGATACAGCAATTTTTAGAAAACCACTTTTTGAGGGGGAGTTATTTTCAAATAGCACAAGTTAAACAGTTTAACTCTATCACAGTGATTTTTATTTTTGTTTTATATTTTTTTTTTATTATACATTTTTTCTTCTTCTAATAAAAAAATAAATAAACAAAATTCTTTTCATGATAAAAATTAATATCGGCAAAATTGAGACGAAATAATGGAAAATGGAAAATGCTTAAAGGAGAATTTGCTTGTGGTTGAGCACAGTGAAAATGTTAAGGTTGCAACAAGACATCAGCAAGAGTTGCTTAACATGAAGCAGCAGCAGCAAAAAGAAGAAGCGCTAGAAGGAAATGGAATGCATAACAAGAAAAAAAAAGAAGTTGCTGAGAATTTAAAAAAAGGAAAGGAAGTCAGCAAAGTCGTGGCCATTGGCTTTATTTGATTTTTCTTGAAAATCGTTTAAGCGTAAACTTTTTTCTCCTTTTTTTGTTTCTTATTTACTTTATTAAAAAAAAAAATTAATTTTTTTTTTTTTATAAAAAATGTATTTTATTTTTTTGTATTTCTTTTGGGTTTTCTGTGTTTTTTTTTTTGTTTTTTTCATTTGCACAACTTCATTGCACACAACCGCAAAAACCGAGCGAGTGACCGAACTGATGGAGCGGGTGAGTGAGTCCGACGGTCTGCGAGCGAAACAATTGCCACGACACGTCGCTTTGCATTGTCTTGCAACATCATGGCACACACACACACACACATATATCTCTCTGTCTCACTCTCACTCGCCCTCTCCTATCCCTCTCTCTTTTTCGCCAGAGCAAATGCCAATGTGCATTTTCGATGAAGAAACTCATTTCGGTTCGTTTGTTTAATTTTTTGTATTTTCCAAGCGATTTGAATTCTGATCTGTGTGTGTGTGTGTATTTCTGTGTTAGTTTCGATGCTTGCATTTGAAACATTTCCATTAACATGATTATAATTTTTATTGCTTGACCAACAATGCGCTTTGCTAAGAAAAGCGGAAAATGGAAAATATTTTTGCATTATACTTGTATATAAACGGAATCGATGCAATAAAAGAAAAGTGAAGCTCTTGACAAAAGAAATTTAATTAAATATTCAAAATCTACAAAAAAAATATTGACAGAGCGAAGTTCATTTTGCCTTAATACAATGATTTGCAGTAACACAAGAAAAGTTTAAACATACTTAATGTGCAAAAAAATCAAACAAATTAGTGCGTTTTAAACGATTTCAATACCTTGCACAAATACATTTACTTTATCGAAAGGGCGAATAGACATGTCTGGATCAATTTTGCCCTGCTCTCACTACACTCGTACAAGATGCATATATGTTTTGCACAGCGAGACTTAATGCATGAAACAAAACAAAAACTTAATAAGAACATTAAGAAGAAAATAACAATTGAAATTCTATTGAAAAAGTCTCGAACATAATTTAAATGCCATCAACATGATGATAAGTAAACCGTTATTTAAATAATCCATCAAAAGCGTTTTACATATGCGGGTCAAAATCCTTTCAAAAGGCCAAAAGTTGAGCAAACACAAAAACAATAACAGCCAAAAAAAAAGCAAAGAAACGTGCAGTCAAAGATGAGCTGAGCCAGAACCAGAACCAGAGACAACGACATGCATGGCATGCCACATGAGTGATGAGTGCTGAGTGCTGAGCGTTGAGTCATGAGGTTGGCTGGCTGGCTGACTGACTGGCAGGCTGGCAGAATGGCAGGCGGCATCAAAAATGTATAAAAATGTGGCAGCAGCTGTTGAAGATTGAAAATCAGTTGTCGAAAGCAATGACTTTAAACTGAATTCTATGGCAGCGACATGCGACACACATGCATACAAAAACGTAGCATACTATAACGTAACGTAACGTAACATAACGTAATGCAATATAATATAATATAATGCAAGCAATGAAGTGCGCTGCAAGCATGCTGTGACGTACGCGAAGGATTGAGACTGAGGCAATGAGTTCACATTCGTGCACATTGCACAAAGTGATGCTTATCGCGTGGCCAGCCATGCTGTGTGGCAGGAGAGAGTGAGCGAGAGTGAGTGAGAAATATGACGAAAAAGGGTAAATAAGAGAGATGGTAAAAAAAGTGTGCCTACATTGGCTGAAGGCAACATTTCAAATGCTTTGGGTTGTGCAAAGTGCACACAGACGATGATGACGGCGGCACATTCGACGACGTCAATGCGGCGGCGGCTTCGCATGGCTTTATGAATGTGTATATACATACATATGTATGTACATATGCATTTTAGTGTGTGTGTGTGTGTGTGTGTGTTCGAGCTTGTTTTTGAGCAAATGAATTTTTAATAAAAGCGCCACATGTTGCCAATCGCAGCGAAAATACACACATACGCATATACATACAGAGGCAAAGTCAAACACACGAAGCGTGGCAAAGTGAAGTGGAGGTTAAATGAAAGAGAGACCTTTTTGGTTGCTATTTGCGTTGGCAACTAAGCTCAACTGAGCTCAGCTCGATGACTTTTCTATTGACGCCAGTTGGTTACTAATACCCCCCACCCGCCTCTCCATGTCTCTCTCACTCTCACTTAGACACACTCACACTGAATATCGCTCGCTCTCTCTCTCTCTCTGGCTTTTTAAGGCCTATACGCCTGAGCTGCTATTAACTAAACAACACTGCAAAAGCAATGCCGCCTTTGCTGATGTTGATGCTGCTGCTGCTGCTACTGCTGCTGATGCCGATGCCAACGTCAACGACAACGACAACGTCGACAAGCCATTAGTGAATGAGTTTTTGCATTGCCGTGCAACGCCGCCTACCACGTCCATGTTCTAAGCATCAATTCAGGTTCATGTCATGCATTTGTGCTACTTTTCATTTCATAAAAATAAATACGACAAAGTTACAAAACAAAAAACAACAAAAATTTTGAAAAAAAAGAAAATATCGAGTCTGGTCGTATAAGTAATATTTACTTATTGAATTGGCCAATATGAATTTTTAGTAATTTGTTTTTACTGTATGTTGTTCTCTCTCTGTCTCTCTCTCTCTATCTCTCTCCCTCTTTTACTTACTTTCTTTCTTTCGTTCTTTTTTTTTTTTTTGCTTTTAAAACTCAAGGGTTGGCAATACATTGCAGGCATACATTCATTAATCATACGCCCTGTGCGCAATGTCGTTAGCAACTTTAAGTTGCCGCATTTGTCAAAATATTAATCAAAAACATGGCAAACGTACGAATTATAAGGAAATAATAAATGAAACAAAAAAGTAACAAAACATACAAAAACAAATTTTTATCTCAACATCATCACCTGTCAATGATTCTTACTTCTTCTTCTTGCTTCGTTTTTTTTTTTTTGTTTTGTTTTGTTTGGTTACGCAGGAATAATGCTTTCATTGTTGTTGCTGGTTTTGAACCTTGGACTAGTTTAATAAATGAACTAGCAAAACAACACTTTCACTCCCTTTGCACATAATCAACAACAACAACAACCATAATAACTCAAACACAAAAAGCAAAAGGGTTCAAAGAAATGTTAAACAAATATTTTTATTTGCAAAACACAACTGACAAATGTTTGGCATACTTATTAATAAAAAGCATAAAGGAGCGAAGCTGAAAGCGAAAAAAAACAACAACAACAACGAAAATAACGGGACAAAGGTTGTGTCAAAGCAACAAAGCTCAGCGGATATGTTAAACAAAAGGCGACCACAGGACAAATCTATGCATTGGAATGGTTGATTGTATGACCAACGCTCGTGCAGTATGTGTGTGTGAGTGTGTGAATGTGAACCGGAACGAAAAAAGCCAAAAAAAGCACATGCATAAATGCTTGAAAAAACTTTTTTTTAAATAAAAACTCAAAAAAAAAAAGAAATGAAAAATAAAAAAAAATAAAGGGAAGCTTTGAACAAATTGTCTAAAATATTTACAACATTCACACACTTACACAGACAAACACTTGGACACATATTTATTTCGGTGTGTGTACAACAAATATGTGTATATACATTTTTTGTGTTGTTGTCATGGTCAAGTCGAGTAAATTTTCAGTCCTTTTCAAATACAAATGAAGTGGAAACAAGGAATTTCACACAATGCGGCACACTTGGACAAACCGATATGGAAACCAAAGCAAACCGAACTGAACCGAACAGAACTTAACCAACCAAACAAACAAATGACGTACAACGAGAGTAACAACAACAACAACAACAACAACAACAACACGTAAACAATTTTGAAAAAGAATTTTTGTTTTAACTTGAAAATCGTCTAAGCAACATTAAGCTTTGCTCCTCGCACTGCCATATTCTATCGTCCTTTTTTTGCAATATGCTTAAGTTGTCCTTGTTTTTATTGTTATTGTTGTTGTTGTTGTTGTGCTCTTGTACACTTGTATTGTTCTGCTCATTGTCATCCTTGTTGTTGCTATTTGCTATTGTTGTTGTTTGTGGTCATTCGTGGTTGTTGGTGTTGTTGGTGTTGTTGGCGGTGACGATGACGGTGATGGCGATAGTGATAGTGATGGTGACGGCAAAGGTGGCCATGGTATTTCTGTTGATGTCGGTTGAGGTCATCCCAATGGTATCGTCAAATAGTACTTCATTATTACAGAGAATTGTGCACAACACAACACAACACAGCACAGCACAGCCACAGTGGTCAAACAAACATCATCCTAACAAACAGATTCACCTTAACTTAGTTTTATTTTTTGTCGTTTTGTCATGTGCCTTTTGCCTTGCTACTTGCTTCATGCTTCACGCTTCATGCTATTCTCTTCACATTACTCAAATACTAAGCATCATTGGTTCGTTTCTATTCATTATTGTTGTTGTATTGCATTTTCTTTCACACTTTCGACATAGCACAAAAAATGTACAAATAAATAATAAAGCAAAACTGAAAAATGAAATGCAGACAAACCAAGCCAAGTCAAAGCAAGCCGTATAGCCGAGACTAAACTCAATTGACCAGCTGAGCACGTGAGAGATGAATAGCAGCAACAGCAACAGCAACAGCAGCTGTTCCTATTCTTTCCGACTGTCCGTCTGTCTGTGTGACTGCATTCATGCATTCAAATAATCATAAGACAATTCGAAAAACTACAACTGGAACAAGAACAGCAACAACAACGATATTAAGCCATCCGCAACGGCTGCTGACAATAGATGATGCCCACCAATTGCAAATTCTGTAATTTTACACACATGATGTGTGTATGTATGTATGTATGTGTCTTATTGTATTCACAAATATATTGCATACCAATGGCATTTCCGTTTCCGCTTTGAGCATTGCCGCCAAAATTAAGATCATTGTCAACGCAAACATTATATTCATCGCCATCGCCATCGCCAACGCCATCGACGCGATATTTCGTACTGTTTATTATTCGAAAAACAAACAAATTATTCGAAATTATTTCAGCTTTAAATGAAATACAAACACACACACACACACACACACACTCAGACACAAGCAACACTCAACACAATTTCAGGACAGTAGAATTTCGTGTGTTACCTCAGACTAGAGTCAAATCTAATGGGACTTTGACACTTGCTTTTAATTTGTAGCAGAGGTTTTATTATTTCGTTTTCTTTAATTTTTTTTTTTTTTTTTTCACTGTTGTTTGTTTTGTTGTCAACTCAATGTGTGCGTGTTGTTATGTGTATGTGTGTGGTTTGCTTTTGTTCCAATGCTAAACTTGGCACCGAATATGTTGATGAGAGTATGCGATTCATTCATTCATTCATTCAATTATTCATTTATTTATTCATAGTATTACTTATTTGCATTCAATGCGGTCACTTCAAGCTGTGGGAATTACGTAACAAATATCAATATATACACACACACACACACACTCAGACGTATAAGACAAGTGAGTTACTAACGGTATGAATTTAATTAAATTCACTACTTTGATCAGCAATATATACACAAAATACAAATGCAATTGAAAACGTGTCAAGCATTTTGAAGTCCTTATAGCTGACATGCCTACAAACGAAAACTCAACAACAAATCTTACTCGTCTGATAACGTAATAAAAAATAAAAAATAATTTTGAAGAATCATGCAATAATGATGAAAATCTGCAAATGTAACAAAATCAATCGATCAGCGAATCTAATTACAGAAAATTGTCTTAGGTAAGTAAAATCGTATAAATAAATCGACATAACAAAAACTTGCTAAAAAAAAATATGAGCAGCCTGTAGACTTGTTGTTAGCGCAGCAAAGAAGCTGTAATATAATTATTTTACAGAGCAAAAAAATAAAAAATAAGAAAAAAGAAAATCAGCGTTGCCATAAAAACTTGAGAGATAAAGTTTTTATTGCCGACAAAAAAATAAAATAAGAAACAAACCAAAACTGTTGAAGCCACCAAAGAATCGAGTAAGCACCAAAAAAAAAAAAAATAAAAAAAAAAAATCAAGTAAAGAGTGAAAAAAGCGAACATAAAAAGCCAAAATCTTAGCTCACTTAAGGCAAACACGCACACATACACACGCACACACGCAACACACTTGCGGCTAGAATGAGACAAATAGCGACAAGTTTGTTCTTTGCCCTTTTGGCTAGAAAGAGCAAACGAATGTGTAGATAAAGTTTATGCTCGATTTTCCACAAAGTTTTTTGTCTTCGATGATTTTCTGCTTTTCATTTTCATTTTACTTGTTGTAATTTTTTTAGTTGTTTTTTTTTTTATATTCAATTTTTTTTTTTTTCTCTTCGAATTTTATTAGACTTAATACGACGACTTTCGTTCATTCGTTCATTCGTTCATTTGTTCGTTGGTTCGTTGGTTCGTTTTGGCGAACGAGTGCAACTTCGGTCTTGTCTTGACTTGACTAGACTCGACTTGACTTGACTTTCATTGAATTGATTTCATGGGCGGTGTAGCGTGTGCTGTGTGCTGTGTGCTGTGTGTGAGTGTGTCGCATGTGGCAGCACTGTTGAAAAGTGTCTCAAGGCGAAAACGCGTTGAAACTTGTAATTAAAACCTTTGAGCAGCCAACAACAACACCAACACCAATGCCAACATCACTTGAAAATAGAGGCAAAACAAAGTAAAAGATTTGCCGTAACTGCTTGGCACTCATTCCACCAGCAAAGCAGCGTAACGCAACGCTGAGTGCCAACGCAATACCCCCATAGACCGTCCCCCCGCACCACCCACTTAACCAATAAAGCGTCAGGCGCAGCATTTTTAAGTGTGAGCCACGCCTCACATTGGCAAACGCCCACATCATCATCATCATCATCATCGTCATGTCGTCCTGGTCGGCGTGCCTTAACGCCAACTCAATTCCTTTACGCTGCTCAACCCACATAGACACACTCACACACACACACACACACATGTTTTTTTAGTCGCGTATTGCGTCTACTTTGACTTGATTTTTTTCGCCATTTTTAGTCCTTGTCTTCAACGTTGTCGTCGTCGTCGTTGTCGTCGTCATCTTGGCGCAGATTTTGTTGTTGTCGTTTCATTTTTTTCTGTGCGCTTCTTCTGCTCAAAGCTTTGTCATCGTTGTCTGTCGTCAAATTAACGCGCAAGAAACGCTGCCGTGCCGCTACCGTACGCCATCACCCTCGCTCCTCGCCCCTCGCCCCTCACCGCTCCACCTACCCAACGTCCAGCACCGTGCCGCTTTTAGCTTGCGTCAATTTATTGCAAACTTTGTCTAGCTAAATTTCTTTAGCGGAAAAATTTTGCAACCCAAAGAGCATGGTGCAATGCCCTACAGAAATATTGATTCTCGCATTCGCTGCGTCATGGCATTTTTGCAAAAGATTTTTCCCGTTTTTTGCCTTTGCTTTCTTCAACTCTTTTTTTTTGTTTTTGTCGTGATTATTATTTTCGCTTTTTTTTGTTTGTTTTTTTTTCTTTGTTTTATGCGTCATGCTAATTATAAATTGAAACTTCTTGCGACACTTTGTCAACTACAAAAGTTCGCGTGTTGTCTTTCACCCGGCCTGGCACCCCTTTGGCGCCCTCTGTCGGCCGTTTCGCTCTGAAGTTTTTTTTAAAGCAACGCTCGTGAACTTTGACTGTGTTGAGTAAACAGAAAAAAAATATTTTATTTGTTAAAATAAAGAAAATAAAATTATTGAAACGACACGCTGTTAAAATACTGTTAACATGTCATTTAATAGAATTTTTCTATTAACAGTGCCTAATATTATATTGAAAAATTAGCAAAAATAAAACAAAACAATTAAATCAATTACAATATGAACATTTTACAGTGAGTGATGCGCCAATGTCACTCAATACAAGGTAATAAAACATTAATCAACATGACGTATAGGCAACGTGGCTTTAACACTTCTATTCGAGCGCTTAAATGACATAGTTTGTGAAATTATTATGTAATTATAATTTATAAAAGGCCATAAACTAACAATTATCAAAATGCCATATAAGAGAATCAACTAAAAATAATTAACGCTGTAAATTGGCGGCGCAACAAATTCAATTACACGCTCATTACATATAACAGAAGCTGAATCGCTCTACGAGCAACTTGACTCTGCACAGACCAGACCAGACCAGAGCAATCCAAACCAAACCAGAGTGTGTCTGTGTGTCTGTGTGTGTGTGTGTGTGTGTGTTTGAGGCTGATTGCTTTTAAATGAAAATTGTATGCACAGTGATTGTGATTGTGATCGATGTGAGATGTGGCAACGAAGCGGAAACGACGTTGTGTCGTTGCGACAGTGCCAATGTGCCAATGAGGCAATGTGGCGGTTTCAGGGTTTTATGATTTTAAAACGTTTCATTAATTGAATTAATTACACATTTTGCGGTCAAGCGTCGTGATAAAGTTCCAAAAAAAAAAATATAACAAAAAAAAAATAAATAAAATGAAAACCAAACAAAAATTACTAACGACAGAAACAAAAAGAAGAAGGACCAAAAAAAAAGGAGAATAAAATCAAACATGATGAACATGAACATAAACCACAGTCAAGCAAAGAACGACATCGATGCTTTTGTCGTTGTTGTTGTCTTTGTTGTCTTTGTTGTCTTTGTTGTTGTTGTTGTTATTGTTGTTATTGCTATTGCTGCTACTACTACGCTCTGATGCTGATGCTGATGCTTTTGCTGTTGCTGTAGCTCATGCTGATTCAGATGTCGAAGCTGTTGGTAGGCAAATTGAAAATCGACAGGTTCATTCACTGCAATCAATGACAACGATGAATATGTCAATGAGTATAAAGTCAACGATGTCGATGACAATAATAATTATGTTGCTAACATTGCTGACATTTGTCGATGCGTGTTGTTCATCATCATTTGATTGCACAAATAATTGCCCATTGCCAATATATAGCTAGTGTGGTCTTTTCAACTATTTTTCCATCTTCACAATTACAAAACTATAAATATATATGTATGTATGTATATGTGAGAGTTCGAACACAGCTTGAGCTTTGACACACGCATGAGCTTTGTGCGTTATTTTGCTTAAGCGTGTAATAGATTGGAGTAAGTGTGACTGTATGATTGGAGCAGATGGGAAGACAACATGCTGTGCCTGAGGTTTGTGGCTACCTTTATGTGCAAAATATTTAAGTTGAAAGCTTTAGTCTTTGTTGTTGTTGCTGTAACTGCTGCTGTTGGCTGCTTGGTTGGTTGGTTGGTTGGTTTGCTTGGTTGTAATAATCATGATTATTTTTGATTATTGATAGGAGGCGTTGTCAGCAAAATTTTGTATGTGTGTGAACATATGTATACATATTTGTGTATGTGTGTGTGTGTGTGTTATGCGTTTATTTAACCGACACAAATGCAATTTGCAAAAGCACTCAAAGCACTAAAAGGTCGCTAGCAGACAAACTTAATCAAATTATTGACATAATTCAGTCATAAAGATTTATATTGACTTTAAACGAATACATTTATGTATGTGTGTATGTGCATATGTATGTGTGTACATATCAATTGATCTGCTACTAAATTATAAATTGATTTCCATGTTGTTGTTGTTACAATAGTTAATAATATTATAAAGTTAACGATTGAAAAATGGTTATAATTAATCAATAATATAACTTGAACTTTATAGACGTGACAGACCACACAAATATTTCCAGAACTACCCTTTATTTAACAGTTATTAACAAATATATAACTTAAGAACTTCACCTTCGATCTGTTATCACTAATAACATTCATCGACTCAGTTAGGAAATATAAGGCATACGCATGATTAGCGCAATTGTATAAGCAATTCATTTGTGTTGAAGTTGATGTAATCTACTTTACTATTAATGCACTTAAATACAAACGCCACAAAGTGTTTTAATAACGATGCCACTCGAATGACTTTGTTCAACTTTAAACTTTGTTTGGGCAAAAGTTTGCTTTATACAACACCTTTGTTGGCACTAACAAGAGCAACAATAAAAGCAATATAGACAGAGGGACAGATGAACATATTTGTGTGCCTTTAATATATTTTTTGTTGTTTTTTTTTTTTTTTGGAATATAACATTGAATTTTATGAAAAACAACATGACAAGTTGACACAAGTAAACCGCTGGAATAAAAGCAATGAACAAACGAACGAACGAGCGAACGAGCGAACGAACGATGACATTGATGATGAAGAAGAAGAGCAAGTAGAACATAAGACAGGACAACAGGACGGTTTGTCAAGAACAATGAAAAAGAAAAGACACAATTTTGTATGTCAGCGGGAATCAAGTGTTGAAATTGTTAGGGACATGGGTCAAAAGGTAGTGTCAATGGTCGTCGATTTGTGCGTCAACTGTAACCTTAAAAACTTTTTCGATTATATGCTCGTAAAAGTTTTTGTTAGTGTTGTTAGTGTTGTTGCTGCTATTGTTTTTGTTGTTATTTCTGTTGCTCTTACAGTTGGGCGCCTTGGTTGGTTGGTTTGTCTACTGGAATAGTGCAGACACAAGGATATGCCTGAAAAAACCACAATTTAACCATAGTTGCTGGTTTGGGATAAGAGCCAATAACAACAATAAAGAACGTGCGAACAAGCAGCACAACTTGTTGTGGTGGGGGAAGGGCGATATGTGAAAGGTTTTGGGTGGCATAGCAAAACCGAAAGTAGCTCATAAACAAGCAATAAAATCGTAAAAAGGACAACACAGCTTCTGTCGTCGTTGTCGTTGTCGTTGTCGATGATAGCAGTGGTAGCAATAGCAAGTTAGCAATGTCAACGCTTTTACTTGCTGAAAACTTGTGAACCATTGAAATGGCATACACGCACATACACATGTATGTATGTATGTATGTATGTATACACACACATACACATTGAGCGACACACATGTGTGTTGAGTAGAATTTAACAAGCGCAGCAAAGCAAGCTGAACTAAACTGAACAAAGCCAAATCGACAAAAATGATATAAACTTCGTCGGCTGCGTTGGCTATCCACATCTGAAAATTGTATTTTTCTTCATTGTGATCTTCTATTTGTCTATCTTTTATATTAAAAATTATCATTTATTTAACCAAATTAATGAAGTAACATATTTGTTAGTAAAAATTATTCCTTTCGTTTCAAAATTATTGTTAGCAATTTTAAAATATCGACTAAACATGAAACGTATTACCTCTCTAGGTATTCAAAATGACTGTAGTAGCTAATGATAGAGGGCGCTTTTATAATTTAGAATATCCCTCTATGGAAAGTATACTTTCAAGGAGTTGGACCATGGTGTATATTAAGTTAACGTATGCTAGAAGACTATTTTTGCAAATTTTTCAGCCCACTATGAATTGAATTTTGCTCACACATGTACATAAATAAAAATACAAAAATAAATATACTACTTTCAAGTATAATTTGCTGACTTTGAGTATCCTTCTGCATTGCTGAGAGTATTCAATATCCTTCTGGTTGTTGTAATGCCTGATCTTCATGAAATCGATGCTGTTAACGTTTAAATAGTTTTATTTTTTTTTTTTTTTGTAATTTGGAGTTTGCTAGCATGGCTTGACGCCTTCTAAGCATTCCCATTTGATTTACAGTTACTCAAACTTCTCCACATTCACGCACACACACACACACACACATACAGATACTCTGAGGAATTGCGTTCACACTTATATTATAGCTATTTGCCTTTTCTTAAATTCTTTGCTGTATTTCTCTTTTCTTCTTTTTTTTTTGCTGTGCAAACCAGCAACCTCCAATCGAATCGTAACGAATCGTATCTACTTGTCGCAAACACGCACAAATATTGCTAAATTTTCGAACCAATATAGAAAGTTATTGCACCCTTGAGGGTTCACTTTTGTGTGTTTGCATTCACAAACAAAAATAGTCAAAAACACACACACACACAGACTTACTTAGACACACACACTCACACACACACACACGCATACCTTATGTTATGGAAAAATTGCTTGCAATTGTCTGATTTTATCATACAACAAAACAAGCATTCATCTCAGAGTGAATGTATTCATGCAAAGACCTCTAGTTCATATTTATAAATTATAAAATTATTTAAGTAGTTGAGAAAAACAGCCAATGCGCCTAATTGGCCACTACAATTCCAATATTGCCAATAATTGAACGAACTATGTGAATTGACTGTTTCAAATGAAGTGTGTGTGTGTGTGCGTATGTGTGTGACTGTTTTGCATTATTTTGATATTAATTATATTTAAATTACAACATTAATAGCTCATTTGTTAAAATGAAACCTTTTGTTAAATTTGCATGATGAACAGTCGGAACGACAAATAGGCAGAAGGACGGAGAATGGAGAATGGCGAATGAAGTCCGTAATGATTACTCATTAAAAGCAAATATTACAAAGTCACAAATATTCAAACGTCCATGCAAAAGTTAAACTTTAATGTTTCTTTCAATTAACTTAATGAATGAATGAAACATTAACTCAAATAATGTAATAACATGAAAAGCGCATACAAAAACAACAACAGCAAACATGTTGTTCAACTGAATGAATGAATGAATGAATAACTAAATGAGAAAGATGTGTATTTGCCTATGTGTGTGTGTGTGTGTGTGTGTGTGTGTATGAACATTAATAGTCAAATAATCAAATGTATGTTTTTTATTTCTTTTTTCTTTTTTTTTTGTGGCTTATAAATTTCGATTGGTGCCAACAAATGTACAATTCATATCAACATGCAGCCACAAATATTGCATTTTCATTCATTTATTAAAATCAACTGCAAAATTTCGTTTTGTAAAGCGCACAAAATGGCCAAAAGCAAGTGTACAAACATATGTATGTATATGTGTATGATTTGGATAGCATTATTGGAAGCATTGACTGCGAAAATTCATGAACGAAATGAATAATTTACAAAGCGCCTGGAAAGTCAGTCGGCATTGATTTCAGCAGTTAAAAGGCATAATAAAATCATTTAATTATGTGTATTTTTTTGTAGCTATCAAATGTGCGAAATAAGGTGCAAAAAGTTCGCAACATATGTCAACACCTTCTGTGAATGTGGCAAATTTTTTTTTTGAAATTTAACAATAAATAAATTTAATATTAAATTTCCAAATAAATAATTAAATAATTTCAAATGAAAAATAAATAAATAAATAATGAATGTTCGTCACTTCATCGTAGCAAATACATTATAATACAAATACAAGTTCAAGGAATTCCTAAGCTGGAGACGGACATGGTGCCACTATTTCAACTGAATTTAACCGAACGATTAAAACAATTGTATAGAATACTTCCACATATTCAAAAATAAAGTTCAAAATAGAACAATAAAAGTTTTGAATTAAATTTGTCTTGAGTCACTCAATCTGCCATAATTTTTTTTTATATATTTCATACATATATATGAATATCTTTATGTGTGTGTGCGTTAAACTCATATAAAACGCAACCAGCACATATACAAACAAAAGTAACTGTTTCGTGTTTGTAAGTGTGTGTGTGTGTGTGTATGAGTTTGGTGCTTAAACGTCGTCGTCATCGTCGGTGCCGCGTTGCCAACTCAAAATGACAAATGACTTTTGCTTCGAGTTAAGCTAAACCAACAAGAAACTTAAACACTGACAATACGATTTATGACAACCAGTAAACATACACACACACACATGCACATACAGACGCAGGCATACATATGTCGTTGTGTTTTTGTATATGTTTGCGGGTGTGTTTGTGTGTATGTATGGAAGTGTGTCGGTTCATGTGCATTAAGGCATAACTAACCCAATTCAATTGTGCTGCAGGATATGCATGAGTTTTGAATTATGAAACAATACACAATCGACCAACACACACACACACTCACACACATTCTCATTCTCATACACTCATTCTTTCTACCTTAACGTTTTGCATAAATTTACTGCAATACAATTGCAAAAATAAGAATGTAGAGAAGATACATTTTTTTTTTTTTTATTGTAGTATAACTGTTATAAGTTTTCATTTTTTATTTTGTGTTCTTCCTTTTCTTATATTTTTATAAACAAGAAATTACAGTTGTCGAGTCTGTGCCAACAGCAATGACACACTAAACAAATCCAATCCCAAAGGCGTCAAATTAATCGACTTCATTTAACTCAAGTCTTCATTCGTTTTCATCATCTTCTCCTTTTTTTCTTTTTTTTTTTTTTTGTTTATTACTTTCTTCTTTACACAAAAAGCAAACAAAAACAACAACAATGAAAACGTCATTCACATGCAAAGTTAACAACATGAACAACATCTTCGAAACATCGCCAACGTTGACCACATTGACAAATCGGTCCTTGCAGCGTTATTGTGTTGGGGTGGCAGGATGTAGAGGATGGCACGAAGCGTGATCATGATCACATAATGTTATTTGATGTACAAGATATTTATTCCCAGCGCAATTTTGATACTTTCTTTTGCACATGATTTCAACTTGTCTCCTTTTATTTTCATTTCTTTTGCTTTGCGTTGTTTGTTGTCTGTGTTTTATTGTTGTTTTTTTTTTTTGCCGTCACTTCGCTTTGATTTCATTTGTGGCCAATATCTTGATTTTCATTTTCTTATACGTTTACTTTTTTTTCGAGTTTCATTTTTTTCCTCTTCTTAAAGGGTAAATTAACTTTGTCCTTAAGTTTGGTACGCAACGAAGGAGACATCATCGACCATATAAAGTGAGTATACTCTTGATCAGCTCTGCCAGAAAAGTTCGTTGCTTTAAATTGCAGAGAGTTTTTTATATAAAAATCGCCTTCATTGCATTACTAAATATGTATGTATTTCTCATATAGCTGCTTAAAAATGCGATTTTTTTTAGGAAAACTCTTTAGTTCCTAAATATAAACAAAGTTTTGCAATTTGCAATATTATATGTATACATATATAATTTGCACAATGCTCGCAAGCGTATTTAAATTTCGTCAATGCCAAACATAAACTTCTTGTTTATATCATTTTTTTCGATTTTTTTTTTTTGCATTTGATTTGTTCGTCCTTTTTCGTTTTATCTTCACATTGTCGATTATGTCCTTTGGGTGAAATCAAAAGTTGGCTCGGTTATTTTTTTTTCCTCATCGCTTGAACATCGTTAAAAATCATTCTTTGTCCTCTTTCGTTTACTTCGCTTTTTTCATTTTTTTTTTCTCCATTTTTCGGTGTTTTTCCACTTTATCTACTTGTGAAATCTGCATGCAGAATTCAATTCTTTTCTCGTTGTTGTTGTTGTGAATTTTGTTGTTGTTGTTGTTGGTGATGGCGATGGTGCTGTCTGTTTTTTACGTCGCTGTCGAGAAGCAAAACTTTTATACTGTAAATGATAAACATCTTTGTGAAATTCTGTGATTTCTCTTTTATGATGTTGGCCATTCTCAATCACAGTCGCGCCGCGTTCTCTTCATACGCCATGTTGTCCATTGATGTGTTTAGTGTGAAATGTAACAGCCTCTTAATGCTTGTGTGTGTGTGTGTGTGTGTCTTTGTGAGATGTTCCGTCAGTCAGTGAATTTTTTATTCTTTTTTTTTTTTATCATGCAACTCACAAGAAAACGTAAAGTTTTAAAAGAAACTCTAAAAATATCAGATTTCGGAATAGATTTTTTTTCAATTTCAATTTTTTTTTTATACTTGCATGTTGTATGTGTACATATACAATGTGTGCATGTGTCCGGGTGTGTGTCCTGTGCATCCTTTTTTGTCATATCACTCAATTGTTCGCTTTTTCCTATAAATGTTATCAATCAAATTGAAAAAAAAGAAACAAAAAACGACTTGTATGTTTCGCTTGTATGTCTGTCTGTCTGTCTGTCTGTCTGACTGTTAGTTTGCCATTGACTGAAATTGAAAAGTAACAACATTAAATGGGAAATAAATAAATAAGCAAACAAACGAGAACATTTGAAAACGTTTTCAAAAGAACTCGAATATCTTTTTATCTTTTCTTATAGAATGCATGCGTTTTCTTTGACATGAATATGAAAGGACATTTATTACTTCGCTTGTGTGCTTTATATATATACTTATTTATTTAATATATAAAACTGCATGCTAAGCTGCCGTAGGCCTCAATCTCAGTGCTTGCACCGTAAGAGTATATAATATGAAATTTTTTGTAGTTTTAATCTTGTACTCTTTCTCACTAACAGATCTTATCGATATGAATGTGTAACGCAATATTCATAAAAGTCATACGAAAATTTCAACACGTATGCACTTGTTTTTCAAAAAGTCTAAACAACACACACACACGCACACAAGCACATTGAGTGTTGGCAACAAAAGTCGGATAAGTCGTGATTTAGCAGATTGCGCTTCAGGCAGGCTTATCTCAGACATATTTATTTCTCTGTTTGTTTGTTTTTATTTATTTCCTTATTATTTGTACTTTGTTGTTGTTGTTTTTGTTATTTTATTTTTTTTAAATCACTCACTGAACTGTAAAATCCTCTTAATTCTATTTACTTAAGCTAATTTCACGCCATATTCAATTTACCACATCATGACAATCATTATTTATTCAGAACATGTAAAACCATTGGCTCGTTGGCGGCAACGTAACCGTGGATGTTGCTGGTCTGCGAGGCGTGAAGGTGCTGTAATATAAACCTGAGCCAATAACATAAAATGGACATACAAACACACACACACACTCACTCACACGAACATAAAAGAAAACATGAATTGTTGAATGTTTGAAAAGAACGAAAAGAAAGTATCATGAAAAAAACAACAAGTGCAAAAAAAAAAAAAAAAATGTACGCTTTCGAAATGGAAATCACCAACACAAACATGAATAAACAAGCAGTCATCGAAAGGCGATGACGTATGCTTAATTTGGGGCGCTCGAATAATTTATGGACAATGTGCAAAAGCGGAGCACACACACACACACAGAAAGGAAAAAAAAATATATATATAACATATATAACAGTCAAAAACACGAAAAATTAACTCAAATACACTCGAGAGTAAAGAATGTAAGAAAGAGAGAGAGAGAGAGAGAAAGCGACTGAGACAGAGAGAGGAAACCAAAAACACGTTTGTTTACTGTGGTGGAAGGGGAGGAAACGTGAATGGCAACCAATGAAGCTGCTTCAGTCATTTGTTCTATTTTACTACTATTTGGTATTATTGCTGTTGTTGTTGTTGTAGTTGTAGTTGTTGTAGGTGTTTGTTGCAAGCTTTAACGCTATGAATATGAAATTTTGTGGGCGCGTAACTGATGAAATCGGCCAGCAGACAACAACGACAACGAATAAGTGTGAGTATTTGTGTAGGTGTGTGTGAGTCAGTCTGAATGTGCTTTCAAAATGTCAAAATAAAAAAAATATATATAAAAAAAAAAAATCTAAATATTTTGTGCAGACCACTCAAATAACACGCGCATTGGTTTTTTTTTTTTTTTTTGCTGGTAATGGCCAGGAGAGAGAGAATTTTTATTATTTTTTTTTTTTTTTGTTACAGCAATGTGCCCAAACAGGGCTTGCACAGGTAGGCCTACATAGACAAACCAAATATATATACGCACACACACACACACACACTAACATATACAAACAGTAAGGACGCTACAGGATATCGACAGTGGTGGCAACAGCGGTGAAGGCAGCAGGATTCGTGGCTCTCTATTTTTCAAGTGTATGCCACTGTGCCAATATTTGCGTAACGTGTTTGGCAAAGAAATGAAAACTTGAACGCGCCAGCATGGAAAATAAAATTAACAGCGCGTCAGAAGTGCTCAAATTGTCAAATGATAAACACAAAAAACCAACAACAACAACCAAAACAAAAAACCAAAAACCAAAAACGACAAATAAAACATTTAACTAGAAAAAATATTGTATCTGAAGCTGCTAAGCAAATAATAAAAGGCCGACACGGCAGCAGCATCAGCATAGAAGTTTCATATGCATTGCATTAACAATTTGTCATGTTGGCTTAAAACAACAAAACAAGACAAAAGCAAATTAAACGAAATGAAAATGCGAACAAACAAAGACACTAACGAAATGAGTTACGACAATAATAGCGAACAATTCAAACGCCGATTAACGACACTATTCTGGCAATTCTACTTTAAATATGTTAAAAGTACTTTTAATAGTTTCGTTAATAAAGAAATAAATATTTAGTTACCTTATGCCTATCACTTCGAACGCATATTCCAATAACAATTAATGTTATTAAATAACATTTAATTTTGTATAAAGTTGACCTGAACTGCTATTAAAAAACTGTTTGCTAATAGAGCACGCTATCAAAATCTCATTTATTTTCCTTTGCCAGTACAATGTTCACTTCACTTTAACAAATCTTTAATTATATTCTTTATATAATAACTCACTTGTATATATATTTATTATTATTAGTTATATGAATGATTTGGGAAATAAAGAATTGAAATAAAAAAATCTTATATACATGTCATTTAATAGAATGCTCTTATTAACAGAGCTTAATAAATGTGCCATAATAGGAGAATAATCAACTACTAAAAACTGTAAACTAATAGATAAAAAACAGCTGTCCTGAATACAACTCGCTGTTAAAATCCTATTAACATGCCACTTAAACGATTTTTTTATATAAACAATGCCTAATTGACTTGCCAGAATAGAGGTGTAAGTCATTACATGCAGATTCATGTGTGCACATATATGTACATATGTACGTGTGTTTAGGATCAACACTTAAAGTGAATTTCACAGCTTGAACACTTGAAAGTTTTGCCTTTGAAGTCATAGAAACGCAGATATGCATAAGCATGAATACTTGATTCCAATGAATTGAGCCTTTTAGCACGTTGCCAAATGCCACAACGCAAAACTTTCAAGTGGCATACAACACACATACACATACACACATGCACACATTCATAGACGCGCGCACACATTCGATAAATGTTGAATAGACTCAAACGACATGAGCGAAATCAACAAGTTTACTACTAAAACAAATAGTTTGCTTTTTCCTTCGTTATTTGTTTTTTTTTTGTGTTTTTTTTTTTTTTTTGTTGGTAAAACAAAAAGTCAAAACAAAACAGAATGCAAATTGCATGTAAGCAGCATAAAATTATTGTAAGATAATATTGCGCATACGACATGTTGCATGCCAACTTAAAGTCAGACAAGCCCAATGCGGCAACATCGTCAACTCAACACAACACACAACACATAAGCAGAACTAGACGAAGCGGCAGAAGTGAACAAAAAGAGAAAAACAAAAATTAACATAAAATTGCATAAAATTGTCGTCAAACTCAATGTCAAGATGTGCAAATTGAATTTTATGTCGCTTGCAGTTTGAAAAATCTTCTTTGGTTGACAGCATATAATTTCAATTGCTGACGGCGCTAAAAACAAACTATGGCAAAAGACATGGGAGAGAGTGAGTGAAAACAACGAAAGAGAAAATAAAGTAATGTTGCCATCATTATGAGCCGCGTTTCAGTCATAGCGTTAAAAAAATAAACAATAAAAAAAAATCTAAAAATAAATTAATAGCAAAGAAACCAAAGCAAAACAAAAAATAACAACAACAACAACAAAATGAACACTAAAAAAAAGATAGATGAACATTAAACCAAAATATTTTGCATGACGAGGCAAGCAAATCACTTGAAAATCGCTTAAATATTTCCTTTAAACGTGTGTTCTATAAAAAAAGTGGCAACAACAACAACAACACAAGAACAAAAAGGACGAGTTGACTATGCTTTGCACAGAATAAACATTATTTTAAAAATGACGCGGCGCGACTCAGTGACTGTTTTTTGTTGTTGCCCCTTCAGCTGCTCCTCCTCCGACTGTTCATCCTTCAGCTGTTCTTGATCCTACTGCGCTTTAATGCGTTTTTTATGTGCTTTCTTTGATTTTTTTTTTGTTTTTTTTTTGGTTTTATTTCATTTTGTTACGTTTTTTTATTCTTTTCATTTTGTGTGT
The DNA here is from genome assembly GCA_034638295.1 of Phortica okadai. Classification (NCBI taxonomy): domain Eukaryota; kingdom Metazoa; phylum Arthropoda; class Insecta; order Diptera; family Drosophilidae; genus Phortica; species Phortica okadai. Next base: position 53,751,833 of record CM067848.1, on the reverse strand, counting down.
GTGTGTGTTTGTTTTCCTTTTTTTTTTTTGTATCTCAGTTGACATATTTGCTTATGCATAACAACAGCCAAAGCCGAAAAGCCAGAAGACGAGTCAAGCTGAGTCATGCTTAAGGAACTCAACTCAACTTAACTGAAGTCGAGTCAAGTCAACTTAACTCAAGTCAAGCTGAGCGAAATGAAGTTGAGTTAAGGAGGGGGTAAGGTATTAAATTTTTTTTTTTTGGATTTTTCCAAAATTTGTGGGGTGACAGTAGAATGTTTCGAGAATATCGTGTAAAAATTTCAGCTTGATCCGATGAAAACTGACGAAGATAGAGCGTTTTCAGTTTCAGTCTTCCTATGCGGCTTATAGCGCAGAGCAAAAGTTTAATTTGATTTTCCCACAACTTGCTTTTGCAAAGTCGGTGACCACTCTCACTCGAAAACTAACAAACCGATTCTTTTGAAATTTTACAGGCATATTCTAGACATAATTAGCCGTGTCCTGACGTCGAGATTTTTTTTTTTTTTTTAGTTTTAAGTATTTTTTTCAGCAGCTTGAAGGTTGATTTTTTGTCAAAAATCGATATTTTGACTTCAACATGCTAAAAAAAAATTAAAAAAAATTTTTTTTTTAAAAACCTTGACGTCAGGACACTGCAAATTTTATCAGCTAAAATCATTTATTTTGTCTTGAGTTTGCGATGGTTCAGGAGTTTGTAATCGTGGTCACCGCAAGACACCTTTTTTTAATGGCATTAATTTAAAACTGCTGCCATCGTCTCAAACTTTTTTTAATTTTAATGAAATTTTCAGAAAATATGCTTAAGATATTACTTATTAACTTCCCATTCAAATAACTGAACAAATGCTTATCGTTTTCCTTAATAAAAATCACAAAAATGTGCTTTTTTTTCAACGAATTAACCTTACCCCCCCCTTAAGTCAAGTTATCATATTCATTGCAGGCGTCTAACGAAACAGTTTACAACACACAATACATGTATTTATTATACGACCATTCTTTATTTATTTATTTTTTTTAATTCCATATTTTGCCTTTTGTTAAATCGTGCATTTTATTGATAATCTTTTATGGCATTATAGAAAAAAATACAAAATACAAGTGAATTAAATTGAATTATTCGAGCATTATTAGGTGCATGTTTAGTGCAAGACTGCCGTATGTGTTGTCTAGTCACATGCTTACATAAGTGTACGTCATAGGATTTTACTGCCAGTTTAAGCAGCTTAATTTTTTTATTAAAAAACGAAGTAAAAATCATTTCATTTAATTTAATTAAATTGTTGTAATATAAAGCAAAAAAAAGTACTTTCTATGCTTAGTGCAAAACTTTCGTATGTGCTGTGTGATCATACGTGTACATAAGAGTATGTAATGTTTTTAATTTAAAAATTTTTTTACTGATTCGCGTTTAATAAACAAACGAAACTATTTGTTTTTTATTAATATTTAACACAAATCAGAGTTATACTCAATTGTTTTTCACAAAAGTAAAACTTAAAAAAAGACGGGCTTTTTTTTAACGTTTTTTTGAGAAATATTTGATTTTTTTTTTCTCAAAACGCTTAAAAGCCCTAAAGTGACAACGAGCATTGCTCGTTTGTTGACAGTGTGAATTTCATTTGGGCAAGAATTGTGCACACACAAATACACACACCCACACATGCAAACGTAATCCTTACTGCTTAAGCGGCATGCAAACTGTTTTCATTTTTTTCCTTACTTTTCTTTTTATGCTTTATCACTCTTTTATTCATTTTGCTTACTGTTTCTTCTTGATTTCTGCACACGTTTTACGAGTTTTCTTCGAAAATCAAATACGGATCAACAGGAGTTCCTTACGGAATTGAATTCCTGCTATTCGCAGTGCGTCGTCGTCGTCGTTGAAATGTTGAAATGAAAATGTTGAAGGTTAAAGCGAAGCGATGCGTTTCCCCTGTAAGCGTTTTATCAATCTTACATACATGCAAAAAAAAAAACATAAAAACAAAGACAAACAACAACAAAAAATAAATAAAAACCAGTAAGGGAGCTATTTTCAGCTTTGCTGAAACTTATATACTCTTGCAAGCATTTTCTTAATTATTCTTATTGGAAAACCCGTATTACAGTTTTTCCAATAAGAATCATATATAAGTTTATAAAGATAAAGGGCCGAAACCCCGCCCATTTTCTATTTTTTTTTTTGAAAGAATACAATGCAGTCATTCTACACTTCATTTTGCGATCTTCTACCTCGTCGGCTTACAGACAAATCATAGATTTTCTCTACATGGGCGGTGCCACGCCCTTATGTCTGATTCTTATGAAACTTTGGAATATGGTCAAGGATGTATTACTTCAAAACTCTGGGAGGAGTTCGCATTGAAACAGACAGACGGACAGGCAGACATACAGACAGACATGGCTATATGAACTCGTCTCATCGGACGGAAGGAAGGGCGGTCAGACGGATATGGCTCAATCACTTTCTCTTGTCGTCCTGATCCAGAATATATATGCTTTATAGGGTCCCCCTACCCTCCTTCTGTGCGTTACATACATTTCGTTCAAACAAACTTAATATACCCCGATATGTGTACAGTATGTGTACAGGGTATAATAACAAAAATAATATAGCAGAAAAGAGGAGAGGAGAGAAGCGTAGAAAGGACAGCATGTTGAAGTCGACAGTCATGACAGAACACGACAACTGACACGACATGTTACCCTCAGCTTTGCCAATTGCTTACCCTTGTTGTTGTCGTTGTTATTGTTATTGTTATTGTTGTTGTCGTTTTTGTTGTAGACAACGATGACAACTGAGTTTCTTAAGAGTTTTTTATGCGCTTAGCACAAGCGGATATAAATGTGCGTTCAAAGGATTTCCCCGCCGGCATGCCCATTTTATTGACGTTCTGTCTTAAACTCACACTAACTCACGCACTTTGCTATGTGTTAACTGTGTGTATAACTGTGTGTGTGCTTGTGTGTGAGCTTGTGTCTGCTTGTGTGGCCAACAGTCACAGTTCAAGTAACTGTCAAATTGTAATACTTGTTAAATCCGTTTTTACTACTTTACATACTTTCAATGATTGCCCTGGCAACAATTTGCGGTAAATATCATTTTATATATCTGTGTATGTCGTTGCATGCATACGATATAATTTTCCTTTTCATCCTTTCATTTTTTTTTTTTTTTCAATTTTATTGGTTGACCTTTTTTTATATATTCCTTTTTTTTTTTTTTTTTATTGACATAATTTTTCACTTTACGTACTTTTGATTTTTTGGAAAAAAAAAGACTTTAACGAGAAAAAAAACATTTAAATTTGAGCAATTCAAAGCTTGACTTTACACACCATAACGATGATGATAATGATGACTTTGATGATGATGATGACAAGCGCAACATTTAATTGCCATATCAAAATCATCGTTGCAATGTTATATTGCATTTGAACAGAACTAGTTCATGTAACACGATTAATTACAAAGCGTTAAGAAAACACAAAATGGCGTCAAAATCAAACACATAATCAGCTATTTCACTTTGCACATGCACATGTCAAAGAGCAAAAATAACAAAACCGTTACAAAAACAACAAAAAGTACAAGTTTCACTTTAGTCCAAGCGAAAGAGTCACGTTTATTATTGCAGTAAAAAAAAAAATTAACAAAAAATGAGTAAAAACAAACAGTTAAGAACGCAAGACAAAGTGAACGAGTGCAACAAAAAATAAAAAAAAAAAAAGAAGAGCATAATATTCTATACTTCTCTCTTTTCATATATTGTGTGCAGGTGTGTGAGCAGCTCAGACGCACGCTTGCTTGCACGTGGACTTTGTATAGCTGCTGCTGTTGTTGTTGCTGCTACTGCTGCTGCTGTTGTTGTTGTTATTTTAGTTGTCGTTATACTCGTTCTCGTGTAGTTTTTTTTTACCTGCATCACAGATCAAAGTGCATTTGTGCTATAATGAAAAAGTGAAATAAGAGCGAGAAAAGCATGTGTGTATGTAAGTATATACATACATACATATATATGTATGTAAGTATGTGCGTGTATTTGTACAAATACAGACGCATATAATGAACGTTCATTCAATTGCATTTTTCATTTTCATTTCGTAAAGTCATCGCTGCCTATACATAAGTGTGCTGTTACATGTGTGTGAGCGTGTGAGTGTTTGTAGCCAGGCTACGTAATACGAGTACCTCAGTCACGTTGATTTAGCCAAGCGTTTCGCGTATGACAGTTTGATTTTATTTTATTATTTTATTGTTTTATATTACAACATTTTTATTTTTCTCATTTATTGTTTTTTATATAGTATTTTTTTTTTTTGTCTCGCAAGTTACATTTGTATCTGATTGGTTATATTAATTGCATACTACAAATAATTCATGTGCATGGAAATGCTTAAAGTGTTGTTGTTGTTGTTGGCGGAGAGGAGTGAGTTGAAATCTTTTGCTCGCTTTTAGCTTAACGTCGAATTGTCGTAAATTTTCTTGCCTGTAATAAAATGTCGCCGAAACTCAAAGCGTCGCGTAAATTCTCACTTACAAATGACTTAATGACTTCATAATTTAATAATGATCCCCCACACTGCAGTGCGACGCTTATGTTTGGCAACATTTTCGACTGCTACAAGTTTGCTGCCAGAGTTGCCAAGCAACTAAAGCAAACCATTTATCATTCCGAACCGTTTTTTCTCTCTTGTTGTTGGTTTTTTTTTTTTTTTTTGTGTTTTCTTTTTCCTGCTCTTCGTCCTTTCTTGTTTTTGTTGCTTACGTTTTGCAACTTTTGAGGTCGCAATTTGTAAGCGTTTGTCTGTTGACTGCGGATTGAGGTGGGGGAGGGGTCTTGAAACAAGCTAGAGAGAATTGCAAGAAAAGGGCAAACAAAAGTAAAAAATTAAATGGCAAATAAAAGAAGACATTTTAAAGATGCAAAGCGACAAGCGAGAACTCTTCTCAAGTAATCTTATCGTGTGACTTTTGCCAGTCATCAATCCACACTTTTGACATGAATTGACTTCAAATTCCTTTTCGATTACACAAATGCGCCAAGCAAAATACTTTTCAAGCTAAAATAACTCATAACTGAATGTTGACATTTTATTTGAATCATTTTTATTTACTCCTTTGAATACATTTTATTTGCGTTCTGTTCATTAGCACGATAAGCAAATAAAATGCGACCGTAACTATTCAAAGACAGTCATATGACAGTGTGTTGAAGCAAAAAACCACAAATTAATCAAGCAAAGAAGATTTAAAATATAAAACCTCTTTAGACAACGAATTTGTTGAAAATATTTGTGGGCACAATAATGGGAATCGATCTGTGAGATAAATCCCATAAAATCCCAACTATCGGGATTAAATGAAACGTATAATAAAAAATCCGTATAATTGATTTCAATGTTCGGATAATCGGGATTCAACTGTATATATGAGTTTGAGTTTAAATTTAAGAACGAAATTCCTAAAAATCGTGTTCGTTCAGGAAGGGTATAAACTACAAATTACATAATAATCTTATAAGCCTAAAATCTTAGATTAATCAAAAAGACACATCAATTGAAGTTAAGCAATAATTTGGCATGCAAGTCGTATACGCTTTCATTTGCTGCTCTATGCTTGAAACATTGTTGGCACATTGTATTGATCAACTGTTTATTGTAATGAAAAGTTTCAAGTTTGATTTATGTTTTGACCAAAGCAGGTTTGCTTCTAAAAGCGACTGTTTCCTTTTTCGTTGTTATTAACGGAAAGCTAAGTTTTGATTGCTGCTGAGTGAAATAATGCAAAACCAACATAATAATTCGTTGACTGACTTTATAAATATTTCTCTATGAATTTTCTGTAGTACATATATATGTAAATGTGTGTGTAGAAAATGCAGACGACCCGTAGAGTTCTATCAAAGGATTTTTTTAAAGAATTTTTTAATTTAACGCTCAATAAGCTTTTGCTGAGTATTCGTTTTTGCGCGTATTTTCTATATTTTTTAATGGTTTTTTTTTTTTGTGCAAAATTTTTTTTTTTCGGCTTTTTGTTATGCACAAACACACACACACACACAGACAGAGGCAGAGACACAGAAATGGCGTGAAAAGTGGTGAACGAACAATGGAAATAGTCGGAAATTTGCCTAAAAGAAGAGCCAAGCACCAAACAGTGCAGTCGCAGCGACAGCGGCAGCGGCAGCGACGTTGGCGGTGACAGCGGCTGAGGAGCTTAAAAGATGCTGCGATGCCATGCGTTGCGACGCGTTGCAATGTGGCTGTGAAAATTGTGGCATGGCAGTCGTTTTTTTTTTTTTTTTTTTTTTTTTGTAGTTTAGCTTTATTTTGTTGTAATGTCTCACATGCATTTTGGTTGAACTTCCATTTCGGTTCGGTACGGTTCGGTTGGGTTAAGCTGAGCTGAGCTGAGTAGAACAGAGTTTTTTGTTTTTTTTTTGTTGTTATTGTTGTTGTAGTTGTCGCTGTCATTGTAGTTCGCATTCGACCAAGATTGATGGCAATTTAAATTGAGCATTTCGTTATAAATATGCGCGCGTTTTACTGTTTTGTGGCAGCTCAATGACTTTACAGGCACTTTTGCTCACGCACGCACGCACGCACGCATGCATGCATGCTCCGAAAATTCAGTCTTCACATAGACAGACGCATAGTCTCTCTTATACTGTCATACAGTCATATAGTCAGTCAGTCAGTCAGTCAGTTTGTCCTTTAGTCCGTTAGTCAGAGAGCGTAGCATCATCACTTACATATTCAGTTTGCCTTGCGTTTCGCTTTTAGTTCACTTCTCTTATGTTCAGTACTGTTTCATTTAGTTCGCTTCGGTTTGGTTTGGTTGGGTTTGGTTGGGTTTGGTTGACTGAGTGAGGAATGCCTGCTGATGTTTTAGTATATGTTGGCGATGACACTACAGTCATGACGAACATAATTTCTAAGCCGCATACATGCTGAGCGTTTGACAAACTGACAGACTGATAGACTGATAGACTCAGTGACATTGTGATAGACATACTGACACTCAGACAAAAGCAAATGCGATTGCATTTGTGTGTTTGTGTGTTTGTGAGGTTGAGGCGTGTTGAATCATGTTTGCAATGCGTCATGGTTGCTGACATTTGTTTTATTGTTGTTAATGTTTTTGTTACTCATTTGTTGTTGCTATTGTTGCGTGTGATTGCAATTTCGTAAAATACACAAGTACACACCCACACACGCTCTCACACAAAGGAAAAAAAAATGCATACACACGCCATGACAATTTCAAAAGTGCAAAAAAGAACAAGAAAAAAACTAAAAATGACATTTTTTTATGTAACAAAACAAAATGCATGCATCATACGTCATGTTGTGCGGGGAGAAGTTTTTTTCTGCTTGTTTTATTTACTTCTTTTTGATGCGTTGTTTTTGTTATCTGTATTGTAGTTGCAAATAGTCAAGTTGTTTTGAGTCAAGTCAAATCAAGTCAATTTTAAGAAAAATCACAATAAAAGGAAAAAAAATCAATTTCGATAAAATTTGTATGCATTTAAATATGTAAAATAATATCTTCTCATTATTTATTTAATTCTTTTTTCATGTTCGTTTAGTCAAAACATTTTGTACTGTTACATGAACGCGTATTTAAAATGCGTGAAAAAAAAACAAAAAATTAACGCCGAAAAGTCGACTACAACTTTTGTTGCCACTTACGCCTTCTCATCCACTCAAACACACACAGAAAATGAATAAAACTTGCAATGTTGATGACGATGAAGGCAAGTCAAGTCAAGTCGAGTCGAGTCAAGTTGTGCTCACTTATTTTAAAATTCAGCGCGAATCATTTTGTTGGAAAATGTTGCACATAATTCTTGTTTAAGTATCTTGTAAATTGCTTAATAACGCCAAAGGGACGACGACGACAACACACACACACACATACACAAAATACAAACGTACATGGAAAACTACGTGTACAAAACGTATACTGCTTTAGTCAATTACCCCTTTTTCTTGCATACCCTACACACAAATCAGGTCTATTGATATTATTAACCGTTTTCTCAACGAATTTTTCTATGAAAGAACTTGTAATATTAAAGTAATGAAAATTACAAGAAAATTCCGGATTGACGCCCTGCCAACTCTATTTAAAAAACGTTATGAGTTTTATTATTTTATATAAATAAATAAATAGTTACCTTTTTCCAGTCAACGATGGAAAATAAAATGCAAATTTACAGTACTTAAGCATGACCGAAAGAGCAGCTATTGAGAAACTACTAGCTAATAGAGCAAAACACAGCTCTCCTGAATACGACACGCTATTAAAATCCTATTAACATGTCATTTAATAAAATTTTTCCATTAACAATGCCTAATTGAGTTGCCAGAAGAGGTTAGTAAATTTGCTACAAGATCAAAAAGATCACAAAAAATACAAAAACAAAATTCGACAAAAAAAAACAATTTCAAAAACTTTCAAAAATTCTTTAAAATTTCTGTGAAGAAAAAAAATTTTTTTCGAGAATAAAATTATTTTCTATGTAAGCGTAAAGCGTATTAAAATATCAAAAAGACAGGCTTATTTTTAGTATTTTTTACTTGACTTTATTTTTGCTTTTTTTTCCTCTTTCTTTTGAGCGCAAATAACATTGAAAAATTAAAGCCAAACTCGGTGAAGGGCGAAAAGTGTGTGTAAATGTATGTGCAGACAAGTGAATGAATGTGTTTTGTGTGTGTGCGTGTGCATGTGCGTGTGTGTATGTTAACTTGTTAAATTTAATAACAAAATAAATGTTCACGCGGTGTTAAATTTATGTGCTGAGCATACTTTCAAATGCACATTAACACGTACTTCAAGACGCACACGCACAACTTCATACCGAAAAAATGAGCGGAAGAATAAGAGAAAAAATCAAGCCTTACAACTATAAAGAAACCAAGCGAGTTTGTATAGTGTGAGTGCAACTTTTGGGGGCAAGCGAAGGTGAGCGGTGAACGGTAAATGTTGAAAGACGATAGGGACATTTGAAACGTTTGGCAAAGCACAAATGTTCATTATTTTATTATTATAATTTTATTAATTTTTTTTTTTTTTTGTTGTTTTTGTTTTCCTTAATTGTCTACAAAGCACAAATGAATGCCGACATTTTTAGAACAAACTCTTATGCTTGTTTATTAATTGTTGCTGTTGCTGCAACGAAGAATAACTTTTTTTTTTTATTTATGAAAATACGTTTAATGCGTTTGGCCTGAATTAATTAACGTTTAATTTATACACGCTGTTTGAGCTACAAAATATGCTTCACACGCAACTTTTCGTTGAAATGTGCTAATAATTTATAATTTTAAGAATTTGCATGTGAAATGAAACTTTGACAAAAAAAAACAACTATGAAATATGAAGATGAGTGTGTCAGACTAATTTTCAACACAGAACAAAATATGTTAAAACCCAGCAGTTCTCCTTGTGTGAATTGTTCCATTGTCGATAGTTTAGTTTTCAATAGCCGAATTATATAAAAATTATATTAAAAAAATGGTTGCTTACTTTTGATCGATGTGTTGACAATTGCGGCAAACTAACAAAGCAATTAATTGACAAAGCAAACAAATGAAGCAACCATAAAAGTTGAAACAATTAAGAAATTCACGTGCAAAAAAAAACCTATGCTTCTAATTTTAAGGCAAATATGAAATGTTCTCAAATAAAAGTTGAAATTTTTCGCATTGCTTGACAGCTTTTGTGCTTTATGCAAATTAATTAAAATGAATAATACAAGAAATCACATGAAAAAGCATAACACACGAGCACAGAACACATACACAAATAGTTTACTCGCTTGCGGTTGCCTGCGTTGACTTTTTGCACAAGTTCAAAAGGACACCGCAAATAATAAAACAAAAAATATTCTTTTTCAAAATAAACAAGGATGCAAAACGAGAATATTATTTAAAATGGCATTGGCTGATGGGCAGTACAAAATCAAATGCCCTACAAGACTATTAATGCCATAGACAAATTTAAAATCCTTAACATAAAAAAAAAATATATACCACTTTTTTTTATTTCACTAATGATTAGCTTTGCGTGTAATCTACTCAGCTCAGCGAAAAATATTAATTTAACAAACAACATGAGCAAACTAAGGCGCCTCACGCATTAACGCAGAACAGCAAGTGAATTGCTAGAAAAGCCAAGCTCAGCTAATTTTCTAATTTGCGAGCACAAAACTCCAACCAACATGGCTAAAGAACACAAGAAAGAAACAACAAAAAAAATTAAAATAAAAAAAAAAATGGAAAATAGCACACAGAGAAATGAAGAAAGGCTCGAAAGAAGGGCATGGCAAAGGAAAAACTTGGAGAGCGATGACCATATTAAAAATAATTATGCTTATGCTGCTGGAAAATTTGTAACCGACACATGAGCCAAATACACACACACTCTCACACACATGTGTACATACACATACATATGTATGTAAGAAGGTTTGTGAGCATACTGCAGTAAAGTGACCACAGCAGAGCAAGAATTATTTACAGAATTGTTTGGTGCAACTGGCTATAAGTGAACAACAACAACAATAACAATAACCAAAACAGAAACAGAAACGGAATCAACAACAACAAAAAGGACAGCAAAAAGGGATAAGAAAACGGAAAAATGGTATGTAAAATAATTGTTTGGTTCAAATAGATTTTTTCGCATGTGACCACACACATTATAATTGAAATTCCTCAAAATTTTTTTCATAATCCCACAACCAAGTATAAAGAAACCCTAAGAAATATCATGTACTATTATAAATAACAAACGAAGAAGAGTGATGAGACAATGGCAATGTAGCTTAGTGGGATGAAACTGAGAAAGACCGGGAAGTTTCCACAGATAAGTTTATTGCACCTCTCAATGAGGAGTCAATGAATAAAAAAAAGTATAAATTTGAAGAAATCTTCGCATTATACATAAATGATTATCGTTTCTCCAGTTGGCAATTAAAAAATACATATATTTTGTCACTTGCATTTCTGCTGTGTCCAAAAGATTTGCTAAAATATTGGACACGATAAAAAAATGCTATTTACACAGTACTGTAGTGGACGGCAATGCATTATATTCGTAAATTATATATCACAATATACAAAAAAAGATATTTTTAATTTTCTAAAATCTGTAAAACCTCTGCTAGCTCTGAAATTACAAATTTTCGATTGAACTGACTGACGACACTTGCTAAACTATGTCTAGATCATTCTATCTGTTGCTCTCTGAAAATTCGAAAAAAACAGCTCAATATATAAAATTTTGTTGCCTACTTCTGGGGCATTCGCAAAAAATTACAAAATATCAGCACTGAAATTGTAAATTGAATAAAATTTTTAAAATTTCTTGTAATTTGCTTAAAATACAACATGACGAAGGATGTTTGGCACAAGTGTTGAAAGGATCAATTGGATGTTTGTTACTTTGGTTGTTGTTGTTGCTTGAAAAACTTAAAATGCTAATCTGGGAAAAATGCTTGTATGTTTGCTTACCGAAAAAAATAGTTAAAGAAACAACAAACGCAACACAGAAACCGGTCAAGGATCACACAGGATAGGGGTGAAATAAAACTACAACAACAACAGCAACAACAATGGCATCAACGATGAGCAGAACATGAACGACGATACTTGAGCACATACATATGTATAAAACCGACAGCAGACAACATAATATGATTTTATGCTATACGAAAAACCTTCTTCCTCCTTTTTTTTTTTTTTTTTTGTTATATTTTTAACTTTGCTTTCACCTTTTCCTCATGGGTTCTTTCAACCCTGTTACATCCTTTCAGACTCACGCCCACACACTCTTACACATATTCAGCTTTATGCGTTTGTCGTGTGCATATGTGCCACTTGGCTGCCAAACCAGGCAGGCTGCCAGCCAGTCATTCCGCCCTTTCATCTGCCTTAGGCAACCATCATCTATTCATAGCTCTAAAAGCGTGGCTTGCTGTCGCGTTGCATTGCTTCGCTTGCATGACCATGAAATGGCAGCAAAACTCATAAGCGGAAAAAACTAAAACCAAATAGCAACAGCAACGACACAAGAACAACAACAACAATAAGGAAAATAAAAAACAAAAAACAGACGATAAAAAACCAACAAAACAGCAAAAACGGCAAATGGCAGCCAAGCAGACTAAAAGAAAAACATGATGGACGGGATTTTGTAAGAGTGATAAACCGTGAGAGGGGGAGAGGGTGAAAAGAAATGTGTGTGTGTGTGTGTGTGTCCTTTTTAAAAGCCTGCAAGAATTCGAAGCAACGACTGCGACACACAACAACAACAACAACAACAAGAAAGAACCGCCAAAGCACAATTAATTAGCAGAAATATGTTGTTTGTTCCCGTCATCGTTAACCATTTTTTTTTTTGTTGTTACTTAGTTTCTTTTTATCCTGTACACATAGTGTATCAGGGTATATTGGGGTTTGGCACCGCCCACTGTGTGTGCAGGGTATTATATTGTCGAGTATACTCGACTATAGCGTCCTAACTGGTTTTTTTTTTTGTTTTTGTATCAGAACATGAACTCTGTGTTGACGCTAAAGATGAAAACTGGCTCAAACATAAATGGCTAGCAAACTGTAACAACATAAAAAGCCAAATGCACTGAAAAACATTTTATCAACTTTTTAGACAATTTTTTTTATTCTAAACTGAAGATTAATCGATGAAACCGATCTTATGCTAATGATATCTCTATCTATGATAACAGTTTCAGAGGTAAACAACCGATTTTATTTAGTGTGATTTCTCAACTGTTAAAAAAAATAAAAATAATCACAAAGAAAGTAAAAAGAGAAAGAAAAGCGTGAAAAATAGCCACTTTGCAGTTATGTCATTTCATCGTTGCTTTTTTTTTTTATTCTCATTGTTGTTGTTGTTCCAGATTCAAATGAAACAATGACGACTCCTTTTGTTTCTTAACTAATTAATAATAAACGTAAATTAAAGTCAATTTACTGAAAAAAATAGAGTAACGGTTCAATTATGAGCTTTTTGAATTATTTATGATTTCATTTATAACAATATATTTTATTTTCACGCAGTTTAAAATTGAATTACAACAAATTTTAAAAATTTGTTCATTTTCGATTTTTTGATCTTTTTTTTATTTTATATATATACACATTTAGTAAATGCAAGTTGACATTTATTATCAGTAAATGGAAATTGCAAATGAGTAAGGAAAAAATCACTCAATTACAAATAATCATTTTAATTTACAAAAACAAACCGCATGGGTCAGCAAAGCCGCTTTCGACTGCGATACATGTATATGTGTAAGAATGTTTATGTGTTTCGTGTCCGTTTGCAGGTGTGTGTGTGTGTATGTGTGAGTGTTTTCACAGATTTTGTCATGCAAACACTTTAAAAGTCAATTTAACAAATCGCAATATTAATTAAAGCAAATTAAATGGCCGAAAAGCTTTTAATGCACCAAACCGACAACTTTAACCGCCGCCGACGATTAAATGAACATTCAAACGAACGAACAGTCAAATGAACGAATGAACGAATGGGCAAATGAACGATTGACTGAACGAATAAGCAAACCAATGAACCAACTTGTCAACCAGTTTAGCCATCCAAGCCGGCAGCAATTGCTCGGTCGCCGTGCTGCTTGTGTTCAGTCAATTGATTTAACAGCGTCAACCATCATAAGCACCGCCGTCACCCGTCCCATCATAAATCGAGTGATTATAGCCAGTGAAGCAACAAAATACATTTTGACAACAGTTTCGACAACGAATGCACTTCAATCGCTTCAAGTCGTGTTCAGTGGAAGCGACTTGTTTATCAGACCATTGAATGCAACACCAACGCCGCCGCAAGGTGATTTGTGTCTAAGTGCATGTGATACATGACAGCAATGATTGTTGATTTTTATTAATTAGTTTTGAATTAGTTGCAATACCTTTTTTTTATACATTTGACAGAGACACCAAAATAAATTTGTAATTTGTTTAAATTTTTTTTTTTTTTTTAATTAAAGATCTTAAATTGACAATTGTATTTAAGTTTGACTTCTTTATTTGTTACTTTTCTATTACTTAAACTATAAATTTTTAAAAGTGCATATAAAACAAGTTATCTCACTTTCAATCAATATAAAATGAAACAAAAAAAAAATTAATGTTACAAGTAAAAATCAATGGCAATATAAAACAGAACAAATTGTGGTAACCATTTTTGAATCAACTTAAACGACTATGAAGCGTTTTTCGGTCCAACTGCTCGGCTCAACATCGACCGACCGGCCGGTCGACCAATCCCTTTATATGTATATTTTGTTTGCCAATGTATGCCTTTGTCTTGTATATATTCATGTAGTAACAGTAGTTTTAAACTAACCACAAAAAACAATGAATCTGGGTGACGACAGCATCCAGTTGCTGGCTGTGACTGTAGCTGTAGCTAAAGGTAGGCACTTATTGGGCGATCTACGAACGTCCCATAAAGCCGCGCGACCATTGCTTTACAACCGGCTTTGATTTGGTCTGTTCTTGGCGTTCCTTTTCTTGCATTTGTTCAAACAGACGTCGTTGATTTTCTTTAAACTGATAGATAGGATCATCGAATTGACGATAATAGTGCAGAACCTCACGCACATCGTCTACTTCGTTCTGGGAGATGACTATATGACAAAACAAAAATGTTATAAATAAATACGTACACCCACCACGCAAGTTTCCGACTTACTTTTTAAGAAAGACACCAAATCGAATAGTTGTACATCATCGTCGTTGCCTAGCCAACGTGCCATTTTAAATGTATTATCCGGGTGCATCTTTGTGGAATTGTGATCCCAATCGATAACAATAACCTTTAAAAAACAAAACAATAAACAATTATAATAAAAACGAACATGAACAATTTTTGAAGACTGTTCTTAAGAACATTTTTCAATACCCGCTTCAAATCACGATTAAGATTATCCAAATTCTTGACATGATGACCGTCAACGAAATGTGTTGCATCGCGTACCAAACGATACATAATGTAGCCATTAGGGTCGAGTGCATCGAGTATAGGAAATACGGTCATGCCCTGTTCTGCAGTGAATACAACGATTTCAAAGTCCTTTGCGCATTCCTGTAGAAAGTGATCAACGCCGGGACGTTTCTTAAAGCGCCAGCCAGTTTGGTATGTCCAATCGGGATGCACCAGAACGTCCTTCATCTCAAGCACTAACGTATAGCGTGGCTGTATATACGGTAGTTTAAGCGGATCGGGCAGCAGTTTAGCACGTGAGGGCTCCTGTATCATTTTCTGATAGTAGTGCAGTGATTTCCACATACGTTGAAGATACTGTTGCATGACGGGATATTGACTGAATTCGTCATCGATTGGATGGCCGCTTTGATCAACCTCTGGCTTGCCAAACTCATAGATGCTCCAGATTATGGCGGTCAAACTTCCACCACCAAAAATAGCAAAACTAGACAAAAATTATCAAATAATAGTAAATAAAACATTTTGATTTGAATCAATTTGTTTACCCCCAGTTTCATACGTTTCCAGGCACGCTCATTTTCTTTAGCCTCATCCTCCTCGCGCTTCTTTCGCTCACGCTCTTCATCAGCATCGACATCTGGTGATGTTTGTGGAAATAGCTTAGACAACAAAGGTGCAGTTTCACCAGTCGGTGCATTGTCCTGTGGTATCTCTAAAAAAAAAGTTATAACAACGTGGTTTTAATGTTACGTGAAACATAGGCCACCACACCATATTATCATACTATCTTTGTTGCTGTAACGACGTATGACAGACACTTGGTATTGCTGTTGTTTAAGAATTTGAATATCATGTGCCGTAGCTGTCACCACATGTTGCGACAATCTTTTCGCCGATTGCAGCTGATGATTATTCAATGTGTGCCGGAATCGTGAAACGGCCGCCAGCGTACAAACGTTGCTAGAAAAATAGCGGCACATCGACGTTGTCTGACTGACTCCACGCAGCATTTGTACGATTGTGCCTTGCGCCATGTCTGTATGTCACAATTACCAACTGTCTGCAGGAGTTTTATTCGTCTTTCGCTAAAATTATCAACTTTTCGATTTTTGCAGCCGGCGAATGAAAAATTCGTGCTGATTTCCCGTATTGCAGCTTGCAACACTTCGTACCAATACGGCGCCTAACAACACTTAAACATAGGGAGTTTACGCACAGCTGCAACAACTCAAAAGTTTTTTTTAGGTTTTGTTGTGATTTCACATCGAATTGTGGTGCAATAGTCGTTCTACAGCAGAGGGGAGCTAAAAAACTACTAGAATGCCTGGCAGTACCGTCGAAGCGGTGCTGGAGCGCTGCCGGGCCTGTAATTCTGAAAGCAGTCAATACAGATCACTTTTCAAGCTTGGTTGCATTATGGATGAAATGACCACTCTTGCGGAGTTGCTCAGTTTTTGCACCAATCTGATAGTCTTACCGGATGAAGTTAATCTGCCTTCAAACATCTGTGATGAGTGCACGCAGGTGTTGGCACAGTCGTATCAATTTAAAAAAATGGTGCTGGAATCAAATGTTGATTTACGTGCCGAATTCGAATGCAGCCGGCAACCTGAAACAAATAAATCCGTTGGCATGGGACATACTAAGATTGATATAACAGCATCTTGTCCAATACTTAGTGACGAATCGATGGCAACATCAATGACTAACAAATCGCAATGCAATCAAGTGTTGAGCACTCGAAAGTGTAATTCTACAAAAAGTACAGAAACATCGATGTTGGAAGAAGTAGATGACGTGCTTGAAGAGGAACTTGTAACGAAAGAGCATATAGAGTATGTTAATCAAGATTACTCAGGAATAAGCGAAGCTGACGAGGAGGAATGTGTGCTTATGGACAATGTTATCTGCCAGAATGTCATTGTGGTAGAAAATTCAGTTGACGAAGATATTGTGCAAGAAGATGAAGAAGAGCAAAAGTCGGTTATGCATGATATCGGCATGAGTGAAGTAGATGAAAACTCACAAGGTTACGAGATTATCGTGGAGGATCCACAAGACAACGACATTGAAAACTGTGCTGACGATGACTGCATCACTGAGGATAGCCAATTTGAAGCTGAGGTTTTCGACATGACAATTGAACAGTGGTCGGAAAGCAATCCAGATGAAGGAAACGAAGTGTTGTCGACTGAGATAGTTGACAAAATAAGTAGAGCAAAGATACGCAACTCACGATCGTCTGTTGAAAAGCAAAGCAATCGTGAATTCAAGTGCACGGTAAGCACGCTCTAAGATTCAATTATTTATTTTAAGATAACTCACTAGAAACGTGTTCATTTTAAACCAGGTCTGCCAAAAACAGTTAAGCAACAGCAACTCATTCAAATACCACATGCAGTTACACTCGGATGCAAGACCATACCTTTGCAATCTGTGCGGCGAAAGCTTTAAGACGCGCAACGCCTACGATGGACACATATCGACGCACAATCCAAATAATCCTAATAAATGTGAGCTTTGCGGTAAATGCTATCGACAACCATCTTCACTTCGTTCGCATATGCTAACTCACACGGGGGAAAAACCGTTTAAGTGCCACATCTGCGGAAAGGGAATGACTCAAAAATCCGGCTATAAGAAACATATGCTCGTCCATACCGGAGAAAAGCCGCACTCATGTGATATCTGTTTTCGCACCTTCCGTTACTCAAGCAATCTTATCACGCATAAACGTTGCCATTCCACTGAAAGGCCATTTGAGTGCAATGAGTGTGGCAAATGTTTCAATAGCTCCTCACAGCTAAATCGGCACAAATATATGCATACCGGAGAACGACCTTTCTCCTGTGACCGTTGTGACAAAACGTTTAAGCGGCGCATCTCACTCACAAGTCATCTTCAGATGCATGAAAAAGGGGCCACAGAAATGAAGCATATCGAAAACACAATGTCGCCACCGCATGAGCTTAAGCCTAATCTAGTGCTAGGGTTGTAACAATAATATTAGTGCCAATTCTCAGTTATAGTTAGTTAAGTACAATGTAACCGCATCCATTTTTCAAGACGAATCATGTGTTTTAAGTACAAACACTTTCATCCAGCATTTACACATGATTTGATCACGACCATGTAATTTGTAATTGTTTTTACTTAGTTACTTGATCTTTTATTAATAGATTTAAAAAAAAACATAAAATACATAAAACTTATTGACTAAATAGAGGCAAGCGATTGCCTCTGAATGTGAATTCTTACCTACAACACAACGACAACCTTAGATCGCGAAACTTGCTGGTCGGGCATGTCAGGCATGCTATTTGGTTTGTGACCATCTTTGATTAGCGATGAGCGACGATCAAATAAATTGATGCCATCGGTTGGACACACCATTGTCTCTTTGCTATGTACACGTTGGTGGCTCTGCAGGCGCTTATTGGTGGGGAAGCATTTAGGGCACTTATCGCATTTAAAAGGCTTTTCGCCCGAGTGCAAGCGCACATGAGCGTTGAGGTTACTTGTGAATGTAAAGGCGCGTCCACAGATGTGACATTTATGCGGTTTTTCGCCAGAATGCACCAACATATGCTTTTTATAGCCAGACTTCTGAGTAAGGCCAATCCCACAAATCTCACAGGTAAAAGCTTTGACTCCGGTATGACTGACCATATGCGTGCGTAGTGATGACGAGTCATAATACGCCTTGTCGCACAGATTGCATGCATATGGACGTTCACCCGTATGCGTTAATTTGTGACGACGCATGTGATCGAAGGCGGCAAAACCACGGCCACAAACATCGCATTTAAATGGTTTGTCCTCGGCATGTGTTCGCTTATGTGCAGCCAGACTGGAAGTGGTGCGATAAAAACGATTGCAGATATTACATTGATGGGGTTTAATGTCGGTGTGCGTGATCACATGCTCCTTGTAGTTCTTCAGATGCTTTAATTTCTTACCGCACACTTCGCATGTAAAGAGTTTTTCGTTGTTGTGTGATTGCATATGTTGACGCAGACGGCACAATTGCCGGAAACTCTTCCCGCAAATATCGCAAACATTTGTCAATCCTTCCATGGTTTTAACACCATCTGAGGTATTTTCATCTTCTTCTTCCTCGCAATCCTCTTCTATGCTTTCTTGCTAGATTCGAATATATATTGGTATTGGTTTTTTTTTAAACTTTAAATTGTATTACTCACAATTACGTACTCGTCCGCTTCAACATCGAACCCTTCCTCCTCCTCTACGACAACTTCCTCCAGATGTTGTACGATGTCATCCTCTTCTTCGTCTTCTTCACATTCTGTAATGTATTCCGCCTCCTCATGTTTGATATTGACATATTCAATGCTTACTTTCGACTCTTCCTCTTCTTCCGTCTCCAGTTCTACACTATCTTGTGTCACCACTTCGACGGCTTCAAGTTCGGCATCCACATACTCAACATCAACTTCACTTATTGTTTCAATAGTTTCCGATTCCTCAGGTTTGTACTTCTCCTCCAATTCGTCACCGTCAATTTCATCTGCCATCATCTCGATCATTATATAGTCATTCTCATTGTTGTTCTCTTGCAATCCCTGACGGAGCAACTCGTCCGACTCCATAACCATGCGTTTGAAGTTATACGACTGTTCCAGTAGCTGCAAGCAGTTATGGCAAATATGTTGTGGCATGCCTTCCGTGTCCTCAGCCGGGAAAGCCAAATTGGTACAGTACTGGAGTAGTTCCGCCAACGTGGTTAGTTCACCCTGGACAAGGTTCTCTTCATACAACGCTTTATACTCTTTGCACGCGCGGGTGCACGTACGGCAATTAAGAACAACACTCATTACGATGATGTTGTTATCGCGGTTACTGCTAAATCCGACTTTTTTAATTAAAACCGCTTTTTTTGTTCAACTTCTTCTTCTTGCCATTCGCTCGCTGGCGACAGAAAAAATGCCACCAAGAAGAAGAAGCGTCTTAGTGCCCAAAATTTTTCATTATCAGTGTTACGCAACTGCACAGAAATAAATTGAATATGTAGTGTTGTAAAGTATCAATCTCTATTTTTTCCCCAAATTTTTTAGTATATTTTTTCTACCCTTTCCTTTACGCTTATCAGCACAGGCCATTGGCTTGGCGTATGTCGCGGTATAATAGATGGTGATATAATACTTGTTCCCCAATTTCGGGACCATCCGAGAAGATTTGAGTTGCTGGTTTTTTTCGGCGGCTATATAGCTAATATTGTTTGGCGCCAACTTAACTATTCACATCGCCTAAGCAACTTAACACAAGCCCAACACAAAACAGTTTTCCTTATCTGTCCTGATTTTTGCGCAAAGAAGTGGCACTACTGATCGTCGCTTGCGACAAAGTTTCAGAGCTGTAAAATGATCGATAGTGGAGCCATCGATATTTTTTTTATTTTTTTGGGGTGACCATCGATACTATCGCGATATTATCACTCTTAAGTAAGTATTAGGGGTATTCATGTAGAAAATGCAATGTATGCATGAACGCACAGCGACAAGGTCAGCGTGATGTGTAGTCGTGCCAAATTAATGACGGTTTGCCAGGCATCTGGCTCGAGCTTCGAATAATCGAAAACTCATGCAGTATATAGAACTAATGGTACGAACCAGGCGTTGTTTCATATATTTTATTTTTTAAGATGGGAAAAATCACTTACTGACTGTATCGAAAGTTTGGTATAAAATGAAATAAATATTGTATCGACAATTTTGAGGAAATGTTGACATTTTTTTTTTCAAAAAAAAGTTTATCGAATCGCTTTATTTCTTTTGAATCCACTTACCTTTATCACCGCAATCCACTTTTTTTTTAAATCAGAACCTATCAAGAACCACCTGCTTCGTAGTATTTCTGAGTAAAACAGAAACAATCAATATATATTTTCCAATTTCCAAAAACTTCTTAAAATTTCTTACCTTCGCTTCCAAGAGTCAAACAATCGCGATAGTCTCAAAATAATCGAAGGCGCGTAACAGTACGCCGCCATCGATAATATCGATAGTGCCATTGATAGATTTTCAGCTCTATCGTTTACTGCCAACTCGAACACGTCACCTACGAGATTTTTAAAGTAATCCACTATTGTTTTGTTGTTTGACTTACGTTTATCGTTTATTAGACGATCCTGCAAATATGGTAAATTAATGTCCTTCACCAGAAATTCTGCCATCAATCTATTTTACCGCTAAATAATTTGATTTACAATTGCAGGTTCTAATTGCTGCATCCGTCTGCACAAAGAATGGCAAAGGTATTTTACACTTGAGAAACGATGTTTACCAAAATGGCATTTGCTATATTTTAAATTTCATTTGAAACAGTCATACTGTCACGCCAGTTCGTAGAAATGACAAAGGCACGCATCGAAGGCTTGCTGGCAGCATTCCCCAAACTTATGTCTCCTGGTAAGCAACACACATATGTGGAAACAGACTCTGTTCGGTATGTGTATCAGCCGATGGAAAAGCTTTACATGCTTTTAATTACCACAAAAGCAAGTAATATACTCGAGGATCTGGAAACCCTTCGTTTGTTTTCGAAAGTGGTAAATATGTGTACTCCAACTAGTCGGTAACTTGTGCTAGGCGGTTGTGGTTTGTAATACTAAACTTGATCTCCACTTTTTCAGATACCTGAGTACTGTCATTCATTGGATGAAAAAGAAATAGTTGAAAACGCCTTTAACTTGATTTTTGCTTTTGATGAAATCGTTGCACTCGGCTATAGAGAAAGTGTAAATCTCGGTCAGATAAAGACGTTCGTGGAAATGGATTCGCATGAAGAGAAGGTCTATCAGGCAGTGCGTCTAACGCAGGAACGCGAAGCTCGTCAAAAAATGCGAGAAAAGGCCAAAGAATTGCAACGTCAACGTATGGAATCAAACAAACGAGGAGGTCCGACTATTGGAGGCGGTAGCAGTATGGGACGCAGTGGTGGCTTCAGCTCAGATAGTTTCGGTGCAAATAATAACAGCAGCATCAGTTCTAGTGGTGGCAGTGGAGTTATCGAGTTAGACACAAAGCCAATGGTAACTCAAACGCAGTAAGTAAATTAATAATAATTCCTTAAGATAATTATTAATATTTTTTTTTATTTTCTATCTTAAAGAAAGCTTGTTTCACGAAATGCTTTAAAATTGGGCGGCAAGTCAAAGGACGTCGATAGTTTTGTGGATCAACTAAAGAACGAAGGCGAAAAGATCGCTAATCTTACACCTGTGCCATCAGGTGGCGTTGCAGCCAGTGCTAGCGCCGTGGCAAAAGCAAAAATCGCAGCTGATGTACACATGGATCTGTAAGTGTTATTCACATATTCAAGCTTTCTGATATAATTATAATTTTGTTTGACGCATAGTGTGCACCTGAAGATGGAAGATAAATTGGTGGTCAGCTTGGGACGTGATGGCGGCTTACAGCAATTTGAATTGTCAGGCCTGTTGACACTACGCATTTCTGACGAAAGTCTGGGACGCATTCGTGTGCAATTAATTAACAATGATACGCATGGCATACAACTGCAGACACATCCTAACGTAGACAAGGAACTGTTCAAATCTCGTGCAATGATTGGCCTCAAGAATCCAGCAAAGCCGTTCCCATTAAACACAGATGTCGGTGTGCTCAAGTGGCGTTTCATTACACAAGATGAATCAGCAATACCGCTGACAAGTAAGCAACGATGTTTTTTTTTGTTTTGTATTTGCTAATCATTATTGCGCAAACGTCTACAGTTAACTGTTGGCCATCCGATAATGGTGAGGGCGGCTGCGATGTCAATATTGAATATGAATTGGAAGCGCTCCACTTGGAATTGCAGGATGTTGTCATTGTTATACCGTTGCCGTAAGTTTACACTTGTCTTCTATTTAAATAAATATATTGATTTTTAATTGTTTAATTTACAGCATGAATGTCCAGCCTTCGGTCGCTGAGTACGATGGCACATACAATTATGATTCTCGCAAGCACGTGCTCGAGTGGAACGTACCGATTATTGATGCTGCTAATAAATCTGGCTCTATGGAATTTAGCTGTAATGCATCAATACCTGGCGACTTCTTTCCTCTACAGGTGTCGTTTGTTTCAAAAACTCCATATGCCGCAATTAGCGCCAAGGATGTCTTGCAAGTTGATAACGATGCATCAGTTAATTTCTCAACCGAAAACATACTGTTTGTGGACAAGTATGAGATTGTGTAAAGGGCATGCGACGATTATATTCAAATTCATCATAGTGACTTTGTCGTCGTCGATGTCAACGCTATCAATAGGCACATTAGAGGCCGGCGTCGTTGTCGTTTATGTATTCAATATTAATTTTGATTCCGCAACAATTTGTACACACGCGATTCTATTATTATTATTATATTATTACTATTATTACAACTATTATTTAGCAAACCAGTTCAGACAAATTGATTTGGCCTCTATATATGATTGTACGTTGCTTCACATAATCGTCTACCACACCCTACACTCCAAACTACTTGTATGAGTATAAATGTTAAACAATTTGCCAAATAAAGTTGATGTCAAAAACATTTTCAAAATATTTTGCACAACATGGCAACTAGAGTAACTCCTGGCATCGCACTTCACATAAAAACGCACACCGCCGCAGATTCTTAAAAAAAAATTCCAATAACAAATGATTAATAAACGAGTTTGTTTTAAGCAATGAGTCTGTTGTTTACTTAATATCTCAAATAAATATGCCTAAAAACGTGAACGAGAGCGAGAAAGCGATAACAAAATTCGACTGAGAAAATTGAACGTTCGCTAAAGATCATTGTTATTGAATTGCTTGATTGACTGACTGACTGACTGACCCCATAAATTGTCTAAAACTTTAGCAAAACAAATTTTAATAGTAAAAGCGAAACAATTTAATTCAACTTAAAATAATAACAAATGAGAACATAAATGAAATATACATATGTGTACTAACTGGCGCTTGTTACTTTTATGTTGGCAAATTCATTGCTTAAAACTTTCATGACATCGGCGTGCTTTAAATCGGGACGCTTATAGCGTTTATAATTATCCTTAACGAATTTTGCAAAACCGGTTGCTTCACGCACAGGCTTTGATACAATGTTGCCCTCCTTGTCTTTTGTGTTATGCAATATTTCAATGGCGCCATGGCAGTAGGAACAACGGATATTTTCAACTTTTTTCGACTTGGAATGCGCATGAGATCTGCAAGTATATTCCATAATTGTACAATAATTATTCTATTAGCACAATTGAGTTAATATACTTACTTGGCCGCACATAATGTGCACTTATAAGTATATTTATATTCGATTTCATACTGATGACAGACACCGATTTTTGGTAGTTCCGGAAACATTTGATTTGCCCGTGCCGCCCACATCTTCCAGGTGGCACCGTGACCGCTTTCGCCATTGAAAATCCATGTCGCTGCATGGCAGAGTTCATGAATTAGCGTACAACGTAAGCGATCCGCACTAGTTAACACCTTCTCGCTCAGCTCAACAACACACAAACGATTACCCAGCCTAAAGTAAATTTCGCATTATGTTGTTTAATCAATTAATATGTGGTAAGGTGCACATATATGCCTACCGCCTTTTATTCAAACACCTTCCTGCTGTGTTAGTTAGTTTCTTGTTCCATGTAAGTGGCACAGACAGTTCATTTTTAAACAAGTCCTTGTTGTACAAATCATACAGTATCTGTGTCAACTCCTCTTTCTTAGTGCGATAATTTTCGCGATAATGCAGTGCTTCAGGATTACAAAATTGCTTGGCAATGCAGGCTAATAGTTCAAAAAAATTTTTTTTTAAAAAACATGATGTTGAAAAGAATTCGTTTCAACTTACAATCGAGTGATTTGAGAAAACTATATTTGCGACTTGGTGTATCTTTGCAAGGATCAATTAAACGCCTACAAGCTTTGTTTGGCGTTTGCACTGATTTTGGCGTTGTCCGTACTTTTGTTGTACTATTGGTTGCAGGCGGTTTGAAGATCAATTCACTTTTGTTTGGCGTTTTTTTGTTTCCATCATTTTCGGCGTTCAATTGCTTTTTGATTTGCTGTAGACGTTTGTGCACCGGCGTTCCCGGAGGATAGACATTTTCTAAGTCTTCGAGTAAATCATCGCTTACTGCTCGCACATTATTTATTAGTTCCTCGGCCGCAACGTCATCTTCGTAACCAACATTGGGTGTAAATAACTGTCGCTTAGTCTTGACTCCAGTCTTTGGTGTGGCTTCGAGTTTTGGACGTTCCTCTCGTCGACACGTTCGCAGAATGTCATCAAGTCGTTTTTGAAATTTCGCATCTGTTATAAATCCAAAATCACTTAAAGTATAGTTTGCCGAAGGAACTACATTATATAATTACCATTATTTGCTGGCGGACTCACTGTAGCGCAATCTTTCTCTTGCATCTCCACCTCTTCTTTGGTAAGATCCAGATAGATTAATTTTTTGCGCCTGTCGCTCCTAGAATCTTTTTTCTCATTGCGTGAAAGTTTATCGCTACTAGAACTGGATGATTTTGAGCATGCAGTTTCTGCACTATCACTGTCTTCATCAGTATTCAATACAGTCGCTTGAAGCTCGTCGTCGTCTGAAGCAAGCGCGTCATCAGTATCACTGTCATTATCAATTAGTTGGCGCCAGCGCTCCTGATGATTTGTTGTTTTTGGCTTCAAAATTGTGTTTGGTCGATCGTTTCGCCGCTGGTGTTTTTTATTTGCCTCTAAAGGCGAGTTAGCGATTGGATCAGGAGGTGCGTGCAATATAGGCTGACGTTTGGAAGACTTAGCCAAGTGTGTGGAGTTCAAATTCTTATCACAAATATTACGCTTAACTGAAATATGAAATTTGATTAATGTTAATGCAATAATTGTACAAAATGTTTCTTACAAATGCTAAAGTCAGCCAACATGCTCTCCTCAACCATAGCGTTTTGATTGGACTTTAACGAAGGTTTTATTTGCTTCTTGTCTGTTGTCGGTTTTGTGTGTGGCACCATTCTTTTTGGTTCCGTCAGTGGTGTTGGTTTTTTTTCAGATGCACTGACACGCTTTAGCGTGCGTATAACATCCGGCGTCTGCCAAGATTTGCCATATAACTGATTAAGTATATCTTCCGCCTGACTTAAAAAATTTCCGTCTTCAATTTCAGTTTGCACTTTTTCATTATTTTTGTCAGAATCTCCTTTTTGCTGTCGATGTTGTTGCGAATTTCTTGCCGGACTCTCATCAGATTCTACTTCGGATATGCTTTTGTCTTCCCCATCGGTACTTTTGGGCGAGTCACTCATAGACTCAATGTTGGAAACTTGTATCTTAATATTAATTTTCGCTGAAATATTGATGTTACTCATTTGGATACACGCGGATTCTGTACTACTTTTGCTCTCTTGTCGCGATACATTTCCTGAAATGGGTGAGTCTACGCTTTTTTCATTTTCCGAAGTTTCTGCTTCGCTGGATGTCTCCGGTATGGTTACTGATTCCTCAAATGTTGGATCGTCATTTGCTAATTTAGACCGATTTGTTGGCTTCTTTAATTCAAAGCTGTTTTCACTATCAGAGGCTATTGTGTTAAGTTCCGTGTCATCATCTGCCAAACGTTTCGACTCATCTACCTCTCCCGTCTCCTTGGCAGCAGTTACACTAGGTAATTTTCCAATATCGATATCATATGGAACAGGTTCAGATTCAGTTGTCTGACTCATGGTTTCCGTATCTGCAGTGGCCAATTGTTTGTGTTTATCCAATTCGGATATTACGTCACCTTGTTGCTCCATTTCATGTCGCTCGAATGAAACATCCCGCAGATACTGTTCAATTCGTTTCAGCTTTTCGTCGTCAAGTAAATTTGGCAATACTGAATTATTATTTACATGTTGACTTATCAGCATACTGGAAGTCACCGGTGCTTCACTTTTTGTTGCATTATTCTCATCGTGTAGCGTCGAATCGGAAATGGTTATGCAGGAACCATCTCCGTTTGTATCAGAGGACGTGGATATGCATATGGAGGCATCTACTACAGCTTCGTCATTTTGCTGTACATTACTGAGAGACACATTAGTCGGCACCGTGGCTGGATTCACTGACAAATTTGTTACTTTTTGTGATATCTCTTCCAACGTTTGACTAAAGTTGTCTCCGCTAACTTGTAGCGGTTCCATAAATTCGGAGTCCTCAAAGGATCTCGTCGTGGTTTGCACCCCTTCTGTCTGTAGCATAGTATTTTGTAGTGTTTCAGCCAGATGCCAGTCGATCTCGCCCTCTGAAGATGGTTCGCTCCGTAACACCGGATTTTCATATAATTTTGCGGATTCTGCGCAGATTGTATCCATTAGATTGCGACTAGCGCTTTGTCTTTTCTTTTGCTGCTCAGCAGTTGGTTTTTCGATCTCCTCACCGTGTTTCTTGTTCGAGGACAGTGTTAATTTTGCGTATTTATATTTAACACGATTCGTCTTCTTAGTTGGATCAACTGCATGTATCAGTTTGTACTCATCGTCAGCCATTTTTACATATAACTGTTTAATGAAAATGCTTTAAACGCCGTTTGAAGCCAGGGCTTGCGTGTTGTCTCTTTTATGACGGCTGTTTAAGCCTGCGTGTTTTGTATATGTTTATTTGAAGCTGCTACAAAAACTTCGTACTAACGTTTCTAATTCTTTATACTTTATTAGTTGAGTTGATAGTCTCGTTCATTTATTACATATAAAATAAAATGCCGGCTATGAAAGCAAAACAAACAACGATCAACTCTGACGATATTTGTCATATCGTTATTCGCCACCATTCCGATTAAGCATAAAATAATTTGCTAACATATTAATTATTGAATGTAATGAATTGAGTAATTGAATGAAAAATGAATTAACGTCCTCTTAAAGTGTTTATATTGTTATTTTCACATACAAGATTCAGTTCATTTGTACCAGCACTTCTTGACATTTATGACGGCACAATGAATTACATATTATCTAATTGGTTTTCTTTATTTTGTACAAATAAGGACATTATTGTAGCAAAACGGTCACTTTTTTCAATACCGACCACCTAAATTTACAAAATCATTTTGATTTCTTTCATTGTAATACGTATTATACATATATGTACACAAATGTCATATTAGGTAATTTTCTATCCCTCAAGGAATGCAACCATGCATTTTTTCACGTTTTAGTTGCAACAAGCGCTGAGTATTTTGTAAGGATCTTATTCAAAATAGAGTTGTCTAGTGTTACAAGCCTTGGTTGTGAAAATATGCTTAATGTGAAGAAGCAAAGTATAAACCAGTAAATATTTATTTTCAATAATCCTGCAAACATTACGCCACATGGTGACACTGGTTCTCCTGAAACTGAATAGATCCCATTTTAAACTATTTTTCGACACTAAAAACGGTTGATATGGCAACCATGCATAGAAACAACTCTCACAAATTCAAAAATAATTCTAGCCTTGAGAACTTACACAAATTACCGTACCCCCAAACCACCCACAGATTCAAAGTCACAAGTAATAGAAAAGGTCGCATGAGTTGCCAACGCAACAACAACAGCGGCGCCAACAATAATGATGACGACAAATGAAATCTATGCATTTCAAAATGCAAACAATTTAAATAAACCAACTGCAATAGCCAATAGAGATGCAACAGGGACACCAACTAATGCTACGGGCAGGACAACAATGAATGCAACGCCAGTGGCAACGGCGGCCACCAAACACAAGACAGCAACAGGCGGTAGTGCGGCAGCAGTGTCCGTCATGGCTGAGCAAAAAGTTTCAAAAATCGATTTCCTAGATCCGGTGCTGGAACTGCAACCGAACGGTCTCGAGTTACAGCGTCCGTTATGGCTGTCGTCGCTACACAGTGTTATATTTATTATAACGTGTGCCTTAGCTGTTTTCGTTTTCTTTCGGAATGTACTGACCTGGTAAGTTGGACGTAGTCCTTGTGACGTCGCAATGACAGAGAAATAAAAAATTATGCAGTCGCCGCCCAAGTCATCTTAGACAGCAGTTTACATGCAACATAAACGTGCTTCATATACATACATCATTTCTTGCTATTCATTGGGCGCGACCGTTATCCTGACCAGTGCTTATTTTTATACACTTCGAAATCGTACGCGGCGATGGAACTCACATCGCGAGGAAAATGTATATATATTAGTTCTTAAACAAACTAATAATATAAAACATAGAATTTCAAAGAATAGAAAACACAACCTAACATCAAGATCACTACCAATATACATATGTCCGTCTTGATTGACTAACTGATTTTTCTTGGAAACAAAAAGATTTGCTCGAGCTTCGTTATCAAGATTTGTACGTATAAAATATATATATGTATGTTGATTGAAGCAAACAGACTTGGATATACAGTCGGAGAATCGCTCCTGTCCGCACCTAACTTCTTAAGCACTAAGTGGCCGTATGACAAATCACAGATTTCATTTATTTGCCACTACATAATTTGTGCGTATATGTGCGCGAGTGCGTTTGTTGGATTGATTGTAATTTTTCCATTGTTGTCTGCCATAATTCATCTGCGATGCATTCTCCTCATATGACATACATATAGTGCGGTTTGGCTCGGCTTAACTCAAAACAATTTCAATTTCACTATTCAGTCTCGATTAGTTAGTTCCAGTGCGAGTGTTAACGAACAGTAACAGCGACGTAGATCACTTAAGCTACATAAGTTAGGTCCAAAGATACGCGGTGCACGTCTCGCTTGAATTGCAACGAAGCTTGTCTTCGTACTTTTGACTGATCGGTTGCGACGTGTTTTATCGTCGTAATTTTTTTTGTATTTGTTTTTGTTTTATCTTTACTATTGTGTGTTTAATCGTTTTGTTTACTGTAACAACAGAGTTTTTTAATTGAACTCATTTGAATGGAGAAATTTAATGATTTATACTGCTTTCCCACAAGGCATTTGCAGAGCTTTTGGGGTGCTTCCGGCAACTTTTGGCAGGCGCAATGGGATAAATTTATTGCCGCCACAGGTAAGTTTCTATGTGTATGTATATATAAGGTTTAATAATATCTTATCGAGGCGAAATTTTTGCTAATTGCAATTACTCTATGTTTGATCCTAATACATTTTGTCGCTTCTAATCGCCAAATGAAATCCCCAGCACTTTTATATAACCTATTACGAGCACAGTATTTTCAAAAGTCAAAATAAACTTTGATCTTGCACTTAAGGGCACGTCGTCAACAAGTGTGTTCTATACGCTTCGCACTTAGTGTGCATGTAAAGAACATTGCGTTGGTCAAGAAGTTTGTACAAACTTAAAGAAGGCGATCTCAAGAGAATATTGAATTAAAATTGATTTTATGTTTTAGCTATCGATATCAATATTCAGTATGTAAGATATAATAAATGGGATACGATCTGATTAGACACGCCCGTGCCAAATGAAAGAAGTTGTTTAAAGAGTATCTGATTTTCGACTTGGCCGAAGTCAACGCTTAATTTTCTTTCTGAGCCGTTCGTGCGTTGCGTTGCAATTATATTTCACACTTTCTTTATTGAGCTCAAAAGCTTAGTCAGCTAAATTTTTTATTGTGTCATATTTAATGGAATAGCTGGCCACAAAAGAAAAATGGGAATTTATTTAAATAAACGATAATAAGCGACCTTTTTTTTTAACATGAACTTTCAACAAAGGCGACAATCCGCTGTTGCTGTGGGTCTTTGGCACGACACTCTTCACTATGCTCGTTTATTGGGCCGTCGGAGGTGTTTACACCTTCATGGATCTAACCAACCGTCCGGCGTTTTTGCGTAAATACAAAATCCAACCAGGCACTAATGAACCGGTTGAACGATCGCGCCTGTTGAAGGTCAGTAAAACTGTCCAATTTGATGTTGAGTAAAATAATGCTCAGTTAATTTTCTTTTAATCCTTAGGTCATTTCGCATGTTGTCTGCAATCAGCTGTTCGTCGGCATACCATTGTCTTACCTCAGCTACAAGCTAATGGAATTGCGCGGCCTAAGTGATATACATGAGTTGCCGACCTTTCATTGGGTCTGCTTTGAATTAACTGTGTGCATACTTATGGAAGAGTTGGGCTTCTATTACTCACATCGGCTGTTGCATCATAAGCACATCTATAAGTACATACACAAGCAGCATCATGAGTGGACAGCGCCCATTGCTGTGACGGCGATCTACTGTCATCCGGTGGAGCATGTGTTCAGCAATCTGGTGCCGCCTTTTCTGGGTGTTTTTCTAATGGGCAGTCATGTAGCTACCGCTTGGCTTTGGTTTGCGCTTGCCATACTCTCAACACTTAATGCACACTCCGGCTATCATTTGCCCTTTTTTCCGAGTCCGGAGGCGCATGATTTTCATCATTTAAAGTATGTATGGCTGACACATGACATCAATATATATTTTACAATTTACTATGCTCAGATTTAACAACTGCTTCGGTGTGCTCGGCGTTTTGGATCGTCTGCATGGCACTGATTCACTATTTCGTGCGACCAAGTCCTATGCACGACACATTATGATGCTCAGCTTTGTGCCGCCGCGTGAAGCCTTTCCCGATTCGACCATGAAGTAGAAGTAAACTGAACATCATCGCGTGTTGTCTCAAAAATTCAAAACATTTAATGTTTAAATTCTATCAAAGCAACAATACACACACTAGTACCTTGTAGGCGTGTCCATTTGCACTACTAATATATATACACACACACACAAACTCATTTCGAACCAAAGTTGCGACAGATCAACAAAACAAACTCAAAATTCCATAATACAAATTTGTACGTTAGTTTGATCAGGTTCGGTCAAATGCGTTGGCGCTACGACGACCAATTCGTCAATAATATACTTACAACATTACTGTTGTCAAGCGAAGAATTGTGATACGAAAGACGAAAAGAAAGACCGGGTGTGATATGAAAAAGGAAAGCCAGGTTTTCAAATATTAAAGGCCAAGACAAAATCTACGAAACGATATACCTAATTAACATGACTATATTTTGTATTAACAAAAGGTGTTAGCGATATTGGAGAAAGCACAATTATTAAATGTTTAGCGTTAAGTACCCTTAGGGGTATACATACATACATATATATGAGATGTACGTGTCTAAAGTTTTCATATTCACAAATTTATCAATAAATTAAAAACTGTATGTATGTACATGCATATAAAGATACGAGTATATGTAAACACTTTATTAAGACCCTTAAATTGCGTATTGAAACTACCCAGTGGGACAAAATTGACGAATAGAAACTGTCTATAAATCTATAAAATACTTACATTGCAATTTTCCATACAATAGTCTATAAAAATAACTGATTTAAAAGGACTCCGAACACTTACGTAGATTCAAAATCGGCTTCCAGTCTTCATACAGTTCTCATCCGACTGGGTTACGGTTATTTGGCAAAATATAACATAGAATACGTTTAATACTAATCATCGCTGAATTATTAATAGTCGGTGTGAGCTTTGGCAATTTATATTTGAGATAAGCCGAAAAGAAAAAAGACACTATCAAAAATGGTATTGACAAAAATAAGATTAAAAAAAAATAATGAGTGCGGCGTAAAAGTGACACGCCTTGCAGTTAGTTGCAATTGACTTGTTTACCAACGAGAATGTCCGAGAAATTGACTAACGTTTTTGAGTCGAGTTGGCGTCTAACAGGCGAACACTTACAGACAGGTTGGAGCAAATTTCTTGATGCTACCGGTGAGGTTAACTGGTCGATGATTTCGAAGGTCGTTTATTGACAAAAAAAATTACAGGCGATGATCCTTTACGGCTTTGGGTAATTGGGAGCACCACCCTTGTTGTCGGTGTGTTTTGGTCCTATGCAGCGATTTTTATGCTGATGGACATAACAAATAAACCGAAATTCTTACAAAAATACAAAATACAGCCAGGTCAAAATGAACCGGTTTGCAGAAAAAAACTGTGGCAGGTATTTTTAAAAGACAAAATTCAACAAACACAAAGCGTAAAGTTTAATGTCCTTCCAACAGGCGATAAAAGTAGTATTAATTAATCAGACGCTTGTCGGTGTTCCATCGATCTATTTGATGTACGAGTTATGCTTCAAGCACAATAATAACGGCAATCTGCGCGAGTTGCCTACTTTAAGGCGTTTGGCCTTCGATTTAGTTGCCTTTTCTGTAATTGAAGAGTTTATGTTCTATTACTCGCACCGTTTGCTGCACAACAAAATGATCTACAAACACATACATAAACAACATCATGAGTGGACAGCACCCATTTCTGTGACGGCGATCTACTGTCATCCGTTGGAACACATTGTTAGCAATTTGTTGCCAATTGGCGTCTCGGTGGCTCTACTTAGCAGTCATATAATAACGGCGTGGATCATTTTTACACTGGCCACTGTGAATGCGATTAACGATCATGCTGGTTATAGTTTCCCTTGGTCAGCAACATCAGTAAGATTTCACGACTATCATCACGCAAAGTATGTGTATATATTCATTTTGATTTGATTGATACATACATAATTAATTGTTTTCTAAGGTTTAATTACAACTTTGGAGTTTTTGGTTGGCTGGATAAGCTGCACGGTACATACCGGAAATTAAACAAGTCACCCACATTACTTGCCAGTGTCAAAAAATAGATGTAAAGAAAATGTTTGCACCATAAAGGCTTTGTTATGTACGTAATACGTACTACGTAGGCTATGTTAGGGGACATCCTATTATTAGGTGAGATGCATTTAATAAATTTGAAGTGCATTTATATTATTTACTACATTTCTATTTAATTGAAGGAAACAATAAGCTTGCGGTGAAAAAAATTTGTATGCGCATATACACATACAACGCTTTAATTTGAAATTTTATTGTTTGTTACTAAAAAATACCATAAGTACTAAGAATATCTTCTCATTTTTGTTTGTTTTTTTTTTTAGTTTTTTCGAGTAAACGATTTGAATTTTATGAGTTGGACTAAATTATTTTCAATGTAGGTTGTCGTTTTTGGAAGTCTAGATTTCCTTTGGAATTCTTGTAAAGACTTGTGAATATCATAATAAACATAAGCTTCTTCTTGAGTTGCATAATATGCGCTAATATGTGGGAACAGTGTTTTGGGTCGGTGAAAAAAATACGCATTCGGTCTTAGCCCATTTGCCAAAATTGGGTGTATGCAAAACTCAGCTGCGTGTGTTTTTGTTTTATATAGCAATGTATTTGTGTGTTTATCGTTAAGTTGGACAGAAAAGGGTCAACGCGTTCTGCAAAATTGTACATTTGTTGGTTTCTGAGTGCCAACGCATCAAATCAGTGCTGTCGTATGTGTTTTGGAAAAAAAAATAAAATTTATCAGAAATTATTCGAGGTGCATGTCAAATACGCATAATGAAGCTGTCGACTTTAGTGATATGCAGTCTTTTCGTGCTGCAGTTGCATTTAGTGCACAGCAATAACAATCAGACGAAGGCCCCAAACGAATCGATCTCCATCAATGACACCGAAATTGCAGGAAAGAATATATCAGTTTTCCATATAAAAGAGACAAAAACAAAGTCAACAAGATCTGAGGACTTAGCCAAGGAACTAATGCAAGAAGTCTCAAAAGGCAATAATACTGTCATGAAGGAGAAGGCATCGCGTAAGACCACAAATACAGAACTAAAGCCGCAAACAGTTGAAAACACTTCCGCCAACACAACCCAAATGACAAGCACAACGCCAGCGCCAGCAAAGTCTTTACAACCGGTTGAAGATGACAAACCGAACAAAGCACTTAGCAAGAATGTCGGCACAGAAATGGGTTACAAACAAATGGAAAGCAGTGAAGGCAACAATAATAAAACAAATTCGACAACACATGACAAAGCTGTACCGAATACGAACGGAACATCCTCAGTTGTCATTAATGCAGCAAACAGTGATGACACAAAAAGTGTGAACGACACAAAAACAACAAATGTTAATAGCACGGCGCCATCGTCGTCGACTTCGACAACAACAACAACCACATCAACAACAACGACAACAGCAAAACCAACAAAACCAAAAATTGTTTATAGCATGGCTGTGCATCCAGAATGGGAAAATGCAAATACGCTTCCAACCCAAAAAACAACAAAACCAGCGGTTGGAGAAGCTGCCGCCAATACGCCGGTTTTGACAATGTCTTCCTCATACTCGTCCCTTATGACACAATACGAGCCGCCAAATGTGCAGCCATTGCAGGAGCAGAATGACAATAACATACACAACAACAACTACATCGTACCCATTTTTGCTGTCATTGTGACAGTGCCATTGGCCATTGGCGTCGCTGTCACAATGTATCGTCGTATGCGCGAATTTTGGTCGACACGGCATTACCATCGCATGGACTTCTTGGTTGATGGCATGTACAACGATTGACGCAGCGCTACAATACCCGATATTGGTGCTGACATGTGTGAGTTGGCGTAGCATAGCTCTGAAGAAAAATACAATGTATGCATGTATGTTTATTTTAAAAAAAACTAAGAGGAGAAAAATTACGGCATAGAAGCATGACCTCAAAAAAACATTGTAAATCGAATAGAGGCTAAATGCAGTCAGTTCACCAATTTTTTCAATGTGGCCAAATTTAAATTGATTCATTTCATTTTTTTTGTTGACAATATTTCAATATTGAATATTACGTAGTTTAATTATTATTTAACCATTTTTGATATTTATAGCAGTAAAACATATCAATTTTTTGCAGAGATTTTTCATTAAACTTCATTCAATACTAAGTATTTGCTTAAAATCTTGTGTTCTGTCTCAGTTTTTGGACTTGGACCCAGAGGTTGAGTCAGAAAACATCATAAGACAATTAGCGATTTTCATTAATTCAAATACATGCATCAAAATAAAATGTGATAAAATCAATATTGTATTGGAAATAATTATAGCATTAAAAAATCAAATTAAATTGCGCACAGCACAATTGATCACCACCATCGTCATCAACTTTGACAATAGAGAATGTGTAGCATAAGCAGGGCCAAGGATACGTTTTTTAGGGCGCTCACAACGTGCACATAATGTCCAAGTGTCCTTATGGAATTATATATATATATATATATATATACGCTATAACATATATATATTTAAAACAATTGGTTATGATAATAACAATAATAAATGCTACGCAAAATAAATAATAATAAGAACATGTTTTAGAAAGGCAATTATGTATTTACAATATATTAAGAGTTTATAAATAAAGTATTTACGTAAATAGTTCAAAAAATATGTTTCTGTTTTGTAAATTAAAACTTCTTCTAGTCCGAACATCAGTTGCATGCCAATTCGTATGTTTGTTTGCGTTACGCTACGACATGCGTTACTTATATGTATATTGAAAATCATTTTAAAATTATGTGATGGCTTACGAGTTGCGATCTTTGGGACGTTTACGATATTCAACGTTCTTACGTTCATTTTATAGTTCATATTGACAATTATACAATGGAAAACATCACCAATTACAAAAATTTAGGTAAATATTCTCTTTAGAGAAGCGATTCTGCATTGAAATCATTTCCAATTAGTTTCTCATGCATGTAGGTATTTATTTACTTACTGAATTGTTAGACTATTCGAAAAATGTTACTTGTTCATACGTTTTGTTTATTGTCTCAAGGTGAGATTGATGGCGCAAATGAAGTGTTTTAATTCGATTGTGTTCACTGATTGTTTAGACAAAATGTTCTTTTTAGTTTATACAAAAAAAAAAAAAAAAAAACTATTACAGCAGACTAGAGGCAACAACAACAATAACATTTACGCTTTGTTGCTATTTGTAGAATCTTTAATAAGTACATAAAATCATCGACATCGACATATGGAAAATGCGCCTGGAAACGAATTCATTGGCCAGAAGTGAGTTTGATGTTTATAGCTGTTGTTGATGTTGGTCTAGTGAATATTTGTTTTTTGAATTATTCAGTGTTACCTTGCGCTGAGCGGCAACAACAGGATGAAAATGTTTTTCTTTCTGTTTGTTGTTGTTTTGAATGTGTACAGTGGGACAAAATAAAACATGAAATTGGAACATAAAATTTAGCAAAAGGTAAAGAGCAACAATAATATAATTAAAATAAATAAACGCATTCCCTCTTAGCTTAGCACAATCCGACCTGAGATGTATTATTTTTCATAGCTAATTGCACTTTATATCGCAGACCACTGTGCAACGTGTTAATTTGAAAAACAATAATCGGTAAAGATAATGAACACAGCTAAATCGTAGCGGCGGCAGCAGCCAGCAACTGCGAAGAGTTTTCGCTTTCGTTGCGCCGCACAAATCGCTTAGGCTGATGCTGCTGCCACTGCCCATGCTGCTACCCATGCCGGTGCCGCTGTCGTTTACTTCAATTGGCATCAATTGGAAATGTGCGCTTGGCTCGTTCAGTAATCCAACGCTCTGTTTTCGCGCGCACCAAACCAACCAAATCGTAAAACTGTTGTTGGCATCACAAAACAAATAGGCAAACCGGCCAAAAAGTAAAGCCAAAATAATACATCAGCAAACTTAATCGCAGTAAAATGCATACAACATCGCCGCATCAACACCGCACACGCGCCAACATAGCGTCGTCTTCGACGATGGCTGCGCAACAGGATCTGTTTCCTATTACCGATCTACGTACGCATCATCAGTCGCAATCGAAGCAACCACCACCGCCACCGCCCGCAATCAACACCGTCTCGCGCACCTATCAAGGACTTCAGACCTGTAAGCACAATCTACATATGTATATCGAACGATATTATCCGTAGTCCGTTGACTGTTCCCTCGTGTGTAGTTTGAAACGTAAAAACCGTTATGTAAACAACTTTTTTAGATTTTGTTTATAGCTTTTGGAATGACCTCAAAATTTATTATTGTTCAGTGTGTGTACTTGTATGTGAGCGTGTGTGGGCGATCATTTGACTGGACTCAGGAGGGGATCAATTCTAGTCGATATCTAGTTTATGTACATACATATATGAAATATTACTCATACGCAGCTTATTTTTACATGAACTAAAATAAAATTATTATGAAATTGAAAAATGTAAACAAATTCGCAACAAAATTGAATATTTTTAGGTTTTTATCAAATTACTCGATCGGCAGCAACAGATTGACAGTCAGACAGACAGACAGACAGACAGGCAACAAAGGGCAGTGTTTGTGTAATGTGAAGGAAGAGAGGTTAGAAGAAGCAACAAACAAATAAATCGCTCATACCGCTAGATCGATCCAATAGTGAGACAATGAAGTAGATATATGTATAATAAATTCTTAATCCCGCTTTGTGTCTGATTTTATCATTAGAGTTTTAACAATCTTCAGTTGTATGTTAGTGTGGGCGGGAAGGTATAGGGCAAAGCATTACATACACTTTCACAAATCTAATAGCTGCTTCTCTATTCCAGCTGAAAATGACGACATGGGCTGTGTAGAGATACTGGCTACGGCCATATCGGTGCTGATTATGGTTCTAACATTTCCCATATCGGTTTTTATTTGCTTTAAAGTCGTATCGGAATACGAGCGTGCCGTAATCTTTCGCATGGGTCGTTTGCGCAGTGGCGGCGCCAGAGGGCCGGGCGTATTTTTCGTTTTGCCATGTGTCGATGACTACTGTAAGGTTGACCTGCGTACGGTGTCATTTGATGTGCCGCCACAGGAAGTACTATCAAAAGATTCGGTGACAGTGACTGTTGATGCCGTGGTCTATTATCGTATTAGCGATCCGCTTAAAGCTGTTATACAAGTCTCCAACTATAGTCATTCAACGCGTTTGCTGGCGGCGACAACGCTACGCAACGTGCTCGGCACACGTAATCTCTCCGAATTGCTGACGGAACGTGAAACGATATCGCACACAATGCAAATGTCATTAGACGAGGCTACCGATCCTTGGGGCGTTAAAGTCGAACGCGTCGAAATGTATGTACAGCAGTCAAATCCATTAAATTAGCATTTTTTTTTCTGTTTTCTGAACATATTACGATTTCAGCAAGGATGTCTCATTACCGACTGCACTCCAGCGTGCCATGGCCGCTGAGGCTGAAGCAGCACGTGAGGCACGTGCTAAAGTCATTGCCGCCGAAGGTGAGATGAAATCATCGCGTGCACTGAAGGAAGCCTCCGAGATTATTTCGGCCAGTCCATCCGCCTTGCAGGTCAGTAAATTTTCTATTCTGATATATGTACATATGTATGTAACATTCATTCATTTCATCTGTGGCTTTTGTTCATTTGCAGTTGCGTTATTTGCAAACACTGAGCAGCATTTCAGCTGAGAAAAATTCGACCATCATATTTCCGTTGCCCATGGAGCTGCTGACGCCCTTTCTCAATTCCCACTCGCATATGACGAACATGCAACAGCATCGACATCAGTGACGTTCACCGTTGGGTGCCCATTTAGAGGCTCTGAATTTGTGTGAGCTCAAGCAATTGACTTGAAAAAGTTCTGCCATAACCATGATAAGTGTAACTTATTTCTAGTTAATCGTAGTGGAATTTTTGTTGTCTTTTAAACTTAATAATAATAAGTACATGTATACATACAAACATACACACATACAAGTACATAACTAACGTATGCTTTGGAAAGTGTTTATTTGTTCCTTGAGAGTCGAAGAATCGAAGCGCATTAAGAGAGTTATCGACAATTGTTGTTTAGGGCGTTGTTAATTTAATATATTATTTATAATTGTTGTGTATACACACAAACAAAATTGCATACAAGAGCAATGGGCCTTATCGGCGTAGCACTTTTGTCCTCTCTTTGATCTCGGAACTCGCTCTCTTTACAATGCTCAGTCACATTGCTTTGTTGACTTGATTACCTGATATTATTGGCGTTGGTTTTGTTATTGTGAAAGCATTTCTACAATAAGTAATGCTCAAAGCAGTTATAAACGCCGCAGAGTAAGCATTCTCATTTAGTTGAGCATTATGGACAAAAGCGAACTCAATGCACACAGCGCGACAAACACACAGGATTTAATGTCGCCATCAGCTACCTCCTCATCAGCCACATCGGTGCGTCCGTTCATAGATGTGGAACAGCCGGTAATGTCGCGAGGCTTTAAAACTTGTGAGTACTACATATGTAATTGTATTGTATTATACTCCGGCGCATTTCAAATATTCTATCGTTTATCAAAAGCAATTGTGTTTATTATATAGTCCATTGATAAGAGCTAATTGCGATTAACGTCTTTATTCTGAATTTGTCCTTCTTTTTCGTTTAAATATGGTTTGAGTCAAAAAGCCATGTTTTAGAATATACATATGTATGTACATACATGTGTAGTTTGTTACGTATTTAGTTAATTATTCTTGTAAGTCATATAAATTGGAAATGTTCCGGCATGATTTTAGTTAGGGAACGTACACAAATTACGTGACCTATTTA
Source organism: Phortica okadai (assembly GCA_034638295.1). Classification (NCBI taxonomy): domain Eukaryota; kingdom Metazoa; phylum Arthropoda; class Insecta; order Diptera; family Drosophilidae; genus Phortica; species Phortica okadai. Next base: position 53,711,353 of record CM067848.1, on the reverse strand, counting down.
AGGGGGAGGGGGTTCTTCAAAATACTACGCTTAGGCAAATTTGGTGTCTTTTCTCATACAAATTTGGTCACCGAGGGGGGGAGGGGGTCAAAAAAGTGTCAAAAATGGGTCACGTAATTTGGGTACGTTCCCTTACTGGGGCGCCAAGATTTGATGCCATTTTTATGATAATTGGTCAAAAAAAAAAAACACTTTTAGAGAATAAAAAAAATTGATATCTTCCACCGTTTACGAGATATCGGACGTTGAAGATATGTGTTGACACATAGTAAATTATCATAGCACTGGGGGAAAAACAGTAGATATTTGGGTTTTTTTTTTTAAGCTTTGCATATGCGTGTGATTACGAAGTGAGTCATTTAGCAAAGTTTTTAGTGAAATGTACAAATTTCACAAAAGTTTGTTTATGTTTATGTTGTTTATATGTTTGTTTGTTGTTTGATTGTAGCCGAAAATGAGCCAAGAGGATGCTTCGAATGGACGGCGACGATTATGTCGATTATCCTAGTGATTCTCACCTTTCCGATTTCGATTTTTATTTGCTTCAAAGTGGTTAGTGAGTATGAACGTGCAGTGATCTTTCGTTTGGGTCGCTTGTCCGGCGGCGCACGAGGTCCCGGCATGTTTTTCATTTTGCCATGCATCGATGAATATCGTAAGGTCGATTTGCGAACTGTCACGTTTGGTGTGCCACAGCAGGAAATGCTCACAAAGGATTCGGTAACAGTGACAGTGGACGCTGTCGTTTATTACCGCATCAATCAACCGTTGAATGCAGTCATACAAGTGGCTGATTACCGAAATTCAACAAGTCTGTTAGCGGCAACCACGCTACGGAATATTGTTGGCACACGCAATTTGTCCGATTTGCTGACGGAACGTGAGACGATTGCGCACAACATGCAGGAGACATTAGACGTTGCTACCGAACCGTGGGGTGTGATGGTGGAGCGTGTCGAAATGTGTGTAACAATACATTTTTCAAGCATTTAGTTTCTTACCAAAAGATTTGTTAATCTAAAAAATTGTAGAAAGGATGTTTCGCTGCCGGTTTCAATGCAGCGTGCTATGGCTGCCGAGGCGGAAGCTGCGCGCGATGCCAGAGCTAAGGTAATTGCAGCGGAGGGGGAGAAGAAGTCAGCTGCCGCATTAAAGGAAGCATCAGATGTTATTTCTGCAAGTCCATCAGCGCTGCAGGTTAGCTAAAGCTTAGTGTTACTTATTGATATTAACTATTTTTTTTCGCTTCAAACAAAAATTCACTTTCCCTTATACATTTTCAGTTGCGCTATTTGCAAACGCTTAGTAGCATTTCAGCTGAAAAGAACTCAACGATTATTTTCCCATTGCCCATGGAATTGCTGACACCCTACTTATCGAAATATGCAAATTTGATGACAGAAAAGCAATAGGTTTTTTTGTACATTTTATATATTTATGTATATGTATGTAAAATATTTACGTATCACAATAAAAATATATTTTTTTCGTCAACATTTATTGGCAATTGTTTAACATCATTAAGCAGCGTTTGCTGAAAAGTGGAATTTCCAGCTATCACAAAAACAATCTTTGCATCATCTGTTGGCTTTGGGAACACCTCGCTAAGATTAGCGGCATTGAGGCGATCTGGCACTGCGTCTTCCTTGTAATGAAGCTGTTTTCGGAAATGCGGACAATCAACTTTGCAACCGTTGACATGCATGTCGCACTGGGCATGCGCAACATAAATACGTTTGCGATAATTCCAATATCCCGAATATTTTTTTAGCCGGTCTCGGAAGTAAAGATGCTGCAGATCAGTGCAACAGATTAAATGGCATACACGGCTCATGTCATCCTCATTGTCAAGCACTTGTTCGACAATTGGCAAACTGGTCGCAATGGCTACACCTTGAGTTATTACATACAAATGTGTTGGCGTCGCTGCGTCATATTGGTAGTTGCCAATCGGACCGCGAAATTCTAATTCATCATCTTTACCAATTAGACTTAGAATACGTGTCATCGGACCGGCCGGTTTTAAGTTAACTAGAATTTTAAATTCCATGCCAACGGTGTCTATCCAAAAGGGGGAGTAGGGTCGTAAAAGCGTTGGCTGTTGGGGCGCACGCGCCATTATATGATGACCCGGTGGTAAATCTAAAATATATTTGTCACCCGGTGATTGTGTTGCGCACACGAAATGCAATTCAACGACTTCGTCAAGTTCCGTTGTGTGCGAAATTTTTGATAACAACTTAAACCTGTTGTAGTTGAATAGTATGTTTATTTTACCAGTAAGTAGAGCTTTTGCGCTCAGCTTAGGTTTGTTGTACAATATACAGTTAACACAACCATTACCACAACAATCTTCTTCATTAACAACAAACGCGTCGTCGCCAATTTCATTATCAGAAACCATCTCTGTAAAAAAAAATGAAAATAATAAACATTTATTTACATATATAATATTTCAAATACTTGATTCGACATCAATCATGATTAAACCATATGAAGATTGTGATAGCTTGGCTGATCAATGCTTTTATTCTATTTACCTGTGGCCTTGACTAGTTATTGTTTTATAATTATAAATTCTTTTATAAATGTTGAACATTTTTGATAAGAAACGGCACACCTGACATGAATATTTACATACATGGCGGCCTTGTTTTTAACGCGAACAGCTGTTGTTGCAGAAAAAAAAATGTGCAAAAGAGAGCTATACAACACTGACAAAAATACAAATAAAAAATAAACGATGCCGATTGTGGAACTGCGTCAGGATCGTGCGTTGGTGAACACCACTTTTGATGGTTATAAGCTCTCTCTGGATCCCGTGCCGGTGTTGCGACAAGAATTAAAAACTAGTCCGCTAAAATTAGAGGCGAGTTCCGATCAGTACTCTCTGCTACATGCGGAATTGTTTTCCATGCAGAATCTTCTGCAGGCAGATCCATGGGCCCGCAATATAAGCTACTTTGTAAATCGGCAGCATGAAATTGTTTGCAGCCGATATGATGAAAAATTTGGACGCGCCCAGTTACAGTTCCAATTTCGTGTCGATCAGAGCGCTTCCGAGGAACCCCGACGCGACGGCGATTATAACTACTCAATGCGTTTCATTTCTGAGAACTGGTGTTTACTCTGTGATGGCATCAATACAGTATATTTGCTGCATACTGGCGACCGGCTTAAAGCGGCCGAATGGAAAATTGTATCACAGACAAGCATTGACGTTAAATCAGAACTGCGCGGTTTCTTGTTGTATGATGCACGGTTGGATATTATAGAAGAGCATAAACAGATTTCGTTGGCATTGGGTCACGTTGCTCGCACAAAAAACGATCAAGGTGGTTGTCAACATTACATGCAGATATATTGGGCTAGGTGGCAACAAGAGACGGAAGGGTGGCGGTTTGAGATATGCGAAACGTTAGAGGGTAAAGGTTCGATCTACTATTGCGCATTTGAACCACGCGGTCAATCACTGATTGTATGTTCGAATCGTAAGCTGCTTATGCTGGCACAACGGCAAGTAATAGAAGCAGAAGCAGAGAATGTAAACAAGTCTGCGGCGAAAGCATTGGCGAACACAACCGGCACTGACACTATCTATAGTTGGATTCAGAATGATGAAGATATTGTACTTAAGTTTCCTTTGCCACCGGGCGGTGAACGAAGTGATTACAACATAAAGGCAACAAAACAAACCTTAGAAGTCTATTATGCTGATAATAAGTTACTAGACGATACACTGTACGGTGAAATTGATAATGATTTGACCACTTGGACTATTGAAGACAGTCACTTGCAAATTCTACTTGTTAAACAGGAAGCCTCTGTGTCGTGGCCATCGCTACTCTTAAATGGTAGCGAAGCAAAAAAAGAGAGCAGCGAGTCGATGCCTCTAGAGCGACAACCCATTGTCAATTTGGAAACACCCATCGAAGATTGTGATTTGCTTATGGACGTTCCGGACGGTGACGAAGTATTGCTGGGTAAGACGTGTTTTTTTGTTTGTTTTGTTAACCGAAAAAAATCATGTTTTTTCCATGCACAGAACGTTTTAACCTGCCATTGAAGCAGGCAACACATACCGTGCTACTCGGTTCGACGAAGCCACTCTTTAGCACAACACTACGTCCCGGTTTCCCACCTGCGTTAGTGACGCGACAAGATGTCGACGCTTCGTTATGGCTGCAACACTATTACCCAAGCAAGCCGTTGGAGTGGAATCTACGACATGAAGGCAATTTGCATGCATTTGCTTATGTACAGGCCTCCAAACAGCAAAAGAAGTTTACCGACTGCGCACCCGACATGAGCTACGCCGTTATATGCGAGTCTTACCGACATATATTTCTTTACAAAAGCAGACATGATACAGCTAATGGTCTTCGGAAACGTAATGGACCTCAAGTCTCGATCGGCAAACAGCACATGGTCACTCTAGATGAACAGGTGGGTGAGGTATTAGGCATGTCCACGGCACTGGGAGTTGTAACGGTGTTAACCGAATCTTTCATACTTCATTTACAAATAGAGTAGCTGTCATTTTTAAATAAAAATCAATGGACAAACATGCTTCACAATTTAAATTAAAGAAACTTTTGTGACGAAAACAGTGCTGTCTTATTACCCTTTTTTGGACTGATCTGTTCTCTTAGAACAAGTGTGTGAAAGCGTAATACATATACATTTGTTTTAGTAATAAATTTCTTTTTATACAATAGGGATAGTAAGATGAACTTTCAAATTCCTTAATCGCATATTAAGGATATTTGGTATGTGAAGTTCGTTAAAAGAATATTGAAAAGCTTGTGTATGATATCCAATTAATTTAGTCTTCGTTATCTGAATACCAAACCAGATGGTCCTCGTAAAACTTAATTACCATTTGTGGTATTTTAACGTTTACTGTTGCTGCTGGCAACATCTCCGGCTGATGAACGCCCTTGAATTGAATTAAGAACGTCAAACATCCACTGATATCTGTAGCTCCTAGGATCTTCTCAGCCTCCAGACCCTTATCAAAACCATTCTCATCCTGCGAACCTGTGAATCAAGATGTTTCGATTTGTTTTCACCATCATTTTTCTCGACCAACTTACGTTTGTTGCCGGTTGAGCTTGAGCATCCACTGGTCTCTTTAGTAGATTTATTGCTGCTGGTTGGACGATTAAGCTCAAGCTCGAATTCTTTAATCAATTCTTGGCAATCTAAATTGTGCTCAGGTTCCCAAGTATTTTCCGAATTAGGATAATCTTTCCATTTCAACAGATACTCAACCCTCCCTTTTTTGACGCGTCGATCGACAATACGCTCCACCAGGAACTCCTCTTTTTCTTTAGCACCATCATTTCCCTTAATTTTGACCTTCTTTTCCATTTCCGTAATTTTTGTCTATAATTTTTCCACTAGTCTGGAACTATTTTGACTGAAAAATTCAGAAAATCTGAGTTGGATTTTTTAAAAACTAGAACTTCAGATAAGTTTTGTTGACAACTGACAACTTTAAGCTTTAAAAACAGTAAAACAGTAAAACGAAATATTTTCAGCAGAGTTTAACCGTCGCTACAAATTTTAAAAGTAATGTTTAAAAAAGTTGTGTCAACTTTTTTTTTGCAGAGTTGCAACGGTCGTTTGACAGTTTTTAGTCTGTTGGCAACATCCCAATGGCCCGGGCCATAGAGGTGGAGAAACATCGATTTTCGGGTGCATCGATGTTTTCGATGTTTTTAATAAAAACATGATGATGCCATCTGCACGGGAAGATTTGATGTTAGTTGCCGTTTTATTTTCTTAAAATGGAAATGTTTTCTCTTGTTGGGGTGGTGTTGCCTGGAAGTATTATTTCGCGCCAAAAATCGGTAAGTATGTGTTGGAAGTGTAGTCACAACTGCCGCCCACAATTCCTTAGTCGTCTACGGTTTCAGCCAACACCACCAAATAAAAACCCTAAATATTAACTAAGTATTATTTATTTATAAGAAATATAATACAGATTTGTACTTACAATTCCTCTTCTTGAATAATCAGGGATGTGTTTGAAAATCATCGATGTTAGCATCGATGTTTCTCCACCTCTACCGGGCCAGCGTGTTACCAGAATGTTAAAAGTCGCCTTGTCGACTTGGTGCATGGCTGCCAACTTAGAGTTTTTCCTCCTAAATTTAGGGGGATTTTGAGTTGAATGTGGTTTTTTTAGGGATGCTATATTTTTAGATCTTACGTAAAATGTAACAATAAAAATTAATATTTTATTTGATTTATAATGATAAAATTAATTTAGGGGAATTAAAAAAAAAAATTATTGAAATTATTGATTGTTTAGTTACAGTGTGATAGCAGTTTGCTAACAGTTGCGGTGTTCACGCATTTGTCGTTAACCTATAAGTCTATGAAAAGTTAAATTGCCAACAACAAAATGCACAGGCCAAATTTTCATACAGATTCATAGACCCCGAGGCATGTTGTTAGTTAACGTATGGAAGTATGAAAATATGAAAATGGAAATTTTTAGTTATTTTCTATGAAAAAATGGCTGTACTTTCGGAAGATTTAAGTCTTAAAATGACGTACGTTGTTATGTCACCTTACTCAACACAGACCATTACATTGCCAATTTCACTCCATATAACTACCTTTGTAAAGAATACTCTTATGTTAGAAGCAATCACACAACACATACAACTTTTGCATCAAAATGAAATTTTTTGCTCTTCGACTTCGTCACTGGATGACACAATTGTATGTGATCATTGTCGTCTATAAATTCATCCAATTTTTACTCAATTTCTCCCTCAAGACCTACATCTATGCAAACTTGTATTACAATTAGTTAATTATTTCTATATTCATGCATAAATAAACATAATTCCCTCCTAGAAACTAAATTACGCACATAAACTGATTTATTTAATATTCAAATGATTTTTAACGTTTTTTCGTGTCATTTTAAATTTATTTCAATTATTACGCTCAATTGGCGCAATTAAATTTTTCGTTTGTTTATATAAAAAGAAGAGAACTCACAACTTTAACGAGACTGTCTGTACACGCTTTTGCATCGTTAACGTTCATATTTTCATACATTCATAGATTAACGACAAATGCGTGAACACCGCAAATGCAATACAAGAATGTTAAATTTAAGTTTGCAAATGAACTGACGTATGTTTGCTTGAAATAATACTATCACATAAGTCACTTCAATAGTAAATACTTAATTTCGGATTTAACAGATAGCAGTTCGCTAACAGTACAATACAAGAATGTTAAATTTAAGTTTGCAAATGAACGGACGTATGTTTGCTTGAAATAATACTATTACATAAGTCACTTCAATAGTAAATACTTAATTTCGGATTTAACAGATAGCAGTTCGCTAACAGTGCAATACAAGAATGTTAAATTTAAGTTTGGAAATGAACTGACGTATGTTCGCTTGAAATAACACTATGACATAAGTCACTTCAATAGTAAATACTTAATTTCGGATTTAACAGATAGCAGTTCGCTAACAGTGCAATACAAGAATGTTAAATTTAAGTTTGCAAATGAACTGACGTATGTTTGCTTGAAATAATACTATTACATAAGTCACTTCAATAGTAAATACTTAATTTCGGATTTAACAGATAGCAGTTCGCTAACAGTGCAATACAAGAATGTTAAATTTAAGTTTGGAAATGAACTGACGTATGTTCGCTTGAAATAATACTATGACATAAGTCACTTCAATAGTAAATACTTAATGTCGGACTTAACAGAGGTTTTACAGATGTTGGGAAATTGTATAAAAAGGGCGATGCAAAGTGTTAAATCGCAGTCGTGTCGCTGCTGCGGGGGTGTGATGACGTGTCTGGACCCGGTCTCTGCTGATGCTGTTGTTGCTGATGCATATGTAGTCATGGTTGTTGCATGTGATGTTGCTTATATTGTTGTTGCTGTTGCATATATTGTTGTTGTTGCATATGTGGTTGTTGTTGCTGCTTATGTTGTTGTTGTTGTTGTTGCATATGTTGTTGTTGTTGTTGCATATGTTGTTGTTGTTGTTGCATATGTTGTTGTTGTAGGTTTTGTTGTTGTTTTGTTGTTGTTGTTGTTTTGTTGTTGTTGTTTTTGTTATGTTGTTGTTATGTTGTTGTTATGTTGTTGTTATGTTGTTATGTTGTTGTTGTTGTTATGTTGTTGTTTTGTTGTTGTTGTTATGTTGTTGTTTTGTTGTTGTTGTTTTGTTGTTGTTGTTATGTTGTTGTTGTTATGTTGTTGTTATGTTGTTGTTGTTATGTTGTTGTTATGTTGTTGTTGTTGTTATGTTGTTGTTATGTTGTTGTTGTTGTTATGTTGTTGTTGTTGTTATGTTGTTATTGTTGTTATGTTGTTGTTGTTATGTTGTTGTTGTTATGTTGTTTTTGTTGTTGTTATGTTGTTGTTGTTGTTGTTATGTTGTTGTTGCTGTTGTTGTTATGTTGTTGTTGCTGTTGTTGTTATGTTGTTGTTGCTGTTGTTGTTATGTTGCTGTTGTTGTTATGTTGCTGTTGTTATGTTGTTGTTGTTATGTTGCTGTTGTTGTTATGTTGCTGTTGTTATGTTGTTGTTGTTATGTTGTTGTTTGTTTTATGTTGTTGTTGTTGTTGTTGTTGTTATGTTGCTGTTGTTATGTTGTTGTTGCTAATGTTTTGGTTGTTGTTGTTTTTGATGTTGTTGCTAATGTTTTGGTTGTTGTTGTTGCTAATGTTATGTTGCAATTATGTAATTTTGAAAAATCGACACCAAATTTGCGCATCACATAAGACACTTTAATATTTAAGCGATAAATTGCCGTGTGTGGCGTGTGAATTTATTTAGGTGGATTTTAGGGTTTTTTGGTTAGCGCTTAGGGGGAAAAATTATTGAAAGTTGGTAACACTGACTTGGCGGATATCCGCTTGAAATAGGTGATGCTATGAGTCAATTCAATTGTATATTCTTCATTTCGGAGCTTTTCATGGTTTTACAGAATTTTTAAAATGGCATAAAAAGCACGTTGGAAAACTTAAAAAAAAAGTAGAGCTGCGTGATGAAAAACTTTAACATTTCAGAGTCGTGAGAACTTTTTGATAAAAAAAATGGGCATGGCACCGCCCACTTGTTGAGTTGGCATGAAAAAAAACGAAACGATTCAGTACTATTCTTGGAGTTTTCGCTAATTTTTCGAGATATTCGGACTTCAAGTTCCCATACATTCGGAGAAAATGTGTAAGTACACCAGTAGTGCCACTTTCACATCTTGCTACAATTAAATAATAACTAAAAAAATTTGTTATTGGTTAGCATCAAGGCGATGACGTCCAATAATAAGAAAATGGGAAAAAGCTTTGAACATTATTGAAAATAGTCAGAATTCCTGCTGTCCGCTGTTTCAGGTTTGCTCTCGGAGTCAAATCTCACAAACAACTGATTTGGCAACACTGCCGCAAGAGAACGAATCTCTCTCATTTGATAATTTTTTTTTTACATAAATAGCGCGCAGTTGTTGACTCGACATTTCAAAGTTTTTTTGGAATTTGTACGGAATTATTGTTCATTGAGTAGTGCCGCATGGCAGGTGTATTTGTTGTCTAAACTATACTTGGTGTGGAATAATTTTAGCGCGTCGACATCATCCGATTATTACAAAAAGAGGTGAAAATCGGGCTCAAGTAAATAATCAAAAAAGAAAGGTGTTCCTGGCGAAGAAGCAAAATACAAATAGGAAAGCAGTCATCATTGTACGAAGGGTGGAGCCAAGTAGAAAAGCGAAAAGAAGGCTCAATAGAATAAAAACGGACAGTATTGTCGGTTTGTTGTATAGTCCAGTTGGTCCGCCGGCATCGACAATAGAAACCCAACGACCGTCGTATTTATCGTGAACATTGAAACCCAACGCTGAGCAAGCTAAAAGCTTTGTTATTGTTTTTTTTTTTTTTACAATTTGTTGCTGTGTGTGGTTTTCATTCTGTTTTTTTTTGTTTTTAAATCGTCGGTTTTTGGTTGGTGTGGCCGATCTCAACATACACAAATAGCGTCTCTACCCAAGTACGCGGCTAATTAGAAAATTTGTGTTTATTCGAATTTCAAGAACAAATTAAAAGTGTTAATAAAGATTTGAAAATCGACAAAAATAAGAAAAACATTGAATTTAAGTTGCGTTTGATTTCATTTTGTTACACAATTTTAAGCAAGAGAGTGACGGTGACGCAAATAAAAATAAAAGAAACCTAAAAAGACGAGAATAGCAACAACGAAAGCAGGTCAATTTTATTTGTGTCAATTTCCGCGACGTTCAGGGGCGCAGGATACAGAATCAGCTGAACGCTGCAGCAGCGTTATTGTCGCGTGTTGGTGTATTTACAGTTTGTACGAAGTCAAACTCACGTGGCGGCTCATCTGCTGTTGTCATTTCGGCATTATCAGCAACGTTGCTGTTGACACACTCACGCACACGCGCGTTTTCCTATAGTGTGCACACACACGCACATTTCCACTAACAGTCGGTAAGTTTCAAATTCAATTGAATTCAAACTTTTTTTTTTTTTTTTGTTTTTAAATACTTTTGTTTTATGCATAAATTTGACCATATGCCTCAATGTAAAAAAAAATTCCCAATTAGCTCAATTATTATATGTATGTATATGTATGCATGTATATAAGTGCCAGACCGATATGCATACAGTTGCGGTCAAAAAAATAATAGTGCCGCTAATATTGATGTGTGATCCTCATGATTTCAATAAACCAAAATTGTTCTAAATGGTGGATTTTCTAATAGGATACAACAGAAAAAAACTTATTGAAACGACTAATATAGAGGCCCAGATCTTAACATAACTAAGAATTCGTTCGAGCACTGGTTACTATTTTTTTGACCGCAACTTTAAGTCTATACTGTAGAAACGATCGTAGAGAATATGGTATACATTTGTTTGTTTGTTGTTGACTCACGTCAACACAGCAGCGCAGCATAGCAAAATACATTTTGTTTGTTGTTAACTGCTTGAATCTTCTTTATAGCCAATGCTATTTTAAGATATTTATGAAAGTACCACACCTCTTGGACCCGCTCCCTGGAATCGTATTTTATTCCTCTGATATTTGTTGATATGCATCATCTGTTGATCTTGTCTCGTGTTGTTGATAAGCAGTCACTTTTTCTTGTGCCATTTTTGGCATTACTTAATTAAATTTCACAATTACTGTCAGTCAATTTGTTTGATTTGTTTTCTACACTTTGATGTGTAATTACTTTTATCTAATATTTGCATTTTCAAGCCTTTTTTTTTTGTGTTTGTCATTGCGTGACTTGCATTTCTCTTCAACTTGTGTGTATGTATGTAGTTCAAATTGATAGATTTTCGCAACAGAAAAAAATGAATAAACTGTTATTTTTAATTACACCAAAGCTGGTTTACTCCAGGAGTACATGTTTTTGATCAATTAGTAAAGATCATTAAGAAACAACAACATGCTTTTAAAAATGAAATTAGTTGTTTTTCATTGCTAGAAATTTTGCAAGAAAGGATTTTTCAGCTAAAAAAACATTTCTCATATAAGATAGAAAGAGAGAGAGAGAGAGAGAGAGCTACTAGTGTCAGCGTACTAAAAATTAAAGGTCTAATTCGTCAAACAGACCGAAATTGAAACGGACTGTCGGCATTGTCTAAATCGATATTTTTTTTTTATCGAAACTTCGTTCTAAAACATGTATACTAAAACTTTACGGCAAACGAAATATATTATTAACTTCAATTAGGGTGACAAATATACAAAAAAAAAAAAACGAGCATATACACAATAACGAAACGGTAATTTAATCGTTAGTATGTGCATATAATATGATTTTAATAATTGAAGTGTTCTAGAATGACATAATTATTGTAATTTTACATCAGTACGGCACATAAATATATATATTTTTTTTCCATTTCTACAAGTATTTGTGTCCGTGATTTTGTGTGTATTTTTTTTTTTTGTTTTTCCATTTTTTATTTAATTGGTTGGTCAAGTATGTGCCTCACACACAAATGACCTTGACATTCGATTCGATTTTATTTTTTGTTGATGTGCTTCCTCGTTGTTTCATTTGTTTCCACGTTCGGCTGTTCGGTTGTTCATGCATGCATATTTATGCCTTACACTGTTTTACGCTTAATTGCATACTGGCAGCAGTCATTTCACTCACTCATTGCTCATTTCTGTTTGTCATCTCTTTTTCTCGCTCTTTCTGCGTTGTTGTTATTATTATTATTATTGCTAGCTTCCATGGCGTTTCCTTGCCCACTGTTGCGCGTTAGTAAAGAAATCACATAAAGCACATTTAACATCATTTTTATTGTCACATATTCATCTCAAATACATAAAAAAAATCAAAAGTAATGATTAAGCTTCAAGAAACGTGACTGAGAGAAGTGAGACTGAGAACCGGTTTCATCATCGGCGTCCGTCATTATACGGCAGCATGCGAGCGATGGCGCGCTCAAGCTCTGAACAAACACTCGTGATCATGTTGTTAAGCCATGGTCGGACACTATTTTTTTTTTATTCATACTAACTTTTTGTGTCTCATAATTATAATCGTCATCATTATTGTGCGTCAATTTGCTAAAAATCGAATCAAATACCATGATTTTGCTTATTTCATTTTTAGATTTCTGTATAAAAGCTTATTGTTTTTTTTTTTTTTTTTTGGTTTTTAATACAGAACTTGTGGTGGTGCGTCATAAACATTCAACTTTTCGGAATTAGATAAAAAGTACATACAAATGTGTAAATAAAAGCAAAAAAAAAAAAAATAATTATTGTACATACACATGTGTGCGTGCGTAATTAAAATGTGTGTTATATGGCGCAGTCATGGTTGAGTTTACGCTCGCTGACTGACGTCGCTTTTTTTAAACAATTGAAAAAATAACAACAAAAAACGCAGTATCTCTAATCGTATTGTTTAATGTACATAATGTTTGTTTTTTATGAAGAAATCAGTTGAAAGAACGCAAATAATTCAAAAATTGTGTTCAATCTATTGTTTGTTTGTTTATTTGTTTGTTCGTCAATTTATCGCTATTTCACAACGTGTGAAATTTAAGTGATATCTTGTTATTATATAAAGTGACGTCACAAATGAGTGAAACCGTGCCAGAAAGTATCTATTGCAAAAAATGTAGATATCATTGTGAGTTTGCAAAAAATCGTCTTCATTTGTTGATTTTTTTTGGTTTTTTTTTTTTTTTGCCATATAGAACTTTGTAGAATAAGAGCTTATAAAATATATACATATAAAAAAATATGTTCATAGATTTCTAACAGATTTCGGTTTGTGTAGTAGCAAGTAGGATGAAAAATTAATATATTTTGTGAGAAATAGTTGATAAAACGTTAAGTGACTAATATGTGATGGAACTCTAATCATCTTTAATTACGTGAAACTATTTTATAAAACATATCGTAAATGCAGAATCAGGACACGATTTTGATTATCTGATATCAAATAAAGAAATTAAGTATCAATAAAGATTACAAATGTATATTAAAAAGAAATTATTAATAATATTAGGAACTAATTTACGTATGACGAAACGTACGGACGGGCGATCACACAGACAGGCTACGATAAGATTTTTTTTTTAAGAAAAGCTTACATATTGCAGATTTGTAAGCTTTTTGAGTTAGTCATGCGATAAAAACAAAGCGCGATTTGTGAATTACAAATTGAATGCGATCTGGGGAGACGACAGAGCGACGACCATGATTTATGGCACAACTGTTTTAGCATCTTATTTTTTGTCTGATTTTTAATTAAATTGAATTGATGTTAATAAGCAAAAATAGTTACTCATGCAAAGCTGTTTGTGGTTTTCGAACTTGTCATTAAGCTTGAACAAAACAATGTAAAAATTAATTAAAAAAAGGAGAAAACAACAGTTGTTGTAAAAAACGGCATAAATGAGCGCGTAGGGTATTTCGTAGTCGCTTACTTTAGACTGCTGTGCATTGTTGATGTTTCACTCTGATTGGCATTTTTTGTGACTTTTTTACGCTCTCTTGCTTGCGTTCGCTCTTTCGCTTCTCTCTTTTGCTCTCTGTCTCATTGTGTGTTTGTAAACAATATCTTTAACTTTTTGCGTCTTTGCTTTGTTGTGCATCGTTATTTATTTTTATTTATTATAATAATTTTTTTTTTTGATATTCTTCGCACTTGTGTAAATCCCAATAAGTATAATTCTGCTTAGAACATCATTGATTTTAATGCGTTCGTCCGTCCGTCCGTCTGACTGTCTGTCTATGCATTTTTTTGGCAAACCCAAAACATACTCTTGAAATTTTTTTTTTCTCTTCATATAATTCATATATGATCTAAAAATATTGCATGGGCATAGCCAGAGCCTATCCATCACTACTTGAACTCATCTGTTGGCCTCAACTGTAGCCGAAGAATCTTGATGACAATAAACAATACTCTCTTTTAATAAATTGTAATCTTTATAACTAATAAATTATTAAATAAAAAACTATCTTGCAATTTCTAGGTGTTTATAAATTTTATCATCTATGATAAACTTTATGCCGTGTTTCAACATTATTTGCCTTTACAATATTGCCTGTAAAGTCTAAAGGCGTTGAGAGTAATGTAACCAACCTTCTTGATGATTTACAAGCGCTTAGACACATTTCATTTACGTTCTCTTGATTTGTTTTCATCATACATTGATAAGATTGTTAAAACGCATGAAAATAATTACGTAAAAAACAAAAAAAGAATCATATTTATTTTGTTTAGAGTATCATAACACTTACATTTGAGTGTGATAAGTGCGCTGAGAGTGTGTATGCTCTTTAAATGTTTATCTGTTGAAGATTTTTTACTTTTGAAGATTTGAAATTTATCTAATCGTTGGCACATGTTGGTTTCCATTCAGGAACTTCGGCATTCCTATAAATAGCATACATTTTATTCTTTGTCCAAACTTTCAACGTTATCAAATTAAATCACGATTGTAAATTGTCCGAAACAATATTGTTTTTTGTTTGATTTGTGCAAACAGGCCCAATCGATCACTCTAAGCTAAATAACTAACGGTGTGGGTCTCTATGCCAAACCGAATCTATGTGCACTTTCATTGATTGTAATAACTTTTAAATGAATCAACGATCCAACCAACAAATCGTTGATATCTCGAGTCCCATTTCCTCTTGTGCTCTCGCTAACTGATTTACGATGCAACGTTTTTTTGGCCATATTGGCAATGCTGGCTCGTCGTGGCACTAGTTTAAAGGTTTATACATATAAGAGGTAATCTTTATAGTGCAATAAATCAAATGGAATACCCAATATAATACAAATAATAAAGTAATATTGAAATCTATAAACAAAAAAAAATTATTAATAAAAACAAAAGAAAAAAGTTTACGTTTCGGTCATGTCGAATATTCAATGCACTTTAATGAATCGTCTAGATTGATTTTCATAGATTTCCTCACATTTAAAACAGACACAAATACATATGTGTGTATGCAGATACATGTATCTATTTACAAAACAAAAAACAAAAAAACACTCAAGTTCCTTCAGACACATAGCTAACAAACTACTCCAAACAGACAAAAGTATCGACCGAGTCGAAAGAGCTCTCGATTTATGTTTGTATCGCATTATTTTTTGAGGATTTCTTTAATATATTTTTATATTTGTGTCTAAGTTAAATATAATAAATTTCATGAAAATAATTATTATAGCACTTAATAGTTCAAGTGGCCAGCCCGGATAGCCTGTTAAGGTGAGGTGTGCACTTGTTAGATCAGCGATATTTTCGGTGCGGTGCGGTACTGTGTCGTTGGCCGTTGGTTAACAAATTCCTCTTGCGGTGTTTGGTGGCGATCGGCTCCATTGTTGTGTCTCGTCCGTCTGGCTGTCCGTTCAGTCATTAAATATCATGATCAGTTCGGCCAGTTGGTGTATTAGTCGACATTCGAACGTTAAGCGACAAAAACGTGTAAAGAAAATTGAATAAAAAAGTTTAAAAAAAATTAAACAAATTACTTTTGAAATAAAACAAACGACAATTAAAATTCATATACGAAATAAGTGAAGAAAGTTTAAAAAGTTTATTCAAGTAAATTTTTTTTTTTTATTATTCAATATTTTTTTTTTTGCGTTCTTTTAATTGACAACTTGCAGGTAATTGTTGTAACATTTGTTTAGATCATTCTTTAACAACTCAGAGATTCTTGATATTTTTTGGTACACATTAATTTTATATTTTTTGTGGTTTTTTTTTGTTTATTGATTTTGTTAAAGGGCAGCAAGCGCTCTAGTAGGGCTCCAGTTATCACTCTTTGAAGATGATACTGTTCACTTTGAGTATTATGGTGCTATTACTCTGGTCTCATATAAATAAGCTGGTCTTGAACATTGTTAAGGCTTTATACACAAGATCTACAATAATTTCTTGCCAACTCGGAATGAGAGCGTTCAGTTGCTGTTTTCACTGTGCCTTAGATTATGCTGTGTTAGGATAACTTATTAAGGAGCGATCTCTTACAATCGCTTGGAGCACTTTTACTGCCAATATTCGTTTGTTAGAACGTGTTTCTAACGCAAATTATCGCTACTTTTTTCATTATTTTTGTTCGCTTATTAAAGTAAGATGTCTTTAAATTGATAATATGAACATATGTTTGTTTGCATTACTTTCGCACACGCTTCGTGGCTAAATAGATTTTAATATATGAGCTATCGTTCGATTTATAGTGATAAATAAACGTCGAATAAAGAGTGACAACATTATCAAAAAAGCAATTCTCGGGTTATACCATATATGATAAGACAGTATTTAAAATTCACGTACGTTCTGATATAAATAGTTAGATAGTTTTGTATTTAATTTATTATTAAATTTAGCATGTCAAAAAATCTGCAAATGGTAGAGTATGAAATATTCGATAATGCCAGAAGTTGTTACTGATTTTGTTTTTTTCTTTGCATATGATTTGATTTCATGTGCTGAGAGTACATTCATATGTATATAAACGAAAAATGCTCGTGCAGGTGTGTGTGTGTGTGTGTGTGTGCACATTATTATCGCGGTACATTTCCTAAAAAGAATGCTTATCAGTTAATTGTGAAGTGTATTAAAGTGTTATAAATCTTATGTGTTGATGTGATTTTCTTAAGTTGTAAATTCAGCGCGACAGACGACTTTGAATGAGAATGAATAATCTCATTTTATTAACTAAGGGTTTCAACTTTAATTTTAGTTGAAAAAAGGTTGTTTTTTTTTTAAATTTTTTTATTACATTTTGTATTAATTTTACAAGAGGCAGAGCGAGAGGTTCGTTTTATATTATATTATAATTAAATATTGATGTATTAAAATGTTGTAAAAGTGAGTTGAAGCCGGTGGGTTCATTTAGAATATTCTTATTGTTGTTGTTGTGCTTGTAAATGTTGTTGTCACAGCTGCAATTAATATGAAATTTTCACAAGATTGCTTTTAAACGCCAAAAAAAAAATTAGTTGAGTATGTGTGTGTGTGTGTGTGTGTGTGTGTGTAAGTGATAGATGGTTTGTAGCGGGTATTGATTTAAGTGATAGTGATAGTGAATGAGTGCGTTGAGTTGAACAGTTATATTTGTTGTAGGATATCAACTTTACATATGTGTATGTATGTACATACAATGTAAACAATTCGACCGACAGCTGTGAAAGAAGTGTGCTTTTAAAATGTTGCTTGTTGTCTCTCAACACAAATGCAACGCGGAGATCGTTAGGGGGGGTGGGGGTGTTGTGTCAATTTGTAGCTATGGTCATTGGAAATGAATAACTGTATATTTGCTATATTCTTGGCATGAATTTCCAATTTGATGGTTTGAAACAAACAAAAAAAAAAAAACAAACAATAACTTTTTTTTGAAATAAATTTCTATAAATTAAAAAAAAAAAATAAATTCAAAATTTTAACAACAATCTACCTTTCTCGCTCTTGTCACATGCACTTGCTTGCTCTCTCTCTTAATCGTGCAGAGCCATGGGTCTACTTAGCGAAGGCAGCCCACTTTCCTGGGAGGAGACAAAAGCACTGGCGAATCATGTACGCGAACATGGCATAAATCAGTTCATAAATCTATACCACAGACTCAAGGATCGCCAGGGTGATATACTTAAATGGGGTGACGAGGTCGAATATATAATCGTACGTTTCGATGATGATGAGAAAGTTGCACGTGTCGCGCTTAAGGCACCAGAGCTGCTCGCCGAGCTAAACGAAAAGGAACTGGCCGATCCGAAGGGCGTGAAATCATTGTGGCGTCCCGAATATGGCGCCTACATGATCGAGGGCACGCCGGGCAAACCATTTGGCGGCTTAATGGCACACTTCAATCTTGTCGAGGCTAATATGCGCTATCGCCGCGAAGAGGTTACCGAACTGTTGGCCGCCAACGAATGCGTTATGTCGATAACAAACTTTCCACGACTGGGTGCGCCCAATTTTACCTATCCCATTTATGCACCCAATCCTAATGATCCGAAGAGCTCAGCCAAGTCATTGTATTTCCCTGATGAGGCCATCTTTCCGGGTCATCCGCGTTTCAAGACGCTCACACGAAATATACGTATGCGACGCGGTGAAAAAGTATCTATCAAGCTGAAGGGTGAGCACATGTCTGATCTCTGACTGATATCACAAGAGTCTGACGAATAATAATAATAATTGTTCTCTTTCTTTCGCCCACAGTCTTCAAGGATAAGCAAACACAGTTGCCAGTCGCGGGCGCACCACCCGGCGAACCCGATGTCGTGCTACTCGATGCCATGGGCTTTGGCATGGGCTGCTGTTGTCTACAGTTAACATTCCAGGCGTGCAACATAACGGAGGCACGCCGCCTCTACGACCAACTGGCGCCATTGTGTCCCATTATGCTAGCGCTAACCGCCGCCTCGCCCATCTATCGTGGTTACTTAACGGAATCGGATTGCCGTTGGAATGTGATAAGCTCATCGGTCGATTGTCGCACCGAAGAGGAACGCGGCAATGTGCCGCTTAAAGAGAATAAATTTCGTATTGCCAAGTCGCGTTACGACTCAATTGATTCGTATTTGTCGCCAGAGGGTGCCAAATACAACGATGTGCCGCTGACCTACGACGAGTCTGTGTACAAACGTCTGATCGAAGGCGGCATCGATCATCTGTTGGCGCAGCATGTTGCGCATTTATTCATACGTGATACTGTCTCGCTGTTCAGCGAAAAAGTGCATCAGAACGATGAAGAGGACACCGATCACTTTGAGAACATACAGTCGACGAATTGGCAGACAATGCGCTTCAAGCCGCCGCCGCCGAATTCATCGATCGGTTGGCGCGTTGAATTTCGACCGTGCGAAGCGCAAATCAGTGATTTTGAGAATGCAGCCATTGTTTGCTTTGTTGTGCTGCTAACGCGTGTGATACTCTCCTATCAATTGAACTTCTTGACGCCTATCAGTAAGGTAAGTCAAACTGACTGACTATTGTGTGCTAAATGGCAATAAAACAACAATTATATTGTCCATTTTCAGGTTGATGAAAACATGCAAACTGCACAGAAACGTGATGCCTGTCGCAAGGAGAAGTTTTGGTTCCGCAAATCATCGAAATCCGCTGAGCAACGCGCACAGAATGGCAAGAAGAATGGGAGCACACTGAACGGCAGCGGCGCAACAACAAATGGTCAAACAAATGGCACCAATGGCACGGCAAATAGCAATACGGATAGCGATCATACGGACACCGATGATGAGGAGCAAGAGCTGTTCCAATTGTTGACCATCAATGAAATCTTCAACGGCAAGGTATGCAACACAGTTAGTAATCAAAAAATCAATATCGATAGAAAAAAATTCTTAATTTGCTTGTGTTCGTTCATAGACTGGCGTTTTTCCTGGCCTAGTGCCGCTCATACGTAGCTATCTGCAATCGATGGAGGTCGACACTGATACGCACTGCACCATTGAACAGTATCTACGCTTTATACAGAGGCGTGCTTCCGGCGAGCTTGTCACAACGGCAACATGGATGCGCGAGCAGGTTCTCAATCATCCCGAATACAAGTGAGCAGTGTTCTACATTGGCAGATTCAACATAGAGCTGCCTTTATATAGATTATGACTATACTAACTAATAATTGTTTTTTCGTTGTGACTTTTAGGGAAGATTCGATCGTTACAGAGCGCATCAATTATGATCTGCTGAAGAAGGTACAGGCGCTACAAGAGGGCAGACTTATCGAGCCGGCGCTACTCGGTCAGGGAAATCATTCCAAGACGAAAGATTTCATTCCACCAGCGTTACAAAAGCATCTGGCCAAAAATGGCTGTTGCGAAGACAAATGATGGCCCACGACAGCTGGCACTGGAGCTGGAGCTGTGCGTCCATCATTTTCAGCATCAGCAGCAGCAACAGCAACAACATTGCTACTTCAAACACTATGTTGGCCCCCATTCGTCGCTCACAAATGCCGACGGCAAAGAAGATTATCAATATTATTTAAATAATAGTAATTAAAGTTATTTTATACATCATCGGTTGCAACTCACCATAGCACACAGACACGGACTCACACACGTACGCACGCACGCGGTCACACAAATAAGCATATACCTAAGCACTTGTGCACATAAATTTACATATGTACACCCGCTAGCAAGCTAGCTATTTGTCACATTGGTTTGGATATATAAATATATAAATATTTGTAAAGGGCACGACGGGGGCGTATTGCTGCGTTTGCCAAATGACGTTTGTTGTCATCGACCGACACCGTTGGGCCGAGCCGAACCGAGCCGCCGCCTTACTTAGGCGTCGGCTGATGCTATGGCAAACGAGTGAATGAATCAAGTATAAAGGGCACATGAAAGCGCTGGGGGGTGACATAGCAGCCAGCAGGAGCATCCACAGCCATACTTGCAGAAAAAGCAAAATAAGCTAACTAAAAAGTGCTTGTTGTTGAATTGATACCTGGCACGCCGGTCAGCGCATGGCAACCAATTGCATAAAAGGCACACATTACTTTTAAAAATAATCATTACTGTTTTTATATTATTATTTTAATTTAATTTATGACATGCCGACTTCAGAGTGTTACTCATACTGTGTGTATAATACGCAAAGCGTTTAAGCAAAAAAGTAAAAAAAAAAAACAAAAACAAAAATTGAAAGATAAATGATAAATGATTAATCAAAAGAATAAAACAAGAGAGAATTAATAAAAACTAATAGTAAATAATAAAAGGGTTTAAAATTTATGTAGTTGAAATGAATCATAGCAATATACTATATACATACCTGGACCTATTCTTCGCGCCAAGTTTAATTTTTTTTTAGACTCAGCAGAGTCTAGGGACATTGTTTTATTTATATAACTATTAAAAGCGCCGTCAATTTTTCAAAACGAGCTCTTCCTTTTGGAGATTGTTGTATAATGTTTGTTTTTTTAAGATAATTCGAAAGTTGAACGTGTGCGTGAAGGCTGCAAAAGACGCCATTGGCGTGTGATAGAACTAAATCAGAGTAAAATTGTTAAATAAATGACTATCCTTATTAATATTGTTAACAAATACACAAATTAACCAACTTCTGTTGAACTAAATAAAAGTTCATAAAATAATTTTTATCTTCTAATGGAAAATGTCGAGTTTTAGTAATGATTTTTGAAAGCGGTTGTAATAATATTTCAAAATGAAAAGAAAAGTACAGTTTTAACTAAGTGAGACTTTTATTAAACTCTTAGTTTTTTAGTTAATTAGTATACGTACTACATAGATAAAATAGACTTTTGTACATCGGATTTATGCTTTAAATAGTTTTGTATCATCATGTAAAAATAAATATTTATGAATAGCTTTTGAGACTAACTTTGAAATCGAAAAAGGTATATTAAATTTGTGAATAAGTTCCATGTTTTGTTTTTCTATAGTTTTTATCAAAATTCAAAAGCACACTTTTAAAGAACAGGGGGACATGAACCACCTAAGAGTAACGGAAATTTTCATGCGCCTAGCACAATTTTGCCGCTGCTTGCGCCATTTTGCCCCAAGCTCCAACATAAACTAGGTATACAGCTAACAGCCAGGGCTGCTTTAATTTAGATTAAATAACACTATATTCAATGACTCTATGTTGCTTAATGTCGTCGAGTACATACGGCAGTATAGCTTCCAACATGGATCTTAATAAAGGTGTTAAGGAATTTGTTGACAACACTGGAAAATTTTGTATTTTTTTGTGTGTTTGACTCGGTTTCAGCTGCTGATGGCGCGCCAATTCGGCGGCCAAAATAACAGTTTGTTAACACTGCCCGCGATATGTTGTGGCTCATTTTTGTTTACTGTTTTTGTTTTTGGCGCCTTTATTTTTTGATTGGTGATTGATTGAAAAATACATGGAATTCGGATGACGCTTTTATTCGTACATAAAAATGACTCCATGTTGAGAATCTAGTGCACATTAAGACTTTAAATCTTTTTAAAAAAGCGTTTTTTGAAAAACGAACGAAGCGAACGAAAACAGGGTCGCACTGAAAGACGAAAAACCAAGCGGAAAATTGTCAAAAGCAAAAACGGTGGTAACGCGAAGCAGATGCGAGCAAAAACAAACGCCGCATTAATTACTTTACAAATTTTACAAATATTTTACTATGTGCAATGTAATTGGAGGAAGAAGGAATTTTAATATTTTGTGTAGTCTTCAGTTGTAAAGAAACATTAAAAACTGTGCAAAAACGAAACGAAAACGGCGAATGCGCCGATAAAAACAAAATAACGCTTTGTCTTATTGAAGCCTAACGATTCGTGGAAAAGTGAATATGGAAGAAACAGTCTTGAATTCAAACATAGCACACTTGGTGCTGGGTGCGTATGAAATAATAAGAAAAAGAAAATGAGATTAACTTACAAGTTTTCTTACGTTAGGTTACCTTAAAAACCAGAAATTCCGACGTGCAGCTCACGTCTTTTCAAAGGCTTCGCCGCATCTCAAACATGAAAAAGCTAAACCAAAACATGCTCGTTCTGCACAAGTGAATTTTGGTGATCTTGAGGAAATTGTGCGAGAATATATTGTCATAACACGAATAGGTAACTAAGTTATTATTTTCATTACAATGTATAAATAACACCATATTTTCTCTTAGTCGATAGTGTCTCAGTTGTGCTCTCATCCACTGACTCTTGGCGCTGGCAATTGCAGCAATGTAAGCTGTCAGACAAAATTAGTGACCTACTCGATCGTGCTGTACAGTTGATTGACGAGAGAAACTATGCTGAGAGACATGCATGTACATGCAAGCAAAATTCCGAGCAATGCGACATATCCGCAGATGCGAACAAGAATGAAAAGGATAAAGGCAAATTGCCAAAGGAAACTTGTAAAAAACGTAAAAGGTATAAATTACATTATATCTTTTTTTAAAATATCATAAAATATTTATGTACACTAATATTTTTATATAGAAATCATCAGATGAGTTCGAGTGGTAATCTCATGGACTCCTTGAATATCAGCAATGTAAAGCTTGTAAAACGCCGTCGTTTAGTAGATCCATACAACTTTGGAATTACACGTTACAGAGGTCGCTTTAATACTATGAAACCAGCGATTTATACACAGCACGGAAGCGCAAGTGAAAGTAGCACTTCTGGTGAAGATAGTTACACGACATCGGATGAAGAAGCTGCTGAAATGGATGAGACGACTCTTGATTTAGAGAAGCCAACAAGGGAGTCAACGCCCCGGAGTCGTTCTTCAAATAAAATAGAAAAATTTCAGACGCCAACTCTGCCGGTAAACTCTAATATTACCAACTCTGAGAATTGAACTGGATTTATAAATTTTTTTTTTTTTTTTAGGAAATATCTCAAGTGATTTTAAGCAATGGAGAATTCCAAACCAGACTAGTGCGCAACATTAACGAGGCATTAAATACAGTCAGCGCACCGTCATCAATGAACTCCGATGATTTTCTTAACCAAATGGTCAAGAATATTATTGAAGCTACGGAAAAGGATCCTTCATATGATAAAATCATTGAGGAAGTTGTATTGACATCTGCAGAGAATGGCAACATGAATGAGTTAACTGGCGCAACAACGAATTCAAATAGTAATACGGAACAACAAACTATTACCGATGCAATTCAAACTAATATCAACGTAACTGACTCTGTAGCAGTTACAAATGAATATAATAACGCGACCAGCAAACAGTTTCCAACCACAGAGACATTCGCAGAAAAATCGAATGCGCCAGCCCCGCCTCAAACGCCACTCATAATACGCAGCGCGGTGGCCTCGGCAGCAGCTTTTGCTGTGGCGACCGATGACTGCAACGACGCGCAAACAGCAAACGCTTCTTTTACATCGCTGATTGATCCGAACTTTTCTATATCCAAG
Source organism: Phortica okadai (assembly GCA_034638295.1). Taxonomy (NCBI): domain Eukaryota; kingdom Metazoa; phylum Arthropoda; class Insecta; order Diptera; family Drosophilidae; genus Phortica; species Phortica okadai. Next base: position 53,686,923 of record CM067848.1, on the reverse strand, counting down.
TTGATTGTATTAAACTCGAATGACAGTGCACAAAAACAACAACAGCAGGCGTACGATCCAGACGGCACATTTGCGAATGCAATTGGCAATACAACTGCCGATAATATCATTAATCAAATAGGAAACCATGGTGAAGGTCTAACTAACTTGGATGATCAAGTTTGCTTTGATGCAACAACTGGACAATTAAGTTTTCCAATTATACTAACCAACGATGGACTTTTGGCCAATTTTCCATTTTTAATAAACAATGAATTGGTAACACAACAACTGAGACCGGAGTCGATGGCAGGTCTGGATGTCTCACGTCTGGAAATACCACTGCCAGAGCCCATAATAGTGACGGCTAATCAGTTACCACCGAATTCAATAATTTTTAACAGTGCACAAAAACAACCACCAGCCGAACTTTTAAATCAAATAAAGGATATAGGAACTGAAGCAGCGACGGAGCCGCAGTGTCCGACAATGGCAGTTGCTTTGTCTGAGCAGCGTGAGAACCAGCTGCAGCGTACAACGAGCAAGTTGCAAATACAAAATGATGCATCAATATGCACAGCAGCACCAACATCATTGGACTCGTCGCGCATACAAACTGAACGTGTAACACCTTCAACGAGCGGCATTGTCAACGTTAAGGCGTTCCGTAGTCTCTCCACGCCGCGGAAACGTGTCTCCCACGTGCGTACATTAAACTTTTCGCCAAGGACATGCGTACCACCACCGATAATGATGCCAGCCGGTGAAACGCCTTTGTCCACAAGGCGCGAACAGCCAATAAGTCGCATACCAGATGTACCGGTGCAAATTGCTACAGCGAAGAATGAACAAGCGCCAACTGAGCATGTTGCTATTGAAGATGAACCGCCAGAAACGGTCATCATTAGCAATATGGAGATATTGCCCTCTTATGTTGGCAATGACATAAGCGGCAATGAGAGTAGCAACAGTTGCAGTGTGCCGCCGCTGTTTCTCACCGAAGAATGCAGCAATCAAACAGTCATCAAAGCCAAAGGCAATCCCGAACAACAGCAGCAGGACACACAGAATAGTGATGTGCCTATTGTTGTGTTAGCAACCTCACCAACAGTGTCAGAGTTAGTTAGTGTTACACCAAAGCGCAAACCGAAAAGAACAGCGGTGCAAGCATGTAAAAGACGTCTGTCAAAATCGGCAACTGAAAATAACAATGAGCCGGAACAGTGTAAGGAAAACCAACCGGTTATGGCTGCAATAACGAAGCTGCCAAACGTTGACGAAAGCTGCGAGGCTACAAAGGAGAATCAACTGGTGGAACAACCAGCGTCGCAAGAGACCAAAGGTAAGGTAAAGGTAAAGGATGAGACGGCATGGGCTGAGTGGCAACAAATGCGTAGCAAGTCTACAGCAGAGTTAGAGTCGCGTTTACGTGAAATCAATGCCATGGCAGGTACAAATAGAAGAGTTGCGACAAAAAATCGACGTTCACGACGAAAAAAAGTGGAAAAGGAAACGCTGAAGAAAACAAAGCGTACAACAAACGCAAAAAGAAACAATAACGTTAATGATGACAATAATGGAAAGAATAGTTCGGCGCACAAGCTTACTGATGATGAATTTGTTGAGGTCGACTGTTTAAAAAATACGCCAAAGATTGTTGTCAAACAAAAGGATAAGGAGCCAGGCGACAATATCAAAGAAACTATCAAGACAAAGGAATTTAAAATAAAAATAACACCACAAAAAAATCGCACAGAATCAACAAAAAACAGTAAAAAACAAATGAATTTAATCAAACCAATGAAAACTAAAAAGTCAAAAAGTATGCCATTGTCACCAAATCTACTGCCACCACCAGCGCCGACGGCTGCTAATGCGCCTGAAGCAAGCAACAAAGAATTACATGCCAAAAAGGATGGCGATCATAAAGAGTGCGAAAAACGTACAGCAAATATTGCTTGTCTTCTGGATACACCATTCAAGGATCCAAACACCAGTGTTAGTGATCTGATACCACCAACGCCTGGCATATTTTCAACAGTACCCGATACGCCGCAATCTCGACCGGTGCCAGCTGATCAAGAATTCTTGCACACAGCGTCATTTCTTTTCGGTTCATTGACTAAAAGTGAACTTGATACGCCCATGCTGAGCGCCATTACACCTGGTCTGCGTTTCACACCATTCAGTAATGTCCAACAAACGCCACGTAGCGCCGCCAAAACTGAATGCTCCTCCGGTAGTTCTTACTATCGTCCCGATGAATCTGAGGATGTTGATAATAATATTGAACGTATGTTACGTGATTCGGGCAAGAAACAAAAACAACTAGACGATGAACAACAACAAATTCTGCAACAAGTTGAAATATTTAAAGATAGCATTAGTGTGGAGCTTCCCGTCGAGAAGTTAAGGGTGGAGCCAACAGTTCTGAAGCGCGTCAAATCATTCGGCAATGAAGCGCTCGATGGCGATGAACAGAATCCCTTGTATACAGTCAGCAGCACTGCAACAACGAATATTGATCCTCATTATACACTGGTGTCTGGTCTACCAGATTGTGCTGCCGAGTTGTCATCGTCTTCATCATCATCTTCGTCGTCGTCGTCGTCCTCCTCCTCTTCCTCCTCCTCGTCGTCATCTTCATCGAACAGAAGTCGGTCGAGCTCTTCATCGTCATCTTCAACTTCTGTCACAAATTCTACACAATTATCGCCCAAACATAAAGTGGCGAACACGTCTGAGCAGTCGCTGTCAGGTCATAAAACGCCTACGGATGCTGTCAATAATTCTTTAAGTTTAGAGAATCTCTCAGAAATAAGCAGCACCGAAGACGAGGAATGGCAAAAGTTAGACGGTGCTGAGAACAACTTTGAAGTCGATGAACAGCAGGCTCAGCTCATAAATGACGATGGTGAAGTACGTTACCCATTGCGCAATTGGCTTACACCAAGTAAAGAACGACACGATGATGGGGCTGCATCCAATGTCTCAAGCAAATCCAGTGAAAAAAGACCTTTGGCAACGATAACCCTAAAGTTGCCATTGAAATCTGCTGAGAAAATGAATCGTCATGCGCAAGATCTTGCACAGAAACGAGAGCGGATCAAGCAAAAGTTCAAAAACGATGGTCCCCCATTGGTCGTGGTCCAAAAGGCTGTGGCTGCGGCCGCACAAACAGCAGCAAATAAATTGGCAACGCGTCAGAAATTGCAGGCGCTGCGTGCAAAGATGCTGGAAAAGGCAGTTGTAGGGGCCAGCGGTTGTAACGAAGGCGGCGGACATGAGGTAGCAAAAATGAATAGTTGTGTTGTACGTCTGACCAAGCCGCTAAAAGTCAATGCTAAAGTTGAAGAAGAGCAACGAACCATCGATGTGTTGACGGCACTGAATCTGTCGGCTAAAAAACAACCACCGTTGGGCATGAACAGTGGCGAAACAACTACAACAACGACAAAAACACTCAGTACACAACGCAAATGCGTACAAATCGAAGCACAGCCAGCACCAAGACGCAAAGCAAAACCAACAACAACAACCGGTGCGCCAACCAAACGCTTAGCTGCTAAAGCTGCGTTGACAGATAAAAAGGCCATTAAGCGATCATCACCCTTGAAGTTACCTATCACGCCGCGAACTTCCAAAAGTCGAGGTTTGTTCAAATATTGTAAAATAGTTTTTATTTTCTTTTCAACTTTTTCTTACAGCCTGCAAACTAAAACAAAAAATACTTGAAGAGCCACCAGCTTCGCCGGAAGAGTCAGCAAAACTGAAGAAACTAAAGAAAAAGCTACCAAGTAAATCGGTAAAAAAGCAATCAGACGCCAAAGCAACTAACGAAGCAGACAAACCATGTGACATAGAAGCAAAAATCGTAGAGCAAACGGAATGTAGCGAAACAACCAAACAGCAAGCTGCGGCTCCGTTGTCACCGAAGAAGACGTATACAAAAAAACCATTAAAATCGTCAGGGGATAATATAAGACAGCAGGAAAGGCATACGACTGGCCAGGATCAGGCGAAAGTCGGAAAAAGCGCCGCAACACAAGAATTAAACGATGAAGAATCACCACCGAAAAGTTTACCTATAGAAACAGCTACAATAGCTGCAACCACTGTAGCGGCGGCGCAGGAGACAGCACCAACAGTAGAAACAACAGTAATAAATCATGTCAACACGGCCACAGAATTGACGACCAGTGCTGAGCACAATCTCAACAATGATAATTTTATCTTAGACACGGCAACAAGCGCTGATAATGAAAAGTATTGCTTTAATATTGCACACTTAGATGCTTGTGAAGATGATGATGAAGTGCAGCAGCAGCAATCAAATCATTATACGCCGCAAGATTTTAGCAAATTTGCCATGTGCATTGAAATCGATGAAAATGAAATGCACACAATGCGCATCAGCGATGTTTTTTGCCTATACGATGCTATACCCACTACTGTGGAGCCAAACTCACCCAGCAGTGCAGTGAGCACTATAAGAAATATTCCAAAGAAGCGACGCATACGCATAACTACAAGCGTCAGCGATGATGCGACAACAACAGCGTTGACGTCAACAGATACTTGCGCCGCCGGTCAGAGCGCTGAAAATGATGTTACAAGTGGCAACGCGCAGAGCACGAATGCCATAGCAATGACGACGACAGCAGCCGCTGTTGATCCAATAGAAGACAACGCTGTAAAAGAAACCGGTCATAATACGAATAAAACTGAAAGTGTATCAGTTGGCACATCTTTTGTAAAATGTGCACCGACAGCGACGTCAACGCCGTTAGCAACGAGTGCAAGAGCGACGCAGACACGTACAAATGAAACACATGAAGGTGAAGAAAAAAGGTAAAGCAATATCTTAAATACATATGTCCATTTCACTCACGCACATATTAATTATAGTGAAAATAAAAAAGACACCGAGTCAACAACGACTACGACGAAAGCAGCAATCATCGATGTGCATAAAAGCAGCGAAACCGTTAATAAAAACATTGCTGGACAACAACAACAGCAACAGGAGCAAGTCGTTTCAACACAGCCGCCAGCGTCAGGCAACAATTCAAACGTGCAAATCGAGGATATTGAATCAATTCTTTCTCATTTACATGGCACATAATTCTAAAATTAATGAAAATAGCGAACAAAGCAAGAGAAAATGTATATATAAGTTCAGTATTTGCACTTAATTTTTTTTTTTTTTTGTTCCATATTTACGTTACATAATTATATGTATTCTTGAAAATACTAAAAAATCATTTAAGATTAAAAAACACTCATTAGAATATACTTACAATGTTGTCTATAATGTTAGAAACATGTAAATTTATGTTAAATTTATTTAAAAACTACTTATTATATACACAAATATGATGTAATCTTACGATTTGTCAACTGTTACTCAAGAAACGTGCAAAAGCGCCAATGAATTTAACTATTTTTGTTATTATTCTTTAAAGCCCAGTCGGGAGTAATTTTTTTTGCATACTCAAATAGCCTCAGGAGGTTGCATCACTCCATTTTTGAGCTTTTCGTTCAGTCCAAGTCGCCGGATTAACATACCTCCGTCGTAGAAGTTTTACACTATTTTAGCATCGTGGGCTCCCCAACTTCGTGCATATATTTTATAATTATATAATATATAATAATAAAACTCAATGTCACATGCATAACAAAAGTAACAAGAAATTATACCAATGAGTAAAAATATTAATAATGGAATTGACAGCAAATCGAATGCACCGTCATTATCATCCAATTAAATTGGTAATTGTAACTCGTTTGAGCTTTCAAAAGTCGAATTTGCATTAAATTTAAATATTCATAATACTCATATTCTGTCTGCTGGCATCTATAATAATCAATACAAAATCACGGATAATTATGAACAATTATAGTATTGAACAATCGACTTGAGGTGCGCCCATGCACTTTTATCCGATAAACCAAATCGCAAACGTATTGAGTTAAAGGTCGTGTCAGCATGTGGTCTGGAGCGGGATTGAGCAATGGAAATTGGCTGATTTTAATGCCATTGGCATTTGGTTACATTTCAGCTGCAAGAGAAGTTAAAATAAGTGTGTGTCGATAGGCACACGATTGAGGTGAAGTGATTTGAACTTATTTCGAATTTGTATCGTTTTTAGCATTTTGGATCGATGCTGGGCAAAAGGATATTTACAGTGATATTGATACTACACTTAAGGTAATCGATTCGCTACAATTGGATGTAAAAATATCTGATTCGGTCTTGGTATTGACACCCGAAAATCAAGAAGACGTAGAAGAACAATTGGAAACAATTAACAAAGATGATGACATGGCCAAATGTATGTGTAAAATTGCAAGTAAAAATATGGTACCATTCATTCCAGTCATTTCTTATCTTATATTTCAGTGTGCGAAATTCTTGCCAGCGAAGGCATATCCATCGTCATCGACTGGAGCTATCAACATTGGCAGCAAGGCATTGATTTTGTACGAGCTGTAGGCATACCATACATAAAAGTCGATCGAATATTGCGACCATTTCTGGACATGTTCAGCGATTATATGCGCCAAAAGAATGCCAATAATGTTGCCATGATCTTTCAGAATAAACGTGACATGGCGGAAGCAATGCTGCACATTGTTAATGGTTATACATTTCGTACACTGATATTGAACGCTAATGAACCGCAGCAATATTTTGTCAGTCGCCTGAAGAGTTTGCGTCCCAGTCCATCATATTATGCAATATTTGCACGCGGCATACATATGAGCAATATCTTTAAGGATGTACGATTGATTTTATCCATTCCCGACAAATCAATCGCAATTTTATATTAACTCATTTACAGATCGACAAGGGCAAATTGTTTGAACGAGCGTCCGAGTGGCATTTCGTGTATTTGGATCCACGTGATCGTCTGTTCAAGTACAAGAAGCAAGTAGAACATGCAATGCGCTTCACAATGAATCCGCGTTCATTGTGCCGTTCATTGCATATGAAAGATGATTATTGTTTGAGTGGTTTTACGGCAAGTGTTATTTAAATAACCATAATTCACTCTGCAAATAGTTTTTTTTTTATAGTTTCAGCGTGGTATGTTGTTGGACATAATGCGTACACTCTCGGACATTGCACGTGGCACGGACTATTTGGAGCATTATAGTGGCGATTGTAATGGCAGCATTGAGTCATTAACGTCGCTTACAGAACCTCAAACGCCTTTCGATATATTGGAGTTTCAATTATCCAACTTTATGATATATCGCAAAAGAGGCAACGATCGCCGAAACCGGAGAACCATTGTACTTGAACACAGCGAATTACCCTTGTTGTCGTACAATGTCAATATCAACGTTGACTTCTATTCCAATAAGCATGACGCCGCGACAAGGCTCGCCACATGGCGGGCTGGCGAATTAACCAAAGTTAATAAGACAATCAGTCCAGCGAAGCGTTTCTTTCGAATCGGCACTGCATTCGCACTACCATGGAGTTTCTATCGTACGAACCCAAACACCGGTGAAGTGCTGCTCGATACAAATGGTGAACCCATTTGGGATGGCTACTGCATTGATTTTATCAAGGCGTTGTCACGGAAAATGAATTTCGACTATAAGGTTGTTGGTCCGACACGTGGGCATCTTGGTCAGTTGGACGAAACCGGACGTTGGGATGGTGTTGTCGGTGATTTGGTCAGTGGCGAGACAGATTTTGCAGTTGCAGCTTTGAAGATGTACTCCGAACGTGAGGAGGTGATTGACTTCTTACCGCCATACTTTGATCAAACGGGCATTTCGATTGTTATGCGTAAACCATTGCGTCGCACGTCGCTGTTCAAGTTCATGACTGTGCTTCGTCTTGAAGTGTGGCTGAGCATTATTGTAGCAATTGTGGCAACGGCCTTGTTAACGTGGTTCCTGGATAGATTTTCGCCTTACAGCTCGCGTAATAATAGGGATGCATATCCCTATCCATGCAGGTTTTGTTCCCTAAATAATATTCTTGAAAAAACTGTTGAATTAACTACTTTTCTGCCTTTCTGCCTTTTTAGGGAGTTTACATTACGTGAGAGCATCTGGTTCTCGTTGACATCATTTACACCACAAGGTGGCGGTGAAGCACCAAAAGCGATTTCTGGCCGAATACTGGTGGCAGCCTATTGGCTCTTCGTTGTGCTTATGTTGGCCACGTTCACAGCGAATTTGGCGGCATTTTTAACTGTGGAACGTATGCAGTCGCCAGTGCAATCGCTCGAACAGCTTGCCCGACAGTCACGTATTAACTATACCGTTGTAGACGAGTCCGATACTCATCATTATTTTATGAATATGAAATTTGCCGAGGATACGTTATATCGTATGTGGAAGGAGCTGGCATTGAATGCATCAAAGGACTTTAAGAAGTTCAGGTGAGGTTTGTTGAATGGTTTATTGAGCAGAGACTTTGAAAATATAACTATTTAACTTTAGGGTATGGGACTATCCAATAAAGGAGCAGTATGGTAAGATACTTTTAGCCATTAATACGTCTAGACCAGTGCGTGATGCTGCAGAAGGTTTTCGCAAAGTGGATGAATATTTAAATGCTGATTACGCCTTTATACATGATTCATCAGAGATCAAATACGAAGTCACCCGAAACTGTAATTTTACCGAGGTGGGCGACGTATTCGCAGAACAACCGTATGCCGTTGCTGTACAGCAGGGCAGCCATTTGGGTGTAAGTTGGAAACGTCAACAAGTTAATTTTTGGCTGATTTTTGTTTCATCTAATAGGACGAATTAAGTTACACTATTTTAGAGTTGCAGAAAGAGCGTTTATTTGAGAATCTTAGAGACAAATATTGGAATATATCATTAAGGGACAATTGCCCAGTGCCTGACGGCCAGGAGGGTATTACATTGGACAGCTTGGGTGGTGTTTTTCTAGCAACACTTTTAGGACTTGTAATTGCTATGGTCACGTTGGCCGTGGAGGTTGCCTATTACAAAAGAGAGCAAGTTCAACTTTCATTAAATGCAAACGTTACGCAAGTCAAGCCCATAGAAGAAATAAAACAGTCAAAAATGAAGATTTGGCATATTGGCGGATACGGCGGTAGCGGCAGCGGTAGCAAGAATAAACTGGAGCCGCCACCGTCATTTGAAGTAGCCATAAATCGTACCAAAAAAGGTAACATTGATGTATCGAATGTCACACTGGGCGGTAGTGAATTTAAGCCGCGCCGACACGGCTTGCAATCACGCCGAGAACTAGGTGGTCACATAAATCAACGCCGTGACCCAGATGGTTATTTGGAGTGAACAACTACAAATTGTCTTTGGTGTTTATTATTTTATTATTATTATATTTTTAACACAAATCACTGTAGAAGTAAAAGGCTTAATTGCGTCTACAAAACCCAATGGGCATGCAAATATTTTCGGAATTGCGTGCGAAACCATTCCTGCAGTAACAACCGGAAGGCGCTTGCACGAACACCTTTAGGCATGGCGTGTTCAATTCTGTGCAGCGTCGGTCACAGTTTGGTCCTGGGCTTAAGAAGACTTCTGTGCTAGTGCAAGGCGATCCCGGACGTGGACCGCCGTCACCTATTTACAGGCACATGTGTATGTACTTATGAAAGTCTATAGTTTCAGTTATGATGTTGAATGCTTACTCTGCACTTCGTCCCAAACGGCAGTGATTGTTAAAATCAATAAAAAAGCGAGTTTCATTACGTGATTAACGACGCAGCCAAACAAAACACAGATTTTATACATTTTGGTGTAGCACCATTGTTTACATAAGTTCACTTTTATCAAAAGATGTTGCTATTGTTTACAATTTATTACAATAAACTATTGTGTGTTAGCCATGTTGATTAAATTACAATGACTTATTATGGTTGTAGGATATGTTTTTAGTCTCATTATCAACAATAAAAACAAATAAAGTTAATACAAATTGTATGAATAACTTCTGTCATCTTTAAATCGTTATTTCGTGATTCAAATATTGCGCCAAGATGATAAGTAAGTTGGCAGTAACTTAAATTAGTGTGCTCCTACACAACTAGAAACGAACGAGTTAGCAGTGCAACAGTGTGTGACAGTTTAAAACTGTCAAAACGCAAAATTTGGCCCAGAGGTGGAGACGAGAGTACATATTACTCTTTCTCATAATACTTTGAAAGAAAATAAAGTTAATTAAAGTAATAACGTTTGTGCGCCAGAAAAGAAACAGAAAAATCGAACGCGCAACGAATTGATTGCAATCAGCAACAAAAACAAACGCAAATTATTTGCGGCTGATAAGGTTGTTTTGGACCTAAAGTAGTACATAGCTGTGCACAATAATATCACATCGCAGTAAACAAGAAAATGCCGTCAACGTCGTCGCTACGTTCGTCTTTGCCAGTGGAATTTGGTTTGCTACGAGCGGCAAAAAATAAATCAATATTTCTAGTGTTGCTGGCATTAGCGGTATCCTGTAATACGGTGACGGCGCGTAAACATCATCTGGAAGTTCGGGTTTGTTCAATGTTGTTAAATATTTGAGATAGTGAATAATATATGTATGCGAATTGTGTATGTTCCACGTAGAATGATATGCGACCTTATATTGCGCTGAGTACGTTTGGATTTTACACTAATGGCCACCTTGATGTAGAACTCAGCCAGTTTACCATTGATGACGAACAACCCAATGACAAGGTAAATAGGCTTTTTTATTCATGTGTGTTTAACGTATTATTATTTTTGACACACACAGTTTGGCCTGTCATTAGACAAGACGACAATCGATCAAATGAATCCGTACTTGGATTCTCATCAGAACAAATGTATACTGGAAGAATCTTCATCTGTGCAACATAGTGGTCCAATACTGTTCTTTACAATGGATTTAAAGGAATTAAAGTGAGTGTTGTTAAAGATTCTTATTAAAAAAAAAAAAAAAACTTTTTTTTTGAATTATTCAGAGTACGTGTGCAATGTTCGCCGGAGTGGAGCAATATGCACATCTACAAAGACCTCACAACGACGTACCGTCATAAGCGTCACTCTCAGGTAAAAGTTAGCGATTCAGCAATCTTCGTGCAACGTCGACGTCGCCGCGCAATTGCATCGCAAGACCAAGGATTACCGTTAGATGCCTTGGAGGACGACTCTGTTGAACAACCTTATGAAGATTTAAATAATCCAGTTGAGAACAAGTTATCTTCGCCAATTGTACCTAAAGTGGATGAGAATGCTCAAAAAGTCGACAAAGTCGACTCATTGAAATCAAGCAATGGCATCCCAGAGGCGCCAGGGAATATTCCCAAGGTTAATTCGGTTGTAAATGAAAAATCTGCATCTGCAATGGCATCAGCATCAGCGACCAAATCATCTGAAATCAAGGCACCGGAGCCAGAACCCCCGATGCCAATGAGTTTCGGTGCTGCACCAAATTTCTATGAGCCTAATTTATTCAAGCAACCGCAAACTGATCTCTGCAAAAACTTTACTCTGCCCCTTGGGAAACAAGTCATTGATGGCGTTACATACTACAATTTGACGGTAGGTTATTAATTTGTAATTATTAATTTTATTTTGACAACCATTTTTTGTTGCAGTTCTCTATGTTTGTGGCTACGTTGCATGATGAGGGTCTCTACAACTTGTATTTCCATGCTTGTCCCAATTATAGACTTCAAAAGATAGTCTCATTTAATGTGAGTTGCGTGCCTTTTGCTTTGAAATGTTTCATATACTTAGTTGAGTGTTGCTTTAGGTTGATATTGAAGAGAATAATAATGGCAATTACTTATCTGCTGGCGAAATGCCGCTGCCGGCTCTGTACTTCATGATGAGTTTACTCTTCTTTTTGTCCGGACTATTCTGGGTGTTTATATTGAAGAAGAGCAAGTATGTTCACGACTGCAGACAATTGTCGCAAAATTTATGGAAATATATTTAAACATAACTTTTACAGGCACACTGTCTACAAAATACACTACATAATGGCTGTTTTGGTCTTTTTGAAATCACTATCGTTGATGTTCCACTCCATTAACTATCACTTTATTGAAAAACGTGGCGAGCATGTAGAAACTTGGGCAATACTCTACTATATCGCACATCTGTTAAAGGGCGCCGTACTCTTTATAACTATTGTACTCATTGGCACTGGTTGGACGTTCATTAAGCATATACTTTCAGACAAGGATAAGAAGATCTTTATGATTGTCATACCACTACAGGTTAGTCAGTTACCAGTTGTCTGTAATGCTAATAAATTATTACCAATTTTTTACATTACAAAGGTACTTGCCAATGTCGCACAAATCATCACCGATGAGTCCGATCAAAGCGACGCCGAATTTCGTACGTGGCGTAATATATTCTTTTTCGTTGACTTGCTGTGTTGCGGTGCTATACTATTTCCCATCGTTTGGTCTATACGACATTTGCACGAAGCATCTGCAACCGATGGCAAAGCAGCGATTAATCTACGGAAGCTTAAGTTGTTCCGCCAGTTTTATATAATGATCGTTTGCTATATTTACTTCACGCGCATCATTGTCGATCTTCTGCAAATGACTGTTGTGTTTCAGTATGCCTGGCTGGACGAAATGTTCCGTGAAATGGCGACTTATGTGTTCTTTGTGCTTACGGGTTATAAATTCCGTCCAGTATCATCACATCCGTATTTCACAGTGCCAGAGGATGATGGTGACGATGTGGTCGAAGTGTTGACTGAATCGGGACTCACGCAAGGTGTGCATCGTACGAAACCACTTAACCGCAATGCGCATTCGACTACCACTGTTATCGAGGGCAATGAAGACGAACGTGAAAATTTGATAGCGAAAAGAGAATCAAGTCATGAATACGATTAGATTATTAGACATTGACTACCTAAGTTCACATCTTACAAATTATTTCGTTCTCGTTCAATCCGCATATATATAAATAATGTATTTATATAAAGTATATGTTAGTATATATTACATTTTACATCTATTCATATATGTATATTCTGATGTAAGCAAGAGTAGCAAGGCGCAAACACAATCGTTTAGCGTTTGAATAACGTATATTTTATTATTGCTGATCATATTTATTTCTATGCATACGCTCGCTGGAAAGTAAATCTTCATTCCAAAGGAAAATCAATCAACTACATATACATATATTCTGGACACCACCAATTCAATCAATATACGAGAACATCACATTAGCCTTGGGCACACACTAAATAACGAAGTGGTGTGCAGTAGTCTTTAGCATTTTAATTTGTAAATTTATTCCTTAGCATAAGTGAAAATTTCTCATTTAAATAGAATCAAAACAAAAACAAAAAAAAAAAAAATAATGATAAATAAAAGCTTTAAAGCCAACAAAATAATTAATATGCCTCAGAACATTAAGAGCGATGAGTTAAGCCAGACAAAAATATTGCACGCCAGTAAAACAATTCTGGGTGTAGCTCTGTCTAATAAAATATAAAGTTGACAGCCGAAGTTAATTGCAAGTCGACGTGATCAGATATGCATCGCTGATATGCTCTGTTGGGGATTAACTTTGCAACAACGCGTTGAATGTTGTGTTGTGAGACCAATGTCCGCCAGCTGAATCACATTCAAAGTTTGCCAAATTTCGGTATGAATTGTATGAAGAATATCATGTATGTTGTCAATGTGCAGACTGCCTAAAGGAGTATATTGCTCTTAGATGTTTAGGTACTATGTTATTGTTTGCTTACGTGTGAAAGCATATAACCATCAAAAGATGTAACGCCCAAACCATCGATACGGAGTCGCTCATGCTGTATTTGCAAAGAGAAGTTTTGAATCTGCATTAGAACGAAGAAATTGTTAACAAAAGCAACAAAATGGTTAATGTATCTGTCAGCACCTGTACTAAGAGTACGCTGCTATCGTTTGTTACGATATTGTGCAGTTGGTAAGTGATATTATTTACCTAAAATATGTATATATTTAGTTTAAGAAAAATATTTTTTAATATTGCGACTTTACCACGGCCATGCAACTTTTTGAGGTAAAGATGAATGCCGGTATTTCCATAATCGCAGAAATCGTCATTATATAGTCTATGTTGTTCCATTCTTGGTAGAAACTGTAGTACATAAAATAAATGTCGACAACTACACGTACGTGTATCTTGAGGAGTACGGCGAGCATTGAACAGCCGAAGGCATTCTGAAAATGCACATACATCTGATGTATGCGTTGGTAATTGAATTGTTTCTCATGTAAACGGCGTCGTATATAATCCTCAAAGCCCGGAAAACGCGCTGCAAAGGCAAAGCGTGTGTAATCGGCGAGCAGTGACAATTCGTGCGCCAATTGTGCAAGTTCTTGTCGCATTAATTCCATATGCAATACGAGATACATATTGTGCATGTGGATAAAGCTGATATAGGGCTGAAATGTTACCCAGAAGAGCAACATATGATGTGAAAAATTCTGAAGCCAGCAAAATACAAACAAAATGCTAAGATCCAGCAAGCACATAGAATAGAATACAATCAGGAAACGTGCATTTTGACGCACTTCGGCACGCCAATTGCATTTGTCGATCGCTGATGTTGGTCGTAGTTTTGCATAAATCTGCCAAAAGTGCGCGAGCTCACTACGTTTGAAGAGCGCCTCAAAGTACACAACCATGATAGCAATTTGGCCCAGGCTAAATTTCAGCATATCATTGAAGCTGCCAAAGGCATCGCCTTTATAGATAAATTCGTCGTCAATGAGAAGTATGCAAGTGAAAAGTATTCCAAATGCCGTGGCCAACAGTACTGTCCAGCACTGTAACAGTCGATCCGTTGGCAGTGAGCAACGTTCACCATCCGCTTCAACCACATTGGCTTGACTTGTGCGCAATGTTAATGTATGAAAACCAAATGTCTGGAATATACGCAAATGATAACGAAGAACGCGAGGCAGCACGTAGTCTATGTGGATTGACATGTTGTCGCCGCCGTTGCTGACTGTTTGCAACACATCACTTTTGCGGCATGTGTTGACATTGTGCTAGGTAAATTTCAATACATGTGGGAGTGTTAAACGCTGCTGACACACGACTGCAACACACCCAATACTCTCAGACACACACTCTCATATTGAAATGGAGTATGCAAAATGCAGGTACTTGAAATCGCTTGTAAACTGTTAGCAATATATTAATTAGTCATCACAAATGAGTCTCGCGATAAGCATCACAAAAACGAAATCAATTAATATAATTGTGACACTTTGACTTGGTTTGCTGCTTCGTTTTCCTTTGAGTTCGAAAAGTCCGTTGACAGTGCAACAACAAGAATGCCAATAGCGAAGGCAAAGTCAAAAACAATTGTATTGAGTGCTGTGCCACTTTTCTATATGCGTGTATGGCAAGCCTTCGGTCTGTGTCCAATTTCATTGTCTGGTGTACAAAAAATTATGAAGATCCGTACAAAATTGGATGTAATCACAGCAAAATATGATTTTCAACCAGATGGGCATGCCCAGCAGCAGCAACATATAAATTTTCCGTTAATTTGGAGCAGTGTACAAATGTTGCTACTGTCAACATTGCACGCTCATACGGTTTACAACTACAAGCAATTATTATTTATTGCCGATAATTTCGGCATGTTTAATGACATCCTTAAGCTGGCGGTGGCGATTGCTGCGTACACGGTAACGATTATTGAATCTATTTGGCGGCGTCATCAGCTTGTCGCTTTTCTCCAACTGTGCGTCGCTGTGCAACGCAACTGGAGCGCTCAATCAATGTCTTGGCATGCGCAATGGTCACTCTATCGGCGCATGCATATTTACTTTATTGTTGGCTTTATTGTTATGGTTGTTGCCGAGGGCACTTACACATGGGAGATACGACAGCGTGAACAGTGGCTCATGTTCTTCGTTGGCTTTATGCCGAGCATTACCATTTGCCGTATACGTTTAATGCAATATGTTTGTTATTTGGAATTGTTGCGTATTGCAATCGTTCATTTAAATGTTGATGTTTGTCGCCTGCAAGATGCCACTAAGACATCTCATTTGCTGGAGATTGAGCTTCAACGTTTGGTCATCATTTATGAAGACATCTTTCGGATGTCACAGTTGCTTTGCTCGAGCACTGCTTTTTCGCTGGTCTCCATCTATGTCACTTCGTACATAAAGCTGCTGTCCGATTGTTATTGGTCATATTGGGTTGTTTACAATGGCGACGATGTAACCGGTTTGTATGCGCTAAATTACCCTGCCTATGCTAAGATACTTACAGACACATATGTATGTATATACATATGTATGTATGTATTTATGTGAATGCTTGCAGAGTCATCTTTAATCCTGTCGACGATTGTGAACGTGACTTTGCTGCTGATTAGCTCTCGCAATTGCATGAATTCGGTAAATTATGTCGGTATTAATAGTTTCTGATAATTTTTTTCTTTGATTCCAGTTTGATATGCTTGTGCATAACGTCCACAAGATACGCATACCGGTGGACAACATAACGCTCGCTAGACGTGTAAGTCAATGTCAGAATTTCATTTTGGTTGGGTTTGCTGTAATCAGGCATTTCTTTGACGCCCTCAGTTTCAGCACTTTGGTCTGCTACTGCGCCACCAGCCGATCGTCTATGATGCCTACGGCTTGTTCATAGTCAACTGCACACTCCTCAGCACGGCAAGTGAATCTTACTTTTGGTCTATGTATCATTTTCCCATTCGCAAACTTACAGATGCTGACTTCTATAACCACCTATATGATCTTTTTTGTACAATTCATGCCGATATTTAAGAATCTGTAAATATCCCTTTTTCTTAGTCGCAACAGGCAAATCAGCAGTGAAGGTTCCAAGGTGACTGTTCTTAATATTTTTGCATTATTTGAGTGTTTATGTATGTGTGTATGTGGTGAGTAAAAAAAAAGTATTTGTAAAAGTACATAAATATGGAACACATGTTTTATTATATAACATATTCGATAATTTATTCGTACGGCGACGCATATTGATAATTGCCACTTTCGATGTCCTGGCCATGTCCGGCGCTGTAGCTGTCAATGCCACTGTAAGTTTTCGTAGCAGCGCTGTTGTAGCCTGTGGCCGCTGGCCATTCGATTTCGGACGCCAACGGTCGACTATAGCTAGCGCTGTGCGTTGGTGCTCGTTTTGTCGCTAAGTAACTGTCCACCAATGAGTAATCGTCGTACGATGACTTTTGTGCATCGTGCACTTGCGGCGATGGTCGGAAACTGTCCAAAACTGGACTGGAGGGTCGTTTATTGTAGCTGTAGGCATCGGCAATACCACTAACTGTGTCAACACTAGCACCATAATAATTATCAATACCGGCATCTTCACCGGGTACTGTCAATGATTCCGAAGGCTGTTTGTTTGTGTATTTCGTTTGACGGCCATAATAGTAATGTTGCTGTTGTTGTTGTTGCAGCTGTGGCTGATACGGCTGTGGCTGATAGCCGTATTCATCATCCGACTCGGGTGCTTCCTCAACAGGCGCAGGTTCTGCGTATGCAGCGCGTAGATGATGACGATTGTGAGTCACTCTGTGCTCATGTGGCTCATAGTGCGATTGCGCTGGTTCATATTCATGATCAACGCTGTCGTCGTAATGTGTCTGGTGTGACGTTGTCTGCTTGTACGCGTAATCATAATCCTCGTGTTCTTGCTCGTGTTCGTGTTCGTATTCGTCTTGATTGTAACCGTGATTATGGCGTTGATGTTGATGTATGGGCAGTTTTGTTTCAATCACTTTAAACGTCTCAACATGGTGCTCATGGTGTGGCTTAATTTTTTCCTCGATTATCGCATATGTGTTGACTATTTTTTTAGGCGGCGGCGGCAACTGCTTCTTTACGACGTACGTTTCCACCGGCTTTGCTATGTGCTCGGCCAGCTCTTTGGCATGATTCAAATATTCGGCATGCTCATTGGCGTGCGATGGTTTGTCCAGTTCAGACAATATTACGCTCTCGAGCAATGGACTCTGTAATCCCGTTGGCTTCTTTGGCGCACGTGAACGCGCCTTGGTTTTATGGTGATAGTGGTGGATAACTTTATGCGGCGCTACCGGTTCCACAATGGTCGGTGTATGCTCTTTGGGCAGATGTACCTTGATATGTACATATTCATTGCCGAACGTGCCATGCACAGGCTGTGTGTGCAGTAATGTTATCCACAATAATGCCACAAACTGTTAATTACATGAAACATTTTAATTTAACACATCTGATCATCAGTGATAATGCCACTTACCGTTATTGTTTTGATCATCCTGAATTTTTCTTTTAATACTGTGCTATGTTCTTAAATGCAACGGTTGCTATCATGTATGTATATATATTTTTTTTGGTCCAGTGTAGTGTACGAACTCAAATAAAATCTTACAGCTTACTTCATTGCCAAATTTGGTTTAAACCGAAATCTTTCTTTTGTCATAATTTATATACTACGCCGGACAAAAATAATCATAGGCTTACGCACACACACATACAAACGAGATCGTCGCGCATGCTCTCACTCTCTCCTGCTGCTGCATTAATTTCATATTAGCTTTTCTTGACCTACGCAAACATTTCATCTACTTTTTATGCATCTGTCTCGCTTGCACTCAGCATGTTAGCTAAAGAAATTTAAGTATGCGCACATAGCGGTATTTTTTATTTTCTTTCTCTGCTTGTTGTTGGTGTTGTCTTAATATAAAGCTTTACTTTTTAATTTTATGTATTATGATTGAAATGTTTTTGTGCCTTCGTCGCGACGTTCGATCGTTTAACTTGTTTCGTTTTTGTCGCATGGAAAGTTGATGAAAGCAGCTTGATCGGAACAAAATTTAAAATTTTGTTAATTTATGTTGTTCATTGTTAGTGTCAAAACTGCTTCAGGCAATTGGTGTGTGTGTGTGTATGAAAATACACAGCTTTTAATGTTTTTTTTTTAGATTTTCTGTTACCTTCCTCAGCAAACGAAGTAAATTGTATAAAAATCTAATTAATTACTATGATATTCTTGACATTTTTGCAAATTGTGAGACAATAATTGCCATAAAAAAAAATATTAACAATTATATAACAATATTTAACGACTTTTTTGTTTCTTATTTTTTCTGCTTCGAACGAAATAGTTTTGAACCGTTAATTGTTATGCTAATACAAAACATGAGAAAGTTTTTTTTTTTCTTTTTGTTGACGTTTTACTATTAAACATATTTTTCCATTTGAATTTTCGCGCGAGTTGCTCTTAAAAAAACTTTGCAATGCACACACTCACACACACATGAACACTAAAAACAAACATAAAGTATTTGCATAAACTGTGACATTAATTAAAATTAAATAAAATAAAATTATAAACTAACTAACTGGAACAAAGTCGTGACAGAGATAGCATATTAACTGATCTGAATATCGAACTTCATTCACGGTCAGCGCCAACGGCATCAGCGATCGGCGATCGTCGATGTTGCCGCCTCTACCTGACTAACGGTTTCATACATACGCTTTGCATACAAATTCACTTGCAAATTTCATGAGATAATAAAAATAAAAAAATAAAACCAATTTAAATTAATATTAATCACTATGTTTTACTTTCCTCATTATTTATCAATATATATGTACGGAATGTCAAGAGCGCCACTGACAAACACATGCACATTCGCACTTCCAAAAACAAACGTACATACATATATGTAAATGAGCAGAATCTAAGCCTATTAGCCGTGATACTAATTAACTTAGTGAATCTTATTGTTATCGATCGTTTGATCGATCCATTCTACTTAAAAGTGTTGTCTAACAAAGTGGGCTCGGCAATTCTGTTTAAGCCGAAAGGTTATCCAAATGCAAATGGTACGGAATGTCATGTTGCCCACACAAGTTGAAGGAAACGTGACAGCACACACACACACACACATGTATATCATACTATGCGAGTAGTTAACGGATATAATACTAAAGTTTATGTAATAAATTTTATTTTATTTCGTTTCTTTAAACAGCGTCCGTCACCTTCGACAAGTCCGGCTGACTGGCAGTCGGGCAGACAGGCAGGCAAGCAGACAGTCACATAGCAACGCCCATTGCAGGCAACTTAGAGACAACAATAATGACAAACGGCGCTCGCAGTTCATCATAGCTCTGCTTGGTTTGACTTACATATGAATGCACAACAAACAACAACAACAGCAACAAATAACTCAACAATATAAAGTAGAATTAAAAAATAAAAACAAAACCTTTCAGACGGTAAGCAAAACAGTGCATGAGCAAACGAACAAGGCACCAACAACAAAAACAACAATAGCGGACGAAAATTTAACAACCAACAACAACTAATCGAGCAATGTGGTCGTTTCGTTCTCGTCTCTCTCTCGTTCGCTCTTATCTTGGCAGTTCGGTTGGTAGCACAGAAAGAAACAACAACAGCCAAAGCGTAAAGTCTCCTCGCTTAGCTTTCGACGCAAACAAATCAGTTTGAATTCTGTCTTCAGGCGCGTTAGAACAACTCTCTTCATTCCACCTCACAAGCGTTACAAAAATAACAAACGAACAGAAAAACGTTAACGTCCGTCGTATACTTAATATTTTAGTTACTTGCACGATTGTATGTAGTACAAATATATATATGTTTATTTCTATACTGTTATTAAAAACAATTTTGTGAAATTATTTTTTTTTTTGTAACAATTTTTTGTTTGTTGATAAGCACTGTCAAGTAAGACAAGAAAATTAAAAGTGGAAATACAATTACAAACTTTGATAAGCAGAGCGCAAATACTGTAAACAAACAAAAAAAAGAAGAAGACAGCAGTGTTCGCACATACAAAATCTTTAAGTTGAGCATCGAACGCGGGAAAAAAAGAAGTCACTCAGATACATTACCAGCGCAAGGCGTGAGCAATGTCGTCGGGCACACGTTTACCACGTCGCCAGGCTGTGCCAATACTCTATACACGTGGTACACACTATGAGGTCGGCTTCGATATGGTAAGTCAGAAATAATAAACCAATAATTCAAAAAAGCAACACAAAATGTCCTTTCCACTCATGTCAAGCTAAAAAAAAACACAAATTTTTGGATCATTCAAATAATATAAAACAAATTTCGTGACAATCACCAATAACATAAAATTAATATCAAAGCTGATTGTTACACAAATCATAATTGATTTTATTTGACTGATCGATTAATCGATCGATCAGATGATTCAATTTACTTCGCTTCATCTTAATGGTGGTCGTAATATTAAGTCTTAAAAAAAATTAAAAACAATTGATTGGCAACTCAACGTTGCGACTTAATAATAAAGACAAACAGTAACTTATTGCCAAATCCATTCACTCATTTAACTCACTTTATAACAATTAGTTGTAAAAAGAAAATAAAAACAAAAGAAATGAAAAACAAGTACATTTTACGTTTTACGAAAAAATATTGATAAATGTCAAAAATTTTTTATTTCTTCTCATTTTTATTTTACACAATAAGCTGTCATTGATCTCATATCGATCAATGCGCTCAATACTCGGTACATGACATTTCTGCTATAAAAAAACAGTCGTCAATACACTAACGACCAGTTAGCCATTGTCCGTTATAAACAAAGGACTTTAAAGACCCAGCAAAACTAATGTCAATGCGTTTGCTTAGTAAATGAGTTTTTAGCTCGGGGGAAGAGGTTGGTATGGACGGTCAAATGATAAACGAAATGCTGCTATTTTCGAATGATAAGACTGTTAAGCTGTTTGGCCGACCGGTAGATCTACTTTTGTTCATATTATCAGAATTGGGTAAATTGGCCGTTTTGGTAAAGCCTGAGTACGAATTCGAATCCTGGTCAGGGCAAACAGAAAAAACTTACATATATACGTAAAAGATATGTACATTTTTTTTCTCTTTACTTAATTATTAAAATTAACTAATATAACACATCTAAATATAGCAAAGTAATTGTAAAACAATAAAAACGAATAATGCAAAAAACAGTAAACAAAATTAAATGAATTAGCAAACAAAAAAAGAGTTACATAAATAAGAATTAATTTTTATTTTTTAAAATCATATTATTTATTGTTTTCTTTTTATTTCTTTTTAAGAACAAAAAAAATATATGAAAAAAAAAAATTTTAAAATTTTTCATAATCCATAATTTCATAAAGCCATAATCCAAAAAAAAAAAAAAAAAAAATAGCAGACCATTAACAGTCTGCGGAGCCAAGACTGTGGGGTTTGAAAGGCAAAATGTACGTAGCAAGTCCTTAAAACAGTAAAGGCTTATCTCAAAGCTCAGTTGGTGATTACCCGGCAATGTTTGGCCAAGAAATGAACCTCATTCTTTGAAAATAATAAAAATGTAAGGTTCCTTCATGTCCAGACATCAGGATAATTATTCTTTAATTTACACGTAAATGAGAAAATATACTCTCATGTTAAAGAACGCAAGTTGTTGTTTCATTAAGGATTATTCCAAACGCACACAAATACACGAACTAATAAAAATTAAAGTTGCCTTATTATCAGAGCAAATGTCATGCCAATAATCGCCGCCAAAGAATTGTTTTGATCTTCTCATCATTTTTTGACGGCGATTAGGCTTGTCATTCGCTCAAGTTCCGATTAATGTGCAAATATTTTACTACTTTTTTTTTGTTTCTTTTAAACTTTCCACTTGCACTGTGATTCTATACGCGATACCAACGCGTTGTTGTTTGCTCTGACTCATGGCCAAACCAAATTCATTCAATAAATTTTGGTTTTAGCCTCTTTAATCAAGTCTTCTTGCAGAAGGGAGCTATTTTCGGCTTTGCCGAAACTTATATACTCTTGGAAACGTTGTCTCAATTATTCCTATTGAAAAACACATATTTTATAGTTTTCTAATAAGAAATTTATAAGTTTCTAACGAGGAAGGGGCGTTGCCACGCCCATTTTTTAATTTGTTTGAAAGAAAGCAATGCCAGTTTTCCGATCAAGATAGTTGTGAGATATGCAATGTATATACCTTATGGGGTTCCCCGCCTTCAGACAAATTTGATATACCCTTATAGATAGTATGTGCAGGGTATAAAAAAAGAAAACACGTTGGTATTGAAACTTGAAACGCTACAAATGTTCTTCAAATTCAAATAATGATGAACGCATGCGCAAAGTTCAAAGCAAAAAGAGAAGTAAATAAAAGCATAAAAACGAAAAAAATCGCTTCGATACAATGTTGTACAAACAACTTATCTTTGGGCGATTTTCGCAATAATAACTTTGCTTGTAATTTGTTTTTGTTTAATAACTTAACAAGCAATCAAATAAATCGCTTTCGTCGTTTATCATACAATAATCATCAAATAAACATTTTTAATCTTTTTTTTTTCTTTTCTTGTTGAAGGGTCGCACTTTTGGTTCGATGATTAGAAACTTTTTAGTGCTTTCGGATCCGCTCAACGGCTCTTATATACCGTTATACAACAGCGAAAAGGGCAGTAAGTCAATTTTTTTGGTCTCATCGAAAAATGATGTTATTTAATTTTTATAATTCAGAGAATGTCTACAATGAGACGCTGGAATCGGTGAAACAATCCTTTCCGCAGTATATACGCGAATTGGAGGGCATAGCCGATGGCGCTGAAGTCGAATTTCATAAGGTAAACAATCGCCGTCATCTTTGCACGCTTCTAAATATCATGAATGTAAAGTCAGTTACATTTCTGTTTCTGTTTTTCTCATGCCAATTAACATTAAGCTAACAAACGTCGAATGCGCTCGCGCATGCTTCATCAAGCTGTATATTTTGCATTCGTTCTGTCTATTCAGTGCAATTGAACAGTGAATCTATCCGCCGTCTGTTGTTCCGCCCGTCCGCCCGTCATTCAAAATAGACTCGAGACAATTAGCACCTCATCAGCGAACGAAATGTTAAGATGAAAACAAATTTTTGTTATAATTTTTTATGAGGCAATTTTACTATATTTATGAAGGTTATAATTAAATTATGATACAATTTTTATCCGGGTACAAAAAAAACCCGTAAACCTGTCAAAATGCGAAAAAAAAATGTCGACAACAACACCAACACGTAATAACAATCAATACAACAATTACTACAATGTGTTGTTGTTAAAAATTTCGCTATGCAATCCAAAACGCACTAACATCAATAATCAAGCGGCTAATTGATCGATCGATCAGCATATTGTTCCGTCTCTAAAGCCGAAATGATTAAAAAAAAAAACAGCAAGAAGAAGAAACAGTGTAGCAAAAGCAACCGGAAATTTACTGTGAGAAACATTAACTCACGACAGATGGAGTAGGGGAGTGGGGCCGACATAAGCAGTAAAAATCACAGCTTTCGAACAGCTTATTAAAAAGAAAATGTTTACTATTTTCAGTTTTTTTTCGGAATGGTGATGTGCTTTTCGCCTAGCCCTAGAAACGTTTCACTTTTAATTTTACACACATACTAATATTGATTGAGCCACAAAACTAACGAATTAACAAAGAAAAAGTGAAATGAAAACTAACCATTCAATATATATATATGGCGTATGTCTTTGCGTTACGCTAGCAAACATAAAGCCATTGAGTGAAATATTGTTGTGCGTTTGCTTGCACTGTTTGTCCTTAGCCTATTTTTATACACATTCATACATTTAAATAAGTACGTATGTATGTACATACAGATTATCATTGACATGCACGCGATTCCTCAAAATAAATGTTGTATTTTTTACTACCAAACTTTATACTACCAAAATTTATAATGGAAACTTGCATTTTTTTTTTTCCATGTTCTTACAATAATATTAATCAATGACAAATGCCCAAAGCGTCATCGTGTCGAATTGCAAGGTTAAAAAAAAAAAAAATTAAGAAAAAAAATTAATGACGACTTTGAACTAGTTCTAAACTGAAACCTTAACCGTCGTACATGGCTAACGGTTATAGTAACTAATTTGGCTTAGTTGCCGTTTGCATTTGGCCAATAAAGTCTTAGCAACGCAAAATTAGCTAACAAGCCATTTCAACATGTGCAATGCGTGTAACATTAATGAAAAGAAACAAAAAAAAACTATTCGTTGCATGTACGAAAAATATACTTAATACAACGAACATTTAAGCCAATTTACGGCTTTTAGCTCGAATTTCTACAACAACATTGAAATGTTATGCAGGGCTTCCTTCGTACGTAGTGGCAATGTCAGCATTTGATAACACATTCATTAAAGTCTCAAACAAAATGCAATTTGCCTACTCAACTTAACTCAACGCAGAGAAGACGAAGACTGTTTCATTATATTTAACGACGTGTATGTTCATGAACCAGCCGGAGATTAAAGCTCAGTGCTAATGTGTTCTTACGCTTTCATTTCAATAGCAGCGGCAATTAAAAGCAATGCAATGCTATGCAAATATAAGCAAGAACAAATTTAACGAGCGCTCTGCTGAGAGAAGTTGTCGGCAGAAATTATCTTATATTTAAAAGCGTAAAAGTGTTGATAATAACTGACAAATGTGATTCGGCTAACAATATTGCTGAATTAGTAATGCAAATATTAGCATAAATAGCAAATGTACTTAACAAATTAATTACAGTCATTAAACTGAATTAGACGCGCACATTCTTTTGGCCAACACACACACGCACACACGCACACAAGAGATACTTAGATTGGCGCACTTGAAAATATGGCCAAGAATAATCATTATTATTTGGTCATTTTAAAGTTGTTGCCGCTGCTGTTGTTATCGTTCGTTCGTTGTTGTTGTTGTTGTTGTTGGTGGTGTTTGTCATTAATTCGTTTGATGACTTTTAATGCTTAGCGTAATTAAGTGCACGCCAAGTGCTCAGTGGCAGTGTCAGTGATGACAACCTGCAAAACGTTGGCCGTTTGAAACGGTATATCAGAATTTAGGAGGCAAACCGAAGCAATGCAACCTTGACGAGTTATCCAATCAGCTCATTATGCAAATGAACAAGTGTTCATTCAGCGCACGTTCTAAATTTATAATTG
This sequence comes from Phortica okadai, assembly GCA_034638295.1. Taxonomy (NCBI): domain Eukaryota; kingdom Metazoa; phylum Arthropoda; class Insecta; order Diptera; family Drosophilidae; genus Phortica; species Phortica okadai. The sequence continues at coordinate 53,660,941 of CM067848.1, read as the reverse complement.
AATTTTCTAAAAACAAAAAAAATACTTTACTAAACAGCTTTTCTTACTGCACCTGGACGAGATTTTGCCGCAGGCGCTGAAGCATCAGAATGCACTTAAACGCAGCACCCAGCACGCGCCCACCGGCTGTTCTACGATCATTGTCAACAATAAGGATTGCGTATGTATTAAAAAAAACTATTTTTTTCTATTTACTAAAAAAACTTACCAAACGGTTTGCACTCATCCGTGCTTTGGTTACGGTTTTGTAGCGCATAATTGGTCACACAGAGGACGCACTCTCGGAGACGCTTAATCATTACTATTTTGTGGTCGCACACATTATCAGTGATAAGCCGCAGGGCAAGTACAACGTAAAAGAGGAGCACTTTATGTCGCTGTGTTATGCCGGTCACTTGCCTGGTTATACAATGAACTATAATCAACACGGCTTGGTCTTTGCCATTAACACGATCTCGGCGGAATTACTGCGAAGTGGAAAAACTCGTTAGTCACAAGGAAAAAAAAAACATTTTCTTTTGTTTAACTGAATATTTAACTTGTTCCATAGCTCGTCACTTTATAACGCGTGCACTGCTCTCCGCGGATAACTATAAGCAGGCCTTAACCGTGCTCCAAGATGCTGGCGTGGGCGCTGGCGATGCCTGCTCTATTAATTTGACGTTTCTAAAGTGAGTTAAAATGGAATTGAAAAAGGAAACAGTAAGTTGTTAACTTATGCACACATTCACATTAAGCGATCCTGAAAAAATGTGCTACAATATTGAAATGGCGCCGCCTGATGACGATAAGACCGAATCGACGCTTAGCATAAAAAATGTACCCTTGGGCGAATTCAACTGTCACACTAATCAGTCGGTTTAATTAATTTTTTATATGTAATGACGTTCACTAACATTGTACCATTTTTAGATTCGATCGCATTAAGCGTGACCAGGCCAATGAAATGATGGTTGCCTCAAGCGTCTCACGCATGTCGACTTTTGCAGGCTATGACGCGCCCGCAAGCCTTGCTAACGTTCGGCGTATGCTCGGCGACTGCTCAGGTGGCGAACATTGTGTGTTTCGCGAAAACGGCGATGTCAACGAAGAGGTGAAGACAATTGCAATTGGCATATTCGATTTGCAGGCCAAAACGGTTTCACTTTATTCGGATAATCCTAATGTTACAGAGGCACATGTCACTTTGCCATTTATTCTTAAGTAATATTTTACTATGTATTGTACATATACATACACACATACATATATTTATTTATGGACAAATAATTTATGATCATTAATATTGTCCGCAACTTATTTTACTCAATGAACGAGCTGGGAATAAATGAAAGAACACCAAACTTGCTTTGGGCGGATCAATTGCCATTTTTATTTTTCGAACAAAAACATATTTGTCGCATAGGTGCCGTTATATGTGAGTATATGTTTGCTTTATGGGTGCCGTTACTTACATATAGGTATATTTACATATATGTAGGTATATGTGCATATTAGTACAACAAAATATAGACTCTATTCAATGATAAACAAGGAATTTCACAATTCAAAGATATCGTACACATGATTTAAAGTTTCGTATCAAAAAAAATCAGGATATAAAAAATTGTTTATTTCAGCGCAACATAAATAGTACATAGTGACTCAATTGTATGTTTATGTTTGTCATTTGAGTATGTTGCAAAATGGCGTCCATAAAATAAACTTACCAATTTTTTGTTTTTGAATACGATCTTGTTAACTCTTCCTTCACAACATTAAGGTATAAATATGTAAATTCAAAAATTCGAACTATTCCATCATAAAAAGGAAACTTCCATTGGCAGCAACATCGAAAACCGAAACTTATGTATCACTAAGGCTGCCTTAGTAGTAACGAACGCAAGTTTAAAAAAACATAATCTGGCAGCATTGAAAATGTATCAAGTTTTTGAAGGCAGTGCTGCCAATTTTTCAGCAAAACGCGCACTTATCATGCTGGCGTAGCCTAACTGTCAGTACAACTGTAAGGCACATCTGGCTACCCAATACGCATAATTGACGCAAAACTGTGCAAGAGCGGAAGAAGAAGAATGGACGCCCCACGTTTCACCTATGTCGCGGTATCTTTGCTCTTGACAAAGGAGTAACTCCCATTTGGGGACCCTTCTTCCTCTTTCTTGGCTTAGTGCGATACTACAGCGCCAATATGCCACTGAAACAAGACAAATCCCCAGCGAATGAAGCGCGACATACGCTAAACCAATACTGCAGTGTTCTTTTGTTATAAAGTCGTGTCAGCTGATTGGCACTGTTTTCGTTTTTCAGAAATTTTTAAAGCTTTAAACATTTTTTTTAGAAAATAATTGTAGTTAACTTATAAATTTGCAACGATAAATTTTAATTCGTGTTAATTATACGATAAACAACAAATTACACCTTCCAACAATATATAACAACAAGGAGGAACAAACTGACTCCCAGAAAGCAAATTGGCGGCCAAATTACTATTTGGACAAATTGGAGAATAATTTCTGCATTATTATTCCTTCGACTAAAGTTAGTTTGAGTTGAAAGAATGTATACACTTCTGCACGGTCTGTACAAGTATTTGACGCAGAAGGACGAGTATTGCGTCGTAATCCTGGGGCTTGACAATGCTGGCAAAACGGTTGGCCTTATTTTCGTATTCGTATTAAAACATGGTTAATTACTATACTTGATTATTTTTTACAGACCTACCTCGAAGCGGCCAAAACGAAATTCACAAAAAATTACAAAGGCATGAATCTGGCCAAAATTACGACAACAGTTGGTCTTAACATTGGCACGATTGATGTACAAGGTGTTCGCCTGAATTTCTGGGATCTAGGGGGACAACAAGAGTTGCAGTCGCTTTGGGATAAATATTACCAGGAATCGCATGGCGTCATATATGTGATAGACTCAAATGATCGTGAACGCATGGATGAATCGAAAATTATTTTTGGTGAGTGAAAAATATTAATCAAATTAGGCCCCAATTAATGGACAAACATATTAATTTTAAAACGTTGCTTGCGTAGATAAAATGATAAAAAATGAGTTGCTCTCCGGTGTACCACTTTTGATCTTAGCAAACAAGCAGGATCTGCCTGACGTGATGGGCGTGCGTGATATAAAACCAGTGTTTCAGCAGGCCGGCGAATTAATTGGACGTCGCGACTGTCTGACCATACCAGTCTCAGCATTAACCGGGTGAGTGGAAATAAAAATATTTCAGCAAAAACTTTTGATTATATCATGAATTATTGTATTTTGCAGGGAAGGTGTTGACGACGGCATCAAATGGCTGGTCGATGCAATCAAACGTCATGCGGTTGTTCGACCGCCCCGAGAGAATGATTGAACGCAACGATTGTTGTCGGTGTTTGTTGTGATAGTTTGACGGCACGTCATGATTCCAGAAAGACAAAATATAATAAAACATATAGCTTGTACATGTGATTTTATTATTAACACATAATATTTACACAAGAATGAAACTCAATTGTATAGAGTAAAAACGAATGCGTCGCCGTCGGTAGTCGTCAGCGCCAGCGATATTGTGTCGCTTATCAGGCTTCAAGCGCTTGCGCTGTATTACAACGTCTGTACGTCTTATCCAAAAAAGTCGCGCTGCATTAACCCAACAACACACCTGCTTTGTTTATCACTTTCATCGTGTATTTTCCTCTTATCAGCTTCGCTGTCGCACATTCAAATAATTTCCACTGATAAGCATTGTAGTTTGGATGCGTGGCGTTGGAACGACGACAATAATCGACGGTACCGACAATTTGGTATTCTCTGGCAATGTCGTCACTCCACTAGGCTTCTGGCCCTATTTTGTTTTTTTTTACCATTTGCAGATAAGCGTTCGCCACTATTCGTTCGCTTCCTGCTGTTCGTTTCAGCGCTTGATAGCTACACGGCGCAGTACAACTAGCAAGGTAAGTGCACTCATGGTATTGGATCGGCCCGATTATCACTTACAAATACTTAAAACGTCCATTGGAATGTCAGTTTTCTGAAAGAACTTTTGCTGTTTGGTTCGACTCTTTGTGTGTGTGTTGTTTTTTTTTTATTTTTGTCAGCGATTTCGGCTTAGTAAAATCACGGAACTGTCTTATGTTATGCATTGTATCGCTGAAGTTTTCCATACTTATTACAAAATTTTTGTGACGCATACAAATGCCACGGACAGTTACATATCCAGTGAGTGTGAGCGTTTAAGATTTTGAAACCCAAGTAAACATGTATCACGGGCGCTGCCGACACCATTACCAATCCGTTTTTCCGTCGTGCTCTTATTCATCACCACCGTTGTGACTTTCAGTTTAGTTGTCGTTGTACCGGCACAAAGGCGGCAAATTAAAATCAGTATTTATTTTAAAAGATACATGATATTATTTTAAAAAAAAGAAAAGAAAACTAAAGCAAAACGATACGAGGAGTGTATGTATTAATAAGATAACAAAGCACACGTAGAAGTGTGTTTAATTGTTGTTGTTCAGTGCCTTTATCAATTTTCCGTTGCGAACGTTTTTGGCTGTTTTCGGGTCTACGTTATTTTTTTTTTTTTTGCAGCCAAACAATATTAACACCAAAAAGTGTAATTGAAACTGTTGTATTGTGAGAAACAAAAACAAGTCTTGGCTGTTGTTATATTCGAAAAATAAGGTCCTGCCGCTGTTGCTGAGCGCCGACATGTATCCATACTACGAACAGGATTGGAGTGTGCTACCGCCTGAAAATAATCGCAGGTATGATGACGTAAACTTTTTGATATGACCCAAAGAATTAATCTCAGGAGACGTATATTTATCAGATCAGCGATCGAAAGTTTTTTGGAAAAATATTAGTATATATGTATATGTGCTTCAAAGAAAGGTTTAGTTCTTTCATTATTATTATAGAGAAGAATGCATACTTTATAGATCACTATAGTCGTGGATTTATCGAAAATATGCTACGATTTATGGGGTTCCAATTTTTTTAACGAAATAAAAGATGTATTTCAATTTGGAAAACTGTTATTCAGTTAAAAAGTAACGAATGTATGTGAAATTCAGTGTTCATTAAACAGTTTCCTATGTTCCCAGGTGATACAAGGCAACATATACTCAGAAAACATTTAAAGAATTTAAATATTTTTATTAATAACAAAAAACAGGATGTTTGAATATTTTTTTAAGACTCAGTTCACAAAGTAACCGGCTTACACTACCTAGCTTAGGTTATTTTCTTTGCCAAAAGAGGCGCTTTTTTAGCGTGAAAGTTGAAATAGTTTGTTCGCTTGAAAAGGTAAAGTGTCGTAAGTCAGTTCAATTGAAAATAAAATGCAGAACTGGTACGCCGTAGAGTGAGTAAAAATCAGCATCATCACGAAAGAGGGCGCAGCCAAGAATTAGATATTAAAATGTCTTATGTCGCTGGGGATTTGAATAAAACATATCCGCATTGTCTTCAGTGTTTGTTAAACCCTCAACATTTCGTCGACGTTTAAGCGTGACATTTCAGAGAAGAAGAAGAGAAAATAAAATAGGAAAAAAGTTTTCATATATATTTTTTTTAAGTATCAGGATTATCGTTAAAAATAACAGTGTTAATTCACAATATACGTTATAGATTGTGTTTATAATTGAAAAAATTAAGAGGAAAAGTGTAATTCAAGCGTAAATTAACCAAAACTAGTCTTTATAAATTGACTTTCTTCTGCTTGCCGTTTCTGCTCCCGCGTTCGTCTAACAATCAATTAAATTTGTTCGTTGCAACTGTGTTTGACTGTAACGTTAATCTGACTTGCAACACCAAGAACAAAAGCCTTTGGACGCGACCACTTGCCATTTAATATATATATGTATATATAATATATTTGTTATTGATATGAATAAAAAAACAATTTGATCAAATTCTCATGGTTTTGAGAAGCTCAGCTGTTCGACGGTAGTGTGTGTGGGTGTTGTCATTCGTTGACTAACACTGATTGTAGCGCTGGCAAACGTCAATTGCAACCCTGTGTTTTAAGCCATTTTTGTTGCGCTCGTTTGTCATTTCGGCCAGTAGAAGTGGAAAAAAAGTAGTGCGTGTGTGTTTAATTTATATATCTATATATTTTTTTAATATTTTCCCCTTTCGTTACAACTATCCCAACTGCAAGTGCTTCCATAAGAACTGAGCACCCCGCGGAAATTCTGTTTATTAGCTCACAATTGTTGTGGTCAAGTGGCTAGTGGACGAATACAAAAGAAATATACGAGCCAACAAGCTGCCTCTGACGCTCCCCCTTAGACAAGCAGCAACGCGAACTGGCTGGCCGTTCAATTAAAATCGTGTTAAACCTTAAACGACGAGTCGTCCCAATATTGAAATTGAAAGCTTAAAGTTTTTGTGGCCGAAGCTGCTTTGTCTACAGTGAAAACTTTGTTCAAACTAACCCGTATATATTTTTTTCTTTTGTTGTATGCATTACGTGTGTAAATAAATTATTCAAATAATGTTTGATAAGTTTAAATTGTGTGCGAAATAAACACATCTGTTTCTCAGTTTCGGCCACAACAACAGCTTGTGACAGTGCGTAAAATTAGCCAATTTCTATTGAAATGTGATCATCGACTGCGCTACTTGAAATCAAAACTAAATTTTGCCTCGTAAATTGTTGTTTGTGTAATTCATGTGCGGCCCCTCTCATCCATTCACTTTGACACTTCTTAAAATCATTCATACGTTCATTCAGTCATCCCACTTCAGCCCTTCATTCATTCTGCCTCTTCATTACCAACACACATAAAGGCACGCTCTTACCTACGTCTCGATGTAGCAAAATCACCAACAATAATTAAGCCTTTTTTTTAGTTTGGCTCGTTTACTTTTTATGACTTTTATTTTTTTAAATTTTATTTTATTGTTGCCGTTATTGCCTTTTGATTTGCTTAACAAATTAATTAACCATAAAGTCATCGTCCCAACCAGCCACAGAAAGTAATCAAAAAACGAATGCAAAGCGAGAAAAGCAACTACAAAATTCTGCTGCTGTTGTCGTCACTACAATTGTTTTAACGAAACATTTATACAAATAAAGAAGGACAAAAAAATACAATTATTTATTTATCACAACTGTGATCGTCAGTTTAATCCAAGTGCGTGTGTGCGCCCGTCCGTCGTGAGTGACTGTATGTGTTTGTATTCGTGTAAAGCAGCCATTGCAGCCTGCGATTATTGCCGGCAACTGCGACGACAATAACAAAATCTGCTGCGAAGGCGTTATAATTGTGTGGAGCTTTCAACTATCTAAACTTAGACTGGTCCTCGTCGCCGGTAGTTGACTTGCATGAGTCTCTGAGCTAAGCCCTAAGCAACTTGCCGTATTACCGTTTGTTTGTGCATGAGTCGACTGTAATTGTTGTGCTTGTAACGCTGCAGATATAAAGTGCGAGCCATCGGTGCCACCAGCAGCAGTAACGGAACAGAAGCGGCAACGTGAATCACAACAGCAGCAAGACGTCGGCTTAAAATGAATTCCGAGCATGGGTACGGGCTTTATATAATAATAACTAACAGTAATAATTATACTTTAATTCATTTTTATGAATATTAACTGCCTTTATCTTTACATGATGAGCTCACAATTAATCCAATGGAAAACTGTTTTTCCTGACATTTGTTGTTAATGGGCGTGTCGTCGTCGTTTTCATTTTGTTTTGTTGTTTTTTTAAGACAGGTTTTTTTTTTATCATGATCAGCTGCCGTGTGCAAATCTTTAATGACTCACACTTGAAAATCGTTTTAAGTGCGTTTCTATTTACAGACATACATACGTACGTACATACGTGTACAAATAACCTCGTTTTAGTAATCAGTTCGATGAAGTTTGAAATCAGTGCATTTCGTAATTGATCCATATTTCAAGGGAACTTATTGCGAAGAATCAATTAGTATTCTAAATATTCAAAACAAATGGTAGCTACTTACTTAGCTAAATCAACGTTATATAAAAGAAAAACATGAAAAAAACTAGGACACTAACATATACTTAATCCTAATTTGCATGTAATTATTACTAATGAAACGTTGTTTTTGCTTCTTCTTCCATTTCAATACAAACACACACAATGCTGCATTTGGTAAACCAGATTTAATCCTGCCTTCAATATGGCGACAATTCGCCAGGCATTTACAGAGGCCGTAGAAAGAGGTAAGTACCGATAGACAATGAAGATAGCGAAAAGACAAGACAAAAACGTTTTAATATTGAGCCCAATGAAGCCGAGTCGAATTAAGTCCAATCGCCTACCACCACATGACATCACACATACACACCCAACCCACTCACGTACACATACTTCGCATTTCCACCTCATTCGTATTCATCAAAACACATACATACAATGAGTAAAACGTCCAACGGCATAATGCAGCCTCTGAGCGTAATTAACACTTACGAGCTAAATGATGAGAAAGTAAAGTAGTTAAAGAAAATGAAAAGAAGAATAAAATGATGAGCGCGCGGCTCGGTGACGATTTGGCAAAGACAAAGACTAAACGTCTGCTAGCCTGCCTGCCTGACTATATACTAAAAAGTCAAACGTACGAATGCGAAATGTCGCAAGTTGTTTGTCGCATTGCTACTGTCACTGACCGTCAGATGATAATTTGATGTTCTTCTTGTCTTTGTTTTGAATCGAGCTGCGTTAAATTAATTAAATGATTTCTTATTTATTATTTGGTGCTGCTGCCGCGATCGATGTTAATGTCATTGCAGTAAGAATGCCGACACCTACACGTCTGAGAGATCTCATCCGACAGATACGCGCCGCACGAACCGCCGCCGAGGAACGTGCCGTCGTAAATAAAGAATGCGCCTACATACGTAGCACATTTCGTGAGGAGGACTCAGTTTGGCGGTAAGTTGTTTGTGTTGTTATTGTATATATTGTACTTTCCTAATGTTAGACGTTTCTCTTAATCGCTTACAGATGCCGTAACATCGCTAAGCTGTTGTACATACACATGCTTGGTTATCCAGCGCATTTCGGCCAACTGGAATGCCTTAAATTGACTGCGAGTACACGTTTTACAGACAAACGGATCGGATATCTTGGCGCCATGCTGTTGCTTGACGAAAGACAAGATGTCCATCTTCTGATCACGAATTGCCTGAAGAAGTAAGTGTGTTAATGATGATTAGAGCAACATTATGTAATTATAAGCATTACTAATATGCTGCTTTGATACCTTACAGTGATTTAAATAGCTCAACGCAATTCGTGGTTGGCCTTGCGTTGTGCACCCTGGGTGCAATTGCATCGCCAGAAATGGCACGCGATTTAGCCAGTGAGGTGGAACGCCTGATGAAGTCGCCGAATACTTACATACGCAAGAAGGCAACACTATGTGCGTTTCGTGTAATCCGGCGAGTGCCCGAGTTGATGGAGATCTTCTTGCCGGCAACACGTTCGCTGCTCAGCGAGAAAAATCACGGTCAGTCTACTGTGTCTGTCAACAACGTGCTCTGTACTAATATAACCTTTTTGGTTTTTTGTTATCTAATATCACGGAATCATTAGGCATACTGATAACTGGCGTAACGCTTATCACCGAAATGTGCGAGAACAGCACCGACACGTTAATGCATTTCAAGAAGGTAAGCAATTTAACCAAATTACTTCAGACTAGGCCAGACATTGTCGTGAGCGTTCGTATAACAGAAACGTGACGCACTTGGATTTGTCAGTAAAAATCTTTAAAAAAAATTACATAAATGTTTTGCAATTAAACAAGGAAAGCATAGAACAACACTGTTGTCAACGCCGGTTGACTCGAAGGCGAATTGTTTACTTTTTTGCCTTATGTTTACACTTTTTCTAAATTCGAAACATAAATCGAAACGTCAGTAGTATTGAATTGTATATTTTTAAATTAAACTTTTATTTTATATTGCTGAATTATCTAGGCTTGGCTTGGCTTTGCTTTGCCTTGACTTTTGTTTAGGCTGCCAAACTTTGATTGTAAAATAATGTTAGACTCATGCCTGACTTAGTCATCAAGCCCAAGCAAGTGTGGCTTTCGTTTCTGTCGTTGGCATTGTACACATGTACAACTTTTTTTTTTGTCTCCAATGTTTTGATATAAATTTTCTCGTTTTATTTCATACAACTATTTTTGTACTCATAAATCCTTTGTCGTTTTTTTTTTTTACTTCATCTACTATTCAACTTTTTTTTTCCATTTATGAAACGTTTATTATACAAAATTTGCCTTTTTATACCCTGTACCTTATTTTCATTGTTTGTTTTTGTTTTTTTAATTATGACTAAAAGAATTTTGAATTTTTGCTTTTTTTTTTTAATAAACTGCAACATAAACCAAAAATACATAATAAAATGAAAATAAATAAATACTCTCAAACACAAAACGAAATTTGTAATTTGCTTGCCAGGATAGCGGAAATCGAGAGGTATGATTGTTGTAGAATTGTATTTGTTATTATATTATTTCGTTACATTTTGTTTTTAATGCTTTTTGTTGTTGTTGTCGTTGTTGTTGATATTACTGTTATTGTTACTTCTTGTGCAAACTATCTTTTGCTATTTCATTAGACTATAAAAAAACACCTTTTTGAACAAACAATTTTTTTTTTTTTGGAATAGTTTGACTAATAGTTATAATAAGCTAAGAAGCAAATGGATCTACATGGCTCAAATTTCACAAAATTTAATTTTTTTCTTAATGTTTTTTTTACCACTGCTATTTTTATTATCTTTTTTTACAATGCTCAAACGAACCGTATTCTACTGTCTCTCTCTTCTTCTCTACCTGCCTCTGTTTTGACTTGCACCAAAAAAAAATCCCCACGCACAAATCCACGCACAAGTGATAGAAACTTAAAAATTATTTTTTTTTTAAATTTAGCAAAATTTATATTGCATTTCAATATTCTTTTAAGCATGTACTTATGTGTATTATTAGTATTCATACATATATTTGGATTTGTTCTCTCTCTCTTTCTCTTACTGTCTTTGTCGCTTTCGGAATGTTTTAGATCGTTCCGAACTTAGTGCGTATACTGAAGAATCTTATACTCGGCGGTTACTCACCCGAACATGATGTGAGCGGAGTCAGTGATCCATTTTTGCAAGTGAAAATCCTTCGTCTTCTACGCATACTTGGTCATAATGATCCCGATGCTTCAGAGGCTATGAACGATATTTTAGCTCAGGTGGCAACGAACACGGAGACAAGTAAAAACGTCGGTAATACCATACTCTATGAGACTGTACTCTCAATTATGGATATACGGTAAAAAATTAATAAACAAAAAAAAAATACATTTTAATTCTTACTGTCGTTTTTTATTCCCCCAACAGCTCTGAAGGTGGTCTGCGCGTTTTGGCTGTCAATATTCTCGGTCGTTTTCTACTCAATTCAGATAAGAATATACGTTATGTAGCGCTAAATACGTTGCTGCGGACTGTGCATGCGGACACATCGGCCGTCCAGCGTCATCGTACGACCATATTGGAGTGCCTCAAGGATCCGGATGTTTCGATAAGACGTCGTGCCATGGAATTATCATTCGCCTTGATCAATGCACAAAATATACGTACAATGACCAAAGAGTTATTGCTTTTTCTGGAAAAAGCCGATGCGGAATTCAAGGCGCAATGCAGTTCGGGCATGATACTTGCTGCTGAACGTTATTCGCCCAATGCACGTTGGCATCTCGATACACAACTGAGCGTATTGATTGCGGTACGTGTGTTAATGCATTTTATTTAATCAACAGAAATATTATAGTGTATCGTATGATCTTTATAGGCTGGCAATTATGTACGCGACGATGTGGTCTCTTCGACCATACAACTGGTGTCCAGCAGTCCGGTATCGGAGCAAACGTATATAACTAATCGTTTTTGGGAGTCACTGCAAGTAGCGAATCACTGTGAGGATAAACAGCCACTACTACAGGTTGCCGTCTGGGCCATAGGCGAGTACGGCGAGCTCTTTATGTATGCGCCGAACGAAGACGGTTAGTTGAAAATATTGTTCCTTTGTCTATATATATTCTTATACTTATTTCTGTCTTACAATAGAGTTTGAACGTCCCACTGAGAGCGATTTGATCGCTATGTATCATAAGTTTTTAACTTCTGCTCAAGTCTCAATCACGAGCAAACAATATGCTCTGGTCTCGCTCGCCAAGCTGAGCACGCGTCTGCAAAACTGTGTCGAGTAAGTTGACTCGTTTGTTATATTTTGATATTCTCATTTTGTTATGTTGTCATGCAGGGAAATACAGGCGCTGATCACCTCATTTGGTAGTCATCTGAATGTGGATCTTCAGCAGCGCGGCGTCGAGTTGACTCAACTTTTTGGCAACTATAAGCATTTGCGTCCGCCACTGCTTGAGAAGATGCCTGCAATGCAGGTCAGTCGCATTTCATCACAAAATGGCGAGAGCAGTGGCTCTTTCGATGACAATAGTCCGGATCTAATTGAGAACGGCATTGATGGCAATGGCAGTCATCAATTGGGCAGCATTAGCGAAAGCAATATGAATAACATTGGCGACAATACGGTAGGTGGCGCTGCCCATGTGTATAATTTTACCAGCCGACGCATAATCTAAAACGTTATTAATCTTTCAGAATATTCTACTCGATTTGCTGGGCAGCACCGATCTATCCTCTTCAAATAGCACGAGCGCTAATACTAACACACTGGCAGTGGCTACAGATCTGTCGAATGCTGTTCAAAAGAAGAATACGAGAAACGCAAACGATGTTACGACAACGGCAACCAATAATCAAGATCTACTGGATTTGCTTGGCTTGGATATGACATCGACAACTGGCAGTGGCGCGCTCGTTATCAGTGGCATGAGTAACGACATAAACAGTGCTACAAATATGAATAATGTCCTCAGTAGCTTAGAACTAGGTGGCAGTGGTAGCAGTGGACTCTTGTCAACAATGTCAACAAATGGCAATGATCTGGCGAGTATTATGTCCACTGGCGTTGGTAGCGGCGGTGGTGGTGGTGTCACCAGTGGTGACAGTCTTGGAATTGATGGCAACCTTATTGAATCAAACAATGTTCTCACATCAGCGAATGTTAATACAGGGAATGCGTTACTATCTGATTTGAACACAACGGCGTCTAGCAATGTTATTGCGGTAAGTTTAAAAAGTAGTAAAAGTATTTGCGATCATTGTTTACCAATATGAATTAGCAGCCACCTCAGGGTCCGAAATTGACTGCGCTCGATAAGAATGGTCTACTCGTTCAATTAGTGCCAGTTAGAACTAATGACTGCTTGCAAATCTATATGACAACCACAAATAGCTCAGCAAATACATTGGAGCAGTATCTGTTTCAGGTATGTCAGACGCTTTTATTTTGTTACATTTGTTGCTTAACAACAATTTGCATGTATCGTTTTTTTTTTCTTTTGTATATATGCAGGCAGCAGTTCCTAGAATATTTTCGCTGCAGATGCTAACGCCATCTGGTTCGATGTTGCCGCCAGGTGGTGTCATAACGCAAGAAATGCGTGTCGTTGCGACGTCCAATGTAAGTTTTGCAAGTGATCAAATACAAATGGAATTATGTACTAATTTTCAAGATGCTTGGTAATGTATTGCAGGCGATACTCCGCATGAGGTTACGCATATCATATGTTCTCGATGGACAACAAGTAACGGAGCAAACTGAAGTAAGCGGGTTTCCCGATCAAGCGACAGAATGAATAGAGATAAATCAAAACGAGTAATAATAATGCGAAATAAACAATAATAAATAAATCCTTATAAATATAAATGAAAATATGCATAATTGTAAGCTGAACTTCGTGTCGAGTAGAGTAGCGATAGCGATAACGGTAGTAACTACAATCCATAAGGATTCTGTTTACACGGCACGGATGCACATGAAAGTCGACACAGTGAAACAAGTATATAACCATTATCTGAAAACACACATTTATTTTGTAATATAAATCAACCTAAACATGTTCACACATTATTGCGTGCGCCACATTATTTCTACATAAGCACATAAACACAACACACACGCGCTAACTGTCATCGTGTAATGTGCGAAGTGCAAATGCAGCAGCGCTCAGTGAATTCGGCAGCCAAGTTGGAAAGCGTTAATGAAAATACCAAGAATGCATGTTTGTAACATACGAAACAGTAAATGAAACAGAAAAATTATATATATATACATATACAAATAACGTTTAAATAATTTTCTTCTCAGCTTAGTTTTAACGCAAAATATAGCACTTGGTTACTTTGTTTATTTTCTAAACAAATCGAATTCATAACGGAAAAGATATAACAAAACTAAATAACACCAAAATTATTTAGATACTTATTTCATGAACACGCCTAAATTCCATTAGTATTATTATTGAGCAATGTTAACATTTTATTTTATTAAGTCTGCGAGGTGTTGAATTGTTTTTATGATTTTTTTTTTATTTTCTTGTGTTTTGGCATATCCGAAGATGCATTAATTGATTGTTAAACTATTTGTATATATATTTTGCGTTAATATTGAAGAGAAAATTAAAAATTTCCATTTGTTTTTGCAACGTCCTAATTCTTATTTGCTTATTTGTAGTATTCTAAAAAAAAGTTATATATATATATTTTTTAATAATAAAACATTAGAAAATGATATGAATTGGAATTGTGTAACTTAGCAGCGCCTTAAAAATGTGTGAAAAACTATTATTACGTTTATAATTATTATTATTATCACTTTTTTTTTTTAGTAGAAAACACACTTTTTAAATTTATTTAATAAAAACAGAGCTGTTTAAATAAACACTTTAATTTAAATCGTTTCTAAATGAGTTTTCGTGCACGACTTAAACTTATTTAAATTATTCCATTTTTTATTAGTAATGCTTTAAAATTTAAACATATGTATGTAAAACAAGAACGTACTTAACACAAATAAATTAATAAAGAAAATATACACGACAAAATGGATTATATATACAAGAAAGTATATATAAAACTTTAGTTACAAGCGCATATAATTATTAAAAAAGAATTCAGAGGTACATATATAAAAATCATTATTATACAGCAATTATACCTTGAAAAATAATTTTTTATTAAAAGCATAAGCGAATAAAGTTTTGTTTTAATAAAAAAAATATATATATATGTATACATACATACATTCGATTTTTGTTTAAATTTCGTTAAAAAATTGTCAAAAATGGGTCACGTCATTTGGGTACGTTCCCTAAGATTGTATCGACATCCAACGTCACAATACTGGCCACCTAGCAATAAACTCGACAAGTTGACGAGAATCTGTTTTTAAAATAGCGTTAATTTAAGATTATCGCTAAAAACAGATTTTTTCCTTCCAAAAAGTTGACAACCCTGTGTACAACAAGTAGTGATGAGCTAAACTGTATTTTCACTGTCACGGTGAAATCTGCGATTGCTCTGTATTTTAGAGGAATCCCCACATTGATCTAGCCCAACTGCCTGTGCAGCTCGAAGCGACATTAAGCCAGTCAGTACTTTTCTCCTTTTAGCTTATTTTCTTCTTCTTGAGGTAAATCCTGACGCCTTGCACTATAACATAGGCATATTTCAATCAGACAAATGATTCTGCGATTGAGCCACAGTTTAGCAAAATCAGATTGCTTGTAGCTGTGAAAAAATCTTGCTCATCACTAACAGCGAAAAATTCATGAATTCGAGTCTCTGATTATATCGTGCGTAGAGACTTGCAGCTGTCCCAACTCATGTCACTTCTCATTTGAAGCGAACATACGTCAAGTGACTTCCACATACTACATACAGCGCGGTAACACTGCGTAGCAGGGCGATTCGAGGCTTCCTAGTAGGAACAAGCAGAGTTTGTTTACCTCTTATAAATGAAGTTATTGAAGAAAAAAGAAAGTTAATTAAGTCAAAGCGAAGAATTTCAATTATCGAAACCATTTTGTAATTTCAACATGTCATCCAAATATACTCATGCCATTGTTGCAAGGTGAGCAATAACTTCAAATTGTTTAACTTGTATACACATTTATGTGTGTGTATGTACTACGTCATCTTGGGTGCAGCCGAGTTTTAATTCTTCATAATTGTAAAAGCATAAAAAAAAAAAATAAAAAAAAACGCTTTAGTGTCATCATTACAATTTATGTTTTTTTTCTATACTCGTGCTTGGGGAAGAGAATTTGGTGTGGCAATTAATTCGTTCTGGTGTAGCAAAATAAAATCTCAACAGAATTTCAGACTCATTTAAAGCTACTGGTGATTTTGACCTGAAACTGTCCAAGAAGCAGCATGAACAATACTGCGCTCTATTGCGAGAAATTGGATTAGATGTAATCGAGCTACCACCGGACGACAGACTGCCAGAGGGAGTATTCGTAGAGAATACGGCTGTGATTTGCAATGGTGTTGCTCTTATTGGTAAATCGGACAATCCGCAACGGCAACGAGAGGTGGACAGTATGAGAATCATTCTGAAAAAGGAATTAGATATTCCCGTTGTTGAGATTGACGATCCAAATGCTCAGCTTGACGGCGGTGATGTTCTTTTCACCGGTGAGTTGTATTAAAAAAAGAAAAGGAGCTATTTTCGGCTTTGCCGAAAATTATATACACTTGCAAACATTTTCCCAGTTATTCTTATTGGAAAATCGTTATAAAAAGGTCCAAGTTAAAATACTTTTTTTGCAAGAGCAAAAAAAACACTAGAAATAATATAATTTAGACATGTTTTACTGACCCACATATTGCAGGACGTGAGTTTTTCATTGGAATAACTGCGTGTACAAACGAAGAAGGCGCACGAGCCGTGGCGATGACATATCCAGAATATCCTGTTACACCCATAAAGGTATATTTTATTTTTAAATATCATTCTCCACCCGTCTGTATATATATAAAATCTAGTCTTTTAGTTTAGAAGTATACTATATTAACACATGTGAACAAAATTCCA
Organism: Phortica okadai; assembly: GCA_034638295.1. NCBI lineage: Eukaryota > Metazoa > Arthropoda > Insecta > Diptera > Drosophilidae > Phortica > Phortica okadai. The sequence goes on along the minus strand of CM067848.1, from coordinate 53,643,952 downwards.
GGTAAATGGAACGAAACGTCTAAAATATTATGTAACAATGGCTGGGCCAGACGTTTTGTGCGTAAGTCAAAGCGTAGTTTGTCAGGAAATCATTAAACGTATGGAACGCGAAGCAAGCTTCAAGTACCAAAAACTTACATTGCCAGAAGAACATGCAGCTAACATGCTCTACATAAACGGTACTATAGTGCATCGCTCGCCAAACGAAATTCCAGAGGCTTATAAGGTATGTCGGATCTTGTTGAAAATAAAAAACTTTTATGAATATAAAAAAAATAATTCTTTTTTTTTTGCAGACTTTAAAAGATAAAATTGATATTCCATCACGAAACATTGATATCAGCGAATTTGGACAATTTTCTAGTGGGCTTACATCATCCTGTCTGCTATTACGTCGATGGAAATCGATACGAAGCATCTAAGTAACAAACAAACTTCCAAACAAAATATTAGAAGATTGAGCACAATTCCTTAATGTTTGTTCGTTCCTGAAGTCGACGCAACAACCGTTTAAAGCACAAATTCAGTTCATCCAAATATGATTGTTAAGGTTTATTCACAATAGGATGTTTATTGATTGATTTGACGTATCTTGTCGGTTGATAATTTTTATTGACGTTTTAATTAATGTTATCACAAATTTTATTTCAGGGGATTAGAAAACTTATTATATATATAGAAGATCCTGAAAAGTGTGGATAAAAAAATGTTGGATAATAAAACCACAATCATTGACAAAATCAAAGTTTTTATACTATCGTGTTCATAGGCTTTCAAGTTCATCTCGCTACTGCATTGTTAAACATTGAATATAAAAAAACTGTATGTAAATGCAAAAACTCGAGCAAACATGTAACAATGGGACACAATTTTACGGAAAGCTTGTTAGTTATACGGGTTCTTTCAAGCAAAAGAAGCTTTGCCGTTCAAAGTTTTGATTTGTTTGAATCTTAACAATAAAGCATCAGGTGTTCTCGTTGCCAAATTTTAATTCTACGTCATGACCAGCAACATTATCACTTGGCCCAGCAGTAACCAGACCGACCCAGTCTGCTGATTATGATGCCTATAAAATAATAAGTTAAACAAGCGCAAAAGGCTAGTGTTAAAACATTTGTGATGTTTGTATGTATATATTATACATGCAGGCAAGACAAAGGGTAAGATAGCATATAAGGCAAAAATAACAAAGCACAAAACATATATAAATATATAAATGAGTGTACGTAGACTTAGACAAGCACAATTTAAGTATAGTGTGATGATTTTAGTTTGGGCAATGAAACATTTGCAGGTGCCCACAAGGGACTTGACAACGTGTGCTGCACATTTACACCGTGTACATAAATAGTTGCCAACATTAAGCAATTATAATTGACGGTTGCCGTTGCTATCTTTGTTGTGGTTGTCGTCACTCAGATCATCATCATCTCTGTAGTACTCATTAAAAGCTTACACTGCTATTTGCTGTGATTTACAAGATTTCTCCTCGCTTAAATTCAGTTGTCGGATGAGAGCCGTTCTGAATATACCACAGACGAAAATTGTGGAATTATCTTGTCTACATTGGTGGTTTCAAAGAAGATCACCTTTCTTCAATCAGATATAAGTATATACGGTTGTGTTAGTCTGAAATTGGAAAATCATATATTGTCTGACTATAATACACCGGGATAGATTAACTTATTGTGAAGAATAAAAATCAAATCGTAATACAGTGAAAGGATAGAAAAAATAGTATACATATACCATTTATATAAGGTATAAATAACATTTAAATAAAATTGAATACGTCAACAACAGCAGTTCAAATGGTAATTGTGTCTGTTGAGGATGTCGGTGTCGCCAATGGCATATCAAGTCATCAAGTTAGGGCATCATCACCACGGCCGATTCCAACGGCAATAACGATAGAGCCAAAACATCGAGACAATTGGGCCAGTGGCGTTGAGTTTTTGATGTCTTGCATATCAGTTTCGGTTGGATTGGGAAACATTTGGCGATTTCCGTTTACAGCATACGAAAACGGGGGAGGAGCTTTCATAATACCATATATTGTTGTGCTCTTTCTTATTGGTATGTGTTTATATGTATTAGTTTTATTACAACTGCCAATTTATTATATTATTAAACGACAGGTAAACCAATGTATTATTTGGAAGTACTGTTGGGTCAGTTTACAAGCAAGAGTTCGGTTAAAGTTTGGTCTGTGTGTCCCTCATTTGTAGGTAACAAAAAAAAAAAAAAAAACGAAAGAAGATCTTAAAACTAAAAACATTTTAAATAAAAACGATTTTTTATTCTACATGTTCAGGTGTGGGTATTGGTCAAGCCTACGCCGGTATTGCGGTACTTACATATTATTCTTCACTGATTGCTCTGACACTGTTCTACCTGGTCTCCTCATTTCAAAGCGTGCTGCCCTGGTCGTACTGTCGGGAGGAGTGGGGTGAAAACTGTGTCGATTCAAAACCGAATATTATTCGAAACTTTACATCACACATCAGTGCCGGCGGCAACACTCGTTTGGAAAGCAGCTCGGAACTCTATTTTCTGTGAGTAAAAGTGTAAAAAAAAATATTACAAAAATCATATAAATGTTGCGCACGGTCCTTTTAGGACACGTTTAAATGAATTATGTCGTCTTTTAGCATCTTATCTAAATTGAACAATTTATTTAATTAAAAACGAGATACAAAGTTCAGTTTGATAAATACGTTATTTGTATTTAGGTTTCGGCGACAAGTGAAAATGCTAATTTTGACATACTAATTACATGATAAGATTATTTATATACAACAAAGTTTGGAATTTCACCATCCGAATGTAAACATGATATAACTCGTGTCTCCCATCTCTTTTTATTTTCTTGATATTTTTGTATATACTGTATATTAGAATTTTTGAAAAGTATTTTGTGATACATAAGTACGTAATGATGTACATACATATAGCCGACAAGAAGTGTCGATTTATTATCTTTCACGTATTCAGTTGTGCAGAGATCATCGATATGCACATTTTAAATCATTATAGCATTATGTTGTTAAAACCTAAGTGCAGGATGGTTGCAGACTGTCAGTATTAAATTAAATTTAAGCAGTTCCAATTCTTAAATATGCTTTGCAGAAAAATTGTTATTAATGAAATCGACACTTTGGCTGATGGTATTGGAGCGCCCAATTGGCATCTCATGGTAGCACTCTTTATCGCCTGGGCGATCACATATATGATCATTGTGCGTGGCATAAAGACATCAGGCAAAGCGGCGTATTTTTTGGCGCTTTTCCCTTATGCTATATTGGTTACGCTTCTTATACGAGCTATTTCACTGGAAGGGGCAATGGATGGCATAATTTTCTTTTTAAAACCGAATTGGAGTGAACTATTGAATTTTTCTGTGAGTGCTGTGCAATAAATTAATAATCATAAAAAAATCATAAATGGTAAAATCAAAATAGGTGTGGAAGGCGGCAGTGGTCCAATGTTTCTTCTCGCTGGCTGTCGGGCTGGGACCGCTGGTTATGTTCTCATCATATAATAAATTTAACCACAATGTGCGCAGGTTTGATTGCATTTCGTTAAGTTAAACGGAACTAGTTTGTTATTCTATTTTGAATTCATAATTTAGGGACGCTCTAATAGTAACAAGCTTGGATACGTTAACCAGTCTCATCGCTGGCATCACCATATTCGGTATGCTTGGCAATTTGGCCTTTAATTTGAAAATATCAAATGTTGACGAAGTTGTACGCAGTGGTACGGGCCTCGCCTTTATCTCTTATCCTGATGCTATTGCTAAATTTAATGCGGTTCCACAGGTAATGAAAGACACTATAGCTTGCAGTTAACTCAAAAAAAGAACAATTTTTTTAATTCTAATTTTCTTTGACAGCTTTTTGCGATATTATTTTTTTTCATGCTCTTCGTTCTGGGCATTGGAACGCTGGTAGCGCAAGCAAACACTCTCGTGGCAATTCTCTGTGATCAATATAAGTGGATGCAGGCTCCAAAAGTGGCGTTGGCTATTACTATTTGCGGATTCCTCAGTGGAATTGTTTATGTTACACCGGTACTGCTTCATTTTATTTCGCAATCTTGTATTCTCTCTGCGTTCATGACTCAGAAATTCGATTAGCAACTCTTTAAGTTTCGTTTCAGAAGTTCTATCTAATAGCTGTTGTTGTTGTCATTTTTTACATAGGCTGGGCAATGGATTCTGAACATGGTCGACTACTACGGTAGCACATTTGTGATCTTTGGTTTGGCAGTTTTCCAGATAATTGGCATTTCATGGATTTACGGTAATCTAACTTGGCTTGGATACAGATTGTTGGTTTATTGTTAGAACTAAATTGCTTCTATATCTTAGGACTACAAAATTTTTGCGATGATGTTGAATTCATGACACGCATGCCCGTGTCGTTTCTTTGGCGGATCTGCTGGGCTATCATAACACCATTATTTCTACTTTTAATCTTCATATACTCAATGATTGAGTTGGATACGTTGAAATATGCTGGTCAGGATTATCCTGAAAACGTAAATGGTATTTGGCTCGCATATACAATCAGTTTTTTTCTTTCAATAATCTTTCAATTTGATTTTCCAGTTGCTGGTTGGCTGCTCTTGGCAATCGGCTTTATGCAGTTCCCGCTCTGGGCATTCTGGAGCATGACTAGAAACTGTAATCAAGGTCTTTTCAACGTAAGTTTCATTAAATTGAATCTGGACTGGATGTTATATTTCATTTAATTCCATATAGAGCATTAAAGTCGCTTTCATTCCGAATTCTGAATGGGGTCCCAGCGACACAGCAATACGAAAGGAGTGGATTGTTTATAAGCGTAATCTCAGTGATAGGCGCAGAGCAGAAAGATCGGAACTGAAAGGCGGTTTTTACATGTACAAATTACGTAGTATATTCTTTTCAGATATGAATGTGGTAGAAAATACTTGACATTTTTAATGATATGCATAATTCGAAGAATTTTACAATAAGTCAATGCATTTATAATGCATAGAAGTTGTCCTTTTGTATATAAATCAAACTAAAATACAACAATATATGAATTACTCAAAAAAAAAAAGTCCCAAACGCGGTAACTTTCAAAGCTAAAATTTTCAATTTTATATAAGCAAAATAGACGAATAGGAATATCCAACGAATTTCTCTCTACGTACATATATATGTAAGTAATACGTAAATACATATTTATATATATTTACACCCAATCTTATGTATGTATGTATTAAAGAAACATTTTAGATTTAAACAGAAGAAGCATATAAAAGCTCGTCGTCTTCTTGTCACTTTATTCCAGAGACAAAAAAACTTAAGATTGAGTTGTGTACATGAAATACATTCATAGAATATTACACACATAAAAAGTTAAATAAAAATTTGTTTGGCTAATCTAATCGACTTACCAAATAAATTAAAGTACAGTACAAAACTTACTATTTAGTTACATACAAATTTTAAATACATTCCACATAATTATCTTAAGCGAAAATTGACTCTTACGGTTACGTCATGGGAACTTTGGCAATTAGCGCTTGAAAATTAATTGCCAAGCATGATGGTGTATTTTTTAACGAAATCGAAAAGAATACAAATGTAGATCAGTACCATTAAGATATACTAACTGACCAAGCTACCTGGCGATTTGGAGTCATCACTTCCGTTGCTCACTCTAGGATGAATATATGAAATCACACTGCTTTGGCTGCTGTCATCCTCGAGCAGCGTATCATTGAGATTCTCGAGCCCAATTTTAGTTGAGGCCGTTTCGGTTTTATGCATTTCATTCAATGAAGTTGATGTATGGTCTATACATGGTAAAGATGAAACGATGTGTGAAGATGTATCAGTCTTTTGGTTTATATGTGATGTACTCGCTTTGTTCATTCTTTCGGCTGTTGTTTTTACATTCGTTGTCGATTTGTCAATGTTACAGTTAATTGGACTGCGTCGCTTGATGGCTTGATAAAGTTCGTCAATGGAAGTATTTATTTCTACCTTATCATCCTCAATAATATGTTCATGGTCATCCACACTGGTTCCACCAGAATGACGATGGTTAACAGCGTCGAGTACACCGCCAATAGCGCCGCCATAACCAACAAACTCATCATCAAAATCATTGAGAATATCCACGTCCACATCGCTGGTATTCGATGACTGGTAACAATGGAAGTCGTCGGTAAGTGTAAGATTAAGATCATTATCGGCTTGTGGCGCATAAAGGCCGTGACTACGTATACTTATTTCCGAATTCTGATAGTTATGATCACTCTCGTTGGTAGGGCTTGTTGACAGGGTACGTATGTTTTGTAAGTTATAAGTGGGATTGTTGCTGTCACCGACTGACGAGGCACATTTGATTAACGACGATGAAAGTTCTGTTGTGAAAGGTAACTTTGGTATAGTCCGCCGGTTATACATTTGTGACAAATTGTTGCTCGATGAAGAGTATTGCTTTCGCACAATTGATTTGGTATTATTTGCTGTTAAAGTCGAACCGGAAATGTCAACGCTCACCGCGGTAGAAACCAATCCGCTGCTTACCCCAGCTGTGCCAATCAGTATATCATTTATATTGTTTAATGACTTTGATTGCTGTTGCCGGTCTAAACGTATATGAACGCCATGAAAATCTTGATCTAGATGAATACTGTTTGTAACCTGTAAGGAATTTGATACGTAAATTTCATGCTTTAAAAGTACAGGCGGCTCCGAAGCATTGGAAGACTCATTATCATCATTATCAATGGTGTTACTGTTGGTAAGCCTTTGACTAACGGCATTATGGTTGCTGATTGGCGGTTCCGGCAAGCCTAGGCTATTCATCGCATGAACAACACTTTCTTCCATTAATAGTGGCGTATGAGCGTTTGTCATAAGAGCGTCATCATGTAAATCAGTGGTACATTCTTCAAACATTTTGACGGGCGTTGATGTAATTGGTGTATGTTGGACAATGGTTGGACTTTTAGTCAGTGGTACAGTATTCGCATAGAGCGGCATCTGTTCATCTAATAATCGGCCAACACCATGTGTTAGCATTTCATTGTCTTCATGTAAAGTCTCGTCTAACACAGACCCGGTATGTTTGCCGGCTCGAAATTTAATTACTTCATGTTGCGGCGTTATAGTTTCCGGTATATTAGTGTAAATGTTCGCCAGCACACTTGAAGGAGTTGACGTCTGATGTACGGGTGTCAACCGTTTTCGTTGTAGTGAATCATTTTTTGCCAATTGCTGCGTGCTCGTATTTAGCGTTTGCTTCAGAGTGTTATTGTCATAACCGCCAAAGTTTACACTTGGTTTGTAATTGATGTTTGTATTATTAACCTTGCTGCCGCCAGCAAGTAATGTCATTGCGTTGTGGCGCCTTGAATATATTTGTGTATTACTATTGTAGGATGTATCGCTAAAATTGTATTGCCGACTGCCGTAGTCATAACGTTCGATTTGCCTTTGCAACTCAAAATTATTGCGTTTTTCCAAGCGTTTCTGTTTCTTAAAAAATTTTCGTGCAACATTTATCTGATTTGGATTGTAAAAAACATCTGCGCTGGGTATGTCATGTCCACATTGTAAAACAACGTTCAAGTTGTGCATTTGCTGTAGCTTCGATTGATGACTATTCGTTATAATTGTTACTGAATGAGCTGAGGCTGCGTTGCTTAACAGCTGTTGGACCGCGCAGTCATTTCCATTGCTTCTCGGATTGCTGTGTATGCTGCGTGCGCTACTGCTGCGTTGCTTGTTAGAACATTGACTGTTGGATCGAGAGCCAGTTGAGAAATTAGTTTCATAGCTGGCTGCAGGTTTATAAGCCACAATTGAGCTACTTATCATTGCAGCTCCACCCGCTGCAGAGCCAGCATTATAAAGTTTAACGTTGCCTTTATTTACATTGTTGAAGGCTATTCCGTTAGAGTTTTTTCTACAGCAGCAAGAGTATTGCAACCAGACTTGACGCGTATCATTTCGAGTAAGACTGTAAAACAGTAGCAAAAAGACAGCCAAGAAGCAGCAGCTGGTCACAAAGATGAGACTATAAATATTAGTAGGCTGCATTATTTTAAAACTTAAATTTTCGGTTTCATCCAATTGAGAGTAGCGTGCAACACAGAGAGCTGCCGAAATCCAAGAAATTATATAAGAAATTAAAAATAAGAAATGGCTGCGTAAATTTGCCAGATTCGATCTCTCCAAGTCATCGACGATACTGCTCAGCGGATTGCTGAGCGTACTGTACTGTTCATGCTGTAGCACGTTGTTTGACGTTTTGGTGAAATTGCGCGATACTCCATTTGCGTCCAGCCAATCCAGATCGATGTGTTCGGTAGCTTGCGTATTATCTGAATATTGTTTGTTGTTACGTAGGACATTAGTAGCCTGATGACTAATATGGTAATAGATGCACAAAAAAAGTATGCCACAAAAAATGAGGAGTATTACAGCGGGAACAAGAAGCGAATTTAATGTTGTCTGGCTGTGTAAGAAGCAATAGTGGTAAGATGCATACTCGTTGATGTTGACGGCGCTGCTAATACCACATATGAGTAGCGCAATACCCCAGCCAACGAGGTAAATGCCTAGAATAGGTTTCTTAATTTTATCTTCTTTTGGCAATTGCTCACTTTCGTTGCCGCGATGCCCAATCTTGGACTTAGTCAGTCGCTTGTACATTGTGCTCAAACTGACGCATAACCATAGAAGAACGCATAAGCTAAGATAGTGCATTAGTAAACCAAAGATGCGACAATAGTTGGACTGCTCTGTTTGGTAAATGCCTACGGCGAAAACAAGGCAAAGTGTAGAAGTGGCAATCCATGTGTTAACAAGTGAGTGACGTTGTACCCGATTTATACGTATAGTATTGCTGAACGCTACGAATATGACTATGTTAATCCACGATGATAAAAATAAAAAAACACAGCCAACGTATATACTCAAAGGCGCAAAACGAAATCTTGCTCCAGCAGTTTCGCTGCGAAAGTCATTTAAGTATTTTTTCTCTTGCAAGAGTGTGTAGTATCCAAGGCGACTGCAGCTAAACATTACTAAGTTTTGGTACATGTAGTGTTGTTGACATACTCGCGTGTCCCAAGCATTTTCGACACTATTCCACCATGCCGGTACTGGAGCACTTATCTCATTGTGATACGGATGGGCACGTAGTAGAATTGTGGTTTTGTATTTATATTCATCGTCGCTTATGTTTTTTTCTGTAAAAACGTCCGATTCGGAAATGGGAATTTCACTTTCGCCAAAGTAAATTTTAGTGCCAATTATAGTAGACGTTAGAGTTTGGTTAGACCATATGTAAGGAAAGAGTTTAGCGTTGCGATATACTGCGACCATAAGTCGTATGCTTTTCTTCTCTTCTGAATCTATACTTCTTTCATGTAACACATTTCTAGGTATTTGGATAGCGGCATCGATGTGTTGCTCGAAAATTGGAAGTGTCCCATTAGTTATGTTGCACACAAAGTTGTGCTGTGCTATATCGATCCAAATACATGAAATACCGTTAAACGCATCGATGCTAATATTGAAAAATTCGATAAAAATATTTCGTAGTTTGTTATTCAGAAATGGAAGCGGTGTTGGTTGCATTGAGTGAGCATCGGTTGTCCATTGCACAGAAGCGACATGCGACGCTGCAGATTCAATTATATTTAACAATTTAAAACCAGCATGGTATTTTTGTTGGGCTTCATAAAAAACTTGTTTCGGCAACTTAAGGAGTTGTGAAATGATATCCAAAAGTAGATAATTAATTTTGTTCTCATGTTTAGCGTTCTCCAAAAGTTTTAGTAACGTAAGCTCAATAAATTTCAAGCCCACTGGATCCCGAATTTTGCTTAGTTGTGTTTCCGTCCTTGTAATATTATGTAAAAGGACTGCAATTTCCACACCAGTCTCAATATTTGAAAATTGCTCCAATTGGCGAGTGATTTCATTAACGAATACGCAGTTATCGGTTTTAAGGCTATGCCATTTTCCATCCATACCACACTGATAAGAGGCCCAAAGGTGGTCAACGCCTACTACTTCTTGCACGCATTTTTGCATCACGGTTTGTCCAGGAATAGTCCGTGGCCAATAAAAAACTCCTTTGTTCGTATGTACTTCACTTTCCTCGCAGTATAAGGTATTTTTTGATATTACATGAATCGAAATTGATTTTGAAAGATTTGCTTGCTGGGATAATAATGTACAGTCCCACGTTCCGCTGTGATTACGCGATACGCTACTGATACGCAAAAATGAGTTTAATATGCCTGAATCGGTAGAGTGCTTTGTTTCTAATTGTACGTCATTAAATTCCTTTGTCGGATCTTTAAAAACAATGTCCTCAGATGAGTTCGTTCGACGAATACTTTTGGACCATCCCCAGAAAACATGGGCACGTGTTGGCAGATCCTCAGATTCTCGTGGTACTCCAACCGCAACACGAGGTGCAAAGCACTTTAACTGTAACTCATCTCCCTCAAAAACCACCTAAAACGGAATTTTTTTACTGACTTGTTTTAAGAAAATATTTAACAAATTCGAATTACTTGATCCTTTTGTGGTACCAATTCGAGGAGTGGATGAAGAGGTGAAGCACAATTAAGCTGAACTCCAACTTTTAACTTTTTGAGCAATGTATTCTTAAAATCTGCTGGAGAATCACACTTTGGCTGTGGTTGAAGTTTTACATCGTACTTTTTAGCCCAAGCGATTAACCATATTAAAGCACAATCGCAAACTAGGGGATTGTTAGATATATCACTATATGAAATAAAATTTAAAGTTGAGTGATACATTGGTATGAGATTAAAAAAAATTAACAGACATACAGTTGCCTTAGCTTTTGCATATAATCGAATGTGCCTGCGTATATGTGGCTTATTGAATTGTTGGCCAATTTCAGACTTTCCAGCTTCCTAAGGCTTTCGCCAAAAGAGTTTATGTCCAACTCATGTAAAAGATTGGATGAGAAATCTAAACGCCTTATTTCCGTAAAGTTTACAAAATCGGCTTTCTCAAAACGTACAATTGCATTATTACTGGCATCACTAAAATAGTAGGCAAAAATCATGAATAAGAAAAATTTGGAAATATCGAATAATTTACATCATTGCAAGGTTCGCCGCATCATTCCCAAAATCCAAATCTTTCAAACTAGTAATTTGCTGTTCATCACATTTTGCCCGCAGTGTTTGTGTACTATCTCCAACAGCCTTACAAGTACATTTCTCAGGGCATGATGCCTTGACGGATAACTTAAAATCGGTGACAGAAAATAAACAAAGCCATGTTACAATATAACGAAAACCGCACCACTTTGGCTTTTTAGTCATTTTCTTAACCACTATTTTGTCATTAAAAGTTCGACATTTTAACACAACAAACACAACAAGAAACAATCGATGGCACTATCGAGGTATCGAATATTTACCTCTCTGAGCCACTATCGATAGTAATTTGTCACTATCGTTCCCGCTTTTATAAGTGTTTGCTAACTAGATTTTTAAAATGTACTAACAAAATGTACTAAATATACGAATTCGTCAATATAACTTTATGAATAATGTTACAAATCAACAGGCTATTATTATTAATGGTTGGTTAATGTTGGTTAATGTTTTAAATGTAAAATCATGCCAAAAAATAATGTAAAAGTAAAAGTAAGGGAAATTTTAGGGTGTTTTGGAAGCACAATTTTCGAATGCAACGCTGCGTCAAAAATGTAAACAAACTGCTTCCTCTTCTGGTCCAATTGACACTGCATATGCATATTGTGTTGGCATATGGCGCGGTGCACTCCATGCGGATATTTCCCTACCCTCCATTTCGTGGGAGTCACAAATCGCGATTTCTTCCTCTTGTGGTCGTCGACGCTTTTGATGCAATTTGTCGCTTTTGAGTAAATGTGGGCTCGTTTGCGTTTTTCCAAAATCCGACTCACTTTTTTTTAAATTTTGTCGATAATATCGATATTATCGAATATTTAGGTGAAAAACATCGAAAATATCGAATATGGTCACTATCGATGTTTTCCCAGCCTTACAACAAGATAAACAAAATTTTGCTACAAAACCAGTGTTACCAACTTTCAATAATTTTTCCCCCTAAATTTTAGCTACAAAACCTACAAAATTGAAGCTGTAATAAACCGTATATATTCGTTACTCAGGCTAACCACCTCCGAATTTGGGGGAGTCACCCATATTGACCTTGCCCATGTGGCCGTGCAACTCCAAGGACATTGAGCCGACTTGTACTAACGCGACTTTTTGACTTGGCCCTCCACCGTGTCATTGACACATTTGCCTCTTTCGCTAACACCTTGTCAAAGGAGTCATTGAGCAGTATTGGCAATTTTTCAGAGCAAAAATGACTGATAAAAAAAACTTTATTAACCGGACCTCGATTATCCGGATTTTCGATTATACGGAATACCCCTGGTTTTAATTGATTCGGTTAATCGAGTTTCTACTGTAAGACCCAATATACATGAAAGGTTTTGAACTCTCGAAAAATGGCGTGGTTTTATGGACATATCAGAGAGAGATAGCAACTACATTTGATTGTTGACATATACGGGAAGATTTTATTATATTAAATATGCGTCAAAGGTGTAATAAAGATAAGATTTCTGGTTTAGGCTATGAGATAACTGATGCCAACAAACTGAAAGTAGCTAATTTTATCATCAAGAAGTACTTCAGAAGAAGAACAATTCTCAATGAAGCTACAAAGAATCTCTACACATATTTTGGACACTTCCAAAGGGAAGCCAGTTGCCAACGTAAAAATTGTGTTATTTTATTTAAATGAAAGTGGTCAATGGCAATTTCAAAATGAACAAATAACGGACACTGATGGACGTTGTAAGCAGCTATTGGCATTATCAGAAGCGCCCAAAGGAACTTACAAACTTGTTTTTGATGTCGGATCGTATTTCAACGCTCAACAAATTGAAACAATATTTCCATCAATAGAAATATTTATTAAATGTATTAATGATGATCATTATCACATACCTCTTCTTTTAAATCCGTTTGGGTATTCTACATATAAAGGAACGTAATAAGCAGTATTGCGTTAAAATAATTACAAGTCATGTGAGCAATGTGTCGATTATTAACAAAATTATTTTACCTTCACAAAATAAACTTATATTAATTACTGCTATCAGTTCAACGAGAGTTTTATTAAGGGGGTTCTCTCATTTTTTTTTTAATTTTTTCGGGTCGATCCATGAACTTTGATTTTTTTGCCATATACTAATTGACATTTTAAGAAAATACAAATAAATTTCAATTGTAAATATTCATTACAACGGAAGTTATGAACTGACGACGAAACCTTCTTCCAAAAAAAGTATGTTCAGTCTGCACGATTTCGGCAGTTTGGATTGTCGGAATCTAAAAACGTGAATTGCATTTTCATCTGTATGCCTGCACGGGGAAGGGTGTTCGACAAAAATCTCATGTGATCTTTATAGTCCTTTTTTTTAATTTCCGAAATAATTCGTATATTTACAACTTTGCTATTTCCTATTTAGTCTGAACTAGCGTGTTATTCGTTTCATCTCATTCGTTCCAGAAAAGGTGGAAATTAAAATGTTGTTAGGTAGCTACAGATTCACATTTTGTTACCACATTGTTGGTGATGTGAACGTGGTTTTCAAGTGAACATAGGCGCAGCCACGGCTAAAACCACATAGTTTCTTTTTCGCAAATTATTCGACAATATTGAATTCACTTATGGTCCCTAATAATTGAAGTGAACATAACGCAGCTGGCATTTTCTAACATTTCCCCTTCTTGAATACAGGGATGTGTTTGAAAATCATCGATGTCGGCCTAACAACATGTTAGCATCGACGACTCTCCACCTCTAGCAACACTTTTTTTTTTAGGACATTCGGAAGGTATTTGGCTTTTTGTTGAAGTTTTATTTGTCGTGTTGATGTCAGAAAAATGGATGAGCCACCAGGTAGGCAAACTGAAAACCAAAGTAGTTAAATTTATTTAAACACAATCATTTTCACTTGACATCTAGCACATCAATCTGAAAACTCGGATATAAATAACCAGGAGATATTGTGCAATGAGACTGATGTTACCGTGAAAGATACAATGCTACCAAGTGATATAAATCCAGAGATCAATCTCCTTTTACAAGACAAGAGTGGCGCTGAAAGTGAACCCAACAACGCACAAGAGATATCGCAAAGTTTATTGAGTGATCCGCAAAGTAATCTTGACGACTTCCAGAAGCGGTCGAGCCCTTCAGGAAGCATTTCAAATGGCGGGTCTCAATCTAAAAATGACCCGCATCATTCACGCAGTGGATCATTAGATTCACACCATTCAGGCGGTTCACGACGTTCACGAAGTAGATCACGGCGTTCTCGGAGTGGATCACAACATTCACCAAATGGGTCACAACATTCCCTGAGTGGATCGCGACATTCACGTAGCGGATCACGACGATCACGAAGTGGATCAAGACGTTCACGTAGTGGCTCACGGCGATCTCGGAGTGGATCAAGACGTTCCCGAAGTGGATCACGGCGTTCCCGAAGTGGATCTCAACGTTCACGAAGTGGGTCACGACGTTCACGAAGTGGATCTCAACGTTCACGGAGTGGATCCCGACGTTCAAGCAGATCAAGAAGATCACGAAGTGGATCGCGACGTTCACGGAGTGGATCACAACGTTCACGAAGTGGTTCAAGGAGTGGATCAGGACGTTCACGAAGTGGGTCAAGACGTTCACGTAGTGGATCACTGCGATCTCGGAGTGGATCACGACGTTCTCGAAGTGGATCACGACGTTCACGAAGTGGGTCAAGACGATCACGAAGTGGCTCTCGCCGTTCACGAAGTGGATCACGTCGTTCACGAAGTGGATCACGACGTTCGCGCAGTGGATCACGGCGTTCAAGAAGCGGATCACGTCGTTCTCGAAGTGGATCACGACGTTCCCGCAGTGGTTCACGACGTTCTCGCAGTGGATCACGACGTTCTCGCAGTGGATCACGACGTTCAAGAAGCGGATCACGTCGTTCTCGAAGTGGATCACACCGTTCACGCAGTGGATCACGACGTTCACGAAGTGGATCACAACGTATGGAACGCAAACGAAGCAAGTCAAGAAATTCTAGGAGTCGGTCAGCAAGTTCCAATATTTCAAACAAGTCATTAAGTCAACAGGTCGGTGACAGTTCAAAAACAAAAGAGAAAAGTCGCTCGCGCAGTGTATCTAATCATGGTAGTCCTGAGCGTACTGCTTCTGTTAAAAGAAATGTTTTATCAGATTCTGAGGGTAAGTGTGATTTATACTTTACTTTTTGCATAGAAATTATATACTTTTGGAACAGAAATTTTTTCCTTTATATATGCTAAAATATAATTATATTGTGAATTTTTAGATGAGGGTCCTCAAAACGTGAAAAAGCGTGCCAAAATTACGGACACTGACAATGAAGATGAGCGCAGTGAAGGAGAAGATAACAAAGAACAGACTATGAATAAAGGTGGCGAAAGTAGTGATGACGAAAATATTCAATTGTCTAATGAACCCGAGTAAGCAAAATATTCAACACACCATTAGTATTGTCGAAAATAGTTTACCATCTTTGATCAACTTTTGATTTTATTTTTTTTAGGAATGATCATTTTGTATCTGATTTTGATGCAATGTTAATGCGTAAAAAAGAAGAAAAAAAAGTGAGGCGGCGAAAGAGAGACATCGACTTAATTAACGATAATGATGATCTTATCGATCAACTTATTGTAAACATGAAGAACGCCTCAGACGAAGATAGGCAATTGAATATGGAAGGAAAGCCCGCTACTAAAAAAATTGCTATGTTAAAACAAGTTATGTCCCAACTAATAAAAAAGGATTTGCAATTGGCGTTTTTAGAACACAACATACTGAATGTTCTCACAGATTGGATGGCACCCTTACCAAACAAAAGTTTACCTTGCCTTCAAATTCGTGAAAGTATTTTGAAGCTTTTATCCGACGTAAGTCATAGTTCAATAGTCATTATTAATATAATTCTCTTCATACTTCTAACGTTTAATATTATTGCTTTTAATCGCATTCACAAATTTTTAATATACCGTTACAGTTTCCTACTATTGATAAAAGCTATTTAAAGCAATCTGGAATCGGAAAAGCCGTTATGTATTTATACAAGCATCCTCAGGAAACTAAAGCAAATCGTGACCGTGCAGGGCGGCTAATTTCTGAGTGGGCTCGTCCTATCTTTAATCTCAGCTGTGACTTTTCAGCTATGAGTAAGGAAGAGCGACAGGAACGAGATTTAGCACAAATGCCCCGACAACGTCGAAAAAGTCCAGCACCACAAGAAGTTTCCAACAAAAATCAAGCGCTCAATTCTGCCTTTTCATCTGATGATAAATTACTACGGCCAGGCGATCCAGGCTGGGTAGCCCGTGCTCGGGTACCAATGCCATCAAATAAGGATTACGTTATCCGACCCAAATCAACAGTAGAGGGAGAAATTTCATCGGTATGGAACTCTTGGTTTTTCTTTTCTATGAAATATTTGTAATAATCTGTATTCACTTTTTTAGACAAACAAACGGAAGCCCAACAGATATGAAAAACATATGAAAAAATTTTTGGACTCAAAACGAATGAAAGAGTCGCGCCGTGCCGTTGAAATTTCTATTGAAGGTCGCAAAATGGCGCTCTAATCAAACTCAGAAACAACTTTTAATCTAAATTGAACCTTCAATTTCTTATCACTGTAATAAGCCACTAAGAAATTTTGTTTTTTGAATATACATGTATGATTTTTTAAAGCAATTTTCTCATAGTACCATTGCATTAATGAATATCTTTATCCTCATTGAGTAAAATCTTATGAAAATTATACAATGGCTGGACAGCCGTTTATTTCTATAGCTACTTATCGCACACGTATACGCTTTAATGCTCTACTTAAAATATAATAAAGGAATATTAAGGATTAGAGACGAATTGCCAATGTGGTCTAGACAGAACCGACACAGTAAGGATTTGTAAATTGAATTCGGTTGTAATTAAAAGTGAAATAAAACCACAGTTATTTCTCGTAAAAACTTAAGTGGTTTTCGTTGATAAACTCCCTTGGGGCATGTAAGAGCAGCAGTAAACACTAAGTAAACGTCCATAAATTACATATGTGAGGGCTTACTCTCGAGATTTACACTAGAGACCCGCACGAAAACATTTGGTTGCGTTTACTTCAAAGTTATCCGAAACACCTATTCATTTGTATTTGAAAAAACATACAGTAGTACATTTTGTATGTAATTTTCTTTGGTTGTTATGAAAATCCTTCCCTGTATCAAATTGTTAGTATTTTCCATTTAGGCCATTCATTTATTATATAAGACGATTTTTGCCATTTTTTGATCCCCTCCTACACCTATGTAAGATAAATTGTAATAGGCTATTTAGGAAAAATAGGTAAAGGTTTTAAAAAAAAAACAATTAATATAAAATAGCAACACTGCAAAGTGTGTCAATTGACCATAAAAAAGCGAAAACATTCTTAAAAATAGTCGGCATTCCGACTGCTCGCTGTGCACATCTTGCAATTGTGACTCAAAAATAGCCAGAAACAGCGGGGAAATAGCTGATTTGGCAACACTGTGTTTTGTCAAGCGGCCGAGTTAGTCCAGGTCTGAGCCGTTCGAGAGTCGATGTTTTGCCAAAAAAAAAAAGCAAACATGACGAAGTTGAGCTACAAGTTGAAATGCCATAAATTAAAAAGACGTGTTAAAAACCTGGTCATCGTAAGTAGTACCTGAAAATCGTTAGTCGCAAATAACATTTGTTGTTGTTTTAAGGAAAATGCCGCTATTCGAGATGAAATAACCAATCTTCAAGGAGCACTCATATTTGCTCGTGATGAGCGTCGATTTTTAATACGGCGTATAATATCAAAAGAGTCTGCTGATCGAACTAATCACCAAGTTGAGTCAGACGTTTTGGAAACCCAACAGAGTTCAGATGTCTCCAGAAAAACTAAGGCAATTTCAAACGAAGAAGCTTCCATGAAACTAGATAAAATTGTTAATTCATGGCCAAATGGTAAACCACATTTTCCAATCAACTTACAAAATTTATTAATACATTCAGCTGGAGAAATTCTTCCCGTGAATCCAAACTTTCATACAAATCATTGGATTTATCCGGTTGGTTATATAGCCACTCGAAAATATGCACATCCTAAAGATCCTCAGCGTAAATGTGTCTTTACATGTAAAATTTTAAATAATTCTGGGCTACCCCAATTCCAAATTATTCCCGATAACGATTTGGATAGTGTCTTCTTTGGTGACACTGCAAATGCGTGTCACCAGAGACTTTTAGAAGCTCTTCAGCTTTCTTTAGCGAGATCAGTACAGTTACCCCTAACCGTACAAGGTGAAGTGTTTTTCGGTTTAGGTAATCCAATTGTTCAACTATTGTTAAAACGAGATAATGGTTTTAAATACTGTGCAAATTTCCGTGGATTTCTGTCACAAAGAAATACTCCGCAATACACTGAAGATGAAGATCCGACTGTCAGCTACGAAGCGCTACAATCATTAATAGGCGTTCTAACTTATCACTCTTTGCCAGAAGTAAAAGAGGAACCTCCTGATGAGCTGTTTAATCTCACTTAATCTAAGTTTAAAACATTTCTGAATTAGAAAATTAAGTAAAACAAAATACATATTTTATAATTGAGGTAATAATCCTTACATTTCTGAACTTAAAAATATATAATTGTTTATGAAAACAAAGTTTAACGAATGTTGTTTTTATTTTCTATATAATTCAATTCTATATATTTGAAGAGGTGCCTACTCAAATATTACTTTATAAAGATTAATGAATTTATTTTTTTATTCAAAACTAAAAGAATATCGTAAACTATATTTCATCTTAACTAAAGCGATACTGGACACTGTTCAGTGATTTCTTTAGAATTTTTTCTTTTTATTCATTTTTATCTAAATGACAAATTCATTTCGAAACGGAAGTTAAAATTATGATTTTCAAAAATACCGTAATTATAATTATATATAATATTTATGGGAAAATACCTTAATAAGTGATTCATGGAAATTCGCTTTCTGATATAACAACGATCGATTCCAAATAATGTTCTTTGTAATATAAGCCTTTTTTGTTTTTAAAGCAAGTAATGAAAAGTAAATCGGAGATGCTTGATAATTAACTTAGCGGAATTTAAGACAAAAATGACTGGTTTAGAACAAACATTGAATGGTGGACAAAAGTTTATCATCGAAGAAAAGAAGATATATAGTAGTATTCAATACCTTGAAGGTCGAAGTGGGAAATTTGTTAAAGGTTTGTAATATCTTGTATCAGAAATGTTGAACATTTTTAAAGATTGATTAGGATTTGTACGGTCAAGATTACGTTATCATTATCACCATCGTTAAGGTGATTACTAATCGGTAATGGTTTGCATGATAAGTATAAAAAATATAAAATGATTGGTATGTTTAAAATGATTAGATAATTATACAATTTGATGTTTTTTATCGAAAATGTTTAATAAAACGGTTGTCAGAAGGCTTACTTTGAATTTATTAGCAAATTTTACTGTGACGCGACTATTGCCATTTCATACATTAAGGTCCTTATCGGACCATATGATACATGTATAAATTATTATATACATAATGGACAGTAATTTCTAATTATAACAGCTTTTAGTTTAATTTTGCAGCTCAAAGATAGCTGTTGGTAAAGCACACCAATAATCGAGTGTTTTGACGGCCAATGTTTAAAAAAGTAAAAAATATTTACAAAAAGTTATCAAAGATCAAATAAAAGTGAAACGGAAATGGGTGCCAACTTCAGTGCAAAAAGCAATGAATTACTCAGGATACAAATAGGTGGCATAATCGGCGTCAAGTGCAAACGTTTAAATAAAGTTAAAACAACAAAGTACACATGGCTGACCTTTATACCATTAAATTTTTATGAGCAATTTCGTAGAGCTGTTTATTTTTACTTTTTAGTGATCACTATTATATCATTTTTTGTTAGTAAGTTAACTTTATTCAAAATATAATCCGTTTTTAATTGTTAAAAAAAATAATCATAGATACCACACTTTCACCATTGACATCACTTTTACCACTTTTATTTGTAATGATCGTTACGGCTATTAAAGAAGGTCACGAGGATTATTTGCGTTTCAAAAACGATAAAATTATTAACACCACCAAAGGTACGATAAGATAAGTTAACAGTTAAGTTCAATTCTCTTATTAAAACTATTTGAGATTCCTTGTATTTGCTCGGACTTTACTACAAAAATGATTTGGGCTTAACCTACATTCCTTTTTAATACCTATTTTAAAGTGAATTTCGAAAACAATAATTTATATTTGTTGTATTTACATAGATATGTATATGTATATTTGAGTTTGCAATTGTTAATTTTATCTAATAATTTGCTTGTTGTGTCTTACTTTAGTTACAGTCTTACGAGAGGGCAAAGAATGTCAAATTCCGTCCGAATACTTGAATCCTGGAGACTTAGTTGTCATTTATCGAGACTGTGATGTGCCCTGTGACTCAATATTACTGACATCTACCGACGTTCATGGCAAATGTTTCATTAATACTGTGAATCTAGACGGTGAATCAAATCTAAAAACTGTATCTGTTCCCCATGGAATGCCTAATTCCTCTGACATTTGTTTGGATAAATTGGGTGATATTATCTGCGAACAGCCAACCTCCGATTTATATAACTTCAATGGACGCATAGAACTACAACAGATGCATGCATCTCAAGTTTTGCCTCTCACCGTTCAAAATCTGCTGCTTCGTGGTACACGTATCAAAAATACAGAACGGGTTGTGGCCTGCGCTATATACACTGGTATGTCAACTAAACTACAGTTAAACAGCCGCTATACGGGCAATAAGTCGGCATCGAGTGAGTTGTACATTAACAAGTACATTCTTGTATTAATTTTTGGCATGCTTATTTGTGTCGCTATACTGTTTATTATGGAACGGCAAGTTAAAATCTCTCAAAAAATGTAAGTCTAATCATTATTAATTTAGTTGTTTATTTTTTGTAGTGTGTACATTGAAATTCTAGTCGATAATCCATATATAGGACCGGTCGACTACAACAGTGCAATGCAAATGATCACCGATTTTTTGGCATTCCTTATACTCTTCAACTACATGGTTCCGATATCTATGTATATGAATATTGAGTTATATCGTGTATTTGGTGCATACTTTATGCGTTCAGACATTGACTTGTACGATGAACAAACTGATCAACCGTGCACTGTGAATACATCGAATTTAAATGAAGACTTGGGACAAATCAACATCATTTTTTCAGATAAAACAGGAACTTTGACTAAAAATGAAATGAAATTTGTTGAATGCTCAATTAATGCAACCCAATATCACTTACGTGACAAAAGTCTTAATAATGTTTTGACAAGTCAATCGGTTCTACCAGAACATTTTGATGTAAGTAATTACTAACTATTTATTTGTGTTTGATGTTGAGCAATGATATTGTACCAATGTTATTGGTTAATCGAAAAATCTGTTTAAAGTATCTAGAAGAGTTATAAAATATTTCTTGTTTTTTGATGCTTCTTTAGGTTGATCACATAGCTTTCTTTGAGGCTTTGTCTATCTGCCACACTGTCGAAGTTATTCCGTCGAAAACGATTGATAGTACGGATAGCTGTTCGCAAAAGGATACATTTGATAAAGCAGCATCAGCTAACTGTTACCAAGCATCTAGTCCGGATGAGAAGGCTCTTCTCGAAGCGTGCGCCAATATTGGTATAATTTTTGCTGGATATATTGACAATGATGTTATGTGTGTACGTTACCCACATGGAAGTAACATACAAAAAAATACAAAGCAATCGAGCCTAAAACACTATAAACGTTTATGTTTATTGGAGTTTAGTTCTGATCGAAAACGGATGAGTGTAATAGTACGTGATGAAAATGAGTCTATTTGGATATACAGCAAAGGTGCCGAAAGCAGTATTTTTCCCTTGTGCTCCGACAGAAGTTCAGCTCAGATTTCAAAAACTGACGCGCATATTACTGAATTTGCAAAAAAGGGCTTACGAACCCTCGCAATTGGCAGAAGAATACTTACTGAAAAAGAATACAAGTCCTTTATCTCGATGTACAACACCGCAAATAGCGCTTTAGAAAACAGACAACAATTGATTGATGAAAGTTTTGCTACAGTGGAAAATGGTAATAACACTTGATTTTTTTATAAACATTCTTCTAGATTAGTAATAAAAATCTTGTAACAGAACTTCATCTTTTGGGTGCTACAGCTGTTGAGGATGCCTTACAGGACAACGTAGCTCAAACACTTGGCGCCTTACAGGACGCAGGAATTAAAATCTGGGTTCTTACTGGCGATAAAGTAGAGACCGCATTAAACATTGGCTTGGCCTGTAAACACGTTCCAGCAAATGCAAACATTCACTTTATCGTGAATATGACGGACAGTGAAGAGATTTTAAAACAATTGAAATCATTTGAATTTAGTTTTAAAAATAGTACTAGAAATGAAAATGCTTTGGTAATCGACGGTGAAAGTTTAGCAATAATTTTAAATATTGCTCGTGATCAATTTCGTAATATTGCGTTATTATGCAAATCCGTACTTTGCTGTCGTTTGAGTCCTCTGCAGAAAAGTGAAATTGTTACTTTAATTAAAAAAACGCATAAATATCTTACAGCGGCTGTTGGCGACGGAGCCAATGATGTGTCTATGATTCAGGAGGCTCATGTCGGCATTGCTATTATGGGTAAAGAAGGTAGTCAGGCAGCTCGCTGCGCTGATTATGCAATTGCAAAGTTTGACATGTTGCGTCGTCTTTTGCTTGTTCATGGCCACTATAATACTACACGTTTGGCTTTTCTAGTTCTTTTTTATTGTTACAAGAATGTGGTTATTACCGGCTGTATGGTGTTATACCAAATTTATGATTTATTTTCTGCTACTTCTGTTTATAGCTCCTTGTATTTATGGCTATTCGACATACTCTATATATCATTTAGTTTTACTTATTTGGCTATCTCAGATAAGGCGTACAATGAAGATGTGCTTCTAAGGTATGTTACATAAAAATGCAAAAACTATAAATACATACATATGTATGTGTATGTACATATAAAACAAGTTACTAATTTAATTTTTGTAATTAAGGTGTCCTACGCTGTACAAAAGGAACACTCATAATAAACAAGCGTCATGGTCGACCTTCGGAATTTGGATGTTAAATGCATTTCTTCATACATTTGTCATCTTTTACTTCGCTTATTTTACAATTGGCATTAATGATGTATTACTTAATTCAGGACAAACTGCCGATTTTTATTGTTTTGGAACCATGTTGATACAGCTCGTTATTGTAGTTGGAAATTTAAAACTTTTACTGATAGCCCACTATATGAGTTATGTAAACATAGGATTTATCTGTTTCGGTATTGGATCCTTTATGCTTAGTACCTTCATTGCTAACGTCGCAAGTATTAACGAACTTTACTGGGTCTATAACATGTTTGTGTCTTCATTACCAATGTGGCTTTACACTTTTGTAACTATTGTTGCATGTTTATTTACTGATTTAATAGTAAAAGTTTTTCACGAAATATATTCCCGTTCACCTTCTACTGTAAGCGATGGCAAATTAGAAGATCAAAGTTATAGACGAATTTCTATTTAGCTTATATCCATATTTTTAATACATATATGTACATATATAGTAATGTATAATCATTATTGTTTATTTATTTTTTTAATACAATATAAAATTATTTTCTCTAATTAGTTTTACTTCTACAAGTTTCATAAATAATTAAAATTTATTTGAAAGAAGAGTAGTTCTTTCAGCCAATATATTATTTGAATCTTTCTTTTTCATTAGACGGTCAAAACCTTGGTTTTTCTATTTTGAATTTAATAGGACAATATTTAATAAGACCACTGTATTAAATAAAGTATTTTTTACTAAATTTTTTGTTCAATTAAATTATTCCAGTGTGCATTGGAAATCGCTAGACGGTTTTGAGGTCGGTTGTATTGAACTAAGCCATTTGGTGTGGAAAAAATATGGGCGATTTCATTTAACAATTATTGGTCACTAAATGAAAATATGCTATGACCGACTTGTGTACATTCATGTGAAATAATTATTTATTTTCATCATATTCTAACAATTCATTTAATTAAATTCAAACGCACTTTTCAATATTCGAAAATAAGTGTAAGCAGATTGGCAGGGCATGGTTGTTTTAGCTGCTTCTAATTTAATCGACTATTTTGGGGTTTGAAGGTTTAATCGATTATTTTTTTTCACATAATAGTCGAAAATTTTTCTACAATCCAATGTAATATAGGAATATTTTGTTTCGTGAGTTTTTTTTCCACTTAATACGTTAATCACGCTTATTTTTAGCACTACTTTACCATATGTTTTACTCACATTTTTTTACAGTAGCTTGGGCTATTCATAAGTAACATATGATGATTTGTTTAAAATAAGACAAAATTGTCGTAATTCGTTAAGACCATGTATATGACACTTTCATAAATGTTAAAGCCACAATTGGCTCGTGTATACCTCCCCTTATTACAAAGTTAGCTGAGTTTCAGGGTTACCAACTTGGGGGGGGGGGGTTCCCCTTAAATTGAATGGTTTTTTTTTAGGGGTGCTATGTATTTAGGGGTATTTTTAGGGTTTTTTAAACCTTGTTATTATTATAATAAAGGTGTTCACGCCCAACTCGGTGACGGGCCATTCGTTAATTTACGGTAATGCGATTTTTTTTTTAATAAAAACGCAAGGAACATTTGGCAGCGTTGCAAAGTTCACTCGAGAGCAACAGATTTTTAACAGTGCTCAAGAGAGGAATTGAGAGACCCCGATACGGTAAGAGTGCGCTGTTAGCGCTCAAACCCAAACATGGAAATCAAGTGCCACATGTTCGCTTGAAATTGTAGGTAGCATGAGGTGGTACACCTTCACTTGGTTGAGAAACGCAAACGGGCCATTTGACACAAGAGTGTCGGCAGAAGTGGAAGAACAAGAAAAATGAATTTCATCGTCGGGAAACCTCCCCGATTGGAGATGTGGCTAAAATCGCCAGGGGTGGTAGCGCAACATGCGCTTTGTCAATAGAGAAATATGACGTTCACACAACAGTGACACAAAAGTGACACAAATCCTCTCTCGCTCTCAATTGAGCGAATATCATCTCTTGCTCTCAATCTGATTTTCACTGCGTTGTTTGCCTTATGTTTTCATATAGAACCCCGTCACTTGAACGAATTTGCGATTATCAGAATGAGTGAGTGTGTGAGCCTAAAAAGTTTTTTACGTAAAAATCTCACGACGCAAAGCTATCTAATCACCGTTCAGCGTAAATTTTTTTTTTAATGAATTTTTCAATTGTTTAGACGAATCCAATTTAGAAAAATTAAATAATTCGAATAATAATTTTCTAGAAATTGTATGGTTTTTAGGGGTTTTTGGTTTGTGTTTAGGGGGAAACAGTTTTGAAAGTTGGTAACACTGCTGAGTCGTGTGTTTTTTCCTTTTGCATGAGTTAGTGCTGACGGACATCAAATTGTTCAACAAATTTTCATTACTTTCAGTAAATTTATATTGTAGTACAGTATCTTCGAATTCGCTAGCAAATATCGTTGTTTTTGCTGAAACAAACCAGTTAATATACAGTAATGGATCGTAAGTAGCATCAATTAACAAAACAATACACAAAAAAAAAAAAAAAATAAACGGTTGTCCTGTAGGTAGTGGTTTTGGTGGCGGTGGGCAAGGATGCTACAACAATTTTTCCATTCCTCCGCCAAACTATCAACAAAATCAACCAAAAACCGCTGGTTATAATGAACCACCGCCAAACTACAATAAAACAAATGGTGGTGAGCATTAGTTAAAACATAATTATTTTCTTTTATATATCATTATTTTTAGGTTATGAATCCTCTCACCGCGGAGCTGTCGACAATGGGAGTTGGAATGAACGTGGTGGTGGATATGGGTATGTTTGTGTTCATATACAATTTTAATATTACAATATTTTGGGAACATACCTTCTTAAACAATAAGAGTAGTTAAATATAGTTAACGCACGTACCTATTCCTTTAGATTAATTGCAATTATTGTTTTTAAATTCGTCAGTGCCTAATATTTTGAGATTTGTGCTAAGATTCACAGCATTGAAATATTCAAAAAATTTACAAAGAACAAAGCAAATTTATATCAGAAAGTGTCATGTATTAAATCTGAAATGGTATATTCTAGTCAAAGTTTTGTCTTAATTTTATAAATATAGATTTTGAGACTTAAATCTGTATTTATAAAATTATTAATTAATTTTTTTACACCAGTTATATTCTAAACAAATGTTCCCGATGATTGGCTGACAATTTACATAGCCAGTTATATATTACTAGCGTTCGCATTGAATGTAATACTACTGAAATAATACAATATACAACACTTCCAAAAGAAATGGAAGAAAAGGTTGGTGTAAATGTGAACAAACTAAAACTCGTGGGTTTGCCTAAGCAGCATAATATTAGCAAATATCGCCTTAACACCTTCCGCAGGACTATATATGTATATATTACCTGCATTTTTACTACTAGTATTGGTAACTGGTTGCCTGTGTTTCTGAATTTATATCTACTTGTTCTGCTGTGTACAGCAGCGCATTGTAAAATCCATCAGATTTAATTTATATAATTAGTTTAAAAAAGTGCATGTGTTTGTAATCATGCAGAAAATTGTGTAAATATCTCGATAAAAAGCTAAGCCAATTTAACTCATTAATCATTAAACTGTTTCCATTTAAGAAAATAACGCACCATTAAGAAACTACGAGGTTTGTAAAAAAGGAGTAATTCTGCAGGTCAATTTAATAGACAGATTTGGTATACTCACGTCCTAACTTATCTTATATTTGCAAGTGTAATCAAAGTCACTAATAAAAAAATGTTGCCACTTTTACTACCATATGGATCAAAAATAGCGTCGTGACGATATGGAATCTTTATCTTTAATAAGACATGAGTCATTCATTTGTACCTAGAAAGAAGGGACAATTGTCTACAAAGATGTATTTACAAGAAGGAACAAAATGACGAAAATAATAAAATACAGGAATTGAAGTTTAGTTTCATCTCGGCAATGCACAAATTCAAATATCCTTTCTACATTAAACGAATTTAGTGAGTTTTATTTCGAATCGCTTCCCCATGCACCCTCTTCACCAAATTCGTTCCTTTCGAGTTATTTTCCGGTTTTGAACTTTAGATATTGTCTTAGCGGGAAAAAGCATCCCAACTATGAATAGATGGAAGTTATTTTGCCAACCTTAACGATTCTCAGTATATATTGGGTATCGTAGCGATTGAATGTTGTTGGTGTTGTCTTTAGTGAGTTGGCGAACATAATGACTCACAAATTTTTGGGTTAATAATTTCCAAGGAGTGTGTAATATATGAAAGATAGTATTTGGTTTTATATTCTTTAGTATTGTTATCAATTGAAAAAGAAATAAGTAATCACCTTGATTTATACATATATATACAGAATAATCAAGCAATTTACACAGGTAAATATTATGTAATCGCGCAATATATTTTATATAATTAAATTGCAAAATGTAACAAGGAACAAGACAATTTGCGCAAGCAGTTTGATGGTAACTTAATTCTATTGCATTCTGATTTACATCGACCAGCGGATTAACACACACGTGATGAAACGAAAGCGCATTAAATCGTTAAAAAAAGTCATGTTAAATATCAAAATCTAAACGATATTCATATTATTTCAGCTGTGTTTTCAATTAACTAAATGTCAGTTGATTTAAAATTATAACATTCAAAATGTTGGTCAACTGGATCAGTCACAACTGGCAAGGGTATTTTATATAATAATATAAAACAATGTATTAACATATATATTTGTTCACCAAAGTTGAATGGTCGAATCATTATTTGGTATGGGAACCAATAGTACGTCAAATGGTATTAATCGTGATCTATTGATAAGAAAATAAACATGATTATAAGGACGTTAGAACATCAGAAACTCTACCCGTAAATTCGCGCCTGACAGCTAGACATATAGAAAAAAAATTAAAGATTTGAATATACATATGTATTCTAAAGTAAATTTTTATTAATAAAGCATATACTTGTACTACTGGTATATGCCAAACGACTAATTTACAATAATCATCACATGACATGCAATTAAATGAGTTATCCCATATCCTATTTTAGAAATGGAGGCGGCGGCAAGGACAACTACAATAAAGGTAAAATTAATGAAATGTATTGCAAAACTATTCAGTAAAGTATGAAATTCATTTACTACATATTTACACTTGCAATAAATTATAATTGTTGGTAATGAAGGCAATGTTTGTATATATATATATTATATACATAAAAAACAAAAAAAAAAGAAATTATATCAAGAACAAGCTATATTGTTTTTGTGAGTAATCAGTTTGTGCATTTTATGCTTCTATGTACGTACTATACAATTTATGGAAAGTCATTAAAAAATAAGTTATTAGAAATAAGCAACTCTTGAAGGTAATCAGATGTCTGGCTAGTATAATAAAACAAATAGAAAAGCCAGTTATTGAAATGTAACGGCTTAGAAATAAAATCTTATCGTGCCTTCAAAACATTTAGCGTTAAACAAAAATGCAGAGTAACTTATTAAACAAATGGTTTAGATTGAAAATCTTACTTTGAGTTCATAATAATTGTGCAAAAAAATAAAAAAAACGCTTGGGATTACAATGAATGTATTAAATGTGCGTATGCGTTTCCTCTATCACTTAATGAATAAGAAGAAGACAAAGAAACAAACAAAAGTCTTGCGAAGTGTCACAGTGAGATAAATACTGTGTGTGTATGTATGGTCTTAACTATGTTTGGAAACACATTTGGGTTTGGTGGAACAAAAATGACAAAGTTTACAATTTTTCACGTTCTGCATTAATAGCGTTTATAGTTATAATATCGTAATAGATAAGTTAATTTCAGTCCGATATAACTTGATAATATTTATAGGCAGTAGCGGCGGCGGTAGTTACGGTGGAGCTAGTAAGCCTAGCGGGGATATGATAACCCAAGAAGACACGATATTTGTATCTGGCATGGATCCATCTGCCACAGAAAATGATATTGAGTCGCATTTTGGCGCAATTGGAATTATAAAAGTAAGTCAAAAGTAATTTTTTGTTTATAAATCGCTTTAAAAGAATTGTAATGATTTTAATTTTTTATATTCGTTACTTCTGTAGAAAGACAAACGTACAATGAAACCAAAAATTTGGTTATATAAGCATAAGGACACTGGACTCTCTAAGGGAGAAGCGACTGTAACATATGATGACGTGAATGCAGCTCAGTCTGCTATTCAATGGTTTGATGGACGGGATTTTAATGGATGTACTATTAAAGTCTCTCTGGCTCAACGCCAAAATAACTGGAATAAGAGTGGTAGAGGTGGTTTTGCTGGACGCCGTGGTGGAGGCAGCGGTGATCGCGGTGGTGGAGGTGGTGGCAACCGTTTTGATCGAGGTGGAGGTGATTTTGAAAATCGATCCAGCGTCGGCGGTGGGCGCGGTCGATTTGGTGGTGGAGGAGGTGGTGGTGGTGGTGGCGGCGGTAATAATGTTCAACCCCGCGATGGTGATTGGAAGTGCAATAGCTGTAATAACACCAATTTTGCATGGCGTAACGAATGTAACCGGTTAGTACCCGCTAGGCTTATATACATATGTATCTATATAAACACATGTTTGTGCATATATAATACTTTTCAATTATTTGCAGCTGTAAGACTTCCAAGGCTGATGTTGACGGAGGAGCATGTGCCAATAGTTCTGGCCACGGTACAGGAAATAGCAGTTACGGTGGTGGAAATGACCGCGGTGGCAATTTTTCTGGTGGATATAACAGTGGAAACGATCGTGGAATGGGAGGTGGCGGTGGTTTTCAAAATAGAGACCGTGCTAACAATGCCGGTGGTGGTGGTGGTGGTGGTGGATATTCTCGCTATTCCAACGATAGCGGTGCTGGCCGAGGTGGCAATCGAGGTAGCGGCCGCCGTGATAGCGGAGGTCCGATTCGCAATGAAAGTGGTAATCGCCCTAGACCATATTAATTACAAAGAAGAAACAAACGAACTTTGTTAACTTCTAATTTAAAACATATTACTTTGTCATTGCCGCGTATTATTTGTAACACCTTGCGTATACTTTTCATGTCTTCAAAAAACGAAAAAAACAAATCATATTTTCCGTATATGTTACATATAAATTTGCGTTTTGAAATGTAATAAAACATTTATATACATATTCATTGCACTAAATAAAAGTCCTCGTACATAACTTTTACAACTACATATATGTGACCCAGTCTTTTTTTATTAATTTATTTTTTTATGCAGTTGCAACGTATCAATTGTTAATAACATTCAACAAATTTTTATAAGGGCTAATATTTAAATGTTAACATTAAAGGTCTGCATGAATACATTCGTTTCAAACGTTTGGGTACACCAAATAAACATCTGAGTAAATGAAATGAGTGAATGAGTTCAATGCTGTAGTAGTCTATGTTGAGTAAGGTGACCGAATAACTTACGTCATTTTAATAACATATTTTGCGAAAGTACAGCAACTTTTTAATAGAAAATAACTAAAAATTGACATTTGCTTTTTTAAATAAGTTGGTCTAAGATTTAACGGAAAGGAGGCGTTTCATCCGCAATCCCATGTTAACTTTATAGTCCATTAATTTATAATTTGTTTTTTCAAAATTTTAAACAAAATTTTATGTGGCTTACAGAGGGTGGGGTTCGTCAAAAACTCACCAAGACGGGATGTCTGAATTTAAAACTCTCATGTAATTTATGGAAGTCTCCCAATTCGGAGTTACTCTTATGACAATATAAATAAATCAATAAAATGGACGTCAGCCACAATTCGAAAATAAATAGCTGAAAACGTTCTTAAAAAAGGCCAGAATTCTGACTGCCACTAGGCTGTTGACAAATAACCAGAAAATGGCTGATTTCGCAACACTGTTTTTTATCTATACTGTTTTAAGCACTGTTATATCGCGAGCTAATCATATGACAGGCTTAATCAATATAGAAAAATATTACAATTTTGTCAGATTCGATCGAACCTCTCTATTCGCTTGCACGTATTTGTTTAACTTAATCTTTTCTTCCTTTGAAACAAGGTGTGCAATACTGATTATCAGTAATTCAGTAGAATAATTTTATAGAAGTGCAAAAAGAAAAGATAGTAAGAGTGTATAAATATGTCGAGCTCTGGATTCATGTTTAACATCGATGGTGGATACTTGGAAGGTCTGTGCCGTGGATTCAAGTGTGGTATTTTAAAGCAAGCAGACTATTTGAATCTAGTGCAGTGTGAGACTTTGGAAGGTAAGTCCCGGTTACATTAACTGGCTCTTGGTTGGTCATGTGACGCGCCTTAGTGCAAATATCTTACACGCACACCTACACATATACATGCATATGTGTATGTTCAATTAGACAGTTGAAAAACTGTGTTGATTGTACGCGCTTGTCTTGTGACTGTTTGTCGTCAAATACGCCTTTCAACAAAATGAATCGTTAACTTTTTTTTGTAATGTGCGTTCTCATTACAGATCTTAAGTTACATCTCCAGGGTACCGACTATGGCAGTTTCTTAGCTAACGAACCGTCACCGCTATCAGTTTCCGTAATCGATGATAAGTTGCGCGAGAAGTTGGTCATTGAGTTCCAACATATGCGCAACCATGCTGTCGAACCCTTGGCCAGTTTTCTGGATTTTATTACATACGGATACATGATTGACAACATCATCCTATTGATTACGGGCACTCTACATCAGCGCCCAATATCTGAGCTCATACCGAAATGTCATCCTCTGGGCAGCTTTGAACAGATGGAGGCCATACATGTCGCTGCGACGCCAGCTGAGTTGTACAACGCAGTTTTGGTTGACACGCCACTAGCTCCATTCTTTGTCGATTGCATCTCCGAGCAAGATTTGGACGAGATGAACATTGAAATTATTCGTAACACGCTCTACAAGGCATACCTCGAAGCTTTCTACACATTTTGCAAGAAGCTGGGTGGCGCCACCGCTGATGTTATGTGCGAAATATTGGCGGTTAGTATTTAATATCATTTATTTAGACAAAATCCGATTATAACAATTTCATAAACAGTTTGAAGCTGACCGTCGTGCTATCATCATTACAATCAACTCGTTCGGCACCGAGCTCTCCAAGGACGACCGTGCAAAGCTGTATCCAAATTGCGGCAAAATGTATCCCGACGGCCTAGCTGCTTTGGCTCGTGCTGATGATTACGAACAGGTCAAAACTGTTGCAGAGTATTACGCTGAGTATGCGGCACTTTTTGATGGCTCCGGTACCAATCCTGGTGATAAGACTCTGGAAGACAAATTCTTTGAGCATGAAGTCAAATTGAACGTGTATGCCTTCCTTCAGCAGTTCCACTTTGGTGTATTTTACTCGTATCTCAAGCTAAAGGAACAGGAGTGCCGCAACATTGTCTGGATTGCTGAGTGCGTAGCCCAAAAGCACCGCACTAAAATCGACAACTACATACCCATTTTCTAAGCTGTCGTTAGATGTTCTGTCGTGTTACACATAAATGTCAACAATAGTTTGCTGTACATTCATGTAGTAATTCCTTTTGTATTATGTTTTTTTTTCGATATATTGATATGTTTTTTTTTTGTTTTGTTTAATGTTTCTATTATACATATGTATTCATACAATCTTAATAGCCTATATATGTATACTTTTCTGAATATGATTGTTAAAAGTAGTAAATTATCACGTGCTACAAACTTAATGTGTATGCAGATATAACTGTATGAGATACATTATTAAACAATATTACAAACATTCCTCTACAAAATATTATCTCTTTGTGGACATTCACCATACAAATCTACATATTTATGTATTTGCGAGGGTGGATCAAAGAGTCCGTGACTTTGAGTAAAGGATTTCAATTTATTCTTCAACAACATGAGAATATCAATCAGAAGTAATCGATTTTGGAATAACCCTCGTTTAAATATATAAATACATACAGATATGTATGTATGCACACATCAAAAGAGTATGTGTGTTGTGTATTAAAAAATGTCCTGATTGAGGTAGTTCAAACGCAAAAATATGCATTTAATATTTATTCCGAACACGCAATCCATTGTGTCTGTTCATGTAAATGGAATATGAATCAAGATAAACTTCATATTCATGCAACCCTCACAATGAGGTCAACTAATGGACACCGCATACATTAATGGTAATTTGCAGCAAAAAGTAGTCGGGATTGCTGTGATTATACAGGGTCTAGGCACTGTTTTCTGAAGCCTAACAGACAAATCGTTGACGAACCTCAAAAGTGAATACTCAAAACGGCAGCAAAACGGACGTCAGTTAAGTAATTTGTTGGAATTTCTTAGAAACATTTGCCATTTGACAGAGAACTACAATGTGTTATGGACATTGAAGACAAAATTAACTTAACATAAAAAGAATGCAAAAAATGAAGTTCTTAACGCGAAAATGTCGCATCGAACTTTAAACAAACAAAAAATTGTAGAGACTCTGGTCATATTCCGTCGCAGCTTGATATACCAGACGAAAGAGTTCTTTCAAAACTCTACCCTACACGGCGTACGTTACATTGCTGAAACTGGTAGGCCGATTGGTGAGAAGTGAGTGCCTATGTGAACTCGAGTTATACGCTTTTAGCAGATTTATTCATGATTTTCAAATCATCACAGGTTTATGTGGTTTTGCTTTACATCAATTGGGGCTGTGACGGCGTTGGTGATAATTATGAGTCTATGGGAGAAATTTCAAACGAATCCAACAATCACCGGCTTGGATACGGATTTTCACAATCAGAATGTTGTTTTCCCAACAACAGTTGTTTGTCCCGAGGCGCCTTTCGATCATGACAAAGCCTATGATGTGGTTTACAAGTCGCTGGCGTATGTATCTTGTAACTTACGTCATTTGCATTTAATTTCAACAAAAATTGCATACAGAAACTACGACCCATCAAAAGCAGCGCTTTTTGCACCGTTTTTGGACTTACTTACATCACTTAACTTTGACAACATCAAAGATGCGGAAATTTTAGCAGAACCTATGTCGCTGGATGATTTAAAGACAAGAACTATCCGTCAATGGGCGTTCCAAGCGCATATCAGTTGTGAAAACACTTTGCTGTCGTGCAAATACAGGGACGAGGAAATCAAATGCTGCGATCATTTTGAACCCATCTATACTGAACATGGCTTTTGCTATGCCTTTAACAGTCGCTTTAAATCTCTTGAAAATGAAGAGTAAGTATAGATTTGCCATTTGTTGCTAACAATAATGAACGATATATGTACATATTCAAATTTTAAATAGCAACAAGACCGGTCCACCACATGATTTATATGAGACAGATAAAAAGTGGGCTCTCTTCTTTATGCCCAACAGCACAACAAAGGTTAGTATCTGCATAGCTGAGAAAAAATCGTTTTATTTTGTTTCATTACTGAATTTCTTTGTAGATTTTTATATTTTCAAATGAGGAGTATTTCGGTTCCGACTTTAATGCACAAATTGAGTGGAATGAGGGCCAAGCAGTTGAAATGCGGATTTCGAAAAAGAACACGTACACCACAGACGATGCGCGACAGTTGTCGATTGGGTAATAAATATATATTTTTTTTTTTTAATTTTCGTTAAAACCTTATTGAATGTCTACTTTATTTTATTACAGGCAGCGGAAGTGTATCTTTGACGACGAAGTTAAATTGCAGTATTTTCCGGATGCTTATACGTTTTCTTCTTGCATGAAAGAATGTCGCATTAACAAGGCCATTAAGCTATGCAAATGCAATCCACCTTTTTACAAACCAATACGTACTTTTAATTATTATCCGATAGCAACATAATTTTTATTTAATTTCTTTTTTAACAGAGAATGTGCCTATGTGCTCCATCAAGGAATTCGGTTGCCTTTTCGATTTTAAAGCGAACATTACAAATATAAAAGATTGTCTCTCATGCGAGTTAAGTTGTTCGAAGACGGTTTTTAACATAGATAAGCTCATAAAAAAGTAAATACAACTGATTGCCTAATTGAGTATGTAAAACTTCTGATATGTATTGTTTTCTAGTCTGGATAGACCCGATCATCAGGGTGTGCTGGTTGAATTTCTTACTTGGCCCATAATACGCTACAAACGTGAAGTATTGTTTGGCTGGGTGGATCTACTTGTCTCATTTGGCGGTATTGCCAGCTTGTTTCTTGGCTTTTCGCTGCTCTCAGGCGTTGAGATAATTTACTACTTTACGTTACGTGCTTGCTGCATGGTCTATAAGAATCGCGTTAGTATTATTAGCTTATAATCGTATTGTGCTAATTTTATTTTAAACAGCAAGAGCTTTACGAGATTGAACAACGCATACGCCACGAGCCGCCACCTGCAATCAATCTTGGCTTAAATCTAAAATCAAATGCGTCCAATCAAGTGTCAACTTTATGTCAAGTGAATCCGTCAATAGACACAAACGAAGCTGAAACCCGACACCGTAAATCTGAACAGGTCAAATCAAGCAAATTCTATATTATTTTATAAGTACATATAACATATGTATATGTATATATTTGTTTAATTTTTACTCGTTACAGGAGTATATGGACTATACAAGAAATCTCTACAGAACACCAAAATTCATTAACAGTTACATGGACAGTGAGAGCTCTGGGTTATATGGACAATATTTACCATAAAACTTGTGATCTTCAAAATAAATAAAACATTAACAAAAATTACGATACAAAAACAAGATAAAATAATTAATTATGCAATATACTTATTATTAATATTATAATATTGTATTGTACATAATACTCATATTAAATTTCGTGTTACAAAACAAAGTCAACATTTCCTTCGTGGACTTTTATTTGAAATATTCTGTATTTTTTACAGCCGAAGAAAAGAAAGTCGAAATCATAACAGTTTCACTAATTTTTGTTCAATTTATTAGTTAATGCAGAAGTAAATCATGTGGAACAACCTATCAAAAGTATTATATAAAAAGCAAATGGATCGCCACTTATGCACAACAAAACCGGTGAGATTTTTTATTTAACAATAAGTCGTTGTTAATTTTTATTGTCACATATAGACGAATTTTCGTGTCGCAGTAATTGGCGGTGCTGGCGGTATTGGTCAAGCCTTAACATTACTCTTAAAGTTGAATAAGCTCGTGAAAGAGCTCCACGTTTGCGATCTTGGTGATCACACGCCTGGAGTCGTTGCTGATTGTGCACATATATGCACAAGTAGCGTATTAAAAGCGTTTGTGGGTGAAGAACAAATGGCTAAATGTATAGAAGGTAAGAAAATAAACCGTTAACGGATCATAAATCAACATATACTGCGTATTCATTTGTTAAGGTGCCGATGTCGTCATTGTGCCCGCTGGCATGCCACGTAAACCGGGCATGACGCGCGACCAATTATTTGATTCGAATGCAACTGTTGTACTAAACGTGGCCTGTAAGCTCGCTGCCGCAGCGCCGTGTGCCTTGTTAGCCATCATCACTAATCCAGTGAATAGTGTCGTGCCAATTGCGGCCGAGGCTTTGAAAGCCGTAAGTTATTATCAAACGCCTTAAACTCCATAGTTAATATTTAGCATCATCTATATATAGAACAAAGTGTATGATCCAAAACGCCTGTTTGGTGTAACAACTCTGGATGTTGTGCGTGCCAGAAGGTTTATTGGCGAATTCCAGTCTGAAGATCCACAAAACATCAATATTCCGGTCGTTGGCGGTCACTCGGGCATAACTATTTTGCCCCTTTTTTCGCAATGTAAACCAAAATTTAATGGCAAAGATGAAGACATTAAGAAACTGACGGAAAGAATTCAGAATGCCGGCACTGAGATCGTAAAATTAAAGGCTGGAAAAGGCTCAGCTACTCTATCGATGGGCTTTGCGGGCGCATATTTTTGCAATGCTTTGTTGCGCGGCCTTAAGGGCGACAAAAATATCATCGAGTGTGCATATGTTGCATCCGACGTTACAGAATTACCCTATTTTGCTACCCCAATCGAATTAGGCCCTGATGGTCTTAAATGTAATCTTGGGTTACCTACACTGAGTGCCTCTGAGCAAGAGAGCGTTAAGAAACTTATGCCCGAACTAAAGCAGAACATTGAGAAGGGCATAAATTTTGCTAACAAATGAACTGAAATTATTTTTTTGTTATCAATTGATCGAGTTTTCTTTTATTTTACAACGAATCAGTTGACATTCGATGAAGTTTTTAATGTTTATACACATTTGAAAAACTTGTACCTATAAAATTAAAAGAGACTTACTGCACCCGCATTTTGAGTCCATATCTGGGTGACTAGATTGAATCATTCATCATAATTCCGCGTGTTGAATAACAAAAATAATTTCTACCACGCATATACAAAAGTTTGTATAAAAGAACTAAAAATATTTATTATATATTGATATATTTTAAATGCATTTTAAATATTTCTAATTAGACACAAAAAAAAAAAAAACAATTTTGTAGGTTCATTAATTTATTTTGTTTTTAGTTTGATATAAGCAAAGCGAAAATAAATTAAAAAAATTCACACATTTTTGTATTCAAAATTTTTCTTTGGATTTAAGTTTCTTATATTATTTGTTTAAATTTATTTACTCATTTATTATATTTTATTTTTATGTTTACTTTTCATCCGTTCTTTGTCACCAATTAAGCATTTGATTATTTATGAATACTGCAGCTATGTCAGCATTAAACTTTTCGTGCAAATTCGTTGCAAGTTGAAGCGCCACTTGCTATGCTTCTTTCTTTAATTCTATATCGCGTTGCTCGCGCAGTTTAGACATACGTAGCCACCGCGGCTGTATGTGAGGCATTTGAATTGGCAGTGGTGCTGCCGACGCCGCCGCCGTTGCCACTGCTGCCGTCAGTTGCAACTTGATTACTAACTGGCCC
Organism: Phortica okadai; assembly: GCA_034638295.1. Taxonomy (NCBI): domain Eukaryota; kingdom Metazoa; phylum Arthropoda; class Insecta; order Diptera; family Drosophilidae; genus Phortica; species Phortica okadai. Next base: position 53,605,700 of record CM067848.1, on the reverse strand, counting down.
TGTCGACGCTTGGTGTGCGGCATTGTTTATTGGTTGTGGGCTAACTGGCGGTTGCAGCTTGCCCGGCACATATTGGCCAATGAATGAGCCATCCTCAGTGAATTGACCTGTTGGTTAAAATTATTGACAGTGGCATCGAATAAATTCGAAAGTTTAGTAGGTTAGAAAAAATAAAATTTATTCATTGACTTTATAATTATTAATTGACTTTATTTTGGCGCAAAACAAAAAAAAAATATATTAAAAAAAAAAATTATAACAATATTCATCATAAGGTTGAGAATTGATACGCCGTATTTGTACAATGAATTTTGCAGAATATTTGACATTTCGTTTAAATATTGCCACAAAGTAGATAATTTCAATACGACGGATATGTCAGCTATAGCCTAACATCAACATTATTACCTGCCAAAAACTTTAAATCTTTATAACACCTACATTTTTTGTGCTCTATCAGTTATTGAATGACGATTAGTTAAAGCTTCACCTATGGCGAATTAACGAAGTGCCGCGTGGTTGTGTACGTTGTATAGTTAGACACAAAGACCATAAGCCAACGATAGATTTAAAGATCTCTTCTGCCTCTGAAAAAGTAATTCACGCACATTGCTCTTTCGAGAAAATAATACACAGTGTACACATAGTTAAATAACAGTATATGATACGCTCATTTACAGTAAAAGTGTCATCAATTTCGGTGCATAAAAGTAATATTACAAAAAAATCGTACATAAAAACAAAACGCGCTTGAAATTATTTTTTATATATATTTATATATATATATAAATATACACATGTATACGTACGTATACATATATATTTTCTTTATAAAAGCAAGTGACAAACCCAAATAAAAAATACATTAAAAACAAGTTACTGTAGGTAGCTGCTAAGTTTACATATTTAAATAAAAAATTTATATTAAAAAAAAAGATAATTAAATACTACAAATTATGTCGTATAGAAAACAAAATTTTCAAATTATAAACTAATTATTAAACACATACAAAAAAATTACTATTTAAATTGGAAAAGATATGTGAAAAAGTTTTGGTAGGAGTAGGAGATTTCGCAGTTACAAAAATTGATTCGAAATATAAAAACTAAAATACTTTTGCTACAGCTTCATACAGTTTTCTTTTAGCGCAGCTAAGCTATTCTTGTTTATTATTTAATTGTTGTTGTTACGATTTTCGATTTGTTGCCGTTTAAATGAACGCATTTCGTAACATTGGCAGTTTACATAATCAAAATATTATGTTATTTTTCTTATTTGTTTAATTTTACTTATTATTATATATTTGCCATATTTCGTTCGTTATATTGTCAATTAGGAGGGATTTCAGCTTACTCGGTGTAATTGTTTAAATATCATAATAATTACATTTGTTTATGTAATTTGCTTTAGGTTTATGTTATGTCATGTCAATTATTTCGTTGCTATTATTATATTTTCTTATGTTTTTATTATGTATTATATTTATATATATATATTTATAGTGTTGCTTTGCTCTCTTTTGCTTAACTATTTAGGTTTGAATTGTATTTGAATTGAGTTGCCTTGACATTTTTGCTAATTGTTGTTTTCCATTGAAGACAATTAACAAAGTGGAAAGTTATTAATGTTTGATTATTTCGTTTTCGATTTTTGCGTATTGCAGTTAATAAAAATCAAAGTCCTTTGCGTCCATATTGGCCAATAAATGAGCCGTCTTCATTCATGCCTAAATACGTTTTTTTTTTGGTAATTTATCAGCACAGTTGTAATAATTGTGTGTATTTTTGTGCAATAACAATTTGTTATTGTTGTTGGTGGTGGTGGTGTTGGTGGTGATTGGTGGTAGAGTGTCGATGAAAGAAAATAAAAAAACAAAAATGTTGATTAAATAAAAAATAAACAATTTCAATTAAAAAATAATAAAACAAACAATATTAGAATTCAACTTGATATACTTAAATTGTTATAAAATTAATAGAGCAACGCATTTTTTTAAGCATTTTGCGTGCATTTTATTATAAATTTTTTATTTTGTATTTTAGGCGTACTTTGCTTTGATGTATGTACTTGTTGGGGTCGGACTGGCAATAAGCTAATATGAACAGGAGCAGCAGCAGTTGCAGTCAAAAGACGGGTAAGAGCATTTCACAAGTGTCGCAGGATCGGTACAAATAGATCATTTTTGCGTAGTGCATTAATAAGGCATTGAAGCTACGTCAGTTTTTTTTTTGTCATATGCTTTAAATTAAACGGCTTATAAAAGAAACAATGAAAACGCTGTTCACATTGCTTAAGATTAGTAGTATAAAATTAAAGGAATCGGATCGAAAATCAATGTTTTTTACATACTTTTACGAAGAGAAATGTACAAATGAATTGTATTGAATTGATATAAAATCAATCAAACACATTTCAACAATAACATTATATAGGTTCTGATCCTATGTTGACAAATTATAGAATTATTTTGGGCGATCTCTGAAGTTATAGTTTTTAATGCGACTCCACGAGCGACGGCTCAGTGAGAGCAGACGCAGCGGCGCTTCGGCGATGCACTCAGACATCGCAAGAAGCTTACATGCTGACCTGTTGTACAGCGGTGGCGCCTATGATTTTTTTGTTCCAGCAACATAAAATTGTATATATACGTACATACATATATAAAGAATGAAAAAAAAAAATAAAAACAAACAAAATTATAATATTAAAAGGATAACAAAGTTTGAAATGAACATAGAGCCAACATAAGCAAAAAAAAAAAAAAAAAAAAGCGTTAACTTCGTTCGTGACGAAGATTTCATATGATACTTTTCACAGTTGTCAAGCGTAATATTTCATATTTTGCAATTTTAGATTGTATCAGTTCTACCTCCCCTATTACTAATTAAAATCGTAGGTCTGTTTTGTCATGCTCAAATCATTCGTTGTTCCCTCCGATAACGAACTTTACGTGTTAACTTGACTTAAGGCGGACATACGAACGCATTATACTTTTGGGACAAAATATGAAGAGTAGAATATATATGTATGCTAGTCAATCGCATATGTTTAATAATGTGGCAGCAAAAAATGTTCCCAACACATAATATTTTACTCACCTGTATCACCATCGCCGTATTCGGCCATCGAATCGGTGTCGCTTTCGACACCGGGCTTATTTGCAGAACTGACTGATTGGCGACCAGCGCTCTTATTATCCAATCTGTTAGAAAAATTAAATTTAAAAAAAAGCAAGATTAAATTAAGGATAACGAAATACCCATACTTTCTTAACAATATGCAAGACCCTTACATACAACGATTAAAATTTCTTTGAGTTTTTCTATATATTTTTCTCAGCTATGACAATTTTAAATCAACTTACGGCTGTGAATATTCGTGGAAGCCACCATCGTCGGGGTAATCGCGTCGACCGTTTGCCAATTCACGGTCATGCACATCGTATTTGCCGCCACGATTGCGTCGTATAATGCAAATAATTATGAACAGTATGATGATGAAGGCCAATGCAAGCATCATCCCAATGAACCAACCAGCATTTGCGAGATTTGAATTGGTTCCCATTTTAAGAACTCCTTCCTCCGAACTTGGTTCGATTTCAATAGTTGCACTCTCTGTTTGATGATTTCCGTCTACAGAGACAACGCGGAATTCGTAGACTGTATCGGGATTGAGGCCAGAAACTTCATCATAGTCCAAATCCAGTACGTCAGGCCTTCTATCCCATCCTTGCCCTTTAGTACTGTTAAAACAGAATTATAATTTAAAGCTCTTCAGCATTTTAATACAATGAATAATATATATACCGATATTTTGTGAAAAAGTGTGTGCCTGGGTAGCCGTCTGTGCTGGGCATCCAGTTGATGCGTAAATTTGCTAAGCCGTTATGGGAAGGCAGCTGTTCCCAACTGAGAGTGGGCACCGCTGGCTTCTGTGTCGCGCCAGAAAGTGTACTCTTCTCAATGTAGTGTCTGTTAAATTATTAGATATTAAATAGGTTGAACAATTTCAAGAATATGTTATGACTTACTCTGCGCCTTCACCCACTGCTGTTGTTGCGGTAATTGAAATCCTATATTTGGTATTTGGCTGCAAACCCTTCATTTTCATCTGTGTAATATGTGGATCTGAAATCTGTGGTTGATATTCGAGTCGCGTGCCGACATAGTTGCCCTTAACTTCTTCATAGTACACTTTGTAGCCCTTAAGTTTGCCATTGGGGTTTAGTGGTGGCTTCCATGTCAACCAGAATGCGGACGAGCCCAGCGGATAGGCATCCAAAGATTGCACAGGTGATGGTACACCTTCCGGCATATCGAAGTCAATTTCCACGCTTGGCGGACCAATGAAGCGTCCATTGTATGCGCGTACGCAGGCAAAGTTCTTTGAATCGGGTTTGAATTGTGTGACCAATGCTTTGTTGGAGTCGCCCTTTACGTGTATCTCGCGCATTCCTTCTTTGCCTTCTTTCTCGGTCCAGGTTTGAATTTTGTAACCCTTGAAATGTCCACGCACAGATTCGGGGCTAACTGGATTCCAGCCAAGGTATGCTGATGTGGGATTCGTTACCTGCAGCATGCTGAAGTTCGTTGGTGCTTCGAGCGGATGATCTTCACCAGAATAGCCAACCACTTCCTCTGCAGCAACGTTCGATTCACCATTATCGTTGATGGATACTACTTTAATCAGATACTTGACAAATGTTGGTTGATCGTTGATGACTAAACTGTTCTGATGCCAATCGTCAATTGTTTTCGATTGCCAGGAGGCCGCTGGAATATCACGTTTCCATGATACACGATATGCAAAATGTGGTGCATTGTGTTCAATCTCTGGCATTTGTGTCCACGAAATAACGAGATTGTTGGGCTCTGTACCTTGACCAACAACATTGTCGGGATTCTTGAATGGCACCTCCGGTTGCGTTGTGCAGACATCGCTGTGTGCTGACGGTTTCGATGGCCCGACCTTGTTGAAAGCAATTACACGGAATGTGTAGTTGGCCCAAGGTGACAAGTCAATGACGAAACCAAACTCAGTCGATGGCACCTTCTCGTACGCAATATCCCAAGAGGCTGGCGTGAATGATGTGTTGAATTCGATGGTGTAGTGTAGAATCGGTGAACGATTGTCACCTTGTGGCTCCCAGGTAACCTCAGCCTTATTTCCTCTGCATGAAATACCAGTCAGGATTGGAGCATTCGGTACGTCCTGTACAATGAGATTAGCTGTCGCAGTCGCTTCATCCAGTTCGGTGCGTGCAACGCAAGTGTATTCGCCGGAATCCAATTCAATTGTCTTTGCAATTGTTAGCGAATTGTCGTTCGTTTTAACAAAACGTGCCTCCGCATCAAAATCAATGGGCTCACCTTCACGCCACCACTCAATTTCTAAGTCGAGCGTATCGTCGTGACGCTCATTGCAACGGAATGTCGCCGATTGGCCAGCAACAACTTCATAATTTTGCGGTTGATGTATAATCTGCGTCGCTTCCTTGACTACAAGTGTGCCATTTTCTGTTTTGCTGCCAAGCTTATTCACCGCACGACAAGTGTACTCGCCGGCATTGCTGAATGTCACCTTTTGTATCTCCAAATCACCGGACGGCAACGTGTGGAAGTTGCCACCAGTAAGTTCTTCGTTTTTGTACAACCATTTGACTTGAGGTTTCGGCGAACCAAACACACGGCAGCGCAGTGTCACATTTTTGCCCTCAACTGTTGCCATTACCTTCCGTGGGGGTTCTCTGATCTCTGGCGGCAGTGCAAGCACATTTAGGTATACATCCTTGTACACATAACCAAGCGAGTTCGTGGCATTGCAGCCATAATTGCCCGTATCTGTTTTTTCAAGGCTATGGATTATGATTCGGTTATTTTCGACGGTACGTCGTGGATTCGGCTCAGCCAAACCAATCGGTTTGCCATTGTGTATCCATTGTATAGTGGGCTGTGGTATGCCAGCAGCCTCACAATGGAACTCCGCGGTCTCATCCTCAGCAGCGGTTTGAATTTCCGGCTCAACAATGAAATACGGTATAGCATTTATTTGAAGATTAATGGAATATGATTGAGCATTACCAACGCCGTTCGAAACATCGCAAGTGTATGTGCCGGCATCTTCAAAGGTGGCACTATGTATGACTAACGTCTTGCCATAGCGGCCCTGCGTGATGCGATCACTCCACTGTATCGGGCGACCGTTTTTGGTCCACACTGTTTGCGGTAGTGGCGTACCACCGTATATACAGAACAATTCGACCGATTTGCCACGCAACGCCACCTCATTCTTACGCGTGACGTACTGTAGGACAGGCTCTTTTTTATTCTGGGATGCGCTGATACCGGTTTGCTTTACATCGAGCAGAATACGATTGCCTATTCTTACGACATTACGGAACGGTAAGATGGCCATGCAAGTATAGGTGAAATCCTGTGAAGCATCTTCGCGTGTTATATTTGAGAACCAGAGTGTGCCTTCTGGGTCGACAGTTATGCGAGAACTATTAAATGTAGTCATGGTGACGCCAACGGACAGTTGTTTAAGCCATGATACATCGGGTTTGGGGAAACCATCAGGCGGATTACATTGCAGGGAGAATGGTTCGCCCTCATTAGCCTCAATCATTTTTGTGTCCTGATTCTTGAAGGGATTCAGTTCGGCTTTACGTACTAAAATAGAGTTGGTAGTTCCAATACCAAATTCATTCTCTGCAAAACATTGATACTGGCCAAGATCTTCATCCCTGGGTGAGGTAATAACGAGAGTACCACGACCGGGCTGTTGCAGCATACGGGTGTCATAGGCTTGCCAGTCAAACTTTTTGCCATTTTTTATCCATCGGTATCTGAATTAAAGAAAATATTATTAAATTGAAAAAATAAATTTGCATATTATATATTTAAAACTTACGTCGGTTCCGGGTGTCCTTCAGCTTCACATTCAATGATGAAGGGTTTATCGTTTTCTATATTTTTTTCGGCCACTTGAAAGAGCAACTCTTCAGCTGGCTGCTGTTTGATAATACGCGGAGGGGAGTTGGCTGCAAAGAAAACAATTAAAGTAAAGTGTAATTCAATGAAACTCAAAGATATTTTGTATTATCTGGTTTAATTATTTTCATTGTACTTACTCATGGCTGCTGTTGTGGTGCTACCAAAGATGGCTGCCCAAAAAATTGCGGCCACCAAAGTTGGTTGCCAGCGCATTCTGGTGTTGCTTTATAGCTGTCACTGGTCAGCTTTATACTTCCACAGCCCTCGTCGCTGTGCGTGTTGTATTTGTGTTTGAAATGTTGGAAAGTTCGTTGCTTATTTTGAAATAAAATCTACTCTTTTCGTGTTTTTACTCTTCAACTAAAAAGCAGAGATTAAAATTAATTTTCAAATTGCAGCTTACATTTAAAATCAACCAAATAGCAGAAGCAGTATAATTATAAACAAACAAAAAAATTAAAAAAAAAAAAAAAAACAATGATGCACACGTTGACCGATTTGTTGAGGATGCGTAAGAGATACAGTGATCACATGTAATGGCTGTAAGAAAAAGAAAAATATCACTTTAGTTAATACATTAATATAAATGAATATACTATATTTTTAATAATTATGCTAAATTCGAAATATCAGCAAAAGGAATCAGATACAATATTATTATGTTTCAATTTATAATAAAGTTAACATGGCAAATTTTGGGAAATACTTGACAACGGAACATATTTTTTTATGTTTCAAACACAAATGCTTCAGAACACAAATGCCCAGTGTGTTGCAAACCGTCGACAACAACCGCAAAAGTCGACATAATATCAAAGAGTTAATAATTGACATACATTCAAGCACGAATGTGTAAGGAAAGACCAGACGAAAAACTATGTTTAGGTTTCGATGGAAAACCAGCGAATGAGTGACGCACTGCATTCAAATACTATCAAACAAGGTAAACACCAAAGAGAAACAAGTAAGAGTGGCATAGACGAGCATGTTCGACAGTGTAATATCCTGCACACATGAGCCGTGTTTAGAGTTGGCAGCTTTTCTAAACAATTAGCATAGAAAATTTATTTTTATGCTCGTGCTAACAATTTTTACATAATGCCATATTAGCGCACTCCTTTGAGGTATTAATTAGATAAGGTCTTTATTTAAATTTAAACTTGCCGCATAGTGAGTGCAGGGTATAATTGCACTTACGTTATTCACTTGCAAAATTGACTATCAAAACAACAAAAGAAAGAACAAAAAAATAATAAGAAGACGTTAAATCAGCGGTCACGTCGAAAATTGATACTCTTCACAAATCAATTTTCTACTATATTCATAAAAAAAGAACATGAATGCTTTTGACTTCACTTAAATCTCTTATTATAATCATAAATAATGTGATCTTGAGTTGTAGCAAATACAATAAAATCCTGTTTAAAAACATAGTTACAGATATTGATATTGTAGGAGATAATGTGTTGCGGTCTTCATATCAAACATACCCCTTTCCGAGTGTATAACAGAACATGCGATAATTCAATTAGAGTGCGAAGGTGAACGTGCATGTGAAAATTCACATTGGAAAATAGTTAACTGAAACGAACGAACCTATTCGCGTTAAAATACTCAACAAATCTTAGTTCGATTTGAAACAGTTAGAAAATCCGCAAAATAAAATTAAGAAAATCAATTACAGTTCTATTACTGTCAAGCTTTAGCTTCGTCTTAAACAGAGATTGAAGACAATTATAATTTTAGAGGTGATCAACAATAGTGAAACCATAAGCAGCTGAGGCTGATTCGCATCAGAATGGATTTTCGCAATTTGTGTCAAAAAATGAATATGGACGGTGTTAAAGGTGAGTTAATGCCTCAGCTTAATAATATACAATATCTTATATGTTATATTGCAGCCAAATTGCCAACAATGCCACAGTTGCAATTCCCAAAAGCGCTGCCTAAGTTGAAATCACGTAAGATCTTTCGTAGTTCAAACAATGATATCAGTGAACGTGAAAAGAATGCTTCGCCAAGGTCACAGGCATTTGCCCAACAACAGCAGCAGCAATCGTCATTAGCGCCCCCAATACCACCGGCGACATTTATCAATCACACACCTACGCGTATCTCAACTATATCATCGTTAATGCACGAGCAAGGCGACTATAACCAAGGAGTTAATGCAGCAGGCAACACCTACTGCAGTGCCTTCAGTGTGGACGATGACTATCCTTCGCCACGACAGCGCCCATGTGAAGCAGGAACACCAGGTGTGTCTAATTTATTGCCAAATTCACCTGGCAGGACGAACGCTGTGGATGCAGGCGGCACCGAAAACCGGAACGTACACATGAGCATCACAGAGAAGCTGCAGAAGGGTTATAGGGATATCAGCGAATTTCGTATGAAGTATATTTTCGCCAAGAAGACTGTGGTGCGTAAGGATGAAATACAAGTCAGCGACTATGTTTTACAGTACGATGAGGAGCGCCGACGGGAACAACTCGAAGAGGAGCGCCATGATAAAAAAATCGCTGATAATTACAATATTAGATTTACGTTGTCTAATTCACGGCAGAATACTTTGGAATCCGATGATGTTGCTGACACAACAATGCAAACGCCACCAATGAAGCGAACTACAGAACGACAAGCACCGATGCCACCAGTGAAACGGGCCACAACGACTGTTCGAGCTGGTGCGCATGAACCTAGTGGCGACGAAAGCGACATGGAGACAACGCCACCTGCATTTAAGCCGGGTATCGCTGCTACACGCTTCTCACGTGTGCGCAGTCCACCGCTTAAGATGGACTCAATTGACGATGAGGAGTCCTCGCCACCGGTACGTAATTTAACGACATCAAGGTCGTCGGGATTAAACGAACCGGCGACAACGAAATCAACCAGTAAATTAAGTGGGAATCCACATATGCGACGCCTAATGAGCTACTTGTCATTACAAGAGGAGTCCAGTAAGCCAGCGGCTGAAAAAGGTAGCAATGAAAAGGCATCAAGTCCAATCGCTTTAAAAAAGAAGCCATTAGGTGGGTCAACAGTTACCTTTGAGCAGGACACAACAGCAAATACTGAACATCGACCACTCGAGGCCATAAAGCAAAACGTTAAATTATTTCAAAAATTCATTAAGAACATGCGAACGGAGACAGCACCAAACACTGACAACGAATATGAGGAGGGTGCTGCAGCAGTCGTGGATGTTCCAGAAAGAAAGACTACGCATAGGGATGGCCAACGATTTAAATCAACTAAAGATGCTACCAATAAGCCGAAGGACTCTACCGGTCTTGGTAGAAAACTAAAAACATGGAAAAAAAGTTTTAAAAATAATACAGCCGAAGCAGATAAATCCTGCGACGAAGGTTCACCAGATAAAAAAACACAAGAAAAACGTTCAGACAAGCTTATAAAGAAGCTAAAGAACATGGGCTCGCGCATGTCAACAACATCGAAAAGCGAACCGGAAGATGAATGGGTTGGCGGGCAAACAAGCCAAGATTTAAATTCCACACAGAAGAAAACACAACACATGACCAGCAACATTGAAGACAACTATCGTAAAGACCGCGAAGAATCTATGAAAAAGGTTACATATACCCAAAATGATAGCGATTCCGAAGACGATGGGCCGGAAAGACAAATCGGTGCGGCTAATCAACGTCACAAACATCAAAGCATGACCAAAGTGAACAAAGATAACGTTCAGCAAGAATATCTTGACAGCAGCAGCGAAGATGAGGTACAAAACGATGTACAATTCTCGGAGAACAGCAAAATTCCGCCGGCAATAAATGCCCGTCGCCGATGTTTGAACAGCGAATACGAATATTATAACGAACAAAACGAGATTGAACAAATCAATACAGACTATGCAAAAAGGCATAGTGAATTATATGGCGCCAGCACACTGACGGCATGGACTACAAAGCCAATACTTTGCCAAGAATCGTTGGACTCCGACACTGAGTCGGAATTCCCACGCGTATTGATACACCAAGATCACTCTGATGCCTTCGAATCAACACTGATTATAGCAGTAACGCGACCAGCATCAACTACACTCTCGCCGCAAATAGATGAAATAATAACCGAAACACACATGCTGAAATCCCACTCAGTTAGCCCAAAGCCACTGGCAGATGCGAAAGAATGGTTGCCGAACGAACAGATTATTTCCAGCTTTTTGGCAAGCAAAATAAATACTAAACAAGATGTAATTGTGCGTGATGCATCCTTGCCAAAATCTATATGCTCTTCACCGGGCAACAACAACAATGACAGCGAACAAAACATAAATCAGGAAAAAGATGATCCCTGGTTAACACAAAGCGACGGTGCGCAAGTGCAGAGGTTGAAAAAAACCAAAACCATTGACATTTTCGAAACGAATTTGCGCAATGGTGGTGCCAGAACCGCCTTCGAGGACTTCGATGACGAACTACGGTATGAGCCAGTCGTGAAAATTGAACATGATAGAAGTGAAGTGTGCGATACAACAGAGGACGATAATTCATCGCGTTTGTCCAATGCTAGCATGCAGACAGTCAACGAAAACAAAACGTTAACAACAACGAATATTTTCAGTAACAATCAGTCTAGCAGCCGTGAGAGTCTCGTTGCTCACATTAGCGAGGACTGCAGCGGTAGCACCGACGAAGGCCATTATGATGAAGATGACGATGAATGCTTTGATAGTGATTGCCCGCCAAGTACTGCCCCACCAAAACCCCCTTCCAGTTCACCATCACCTGTATCCGAACTCCAAATGTCATTAAATGAATCTGCCAGTAAGTTTAGTACCGCAGTGACAACAGTTGATTTGACGGCAAAAGAATGTGAAGATATTCCGTTGCCGCCGTTGCGAATTAGCAAACCACCGTTACCAATACCCTTGTCAAAGCCACCCGAACTTCCATCATCGATGACAAGACTGGCGAGACCACTGGTAAAAACTGCATCGCTTCGTTTGGCCTACAATGAGCAAATCAAGCCGGATGATATCGGGAAAGTCAACAAGTTAATATCACGTTTCGAAACGCCCGGTAAAAAGTGTAGAGAGCGACCAAGAATAATATCACGACGCATGCAAAGTCAGGATTCTGAAGAGTGCAGTGATTATGAAATCGAAAAGAATAACAATGCGATGTCTTTGGGATTCGATGTATATGATGAAAAGCCTGAACCAAAGTTTACGCAAGTAACAGAGACAACAACTCAAGTGGTAAAAAGTAACAGCATGCCGCCAGTGACATTAACGGCCACAGAAGTTGTTAACAATACGAGAAGGCACACTAAAACAGCAACCATACCTGAGATAATTACAACTCGTGACAACAGCAATGACAACCATAACGTCAATCAGGAAACAATCCATTCCACATCAACCGTAGACCAACACGGCACCGATAACAACAAATCATCAGCACTTAGTCTGGATCGGAAGAATTCGAATTGCAGCCGATCGGAATACGGCTCTCCTTTGGCCTATTCATTGAGTTGGCGTCGTTCATATGAGACGACACCAGTACCGGAACGTAAGCAACAGCAAATGGAATTGCTGCAACAGCATCAACGACACACACGTTACAAGCGACGTTCCATGACCAAAGACGATGACAACTTCTACTCTTTCGATAGTGATGAAGGTAAGTGAGCATGTTATTGTAACACTTACAACACTTATCTACTTATATACATTGGATTTTGCAGAAAATAGCTACTATTCTATAAGCCCATCGGATAGTAGTCGTTACGTCGTAGAAATCTAACAAACAACGCATCGTAAACTCTGTTGCCTTTATGCTAATAAACATTAATCCAGTGTGCAGTATACAGCTGAAACTTTTAAATGTTGTTAAATGTATGAATTATAATAAAGAATTCAAACATAAAAGAAGAAAATTTGAAGTTATTCATGAGTGTACAAAAACCGCAAACAGTTTCCAGCTTACACCACCTAACATAAATATGTTTGTACGATAACATTCGCACTGATGCCACTCGGTGCAACGATTAACAGTACTGTCACTACAGAACAGCTGTTTTGCATTGACGTTTATTTTTTAACTATTGTCTACCAATAAAAAATATGTTATTGTTGTAATAATCAATCAACAACTTCAAAGACGATTGAAAACATCATTTTCATCAAAGCGACTTTAATTTGAAAATAGCGTTGAGACCTAAAAATTTGTACTCAGTTATCATTTAGATATTGAAAAAATTGGGCCTAGAGCTAAAATAAATGTACTAAGCATATAGAATTAGGTTTTTAGTTTCGCTGTCTAAACATACTTTCCGCTAACAGACCGCATTTTAAACGTAACGCTTTTGGGTATCAGTTTACGCAACTGACTCCGAAGTGTGGTGTATCAAGACGGTCGGCCTGCGGGTCGACCAAACGACTGACATTACTCATAGGGGTTTTTTTTTTTCATTTTGCCGACTATATAACCACTTAGGGTTGTATTGGGTGCAACAGAAGGACAAGCCTTTTGTCTGATTGATTAGCAACAGCCTGTATTATAGCATTTTTTATTAACAATTTATGTTAATTAAATGCGGGCAAGCACCACCATTTTAGGGAAAGTATAAACAAGAGAAAGAAAGAGGGAGAAAGAAAGAGAGAGTGACGTAAATTAACACGATCGCATGTCTGTGAGTAGCAGCCGTGTCCAAGTCGCCTACCAAAAGGTGAAATAACAACGAACTGTATAACGCAGTAATTTCTGTCTCGTGCCTGTTTCGGGGTTGAAATTAATAAAATGCTATACAGGATGCGTTGCTAACACATATTTCATGTTATAAATTAATTTCAGGCTTCACTTTTCACTTTGCCTTTCAGTTATTTAGCGTCGGTATTTCGTAGTCCTGCGACTTGCTATAAGACAACTGTTTAAAACTTGGGGCTTGGCTCGGCTTGGAAGTGACTTAATCATCATAGCTGTTTGATAAGAGTACATGTTTTGTGTCTGTATGTTTGAGTCATATAAGAACGCATACGTTAGTTTGCTGAAAACATCATCAATGCTATTTAATGTGTGCACGTATGTGTGTGTTTGTGTCTGTATGTTTGAGTCATATAAAAACGCATACGTTAGTTTGCTGGTTGGCTAGCCTCATTTCATTTTAGCTCATGGGAATATAAATGTGATTCATGCAATGTTGCCATATTTCATTTGTCGAGTAGGGGTGGCATTAAGCATGCATTGCCTGTAATCAGGCAAAAGTAGCATACAGTCGGGGGTGCAGCCTGCCAGCCACCAACAGTAGCCGCTGGTCATAAAGCATGCCTGCCTGCCCTCACAACAACACCACAATAATTAATCAAAATTCCAAAACAGTTTTTTGAACAAATTTTCATATAGCTTGCACAATTTTTCTGCGCTTGAAGTTTCAATTCCTCAATGTGCAGTTAAATTTATAGTCAATTGAAAAAAAAAAATTACTTTTAAGATGAAAGTTCTCAAAGTTAATATTTTAGTCATAATATGCGAACGACCTTTTGACACTTACTTGCGATTCGCATGCGAGCATAAAAGCCGACTGTAAAAAAAACAATTTTGGGGCAATTTTAGTGCTTTCAACAGATAAGCAGTGCACATTGCTTGTTGCTCTTATAAACAAGAGATTTTCTAATTACTTATTACCGATTGATTGAAGGCATAAATTACGGCGTTGACGACAAAGTCACTGTCGGCAACCTCTGCCCTGTCTGAAACTTATTACGCGTCATTGCACAAATTGGAGAAAGCACGCGCTCAAGCTCGAAACAATAGTGCTCGCTCTCGCTTATCTAGGGTGAGGGCAAAACAATTTGTAAAGTAATAAAAACTAAGAGTTTGATAGTCAACCATAGACAGTTTCAGTCAAAAGTTTGTCAATTCTTTTTTTCTGTACTTTTTTTTCGTGTCTCGTTTTGTTTTATATGTATATATAAAATATGTTACTGTTAATTAATTTGGTGTGGATGTGATGTTTATCACAAATAATGATGATGGCCCGCAGCACTTGAGTTGATGAACTTAAGACGGAAAGGAAACAAAAAAACTTATTTACCACATGAGCGAGCAGAACAGCATGTGTATCTGAAGCACTTTAAATAGAGTGAGTCACTTGACTTTGAGTCTAATTAAAAGCAATTGTTAAGGAAGAGCATAATTGGTATGCCATTTATAAGTTAAAAAAATATACATGTATATATATTTGTATGCAGATACATGTTGTACTATCTTCAAAAGTAGAAATATAGACGTGAAATACTTACATTCAAACGTTCAATATGTCAATGACCAACGCAATATGTTATTCAATGTGAGAGGCATAAAATAACAATAAAAACATCAAATTTCATAGTTTTATTGCTTTCAGTTTAATTTTTAAAAAACTTTCTTAAAACACGCGTTTCTGCTTATGCTTTATATGGCCTTATTTAATTTTATTTTCTTTCTGGGCGTCAGAGACATTAATTTAAACTTAGGATTACATATACTCGTACATATATAAGAATTGAATTGAATGAATTACAATGAATTACGCTGTCTGGAAGAGTGTATGAAGTACAATCACAAATGATGACGATGTGATGCTGTGGCGGAATTTCATTGACCAATGCTAATTATACGTTTTTGACTTCCAAAAGATATATATAGTTACTACATGCACTAGTGGGGGAACGGAAGAACGTTGTGTCATTTTATTTAATCAATTATTATAATCAGCTCTAGCTTTCAATGTATTCCAGATCTAAGTCGTGAACATAGGGGCGTGGCTAAACCGGCTTTTTTTAGATGCAGAAAATCATTGCTGCGCACTTTAGCACCAAAGATTATTTCGAGTTCAATCTTTTAAACGCTATACCTTGGAGTGTGACACGCTAGGCTTATAACAAAAGTAATATACATATACATATACGTACGTGCATACAAAATCCACACATCTGTCAGCAAACTATTGTTATAAATGCAACCTAAATCAAGACACTTACCGCCCTATTTTAGGAAATGTCTTAAAAATGTCTTCGTTGATACAAATGTATCAGTGAAGACATTTCTAAAGGAGATTTTAAGCATTTCCGTATTTTAGGCAATAATCTCTTAAATCGAAAGCTCTTTTTAACTCGAAAGCTGTTTTTGAGATAACAGTATGAAAAATTTATGTTAAGCGTATGTTAAGTTCGGCATGGAATATTGAAATTGCTTATGTTTTCGCGTATCTCAAATAAACATGAGTGTAGCTAGCACTTTTATTCCGTCTCGTCTTCTTCTTCCATTTTGAGACACAGGTGCGCCACTTTTGACACTGATTCACTGACACAATTGACACAGCAATCGGTTAGCTGACACAATCGCATATGTGCCGTGTATCGTCATGGAACATAGGCCTACCTAATGTTCATTCACGTTTACAATTGCTTTTGTTTTTCTGGTTTGAAAAATATAAAACTGCAATAATATAAACAAATAATTAATCAAATGCAATTATTGAGTTCTCATGATTATGTGGCTTCAATTGCTATATTATTTTTTGAAAACAAAATGTTTGCAAAATGAGTAAAAGTGAATATAATTATTCAAAATAGTAATGTAACAAGAAAATTAATATTTATTAAATTATTACTATTGAAAAGAAGTCATACTTTTACAATTTATATTAATTTCGCAAACATTTGCGTTTAAAATGTTTGTTAAGACGTCCTCACGAGCAGGTATTAGAAAATGTCTTCGTTAAGACGAAAAGAGCTTTTTTTTCTGTTCCTAAAATACGAATTTCCTTAAAAAGTTATCAACTGGCATTTAAGAGAATGTTACGGCTTAACAGTGTCTTAACTTGCTTAAGACATTTCCTAAAATAGGGCGGTTAATTTAGCTGCCTTAGAAAAGATCGGTAGAAAAATATTTTTAGGAAAAATATCACATTTTATCAGAGCATTTCGTTAAATCACTATTTTTAATAGGGTCGTGAACAAATTTACATTTTTCTTTCAACAAACTTCAAGCACGAAGCGGCTTGACCGAAATGGAAGTGTTGTCGTAATTTTAGAATTATTTCTTTCCATTTTTTTTCTTTTTTAAATGTTGCATAAAAAATTTCACGTCTTTCGAATTTCGAATCTAGCGCAGTGGAACGTTTAATTTAAGCAATAAATGATCTATTTAAAATATACACTGTAAGAGCATTGAATAATAGACATGACCGAAAATGTATTTCTTCTCTTTTTAGCTTTTAAGGTACTCTCTTCTTTTTCTGAATTAAAAATCTTTACATGTTGAAGTCGTTTGTACAAGGATAAATATAGAGGTATATAAATGAGTTGTAGTTACATAAAACGAGTAGTAAATAAAACCAGTAAGGACGCTATCTTCAGCAAGGCTGAAGCTATAATACTTTTCACTTAGTGTCACTATAAAAAAACTAAATGAATAGTTATCATGCATCCCTAACAACATATCTGTAATATTTCAAGTCAATTCGTTAAAAAACAAAAAATTTTTCCATACAACGGTTCAAGTTTTGCGATAAGTGGGCGTAGCCATGCCCACATTTGGTCAAAATAGTTTTTATTCCTCCCTAAGAGCACAACTGCAAAGTTTCAAGTCAATTGGTTAAAAAACAAAAAAGTTTTCCATACAACGGATAAATTTTTGCTATAAGTGGGCGTGGCTACGCCCACTTTTGGTCAAAATAGTTTTCATTCCTCTCTAAGAACATAACTGTAAAGT
The DNA here is from genome assembly GCA_034638295.1 of Phortica okadai. Classification (NCBI taxonomy): domain Eukaryota; kingdom Metazoa; phylum Arthropoda; class Insecta; order Diptera; family Drosophilidae; genus Phortica; species Phortica okadai. The sequence goes on along the minus strand of CM067848.1, from coordinate 53,587,974 downwards.
TTCAAGTCAATTGGTTAAAAAACAAAAAAGTTTTCCATACAAAGTGTCAATTTTCGCTATAAGTGGGCGTGGCTACGCCCACTTTTAGTCAAAATAGTTTTCATTCCTCCCTAAGAACATAACTGTAAAGTTTCAAGTCAATTGGCTAAAAAACAAGAAAGTTTTCCATACAAAGGGTCAAGTTAAGCTATAAGTGGGCGTGGCCACGCCCACTTTTGATCAAAATAGTTTTCATTCCTCCCTAAGAGCATAACTGCAAAGTTTCAAGTCAATTGGTTACAAAACAAAAAAGTTTTCCATACAACGGGTAAATTTTCGCTATAAGTGGGCGTGGCTATGCCCACTTTTGCTCAAAATAGTTTTCATTCCTCTCTAAGAACATAACTGTAAAGTTTCAAGTCAATTGGTTAAAAAACAAAAAAGTTTTCCATACAAAGGGTCAATTTTCGCTATAAGTGGGCGTGGCTACGCGTGGTTACGCCCACTTTTGGTCAAAATAGTTTTCATTCCTCCCTAAGAACATAACTGTAAAGTTTCAAGTCAATTGGTTAAAAAACAAGAAAGTTTTCCATACAAAGGGTCAAGTTAAGCTATAAGTGGGCGTGGCCACGCCCACTTTTGATCAAAATAGTTTTCATTCCTCCCTAAGAGCATAACTGCAAAGTTTCAAGTCAATTGGTTAAAAAACAAAAAAGTTTTCCATACAACGGGTAAATTTTCGCTATAAGTGGGCGTGGCTACGCGTGGTTACGCCCACTTTTGGTCAAAATAGTTTTCATTCCTCCCTAAGAACATAACTTTAAAATTTCAAGTCAATTGGTTAAGAAACAAAAAAGTTTTCCATACAACGACGTGAATATGGCTTCTCTTCCTCTTCTTCATTTTGTATGGGAGCTACCAGTTCCAGATGTCCAATCTCAATGAAACTTTCAGGCATGTAGTCGGACCATGTAAAACAACTATGTTTAAAATTTCAGCACTCTATTGTACAAAACAAAAAAGTTTTCCATACAACGATTCAAGTTTTGTACACTTTTCTTCTTCTTTTCGTATGGGAGCTACCTGTTCCAATAATCCGATCATGCTGGTTCCGACGAATGATTCATCGTAATAAATTCTAAGACTCTGTGCAAAGTTTCAGCTCGATAGCTTCAAAACTGAGGGACTAGTTTGCATACATACAGACAGACAGACAGACAGACAGACAGACAGACAGACAGACAGACAGACAGACGGACAGACGGACAGACGGACAGACGGACATGGCTAAATCAACTCGTCTTGTCGTCCTGATCAAGAATATATATACTTTATATAGTCGGAAATTAATATTTCGATCTGTTACAAACTCCGTGACAAAGTTAATATACTATTTCACATAAGTGAAAAGTATAAAAAAACGTCAATAAAAAGTGATGATGACATGCCGCAAATCGGATGAGTTGGCGAGGTTTGTCTTATAAAATGCATATTTCTAACTAACAAAAGTATTCGTTTTTGGTTTGCATGACGTCACTCGTAAACAGAAAGGAAATAAATGAAGGAGTTAGTCCTAACTTACACTTGTTTGACAAATTCCCGCTCAATACTCTCATCACTACCACGCACACGCCAAAAAGGATTTTTATAACCAAAAAAGAAAGGTTTGTTTGTTTTTGAAGTATTTTTGATATACCGAAAAAAAGAGAAACAATATAAAGAGATTCAACAAAGAGATGACATCACAAGTCAACTTTTGTTGCCAACTGAATCACAAATATGTTAAAGTAATATATGCTTGTATGTGACTATATGAGTGTGCGTTGTGCGGCTTGTTTTGCGACATATTTTGTTCTCTTTAGGCGGTGAATAATATTATAACATTGTCATCAAGTTTTTAACACAGTAAAAAAAGAGACCAAAGAACAAGGAAACATTTTACAAGTTTGTATCAAAGTTGTCTTTTTAGAATAGACTGGAAGTTTTGTTACAGTTACTTCTAAAGCGAAACTTGGAATCCTAGTTATATGAGTCTGTGTGTGTTTGACAAATTTACAACTTGTAAAGTATTTGACATGAAGCTTTTTATGTTGACGATAAAAAAATTTGTTTCGATTTTTAAGCAAACATCACATATTTTTTTTAGTATCTTAAAAGATACAATTAGTATTGGCACGGAATATGTTATTATTGAGAGCTCCGCCACGCCTTTTTCTAGTATAAATAGTTTCACACAAAATAGGAAAGTATAAAATCACTATGATATGATTCAATTCTATCGCACAAAGTTTGCATAAATAAAATAATTGTATCAAAATGACGTAATTAATAAAAATGATACCAAAATAGCAGAAGCAAAACAACGCCGGTCTGTAGAAGTTTTAAAAAGAATACAAAAACACAGACATAAACATATACACACACACACACAAAAGCGCTCATTTGTGAGTTACATTTAAATACGAATACATATGCATGAAGACAGAACAAGAACAAGTATAGCGCTCAAACATAAAGCTTTATTGGTACCGAAATGAACAAAAACAAAAAATAAATAAAAAATTTTTTTTTTTAATTTTAAATTTGTACATAACGTACGTACATATGTACGTCCGTCAAAAATCTAAAAAAAAAAATAATAAAAAGCAACAAAGAAAACTGTTTAGCCACGCATCTGTGTATTTGTATCTGAATTTAGATTTTTTTAATGAAATTAAATTAAAAGAACGGCGTGTTCTGATTTGTTTTTTGCTATAGCAAATTAAACAAATAAATATATAAGCTTAAATTCGAATTTGTAAACTATAGATGTTAAAATGAATATTTAGTTCTAACTTAAAAAAAACAATTCATAACAATCTTTTAGTTGCCTATAGTTTTACAAAATCATATTTGTTTATTATTTTATATTTTTCGGCTCTTTTTTTATAATCTGCCAGATGCGTTTATACATCAAAGAGTGACTCTCTCAACTACTCTTTCTTATAAAATAATTCTAACGTCTGGATGATGTCATTCTTCAGTCAATTGCCGTATGACGTTGTGTCTCCGCACACACTTCGCATTAGTTATGACATCATTCTGAAGCAATGACATTATGAGCGGAGGTCATTTCCCATTCACCCCGAAAGAGCGTACGGGAAAAACGATACTAAATTGAAGAAACAACCGAATTTTATTTAATTTCTTGAAAGTGAAATGGTGATTCACTTGATTCCTTTTGAATGCCTTATTTGGTGTTACTTTTTTTATTTATCTTATTAACTAGCTTCTAGGAATTATTCGAAACCGAACTAAAAAACATAAAAGAAAAAGGTCATATTATGTACAAAACAACTAAGTTGGAAAATATGTCACAAGAGTGGTTAACAACAAAAAAAAAATAATAATTTCCTGCTACCAAATGTTCAAGCAGTTACTACGACATTTGCTTTAACTTTAATTTTCTATAGCAACACGCACACATATACTCGCGTAGTTTTGAATTTTATTGTCTAAGCCAGGCCATCAGCAAAAGAAGTCGCTTGTATATATGAATAATTTAGACTCTACTAACCGCGACAAGAGCAAACGTTGAGCACAGCAAAGCATGGCTCAGAGCGCGACTAAAATTCAATGAAGTGTAAAATGCTCGTTGCGAGCGTAACTTACTAACATATTCACAATTCGGTGCTCAGTAGACACATATACTTATGAAGAAATGCTGGTCGATGGTTTCAACTCAAGGAGAGCCAGCAGTAAGCTACGTCCGCCCCACCTTAGCAAAATGTACGTTGCGAGAGTACTCACTAATATAACCACAATTCTCTGCTCACTAGACTCACATTCTAATGTAGACGGCAAATTTAATGCTGGTCTCTAGGTTCATCTCAATGAGAGTATTATTTAGTAACGTCCGCCCCACCTTAGTAATGCTATATGTATGTACATACGCTCATACAACCGCAACTGACAAAGTAAACAAAAAAAATGTTAATTTCGGTTTCGCCGAACTTTGTATGCTCTTGTGAAAGCCAAAAGCCTTGTTTTTGCTCTTTCACTAATACATCATTGTATCGGTTTTTCATATTGCTCCCAACACGGGAATTTATATACCAACGTTTATTATAAACTTTATAAAGACATAATATTATCAAAGTTATTAAACGATAAAATCATTTTCGACAAATTCCGACCAGAGTTTTATGAACATACATATTTATATGCTTTAATAGACGACTCCACCCACTGACTTACGCCGCGTGCTGTTGATTCATTGAAGCAATGTTTCAACACTTCAACACTTCAAAACTTCGAAACTAGTTTTGATTAAAACCGATGGTCAAACAGACGAACTTTTGTTACAATGATAGAAATATTTGAAGCTAATTATGTATTTATAGTTATGTATTTTAGTTTACTGTTGTCTAAAAAATATATAATACACTTAGGTTTAAATCTTAAATTATCATTACAACTTTAACGGCTAGTCTTATACAGATGAGAGATATTATACGAATTAACCTTATAAATATCGAAATGGTTCAATCTGTAGTTTCTAACTTTTGAAAAAAATATTAAACGTTTTATTGCGTAAAAAGTATAAACATTTTGTGCAAGAATTGTAAATGTGATATTTTTTTTTTCATTTATAATAAAAACTGCCCTCGGTAACTATATACATATGTTAACCAAAAACCAGTTTTGAGCCCAACTAGAATTTGTTCGACATAAGTATATGTGTGCGTATATCTACATATACATATATTTTGGTTTTAAAACATTTTATTTTAGTTTCCTAACGCTTATGTACATATAACTGATGATGCCAACTGTCAGATTTATATTAAAAAGGGCTACCAAAATACTATTTTTTTAAAAACTTGTAATTGTTATACTTTTCAAACAAAAACATAGTGAACATGGTGTGGAGAGAGTATCAAAAGAGAGAAAGAGTCACTGCAGTCAAAAGACATATCGCGATTGATATCAATCAATTATACTTACGCTTAATAAATAATAATAATAAAAATGTACATACCTTCAATTTGAATTCAAATCAGACGTCGTGTTGCAATATTTATTCTCTTTTATGTATCCTTGTGTCTGTATTTGCTTTAGTGAGAATAAGAAAAAGGCGCGCTCTCACCTTTATGGCCGTTTTCAAATTTTATTTTGTCTTTTCGGTTTCAATTTGTATATTACCATTTATATAGCAACAAATTAATTCATAATACAAAAAAAAAGAAAAAAATAAGGAATTCCAAATATTTTAGCAATATAAATAAAACAAAACGTCTGACCAAAGCACTTCAGAGTATTCAATATATCAATGAGTAAGAGAGAGCCAACGAACTATCGCGCAATAGAGCACTACACATACATTCATACGTATCCATGCAAATTGAGGAAACGTTTAAAGCATGGTTGCCACAATGTCTTTTACACCAATTTATTTATTTTTTTCTTTCATCATAAACAAAACTTTTCTCTTATTAATATGTACGTGTATATCCAAAATTGAGGTATTTTTTTGGTGTTTAATAAATCAATAAAATAGTATAAAAATAGAAGAATATAAGCTTCTTTTGAAGCAGATATTAAGGTTTTTAATGTATTTTAGCAATAAAAAAGTGGCAACCACAGTTAACTACAACTAATTTTTACTATTTAATGTTGTAGTGTTCCTTTCACTGGTTACTTCACTTTGCCAATTAAATTACAACTGTTATTCCGTAATTGCACTAATTGTCTTTTTAATTATTTTGAGTTTTTCATTCATTTAATGACGAAGTAACACAAAAAAAAACAAAAAAAAACAACGAAATCACGCTACCCACCACAACGCTTACACGTCCGCTCGAATCGAAAGAAAAAAACCGAGTGTGAAAAAAACCGTAAATACCAACAAAACGAATGAACGGTGATTTGACAACAGTGTTACCAACTTTGGAAACTGATTCAACCCTAAACTGCAACCAAAAACGCCTAAATAGATATTATTGTAAACAGACATAAGAAGTGAAAAGAAGCTCACTAAAAATATTTCCAAGCAAAAATACGCGAAAAAAACGGTGAAAATACGTAAAACAATGTAGAATTTACGCTGAACGGTGATTTGACAGCTCTGCGTCGTGAGAGCTTAGAGAGAATTCGTACTCTCCGGTGTCATTTTTTTGTGACACTACATTAGAGTATTGATTAAGCGCATGTTGCGGTACCTACGCTGGCAATTTTAGCCATACCTTCCATCCGAGGTTGTTTCAGAATGGGGTTCAATGCTTCTTCTTCCACTTCAGCCGACACTCTTGTGTCAATTTGGCCCGTTATCGTTTCTCGCCCAATGGTAATGTTAATTCAAATTATCAATTGCGATATCATTTGGGAATTTTTTTAACGTACGATTTCATTCATTTTATTTACCAAGTCGACTAAAATACCCCTAACAATAAAGCACCCCTAAAAATCCCATTCGACTCTTTGAACTCCTAAATTTAGGGGAAACCCATTAAAGGCGGAGAATTATCGATGTTTCTCACAAAAACTTAAGAATCGATGTTTTTTGCAGCTCTAACTTAACACCCTCAAAAAACACCCTCCCCCCTTCTTAGAATTAAAATATTTTGAATTTTGTGGCATTCGAAGAAAAATATAATTATTACAATAGTAGGGTGTCGCTGAGATATTGACTTTATCAATTGTTGGTCGGTAAGTCGTGGTGACGCCGCGGCCGTAAACTCGGCCTGTGTTATAAATAAGAAATCTTATTTTACTCCGACTGAAGAATAACGATAATGGCAACGTCGACAGCAGAGAATAAACCACCAATACTGCATATTCTAGTAGTGGGCTTTCACCACAAGCTAGGATGTCAGGTGGAGTTTTCTTATCCGCCATTAATAGCTGGTACTACCGGTCGCAACGAGTGTCCATCCGGCTGGAAGTACTTGCCCACCTTGGCATTACCTGATGGATCTCATAACTTTGTTGAAGACACGGTTTTCTTTAATTTGCCTAGTCTGCTGGAACCAACTGAGAGTGTTTATGGCATCTCATGCTACCGGCAAATACCGGTGGAAAAATTGAAGAATCGTACAGCGGACGTTACTCGCAGTACAGTGCAAAAATCGGTTTGCATTCTGGCTCGTTTACCTATCTATGGTTATATTGAGGTAAAGTTGTCTCTGATAGCAGACGCATTTTTTGATCAGGGTGACTTTGATTGCACAAAATTGCTGGTAGACGCCTATCAGCAGTTGAATAAGTGTTTGATGGACGATGAGAAAGGAAGATCGTTACGACACTTTAATGTGGGACTTCCATTGCGTGAAATCGTTCTACATTGGCGCCATAAGACGCTTATACTCTTCAAACTATTCTTGCTGCAGCGGCGGGTGGTGTTTTTCGGCTCTCCTGTACGAGGCATGTGCGCACTTATTGTAGGTATAGCATCACTTATACCGAGACTGCTGGAAAAAGGATTCCAAGAGGTGGCTTGCGTCCGTACTTCACGACCCCTATCACCTATGCCTGATTTTACGGACACAATACAACGGGAAACAGCCGTTGCTACCCAAGCGATACTTACGCCACCAATGTACGGTAATGAAAACATTGAGCAAACCGAGACGGAGGATTCGACGTCAGACGTAGGCGGCGATGCCAATAATTCTGTGCTAGTTTCAGTGGAATGTTGCACCACGAACGACACAGCTTCCGGGACCGACACTGATTTACAAACAAACTATTCGAATGTGACACAACAGGGACAAATGTCACAAGTCGACTCGGCGGAAAGCAGTACTGCTTCTGGCGGCGCATTAATGGATTGTCATGACAGGCAAAATGGACAAAGCACTATATTATCGCGCGAAGCAAGCGTCGATACATTGGCATGTATGTTTTTTTCAGAAGCATTTGATGCGTTTATTTTACTGATTTTTTCATGCAGCAAACTTGGCAACACTCTGTGCAATCAATCCTGATGAGTATCGTGCGCCGATAACTATTTTCGCCAGTGGCAATCTTTGCCTGCCATATTTATCTCTGCCTTACATGGACTTACTTAGTGATCCATCGGTTCTTTCGTATGTAATCGGTACTTCGAATGTACTCTTTCAACAGAAACGTCAGCTAGCCGATGTACTGATCGACATTGAGGCTGCTACTTTGGACACACACGACCCTGAGTTACGACGACAACTTATCCTAAACACAGAGGACCTACGATTTATGGATTATTTACTAAAACATGTGCAGGCGCCCAAAGAGGATGGCGAGGGTAGCGAATACTGGATACGCGAACAGTTTCAGGGTTACATTTTGGCGTTGGTGCGAACGGCCGTAGCAACTGGTGGGTAGTTTGTGTCGATATATGAATTGATCTTATGCAAACGTTCTATATTTGGGTTTCAGACGCTACAGCTAAAGACAACGATCACTTTAATACTTATTTTATGAGCGCCTTCAAAAGAACCCAGTGCTATACGGAATGGTACGACGTACGACCTGACCCAGAATTTTTTAATGCCTTGCCTGCTGGTCACCCATTTGCTGGCACGCTTTCTGTTGCTGACATGAAATTGAAAATTGCGCAGTGAGTCAAGATTTGTTTAACTTTTACAACTTTTTTTTTCTTTTACTAAATGCATTAAATATTATTTTCGTTTTGTTTCTCAACTATGCAGAACTATGCAAAACAGCGAAAGTGGTCGGAAAATAAATCAGGCTGTTAACACAACAAGTCGCGCTGTCGGTGGAGCCATTTCTCAAGCAAAAGGAGCCTTTTCTAATTGGTGGTCATCGATAACAACAGCACCACCCGTGCCAATGCCGCCTAATAACAGTGCCACGAATGATAACATTCTTAGCGACATCGCAGAACGTACGCAAAAAGAGTTGTTAGTAACATTCCAAAACAGAAACGATAAAGACGACTTAGATATGAACGGTGTCAGCATACACATGGCAACCAACAACAGTAGTGATGAGAATACATGTCCATCTTCGCCAACGCCTCAAGTTGACAGCGCTGAAGAACTTGAGGAGGGCCGGGAGCTGACTGACTGGACGCAACAGCAATTAAATGGCATAGTCGAGATCGGTAAAGAAGCAGAGGTTTTAGACAAAAATATTGCTCATCAGGCACCCTCGACAACAAACACGCAACAAAAGCATGAAAACGTTCAAACTGCGAGCCCAAACGATGAAGCTCAACAGCACAAGACCGGTGAAGTTTTTATTGTGTAAAAATGAACCGAGTTTTTAAACTAGGACAACAGTTTTCTGATTTCTCATGTCCAGCATGTTATTGAAGGCAGTGCCTAATACAAACTGTATAAATAACTTTAGTATTTATTATTTATATTTAATTATAATAACTTTGCTTTTTGGTTCTTGTTGTACTTCAATATTGAACCAATATACATTCATGAATGATAATTAAATCGTTCCAACACTGTTTGGTGCTTTTTTATATTTTAATTTTTAGTGAGCTTTCCACTGTATTGGAAACTTGGCCAAAACCGCTTTTAGATCTCTAGGTTTTGCAAGGTAAACATGGTTCATGTTTTATGATTTGTTGCTGTCTCTTTCTTTTTCAACTGACTCATTAAACGATAACATGTCAGAGGTCAATTGCCTTACATTTAACCAGTTTACTGCGCGGGGAAGTGTTGCCTTTTTCAGCAACTGAATCGTTTCTGTGTATTTCTTGGGGCAAAACTAAGTCTTTTAAATAAATGTAAATGTTCAGTTTGACAGAAACAAGGAATTCCTTATTATTTTGTCATGTTGGTACTTATTGGGATTTGACTGTGTTCCTTATATGCACTAAAACATTTTTAATATTTTGGAAAGAAAATATACAATCCTTACCACTTATATTTTTTTAAATAAAATCCATTTTTGTTACAATATTATTTAATTTATTTCGTAATCATGCTAGTTTTCTATAATTACATTTCTTTTATAATTTGTATCGATCACATTTCTTTCCAAACATTTCTCAATTTTTTTTCTATTCTCTTTGTATACAGTAATTGAAAAAAAATAACTAATATGTATTTTATTTTTGGATGTAAATAGAAAAAAAAAACATTATTATTGTTAATTATTAGAAGCAGAAAAATCATTGTCACTAATTAGGCCTGCTATAAATGTTTACACACAAAATTTTGTTTTTTTTTATTTTCTTTATAATTTATATTGCTATTTACAAGTGTACATCGTTCAAAGTATGCAAAAACACAAGCGCTTTGGTAAAATCTAACAAAATAACATTGCGGATCGGTTTGGATAAGGAAAAAATATGTTTAAATAAACGTTAATTGATAGTTGCACTTTACTAAGTTTTTCTTCCTTGCCTACAATCTTTATCTTACTACCATCGTAATATAATTTTTCTTTACATTTTATTAATAAACAAAACAGCGGAATACGTATACTTTAAAAAAAAAAAGTTTAATTTTAATATTAACAATAAGCGACATATTACAATTGGTGAACTAGACTAAGTAATTTTGCTTATTAATTTTGTGTCAGTAACAAGAAGCATGGCTTATTGAGCTACAATATGAGCACCGATTACGTAGATTCCCATTTGGTTTCTTTGCTGCTGCATTTGCCAATCTCATTATAATAATTTGGTTGACAAAAGTAAAGTCATATTAAAAACAGTGGAACTTGTGTATATTTTTGTCTTTTTGTTACTATTCTATTATTGTAGTGCTATCAGCCCAATTCGGCTTTACGCGCATGCATGGCTGAATCTTGATGTCCAATAAGTTGCCGGACATCCTTAGCTGCTGTATGTTGCCTTTATTGTTCTGGTATCTTCAATGCTTCATATTTAGTTCGATGCATTTAACTGATTTAAATCGCTACCGTACTCCTGATCAATTGACATGAGAAACAGGAATGCCAACGCTAGTAAGCTGGAGCCGAGCAGATCACCAAGCGCGGTCAAATATGGTATCGATGAGTTGTCTGGATCAACCTTCCACTTCCACATAGTGTGTACGATAATGTGCGCAATATAGAGCAACAGCATTACTTGTATTAAACTCGCAACTAAATATGCTAGCACAAATGCCACTGTCACTGTCGAGGCGGACATGTGTATATAATCAGCGACAAATATAAACACTATATTGCCCGGGATAGACATAAGGATGAGTATGCGTGCTGTCGTCGCATAGGGCACTATAAAGATAGAAAATTAGTTTCCGATAAATTCAATATTGGTAAATCAAAACTCCACACTTACCACCCTTGAAAAGCGCACGCCAAGGCCACTCAAATATCTTCGTGTGTGGCGGTATTATACCAATAATCGAGCTCTGGTGCAGCATTGTTGATATTTTGCTGGCTTGCACTGACACCAAATTTCCGCCAATGCCGTTGATGATTGGCTGGAAGACAACGAAACCCTTAAATACCTCAACGGCAGCATCCAATACAAGGCCGCCAAGTCTGTGAAAATATTATATATATATATATATATATCTAACATTAAAAATATATAAAAAAAAATGTCTGTACATAAAAAAGATAATTAAATAAAGACTTGAAATTTTTAGAGATTCCATAAGGACTCAAATTGCTTATTGTATCCATCAAATCAGTTGCTTACCCACTGATACACAGCGCAGAGAGCACTGGTACCCAACCGCTCTTCAACACCGGACGCGTATATTTGTTCTTTAGGACGATAACGACCCACATGGGTAGTAGCACAAGGTAACACACCACCACGATGAAGGTAATCCACAAATGAGTTTCTGGATTTAAAAACGAGTAAAGTAAGAACGAACAATGAATTGATTTAAAATTATAATATTTACTTATATGATCGTAGAGCAAAGAGGCAATAAACGAGAGTAAACTTATGGAAACGACATCGCCGATTGATGCCGCCAATGGCGTTGCCAAATTGTCGGGATTTAGCCGGTACTTCTGTGAGAAAAGGATAACGGCCACCAACACAAAATCTGAAATCAATACATATATGTATATTAAAGATAAATCATAACCTACACAATTAATAATAAATTTATGATGCTTACCTAAAACAAAACATGATGAGGTTGCAGTAAACATGGCTGAAGCTGTCAACAGCATTACATGCTCGAACATAAAGGGACCATTCATGGCCGCACCAACAGACACAGCAAACATTGCCACAAGAAACGAAGCCACAGTCGCCTGAACCTGTACGAGTGCTATATTGCCAACGATCATACGTATAACTTCCTTACGTGAGGTCATATTTCCGAGATTTACTTGAGTTGAAAGTCGTGAGGCAAGGCACATGTCCAGGTTACCCTTTAAACCGAGCAGCGCCGGCACCAAAATGAAAAGTTCGCTAACATTTTTGAAAACATACCATTTCTGTATTACAAAAGAAAGTTTTCAGGTGAGCATATTTTCTTAATCTCATTTAAAATAGAATTACCTCAACTCGACCGAGTATGATACCGGCACCGATAGTGCCAATGCCGGCCAAAAAAAATGGTATTGATACTTGTAAAAGTACCGTTGTCCATTTTTCTTGTTTGATGCCCGGCCGATTCAATGCCAACTTTTCCTCGGAGCTGCCATTAATGCCTGCAATGCTCGATGAATCAGGTGCACTACTACCGCCTCCATGACCACCGCCGCCACCGCCACCACCACTACCGCCCTGCACACCAGGATCCGGTTCTGAGGATGCTATGGACGTCGTGATTATTGAACTTAGTGATCCAGTTGTTGAACGTTGAAGATTCCCCAATTTGTCATTATCGGCCTCTATTAAAAAGAATACGATACGAGTCAAAATTAAAAAATCATACAATAAAAAAACAAAAAAAGATCACGAATTATTATAATGCGTCATATATTCATTAACAAAATAAAATGAGCTTACATATACAGATAAAGGTACAGACGCGTTTTCGTATTTGTATGCAGACTTGATATATTGCAGAGTAATAATAATTTATATTTGAATTTATAAAAATAAAACAAACTCCATAAAACCAAACTCGGCGAAACCGATAATTAGATACTCTTCACAAAGCACTTTTAAAAATGAGCATGCAAAAAATATTTACAAAAAAAGAGTCTTCTTCTTATAGCCAATATTTTCTGTTGTATTGACGACATAAAACCATCTATGTATCCTCCAACCATCGTTAACCTCGATAATTTTAAAGACCTCTAGGACTCAGATCAAGATCCTGACAACATACAGGACATACCGGAGCTCAATTCGTCAAATTTAAAATTTCAGATCACAGAGGTTCCAAGGAACCGAGTTTTTTTTGACAGGCACTGCCAAACAAATTTGCTAATCGTGATCAAAAGTATATACATTTTTTTATTTATATATGTACATACGTTATGGGGTCATCGGGTTCTCTTATTGAAATGTAAAAACCTTATAAACACGGTAATGTACTTACTTTTCATCTCGCAAATCAAGTGTGAAGAGTTTGAAAACATTAATCGCACAATCTGACAATTAACACACTCAATCGCTATCTTAATTAATGTTTGTGGTTCTTCTTTAACTTAATTGAAAACAAGTTTTTCTTGCTGCCAAAAAAATAATACAAATATCGGCTTTACCGAAGCTTATACACCCTTGTTAAGCTTATTTATATTATAAATAAGTTACACAAATAAGATGATCATTGATTGAGATATTAATTGCAGAGGAAAAGAAAGAAACTGCTCAACATTTAAGTGGAGAATGTTTGTCTAAAACCAATACCGATAATATAATTGAACAATCTTTAATTTAAGTATGCTGTCAAAGGACGAGACGATTGATCAATCATGTGGCAGCTACCACTATATCAAAAGAACTATTGAATCTGATAGATATTTTAGATACTACAAATCAAAAGCAAATTAATTGTACACATGTGTACGTCAATCAAAACCCAATGCACAACAAAGTCGAATTCAAAACTATGAATGTCTTCAAATTAGTCTGAAGAACAATAATCATATAAATTTGAGTGGACTAAACAAACAGACATTCCGTCTATCTAACGCAGCAATAATTAACGCTAAAACAAAACTACAACCTAGGTAGGTAGGTGAGAGACGCACAAAGTGCAAAATTTATTCCTGTTCGAAGCGGAATTTCGTTTGTTATATATCGTTTGACAACAGAGCACAAAGCGCAACCAGACAAAAAATATACAATTCATGAGTAAGCGTAAGAACGGAACGTCTCAAGCACATGACATGACGCAAATCATTAAGAACGATTTTTAAGCTTCGACTCAAGTTGTCTAGGAAGTCGTGTGCTGTCGGGAGTTTACGTTTTGCGTTCCAACTTTTGCAGAACTTAAAATTCAAGACACGTGTAACATAAATTATAGCACTTATAGACGCTTAAATGCACCTTTAAGATACATACATGATATTTCGCATATCCTCCTTATTGACTTTGATTTTTACATTATTACATTATTGTATTTTTTTAGATTTTTGATATAGCTTTTGTGCGAACTATGAAAAAGTACCGTCTTAGCTGAATTCCCTGTAAAAGATACCATGCTAACACAAATACAAACAACGAATGCAATATACTTGTATTCACATAAATGCGAAGAATAAAGTAAAAAAAAAAAACAACGAACAAGTGATTTCAAGTGAAAAAGAGCATTTCGCGATAATTTCTTTTGTATTTTGTATTTTTTGTGTTTTGTTGTTATTAAACTTTTATAAACAAGAGATCGGATCGTGTAAAAGAGTGTGTCAATGCAATTAAATAGAGAGCAAGATAGAAGAAAAAAACGAACGAACGAAAGATCGAAAAAAAAGAAATAGTATGTGAAATAAAGATTAAAGGGCACTCACCATTTCCGTAGATGGTAAAAAGCTTATATTTACTATCATCCTTATCATCATTAATCGGTGTTATTGTTGTTGTCAGTGTTGACTGGCTGTTTTGTTGTTGATAAACGGGTGATAAGTGTGCTTGTTGTTGCTGTTGTTGTTGTTGTTGTTGTAATGTTGTTGATAGTGGAAGTAAATTTTTTGTTGTTGTTGGTAGTGGTGTTGTTGTGGTTGTTGGAACCGCTGCTATTGGCGGTAATGAAATACTACGATAAAATCCATACGGTAGATCATTTGTGCTCGTATAGAGACCAGGTGAAGTGGCACCCGTTAATGATGCAGATACAGGGGGTGTAGGTGTAGTAGTAGTAGAAATTTGTTGTTGTTGAAGTCGATGTCGATCCTGATGTGTGTCATCTGGGTTGACAGAAGCGGAACTGGGTCTTTGTACATTTGATAGATTTGGTTTGGAAATGTCTTGATTTTGTATTGCTTGTGTATTTGTATCTGTGTCTAAGACTGTATGTGTTGGTATTGTTGTTGTTGTTTGTATGTTTTCTGTAATGACGTCATTGTCGCTAATGTTGTTGTTGTTATTGCTATTGTATTCCGACATATTATTAATATTTTATTTTTATATTTCTTTTTTTAAATTATTTTTATTTGATTTATATTAAAGCAAATACAAAAATTATGTATATTCAAAAAAAAAAAAAGCAATATCAATTATAATAATAAAGTTAATTTGATTTTTTGTTAAGAATTTGTTTAAATTTGCTTAACAAGTTATTTATTTATTTCTATTGTAATTAATTTCTTTTTTTTTTTTATATAAAATACTTGAACAGCTTTAAAAAAGTGTTCGAACAAGAACAAATTTACTAATAACAACAAAATCAACTAAATTTGAATAAGCTTTTGTTTTTTTTTTTTTTTTTGTTTTGTTTTTGGGAAATTTTATGTCCTTTTCAACCAATCAACGTGATTACACAGTGATTAGAGAGTGAAAAGGCGAAAAAAACAAAACAGAACAAATTATATAAAAAAAAATAAACAAAAAAAAAAAAATAATAAATAAATAATACGAATAAATATCACACGAGTTTTTTACACCGATTAATCAAATATATACATATATATATATACATATATACACATATATATACATATATATATATATATATTTATTTTTGTTTTTGTTACACTGCAAGCGCGAATAATTTACATTTTAACAATCTTTCTTGAGGTATTTATTAAGTGTAAGTATTTTCGTTTTATCGTCGTCCTTGTCCTTGTCTTTGTCCGTGTCCGTGTCTTCGCCGTAGTCGTTTTCGTTGTTGTTGTTGCTGTCCGTTCTTAGTTGGCGTTGTTAACGTAGATATTTGGTATTGGGAGACTAGGCTTAGTCGCCGGACCGCTGATATAGCTGTAAGAACAGAGACGAAAAGCGAAAAAGAGCAAAGATGATGAAGATGTTATAGAATGGAGAGGCAGTGGAGCGGAAGAAAAACGACGACAACAGTTTCTGCTGGCAGCATCTTTAAGCTCCAAATTTTATATCACAATCAAAAAAAATTAATATGTATGTATTTAAGTATTTTAGTGTATATAACTACAGTTGAAATTTGATTCTCACACACTTTATTACTTGCGCAATCTAAATCCTCATACGAAGCATATGTTACATCAAGTTTGTGTCTTTAGGTTAAGATAAATTTTTTTTATATATATCAGATCACATCAATTCAAAACTAATGTAAATATAGTTTCATTTTAATTCAATTGAAATATTTATAAACTATAAATGCAAGAATCAAATTTTTACTGTGTTTAAAACCGAATAAATTAATAAATGGTTAAATTTACCACTGAACTTATAGGAATTTTGAATCTATTGTTAAATCTTTCTTGAATGCTTTTTATTTATACACAATGCGTTATTTATCGTTAAAAATCGTTTCAAAATTAGTAAAAGGTTCCATCATTATCGAAAAGCTTGTATTGTTAACGTTTGTCAAAGCAAACCGGATTTCGTGCAACACGTTTTGGCCTCAACGCGCGATGACGGCTTTAAGACTTTTATTAAGTTAATGGTTTATTTATATTTATATACATACATACACATATAAAGAATGACCAACTGTCTTCTAACCAAAAATGTTTAGAATATTTATTGCTAACATTAAAGTTATTGTTCATTTATTTATTTTTCTACTCTTCACAATTGTGCGAATTGTATATTGCTTTTGTCATAAACTTTGTACCACAAGGAGTCTACTAAAACACGATCAAAGAAATAAAAAAAATGCAAACTTATTACTTACAGATAAAAAAAAGAATAAGAAACATTTTGCAGGTATCCTTAGTCGATTAACTTATGGATAATATGGTTACCGCAAGCAACCATTATTTTCATAATTCAAACAACATTGCATAATTTCATAAAGAGACCTCATACATATCAGTTGATTTGTCACACAAAATTCTATTCGAAAAAACATATATTAATCTTTATTCTTGTTCTAATAAACAAGACTTTTTATGCAATCTTGTATTTCGTCTTTCACATATGTTTGTACATACATTAATATTTGCTCATTCTGTTCCGGCTACTTAAGTCGCATAGTTGCAAAAATACTAAAAGCAATTATGATCCATAACAGCAAATTACAAATTTACAATTTACAAATTGACCTTAAAGCTTCCAAGTTGAAAACAATTTGCTATCATCTACGTCATTATCAGCGTTTGAATTAATACATTTCAGTTATGCTTTTATAAAAAAAAGCATAGTGTATGCAAAATCATAAAAAAAATAAATAAGGACGGTAATATTGTTCATCTGACATTCCTAATTTATCATAAATTTTTATTATTTCGATTTAAAATGAAAACTAAAAAAAAAAAAAATGGGGCATGGCATTTTATGGGTCTGTGTTTCTCATCTGTTGATCGAACTATGACCTATGAAAAAAAATTCCGACCATCCGAGTTTACCATCCGAATTATATCTATATCTAGCTATAATAGAATCTGAAAACCATTGGTGAGGACAGACATGTCTAGATCGATTTATTTTCTAGTCCTATGATCAAGTACATTTCTTTAATCCCTTCCTTCTGGCTGTTATACATATTTGTTCCAAAACAAACTTAATATTCTCTCACATATGATGTATTGTATGTACAGGGTATAAAAACATAAGGAAGACAACGAGAGATCATTTTGTCTCAAACGATATATTTTATGATGATAAATGATATTGTATATAGACGACATGTCTATACTAATACAGTGTTGTGTTGGCAAAAAATATGCCACATTGTTGTTTGATTTCTTTGTTTTCGAAGTTTCATCTTCGCGTAGAATAAAGATGACTTGGCAAAAAATATAAAAGTATAAAAAGCTGTTTTAATAACTTGCTTGAGTTTTAATAGCTGAACAGCTGTATTTGGTTGAGTTAATAGAACACGAAAAAAATACTTAAAACTCTTGCTTCCAAGTGCGATTCGTCTTTTTGACCATTCGATATATGTATGTACGTGAATCGATCTGTAAGTATCCGTGTTTGAAATAAAGACGTAATTGTTCTAAAAAATTGTTAACGTAGTCTCTTTGCCATGTTTAACCTCTCCCAAAATACGGTTCTATCCCTTGATTGCGGCTCCGTACGAGACAACGCCAATCGTTATCAAACACGGGTACTTATTAATCGACTTTCGCAACAAATTTGGTAAGTAAAAAATCCAGAGACAATGATACAAAATACTGCAATCGAATTAAAAAATCGACATTTGAAAGAACTCAGATATAAAATAATGTACATTGACACATACATACACATAATATTTGATTTGACAGAATTTCTTTATAATTGCAGTTAATAATTTACGAACCTTGTTATTGTTTTTTTTTTTTTCATAATCACATATTAAAACTTATAAATTAAATGTATATGCAACCCAAATACATATCATACACACACAATTGTTCAATTGTTTTTGGTTTTGTTTTTTTTTTGTTTTTTGTTTTCCAGTGTCGTCATCGTTAATCTCGACTATTTTACTTATTCATCGTTAATTATAATTTGTGAAGTTTTTATTTAATTTTTTGTCAACTGAAATTGCCGTTGCGTACATGTTGCCTATTTGTTCTATTGTATGTCTTAATGTGCAATTAGCTTTTTATGATGAATTTACTTTTTAAGATAAATGATACTGAGGCGGCTCGTATCCGTTTAACGACTTTCCACATTAACGGGTGATTCCGAAAGCAAGAGTTGTATTGCTGTTTACTTAACTGTCACTTAACATTTAACTACATAGACATTCAGACAGATATAATTAAAACATAAAATAAATGAAACACTTTATTTATGTTAAATTATGATAGTCACTTGTGTCGAAATAAATAAGTTAATATGTAGCATATGGCTGTATGAGGTATGGGCCATTTCGGAAAATTTTGATGACGCTTACAGAGCTTTGATTAATTTTTGTTGTTTTTTTTTTTGCTGTAATCTTTGAAGTATTTTCAGTAGAAAACTGACGTGCAGGTGTTTTTTTTTTACAACTAATTTTGCTACCAATATAAAAAGTAACTACTTAAAACCTAATAATGCAGAAGTAACACTGACCGCCCCTAGAAAAGAGTACGATTATGGGAAAAACAACAAAAGAAGATAAAGAACTCTTATCGACGTCTTTTAAGTATGTACTTTATACAACATCAAATTCAATGAAATAAAAAAAAAATACGTATATGTATGAAGGTTTCAATCAGACATGCGAATACACAAAGCTCTCAAACTCGACACTAAAAAAAATTTTAAGAAATTAACTTCAGCCTTGCCGAAGATTTTATACTCTTCACGCCCTTTTTTTATGTCCATGCCAATTTTTTCGATTGCGTCTCCTTGCACATTGAACAACAATAAATATAATACCAATCACAGCTTAAACATATGGATCTATATCTATCAACTTCCCTTTAGATGCTATCGAAAAATATAAACCTCTTCTAACTATATATGGCAAGGGGCTGTATGAGGTCCCAATTATGTGTTGCAAACATGACACATTTAGCCATTATACCCTTTTGCAAGATTAAAATACAAACAACAAAAGTAAACGTTACCATGTTTAAAACACTTGAAAAAATTCAAGGTGAGAAAACAGAAATCAAAGCCAATTTTATAAGATAACAAATAAAAAACCAAGTAAGAGCCTTTAGTCGAGTATTCGTGTATATAAAAAATTTGTATTTTAAACATTTTAGAATGTGTTGGTTTTCTGATATCGTCTTTTTCTTAAAAATCTTTAATTTGATCATACGATGTTACGATTTTGGTGTTAAAAATTGAGATATTAAACAAAAAAATATATACATATGTATAATTAAGGAACGCCTTTTAGTACTGGAACGAATTTTAGAACTTAGCCTTTAGCATTGTTTCATTTGGATTGGAGAAGTGCCAATATAAAGTAATAGAAGCACGTGTTATTAGCGAACAGAAGCATCGCAGTAACAATAGTGAAAACAACAATCAACAGATCGTAATTATAAAAATAGTAAAAAAAGAATGCCATTTAAAAAGTATTAAAATAAGGGATACAACAAAGTTGTGGTTTAACTCACGACAGACCAAAAAAGTATAAAAATATTGTATAAAAAAAAAATAAAATAGCTTTAAATGTTTATTGTATGAAACGAACATCAAGTTCGCCTTAAAACAGCAATAGCTTACTAAGTAAGGGCAGTTATGATCAAGTTATAACAACAAAAAAACTGCAGTCGACAGTGCTCGACTTCGAAATACCCTGTTCCTTCAACTCTTCTTCTATCGAAACTAATTTATACATACATAACACATAATAACCAAAAAAAAAAAAAACAAACGAGAAAATTAGACTTTTGTAATTTTTTTGCCCAAGGTAACTACAGTTATTTGCCCCTCACCATCAAACGAGGAGACTGAGGGGAACGATTGATTAACTTTGATCTGCTTAATGAATAGGAGAATCAAGGTCCGAAAGAATTTTGTTTCTAGTTATCTCTTATGGTTTAAGAGACCAAGACATTCATAGAGATGATATTGCTAAATCGATTACTCCTGCGATGCTGATTAAGTATATATATACTTTGAAGAGCCTGCCACGCCTTTTGGGCGCACGAAACTAATACACATGTATCATAAGGTACAGGGTATAAAAATGCTTTACATATGATAGTATCGAGTAACAAGTGCATGTGCATGCGCTGAGAGAAAACGTTTGCATTGATCTCACATCTCACTCTGCTCTCTGTTAGGTTTTGGTCTTTGCAATTAGCGCCGGCGAAACGAAGCAAAGCCGAAAATTAATTTAAATGTCTTATAATTCATTCAAGATGATGGGCGCTTGATAACATATAACATAAACATAAAATATTAAAACAAAAATGCATAATCGCATAAAACTCAAATTACATTCACAAAACAAAATCACGAAAAACATTTTGAACAACACATAACTGTACATATAAGGCATTATGAACAAAGTCTTTGCTTGACCATACACACACACACACACACACACACACACACATAATGACCTCGAATATCGTCAGTGCAAAGGTTATTTGGTTAACATTGTGTATTTCAACACAAGGCAAGGGTTAAGATTGAATTATAATTAATTACAAACGCTCATAAAGCAAGTGTCAAACCAAAAATCAGTCAATGAAAACAAGAAAGGTTATTTTGCCAAACTTTTTGTACATACTTATTTGTACCTATGCCTTTACAAAAGCTGTTACCATGTAGATACATACATATGTATTTACTAGATACATACATATGTATTTACTAGATACATATACATTTTTATAAAAGTGAATGTATGCTTTTTAACTTTTGAAATGATTTTTAATTAATTTTTTAGAAACAAATTGTGGCTCAAAAATAAATATAGCATCATAAAATCATAAATTTACTTTTTTTGATAATAACACAAAAAAAAAAAAAATAAAAAAAAAAATCCCATAATTTCGAATGATCATATTTATGGTAGCTAACTGTCATTACAATCATATCATGCGTTAGTAATTTATATTGACACACAGACCGATCGCACGCGTCTTGTCGATATACATATATACATACATAGTTTATAAAGACGAAAATGTTTGCTTCTTTGCTTTGCAAAGTTTATGACAAAGGTTTAATACCCTTTTGCAAGGGTAAAATAATAGTATTCTATTAAAAATTCACACACTTTAACAACTATAAAAATAAAAACGCACTTCAAACATAATCATGGAAACTGCATAAATAATTAACAATAGTAACGTTTTTATTTGTTCTGAACATTAATTTCAATTAAAAAATCTAATTATATTTAATTATTTTGATGTCTTCGACATTGTTTGAATAATGCTTACTTTTTTATATATATAAACAAGCAATTATTTATATAATTATCATTTGTTTTATTTTTTGTTTTTTTTTTCGGTTTAGATTTTATAATAATAGTTCAAGACTTCTACACTTTTATTTCGTTGTTTCTTCAATTTGCACACAAAAATTGCCTATTGAGGCTGGCCAGGATAAGAAAAAATAATTCACAGTAGGAATAAAAACGATAAACGAAAAAGTTCTTGATTTACGAATGCTTGTCGAGCATCGATTGATCAATCAATCGGTCGATCGGTCAATAGGAACTGAACTGAAGTTTTATGTGCCACCGAATCTTTTGTTCTTGTACGTTTTTATTCCGCTTGCTTGTACACCGTACACCGGGATATCGTACACTGAATTTCCAAAGACGGCTCGTACTTGTTATTAATAAGCGAAAGCGAATACGATTGCGGCTACAAACGTGCGCGTGCAATGACAACGCCAGTAGCGTCTGAGTCAAAGCCAAGCTATAGGCAACCACAAACGACAGAGCCAAGTCGAGCGGACGGCACAGCACAGCACAGTACGGTACGGAGCAACACGTCAAAAGAGAGTGGTCTGAATGAATTGATCGCAACGTATAAACAAAAAAAAAAAAAATCAACAAACAAAAAAAAAATCTACAAAATTCAAAAGATTCGGCAAACGGGTGAGAGCGAATTGAGTCAAGCGAGTTAAGATGAGCCAAATTAAACAAAACTGAGCTGAGCAGAGCAGAGCAGAGGAGAGTCTAGTCAAATCGAGTCGAATCGGGTCGAGTTGAGATAAGAATTCGACTTTATTATTCGTCTTAATGGCTAATATCAGCTGTCTTCAATCGTATTTTGGTCTATATTTTAGCTAATTCTCTTGTTATTGTCGATATTAGCGTTCTCGGAACGCGTTTGCTCATTCAATTTCGTAAAAACCATGAATCCACACGAAGATGAGAGAAGTCGTATACAATACAGTTCACGAACAACATAAATCCATCTACAGCGACACCTGTTAAGTTATTCATTATTATCGTCATAGTTAGTTAGCTGTAGGGTGCCTTCCACGTGGCCGACTGACTACACGAAGAACTACTACGATAACGGCTGGCCACACAGATACGTAGTCAAGTAACCACTCCACCAACCGCCAGACAAATCCCATATATATATTTAGAGTGACTGTAAATTCGTAATATGTATTATGTATCATCGGACCATTCACCATTCAATAGCATATTAGTATGAATATTCGTCGAGACCATAATTAAATGCCAAGTAGTATAAGACAATTATTCCGAATCCTAACTCAAATTTCTTAATATTTTTAACGAAGAGACCACCTCAGTCATGTTGGTCTAACCAATATACACCAGCGCATACATTACAAGAATAAAAGTGATAGTAATGTTTGCAGGAGTTTATTTTACACTTGTTTTTGTTTATACTCTTATATGCAATAACTGAACTCACAAATTGCTTCAATTACTCTAGTCTTTATTATTTTTAATCACAATCGTAAGTTCCAAAACTAATTGTACGATGTCGTTAAGAACAATAGTAAACTTCGTTAATATCTTTTTAAAAAATGCGCTATGCGTTTCCTGACGACATTGAGGTAGTTTTTTTGAAGTTCTATACAAAGAATGCTTTCATGATTTCATTTTGTTGTTTCAAGGGGAAATACAAAAAATCTGAAAGACTTTTAAAAATGAGGGATTTTTTAAATTTATTTATTGGAATTTATTGTTTCTTTTGAGTACTTTACAAGTTTAGTAACTTTTTTAGTTATATTTGCCTATATACAAAATGGCTCTTTGTATTCAGTACAATATAAAATGATGTAGATATAATATTTTAGGGTGTCCCATATTTTTAAAGATTTTATAACACTTCGAAGCTTTTTTTTTTTTTTAAGCACTGGAAAACTAATTTTATATAATCACAATTAGACTACTTTAGTAAGTCTTCAAGTCTCCTAGTCCTTTGGTCTCAGCGAACAACTGGTGCTTTCAAGACATAGTTGTTTATAGAATTAATTTGGATTAAAGCTCCATTCAGTCGACAATCTTACTAGCAAAATAATTTTAAAAGAATTGTATAAGATATTAAACGATATTGAGACTACGTCGTTAACTTTACTCATTCAATAAACTATAGAGTATATTATTTGGTGTTGTTGTAGCGCCGCTGGTAAGGTCGTGAGAATAGCGACAAAGCAAAGTTACGAGTAAAACAACAAAGCAAAGCAATGCCTACCTTAATTACTTTTGATTCGACACAAGCATAATAATTCCACTATATATAATGCCAGTTGGATGAATCTGATTATAGTCATAAGTACATGAAAAAAAACACGATTTGCTACGAGTGCTCAGATACATATGTTTAAATTACTTTGTTTATACTTGACTATAGACTTATAGTTTTACATATTGTTAATTTCATTTTGATTCCACTTGTAGACAGATCATTTTGTCGCAGCCGTTGTCGTATGGATACTGGAACACACTGTCTGATAGCAAAAAATTGATCTTACACCAACACTTTATCTTTTGTGAGATTGATAGTTCAAACTTAACTGAAATCATTTATACTGGTAATCTTAATCGACTGTCCTCTTCACACAGATCAAGAATGTATGCATGTACATGTGTATGTATATACTTTATATGCTCAAAGATACTTTATTATAGGCAATGAGAACTTTATGATAAACTATAATTAAAAAAGCTATTACACTGTAAAGTCTTATTTTATCGAGCAATTTTTGAAGACATAAAAAGAGAACTAGTAACAGTGTCATGGTCGGATTAACACGACAGTTTAATACACTGCTTACTTGAGGTAACGTAACATTAATTGAGTTTACATAAAATGGTTACAGGCTTCAAACTGTATACGACCTGAAACACATTTCATGTAATGTATAAAATAAACTTTATACAAGTATAATCGATGAATTAATAATTTACTAAACCTCCATTAAACACGCACACCCACACTCACACACACATTTATCCACACGCAGAGCGAGTGAGAGGGAGAGAGAGAGAGAGCTGGTGAAGAACAATATGTTAACGAACCTAAACCAAGTCACAAGTGAATGAACTAAGACAATGAAATCAATAAACGTAAAAATATACATCGATGAATGTAATTAATTGTAGGACAGGAGGTGGTGGTGGTGCAATAAAGATAATCTCATGGGCTAAGTTAAAACTCACACACACACAAACAAATATATATATTTTTTTTACTGACTTGTCGTCATAAAAACATTTTAAATATATGACAATTATGTAATAAGGGTAGTTGGTAGAACACTTTCAAAATTCCACAATGCCATGAAAAAGATACTTTTTTATACTTATAATGTCTGTAAAAATAAAGTAATAATTATAACCAATATAAATACTTGTGCATATACACATTTACTTTAGCTGGGGAAGTTGTTTCTTCCATTGTTTTGTTTTGTTTGTTTATTATAATATATATATATATATATGTATATATATACATATATATAGCTGTGTTGCGGTTTTGTCTGTTCTCATTATTGCTTAATTGTAGCAAATTTATTGTTTTGATCTCATAATTGTTTCACTCACACTTGCAAAACCCCATCAATGGCTTAGTTCCGCAACGCCTGAAGAGACTTCCGCACACTGCCTATTCAATTCAACTGATACGCAAACGAAAATGTTGATGACAAACTAATCGGCAGGCAATTAGGCTGTATACGTTTTACTATAAAGAAAAAATAAACACAAATAAATGCAAAAAGGACTGTACGAGAGAAAATAAGTGATCGAGTGCAAAACACTTTAATAAACTTAGCGAAACATGTCAAATTGACTGCTGTCATTTCAACAACAATTGACGTCGTCGTTGTCGCTGACCGGTACTTTTTGCACTTATCTTCTAAGGAGAGTTAGTGCCGACCTTGGATACTTGACACAACTATACCGAAAGCCATAAGCTACATTCGGTATGCACTGTGGGGTAACAAGGGACAAACCGACACCACACCACTTTGCCAATTGCGCTCAGCTATGGAATGTCCTATACCCTAAATTTTTCATATCGATATAAAGGCATATTACATTTTGTTCTCAAGGATTATAGAATATTTTTGTAGGAGAGAGTTTCAAAAGACTATTGTTTTCCCTGAAATTAACGGTTACACCTCTTTTTGACTGTTACATATAATTTACACTTATAAATGTACACCAATTAACAATTGACTTCAAGGTATGAAAAAGCAACAATGAAAGCCTCACAAATTACTGTTTACGATGTAAATCCAGATTGATATGAGCAGAGAGCACATTGTTTTTTAGAAGCTTTGATTTTAAGCTAAACACAAAAGCATGTCAAACAAGTGAAAATAAAACTAAAACTAAATAAAAAAAAAAAATACTGTCACTGTGCTTTATTTGATGTTCGTAAATCCAAGTTTTTCATTAATAATTAAGTGAGCGGATCGGGTCTGAATTGCGTTTTGCACGCTATTGAATGAACCGTTATCAGTTAATTTGATTGTTTTAGCTAAACTAACAATTGAGTTACTAAAAGTCTATAGACAGATAGTTCAGTTACATGGGGTTGAGTTAAAGGTGCCGTGTTTAGCACTCACGAGGCTTAATGTGAAGCGAATAGTAATAGCAATATAAATATAGATAATTGTAAGTGGATAGGGTAAGAAAAAACAAAAAAACACAATTCTTTATTAACATTTAAGTTGGCCAAAATGAATAACAACTTTGTTGCAATGCTTATTTGTTTAAAACAATAAAATATTTGACAGTTGTCGCAGACATTATGAACAAAGCAGACTTCAAAGCAGAATGCAAAGTTTATGGAAATGTTGAATATTGCTTTATCCTTAAGCAAAAGTTGCTGATGATTTTGAGCTAGTTCTTACAATGTGTGTTGTTTGCAGATTTTCAAATCTGTATTTACATGTATGCCAAAGCAACAACTAAAAAAAAAAATATTAAAAACTTGCGTCATATTAGCCTATATAACAATATAGCCAGGGGCACTATCAGCCAAATCAAATCTATGACATAGAAGAGAAAAAAAATCGGGTCTTAAGTATGTTTTCGTTAAAAACGACAACGTTACTATAAGTGGTTTTGGCTGTATTCTCATTTTTTATTTATTTATTATTTCTGTTTTTCTTTTTTAGACTGAAGTGGTCATTCGATGCTGACGACAAAAACAGAAATCAATCGAAAAACATGTTAGTTTAACAACAAAGACGCGTCAATTTTGAATGGAGTTTTAGATTAAAAAGTAAGAAAATATTTTCAGCTTAACCGAAACATAAACACCCTTGCAAATGTTCTGAGACCTACAAACAAAAAGCTAATTTTCGACTCATTCGACACATAGGTTTTATGTGCCCATCAAGTTACAAAACTCTACTATCAGGATCAATACTTTAAATCAATTTGGTACCTTGACTATATTGCCGTTGGTCTTAATATATGTACATACATACATATGTATCTACAGATATACTGAGGTGCTTTTGATCAGGTGTTGCAAAATAAATGAGAAAATTATAGTACACTCCGGTTGCTTGGGCACTAGACAATCGAACAATCACTTGAATCAAATCAAGATTTGTCGTGATCGCGCTTGCGTAGGTTGTGAGAACCTACGTATGTACATAGCTTTAAAGGTTTAGCGGCGATTTGTTTTTCGGATAAACAAAGCTGTTCAAGACATTCGGTGATCGAAGGAGAGTTAGAGGCACTACAAACACTTTTTCTAATCAATCACTCAACATAAATGTCACGTACAAATGATAATTTTTTTTTTTTTATTTTATTTTATATTTTCCTCTTTCTCGTGTTAGTCTTCTTATTGATCATGAGTACTTCACACACTTCAGTGACACTGATAAAATTAATAAATGAGTAATTGACAACTGAATAAGGAGTGAATACCAGATAAAATAAAAATAGCTTATTAAGTGGAAAAACGAATACTGACGTAGTTTAGAAATTCAACTAAATGTATTTTTTACCAAATGGAATTTGTCACTTTTATGGAAAAACCAATGTGAACACTGAAAGAAATATAGATCTCGAAAAAAATAAAAATCATAGCACAAAATTAATTAAATTCTCAAACGTTATCTCAAGCCTATTTTTATACCCTTCATAAACGGTTTGATTCGGTTATATTATGTCTCATATCTACAACTCATCATAGAAGGGCAATAAAGCATCGTTTGAACCATGTCAGTCCCATCTGAACCATACTAGCTATAGAACATATATAACACACACAAATCAACTTTTCAAAGAAGGGGAACAGTGTCGTTATAAACTTGATATAACATAGCAATTGAAAAATCCGGAGCTTAAGAAAGTTTAGTTCTGAGTACTTTAGTATTTAAGTTTTTAAATCTTATTATTAACAAAGTATCAAATGCAGTGTAAATACCCCTTTAATTTAAAAAAAGATAATATATCATTTATTATTTATTACTCTCTTATGACATTCCTAATTTAAACATAGAGTGCAATGAGGGGAGGGGAACTTTTGGGCTCGTTTTAGCTAGAGAGTGTGACATGCTTGTGTTATAGTGTTTTTTGTAGATAAATATTGCAGTTTGTATGCATGTATTTAATTGCACTGTCACACATATCATTCCACTTTAGTGTAATACACAACACGTGACGGATTAGTTCACAGTTTTGTCACAACATTGAACTTCCTTTTAACTTTTAACGACAACTTATCAACACTTCAAATGTTTATACAAACTAACACACATTAATACAATAAAATTAATACAATTTTGATAGTGCGTGTCAGTACCATACATGTAGATACAATGATATATGTACCTTTCGATGTTTGAGTAGAAATAGGATCACTATCATCATCATCGTTGCTTGGTAGTGGCGCGTATGCAGTACGCGTGCCTAGCTTAAAAATTTCGCACTTTGTGAATTTGTGCATTTCAATAGGTATAAATAAGCGCTAATTGTCTTTGGCACTTAGATTGTCCCCTTCTTAAAATGGATTTGTTAGTAAGCTCTAAAAGATTAAACTTTTCGTAAGAGGATCCGATTTAATATTATTTCAAATTGATTTTTTCACATTTTTTAATGGGTTCGTTTGAGAACGATACAAACCAATAATCGGACTTGTATGAAGTAATAAATTTATTATTTATTATTAAATGTAGAAACAATACAGTGTATTGTTTGGAAAAAATTAAATTTTGTCCTTTGATCCACGACTTTATTGAATCCGAATCGAAATGTTTGGATCTGTTTACTTCCGAAACGTGAAAACTCGTTTGTTAATACTGATTCTATTTTAACATTCTTAAGGCATTACATGCACTCGTTTTCTCGCCCTTTACTTTACTTACCGTTGTAGAACCTAAACATCTGGCCTGTATTTAGTTCAATAGCTTTTCATTTTTGTATTGTATTATGCAATTGTTTTTTGTTTTACTTATTTTTCGCCGTTCTTCTTTACACATTATACGCGTGAACAATTGCATCCTCTAACGAAAATATTGCAAAAATTAACACAAAGGGAAAAAGTAAACTTCAACCACGCCGAAGATTTGATACTCTTCACGCTCCATTATTATTATTTTTTTAGATATTAACCCTAACTATAGTATGGTACAACTTTCGTTACAGCTAAATTCTTGATTTTAGCTCAATCAACCATAGCTCTATTAGAAACATAGTTAACATAGTTAATATCTTCATATTTGAAATTGGGCTACTCCTTTATTCTCTTTATTTTAGTGTCATTAATAAATCTCAAGACAAAGTAGTAAATATATTCAATATGTAGAAAGAAAGAAGAACCAGTAAAGCATTTACTTTATAGGGTCTGCTACGGCTCCTTTCAGGTATTACATACATATTCTTTTTGAACAGAACTAATATACACTTATGATATAAGGTACAGTGTATAACAAATTCGCCTATGCCTATTTTTAATAATTATTTAAGCCCTTAGCATATTAGAATACTGGCTTGGTTCAATGAACGAAAAACTCCGTTACGGGAGATTTGTCTGGGTTTGGTTGACAGTTTGAAAACGCCGTTTTAAAACTTCAGAAACTGTTACTGTCCCCTCTAACGTAACACATTCGGTGTGTTGGCATCTCTTACTTAAATCGATTAATATCGTCAAAAATTCACTCGAATAAAAATTCAGAAGTGGCAGCCCTAGACTGTCAAAACCCCATATTGATCTAACCCAACTGTCCGTGCAACTTCAAGCGACATTGAGCCAGTCAGTATTTTTTCGTTTTAGCCCATTTCTTCTTCGTGTCTTTGATACGGTTTTGTCGCATTTCATTATGTCTGTCCTTGTCTGTTACGGTGCTAACAGTGTGTTAACATTGAATCATTCCTGCAAAAAGCCGTGTCGACAGCTGACGGGCAACAACAACCTGTATGTAACCTGTAACATTGTGGTAACAGCGCTGTTAAACCGATAATGGAAATCAAGTGCCGCATGTTCGCTTGAAATTTTAGGTAGCATGAGCTGGTACACCTTCAATTGGTTGAGAAACGCAAACGGGCCATTTGACACAAAAGTGTCGCCGACGTCGGCAGAGTGTCGGTAGAAGTGGAAGAACAATAAACCTCCCCAATTGGAGATGTGGCTAAAATCGCCAGCGGAGGTAGCGCGATTTGCGCTTTATCAATCAAATGTGTCCGTGATACAACAGTGACACAAAAGTGACACGAATTCTCTCTCGCTCTCAATTGAGCGAACATCAATCTGATTTTCACTGCGTTGTTTGCCTTATGTTTTCATATAGAACCCCGTCACTTGAACGATTATGCGATTATGAGAATGATTGAGTGTGTGAGCAAAAAATTTAAAAAGTTTTTTACGTAAAAATCTCACGACGCAAAGCTGTGTAATCACCGTTCAGCGTAAATTTTTTTGTAATGCATTTTTCAATTGTTTAGACGAATCCAATTTAGAAAAATTAAATAATTCGCGTTTTTTAAAAAGGAGTATAATCTTAACTTTGCTCATTTTCGTGATCTTACGTAAAAATTATCAAGAACATAAGTCATAATAAAAATGAATATTTTATTTATAATAATAAAATTCATTCAGGGGGATTTTAGGGGTTTTTGGTTAGCATTTAGGGGGAGAAATTATTGAAAGTTGGTAACAGTGCCTATATGTTGCTTCTGGCACTGGAAACTTCTGGCGTACATCATCCATACCAAACGAGATAAGGCTACACAGTGTGATCGCCGCGTGCATCACGCTTGCTATTGCCACCATGGCATTCTAGGCATTTCATATCTGCCATCGAAACCATCAGTACCTGGGTGAGATGAGTCGCCGTGCGAGAAGATGACTAAACGCACAAAAAACAATAAAGTTTTCTTTGACTCAAGCTCGCTCCGAGACTTCCACTGCTGTGCTATCTACTAGTGGAAGGAAAGGTTGGTTGACTTGAATGATTAGAAAAATCGTATCAATGTATTGTCACGATCCTTTTTAAATACAAGAAATTAACCATTAATACAATGCCATAATTTCAGATGGCAAAAGTTTGTTTCCCGATTGTTTTACTACTCGGGACCAATAAACAGCCAGCGCGATCAAATAATAGGAACACTGTTCTGGTACTCAATCAATTGGACTCAGCTTAAGATAATGTATCACTTTCTGGATCGAATATACATATAAAAAAGAAGCCAAAGTCAGATCACTTGAATAAGCTTACAACTAAAATCTCAGTTATTTCTGAATTGCCAACCAATTTTCATAATGTTAGTATTATTCATAATCAAAATCTTAGTTCACATTAGTTGTGATTCGAATGGAAAAACAGAAAACAATATTACATTAAAGTTAAAAGAGTACGTTTGAAAGTAAACCAGCTTATTTGACATACTACTCGCTGTGAAAAATGTCTGTTTTAACCAAATTAGAATTGCATAGTGAGTTTCAAAGCATTCAGCAATTTGTCTGTCTGAGGCTTTTAATTTGCTACAGATAAATTTTTACTCATGTACTACTATTTTTTGGCGCCATTGCACAAAATTGAAATTTAAGTAAACTGTGTTTGACTATAAACATGAGACAGTCGTCATTTCCAAATTAATTTCATCATATGCTAGAAAGTGTGTCCGACAATAGCAAAAATAAAAAACAATACAATTCAACCTTTCACTGAAATTTTACTATGTTTTATATCATTAATTACATCATAGTCATTTAAAAAAAAAAAATTAAGAATGGATAAAAAATAATTATAATAAAAAAAATAACTTACGTTTCGGTCGGCGGCGCATTTTTTGACTTCCGACACCACTTACGTCGGGTTGCATTTTCTTTGAAACAGGAAATAACCCGGCGTCAAAAAAAACAGGTTACTAACAGGTGAAAATCGATCAAATAACAACAATCTTGTCACTTGACAGTCTTAAAAAGAGCTTTAAATTCAAAGCGACTTTGACTGCGTTTATCAGAACGTCAATAACAACTTGCGTGCAGATGTTTGTTTTATTGTATGTTAACACATTTTACTTTCAACTAGTTTGCAACTATGTACGAGTATATAGTTTTTCTGGGACAAAGAAAATTATATTTGTGTTTTGTAACAATTGTCTTCGCGTTTTACATTGTTGAAACACGAAATTAAATTGCTTCAATTTAACAATAAATTACTCATTGAAACCGGGCAGCAGTTCTTAAAATATAAAATAAGCTAAGGAACACGACCGCAGCACATAAATTCGCAATAAAACAAAAAAAAAAAAACGGCAATCAGCAGTGAGCGGCGAACAATAGAAAAAGAAACCGAAGAATTAATGAATGTGAAGAGAACACGGAAGTGTAATTGATTGTGATGACTATTTGATACACTACGTTCACACAGAAATCATGTAGAGATGTTTTAAATTGCTTATCAACTTTATTAAGAAATTGTAGTACCCTACATTTTATTCAACCGATCAAAATACGGAAAAATCAATTCATAGCCTTTTAGGATTATGACACCCTATTACGTTACAACAAATTAATCCACAATTCAAATCAACGCCACCTACACGGTATCAAATGTTTTTTTAAAGCTCTTCCAACTTTTGACTCTCAATAAAAAATCGGTTATTTGATTACCAAAAATATAAGATATCTATTGTCACAATTGATTAGAAGGTGACGTAAAGAACAGTTTCGCTATACTGTTTGTTCTTTGAGAGAGAATAAAAGATGAGCGCAGACAAATGTCCAGAGTCAGATATTTGTTTATTCTAGTGTTGCTCGTGAAATTGTATTCTAAATTGTATTATTCAAAGCGGAAGTTTATCCTTCTTTTTTTAAATCTTAAAAAATACACCTCTAAAAGGTTTGCAGTTGATATCAAAAGCCACAAGTGGAAGGGACAAATGTGTTGCAGAACGTTGAAAGATATCCGATTATTAAAATAAAACCCTAATCGAAAAAATGTACTTAGGCCATGCTATACATTTAATACTCTGCGAATGATGTGAATGATTTTAAGATAAGCGTAAGGAAGTGTAGGGGTCAAAAACTCTAATTCCATTTGTTGACTTTGAAATCGTTACCTCTTTTGGCTTCCGATATAGAGACGAATACTCTAACTTCATATTCTTATTATTACGACGCCTTTTAACACAATGGGTTAATTACAATAAGAATTAAAAGTTGAAGTATGAAAACACTTCAACAGAAATAAAAAAAATAGTTTAAACAAACATACATACAGACATGTAAATTATTTTAATCATTCGCATTTCAGAAACACTAATCAAAAGCACAATACGTATTTCAGCGTTACGCACAACGTTCTGATTAATAACGTTGTCCTTGCATTATTTTCTTGCAACCGGCGTCAGCAAGTCTTCCTTATATTTTGTTTGTGCTTTATCGATTTTTACAACTTTTTACGTACCTCTGAAAAACGTGCATGTGAAGGAACTTAGAAGCCACCAAAGGGAAAGGAATATTACTGATATCACTATGTGGTACGGTTTGAGATTTTAGTGTTTGTGTAAGCTATGATGAATTTATTTCACCATCACTGTTATTAATAATTTTGAATAAATGTACACAAAAAGTGGTTTAAACTAACACTTATGACATAAATGGGTTTCATAACGTATTTTTTTTTTTTTTTTCAACGACAATTATGTTGTAGAGTAGTAGATTACGAGTCGATGTTTAGAGATTCATTAACTTAGTAGATAATAAAGAGCACAGGCAATAGCATTCAAATGACAACAATTACGGATTCGTAAAAAAAAATCAAAACAATAACCGCAACTTATTAAGTTAAGATTTTGAACGACCGACTCACATCTTTTCCAAACAACTTCAATCGCGGTAACAGCGAGAACTTGACGTTTTCTTCAGACTTCATTGACTTTGAATTTTAATCGAATCTAGCACGACGAGTTGATGAGACTCAACCCGCACCGCACAATTTTTATAAATCCTTAATTTGAGTGATGCCATTCAGTGCTGTCACTTTGGTATTTTTCCGGTTATATCCTTTTTTTTTGTTTGAATCTGATTTTAATATTTAAAACGATAGGTTATAAATACAATAAAAGTCTCGTTTTGATATGCTTGATCTATAGTATAGCCCATCTACGACGAATTTATCCGCGGAATCTGATCGCCGGACAAAAATAGGTTTTACCAGTGGCAAATTGCCACTAACGACGAATATGTTCGAAACGAACATCATTTGCTTCTAAATTTTGAACTGATGTTCGTGCGAACACGACAGATATGTTCGCGCGAACTCAGTAAAAATGAACATTACGTGAATATAGTCATCGTGAATGCACGTATTATCACACTTTGTCAATAAAGTCGTGGCACTGCCGATTACATTAGAGGTGGTAAATATTGGCACGTCTACATATTACATGTGATCAATTATATGAAGGGGTCTAGCCACGATTTGAAGTTTCTTCGATTTTGGCTGTTTGCGATTACCAATAAACAGTGCTGCCAAATCAGCTTTTTCCCGGCTGTTTCTGGCCATTTTTCAGACTCGACAGCCATTCAAAATACATTTAACCACTTTATATGATAGTCAATCTATGATTCCATTGAATGGCTTAGTTTACCTCTCATTTTAATTTACTCTCTTACGCTGATTGATAAAATGATTATTGTTTATTTCGAATTGGATCGGTTACGTTACATCAAAAAATGAAAGTATGTAGTTGAATTAAAAACTTTATTCATTAAGAAATACATGCTGTTGGGTCGTTTAAACGAAGTTGGCATCTACTCATTTTAAATAGTTAACGGATTTGGTGGAAGCAACTGGTTGATGGCATTGCAACACTCTTCTTTCGCGAGCTTGGATTAGATTGGACATATCTTTTGCAAGCAGAACACATGAAACATTAGTAATCTAACATTTTTAAAGTTAATTTGTTTTATTCCAAAGCTAAAACAAAAATACATATATATTGTCGGTTTTATTCATTTTTGTTTTATAAATTTGTACGCAAATGCGATACGTACTTTTAAACTAAATTATTAATTTGTAGTGCCCGGTTGATTTTTACGGATTTTTTTGTGACAGTTGATTAAATTTCTATATTTGCCATTAATTTGTTAGCTACGAAGTTTGGTAAGTTGTAAAACCATTAAGAATATTAGGATTTGTACTAAATATACATATGTACTCTTGTATTAGAATTTCTTTTTGATTGCCGCCATATTTATTTCTGTATTCTTATTGTCCCCTTACCCGCCGTCCTGCTATATTTTGATTCTAATAGGATGACGTGATACGTATTCATAAAAAACCGCTATTCGGTTCTGTGCAAATTTTCACATTTATTGTTTTTGTCCCCTTTTCCTTTATTTAAAATGCTAATGAAGTATTTTCTTAAAGGTTTTATACCCATAGAAAATAAGTCTATATACAAATGTACATATATAATATGTCTGGGTTTTATATGTATGTATGTATAAAACTCCCTCAAACAGAACCAAACACTTATTTTTTTCATTGGAAATTAAAAGTTAGGTTAGATTAGAATTATACATTCGGTATTAAATTGCGTTACAGATTTTCAGCGACAACAGCATATTGTAGAAGTTTTGCACTACCAACGAAAGTGGAAAATATGCAGAGGCCCATCACATCTGGGAGCCGGCAAGCGCCTGACCCCTATGATCAATTTCTCGAAGAACACAATTTGTACCGCAAGCATACTGCACGTGATGCAAGTTGCCTTTTTCGTGTCATTTCAGAGCAAATGTATGATACACAGATGCTTCATGTCGATGTACGCCAGGAGTGTGTACGGTACATGACTCAAAATCGTGGCATCTTTGCGCATGTAAGCTTAGAATAAATCACTTGAATCTATATAGTTTAAAAACGAATTATTTGACAGTACGTAGATCGTGATTTTGATCAATACTTATTGGATCTAGCAAAGCCAAAAACACTTGGCACGTTACTTGAGTTGCGCGCTCTAAGCTACATGTACAAGTGAGTATCTACATTTATATAAAGTGGTACTGATCAATTTAACTCTGCTAACTCGTTCCTAGACGGAATGTGTTGATGTACCAGCCGTTTGATATGGGAAACTATTTCGTTCTGTGCAATGATTATAAGGGCATCTTTCGTGTTTTCTACACCTATGATTTTCATTTTGATTCAGTATTTATTGCAGCATTTATTCAGGAAGCGGCTTTATGCCAATGTAAGTTAATTAGATTCCATGTTCAACTATCATCAGTAAAATTATTTTTATATTACTTTTTGTACAGCTATTTCCTATGATTTACTCTATCGTATGTTCTTCAAAATACCGGATGTTGAGTTTGCTGTTGAGAAGATGTTACATCCATGTTCTTTGAGTTGGGGTGCTTATCAGGTGGAATATGATATTAATGGTTATCTTGTGCAACTTTTAACTGTTGCAGGGCGTATGTTCCAGCTCGATTTACCGGAGAAGACCTCATGTATATTACAAAATTATAAATTATGTCGCTTTCATTGCAACTCAAACTCGAGTCTGTTGGAAAATAACTCTAGTGAGGAAATCAACAGTATCGAAAGTAACACCGAAAATGAGTCCAAGGGCATGTTATTACCGCATCGTATGATTTCTTGTGTGAGACAACTGCTTGATGATGGTGTGTAGTGATGTGACCTGTAAATTTAAAAAACAATAACTAATCGAGTTTTTTTTCCACTCAGGCATTACACCTTTTCCATACAAGGTTGCTAAATCATTAGACCCGAATATGTATCGTAATATTGAATTTGACAGTTGGAACGAAATGCGAAAGGAGGTACGCCGTTTCTCTGTGTACAAAGGAGACAACAATTACAAGGTTTTATATGAGTTTATCTGATATTTACTTTTTTTTTTTTTAATAATTTGTTTGTACCTTAGATTGGTGCAAAATGTTATGTAAAGTTATGGCCCACCGATGAGGAGCTCTATACATGTTATGTTCAAGATATTACAAAAGATAAGCGTTATTATGTTGTGTATGTAGAGAAGCTTGGAGAAAAGCATATGGTAAGCTTATACATTATTTAACAAGACTTGAACCTTTATACGTTATTTTATGTCGCATGGTTTTTTCTTTTATTTTATATGTGATCCCAAAGGTTTCGTTCGAGTCACTTTCTCCTCTGCCTCCCAACGAGTTTAAGCCTTGGACTTTACCTGTACGTATACAACGGCACTTTTCTAAAATGAACTCGTCGAAATATACGTCGAAATCACGTTCCAATTGGAAAAAGAATAAATTTCAAGATTTTCAAGATAACGATAATAGCGTTGAAACCATTAATAATAACGATAGTTTTGATTGTTTTAAATTCAAGTCTTTTATGCCATTTGACAATTATCGGCCGCCTCAAATAAACTACTTAACATATCCAGTTGCAATTGATCGTCCGTTAAATATGTCCAACGTCAGCAGCAACAACAGCGACAAACATAACGTTGAAGGTAATGAACATTACAACGAACGAATGGGCAGAAATTTTACCAACAATCAGAGTGCAATCACTCAAGGAGATGAAGTGGTACCGTTTGACATAGTTTCGTCGGTATGTGAGGAGACACGTGTGATGTTTAATATAAACACAGTTAATGAACTTGGACAACAACCAACCGTTGGTACAGCTGCCGGACAGCTACCACCAATCGGAGTCGTTGATCCAGCAACAGTGCCACCATTTATTATGATGCCGGGCGGTTTTCATTCTCCTTTTCCTGGATATGAGCTGCCACTGCCAGTATATCCAACAAATATACCGGCTTGTTATTTAGAGGAGTTTTACAATTACCCTCAACCGCAGCCAACTGTGCAACATGAGTACAGCCCTTATATGCATTTATCAGGTTGTTATCAATCAAATTTTCAAGGCAACATCCCGTTTGTACATATGCCACCGCAGCCAACGTTATCAAACTATCCAGTGGATGTAGCTCTAGTGCCCTCACATTTAATGATGCCATCAAATTCTTCAATGCCGCCACTGGTTGAAACGCAACCAAGTGCCAATTACTCCAATCAAGTCACTAGTACGCGCAATACGAATAACTTCGGCAGCATTATCTCTGGAAATGAACGCACAAATGCTACAAATTGCCCAACATACTCAACACGCACTGGATCACATAACAGTAATGGCGAACATTTAACATATCAAGGAACTCCAACACTTGCAGTTTCTCCATCATACGTTCTTACGAATCATGGATCAGTTACTGCAAACAACAATTTACTTAGTAAATCAACTGATGATTATGTTCCAGAGTCTGGCATGCTCTTCCCAAGCAATGGACGCGTAAATGTTAACGCAAACCGATCCGTGCGCACAAATGGCCAAGACTTGCCCGGTGATGTTCCGACAATGCGGTATTTCTTTAATTTAGGAGTCGAGTATCACAACATTATGTTTAGTCGGATCGCTAATTGTGAACAAAACAACATACCACTTGGTGATCGTAACCGGATTTTGTCGTCGCAAAGCAACAACGATAACATTGCACCGGCGCCTGAGCACTCAATGCGCATAAGTGAAGTATGGATAACTTCTTTTGCACAAAGTAATTCATTTTTTTCAAATTACTCTAAATTACAGGTACGCTCGGAAACGGCTTTAACAAATAACGAGAATAACAATGGTGCCAACGCCAATGAACAGCAGCGACGATCCGCACCATTGGCTATATTGCCAGCATCAACGGGAATTATTCAAAATCACAGTATGTTTATTAAACTTTTGAATTAAAGATAAAGAGTTTTTAATACCTTTTTCAAACAGACACACAAAACTCTTCTGTTTTGTTACAACCTATGAATGGTGATCTTTACGCACGACATGCTAATGCGGATTCATCTAAAAATCCTTCGAAGCCAGGAGAATATGTTTCGGTGGGTGTTTATAATTAATAATCGTATATTGTCTTATCTCTATTTCTGTACGTCATAAACTTCTCGTAACGTATAAACTAACTAAGAATTATAGATTTTTTTATTATGTTGCAAATTTATCTGTATATTTCTTAGAACATCAAAAGCGAATGTAGTAATGGGACATCGTGTGAGGATAGATGTGATGATGATGCAACCGTGACTACGCAAGTACCCATGCAAGCTGCTATACCTATGACACCACAGTCACCTATAGAGGGTACGGGGGTTCCGCCAATATTTAATTCTTCCAATTGTGCTGTTAATGTGGTGCCGATGCCATCAGCTCCGCCACCACCTTTGACCACTGGTAATAATTTCGGTAGCTTTGTTTTTGGTGGTCGTAGCTCTGATATTTGCGGTGGTGGTGTCCTTATGCCAATGCCACCATCTTCGTATGCTATTTATACAGCGTTACCTCAGTCCTCTCTGCCGACAGTAAACAATCGACACAATTACTCAACGCCCAATAATACCAGTAAAAACAATATTAACACTCGACACAAACCATCAACTTTCAATGAAACGAAATGTTCAACGAATAAAGGGGACAATAATCATGTTAAGAATGAGACAACTCAACACGACGTAACAGCGGCTCAAGTCAAACCTAATGGACCCAATACAATAATAAATATGCAAAATGTGGGCAAAAAAATGAACTCCTCGTCGTATCCGGGAACGCAAATTGCTTTTTCTGATGATTCAAATAAAAAATGTCAGAATATCTCAAATAACAAATCGAACAGCAGTAATGCTGATAGAGACGTACAAGCACAAACGAGTACTGCTATAACGACGATGACAACGACGAATTCCAAAACGATGACTACATTGAAATCAATTCCTGCCGGCAGGACGTATGCGATGCCAACAACAACAACTACGACACATCCTGGCAATTATACGGCAAAAGTTTCATTGGACAGTAA
The DNA here is from genome assembly GCA_034638295.1 of Phortica okadai. Lineage (NCBI taxonomy): Eukaryota > Metazoa > Arthropoda > Insecta > Diptera > Drosophilidae > Phortica > Phortica okadai. The sequence continues at coordinate 53,547,361 of CM067848.1, read as the reverse complement.
TGAAAATGTAATAATGAGCGATATTACTACCGACAATATTGTTTGTAGACCAAACATAGAAACTAATCATTTTGTGCCTTCTGGCTCTGGCATGCCACAACCACAACTTTTTACTTGCATCACGTATCCCATGCAGGCGTCGCCAATGTCTGAGCCGCTACCACGTCCGACTTCCAACGAACCGGTATCAATGCCCATATATTACTCACCCAAAAATGGACCACCGAACTTACCAATGAATGCAACTACTATTTGCCCAGCTACTGGCCAACAACAGACGCCAATTCAATTAATGGCACAGCAGGTAATCCTTTTAAAGTGAAAGATATTTGGCAAATTTATTTTAAATACTCTTTTTATGATTCGATAGAACGGCTATTGGTATCCATATAATGGACAACGACCGCCTTTGACATATCCACCTTTAAATTTGCCGCCTTCGCCACTCATGTTGAACACCACGAACAAGAATGACAATGTTAAGAAAAACGGTGTCGGCTCTTAACGATTTTAGTTAGGCTTGGTATGCTATTAATAACAGCTCAACAGTAAGGGCGTAATAATTAAAAAAAAAAAAAATACACAATGTATTACTAAATACATAGAACAAAAAAACCTAATTTATCATGGCTATATTTAACAAAACAAAAAAAAATTGAATATAAATTAACAAATAATGCTAAAACCAAACCGATTCTCAAGTTAAAAATAACTTAAGCCATGTAAGCGGTTAAAATTACAAGTACAATTGATCGAAAAAATATGTATAAAAAATTTTTATATTTTGTATGTATGCCTTAAATAATTGGCACAAAAGTCTGTTAAAAACATAACGTATATTTAATATCAATGCTGTTCATCTTAAATACATATATTAATAAAATTTTGTAAGTGATCAACTCGATTCCTAGTTGAGCTTTTATATACAACACTATTGAAATATATGAAAACGTCATAATATCTTCATGCAAAACCAATCTACTGAGTTTTAATACCAAATATGTTGCTTTCTTTCTTCACTGTGTTTCGTGTTTCGGTGTTGATTGCTTGCTTGACCAAGCGTCGAAAATAAGACAACGAAAATTAAGGTCTGCGTTATGAAAGAAAAGCTTTTCCGATCGACAAATCTCTGCTGAACCGCAAGATATTAGTAACAACAATTAGAATTTATATGTATATGATTTTAAAGCCAAAAAAAAAAAAATAATTAATAATAAGAAATACAGTTCATTTGTTTGTCAAGAACTGTTTATGAAGATATTTTGAATTGCCAAAAATGTACATATATTTTTTTTTGTATCGTTTAAAAGCGCATACGTATGTATGTACATGACTTCATATATATTTTTGCACAGTACTTAAACTGAAAATGTTTTCAGAAATGTTTGTAATTTTTATGCTGATTTTTCAAATAGAGTACAGCCAAATGACTCACTGACCTAAATGCCGAACTTGAATGCAGTGTTGGTTTTGTTGCATGCCAATACATCGCCGATGGTCTTTTGTATTTAAAACGATATTTTTGCTATTTTATTGTTCTAGCTTTGAAGGAATGATGTTCAAAAAAATCGTTAAATTGTGATGTCTTAATTTATTTCTTTATCGCAAAATTTAGATTTTACGCGTTGAGTGTGCTCGTTAAAAATAAATAAATAACTTAGCTTTAACTAACCGCACTGCAACGAACACTTGCAGTGTTTAACGGTAGCGACAATTCACGCTTTGTGCTTAGTAAGAGTGTGAGTTGCCATACGAGCCATGAGCGCCATGCCCTGAGGCTGGGCCGTACGACAGACCGGCTTGTTGACCAGCATTATAGCCGACACCACTGTTACCAAGACTGGCCAAAGCGGCAAGACCTTGATTGCCCTGCAATAGCTGGTAACCAGCGTTAGCGGCGACAGTATCAGCGCCGCTGGCGTAGGCGGGTAAAGCTTGAACTGGTCCTTGAGGAACGTATGCTTGTTGTCCCGTTGCGTACTGGTTGGCATACTGTTGTTGTTTCTCGTTGACAAAATATTTTTCTGCTGGTGGCTTAACAACGTTCACGTAGACGGGCTCAACCTTGACGGGGCGTGGATGATGCTTGACAACAACCTTGCGCAATACAATTGCTGGGGGTTTGTGGAGCACAACTGGCGCTGGCTTGACGACAAGTGGTGGATGGTTGACCAATACCTTAGTGGGTGGACGCTTCACAATGATGGGCGCCGGACGATGAATGAGAATCTCACCTTTGTTTTGTGGGTAGGTGATTGATGAGGTGACTGTGTTGCCTTTGGTATTGGCCGGTGAGTAGGGCAAGTTCTGGTTGCTGCCATATGAACTGCCCGAAAGCGATTCGGGACCAGCAGCAGCGGCATTGCCACCAGCCGTATCGGCACTAGCACCGGCAGCAGCACCACCAGCTTGCGCTAATTGGTAGTCGCCAGATGATGCCGCAGCAACGTTATCGGCACTACTAGCAGGTCCGTAGGCACTGGGAGCTGATTGACCGGCATAGCCATGAGCATGAGCACATGCCTGTTTTTGAAGAAAAATAAATAAAAATGGAAAAAAAAAATGCAATTTAGTTAGACACTATCAGTTTGGTCACTAACGCGTATACATACGATCATGGCAATAACAAAGGTCCAAAACTGTTGGTATCTGTACGTCATTTTAGCTGGTTTTGTTTGAGCGCTTAAGTCGGCCTTAGTCGCGTCGCTTATATTATTGATGCTGTTGGTCGTAGTACTTTCAAGGCGAGCGTTGGCTGTTTTCTACTGTTTTCCAAAGCAAACACATTTCTTTAAATATGCTACAATTCGCTTTTGGCATACAGCCACTCATACAATTCTTTGCGACGCAGACGTGACATTTGGCTAAAGTTCTGCAGCACCCGTCCGTCTACCGGTAGTAAGCGGCGTCGGTGACATGCTGCACATAGTTGATATCTACGCATTGCATATCGGCTAAAATGACATCAAATTGCTCTTGACTTTGCTCGTGTGTGCGATAATGCATTTCAGATACTCTGGCTTGCTGATTTGCTGTTGATTAACATTGAAGATATATATTAACATGGTTCCGCATTGTCATAGTGCTAATTTTTTCATGATACGATTAACAAAACCACCCTACTGTTAGAACAATAACAAGATTACTTTTTAGCTCCTCTTTTGCTAAGATTATTTTAGTTGTAGTTTGTTTGGGGAACAAAAATCTATAGTTTGAACTATATTTTATAGTAATAATATATGTATGGTACATATGTACATACATTGCAATAAGAAGACTTCAGCTGACTCTCTCAAAAACAGAAGGGCCAGTTTATTTTTGGACAGACAAGCATTATTAAATTGCTTTATGAATTTACTTTTAAAAATCCTTTAGGATCTTAAAATGCACTTAAATAGCTGTAGCTTTGATAAAATTCTGAAATCCAACCGTTTATAAAGAAGTTAGTCTGAACCTGACAAAGTCGACTTTACTTTCGATTGTACTCAACAATACAAATAGATTATTATGTGTCTTATATACATACATATGTATGTACATACAAATATATATATACATATATCATACAATGTCTATATTAGCATACACCAAAAAAGTAAACATTTCAGCCTAGATAGATGGTGTTGCAAAACGGTGGACAGATACATATGCACCTGATTCATTTTGTTTAAGTTCACTTGCTTTGAGGACGGCGATGATGTTGATGTAGGTGACCATTAACGATTAATTAGTCAGAGAGACAGAACGTAAAAATTTTGAACATATTTAGTTTCTTGTTCACAATGGCAAAAAGCTCAGAGTGGTTGAAAAACTTTAAACTTCCGCTAGCCTTACATCGCGTTATTGTTTATATGTATGTATATACATACATATAAATGTACATTTATGTCAGATACGCAGCAAACCACAAAATTATTCTAATTTTTTTAACTCCTTCTTCAACATACATATGTATGTATATATGCACATACATAATGTATATTTACATACATATGTATATGTACGTGTTACACAGAGTCATACGATTAGAGAGAATTTATGAAATTGATAAGAGGGAATGTATGCACTCTGTTGGTCCATGGGCTTTTGAAACAATGGAAAGCAAAAGAGCAACACGGCACACACTGGATATTCACAAACTTATGTGCACATGTATTTGCGAAATTATCAATATAAATATCGATTTCTGTTATGGACTATTTAATTTACTCTTGGCAAATGATTTACAATTTCCTTCTACAGTGCCCCAACATAGCCTCAATTCAATTTTTTTCTAGTTAAAATAACGAAAAAAAAATTTATTTTCACTTAAAAAATTTGTTAAATTAAATACATTAGTATAAATGCAGAGTTCCGACATGAAATGGGAAGCAATTTAAAATGCATGTGAATTTTTTAATTTTTCTGCCCAGTCGATGATAATCAATATCCGGATGGGGCGTAGTGTGAGGAGCTACCGTAAAGAGGAGCAGCGGCACCAGCAGCATAGCCATCAGCACCGGCAGCAACGGAAGAGTGACCGGCTTGATATTGAGCGCCATGGTTGTAAACGGGCGCAACAACGGGCGCAACTGGAGCATCGATCTTCTTGCCTGGCTTGTAGACTTTGACGTAGACAGGATTGAGACTAAGGGGCGTTGGCACCTTGTTGATGACCTCTTGCTGGTAGATGACTGATGGCTTGATCTTGTAGATAACAGGGGCAGCCTTGACAACAGCTGGTGGCCCGCTTTGGATATGTGCTGGTGGTGCGCCGGGTTGTGTGACAATAATTGGTGGCAGAGGCTGTGTAGCAATAACCTGGTGATTGTTGTTGCCCGATGGCACCAGCAATGAACGGAAAAGACTCTGATCGACAACATTTGGTGCGACCACACTGATCTTGCCTTGACGAATGTTGGAGGCAAGGTTTGACTCAGCCAAGGATTCGGCAATGGCGTCAGAGTTCTTCAGATTCTGGTACGTAGGGTTATTGTTCAATGCCTGCAATTGTGCTTGCACATTACCCAAACGGGCAGCATCAGCTGGCGATGGTTGAACCTCAGCCGCAGCGGCAATCTGCTGGGCAGCACTTGCCGAGCCTCCAGCGCCAACGTTCACATACTCATCCAGACCAGCATTGCCAGAAGGCAAGTACCCGAGTGAACCGCCCACGGACTGAGCCGGACCATAACTGGCATGTACCGCAAACTACAAAATAAAAACCAAATAACATTTACCGTCAATTAAAATGAATAGAACTATGACACAGGCTTAGACATAAATCACTGTAAGAAACGTACCGGTGCCGCAACAATGCCGAAGACCATGTACCAGATATTGAATGTCATTTTCAGTTTGTCTGTGTGTCGACTTGAAATCTTTTACAACAGATTGCTGCTACACACTCCAATTAAAACTGCAAACATTCGAGTTCGTCTCGGTCTCTTTATAGCACATAACCCAATGAAGCTCTTTGATCGTATAAACGGTACGTGATCTTTGCGTACCGCCCATTCAATTTCCGATTTTAATTATTTGCATCTTGCAATCTTTTGTCTGCAATTTGACTTTTTTTGCTTCAATGTCTATCAGTGAATTTGTTCTTGTTTCAATGCTTAACCGTTTCTGTTTTCGGTTCATATTGCTGATGTAAAAAAGCATACCATTTTTATCGATCAAGCATGACCAACGACTACTTGTCATTAGTATTATTCTTGATTCTGTTGAAATTGTACACTGTTGCTTTATATGATTAAATGTACCATGTACTACCAACTAATTGTAACTGAAGTCAAACATTTGCCATAGTAGACGACCAATCCTGTCTATCTGTAAATCATTTTGTGATTTAGTAAATTATGAATATAACAAGCAAAATTCATCTTGGCAGAAAAATCAAATTAAGCCGTAAACATTTTCGTGCGAATATTTTATACAATTTTCGGTGTGAATGAAGTACAAAAGAATACATCAATGAACTAAACTCTTTAACGGCGAACAAGCACCATCCTTTAGCATAGTAAAAAACTGGTACAATGAATTTTTTCGGGGTTGCCAAATTCCGTGGAAATTTTAGCAAAGTTTTCTACATGGCAAAAAACAATATAATTAAAAAAAATGTTTTTATGTGTTAATTTCTCATTTTATATTAAAAAAAAAATTGTATAAAAATCTACTAAAATTAAACTGAGAATTTTGCAAAAGCTTAGAAGTACATATGGTATACATTTTATTATTATATTCCACGCTCGAAGATATTTTGCTTTGAGTCTCGATGTTGATGAATATCAAAATCCTTAAATGGCGCTTGGTAGGGCGACAGTCCTGACGACAGTCTAGCCTCATAGTTGGTCCCAGGCTTTCGTAGAATATACGATATCAACGCTTGCGAGCTAGCGTCTGTAGGTTTATTGAAAGCCGCATCCAATTCCGTAGGTTCGGAGGCGTATAAATTACTTAGACTGGGCTCTTCATAGGCATTGGGTGTTTGGTACGACGATGTCGGTATGTGTGCATTTTTCGTGTTTAACTTTGTTTCCGAAGTTTGTGTATCAAGTTTACTCTTGGCCGATTTAGCATACTCTCCCCGAGTAGACGTTTGTAGTGTGCTGGCTGATGCTTGGCTATTTTTGGCAACTTTCTTTTGTGAATTCGATACTTTGTTGCGCGGGCCATATTCCACCGGTATTGAGTTTTTGCTATTTTCTTGCAAATACTTGTGCGCAAATTTAACTGCACTGCCATCGATGGTGAAAAGGCTTTCAAAAGATTGTGGATTGTCAATGGGGTCATGTGGTTGTGTCTTTGACCAGAAATCTGTATTTGTCAAATTCTGCGCCGTTTCGGTTTGTGGCACAATTGAGTGGTTATTACTTATATCAGCGGTCGGTGCCATCGTTTCATTGTTTTTGTTTAAGATTTGTGCTGGATTATAATGTGAATTCGAAAAGTCTGAGCCGGGCAAATACTCGTGTAGCACCTCTTCACGATGCCCGTCTGGATTGGTACTATTATAGATCTCATTGTACTGTTCATTGCCACCAACTTGTAGATGTATAGCATTCTTGAAATCGTCACCTAAATGTTTCAACCAAAATTCGTCGTTGACCGAACCAATTGTATAGATCCGTGTGGTACGACCAGTTGTTTGATTGCCCGTTTTCGTGCCATGTGAGACGTCAATAATTTCGTATTTCTCCGTTTGTTCATTTTCGGTTGATGATATCTTCGAAGTGCCGTTCAGTACATTTATTTCGCCATGGCTATCGTTTGGTCGTTCAGTTGATGTCGTCGTTATTGCAGTTACATTTGAAATAGACTTCATAAATACAAGAATATACATATATAATTGCTTCAACCAAAAAAAAAAAAATAATACAAACTTTACCTTTGACTCAGCTGTTAATAGAAATGTTGAAGTAACAATAACACTGACTTGCAATAATTCATAGATGGCCCTCATGTCATTAATTAGTTGTCTTTGATTCACGTTATGACGGCGTAAGAGTTAACTTGATTACTTGCTTATTACAATAAAAATTCGTACAGTGCTAATTCATATGTACGTCTAACTGATCAGAAATGTTGCTTTGGTTTTGTCTTAAATATGTATGCAACACGAATGCACTTTTTTTGCTGCGTGCTGCTGTGTTCATTTTAAATGCGCGTCCGATAAACGTGATTTATTATCAGATTTCATTAGTTTTGCTTCTGGAAACAAGAAAAACCTTCAAAATTTTGCAAAAAAAACGCCAAAATTCCTAACCTTCAAAGTTTGGTTTCGTACGGTTATCAACAAACAATATTCGTTACTGCATGTGCATAAAAATTATGACTAAATATGTATATTAAACCCTTCGTACATATTCATACATTACTAGATCCCACATCTGTGATGTAATAATATCAATTACAGTTTCTCTATTGGCTTGATAAATACATACATATGTACATATGTCACGCAAAAAGAAGTGATTTAATTTTTTTTTGTTTATTAACAAGCATGAATGTGAAATTGAAAAAAAAAAAGAACTTGCTCGTTGTTGTAACCAATGTGACCTGCTTTACTGCCCTCAATAGCAGCATAGCGCGCAAAATTGCCGTACTCATCAATAACTGGAGTTGCAGCTGCAAGAAACAACGTGAAAAGACTCAATAAGCATTTTTTAAGGTGTATGGGCATGTGTGTGTGTATGTTTAAAAACGAAGTTTATTTAAATCTATATATATATATGTATGTATACAACTACAATTTATTAAACGTTACGATCTATATGTACATTCATACATATGTATATATATGCATATATGTATACGTGTGTATGTATTTAGGTAAGGGAGTGTTCCATTAAAAAAGCACCGGCAAAAAACTGGTAATTGACGATCTTGGTGACTGATGATAGTTGTCAGTTTCAATGTCGCCAATAGATCTGTAGCCAAATGGCAAAATATCATCTGCTGTTGGTATAAAGTCATTAAAATCTTCCGTATTCCATAGACTTAAGTGACCACTAAACAATTTCTTAAGAAAATCTTTGGTCTGCTTCTTCTGTATAGGTTCGGGATCCACAAGATCGCCACCAACGTGTGCTGTCGCTTCAATATAGCTCGGATGACGATAGACAATGTCTGCGATCATACGATCAAGCTGCTCATTCGATACGTGTTCAATGGGATACTGTGCGCCAGCATTGCGATATGCACCAAGAAGTGGTTCCAAATTAAAGCTATGTGCCAAATGTGCTGATTCTAAGTCGCCCGTAAATTTCAATGGTATACTGCTGATACCCAGTGGATCTGGCACTGAAGTTGTTGACAATAATTTTCGCAGTGGCGTATTGTCCGACAAAAATTTATAACTTTCGGCTGCCGGTTCAATTGTTTGAATATTCAGTAGTGGTCCATAATCAAAAGCATCAATGTTACGCTTATTGGTTATACTATTTTTTTCATAAAATTCCTCATGTTGTTGTTGTTGTTGATTACTTTTTTCGCTATTACTCAACGTCTTGTCATTGTCGGAACCGACGGTCGAACTTGTTGCTCTGTTTTGATCTGTACCGCTCGTTTTGCCATCACTCAAGTCATCGTCCAAACGACTGCAACCAAAGTAACACTGTCTCGGTTTGAAATTAGGCTGTAACGTCTCCGGCATGTACTGTATTATTTCCGGCACGGTGAAGTCAATGTTTTCGCGTTCACGCTCCAGTAGATCATACTCACCCTTTATGTCGCGTTTGACGAGCCGCCGGCTCGACGACCACATATCTATTGGGCTAAGCACCTTTTTAACTTTGCGTTTTGTTTTAGTGGCAAGTGGAACCGACGGCTGGACACGGTCTAGCTTTGATGTAAATGGTTTAAGATTGAAAATGCCATATTTATTGGCGGCTTGCAAATCTTTGTGATACAGCTTGACAAAGCGTGCTGGCCGATCGTTGCGTAACGGACGCTTTTGAAACAAAATATTGTGCAGCTCACGTTTGCGACGCGATATCGTATTAGCTCTGTTACCGCGCGCCTGTACGTATGCGATGGACGACGGCACTTGTGTTGATGGATAGGTATTGCATTGGCACTGGGGACGATTGCACTTACAAAGCTGATTTACATACCTATAATGCCCACAGCTACAAGGTGCTGGTGGTGACGACGTGCAATCTGAAAAAGTGAAAGAGTTGACTTTATCCGATTTGTTTAACATGACTAACATGTATTTGAACTCACCATTCTTATGCATAGTTATGCGATCAACCTTAGCGAATAAATTCAATTTTTTTTGCAAACGAATTTTTGGCGGTGGTGGCTCTTCGACAGTAAAGTCGAAACGATAGTTCATGTGAGACGATGGCGCCGGCGGCACTTCTACGCGATAATTGTACTCTTTGCCTATGCTTCTCGTTTGCAATGGCACAAAGGGTGCATTCATCTTATAGCTCAGTGCAGCAGGACATGGACAACCCTCGCCCGTGTAGACGACATTTATTGGTTTGGGCAGCGGAACGCTATCGACATTCAAAAACTGATTTTTGTTTTTTAAATAAAATTATTGAAACCTTTAATCGGTTTTATTTTAAGTCTATAATAACAGTATGCACTCACCAGAATTGAGATACAATTAACTAATAACAACACCCTGAATAACTTTAGCAACATTGCTTTTGAATCTTTAGAAACCGTGCTCAACTCGCTTAATGACTAGCCCCATAATTATTCGCCACTTTCTTTATATAATCGAAGCGAAAATTTTGCGCTTGCTGCAAAGTTGAACTTGAATATTATTTTTTTGCATTCTTTCGCGTTGACCTTTCCAAATTGTTTTTATTTTATGTATTCTGCAAAATTATTTTCTATCAAAAGTCAGGTACGACCCATAAATGATCTGTTGAAGCATGTCTGTATATGACAAGCTGTACATTTACGTTTTATCCAATAAGTAAAACATCAACCTAATGTTAAATATATATGTATGTACAAATGTTTGATTGTTATGAGCTTAATTAAATAATAAATAAGAATATAAATAATCTATGTATGTATATGTGCATGAATGTATTTTAATAGCAAGTTGATTTCGTCCTCTTTTTATTTTTGTATGGTACTATACTGCCGGGCCTAAAGGTACAGTCGACTGACAAACCGGACGAATGTTTATAGGCTGGCAGCGCGATAGCGGTTAACCGGCGGAATTTTGGATTTTTGAATTGTTCTGCTACGTAACCCAACTGTTTGTATGTCAATTGCGGTGAGACTTCTTCATCTTCAGTAACCTCATCTTCTTCAATATCATCAATGAACTCATCTTCTGGTGGTACATACACTGGTCGTTTTTTAAGTGTGATAACATCGCTTTTTAACTTATAGAGATTCTCCTCGGGTACCGAAGAAAAAAAGATTTTTTGCAGTGCATCAATCGGTTTCTGTACAAAACCATAGGCAAGCTTAGCCTCGGGCACGCCAATGGCCTTGCCCGCCTGTATGGCGAGACTGACACTAATTGGATCTGCTGGCGGCGAGTCATCTTTGGGCTTATGTCCCGTCATGTAGTTGTAGTTTAAGCTGTTAAGAAGTTAAAAATAGTTATCAAAGAAATACCAGTTGAACTATATGATAACACTTACTTATTGTACAGTGAACCGCTATCATAGCTAACAACTGCATTCGAACTGCATTCACATTGTGTTTTTGATGGTTTTGGCTGTTGTTTGTGCGAAAAGATCACATAGATTTTTGGTTAAATAATCTGTTTTGTAGTTGTATTAATGTAAATGAATACACACGTTCAATTGCTGATAAATCGTTTTGTTAATCACGATGCTAATGATGATGATGATGATGACGACGACAATGTTGTTATCAAATGTTTTGTTCGTTGTGAGTAACAGTACACGGCTTTGCTTTTTTGATAATAATTTGGATTGCGGAAATTATTCTCATTATCTACATGTGTATGTATGTGTGTTTCTACATGAATTTAATGATTTACATAAAAATTAATAACTGTATGTATGAGTTTGTCGTTACACGAAACGAAGCATCTGCATGTACCAGTTGCGCTGAATTAAATATGTATGTATGTATGTTTGTAGGTGCAAATGGGTATTATGTAGATTCGATTTAAGTACTAATTGGTGGCCAATTGTCATTGTCATTGTCCTCCATTAATCGTTGTAAACGTTCGCTCATGCGTTGTATGGCACTTTGCTTAGCATCAATCGAACGTTTCAGCATGCGACGTGTTAGCAAATTATTAAACATTACCAACCAATGGAACATTTCACGTACTTTACCGCAGGTCTTAGGCAATACAGCTGGTTCAATCAGCAGTTTGCTGCACCAACAATTGTCGCCAATTGGCGGCAACTCAAGTGACGGCTCAACGTACTTCGGTTTCGGACGAACGATCGTTGCGCCAGAGCATGGCAGACAGCCATCGGTGCCCGGCTCGTTGCAAATGCAACCGCTGTTAACCTAAAATGAAGCGTACAATTAATTATCATCGCTTTAAAGTTTATGTTTGTACATATCATATCGATTTCTACACACCATCAGCACTAACTGCAATAAAACATACGCTCTTGTCACAAATTTGATCAACAACGGTAACAGCATTCTAGAGTTTCCGAGTGACGATTTTACTTCCGAGATTTTATACACAAATACCCGCGTTGTCTTCTTCAAATAAAAATCACGTTTACTTTGGGGCGTCTACAGCCGCTTTAATTGGTTATGATCTTACAACTTGTCAGACCGTTGTACGTTTGAATCAGAACAATGGAAAGCGCCTCGCTTTATAACCGCAGTGCATTTGGTAGCGTTTATCTCTCGTTGGTCTGTCTGATCTTAACCATGTCTAAATTAACAAGAATAGAAAACTTTGTTTTTATTGTACATTTTAAAACCATCTAATATATGTGCAACTTCAACAGCTCAAGTACGCTTCGAAGTCTCATTGACAATTGTGATTTACCAGGTATTGAGTCATTGATGTTGTTTTTCTCCTATATTTCGTTGAAATTGTTTGTTGTTTATTTTTTGTTGCACTTTCTCTACCAACGTTTTTTTCTTTTTAGAATATAACATATGTAAATATGTAGATATGTATGTGAGATTGGGTGCGTGTCCAAAACGCTTTAAAAATCGTTCGGATTGTTATTATCAGTGTGATATGCACGCGTCTTTTAATTGTAAATTAATTAAAAAAACAATTGTAATCACATATTTATTTATGCTATTTAAATATGCATTCAAATAATTAAAAAATAAAATGTATTTCTACATGATATGGCTTCTAATAAGGGTCTTAAATGGTTTAGAGAAGATATCAATGTTCCGTTCTTCGTTTGGATAGCTTAGTGGACTCGACAATGCCAGCGGTATAAACAAACAACACCGACAAACCGGATTTCAGCGGAATTAACCTACAGAGAAACATGAACGAGTGGCGTGTAAATCGTTTGAAATTCTTTTCTTTTGTACAGTTGTATAATAAGTTCTATATTTTCCTACTATTGTGAAATATTTAAAACACAAAAAATATTCAAATCAGAACTCATTTTCAAATACTCAACTAGCTCTAAAGTTGGTACTTATCTTATACATACATACATATGTATATACATACATGTGTCCACTATATATACGCGATTAGCATTTTATAAAATGAGAGCAATCCATTTGTAAACGCTGCAAAATCAGCTCAACAACAAAAGCAAAACAAAAATCTTGACAGATTATCAATATTAGTCGCAGACGATGAAATCAAATTGATTTAAGCATCATACTTAAACTCTTGGCTTGACGACTAACCGTATCAATTAAAATACACGCGTTCAGAGCTAGCCTCAAACGGCAAGTGATAATAGAGTACTCAGTATAATCGTACAATTCTAAGTGACTGGTTCAGCAACACATCGAGATCCTCCCTTTAAAAAAAAATACGAGTTCATTGATTTTCATAAAAAAAAAAACAAAAAATAAGAAAAAATAAAGGAACAAATGGCATCAACAAAAATAAGTCTAAATAAGCGTACGTTTTATGTTTTAAGCGGCATCACGAATACGCTGGGTCGTTCGCTGGGTTATGAGTTATGTCGTCGCTTTCAACATGGCTCTGTTGCTTTATTAGTCGATGATTGCGAGGAGCAGCTACAAGCTTTGAAAAATGATCTACAACAACAACTTGCCGAAAATCAAATCAAGGTGTTAATCGCCACTGCCAATAAACGCCAACAGATCAATGTGGAGATCTACAAGCAACTATTGTCCACTGCTATGCAAAGCGCTGGTATATCTGGCGATGACTTGGCATATTTTGAAAGTGCCATTATCATCCATAATGAGGGAACAGCTGCAACTGATATGCTTTTGGAGCCGCAGGATCCACATCACTGGACTGCTTATGTACAACAGCATCTGCATGCACCAGTTGCACTGAATCAGGCGTTCCTTGGCTGTGAAGCGCTGGCTGGCATCACCCAGAAAATTGTTGTCAACGTTCGTTCGAGTTTGCAGGTTCAACCATTTGTGTACAGTCAATTGATGTGCTCGTGCAAGAAGGCTCGCGATATGTACTTCCACGTCATAGCCACAGAGAAGTGGGGACGAGATTTAGTTGTGCTCAACTATTCGCCAGGAATATTGGAATCACACGTTGCAGCATATGATTTAAACAAAAACATTATTGATTTGTCTGACTTAAATGTGGAAAGTAACTTACCACGAGTCAAGCCACTGCAATCAACGCTAGGACTCATCAGCCTACTGGAACAAATATCTCATGTCTCTGGTCATGATGTTGATTACTATGACACATATGTTTTATGAGTGGTACTGTTCAGATACCTTCACATTCTGTTGCACAGTGATGGTATTTACAGTACAAATCAATCTGACAGCAATGTACACGGATCTGATTTCAATATAAAATTAAAAGAATTAAAAAAAAGCATGAAAATTTGTTTGTTTGCCATTTTTTTTTTTTTTTTTTTTTTTTGAGGATTTTATTGCAACGCTGGAATATTATTGGGTTGGAATTTTATAGCAATATTGGGACAACTGCTAATGAATTTATATTAAGGTTAAATTAATAAAATTGAGGCTAAGGTGTAATGAAAAATATTGAATCAAGTTGTGGCAAGTTCTTCAATCTGGCAGACACACGTAATATTTTCTCCATAGGTCTATTTTTTTATTCACACAAGCTTTGATTCTTACTTTCGAAAGGAATTTGCGATTTACTTATCTATGGAGATACGCACATTTTTAAATTTAAATATTTGTTTGGCGCCAAAAAATCACGACACAGTGCTATGCAGTATAATTTACGTTGAAATTTTTTTTAACAAACAGTGTTATTAAACGCCAGAAAATATTATTAGGTGACCATTGCTTTTGTAATATCTTTGGTATAATTAAGTTATTGGAGTGTGAGTGAGACAGAAAGTTAGTTAGCTGGTTTTCAATTGCAATATTTATAGGTTTATAAGATACTTTTCCTTATTAGCTTTCCACTCCAAAAGACGATTTCAAATAGTATACGCACTTTCAAATACCATATGCTCTTGGGGGAGCCACCCACATTGACCTAGCCCAACTGCCAGTCCGCCTCGTAGCGACATTGAGATAACCAGTATTTTTAGCTGTCTTCTTCTTCCACGTAAATACCGACGCCAGTGTACCATTTCGACGCACAAGTGGGTCTTTCGCTGACGCCGTTTCGTTTGCCAACAACAATTTAGCTGACATGCGTTGGTTGACTGTTGTATGTTGCTTCGGGAACTATGTAACATAGGCGTACATCGTCCAGTCCAAGCAAGCGTCATAAACAACAACACCAGAAGAGCGGTAGCAAAAGAGAGGTAGGAATTGCGTATCCGAATAAGAAGAAGACTGTAGTTCAAAACAAATGCGGAAGTTTATTTTCTGCCAGAGACACTTTGCAATACGGGCGCATTATTTGGCCCCTTGCACAACCCTGCTTCTATGCAGAACACTTAGTTCTCAAAATGTAGAACTGCCAAATAATAATGATACATTTAGTGCTCGATATTGCCTAAATTTAGTAGAGTAAGTTTTTTGATCATTCACCAACCTTATTGCTTTATTATTACACAATTTGTTTGAAGAAAGCATGACCATGAGAACTACCTGAGCACTCTTTTGTTGGGAAAGGACTTGCGCCGTCAAGCGTTTGCCCTTCGTGCCTTTAACGTTGAGGTCTCTAGATGTAACAGTAACGTAAGTAAAACTCGAACTTTATTTTATAGAGTCAACCAATATCGCTCGTTAAGAGAAGAAGTCATTTCGTACATTTATTCACAATCATATTTACTGCTCCTTCATGAGATGGGGGAAAACATTTGTGGTACGCTCAATTTCCATATGTCTACAGCTTCTGATGTTCCAGCCTTTCAAAATTGGGTCGGAAGAAGTGGACGTTGCATAAATCCAACCAGTCTTTGCCATACCTCACGAGGTTACCCTCCAAAGTTAAAGTTACTAGTTTTTATAGTTTCCGAGAGCCATTGACGAATAAGGACGGACAGACGCATTGATAAATCAATTTCTCTTGTCTTCCTGATCATTCCTATGCGTACTTTATGGGGTGTCACTCCTCTCCTTCTATGCGTTAGACTATTTGTCACCTTTTAAATTTATTTTCAACATTTATTTGGAATCTTATAGGTCAGTGAAGAGCATATTGGAAGAATGCGCTTAAAATTTTGGTATGATTCCATTGATAAATGTTTTGACTCTACACAATCTTCGTATGTGAAAGATCAGCCAGTGTTAAGCGAATTAAGACGGACTATTGGGGCAAAAAATTTAACAAAATTATATTTAAAACGACTTGTGTCAGCCCGCGGAGAAACATTAAATAAATCGTTTCAAACATTATCCCAACTGGAGGAATATGCTGACAAAACGTACGCTTCACTGCTTCACTTGCTTGTAGAACTGTGTGATGTGCGTGATATACAAGTGGATCACGCCGCTTCACATTTGGGAAAAGCACAGGGAATTGCGACAATGTTACGTTCCATACCATATACAGGACGCCGTCAAACAATTAGTATACCTCTTGATGTACTTGTACGTCATGGAGTTAGTCAAGAACGGGTAATACGCAGTGCTCCTGATGACAAAGGCGTCGAAGAGTGCGTTTTTGAGGTAGCCAGTGCTGCGAATCAACATCTTGAAATGGCTCGCCAGTTGACTGAAAAGGTGCCGAAATACGTGCGAAAACTATTTTTACCAGCTATTGCAATAGAACGCTATTTGGAACGTCTTCGTAAAGCTAATTTCCAGTAAGTGCTCATGCTTATCGTTCTCTCTCATATTGTATAATTTGAAAAATAATATTATTCACTTAGATTGACACATCCGACCTGTATTCAACGAGATTATTTATTACCGCTCGCACTGTACAAAAATTCGATACTCTGTAAATATTAGTAGTGAACGATCGGATTTGGATATAACTCTTCACATCCTTCCAATAAGTATTGGGATAGTTCTATAATAACATGATCGTAAGCCTTTTAAGACCTCCTTGACGAGTTCTTATTAATATTCTAGTGTAAAATAATATTTTTAGAACATACTCTTTTGTTTAAACGTTTTTTTTTTTTTTTCACTATAATTATTTGAGTGGTTTTAATAAACTGCAGCCCTGTGTGAAAGTTCAGTTCTAGCATCGTTTCGTAACATCGGCAACCTACGATTCGATAACTCTTGTTTCGAATTTCAAATTGTATGTGGTTGTAGCATAAGGCACAGTAATTTCTGCTAGCATTACTAAAATATGTAACTGTGTTAAAAGAAGGGATTAAACTTGCCAAACAAATATATATACATGTATATATTTTGTATAAAGCGGTCAGAATAAAGTGAGATTTAAGAAAAAAAAGTTATAATGATATAAAAACGAAAGTTTTTAATTTGTTGAAAGAAATAATTTATACTAAACTTTTTATAGAGTGGTAAGTATAAATTGAAATGAAAAAAACAACAATTTGCTGTGAAATAAACGAACGTACCAAAAATAACAGTTCTTTCTCGCATACAAGGCGTACGGGTGCATATATTTGTTAATTGCAATAACACTAAGATGATTTAACACGCACACAGATGCAGACAGAATTGAAAACCGCTATATAATGATAAAGGCAAGCTTAGACAGAATTTTACCAACAACGTCCTTATGTATTCTACCAAGTGATTTTGCACTTTGAGATGTAGAAACACATCAATAAAGAATTTTAAATTGTTAATTAGCGCTTCTGTCATGGTATATTCGCATACTCGAAAATAAAAATAAAAAAAAAATTGAAAACTGATTCAAAAATTGGATATCGTATCACGTAACCTTAAAAACGCTGAGTGATATTATTTAACGGGAGAATTAATTATACTATTTTCTGGCATGTACACAAATAAAATGAAAATTTTTGAGATTACTACTACTACAACAAGTGGCAACATAGCAACGGGAGTATCAACCGCAAAGGAGCAGCCACAAGAGCAACAGTTACCGGAACGGACTCTTCGAAATTCAAGA
The DNA here is from genome assembly GCA_034638295.1 of Phortica okadai. Lineage (NCBI taxonomy): Eukaryota > Metazoa > Arthropoda > Insecta > Diptera > Drosophilidae > Phortica > Phortica okadai. The sequence goes on along the minus strand of CM067848.1, from coordinate 53,529,318 downwards.
TCATGTCCCGAAAATTCGTCAACGCCCATAATTACTGTCCCAAATATACAATCTCAACCACAGATAGAAACGAGCTTAGTGCACAAATTTAAATATTTAAACAAAAGCAATAATAAACGTAATAATAATCACGAAAACTTGAGTAGTGCGAGTGGTAGTTTGGTCGAAAATAATCAAAGTGAAAATAAGTATTGTAAGCGACAATCACAGCAAGCACATTTTGGCAACATTATGCACCGAAAGAAATGGAACAATTTGCAACAACAGCATAATCAGTATGAAACTCATTCCCAACCACAACAGCAAGTATTGCATTCGCCAAAAAAACAAAATAACAACAACAATGCTGTTAAAAATCAAAACTTGATTACAAGTTCATCCCCTATCCCTACCACTCAAAATTCAATTCGTTTTACAAACACATCCAGTGATACACTGATAGATAATAAGACTAACGGCAGAGCCCATCGAAAGGTCAATGTAACTTTCAAAAATATAAGTAAGGATAACACTTTGTCTTGTCCACCTTCGGAAAATCAGACAAGCAACTACTCGTGTATGTTTAGCTCCACAGAGTCACTGGAGACCAGTAGACAAACTTCTGAACAAAAGGCACCACTAAAGCAAGAAAAAAATGTTTCCTTTCAAACATTAAAAGTTGACAATGGAGTGCAAAAGTCAAACAATACGCCAAAAGCAACGAGAAATGCCAATGTGGGCGTTTCTGGGGCAACATCATCAGCCAGTACTATTAAATCACACAGAGTGTTCGGTTCTTTAAAGAAGAAGTCATTTTGGCGCAATTGCCAAACTCAGAGCCCTAGGCAACATAGGTCGCCAAGAACAGGATTCGAGGTAATGTTGTGTGTGTTTAATAACTGCTCATGTAGAAAATAAAGTTTTTTCTAATAGCATAAAAAGTCAATACCCGAACACTCGATGATCAAGATATTGAGGCCGGTGCTACCTTGCAGTTTAACTGCGAGTAAAGAAAATCTCAACACGTTAGCTTCAAGCGAAGTTAATGAGACGTCAAAATCGCCAATAGGCACACAATTATCGAAAGGACAGATCAGGGACGAAAGCAGTCCAAGTGGGCAACCGGACAACAATAATCCCTACATTAATGAAGGCCGAGGGTGGCCCTTTGCAAAGAACACTAGTAGAGAGCAACATAATAACTATCAGCAGCACTATTACCCCCACCCGCAGCAGCTGACTATCGCATCTTTTTTACAAAAAGATCTACTGGTTGGCAAGACAAATTCAGAAAACGGTCGTAATGACGATCAGCAATTTTCATCTGGTCAGCACCAACATGGTTTTTTAGGCTATCAGCAGCCCCGCTGTCAAGGCCGTTTAAATGACCGAAATGGAAATATGCATGGATTTTCACAACAACAACATCAGCACATTATTTATCCGTATCACATGTCGCAGCAACATCAGCAATACATTAGACGTAACAAACACAATGCTGGCAAAAAATCAAATCATAATTTTATACCGAATGTGGCTAACACAAATGTACCGCCGCCTTCTATCACGTCGATATCTTCTTCATCTTCAAGTGTTTGCTCCTCCTCTGCATCGATAGCATCCTCAAATCTACAACGGCCCCAACTGCAACCGCCAAATCAAATGGGTGGAATTGAATCAAATTATTTAAACAATTATAATTCGGCACATCGGGGCTTAAATCCGAATAATAATAATTACTTTTATCAGCATAATTTCAATGGCAGTCATCACGGGGCATTGCAGTATTCGGGTGCTACAACACCAACTACTCCACATCATCAAAATTTCTACAATTTAACGTATGTGAATATGGACCCTCTAGATAACAAAGTCTCTACCTTAGCGACATACGTATCGTCACCTATGTCATCATCATCAGCATCCTCGTATGTCTCAGGTAATTCCACTAACAGAAACAGTCGTCCTCCATCAAATATCGAAAATGGGTCCTGTGTGATGCCATTGCCATCGAAAAATCAATGCTTTACAAAGCAAGACAATAAGCACGTAAGACTGTTTCCCTCGCCAACATCAATCAACTCACCCGCGCTGCAAGGGTCAGTACCGCCTCTTCCTTCAACAAATATAATATCCTGTTCACAGTTAGACGAGGCAATAACTTCAGCTGCTGCCGCTAGTAATGATTTTTCCACATCTTTAAGCTCGGCCACAGCACCCATTAACATTGACTTGTCTGAGTTACAGTCAACACGACAGGTGCACATGGTTCAGGGTCCATCGATACCTCCAATTACGATGCTCCGTGTTCCGCAGCATTCTTTTTCTCAGCATGGAAGCCTTCCATCATCACCACACGATGACCCACCTCCTACACCACAGCAGTCTAACCAACAGGAGGCTCAGAACGACCTTCTGATCTTGGCCATTGAAGAAAATATTAGTTGGAATCACTCTCCAACTTCGCCATGCTTTCAGCAGCCTCCATCAAGTTATTCTTTTCATAATTCACCTCACGTTAATCAATTTAACGGTGCTCAACGTTCCTCAACATCAGGGGGTCCTTGGAATAACCGAAGGTACTTTAGTCATCCGTATATTTTCGACAGCTTTTAAAAGCAAAAATAAATATTTTACTTTTTTAATTTAGGGTTACTGATGTGCAACATCCGAATCTATATGGATCATATCCACAGCAACAGGAAGTATCACAACGCACTTCTCGTCAACCACACTTGCACGTTCCGTCGACTATAATGATGCCTCAGCAGTTCCATGCTTCAATACGTTGCTGTCCAGCTGCTGCAGCCTCAATGAATGTTCCGCCATTTGAATTGTTAACACCGGCAGATCGGTTTCTTGCGCGCGCTAGGAATATTGAGGCCAAGGAACCGCCCTCTAATTTCATTCAGCAGTGTAAATATGATCGGTTGTCCCAGGATATATGGAAACAGTTCACGACAGCGCAGCAAACACAAAATACATTCGTGATAAAGATGCGTCTGTGGCGATTTTTGTATCTGGTGATAAAGGTAAAATTCGCTTAAAGTTATACTCCCAAACTTTACTATAAATTTATTCCTTATATTTAGCAAACATATCCTCGTTATGGACTGTATTTAGTCGGATCAACAATGACAGGACTTGGCACAAACAGCTCCGACATTGATTTATGTTTGGTGTCCAAAAGTTTACATAACGGTGATCAGCGTTCTGAAGCGCTCTATGTTTTGGAAGTATTAAATGAGTGCCTACAGAATTGTGGTAATTCATTTACAAAATTTATATCTTAACATAGGAAATCTTATGTTTACTAGAATCAATGATTAAGCTAAGAGCCACTGTATATAGAGCCGGTTCTCTGTAAACCGGAATTCTAACAGAATCATACTAGGGTCCGTAAATTTCCTAATATTCACCCCCTATTTGGCCGATTGAGTAATCTAAACATTGAGTAAAAAACGAATCCCCATTTTTTGGGTTCTTCCGTCTTGATGAGATGTTGAAGAACCCCACCCTTGCACAACCCTGTATATCATATGAGATATGGCTTAAAGTGCTGAAAAAAATTGTAAATTAATGGACTAAAAAGTTCACATGAGACTTTCGATGAACCCCCTCCGCCTTGATGAGACTTTGTTGGACCCCCTTCCTAATTTTATATTCGTAATTTATAGATGTCCCGTCATGTGCGCCAATTTCGACTCACAAGTGTCTCTTTTACTGACACCGTGTCGTAGAGCTTGAAACGAAAAGTGTTGCGTAAAAAAACCCCCTTCAAAAATGATTTACTATGTCGTATGAAATCTAGCACTTTGCAGCACTTTTCAGAAAAATAAACAGCAGCGTCCTGAATTCATCAACATAACACGGTTTTGCGTGTTGGTGCTCTGCATTTAGACCTTTTTTGGTCTCTATTTCTGTTTGGAAAACTGCAGTTCGCAAAACTCTTTAAAGGAGGCACTATCACTCATGATAAAATAGTCAAGCTCAGAAGGAAGGAAGCTTTCTGCGAACTTCTCAGTTCGGCTTGTTCCGGCAACAGTCTCAAAGAAAATGGCGATGGCGTCGCTTTTATAGCCACGCGCGTCGCCAGCTTTTCTTTTAGACCCTGACACTAAGTCACTAACATAGTAGCTTTCCAAGAGTATTTTACAAATGTTCACGTTCTCATTTTCTCTAAACACGTGTCAGTGAGGTGTAACTATTGTGCATCAGGCGAGTTCTATAGCTTTCAATTAATCGAAGCACGCGTTCCTATTCTACGTTTCAAAGACGCAATTCATAACATTGAGGTGGATTTGAATTTTAACAATAGCGTGGGCATTAAAAACACTCATTTGCTGCGATTATATTCTCAACGTAAGTACTTGTTATACTTGAAATGATATTAATGTACGTATAGTTATTTACTAACAATTGCCTTAATATATTTTAATATAGTCGACTGGAGAACAAGACCTCTTGTATTGGTTGTTAAACTTTGGGCGCAATATCACGACATTAATGATGCTAAGAAATCGACGATTTCAAGTTACTCACTCGTTCTAATGGTTATACACTTTTTGCAATATGGATGCCATCCATATGTGTTGCCGTGTTTGCATACGCTACATCCTAATAAATTTCACTCGCATCCGAATGAATACAGCCATCTGGACCTTAACGAAGTTATAGATCCATATGAGACTAAAAACCAACAACCCCTTGGCAAACTATTTGTGGAATTCTTGAAGTACTATAGTTGTTTCGAGTGAGTAATTTAATACAAATTATAAAACAATTAAAAAATGAATTATAAATTTGTATGTTTTCTTAGTTTTCGTAATAATGCAATATCAGTACGCACTGGCGGCCTCTTGTCTGTTAACGAGTGTCGTGTTGCCAAATCACATAAAAACGACATTCATCAATGGAAAGAATTGAATATCGAAGGTAATGTATTGAATATATTGGTACATACAAGATGAAATAATAGTAAATTCATTACGCAGAGCCATTTGATCTTTCTAACACGGCGCGTTCGGTTTACGATCCTGAGACATTTAAACGTGTTAAAGAAGTTTTCAATGCTTCATGGCATTTGCTAGAGGATACACTCGATTTAAGCTCCATATTTTCACCGATACTTACGCTACCGTCTGTGAGGATCATAACACAAGGTAGTATGCATTTGCGAAACAGGATCGCCTTAGTTTCCAATACTACTTGTTTAGTTTATGTATGTCTCTAAATTGACACAGGTTAGTTTATGTACGTTTGTAGATTACATAAGTCATATACTTCATTGTTACACTACATCCAGCCATTACCTGTGTTAGTGTTTGTTTAAATTTATTTTTATACATCGTAGAATTCAGTTAAAATCCAAATCGATTATGGCATGAAGTGAAAAAAATTTAAACTTTTTTTCTATATGTGTTGCTCCGATAAACTGTTTCTGCAGTTTACTACATAAGACTTAAATCATCCACTTCTGAAATTGCAGAAAACGAATACTTTAAGACAAAAAAATCTTATTCCACTTCAAAATCGCGTGCAGACGCATTTTTTCTTTTTATTTCTTTTTTATTTAAAACTAGTTGTTAGTGATAGCGACTCGCTTTCTCTAGCTCTGGCAAAAATCTAAATATGATATTAACTCTGATTATATTTTTGATACCTGCTAACTAAAAATCATTTATTCTGATAAACTACTTCAGTCTCATGTTCAATCGAACTCGAACAACCTTCTGACATTTAAAATGTCGGTTTGAGCTTAAAGTTTCTAGTAGAAACGAAAAACATAAAATGTTATTCCACTTCTGAAATTGCAGAAAGCGAATAATTTAAGACAAGAAAGTCTTATTCCACTTCAAAGGCGCGTGCAGACGCATTTTTTCTTTTTATTTCTTTTTTATTTGAGCCTAGTTGTTAGTGATAGCAACTCGCTTTCTCTAGCACTGGCAAAAATCCAAATATGGTATTATTACTAACTCTGATTATATTTCTGACACCTGCTAATTAAAAATCTCTAATTCTGATAAACTAATTCAGTCTCTCATGTTCAGTCGAACTCGAACAACTTTTTGACATTTAAAATGAGGGTTTGAGCTTAAAGTTTCTAATAGAAACGAAAAACATAAAATGTTATTCCACTTCGGAAATTGCAAAAAGCGAATAATTTAAGACAAGAAAATCTTATTCCACTTCAAAATCGCGTGCAGACGCATTTTTTCTTTTTATTTCTTTTTTATTTGAGTCTGATTGTTGGTGCTTATAATTTCTTTTCGAACGTTATAGTCGAGAAGAAATAATGTTCCAACAAATCTAGACCAAAAAGTCTGATAAACATAAAATTAACTCTGATAAACATAAAATTAACTCTGATAAACATAAAGTAAACTCTGATAAACTTGTCTCATAATTGATCAAATTTTATAAATAGAATCCTTTTGTTGTTGTAAGAATATTTGAAGTCCTTTTCAATGTGATTGGTGGCACTATAAAAAAAAAAAAAAATTAAATAAGATGAATGTTTTATGTTGTATAATGTAGAAGTCATAGAAATTATTGATCGCTACATTTCTCTTTGCAGAATGAATTGCCACAAATAAATATATGTATATGTTGGACAACAAAAACAAAATTGTCTTGATTATAATAATTCTATACGTTTAATGTGTAAATCAATTCATAAGCTAAACAAAAAAAACTGTAAGTTCAACTTAAGTTTGTGCACATATAATGTTTTTTTTTTTTTTTTTTTTTTTTAATCAAAATCATAATTTTCATGCACAATCTTATGTTGAATAAATTACATAGATTTTTCCAATTTTGTAAAGTTCATAAGTAACTCGAAAACATATTTAAAAGAATTTCTTAATCTTATATCTGAAGCAAAAAGTAAATGAATAACCTCTATTTAAAGTCCGTCAGTGTTTAAACGTCAGTTTGAGTTTAAGATTCAATCTGAAATCGTATTTCTAACCATGTTTGTTTTTGTATTATTTACTTTAATTGCATTTCTCATGTCAACTTAAAATGTTAAAAAAATATAAAAATCAAAATAAAAATACATAAAGGATGGCACACAAACATTTTGCATTTAATCATTTTAAATGTGGTATGGGACGTCCATAAATTACGTGAGATAAAATTAGGGAAGGGGGTTCATCGGACATCTCAGGTGTTTTTTTTAGTTCACTTGTTTACCATTTTTTTCAAAAATTTAAGCAAAAAAAAAAAAATTTTTTTATAACATTTTTAGCAAAATCTCATGTGAGATTCAGAGGGCGGGGCTTATCTCACTAAATCTCATCAAGAGGGGGAGGGGTCTAAATTTTCTGATGAAAAAACAAATGTTGCATATCCGTATAGAGGTAAAGTGTATAATTTTGACATGGCAAAACTATTCAATAGTGTTGAAAGACATTGGAAAATTACTGATTTGGCAACACTGAAACACAACAGCAAGATTCCTCGGTTAAAAAAAACTTCGGCCGATGACGACTGATTGAGTTTCACAACAAAAAAAAAAAAATAAACAAAACAAGTTCTTAAAATGTCAGATAAATCGGGATTACTTGGGAGTAGCGCTATAGTCAAAGCAAAATCACGGAGTCAACAAGTGATTGAATTTAAAAAGCCATTGATAGTTGCACCGCGTAAATCTAAACCAAAAATACTGACAGAAGAAAAATACATAGAGGAGTTGTCAAACATCATACAACGAGATTTTTTTCCTGACCTAGACAAATTACTGGCACAAAATGAGTACCTTGATGCAGAGACGCAAAAGGATTACGGCCTTATGGCTGAAATCCGCGCAAGATACACTGATCGCACAACCGAAACCAAAGCTAAAAATAATGGTGAGTTTGTAGTGTAAGAGAAATAGATCTCTAAATTGATTATATTTGTATTTTTTGTAGCGGCAATGTCCCCTGCCACATTTGAGACTCCTGTTAATACATGCAACAGTACACCACGTCCTGGAGCGGAAGAAACACCGGCATCAACATCATCTAAAAGCAGCCGAATAAATAAAGTACGTGGTGGCAGCACATCTTCCATATCTGAGAGACTCTCATTAGACTCGTTTTTACAATGTTATACAAGCGAAGACAATCAAAGTTTTCAAGAAATTGTAGAGGCTGCTGAGGAAAAATTACGTCAAAAATTCGCCGTGTTTTACAATCACGAAACACTTTCAGCAAATCAGTTAGAACAAGCTTTAGTATTACCTAGCATCGAACAGCAATTCGATAAGCCAGATCCAATGCGTAAAATTGAGACATGGAAATACACAAATATGAATTCTATTATGTATGTACCCGACGGTGTGGAAATGACTGCAGATGAGCGTTTAAAGTCTGTTGAGCGCAGGCGAATTATTAAGCACAGCGCGACTCGTCTTAACCAAGAGCTGTTATTTGATGCCGAAAAAAGATCGACTAAAACAGAAGATTCAACACAAGACGCAGAACCTAAAATAAAAAATTATGAATTACTTCCTTCCCCGTCACCGAGACCTGGCGACGCGTTTTCTCCCATAATGACTTGGGGCGAGATTGAAGGCACACCATTTCGTATTGACGGTTCTGACACTCCTATACGCGCGCAGTGTGGTCCTTCATTTAAAATTAATATGAGCTCGCGACGAGAAACAATTGCAATCGCTTTAGCAGACAAAGTTGGAATCAAAATGCGTGCACAGAAACAGCAAGCATTAAATGCCGCAAGAAAGAACATTGGATCGCCATTTATACGCTCAAATATCGAGCGATTAGCTCACATGTCACCGGCTGCACAACGATTAGCTACGGTGAAATTGGGACTTTGTGGCACAACACCCTCGCCTCTACATTGTCATATTAAAGATCAAAAGAGATCATTGCTATCGGTTAGAACTCATTCAAGTGGAGCCAGCGGCAAAAACAGAAGTCGTACAATAACTCCAGTGAGAATCCAAACGCCAAAAGCAGTAAATATGACAAAAACGATTGATACAGGCTCAACACTTACCGACGACTTGCTTGAGATACCAATAAAGAGACGTAAAGCAGCTGATTTCTTTTAAAATAAGTCATCCTAAATCGAGTGAAAAATTCCTTATTTTTTAAGTATTCTTAAATAAACTAAATGTACATACATAAACATTTATTGTATTTATTTAACTTTGAGCCTGGAACTTCTATATATACAATAGAAACCTATTCAACATTCCTCTTAATCCCAATAGTCAATGTGGTCGCCCGATTTGAACTTTTGTGCTTCGAGCACCTCGATCAACTTGCTAGCTGTCTGTACCGTAGTAAGCATCGATTTAGACTCGCGTTGCTGCTGAAAAAATGCAGCCAACTCCGGATTGTTCGTTTGTTTTTGTACGACCAACGACATCTGTGTATCAATAACTCCGGGCGCATAATTCAAAACAAGTGTTTTTTCCGCTGGTTCTTCGACAGCCAACACCCGAAAGTACATATCACGAGCCGCCTTTGAGGTACAGTAATAGGTCATCGAGGCGAATGGTTCAACAGCACACTTTGTGCTAAGATTAATAACTATCTTTGGAACCTCAGCGAAAATGCGCATGAATTCACAATTTAATGCAATCGCTGAGAAGAGATTTATATGAAAGTACTCGCTCCAAACGGCAGTGTTGGACGCGTCACGGGCATATTGTGATAAATCTCCGACTGTGCCAGCATTGTGAATAATTATGCACCGTTCAAAGTCACTTGGTTGGTGCCTTTTTAGTGAATCTATTATGATTTGATTAAAATCATTTGCTTTTGCGGAAGCTAATTCTAATGAGAATGTATATACAGTTGGTGCCTCTGAAGCATCCTTAAGGATAATGGCTTTGGTCGTTTCCAAATCTGCTTGATTACGACCCATGAGCACCACAACTGAATTTAAAGTACGTATTTTTTGTGAAATTTGTATCGCCATCGTCTGGCCAATACCACGAGATGCACCAGTTACTAAAAGGTAGGTTGGTTTTTTTAAATCCATGTTAATCACAAAGGTTGTAATTTTAAACTTATACTTTCTTAAACTTTAATTTTTATCTTTTTAGCTTAGTCGTCGATTTGAAAGTAATGAGACATGCGCTTACAGTGGCCCTCAGCTTAACTCAACTAGTTTTACTTTTACTTTAGGCTTTACTTCTTAATTAAATTAATATTAATAGCGTGTCAAAGCAGGTTCACAGTATAGTATTTTAAAATCAGACCTTCGTACTCATATGGAGTTTGTCACGCTGAATATGAATCTGTAGTTAGTTTGGCTCATATACTCACAAAATTTCGAGTAAATTGCGAAAATCGTAGTGTTACCAACTGTTGATTGAATTAAGTTTGGAACTACTGTACGCGGTTAGCTTTCATTAACTGGCTCAACAGGTTTTGAATAACAAAGGGGACGTCCATAAATTACGTGAGATTTTTTTCTTGAAATTTAAACCCCTTCCCCTCTTGGTGAGATATTGACGAACCTTTCAACCTTCTAACACAAACTATAACATCTAGAGACTTTTAATTTGGAGGGTAGACTCGTAATGTTCAGCAGCCGGTCAAGTTTGAACGGTTTTGAGCCACGCCTACTCCTTCCCGCCCACTTTCGTATAAGGCTGTGACTCATAAACCAGAAGCAATTGACCTTCAAAACTTCATACAACAATTTTAGCGCCTCCCCTAGTTACCTCTTAAAAAGTGATGCAGGGTATTATATTGTCGAGTATAGTCGACTTTTTATATTTCATATAAATGAATATATGAACTTTATATTTATTAATAATATTTTCTATATGTACATACATAAATGTATACAAAATATAATTCGAATAATTTTTGTAATCCAAATTTCGTACTTTCAATAATTGTCGAAACCACTTCCCTCTGTTTAGTGAGTTTGTAAGTGATTTGTCATAAGAGCAACTTGTGTGCATATTGAATAAAGTGCAAAATTTTGTATTTGCGAGTTCAGCAGTGTTCAGGTAGCCAATTGCTTAATGGTTTACAAGAACAATTTACCGAGCTCATCCACCCATAGGTGTGTTGCAATCCATTGAGTTTGTTATGCGACCTATACGCCGGTTTGGTCTAAGACCGCCACCTCCTCCTCCTCCTCCACCACCTCCTCCACCACCGCCGCCGCCACCTCCCCAACCGCCATTATATCTCCTATTACGATCCGTTCGAGAATCGTTGCTTCGGAATGGTGCCAACAATGTCTGGAAACTATAAAAAAATGTTAATTTTCGACCTGAGACGATATTTAGTTTTATAAGCTACTTACAATTTTACAACTATAAACCAAAAACCAGTAAAAAGTCCTATAAAACGGTTAAGGTCCCAAGGACGACGTTCACACACACGACCATCTGTAAATATAGTCAACAGAAGTAAGATTTGACCCGTGTTTAATGAAAATTTCCAATATAATTTAAATTTATACAAAACATTGTTGTATTTTAATTTATATACTTTTTTTAAGTACACACTTTAAAAGAATTTCTCAAGAAATCACTTACTTCGGTCTATGTAAACCATATTTATCAAATTTAATGTTTATTTTGGTTAGATGGGCATGACGTGTCTTTAGTAAAGAGTGTTGTTAAATATACAACCAATAATAGGATAATTAAGCACATACTGCCCGTCTCCAGTGTTTTGGGTACGGTTGTATAGCGTCTTTTCCACTCAGTGATGCCTTTTAGATTGAGTTAAACATGGTTATATAATTTTAGCATAATTATGTGTCCGACTCTTTCTATATTTACTTATTTGTCTTTTTAAAAATGTTGATCTTTTCTGCCCAAATTTTTTTTTTTTGTTACAACTTTGTCTATGAAGAAGTAGCAGCACTTCTCGCTGAACCAAAACAAATCGTTTTCCAGTACTCAATTCGAACAGCTGTCAATTTTACCCGTTTAACAATTTAACTAAATTAACCCGTCAATTAGGAAAAAGTGAGTTAATTCAGGAATAGTTCGAAAACTCAGTGGAATTAATCATGTATTCTGAGCCGTGTAGTGTAGCCGATGTTATTTGAATATTAAGAAGTTAACGACACGTGCATGTAAAAATCGCCAGTCAGATTGAGGATACTTTGGTCTACGATTGTTGGTTTCTTTTTGGTTCTTCACAAATGTTGGAATAAGTTAATCTGCCATCTAAGAAAATTATTTATAATCGAAAAATATAACCTGTGATCCCGCCGATAAATATTTGGCTGACCAAAAGAATGTGAGTTTTATTGCTAAGCTAAGCTTTCCTTACTTCAAATTTGTCATCCATTGACCTAATAAATCTTTTACCCCCTTTGCAGGATCTTAAAGTTTCAAAGTATTATACGAAGGCCTTTTAGTTTCATAAAATCAACTGTGGGGATTAGTGGGTATTTTGACATATTACCAAAGGATCCAGATTAAATGGATTCCTTGTGTGGTTTGTACAATGATAATTGTCAATCGAGTCATGTCTATGTATTCTTTATGAAGTCTAAATCAAATTCCTCCTTATGTTACATCTACACACCTAAATTTGTTTAAAAAATGTATTAATAGTGAATAGATGTTAAATTGGACATTGTCCTATCAATAATAGGAAAACTAGAGTGATACCACGTCTTTATAATTGAGCTTAAATATCCTATAGATACAGTCAGTCAACTCTCCTTTAATTGGTTTTATCAAATCCATTTATAAAATGGAAATTCTCACAATACTGCTACATACATATATAAGTAAGTTGCAGCATGTGGGACTTAAATAATCAACCAAAACTTATCTGAGAAACGTTAATTATTTTTGGCTATCATAATCAAATTCATACCAACTGCTCTACCTCTTGTTGTTGGAGCTCACTGATTACCATTGCTGCTGATTGGCCACTGAGTTGTACCGTTGATAAATTAGCTTTCTAAATAACAGTAGTCAGAGGGCAGCGTATGTGTGTTCACACTTTTTCGTCAACCTTATAAATATTTAAATTTAATAGGTTTTTTTAAAATTTTTTTTTTTGACTTGCCGAAGCACTTTTATTACTTTTAAATGATTATTTTTTTGCCTCTGACGTCATCGTTCAAATTATTCTTGGATAAATTTTTGCATAATTTAAGAAGATAAAATGGTTCAACAATTGTTTCAATCGACCAAAGGCTTGCGCAAACTTCATTAAGAATAAAAAAAATATCCTTGATTTTGATCGTTGTACATTTCGTTCAGGCAAATATATTTCGGGCTATAAGTGCGTGCATAGATTTGTGTTTGGTGAAGCGTGTGCTTTCGTAGCGTTTGATTAAACTTTTGTATGCGCACATGTGCGCTACTTTAAATTACCTTGCATACAGCAATGTTTTAATGACTCATTTTAAATTCCAAACTAGCTGCTATACAATTTCTGTAGAATATTATGCAAATAGATATGTTCATATATACCGAAGCTGCAGTCCAATTTGACGAAAATGTATTCAGCGGGTAATTAAAATATATTATAAATTAATAAAATCACACATGAAGATCATCTTAGATGCATAATACAATATTTTGTTTTTTACACATCCATAATCTTACTCCTGTCCATTTTTATTCTTGTTTGGTATTGTCCATTGTGTGTTTTAGCTTTATGTGTTGCGTCCATTGCAAAAGCATGATTGTATCTACATTGTACGTATGGAACTATGTACCCAAAGACGCATGTGTTATTCTGTATTCTTTATGATTTTCCTTAACGACACAATTTAGTCAATGAGCACTGTATTCTTTTTTATGATTTTTTATTATACATATGTTGTGTTCTGTTGGTGTGCCATATGAGCACAATGTTATTAGCGTCAAAGTTATCACCGTGTGTAAGCAATACATGTATCTTTTATCCATAATAATACATTCTGTTATGAGATGTTTCTCTTTTTTTAATACCCATGCAAATTTATGTTACCATTATGATCATGTTATTGAAGAGTCTGTCTGCTTATTGATTGACAATTGTATTGAAAAAAAAAATGTAAAGTCAATGCACTATATTAAAGTTTACTTCATATTTGCTTTTAAAGTTTTTAGAAAGTTTGCAAGGGTATACCATAAAATTACGGCAAAGCCGGTAAAGCTAATCCTTATTAGTTTTACATAGCCGCCTTTTATTGTCACTTGAATTCACTTGAACTAAACCGAAGTTAAGTATTTTCTAATACATGTACTGTTTTGGCACCGTCTGTTTGCAGTGCGCACTTACGATTACGATTATACCGAGTCGGAAATGGACGATCGTGAAAGTCTCTACTTCGACACAATATCTGTTGCCGATTCGGAAAGTGCATCGGCGCACCGTAAATCACTTTCACAATCGCGCAACACAATTTATCATTCAGCTGTAGATTTAGCGTCTGACGATACGCCCTCGAAACGTAATAGTTTTCGGTTACCAGAAAATATTCAACGAAGAGGGAGCAATTGGAGTCCAAATTTTCGTCAATCTATACCGCTGGATTACTATAATGGCCGAGATGGATATACAGATGCTGCAATAGCTGCTCACATCTTATCACTGCAAAATGGAAGCACAAATGTAACGGCCAGCGGTATCTCTGGTGAAGCTTTACAAGTCGAAGGCAGCGTCGCAGGCGATCCATATGGTGGACGTACAAATGCTGACGAGGTCTCTAGACGTCTCTTACAAAATAGCTCATCTTTTACTAGTAAAGATAAGAAATTGCCAATTACATACTCCCAGTGGAAATCTAGGGTAATTCCAAATACATAAATTAGATTACATACTTCTATTATTTGGTGTACAAAATTGATTCTACACATGCTCACACGCGCTTTTGTTTAGTTGCCCGACACATTGAACAATTCCACTCGAAATTCATTAAGAACGAAAGTCAAGAATCCAATTACGCATAGACATTTGCAACAATACATACCTACATATGTACTTATCTTACATCTTATTTACTGATATGATTCATACCGTGCGGCAACTGCTTGGGCACGAACTATAAAATATTTTGAGCTCCCACGGTTTCATTGCAAACAACTAATGCGCCGTTTATTTAAAATTCTCTTTGCTCTTTCTTATTTTTTTCAATTTTTTTCTAGTTTGCTTGCGGGATGGGTAATGGCAATTTTTTAAACATTATTTATTTTGAATAGAATTATATAATATAATAATTATTATTTAATGCATCTGAATAAGTTAAACGCCAATACAAGTGATCATATACATTTTTATTTAAATCCCACGCGAAAGTCGCGTTTATGTACATATATTATTATTCATTAGATTTTTTCTTACAAATTTCATAAGAGATGAATTCATTATTAAGTGCTTTTTGATTTTTTAAAATTGCTTAAAGCCTTTGAATTAAAAAAATGGCTGACTAGAAAACACTTTTTACAATAACAATTGAAAAGTAATATTTATTTTTAACCCTTTAAATCTACCGACGAAGCAATTCTTTTTTTGCTTTAATTGTACACGTACATAAGTAAATAAGCTGTAGCGGGGAATCAAACCAAAATAATTTTCGGTTACGGTACATAACGATAATGTATTCAATAATGCTTCTATTTTAAAATTAAGGTTACGATATTATTTTAATTAGTCTTAATCTTTTCTTCTAAATTCGAAGCGAAAAGTTAATCTATTTCGGTTTCTTTGAGGTTACGGTTTGAATTCCTGCTCATTAGACACGACCTTTTGAACATTATTCCTTTGGGTTTGTTTATTTTATTTTTTTACATTATTTTAATAATTCATATTATTATAAATTATAGCAAATATTTGTTTATGTTTATTTAAGGGTAAACAGTAGAAATAACTTGTTTTTTATATTTTGTTTTAAATTTTTTCGTTATCTTATATTGTATAAATTTTCCATCGGCACAGACGCGTCGCCGATTTCAAGATGGCATACGTTGTGTGGACTTTGTGCTCGTTTATAATGGCGACGATCACAAGTTGGAAAATGTTAAAAAACGTGAAATATTCGAAGCGAATCTACAGCGTGAGGGCCTACAATTGGAAAGTGATAAAACGCAACGTGTTTTCTTTATAAAACTACACGCACCTCTGGACGTACTTTGCCGTTATGCAGGCATATTAAATATTAAACTTCCCATGAAAAAAGTAACTAATAACTTGTATAGCTTAATACTCCATTTTTAACGCTTGCAAGAATCTATCTATTCCATAGATTCCTGGTGAAAATTTAATAGCCGACGAAAATTTAGAGTTGACGTCGCGAATAGGTCGAATGTTTCGTAGTATGTTCAGTTGGGTGCAATTGAACTCGGAATATTTTCCGGAGCGTCCACAGCGAATACACTTCGAATATTCAAAAAACTATCATAATCTTTATGACTGGTCGCATCCAAATTTCTTTGATGCTAGCACGCGTAATTTAATAATCAACTTCATCTTAGAACGTCAACATTTCGTCGAAGGTGAGGAGACACCTGATAATTTAGGAATTGAAAAGTTGCTTCAGGATGGTGTCTATCTCAGTGCGTACACATTACATGATGTCAGTATAATCAAAGTGTTGCATTAAATTATGTTAATAATCAATAATATATTTCTAGGACAACGATCGCGACCGCCTTTTGCGTGAGTGGGCCAATGTAGCAAAGTGGAAAAAGTATGTTAAACTTTCAGAGAACATTTCTTATTAATGTAATTACTATATTTTACAGCCTGCAACCGCTTGATTACATTAAAGATTATTTCGGGGCAAAAGTAGCTCTATATTTTGCCTGGCTAGGTTTCTATACACATATGCTTGTACCAGTTAGCATTTTTGGCGTTTTGTGCTTTACTTACGGTTTCTTTACATTGAGTACGGATCCTATTAGTCGGGACATCTGCAATGAAAATAATACAAGGATTATGTGTCCGCAATGTGATCGAAACTGTGACTATTGGGCACTAAGCGAGACTTGTCGATCATCGAAAGTGAATTACCTTATTGATAATAATGTCACAGTGGTGTTTTCATTCATAATGTCAATTTGGGCTGTTATGTATCTCGAGTGCTGGAAACGCTACTCAGCTGGATTGGTACACCGTTGGGGCTTGACGGGCTTTTCTGCACATGTCGAACATCCCCGTCCACAATATTTGGCAAAAATACGCAATTCCAGAAAGATTTCCTCAAAATTAAATGGCTCAAATAGTCTGCTTGATCCTGAAGTGCCTTTTTGGAGTATGAAATTCCTTCCAAATTTCACTAGCTATAGTATCATGGTTTTATTTGTATGTAGTCAATAGATCTTTTACTGGACTGTCTTTAATTTAACTTTATACAATTGCCTATTTTACAGATTTGCATATCATTGATTGCCATATCGTCGATGATTATTTACCGGATGGCACAAAAAGCATCACACAGTATACTTGGCAATGAGAATTCGATGACCTATAAAATTATGGTGTTGCCTATAACGGCCGGTTTTATCGATCTCATTGTCATTTCACTGCTCGACTACGTTTATTCGAGCATGGCGGTGAGCCTGACTAACTATGAGTACTGCCGCACACAGACCGAATACGATGAAAGTCTCACAATCAAAAACTATGTTTTCCAATTTGTCAACTATTATTCGTCGCTGTTTTATATTGCATTTTTGAAGGGAAAATTTGTCGGCTATCCAGCTAAATATAATCGTGTGTTGGGTTTCCGACAAGAGGAGTGCAATCCAGGTGGTTGTCTCATGGAACTTTGCATGCAATTAGTTATAATAATGGTAGGAAAACAGGCTGTAAATGCGATCGTAGAGATGTTGATACCGTATTTGATGCGTACGTTTCGGAAGTTAAGTGCCCGTTTCCGTTATTGCAAACGCAAAAGAGAAGAGCCTTTGATTTCTTGTAATCAATGGACCGAAGATTATCATTTGTTGGTGCCCGAGAACAACTCGCTTTATGCTGAGTATCTGGAAATGGGTATGAAGAAATTATAATCAATGTATATTATTTACCTTTTTAATTATTTGATGTATTTTTATAGTACTCCAATATGGTTTCATAACTTTATTTGGTCTTGCTTTCCCATTGGCCCCCCTTCTGGCGTTAATCAACAATGTTATCGAACTGCGTCTAGATGCCATTAAAATGTTGAAGTTTTTTCGTCGTCCAGTGTCAAAACGTGCGCACAATATAGGCGTCTGGCATAGCATCATGATTATACTTACGCGAATCGCCGTAGCATCGAGCGTGAGTTAAACAAGTTTCATTTCGTTCGCTTCCAGACTACAAAAGAACGGTGAATTTCAGGCCATGATAATAGCCTTTTCTACAAATCTTATACCAAAATTCGTTTATAAAATGAGCCACACGGATGACTCGCTCGATGGATACCTTAACTTTACGCTGGCCTATTTCAACACAACAGATTTTCAGGAACAGCGCTTATTAGAAAAAAGTCACTTTGGCAATGTTACCGGGTGCTATTATGCCGAATTCCGCAATTCAGCGTTGGAAAGTAATCCTTACAAACGTCCAATGATCTACTGGAAAATATTGACAGCGCGTTTGGCGTTCATTGTCATTTATCAGGTGTTACCATTACTTACTCAATTCCATTATAAAGACTAATTTTATGTAACAAACATCACTATATTCCAGAATATCATAGGAATGTTGCAAGCAGTTCTCGCATGGGCTGTGCCCGATGTCTCAGCAAAGTTGCTAAAGCGTATCAAACGTGAAAACTTTTTGCTACGTGAGCACATCATTGAGTATGAGAAGAGAACTGCTGCCGAGCAGGGCGCCGGTTATCATGTTTTTAACAACAATGCACAAGAGAGCAGCCATTCACAAAATGCAGAAAAAGAAATTTCTGCTCAAAAAGCTGTATACCGAAAGCGTTTAAATAGTGACAGTGATAATAATACGACCTCTGTATAAGAGTACCATCAAATGTACATATGTATGTACGTATATAAATATAACTAATTTGCTAACTGTAGTTTATGTACATATGTATATACATATGTGCATTTGCAGTTGTATCTAAGTATGTAATTATTATTAGTAAAAATGTTGTATTTTTATTGTGTGTTATACATTATTTTTGTATGTGAAATTTTTTACCGATCGTTGCATTTCAACATTTGTAAGTTAAAATATGTTGTTTTTACTTGGACTTTTAAATAATCGTTTAAATGAAATGTGTATGTACTACAAACAACTAGACTCAAAACATACATACATACATAAATCATTCACAAATTACACACATACAAATTGCATGTGCACATACTAACAAACGAATTTTCAATAAAGCCAAAATAATAATTGTACGTTTACTTAAACGTAATAAATAACAATAAGGTAAAAACTTTTCATGCAATCACACAAGGTAGTAACTGAAAACAATCTATAGTACCTTATGAGATACCAATTGTGTGTACTTACTTACTAATGAATTTGCTAGAGATTAAAACAGCTCTCTAATACACAAACACAAAAACTATAAAAAAAAAGCCTAAAGAATATTTACATATTAATCTAAATAAAATGTAATAATTATTTGACTCAAATGCGCAAGTTGGTGTTTATTAATTTTGAAGTGGTATTCCCCGACTTGACGAATTGTTATTTTAATAGGTTGACGCAAGCTCTCTATATACACATGTACATACTTTCAACTCAGTAAGTAAACGAAATGTAAACAGTAATTTGATAGCTTTAAAGTAAAAATGATTATTTAAACAACGAAAGGAAACTTCGAACGTTCCAAAGATAAAGATATTTTGATATTCTGCCTATCGACACTGATAGTGACATAGAGTATTTCATGACGTACGTTTTTGGAAAGTGTTCTTTTTCTTTTATTAAACCGCAGAAGTTGAACTAATTGAATAACTTACATACGTAGATGTAAATGTATTAATACAGGTTTTTTTTTTTTGTTTTGGTTAAATATAGTCTCTTATAATACGTCACTTGTACACATCACGCACCAATGCATCAATATCGCTTACGCTATCCGCATAGAAATCGGGTATATGCTCCGGTTTCTGCTCGGCCTCCAAGTCGTTTAGTTTACAGCCTCCACTAAGCACGACCATTGTTTGAAAGCCGCACTGCTTTCCGAAGGCTACATCTTGCTCCAGCATGTCGCCGATCATGATCGCTCGTCTTGGCTGTGTTATTTGATTGCTGGAAATCAACATCTTACCTAGTTCTTTGCCGGGTTTACCAAGCGTGATCGGCTTTTGTTGTATTGCATCAACTAGTATTTTAGTAAATGCACCTGGCCCAATTATGCTGACATCTTTACGTACTGGCAAGAACATATCCGTGGCACCCGCAATAAGTATACAGTCCGGGTTACGCAAATACAAGTGTGCGCGAAGAATTTTTGGGGAGTTCAAATTGAAGTCGACATCAATAATAACAGCGCGCACTGGCTCACGATCGAATATGTGCTCTGCCAATGCAGAGTATGATTCTTCAAGTATTTTTGTAGGCTTTGTTGTTAAAAATAAAGTAAATTGTATTTGAAGCTCAAAGTCCCAATATATACATAAGTACGTACGCCATCAATAAGCTTGAAACCTGCATCGCGGAGCACTTTTTTGAACATCTCAGTGGCTATAACAAAAATGAGACCACTGAAGTTAATGCTCCTCAAGTAGTCGACAACGTTTTGTGCCGGATGCCAAATATTTTGAGGTGATACTGTCAAACCTATGGACTCAAATCGTTTTACGCAATTTTCAACTGTTCGTACGCTATTGTTGGTAACGAATGAAATTTGTTTGCCCGAACGCTCTAACTGTTCATAAGCGGCGGCCGCGCCAGGTACATTAGATTCAAGTGTCCAGATGACTCCTGCCACCAAGATTTTTGTTCTTATTATTGTTTTAGATATTTTATTATATTACCATCGATATCCGAGAAAACATAGTCAAATGAGTTGAGAAATGCTAGTTTCTCTTCCTTCGTTAGCTTTAATATATGTTGCGGTCTGTTTAGTGCAGCTGCCTGTGGACAACAAGATTAATAAGATAGCATAAAAGCAATAAGTGTCACACATACCATTTTTGTTGTCTCTTTGTTCAACTTTTAAGTTTTTGCTGATATTGACACTTGGACCCAATGGTTTAGATTATTCGCTTTCCTTTTATCAACTGATGTAAAACGTATTATGTCTTTATACTTATACATATTTCTTTCAATCTTATCGAACACACAATCGCTGTCACACGTGTGAATATGTTAGGTAGTTCAAAATGAGTTGATGTTGTTTGCTAGCTCGCTCGTTTGCTAACGAACAATATTATAGGAAGCAGTGATCTACGAACGTTCGACGCCGACTTATTGCTTGATTACCCACAAAATCCGCGCTATATGCATACATACATACATACATATGTATGTACATATGAATGTTAAACGAATATTTAGTGATACAGTTGTATCTTCTTTAATTACAAAAAAAAAAAAATGATTGCAAAATATTTTACAGCCGATTGATTTCCTTATTCTTTAAGCTCTTTATCTCAAGTGCTTATTAGTTCTCGAAAAATGTATGTAACAAAAGGAGACTATCTAGTCACAACATATTAGTACCATATATGTATGTAGTATGTATTTTGCAATAGTGCATTCTCGGTCCGCACTAAAAGATAATTCGATTTGACCATAAGATGATCATACGTACGTCGACATGCAGTAATTAACATGCATCAAGAGTAGAAATACGCAAATGTAAAGTACTCTAAAAAATTAAAAAGATTCGTATCAATTTTCAATAGAGAATCAAACCGTAAAGAATCATCACAAAAGCTACGTAAATTGAATTCAACAGTCCATTGTTTAATGCAGCTTAAATTTCAACAATGTCAGAAATTAACGAGAAGAAACGAGACGGTTTGAAAAACAATTTTGAGCTTTGAAAAAAACGAACAAACTAGGAAGAATCACCCATATTGGCATAGCACAACTGCACATACGACGGGATGATGAAACGAATATGACATTTTTTGAAGTTTTATTCTTTTCTAAATATTTAACATGATCAATAAGGGGCCAACGGCCAATTCTTATCCTCTTAATTTGCACGATGTTGGACAATTTAACAAATTTGCCAACTCTATTATTTGTATTTACACCGCCGGTTTTGGGGGAACCTCCCCCATTGACCTAGCCCAACTACTCGTGTAACTCCAAGCGACATTGAGCCAGCTTATACTTTTTACTTTTAGCCCTTGTCTTCTCCTTCTTCCAGATAAGTATAGACGCCAGTGCGCCATTTCGACACACAAGTGGGTCTTTCGCTGACACCGTGTCTACTGGCAACAACAATTTAGTTGACTCGCTTCGATTAACTGTCCTATGTTCCTTGTGGGACTATGTAACTTAGGCGTACATCATTCAGACCAAACAAGCTCTGAAAAAAAAAATATCTGCTAGTAGCAGGTTTCTTATTATAGTTTTTTTTAATTGACGTCTAGTCCCAGAAAAAAAAAAAATAAATTATGGGTGAATTCGTGTTTTCCGAACGTGCTTATGCGAAAATAATCTTTCATGCAGCAAAGTATCCACATTTGGCTGTAAATGGCGTGTTGTTAGCTCCTAAGAAGCAGAAGACAACTGGAGTGACTATCGTAGACGCGATTCCACTTTTCCATCAATGCCTCTACGTTACACCGATGGCAGAAATTGCACTAATCCAGGTATCCACTACTCTTGACAAAAATATGAAGTGTTCAATATTAAATTTTTTTTATTATATTAATAGATTGATGCATATGCCGAACGTGAGAACCTTGTAATTGCAGGTTATTATGCCGCAGCCGAACACTTTTATGACAATACAATTGAGAAGGCTCCGGGAGCTAAGATTGCGGATAAAATATTAGAGAATAACAAAAATTCTTGCTTTGCATTAGTCGATAACAGGCTAGTGTCATTGACACATGACCAACCAGCATTGAAAGTGTTCAGCTCTAGTGGTGATTCCGCGCGCTGGTCAAAGGCCAATTTTACACTTTTACATGCCGAAACTACGCTGGATGCCGTTTCTACACTGCTAAAGAGAGGTGCCATGCGTGACATTATCGATTTTGATAACCATTTGGATAACCCAGAAAAAGATTGGACCAATGAGTTTCTGAACAAAGATCTACCCAAAATAATAGCAATGTACTAATCGGCTTTATGATTAATGCTGGAATCGTGGGTTAGATTTTTGAATAGAGTATTTGTTATATATATATATTTTTTTTCAATAACCAATGCATTTCCATCTGTCTTTTTAAAACATTTTCCAACAAGCGACTTGTGTCGTCTGGTATTGAAAATAAAATCAAATATAAGGGATGTGCTTTTTTTATTAATATTTTTTTTTCTATTTTGTCAGACGTGGAGAGTTTTAAAAATTTAACTGCTCATTGGACTGGTCTTAATGGGTGTGTGTAAAATGTCTTCTCTTCGCCCAAGCCGCGTTTGACAACATGTGGAATTTTCTTAGGCACCATGCTGTGAAAATACATACATATAGATTATATATTAAAGGCTTTAATTGACTTGTATACCTAATGCAATCGATGATTGGGCAGACGGACACGCACAGCGTGCAGCCAGTACAGTCATCGTTGATATGAGGAATGTGCGTTTCACTGTCAAATTCAATTGCCTGGTAACCGGAGTCAGCACAGGTCATGTAACACTTGCCGCAATTTATACACAAGTCCTGCAAGTGTTTAAGTAATTAATAATAATTTAGTACATTAAAAAGAAAACTATATTACATCATCAATGAGGGCAACTTTTTGTAGTTTATTGTCCAGGCTCTTGTAGCTACCTATGTGCGGCAATGCCAGGCCAATCACATCGGACACAGATTTCGCCGCATTTGTAACAGTGGTCTCAGCATTGTTGGTGGTGTCATTATGTGATGGTAACTGATCACTACGGTTCGCATCCCAAAATGGTCCATGCGTTTTGCGCAACTCGACCAATTTACTTTCACGTTCCTTTTGATACGGACCAAAGAAACCAAGTGTCTACAAGCACAAAATATATCAAGTAAATAAAGCCAATTTATAAGTATTTGGTTTACCTACCTTATTGCCTTCACCTGTCAAATGAACTACAGGTTTACCTTTTTGATGCTTTGGCGTTGGTGGAGATTGACCATCCCAGAAATGTCCATTCAATGGCGGCGGATTTGACTTAAGATAAAGCAATGCTTTTAGACTAGTGCAATAATCTTCAATTAAAGTAAAGTCTTGATTCTGCACAGAGGAGCACACTTGGAGCACAGTGGCGCCAGCTTGCAAGAATTGTAGTGCCACTTCGCCAGAATCGATACCGCCAATACCCAAAATTGGAAAACCGGGCAGTTTGTTTGCTATCGAAGAAATAGCCCGCAAAGCCATGGGTCGTGTGGCGTTGCCCGATACACCGCCGTAGGTTGTGCGCTTATCAGAGCCAACAGCAGGCCATGGTGTGCCATCCGCTTTGAGGCTCATCAAACCCTGTACAGTGTTAATGGCGGAAACGCCATCAGCGTTGCCCCGCTTGGCAGCCATTGCAATGCTTACGATATCTGTTATATTCGGTGTCAGTTTGACAAAGAAAGGTATCTTAACGGCCTTGCGCACCCATTTAGAAATATTCTCAACAAGTACTGGATCTTGTCCACAAGCTAATCCCATGCCAGACTCGCCCATGCCATGTGGGCACGATAAATTTAGCTCGAGCGCATCGGAACCGCAAGCTTCAGCGCCTTTTGCCAATATTGTCCAGTCTTCCTCATTGAATGAACACATGATGCTCGCAATAATAACTTTCTCGGGAAAATCTTTTTTCAGTTCGCTAATCGAGCGGAACCAATACTCGGCTCGCTTCTCCGATATCAATTCTATATTTAAAAAGGAACCCTGCTGTGGACCGTAATTGTAACCCGAAGTGACGCCACGAACAATTCGCGGCGAAACGTTTGTAACGAGATCTTTGTCCAAACCGAATGTTTTGGTCACAACAAAACCCCAACCCTGTTCAAAAGCACGACGTATCATAGCAGCACTGGTAGTTGGCGGCGCTGATGCTAAGCCAAAGGGATTCTCAAATTTAATACCGCACAGCTCAACTGATAGATCCACATTATCGATATCGGTGTGAAAGAGTGGCAATGCAGCCGGTGACTCTAAAGATAGTCCCTGCAAAAAACAGTGAATACTCCAAGCGGCGATTTTTCCATCATTCACCGATTCGACAGTCGTGTCGGCAGTGCCAGCCAGGTCACCACCGCAGAATACCTGAGGTACACTGCTGCATTGCAGTGTTTTTGCATTAAGTATAGGTAGATTCCACTTGTTCAATGTCACAGGCGCCATGGCGTCGCGTACTTCAGCATCATAGAGTCCAGAACCAAAAGCGGAGATAATAAAATTTGCCTTTAGTTGCGTCGTTTGCTCCTCATCCTCGATCCACTCATCATTTTCGTCTTGTTCCGTGCGGCATAACTTCAAGCCAACAATCTACAACAAGAAAACACGTTATAGTTGGCATTGGCAGATGCACAGTTGTTCCCACCTTATTATCCTTGACAATAACTGTTTTTGGCGATAAATATGGCAAAAACTCGCATTTTTCTTCACGAGCTAATTCAACTTCTTCGGGCACGGCACGTATGCCTGAGCTACCTTTGCGAAAGACGACAAAGACACGCTTGGCACCACAACGCAGTGCCGACGTGGCACAATCGAAGGCTGTGTCCCCGGCGCCAAGCACAATGACGTTACCATAGAGCTCCGGCAGCGCTTGGCTTGCCTTGCAGGCGCATAAGCCAGGCTTCGAACCGTTGGCTACTTTTGGTAAAAAGTTCTTTGATGTATAAAAGCCCATTGACTCATCTAGACCCTTGAAGATAGCATCCAATTTTGGTTCCGGCAACCCGATCCCCAAAAAGATAGCGTCGTGACTTTTAAGTAGACCCTAAATACAATACGTGTCAAAGAATGTTGTAATGTTTACGCGAGATCTACTCACATTCACGGTGATGTCGTTGGTGGAAAGGGCACGTTGTAATTCGAACTTCACACCCAAATCCTTGACCAAATTAATCTCAAAGTTGACCACATCAATGGGTAAGCGGTATTGCGGTATTTCGGCAGCGCTCAAGCCGCCCAAATAGGCGCGCTTCTCATAGATAGTAATGTCCTTGTAACCTAAACGTCCTAGAAATGTTGCACACGATAGTGATGCCGGACCACCGCCCAGCAATGCTATTTTCTTGTTTGGTTGAGCCAATGGCGGCGTTTGAGGCGAAATGATCTGTCGTAGGCCCATCTGCTTAAACACCTCGGTCGCGTATTGCTGCAGACCACCAATGTTGATTGGGCCCTCTTCGGACGCTTGCAGATTGCAGCCGCCAACGCACAGATCGCTAGTCGGACAAACCATGCCGCAGGTTAAGCCCAATGGATTATCAGAGAATATCGCCTTAGCTGCGCCATAGTAATTTTTATTGGCAATGCTTGTTATGAAGCTTTTAATGTCGAGCTGCGTGGGACAACTCTTCTGGCACGGTGCATCTGCGCATTTTAGACAACGCGCGGCTTCACGTAGCGCCGCCCGTTCGGATAGCGTTGTATGCTTGATATCTTCAAAGTTGTTATTCAGCTCCGCGCTGCAGGACTTCGTTGAACGATCCGCATTGCGTTTCCAGTGTTTTTTGTTGTCTTTCGTCTCTGCCGTTGGTACAACGGTACATTGAGTCTTTACACGTGGATTTCTAGCCAGAAGGTTCTGTTATGCCGAAAAAAAGAGATAGAAAAAGTGTTAAACAGTACAGGGCAAACGAATTAGTAATACATATCTACAGATGCGTGTACATACTTCAATATCGGGCACATCCTTGCTCAGCAAAGCGGGTTTACTCATTTTGCACTTTGACTTTGTCTGTAAACAAAACAAAATCCTTTGAATATCAGTGTCGAAATTTGCCACGTATGTAATTCTAGGTATAAAGCACGATCATATGCAATGTATAGCAAATTACAAGAATGTTTGGTAGATACATAAGTATCTTTATATTTTCGAATTGCGGTTTTCCCCGAGTTAGACTTTAAATACTCTGAAAGAGTTATTATGAAGACATACATATGTATATTTGAAAACAACAACATAAGTATGTATGTACAGTCAGGCCGTAAAAGACCGGGTAACTTAAAGTGTTTGTATGGATGTATTTTAGTCCACTTTATATACATACTTATAAACATTATATAAGTCTGCATACGT
The DNA here is from genome assembly GCA_034638295.1 of Phortica okadai. Classification (NCBI taxonomy): domain Eukaryota; kingdom Metazoa; phylum Arthropoda; class Insecta; order Diptera; family Drosophilidae; genus Phortica; species Phortica okadai. Next base: position 53,502,088 of record CM067848.1, on the reverse strand, counting down.
ACATGTATGTATGTATCTGTATGTTTATAACACGCGACTTTGCGATTATTCGTAACTGCACAGATACAAACATCGCGCTGATATCGCATTTGTTTAATATTCTTGGTATCTCTATCGTTTCATTCGTTGTGCCCGTTCCTATAGTTGTTTTTTATTTTGTTTATAAAAATATTTATGTATACATATATGTATATGTATGTATATATTAAAAAATATGCTACCTACGGCCAAAACGGAGGTGAGATACTCTTCTTGCAACTATTTTTAATAAGCTACTTAAATATGTCAATCGTAGATTGTCATGTGATGGGTACGATAGATGGACAATGGATACCAAACGACTTCCGTTCAGCTTCAGCACTCTGGCTTAGTTCTCTATTGGTCGCACTAAGTTCAATTCAACATTCGTGCATTTTAGAAGTATGAAGAGATTGATTTTCAGTTAAATTTTGATTCCTAATGCAAAAAATTAAAAAAAAAAATTGTATCGATTTAAAAACAAACAAACAATTACATATCGCACACCAAATACAAAAAGTTCATATGCGAAACTATATAAATTTTGAATATTTTTTGCTAAAAATAATAAAACCATGTCCACTCTTATCAGCTATTGGAATCTGACATTATTTTTCACTTCTCTTACGCAAAAAGACAAATAACACCAATTGTTATTTCGGCTACGACGAAGATTAGATACTCTCCGCACATTTATTATATGTGCGCGTTGCCGTCCACTTTTCGATTGTTTTTCGTTTTCTGAGCTTAGGGATTAGACAGATAAGAAGAAGATAAGGAACTAAGGCGATAGCTTGCAAAAATGAAAAAAAGATCGACGCGGCTAAATTGATTTCGATTCAATTAAGATTATATGTCCATTACAAACTCTATGTTAAAAGCAATATTCTACTGAGATTATTTTGAGAATATAAAAATGCTACATTGTAGCTAACAGGTTGTTGCTTGCCGTACGATGCTTTACAAAAACAGTTCGGTAAGTGTTGTGTGTATGTACATTATGTACATATATTTGGAGACATCACATTTGTCAGCGTACGTGTTGTTGTTTCTGAAGGCCACTAATAAAAATGTAGTGTGATCACATTGACGCCTATTGAGCTAAAGATGTTTAGGTTTGGCGTAATTTTAAATGATTTGTTATCATTGACGCAAGTTTTTTTTTCTTAAATATCAATAGTTTATTGCACGAACGTATGTACATATACAAATACATACACATACAAATATGCAAATTGAGAGGAATTTGAAATTCTAGATTATGGCAGAGCGACATAAATGTCGATGGTTGTTAATTAGCATACTATTATTTTTGCTTTCCGTATTTGCCTTGTTGTCGTTAAAAGCGTAACATAATTCTTATTTTTATCAGTTGTATTCAAGTTTCATTATTATTGTTTATCATATACATTGTATGTAGTTCAATACACTGATTTTAGTTCACGTATGTTTAAAATTTCTGCGCACAAACCTTTAACGAAGAATAGGAAATCAACAAAGTTTTTATTAAATGCAAACACTATACGTAAAAATAAACAAACAGCACGTTTTGGTCTTTACACTGAAAACGCCAAAATTAGACTGAATTTGCTTGACCGAGCGATGTTAAATGAAAACTAAAATTATTGTTTTCTTTAATCTCACACACACATTCAATGAGTATGAAGCACTACACAAACAAAATATGTCTAGATTGCTTACTTTGGGTTATAACAACGTCGTTTGTGGCAGTGACATTTCTATCTAAGTGTGTCTTTCGGAAGGGGGCGTGGCACCACATCTATATATACAGTAAGTCTTACAAACGGCATGTTTCCGTTAGGTTTGCAAAGTTACACAAGTTTTGAGAAAGCCAAAAACAACGGCTTTCTTGTTTTTTAACCATTTTAAATGTTTCAGATAACCCTTTTTAAATTTTTTAAGTTACATACATACATATCCGCATCTTAAATATGTATAACAAGCGCAAATTCAGATTATCTTAGTGATGTTTTGTAGATTTGGAGGAAGTTTAAGAGCAATTTTGTTTTTAAAATAGCTAACGTATATTTTAACGATTTATCGATAGTACAGTATGAGTTGAGTTCATTTTAAGTCTCAGCTAAATTGGCATCATCGATTTAGCCAACGAATCCTTTAAGGACACGGCTTTATTATTTATATTTAAGCAAAACGAAGCGCATGGCAATACGATATAAGAAGAATGCGCATGCGATCACGTCTACTTGAAATTGAATTTATCTTAACTTCAGCGTCAATGTACTCTGCAAAATTCAGCATTTCTATTGTATGCTTAAGTTGTATTACGGTACACCCCACTTAGGGGACGTTCACAAATTTAGAGCCCACCCCTCTCATGGTGAGGTTTTGTAAGATTTTGATGAACCCCACCCACCGTATCTGACAAATTCGTTAATTTTTTTTCTTCTTAGTCATTCATCGTGAAGAGAGGGGACGAGTTCAAAATATTCAAATCTTCATTTTGATGAAAAGTTGTATGAGTTGTGTGACTGTTTGTAACATACGAGTAGCCGTTGCAACCAAGAAAATATGGGAGCTAAATTTCAAATGTATTGGTCTATGTTGACAAAGGTTAACCAATGATATAAGTCATTTCAATATTTATATTATATGAAAGTAAAGCCACTTTTTCATTGAAAATAACTAAAAATTGCGTTTTGTTTTTTAAAGCAAGTTGGCCCTAAATTTACCGAATTAACACGTTAACGAATAACATGGGTCGGGCTTGATATAAACTCGGTTAACTTTAACAATGTATTTTGATTTTGGATTTTCATCAGTTATCACTTAATCACGTTTGTTTTGTCTCATTTCAATGTCTTTTTTGGTGCTAACAGTGCGTAAACATTGCCGCGCAATATGTTGTCGGCAGAGTAATGTTAATGAATCATTCCTGCCGCAAAACCGTCGTCAACAACAGCTGACGGGCAACAACAAACAAGCTAAGGCGACTGACTTATGTTGCTTCTGGCACTGCTGACACTTCTGGCGTACATTGCCGCGCATCAGCCATTCCAAATGGGATCATTTACATTGCCTCCACGATAAAGTTACTTTAACCATCTACCATTACCATCATTTATCTTGTTCGGCACATTAAGCACCAAAACCATCCAGTAGTCCGTATCTGGCTGACAAACTTGCGATATCGTTTGTGGTTTCTAGTGCTTTGCAGTCATCGTCCGCAGTAAATGATAGTATAATTTGTTTATCGACTAGGCACGGAACTATAGAAAAGTGCTTTAATTTCTTGCAGCAAACAAATTGTTTTGAGTAGTTCTTTCTGAAGTGAGCAGCTCAATCCGTTCATTCCTGTTGTTAATCCTGCCATTGTTTACTCAGTATAAGCAAGAATCGTATTCAAATGAAAATAATCAATACCAAATCGATAGCAAAATAGTTGGTATATCCAAACATAATAAAAATAATGGAAATCAGTACCCAGGATACAGACGCTTTAATTGTAAAGCAAACTTTACATTCTGGACAAAAATATGTACCTCTTACATCTGGCACACGAGTAAGCACAAATAATTAGATAAGCCGTTTTTCGATATATTTCAATTAACGAACTCTTACCATTGTATCCGTTAGGTGAGATTTCATTTTCAAACACGTAGAGCTACAGATGGCGTTCTACTGGATGACAGTCGTCAAATGGGCAAGCCGATGGAACTGGTGTTGGGCAAGAAGTTTAAGCTTGAAGTTTGGGAGGTGATACTTCAAAAGATGGCCTTGGATGAGATTGCCAAATTCAGAGTGGACAAATCAGTAAGATTAAAATTGAATTGATGTAATTGATTACTGTTTTCTAAATCTCACTTAATGAACACATGTTATAGTTGGTTGCACAGTATCCTTTCATTTCAAAAACATTACGTGACGCTGACAAGAAGCCCGAAGAACGCCGCCATTGCTGTGGCATGACGTTACAAAGTGAGGGAATCGGCTATAATGATCTTGACGAATTTTTTGCCAACCCTTGTGATCTGGAATTCACCATCAATCTACTTTCAATTGAGTTGCCGGATCAGTATGAAAAAGAGCGGTGGCAAATGTCTGATGACGAGAAATTATTAAAAACCCGATCACTTCGTGAAAAAGGCAATGAGTTTTACAAACAAAAACAGTATGACTCGGCCGAAGAATGTTACCGGGAAGCAGTCGGTATTATTGAAACGCTAATGATAAAGTATGTTACGAATAGCAGTTTGAAAAGTATTGTTTTTAAATTTACCTCCAACTTCTGGTTAGAGAGAAACCTCACGACACCGAGTGGCAACAGTTAGCAACCATAAAAGTACCATTGTTACTTAACTTTGCACAGTGCCGTCTATTGGCTGAAGACTACTACGCGGTTATTCAACACTGCACAGAGGTGTTGTCACTGGACCCGGATAATGTGAAAGCGTACTTCCGACGTGGTAAAGCGCATTTCGGTGCTTGGAATCCCATAGAGGCGCGTAATGACTTTACACAAGCAATGCAGCTGAATAGCAGTCTCAGCGCCGCTGTCGCGAGGGAACTTAAGGCAATCGACGAACAAGCTCGACTGCGTGATATTCAAGATATGAATAAGTTGCGAACACTTTTTTAGAATAAAAGTTTGGCTTAACATATCAGTCAGCTTCATTAAACTAATTAATATATTTGCATCTGACTTCGTTTTTGTACATTATTTATGTTTTTTTTTACACCCGTATTTCTACTGCTTCAAATAAATTCAAATTGTTACGTCTTTTAGAATAAATCTAAAACCGAAGCGTTTAATTTTCTTTGTGTTCTTGCTTAGGCCCCTTGTTAGATGGAAATATATTATGAACATGTTGATCAGGGAACTCCTGTATGTAGTGCGTATATTTTCTAAACCAAATAAATTATGAAATAAATAATAGAAATATTTAATGCGTAAACTATAGATTAAACAACAATTTTCATTGATTCCGTTGGGTCAGAAGCACTTTAATTTATTCTCTCCAAGTGCCGCTTGTGCCCGCTACTACTATCTGCGACAGCTTCTACATCACCCCGTAACATGTTTTCCGTGTGCCAGACAAATGGATCCAGGCGGTCCTCCTGGTCGAGAAAATTGTTAATCGCTACTAGACTGGCCATATTGTCGTGCAGTATGGAGTTGCAGCGGCTCAATTGTTGCGACACCACACGGATTTTAGCAAATTGTTCAGCATAGGCTGCATATGTTTTTTGCATGTCGACAAAAACGGCAAACAATGTAGTAATAGAGTTGCTGACTACCTTCGTGCGTTCTACCAAATGGTTCTGTTCATTGGTGATATGCGTGGCACAAAGATTAAGATGAGTTTGCATGCGACTGGCGATATTCAAGAGGTGTAGAGATTGCAGTCGCTCTAGTACTTCGACATCACGAGATTGCGTTGATGAAGATATTGACTCTTGTAAAACAGGCATAAACTGTGGAATGGTGCATAAACGTCCCAAATCTGGATCAATATCTAGTTCGTTATCTCTCGCACCAGGCTTTACTATTACAATACTGTGGCTGGAGGCTGTCGACTGTGGTCGCTTTGGCTTTACGCTACTAGGATATGACTTTCGGGCAGCGGCACGATTTGTGTTCTTTTGTAAATCACTTGTGTGTTTGTTTCGAATTTTTGGTGAGTCCCCTATTGGCCGATCCATATATGAAACGTATGGTAAATCGGAGCAGACACTAAGTGGTGGTGATGGTGGTCTACTTAGCTCCGAATTGACAAGGGAACCTGCGTCTGAAACGGTTTGTTTGCTAGGTGTCCCTATGCCAGGATTGTTTACTGCACTATTTGGACGTGTACTGCGTCTTTTGTTAGCTGCAGCGGCAGCTGCTTTAAGTGAGATCGAGTTTGCAATGGGATCATTACCAACACGAAAACTTTGATTCAACTGACGGTGATCGTGGGTAAATACACGACCGTTTCTTCCCTCGTAGACATCATGACCATCGGCCACAACGCGTTGCTGAGAGTGTTCAGCTCCCATGCTTAAGTCCACAAGAATTGGAAATTTCAACTAACTTGACGTTTACTTTCAGCGCTTCCACGACAACTATATCCGTACAAATGCACAAAAAATTAAAATATTTATTTTTGTTTGGCGACGAACACGAAATTTGTTCGCAACCCACCTCCACTAACGACGAATATTTTGCCCAATTTTAAGAATGTTTTCAGTAATTTTTTATTTTAAGTGGCCGCACTTTCGCAAAAAATGCTCTAACAGTGTGTTAACATAGTGCAATATGTTGTCGTGACACGACTTTTTTTTCCTAAACTGATTTTTAAATGCAAATTGCATTGCAACGACTCATAAATAAAATATAATCTGTTTAAAAAGATAAATTATCAGCTATTTATGCCTTATTTCGAAGCGCAAAGAGTTTTTAGTACAGCTGGTCAAGTCGTAACAGAAGGTAACGAAACCGGACCGATGATTCCGATAGTAAATGTTTTAGTCCGTTACATATCTTGACAAGTTCATCGAATCGAGAAAAATAAAACAAAGAATTCGTTAATTGCATAGCAGTCACAATGTTTTTTTAATGATACCAATGGAAGCTGTCATGGCCTGGGAAAAATGACCTGGGACCGATTCAGTGATACAATTCCTTATTAAAGTTGATTTAATAAATGTTGTATGAAGAGTATCAGTTCTTCAACAAGGCCGAATTAAGCATTATTTTTCTCGTTTTTAATCATTTTCGTGTGTTTTTTATCACACAATTTGCATATTGTTTTATTTGTCCCAAATTATCACAAGCGAACTAATTTCACTGTTTTTTTTCGCTGACTTTCAGGCTGTTGTGAAGTTACAATAAAGATTATGCAAAGGTGCATATTATTTATAACATAAGTTTGAAACATATACGTATGTAAAATATTATTTTACATATGTATATTTTTAAGAGTACTATTTAGGCCCTTTGCGCTTTGAACAATATCAATTTGTGATTGTTTTTTTTTTAATCACCTTGACCAGACGAGATACAGATATACCCGCGAATTTTTCCTCCTGTTAGTTAGCGGTTTTAAACTAAGTATAGTTTTATATTTCTGTTATATATTGGCCTCGTCTTATGCGTATCACTTATACTGATTATGGAAATGTATCAAATTTTCGGCTTGAACGAAGTTTATTTTCTGGTTCAAGGTGTTTATGTGCGTAATATCAATATTGATGAATAAAAATTATCAATCACAAGAATGTAAGCCATAGGGGATTTCCGATAAAGAATCAGTGCCAAACTTTAGCGGGAAACTCCACCTTACTTTCTCTATCTGCTCAAGCATGTTTCTGCTATTTGTATTAATACTTATAGATCGAAGTGTATGTAATGTTACCAACTTCGATCTGAAGAGATCGTCCACTAACAGATGTCATCTTCAAAATGTAAATAATTTCCATCATTATCAGACTGGGAGGGGTGTTAATTGGATCTAATAGCTTCTGTGTTGTTGTTCAAGTTGACGTCGTATAGCACATAAAAAAAAAAAAATTTCTTAACTCTTATAAGGATCGTTTAATGTGTTTTTATGATGCAATATGAGTCTTATCTTTTATATTTGCATAATATGTATGTAAGTCTTATACACGTAAGCATTATTCACAGTATATTCCTGATCACAATCGAAAATGAAAGTGATTTTGCAGTCTGATAAAAATGTGGGCGGTGCCACCTCACCCACCCCTCAATAATTACACACAGGTGACATTTTGTAGTCGAGCACAACATTCTTGCTTAGTTTTTGTTGTTAGTTGGCAATTAATTGTACAACAACAACAACAAATTATGGTGTTGGAAGTAATGGAAATGACAACAAGTTAATCGCACATGTTCAACTCTTACTGAAGTTGCCGTTTTCGTCGTCGTCGTCGCGCGTCGTAGCGATTGTTGTTGTTGTCGGCATTGATGATCAGTATACACTGTTGTCGTTTATGACGCGATCATTGTTGTTGCTGTTAGTGTTTCACTGTCGTCGCTGTTCGTTATTCACTGGTTTCAACTTAGCTTCGTACAACACTGACAGCAACGTTGACGCTGACACTGGCGACGAGACTTCGCCACTTTACTTAGCTCTCGGAGTTGTTTATGCTATTTGGCGGCCTGTCTGACCATAGCTTTAGTCTGCGCAAATCCCATAAGTTTTGCTCAGTCTGCATTTAGAAGTTGATCGTTTCAATCTGGTGTCGCTCGCACAGGAAAAAAGAAAATTTCATATTAAATCTAACGAAAAAAATTTCAAAAAATATCTTAAAAAAAAAACAAAGTTTTCATAAACTTGTCTTGAAATCATTAAAAAAACCTTAAGTTATAAAAACAAATTTTATTTTTAATTCAACCGGATTTGTTAGTTATTATATATATATATATACATATATCTACATATATATATATACATATATATCCTTTTTTTTTGTGTTTTTTTCAAATCTACGATTACATTTTTTTATCATGAAATACTTCAACATGTGAGTTACAATTTTTTTTTGTTTTGTCCTATTCAATATTTTTTAAACAAAATATGGCAAATATATATTTTTTTTTGGTGTGTGCATTTTTGGCTTAGTGTGAATTTTAAATACTTCAAGCCACTTCACTTAAGCCAAGGATTTTTGCCAACAACAAACATCTGTGCAATTACATAAGTCCAAAATGGCAACGGCACGGCACGGCACTTTGAACTTTACTCCGATTTCACAAGTTGTAATTTTAAATGGCAGAGCTGTGAAGCAGTAACACAGCAAGTTGAAGTTGCCAACGCAGATTGATGGCGTCGTTTTTTTTTTTTCTCTTTTTTGAGTTGCTGCAACACGAAAGCGTTTCAGCATCAACTTAATCTTAATCATGGCGTCAAAGTTTTGAAAAGTCTAAATCTTCTTACTCATGTCAACTTACATCTTTTTTTCATCTTCGGCCAGCCACGCCTCAAAGTACATCTACGCCCATTTTGGTAAAAGATTGTAGCACTGCTTTGGCTGATTCATAACTATAGAGGAGGCAAAAGTGGCTCTACTCCACATCTATGGTTAAATAGGTCAAGTTAATTACTGCAGGACGCCGCTAATCTTCTTCATCTTTACGGGTACAAAACAGTACGCAGAGTTTCTTCAACTCTATACCCTATCTATCTACTTATCTATCCTTACTATCTATCGGATATCTATTCATTTCGCTTTTACTTGCTTGCTTTGAGCTTAAAAGATAATGAAAAAGAAATGTGTCAAGGTCATAGCAAAAGTGAAAGCAGCATCATTATCATCATTATGTTAGGCATTACGGTTAATAGCATCGTATAACGAACGCCATTGAAACGAACTTAGATGAGAGCAAAGTAATAATGTTAAAAGTAGGCAGAGCAGGCGGAAGTTTGAGAAGCTCTAACTAAATGCATTAATTATTATACACTTCATAATTATGATTTCATCACTTGACTTAATCATCACTTTTTCAAAGTGCAAAAAGTAGAAGTACATTTTTTTCTTGATTTTCCATAAAATTTGAACATTTGACTGATGGCAGATTTAAAATGCTATGAAAAGTAAAACTAATACATTTGTTTTTATTATTGATATTATACGAATAATTATGGTAGAGTGTCTAAAAAGCCAAGAAAGTAGCGAACTTCAGCAAACTCGACTCGATCTGTTACTCTTTACGACTTAAAATATACCAAAACTTTTCTCTACGTGAGAGAACTATCAGCTTATTTTCGTTTCTATTCAGTTTTTCTTAAACAAATAAGTTACTCTTGCACAAATTAGTTTTAACTATTACTACTAGATAGAATATATCTGGGAATAAATTAAAATATACCAAAAGTTATGCAAAGATTCGAAAATTCTCGAAAAAAGGATATACATAGACGTCTGTAATGACACGTTTTGTTGGGCTTGTCAATAATTGGTCAATAATATATTACTATTTTGCTCTGTTACAAACATCATGTGAAAATTATAATACAATACAACGCGTGAAGGGTATAAAAAGCAAACGTGGAAATATATGCAAATGCAAAACAAAAGACTTAAGACACAAACCTGTTCATATACGAACTTGTTTCTAAGATTAAAGAAAAAAAATATTAAATAAAAAAAGCAACTAAAAACCAAAAATTTACAACTAAAATCGATTAAAAACGAAACTGAAATAACTACCACGTCTATTAGTTGGTTTCCTCTTTCCGCGCCCAACGCCTACTCATCTATGCTGTTCGCATCACTGAATGTGTGTGTGTGTTTGTGTGTGTGTGTGTATACCCTTTCAGGTTTGCACAGTAACACGACAATCACAAATTCGAAGATGAGCTGCAACGATGAATGTTAATGAAAATTTTTAAATTTCAGTTTGGCTTATATAATGTATATAAAAAAAAAAAAAATAAATAAAAAAAAAAAACCAGCAATTGTTGCAAAAAACCAAAAAACCAAAAAATAAAACCGCGGTGAGCTGATCAGAAATGCTAAGAAATAAAATTTGTGTATTTTTTTTTGGTTTTTAATTTTTTGTATTTTTTTTTCGATCATTCGTTCGTTGTTTTGTTTGTGAATTCATTTGATTTAGTTTCGTGATTGGTGTGGCTGCAATTTTGACTTGTTTTGTGTGTCGAAACCGGTTGCTAAAATGCCGAAAATGTCACACCGAGCAAAACGAAATGAACAACAACAACAACAATAATGACAAGTCGAAAATGAAAAAACAAAAAATAAAAATAATCAAAAATTAATAAATAATATTCACACACACAGTGTGTAGAGTAGCTAAGCTGAAGTTGTTCTACACACAATAACTCGTCTGCGAGACAACTCATTTACGATTATCTAATAAAGAAATACAATAAAAACAAAAGCCCCAAAAAAAATAAAAATAAATAAAAAATGTTGTTAATATGCTAATGTTGTTTGAGCTCAGCGCTGACTGCTTATTTGTAATCAGCGCACACATTTGATTTAGTTCATGAAGACGCGTCTTTAGAGCAAAGCCGCACTTATCGTATTTAGCACACACACATTTTGTATTTGACGTTTGGTATCTCGTTTGTAAATGCCTTTCCTCGGCTACCAAACACTCATACACAGACACACGGCTTTGACTTTTGAAGCAACGTCTGTGAATGCACGCAAGCGCAGTACTGCATAACACATTTGTATGCACAATTTAACCGTTAGCTGGTTTTGCCAACTACATACATGACCGAGTTGGCTGGCGTCTATTCTAATTTGCCTGCATGTCAGTTAAATTGACCACTTTCCAAGTGATTTACATTTGCACCTGTTTCCCTTCCTTAAGAACACATTCTATACATACATACATATTTATGCTTATGTACCTCCAAGACTTAGCAAGCTGTAGCGAAGTGAGTCTGGCGCCACCGCCACCGCCAACGTCAAAGCCTAAGGTGACTGCGGTTTGCGAACTCAATTCAGCAAGCTCAGCTGGTGGCGCATCGACGTCAATGGGAACGTGTTTTCGCTATAAAAGCATGCCGTCAAAACATGTTTAAGTCTATTGTCGCAATGTGACAGAAACTTATCGATTTCAATAAAAAAAAAAAATAAATAAAAAAAACAAACGAACATGAAAAACCTGATCGAATATGAAGTAAAAAAAAGGGAGGGGGGAAAACAAATGAGTAAAGAGTGTACTTCGGCCATGCCGTTGATTGAATACTGTTCAGAAAGCCATTCTAAAAGGAACTAATAACTTTCATTATATGCGGGACTATTAAGACAAATCGAAATCCTCTATAAATAGTTCAAGCAACTCTGAGCCAGATCCAGAGCCAGTGGTCTTAGCTAAGACGTTTTCAATTTCGATGCTGTTCAAGAATATAGATACTTTGTAGCGGTTTTGCGCTTCACCACAAGCGATTAACGGACGTGATAAGTGTAAAGATCATAAAAAGCTGTTTGAAATGCCGGTTTCCTTTGTTCGCCGTGTCTTTATTGAAGTTTATCAAGTTTATTGTTATTTTTGGAGTTAGTTGATTATGTAATCCTTTTTTTTTTAACTCCCGCACCTTTTTTGTCTTTCGCAGTTATTTTCTGTTAGCCGTATTTGTACTCGTTTGTAGTCTGTGTGCGACAAATGCGCAGGACGAGGCATCTTCGGGCTCGGCTGCAGCGCCGCCTGGCGGTAAGCGCATTGCCCTGCGTCGCCCGGTCGGTAAAGCGGTGAAGACAACTACAACGACAACGCCTGCAGCGCCAGAAAATGACGAAGAGGGTGACTATCATGATGGCAACAATGAGGAACATCAATACGGTGATGAGGAGGAGGATGCAGCAGGCTCCAGCACAACAACGACGACAACGGAGTCACCAAAAAAAGTTGGTCCGGTCATACGTCCCTTCCGTTCGAACGATGATTTCCTTAACTCACTGAAACGTCGCCAGCAGAACGCAAAGAAAAACGGCGTCGGCAAGGCGACAGCCAAGCCCAAGCCTGCTGATGAACACAAAGATTCAGCAGAGGAGGATGAAGGTTCAGCTGCACCAGCGCCGGCAGCAGCACCATCAAAATCCTTCAAGGGTAATTCAGCATGTAAGTTTATTTAAGAAAATAGCCAACATAATACATTTGTGTTAATGAATACTTTGTTTTGTTTCTTGATATATAGTGAATCGCCGTAAGCTCTCAAAGAACACCAAGTCGGAGCCACCAGTCGAAGACGCTGCCGCAGAGGAGTCCGAGCAGCAAGAGAAGGAGGAATCAAAACCGAAGCGTCCAAGTATCATCGGACGTCTGCCTATGAGAAAACGCAATTAAATTGTTCTGAATTCACTTCAATACATAAAATAATTTCACTAAATACACTGTAGAAGAAGACTAGAAAACGTTTGCTGTGCTCAAAAAAAAATAAATAAATAAAAAAAGAAGTATTGAAATAAAAATCCATCAAAAAATTTATATAAATTCCACCAACATTCGTACCACTCATTTTATTTTTTTGGTTTGGTTTTATCTTTAACTAAAGCAGATAGCATTCATTGTTGGCAGTCACAAAAGAACTTTCAGTGTGTGACAGAAATACCAGTTTTGAAATGTCATATGTGCGTTTATCCGGTATGTGACATAGGAGTACTCAATACTACGACCATCGCTACATGGTTGGAGACCCCAAAATATCAATAAAAATAATTTCATTTTTTTTTATATAAAATTGTATAAGATTTTTTATTTCATTATCTGTCAATTTACAAAATTTTGTACAAAATATTTTAGTAATATTAAAATACTTGTTAGATTACGTATACGTAATCATAACGTTTATAATTTATGAACTTTTTTTTTAGAACACGTTGCGTTGCTTTTTTCAAAACTTATCTGATAACACATTTAAATATCATTCTACAAGTCTATGTCGTTTACACTTTGTTGATATTTATTTTGTTTAGAAGTTGTATTGTTCACTTATAGGTGAATTAAGCTGTGAGCCACTGTATATTAAAAAAAAATAATAACGTTTACATGTTTTAATATACCTTTATTTCTTTTAAATCGATGTCACGTTAAATTATGCATAATTACAAACGTTTATAGAAAAAGAATAATAAAATATTTCCATACACAAAATATAAGTTTAAATAAGTGACAAAATAATTATAAATAGTTAAACAAAAATCTATAAATAAAAATACTTTAACTTAAAAAAAGTTTAATGTGAAAAAATAGTTGCAATTTTAGGCCTTTTAACTACAAAAAGTTGCTTTCGCTTAACACTTTCTTCGACTTTTATTTTCTCAGAATTCGACATTATTTCGAGTGTTGTTAAAAATATTCATATATTTATTTTTGTTAATTGATTTTTGCCGACTAGTGTTATTTACAGTCATTGTTAATAATTGTTTAAACAAATGTGTTTCGCCTATTTCGAAAAAAATGTTAATAAATGCAAATGTTTTGCTAACAAAACAACTTTACTATTGAAGCAGAACAAAACAAAAAAAAAACTGGAAGGCATTTTATTTTAAATATTTACTAAACTTTGAACAATTTCTATCTAAGCTGAAATACAAAAGAAAAAAGCAGTTTGAAGTTATGAATAATTTGACAAACTTTTATAATTATAGTTGCGATATTTTTACTTTTAATACTTCCTAAATCGCAATGCGTGCTCCAAAGTAAAAAAATAAATCATGTTTCTTAGTGATGAAGACAGTTTAAATGTTCCTCTTAAATAATATAAAAAGCATAGAATATATTAAAAAAAACAAAACAGGATAAATACAAAAATACTTGGCCTTGTTAAATGTAACATATTACAAATGTACAAAACACAATTGTTTGGCATGGAATTATTTCACTATGAAAATAATACGCTGACAGCTACCACTTTGCGCTCATACTGATACAAATTAATACAATCTTATACAGAATTATATTATCAATTTGGTTTGGAATTGATTTGTCTTTTGCTACAATTTATTTTTTACAATTTCATTATTGAAAACAGTTTTTGTATAAAAAAAATTTTTTTTAAAGATTTTTTTATTTTATTTATAAGTATACAAATGTGCAATTATATAAACAAAAATTATGTTTTTTTTTTCTTTTGAATTATGCAACTTAACACATTACGGAAATTTCAACTTATAAACTAACTAAAAAAAAAAAAAAATAATATAAAAAAAGTGGAAATTACATAAAATGTTTATTTGAGAAGTTTTAATTTTAAAAATTACAATAAAGCGTTATAAAAACACGTATACCAATCAATTTTAGAAATGAATAGCTATGAAACAACTCAGTTATATATTTGTTTTTTTTTTTAGTAATAAAGTCTGATTTTATTTTCTACATTAAATATGAGCTTGCCTTTTTCAATGTTATTGACAACTTTCACAAATCAGGGGCTCTCCCCTCAATTAATATTTGGCAATCGTTGCCTAAAAGCCCACACTCACGCTGAGCTTTGCTGTAGGAATGAATTTATTTTGCCTTAGAAAAAAAAATTAAATAAAGGAAAATATTTGTTTTTTTTTTCCTTGATGTTTTTTGTGTTTAGACATATGTATGTATGTACAGCGCTAATGAATATCCACTAAAAAGTAATCACTTATGCTAACTAAGTATAGTAATCACTCACAGTCAAAGGCACATTGATCAAATATATGTATCAGTGCAACTACAACTGAATTGAACTAAACTAAGCCCTAACCCGCTTATTTGTTTTTATCTTTTTTTTTATTTTTTGTTTTTCCTTTTTTGCGTAATGTTACATGTTTTACTCTCGCTTGTTATATTATTAAGCAATTGATTAGAAAATTAATAGAGATGAATATTTGAATGAGTTACTGTTTGAGCGATGAGCTCGCGGGCAGCGTCGCCGATCGTTGAACATTTATCGCGTACGGTTTGTAAGCAGAGCGAGTTGATTGGCTGTTGTTGTTGATATATATATATATCATATGATGATGTATATATAAATATCATATGATGATGGTGGAGATGTTATATATTAATGGCGGTTAATATGCCCATAACATAAATGTTTGTTTTAATAATAGTTATCGGTTTTTTTTTTGTTTCGTTTCGAAATTTTGCCAAATTCATCCAATTTCAAGTAGTATACACACACATATAGAGCGTAAGGAGCACAGTAAGATAAGAAAGAGATAGTTGTCCAAAGAGACAGTGAAACAAAAAAGTTAGCACACATGATTTTTTTGTTGATTTTGTTTTGCATAAACTGTTGGACAGTAGTCGAATTTTGAGTCTTACCTTGGTGATATTTTACTTCCGTCACCACCGCCACCGCTGCCACCACCACCAGCAGTCGATGAATTAGCCTTGTATCCACTCTTTTGGATACGTTTAAGTAGACGTGACACCCACAGTGATTGTTCCTCAGGCGAATTGGCTAATAATAATAAATCGCGTGCACTGCGAGGATCGTGATGAAGCTTGCACGGTGCCAACGGATCAAGATTATCCACATGATCTTTGTGGATTTTATTGCGACATCTGTTATGATATTTAACGTAAATGAATGAATAAAAAATGAAAGAGAAAGGGAAAGAAATATAAGCTTATATATACCTCTTGCACTCATACGCTGCTGGCGGCTTAAACATATGCCAAAGGGGTTTGGTGCAAACTTCACAAGCGGTTGGCATATGATATGTAATATGGACAAATTCATGACCTGTAATGATATGATTTGGATTGAATAAAAATTGTGTTTCGTTTCAACGTTGCGATCATCATACCTTTGTGTATAATTGTGCCAGGTCGTTCCTCATTACCACTGCCGCGCAACACGCTCACCTCCAATTGACTTTGTTCATCAGGTCGACGAGAAGCGCCCTCGCCAGCATATAAAAGTTGAAAGATTCGAGGTATCTCTTTGGCGTCAGCACGTATTACATCACCTTGGGTGACAGAACGTACGTGATACACTTTGCTGAAAGTGGAACATTTTCAATTTCCTTTTTTTTTTTTTATTGTATATGTGCTTATATGCGTACCTTAGATCGAGTATCAGCACGGGATCTGTGGTATTATGTTTATCGATTTCATTATTATAAAAGATAATGCGGCGCGAAGAGACAATCACGAATTGACGCTTCCAAGAATGACGACGCCGGTTCTGCTTATTGGGCACACTTAACCAACCTTCGAACACAGAGTCCTGTGACATTAGAGATGTATTCTAAACATGGTGAAGACGAAAGCGTATGTTGTATTTGGTTATTATGGATAAATTTGTTTTTATTTTTCTTGTGACAAACCTGACTGTCCTCTGGATCATTGTCTGCTGATGAAAGTGAAGCAGTCTCATTGAGTTTCAATTGCAATTGTTCGATTTCAGTTGCCTTGCAATCGACTTCCATTAGTAATTTTTGCTTAGCCTGGTAAAACAAAACAAAAAAAGTTTTAGATTTGCGTTGTATTTGATAAATATATATATATATATAAACAAGAAAGACACATACACTGTGCTCCTCTATTAAATTTGTCTGTAAGTCCTGATGTTTAAGTAACAATTGATTAAACTTTTCGCGTTCCTGAGAGAGTTCCTGTTGCAGACGACGCATTTCCTTTTCCTTTTTACGCAATTCGGCGGTAGAACGCGCTCTGCTCTTTTGCTCTGCAACGAATTTTGGTTTAGACATTTTATTATGATGAAATGACAAGTGTTTACTTACTTTGCAAGTCGGAATCACGACGATTCATAACCTCAGTGAGTTTGTTAACTGCAACCTGTTTGAGCAGCACTTCATTCTTGTGTTTTTCTTTGAGCTTCGTAATTTCTTCTTCCATACTGTTCCTTAGTTGTGACATCTCTTCTTGTTGCTGATTATGCTGTTGTAGCAGTTGTTCGCATTCTGCAGTTTTTAGATTGTATTTCTTAGCCCATTCAACTTCGGCATCCTTCGCTGCGACCAAAGCTGCTTCCTTGGCATTAATTTCATTTCGATGCTTGGTCATAAAGTCCTTGAGCTCAAGTTCTTTGATGGTCTTTTCCTTTTCCAAATCGGCCACTGTTTCCTCAGCAATAGAACGTGCCAGAGCCTCGGAGTCAGCGCGTGCAACTGCAACTTGTACCTGATGTTTGAGCGATACACGTTCCTCTTCTAAATCTTCAATCTTCGAGAGCCGCTCATCGCTTTCCTCGCGGTTTTCATTTGCTTGTGTTTTGTACAAACGTGAGAAACACTGCTCGGCTTCAAGTTGCGCCTGCAGTTCGCGATTGTTTGCAAGTGCCTCATGGTGTACGGTTTTTAGCTGACTTAAATCGTCTTCAAAGCGCCGTTTGGCTTCTCGCTGCGTTGTCAGTTCTTTTTGCAGTTGACTTTCACGAGATCGCAGATGCGCCACTTCAGAGCTATGCAGACTTAATTCCGATAGCAATGAATTGCGCTTACTGTGCTCCTGGTCCAGCTGAGACTGCAATGCAATCACCTTCTCTGATTCTTGTCGGTATTCGCCCTCGAGTTTTTGCAAACGCAGTTGTATCTGTCGATAGTCCACCGACAACATATTTAGCTGACGTTCCTTCTCCTGTGAGTTTTGATCAGCTTTAATGCGCGCTGATTTCTCTTCGTTTAGTTTTGATTGTAATGCCTTCACCTCCTGCAGGTTGGCTTCCTCGCGACTGACTAAACGCGACTTCTCTGTCTCTTGGTGCGCCTTGACTTCCTGTTGATAACGACACAGTGCAGCCTTCAGCTCAAAGTCAAGACTGGCATTTGTTTTTTCGAGTTCATTGATTTTTTCCAACAGTGCTCTGTTATCATCTTGAGCCTTTTGTTCGCGTACCAACGTGCGCTCAATGTCGTTAGACATCGTCTGCATCTTGTTTTCGGACTCTTTTTGCAACTCCTTCAATTGGGATCGTAAATTCTTCTCCTGCACAATTTGCGCTTGGAAGTCGGCCACTTCTTGCTCTAGTTCCTCCTTATGCTTCTGTAGTGTGTCGATTACTTCAACCATATCTGATATTTTCTCCTCTTGCGACTTTAGCGCAAATCCCAATTCAGCATTTTGTTTCTTTAGCTTTTGTGTGTGCTCAGTTTCATTCTTAAAGTTCTCTTCCATGTCATGCAATTGCTTTTCGAGTGAAATGACCTTTTCATTGATGTTTAGTTCACGCGTACGGATCTTTTGTTCATTATCAAGATTACGCTGTGTATCTGCCAACAGTGCCTCAGTTTTCTTCCGTAACTCGATCTCTTGTTCTACCTTTTGCATGGCAATCTTGTAGTTATGCTGACGTAGTGCAAGATCCTTTTCGTACTCAGAGGCAATTCGTTGGACTTCAGCCTCACGCTTTGTAATCACTTCAATTTGTTGACGCAACGCTGTGTCCTGATTTTCTAACGTCTCAACACGTATGCGTTCGCGTTCCAATAACGCTTCCAAACATTTGATTTCGTTTGAATTCGAGGGGCGGTGTCGGTTAATGTGATTTGCATTTGATGTCATTGAAGTTGTTTCTTTAGCTTCCGCGTCGACGGTGTCATTCGAAAGTAACTGATAGTCGCCAGTATATGTAAAACCAATGAACGGTAAGTGATTGCCATCAAAATTTTTTGGCACTGGAAAAACTTCCTCCGGCTTCTCGTCTCGTTCAATGTCTTCGAAGTTGCGCGTATCATCATCGGATGTTAATTCCGGTACCACTGGCGGCGCACTTGTACGGATATTATCAAACGACCATGTATCATTTTGGAAGAAGGGATGTGACTTGATGTCGTCAATGCCAAAACGACCTAGACGCTGTGTACGATCTGTCAGAAATGCACGTATCAACAACTTTGCATTTTCACTTATTTCCACCTCTGGTGGAAAACTTAATGAGTTCTTGTGATCCATAATTTTGCCGTATGTGCCAACAAGCGAGTCAGCATAGAAAGGCGTCTCGCCAAATAGCATTTCGTAAAGAAAAATGCCAACGGACCACCAATCACATTCACGGCCATACTCATTATCCACGCCTTGTGACTGCAACACTTCGGGACTAATGTAATCCGGTGTGCCAACTGCGTTACTCGACACAACCATGCCGTTGGGTCCCATTCGCATACATGTGCCAAAATCGGCCAGCTTAAGATGACCATTACAATCGATCAGCATATTGTCAGGTTTGACATCACGATGCACAAACCCCATGTTATGTATAGTGTCCAAGGCCAATACGACTTCCATTGTATAGAAAACAGCCCATTTCTCTGGTATATCATACATACCCATCAGTAATACAACATCGCCGCCGGGCATAAAGTCCATTACCATATAGAGGTATTTTGTATCTTGAAAGGCAAAATGCAGTTGTACTATCCACTCGGAGTTGGCATGCGCCATTATATGACGCTCTTCCCAGAAAAAAGCCGAGTCCGGTCGCTTCATCATTTCAAATTTCGATAAACGTTTCATTGCGTACACCTGATGCGAAGATTTGTGACGCACTAGTTGTACTTCGCCAAAAGCACCAGCTCCAATAACTTTAATAAAATCAAAGTCATCGACATTCATGCGCAGCGAATTGATCTGTTGAGCAAGTGGTTTATCTGCAATGTGATGTAAGGATGAAGTGGTTAAAAGGCAATTATTTTATGCCACAAAATTGACTGTCCCATCACTCACATTTGGAAGCATACTGTTCAATATTTTTAAGACGCTTTAGCGAATCGTGATCACAATCGTTTACCAGCGCAGAAACTGTGTCCAACAGGCAGTCCACATTGCAGAAACTAAATGGATCGCGCATCTCGCGCTCGAGCATATTGGCTCTAAAAAGAAAAAAAATGTAGAATAGCATTTCAACAAATCAAAAACTAACAGAAAACATTTTTGAATACACGAATGAAAACCACAAAAAAAAAAAAATTAAATAAATAAATAAATAAATAATAAAAGTACGAAAACGTATTGTAGTTGTATGTTCAAAGTGTTATGACATTTCCACATATGGTGCGTATGGCAAAAACAAGTAGTTCAGATTGTTAAACAAACAAAAACAGCACAATTATTTCAGCATACAAAAGAAGACATCATTACTGACAACCAATCTGAGCCTTTTTAGCCAATAGTGTAAAATATGTCAAATAAAAATAGTCGAATGTTGCCAAACAAAATTTAAGTCTTATCTTTTATCAAAATTAGAAGAAATAATAAAGTTGTAAAGTGCTGTAATTTAATTTGTTTTAACAAATCGCCTTTTATGTTGTGATGGATTAAACTATTGAATTAATAAATTGCTTTCAAATATTTTTTTTGGACTTGTTCACACAATGAACATGTTTCTAACATACAGAAAAATTAAAAAAAAAAAAAACAAATATTTTATTGCGTAAAATTCACAAATTCCAAATTGACGGATACAATCCGAGTGAATTTGAGGAGTACAATTAGTTAAATACCGTTCTTGTAGGCTGATGTATAACATACTGGAGTGTTGCCAATTAACAGACCCGAGCAATGCAAATACGAAGTTTACTTGTTGAGTTTATTTCATGCGTGCGCGCGCCGGCGTATTTGCCCGGACTAATGGGTTTTGATGAGCGAGTATTGCGCACAGCTTGTTACGCCCGAAAAAAATACACAGAATTAATAACGCAAAACATTTTAATGCGAAAATGGCAAATTTATGAAAAGGCAACTTTATAGCTGTGATTCGGTTTTTACGCTCAGCACAAGTCATACGAACACGCGCTCGTGCAGCAATAGCCCATTCGCACACGATTGTTACTTTGATTGCTGTAGCATTGAAGGCTTTGATGACGATGACGACGACGACGACAATTGAGTGTCGCGTCGTTGTCATTTCGAAATATTAATAAAGATTTTTTGGCAGTGTGCCGAATTTGCTGCAAATTAGGCTCTAATTACCAAATAAGTAGTGGCAAGGCGATGAGGAATGCTTAGGTGAGAAACATATGTAAGTTGGCATATTACGAGCGTACGTGAAAAACTTTTATAGCATTGCAGGACTTAACGTTGTTATGGAAGTGACAATTTATTTATTTGTTTGCACATGGGCTAAGTCAAGTTACGTACCGGCGCCGTCGTTCCGCATCCATCACTATCAGCTGATTAGTTGAATGTTGGGTTGCGACGACAACGACTTTCAGTCAGTCGGACAACCTTTTCAGATACGTGAGTATTGAGTAATATTCTTCAAGCTGAAAATAAAAAAAAGTATGTAAATGACAAATGCCGAAAATACAAACAACTGCATTTTCTAAACTTACTTGATTCGTGTTAACCACTTCAGAGAGAAATGCCGAACTGTAACAAGATGCGTATTAGAGATCCAGCACACTTGAGCGCTCTTTTTTCCTGGCTTATTGGTTGGTCGGCTGACCATGTGACGGCGGCGCCTTCGCCGTTGGCCCCACGCCGTTTCTATTGATATATTTTTGATGGTGAGGTCACACCCAAGCTCATCAAACGGTTGACGTTTACTGCCTGTTTTTTTTTACACTTATTTTATTAATTGTGTATGCAGTCGCTTGTTGGCAGATTGCAGGTAAATGTACAAGGCGCTTGGTGATTGTGTTTGTAATTGTTTTTTTTTTTTTTTAAATTTATTGATTTGAATAGTTTACTGGCTTATATCTTTACCACGTTGCAAAGACCGTCAAAACCAGGCCGAAAGCGATGCTGCTGCAGTAACCTTTGTTGCTTCCACTAATGCCTTGATTTTTATTTATTTATTTTGTTTTCTTTTTGGCCACCAACACACACACGACAACTCCGATCACACGATGACAGCTCGGCAAAAAGTGAAAAAAACTAAAGAATGCGCGCCAGCAGTAGCAACAGTTTTTAGAAAGATTATTTGTAATTTTCGGCTCATTAAATGTTCACTGGGATTGCGGTCCTTTAAATACGTTAACAAACCAAACAAAAACACTCAATAACACTTACTAGGCAGCACCAATTATTTTTCTTTTATCTTCTTTATATTGTTGGATAGCTGGTTCATTTTTTGCTGCTTTGAATTGAATCACTTTTGCCAAAGTTTGCATTTTGCCACAAATAAGCATTTTTATATGCAAAATTTGTACGGCATTCAGTTGGCACTGTTTAGAACGTTTTTGGAATGTTCGCCCAATGCTTTCGGTTTTGTTGGCATGTACAAAAAGCCAAAATAAAAATAATCATAAATAAATTAGAAAGAAACAAAAAAAAAATAGAAGGAATTATAAATGAAATGTAAATTCGGGCACACTCTGAATTTTATTGTGACAGTGTTGAAAATCACCAACAGCTGTAAGGGGTTTGAATTGCAAAATATTGCGTCCGTCGGCTCAGCGCCACACGCCCATATCTTAGGCCCACAACAAACTCGGCGACGAGCCTAATTATTTATTTGTTGTCACAGAACTATCTTCATGACAATATCTTGTGTTGATGTACAAATAGGTCGCTGTATCTACTTCTTTATATCTCAATATCATTTGAGTTATACTCCAAAACGCTTAATTCTCGAGAATCAAGATGAATTGTTTTCGCGCTTTATTTGGGAGCGCTGAGGTGTAATCGATAGTAAGTTCGATATTTTATTTTAACTCTCTTAAAAGTTGTATTATTTTTTGTTGCTTCAACCAAACCAGGTCTTTAAACAACATAGCGAAACGAGTTTCCCTTTTGTTGACGGAAATTAAGAATATTGCGCAAGACCCTAAAAATGAGATAGGAGTAAGTGAACATGTCGTATTATCGATACCAATTTATCAGTGTTGCCATAGTTATATGATTATGTTTTTGGCGTTCACACGTTCATTGACGACAGTGAAATGTTATCTGTTTGCCTGTTCATTGTGTGACGTCGTTCTGCGAAATTTCTGCGGCGTTCTTAGTGCAATTTAAATGTTTTTTTAACACAAATATATACTACGTTAATTAACCAGCAACTTCGATTGTGTACGTTGTTTTGAAAATTTGAAGTTTCGTCTAATTGACACTACAAGCAGAGACTATTTTAGTGCCAGTCACAGCGCCTGGAACAGCTCAACAGGTAATTGAGACTTAAGTGTTTGTTGCGTTGTGTTAGAAATACATTTTTCAAAGATATTCATTTGTAGGTTTAAGCCTACAGTTCAGAAATTGATCATATTTACATGATACGCGCATCGCAAGTCAATGATTTGTAAATTGCCGGTTAACTTTGATTCTTGGCAATAGGACAAGTGAGCTCACATCGTTTTCGATTTTTGCAGTTTGATGCGCTAATTTGCTGCAATTTATTGATTTGATTACATTTAATTCCATTCAATATGTACGATACATGATAGGGGAAGACATGCACATCTGTTGGCTGTTCGAGTGAATGATTTGTTAGTCATTGGCCAGTAAAAAGAAATGTCCTTTCCCTTCAATGACATTCAGTATTGCTCATTGAAGATTACAGCGCCTTATCAACTGAAATTTCATTCGATAATGAACGTTGTTTATCCTTTTTGAATGCCTCGTGGGTTAAACCACTCACGGGAATGCTTAGAAGAGGGACTGTTTATTATATCGTTGCCTCGTTAATACGGACTCAAATTGCAGGCGTAGATAAGTGTGCAAAGTCTTGAGTCAATAAAGCAGTTTTACAGTTTGTTTCATTTGATATCAACCATTCCGGCAATATTGCATAAACTGAGTTTTATTTAAACTTGTCATTTATTTTGCACACATACATATTGCATCATTTGAATAACTAACATTTATTTCATAAAACTTAAAATTGCGAACTTTGATACTTGCGTAATGTTAAGTTGACTTCGGACGCCCGCTCGCACACTAAACTAAAAATTTTTATTGTTGTTATAATTGAACGCCTTTGATAGACAATCCTGCATAACCAAGCTCATAACAAATGAGTTTTACTATTTTGAATAAGATTCCATTTCGATGCAAGTGCATATTTACAATAATTCTATAATAATTAGTGTTTAATTGAACGAAAGCAAATCCCATATGTTTAACGCAATCAGTGCACTCAAGCAACTGAATTAATTGTTTGATTAGCGATTAAATATAGAAAATATAAGTAGAAATTATATAAATTAACAAACTTAGCCAGCGCTTATCGCGTTTTGTTTTGTAGTATTAGTCATAAATTTTGCGCTACCTTTTATCTCTCTGCGGATTAGCACTTAGCTGTAACCATCGACGTTAGGGGGTTATAAAAATGACAAATTAAAATTCAATTTCCTAAATATTTCCTAGGGAGCTCAATTTATAACTAAAATATTCGTCAATCGAGTTGTTATTACAAGTACATTTCTGCCAGTCACTTATCACACTTTTTGTTTTAATTATCTTAACGTGTTTTTGATTAATGTGATAAGCTAAGATATACCCAAACACTATTCTTTTGACTCTGAAATGAAAGTTTAACATAGTGGACCGTAGCCATAGTGCCGCCATGTCCTGTGGAACTATCTTCACGCATTTAGCTTGTTGGTGTTCTTTGACTTAAAACGCAGCCCTGTTGGGTTAGTCAAAGACAGCGACACGCAACGTTTATTTTCTTTTCAATTAATTAACAAATGCTAAATGTAAACCTTATCCAGTTAATAAAAAAATTCAAATGAAATATTAATAAAATTTGAACTGAATTATTATTATTGTTATTTTTTTGGTCATTTTATACACTTCAGCGAGCTGTAGATTAGAAACGCATTCATAAAAATTACCAAAATAGCGCAGTGTCAAGAAAATTGAACAAAACGCGAGCACTTAATCAAACAACTTAAAAGAAGACCGAGCAGAGGAGGGAATAGTTAACGGCCAAAGACCGTAAGATACTTGCTGTCAAAGTTGTATATAATACACGGCATCACGACGACGCCGCTGCGCGTACAGTATTCAGGCAAACGCAGTGTGTGTGTCTATAAGGTTAAGAAAAAGTATCGCAACGCCGTGCACATCACCTAGAAATAATCAAGAGGAGGCGTAAAAGACAAACCAAGACACCACACAAAACACAATATATTTGATCAAATACGATTTCCACAGAACAGAAAATCTGCCCGATTAAAAAGAATCGAATCGCCTGTGTTCAGCAGAATGCCCGTACAATCACCAATTGAAATAAGCAATCGTGCCATAGAGCATATCGACGATGTTGATCCCTTGGAGTATCATGGTCACTGGGAGCCAGTAGGTGTGGCGCGTGTTCAAAACACTGGCACATCGGCTATGGTCACGTTCAGCAAACGAAAACAGCAGCCGTACATTATTGGTGGTGCTCTTAAGGACAACAAGTACATTTTTGAACAGCTGCATTTTCATTGGGCCGATACTGACGAATCTGGTTGTGAACATACTCTCGAAGGCATCAAATACTCAATGGAAGCGCATGCCGTACATTATAATTCCAAATATGAGAGTTTTGCTAAGGCGAAGAACAAACCCGATGGCCTGGCTGTTGTGGCGTTCTTTATACAGGCGTGCGGTGAAAAGGATTGCCCGGAATTTAAAAAGATTACCGAAGGCATACGAATTGTTCAAAAAATACACACCAGTGCCTCACTTGACTCAGGTAAACTAAGTTCATTGTACAATTTATATTACCTATTAATTTATTATAATCGTAGATTGTCTCTCGTGGATTGGTCTTCAAGAGCTGAGCAAACACTACTATACATATAAGGGATCATTGACTACTGCGCCATATTTTGAGAGTGTTACTTGGATTATTTATCGAACACCGATATACGTTTCAAAGGATCAGGTTTGTAGCATCACATGAATCAATTTATAATACATGCGTTTCTAATTGAAACTTTATTGCATTGTGTCAGGTGAGCGTTTTTCGTAATCTGCAGTCCTGCCCCAAAGACGAATCAAAGAAGATTGTTAACAATTATCGGGAGATTCAGCGACCGCACAAGGATCCGGAGATATTTTTTGCACGCAATGCGAAGCCAAAGGCGAAATTATGATGTGTAATTGCTCGATCATTTCTTCTTGGAAGGCAGTTGGCAGTATTTTGCCCTTGCAAGCAACTGTTACACGCTACTTTCTTTTTTTTTTCTTTGTTATTTAATGTTTGTTTATAAAAATAGTCAGGCAATTATTTGAATTTAAGATTTTGTTGTTACTATATACATACCCGGGTATTTCATCAACTAGGCCTTTCTCATTCAGGTACATTTTGATTTTAGACGACATCGATTAGATAGTTACCTTAATCCAATACGAAATGTGGCCTGTGTGCCGTCAAACACAATTTGAAATTGTATAAGTGAAAATTTAGTGCACATCACCCATGTAGTTTCGTTTTTTTTTTTTTGCACCATAGTGTATTTAACGTATAGAATCGAAAATGATGTCTAAAAGAGCGGTGCTCGAACAAAGGTATCAGTTGTGAGAAGGGGTCGCCGGCTTCTAGTGCAAACGGCAACTATTGTGTATCATAAGTTTGCCGAGTGATTTTCCGGTCGGACTTTGAACCACTTCTATACTGTGACTATTCTATAAGTTAAACAAGGATTAACGTATATTTATGATGTAATTTTGCAACTCTTTTGCAGTATCCATTGGTGTTCGGTTAATTTAGACTTTGCCTCCATATTTTGCACACGTGCATATGAATTGTGGTTGTAGATCACTTTTAATTATTTAAAAAAAAAAAAAAAATAGCACTCGTCTGTAAGCGTCCACAACTTATGTAATAAAAAAGTGCAAAGCACGCTTTAATTTGATTTTGATTAAATATATTAATACAATTGGCTATCGCGTTTAACAATATGTCCCATTGAAAGGGATTCCCTAAATAAACAAAACAAATTAATAAATAAAAATGTGATTGATATTAGACCAAAGAATGTTTTAGTTTAATATAAATACTTAACAGTGATTAGAAAATTTACATTAAAAAGTTAAAATTTGGAAAAGTAGAACTTCGATAATCCGGTCATTGGACGAATTATTGAATAGACCAGATTACTGCTTTTTTCATTTTTGCCTTAAATTATGTGATAACTAATTTATTTCAATTATGTTTAAAAAATTCAAATTTAGCTTAAATTTTTTGTTTTAAAAAGGTTTAATAGTTGTCGGGTGTCCTATTTATAGAAGCTCTACTGTATATTGAATCAAGTCGGTTGTAATTAGTTGCAATTCATCGCGAGTGTTTTCATTGAGCATGCATTTGAAAATTGACGGTATTGAAAAATTCAAACGTCTCGTTTTAAGTGGTGCTGACTTGATGGTGTGTTATAGTTTACTTTTTATGTGGTGTTGATAGAACTAATTTGAAATTAGTTAGTTTACTGCTGTTAAAAATACTTTGCAACTAGTTCCTGTTCAGCAACCAATTTGTACAAAATGTATAACATGAAAAAAAAAAAAAAAAATCATACGATTTATGTTAAATATATTTGATAAGATATGTAATATATTTAACTTTTTTTAACGTAATTTATTGTATTTGCTTTTCACAAACATTGCTGCTTTCGCGGAGAGATCCAAACTTGACTTCACTTTTAAAACGAATGTGTACATACATATGTATTTGTTTACAAAGCTTTTATTTCAAAATCACAGAAAAACGCTTAATTTTGTATTGTATTCAAATTGCGGAGTATTCAATTTCCAACTACCAAACTATAATTTTTAATTTGACGTAACAGCCAGCAGTGGGATCAAGTTTTGCACAAACCATTCTTCACTGATTTGCAAATGGTCACCTTCTACACCTAGAAAATAAAGTTTTCCTGCCGCATCCATATTTTTTAGACCAATCTGGTGTTAAAAAACAATAATGCAAATTAATTTATTGATACAAACATTTTTAAGGCAGTGACTTACAACATCATACACACGACTTTGACGTAAAGGCAGAATCTCCTTATCCTGATTGGGCTTGTAAAACTCGAACCATTGTGACTCGCGTGGCTGCACAATTGTGTCATTTAGAAATTTTACCATGACGAACCTGCAGACAAAGTTAGTTAAAATTTAAAGTGCCCCATGCATTTCTGTCACTAATACTTTTCCAGCTTGTTAAGATTCTCTGCATAACGTTCGTTAATGTATAGTTCATTGTTGATGTCATTTAAAAATGTGCTCTTAATGCGAAAATCCTCCTCATGCAATGGATCATGCCAGTAAGTTGCTTGTACAAGATCACGTTGCGCCCAGCTGTTTATGTAAAAGTTATTATTTCCTTTCTGACGCACAAGGACATGGAGTTACCTCTCATAAGCGGCATAATTGAGAACTTCACTGATATATTCACAGGTGTGCACTTTTAGTGTTGGACACTTTGGCAATCCAAACACCCCCTGGTGTTGACCACCCAAAGTAATGAGAACCTTCATTCGAGGGCTTGGACAACGTTGGGCCACAGCACGTCTAATACCGTAAATTATTGTTATAACATAGATCTTTTAATTTATTCAGATACTTGCAGAAATTGGCCGCCTTGTGAGAAGCCAATAGCGTTGTAACCGCCAGCAAGCTGTTTGTCATTTCTTAGTTTCTTGCAGACATATTCTATTTGTCTGTCCGGATGTATAAAAAATCCGCTAGCATAGTCTGAGATAGGATTCCCGCCGATATTTAGAGAATGCACATAGGTGCCGTTTGTCTCTTTCTGGATAAGTTTTTTAATGGAGCCCAGACTGAAGGGTAAACAGCAAGTGTCGCCCATACCATGCCATAAGACCACTGGCAAAACCGATGAATCACCACAAGAACAAGCGGCAAATGCGATTAGTATTATCACAATTAATTTTAGCATCTTTATGAGTTTTACACAAAAAAAACCACAAAAATTAGCAACAAATATTATTTATTTTTCGCCGCGCGGCAGACCAGTCCACTCCGGAATAAAAGTTCTACAAAACATCAGTGGTTCGATTATGTTGATTCTATCCGATAGTATTATCGGAATTTGTGTTAAAACGTACGCGTACCACACAAACGGCAAATAAGTAAGAATAATAAATGTGATTTCAATTCCCTAGTATTATATACCAGTGATTACCGTTAGTAATGAGTAAAATAACCTTCATGGTTTTCCACATTGGCATTTTCGTTTAAAATACCGTAAAATGTAACTATCGATAACATTACTAGTGCCATCAATAGGATTTTGTTCGTGTGATAGGCTATCGATTGTTTAGTTTGATCCGGCAAAATATTGTTATTAAGCACGGTTGCCAATCAACCAATTAGCAGGCTGATAAGGAAAAAATGTCGTTGATTCCACAGGACGACCAGAATCCTATATCGGCAACGGTGATACAAGGGCTGAAAAATTTGGGCACAGAAATAACATTAGACTTAACTAAAACATTAATTAGCAAATCGCTCAAATTGATACTACACGCTGGAGCAAGTGAGTTCAGTTGCTATGGTTTGGTGTACTGTTGAAGTTAATATATAGTGTTTTTAGCCATAACTCCAGTGCCAGAGCTCTATGCAAACAGTGCAGATAAGACAAAACACAGCGAGTATTCCGTCGTTGCCCTCTATATAATTGCGACAAAACACGGATGGGATTCCTTGGCATTGGAGCAGAAATTAATATCCTTTGGATTGCCAAACACAGTTGTCCAAGAGCTTACTTCTGTTTATAGTGATAACCGTAAGCAGTTGACATTGCGAGCATTGCAGACGGGTCAAAATTTTCCACACATAACTGATATACAGTGGCGGATTGTAGGCAAAGTGAAGTCCTCAACACCTGATACTAGTCACGGTGTAGCGAACTTTTATATAAATCTGGGACAATATCAGCAGGGCACTGGAGATCGGGAGACCATAATTGAATTTCTTTGCAATGCAGAGGAACTACAGTCTCTAATAAATCGTTTAAAGGAAATCGAAAGGCACTGTGATAAACTGTCATCTTAGAACATATTTAGAATTCTTGCAATATTATTTGTCTATTATCTGAACTTAGATTCGTCTTTATGGCTCTTTTACATGTGTTTCTTTTTATATTAAAATGTAATTAAACTAGACTCCAAATAACGGTTACAGATTTTCACGAGTTCCAAATAGACGTTGCTCCAAAATGACTTTGAACTCTTCGTAGTCGGAAGGAGCGGTTGTGTAAATGGTACCAGAGAAGGAAGTTTCAATGTTGGCAGCTGAGCTAATCACTGTGCAGCAATTCAAGTTAGTTAGCTTCATGTTAAGACCACGAAATCTTTCATCAATTTTGTATAAATTCTTTCCACTGGCCCAAGAGAAAAATGGCTTTCCACTAAAAGGATTCATAAAATCCGTCCAATAGCCATGCAAACGAAGGCGTTCACTGATTTCACGTGCCGCCAGAACAAACTGGAAAGACATACACATATATGAACCAAACGCAATTGTTTGAAATATAATTTTGACATACTTTTGCTGCGCCTTTTTCAATATCGCCGTCAAAACTGAGAATTAACAAAGTCAACTTGCGACTGGATAAAACTTCAGGTGCCGGAAAAAGTTCATGTAACGAATCCTTAATGAGCGAAGGGCAAGTACGAATATCGAATTTCAATTTGTCATCTTTTTGCTTGCCATCGAAATCCACTAAGGAGCTTAGAGGCATCTCAGTGTCCATATTAATAGTTGTTGAAGCACCTTGCCAAGCCGGTCCGGTCGAATTTGGAAAAAAGAATCGGTTGCCTCGTGGCGATAAAAGTTCCCAGTTGGGACCGCCTTCAAGACTACTGTAATCATCTAAACACACAAGAATAAATCCATGGGAATGTTATATGGACTGAGTAAATCTCTGTGCAAGTATGATCACCTTTCAAGCGCGCTTTGGATTTGACAACTTTAAAGGTTTGAGCCATATCTTCGGCGCTGCTGCGTTTCGAGTAGTACATTGCCATACCACCAGGCACTTTAAGAACTTTATCAACATTGTTGCAAACGAGCAGGGACTTCTGCGATCCAACTCTGCAACAATTGATCTGTCCCGATACGACACGGCAAAGTGTCTGTGACATTATATCATTATTTTGCAACCATAAATTTTTGCCTTTGATTAACTTTACACAAACTACTCGAAATTTGGTATAGCAATAAAAAAGTGAGCGAAAGTAAGCGTCAATATAAATATTATATTTTTATAAATTGCAAAAAACAATTCTTTTTCTTTCTTTTCTAAGTGTGTTTTTTTTTTGCTTACTTCAGTAACGATAAACACCAAAAGACTATTTTTGCGTGTTAAAAAAAATCACAGCTGATATTTTTTTTTTGCTACGTCAGCTGTTCGCATAACTGAAAAGGCCGCCATGAATATACATACATATGTACATAAATATATTAATTTCAAAGATGTTCAACGTTATTAAAAATTAATTTGTACAATGACTAGTCAAAGCCACAGGTACACTACATATTTGTTGAATTAGTAAATTTGTAAGCATAAAATAAAATTTATATAGAATAGAAGCATTGATCAGCCAGTCTATCACAATCTTCATATGGTTTAATCATGATTGCTGTCGAATCAATATCCTCGGCTGGAATACATGCGCATCGATAGCTGTCTTGATTCAATTCAAATAATTTTCGCGGTGATCCTATCCATTGACGATTTTTACCACCGCTGGCCGTTGTACACCAGACGCGTGTGCCTTTCTCTTTTGTCCATTCAATATTACAATCTGGATATTTTTCGCGAAGTTCATTGTTGCTGGCCTTAATTTTTGCTGCTTCATCGACCAGGGACAAGAATGTATGATGATAAGCTGTATGTGTACCCTGTTCATCATAGAAACGCCCGATCAGTTTGCCTTTAAAATGGTATTCCTTGTCGTAGAATTCTTTCCAGTGAGCCAAACTAAGCAACTCACTTGGCGCTAGTTTGAGCACATCGTCGGCTGTTTGGCTGTTGTAATTCTCAAAATCTCCCGTAACAAAATGTACGGAAGCATCGCGACCAATAAAGAAATTGTATGAACAACCGGGTCCATAGTGTTTTATACCTTTTGATACATCATACACAGACCCGAGCAATGCCAAATAAAGTGGTCGGTCTTCCTTTCCATCATACGACAATAGTTCTGTGGCAGTAAATATGTGATTGGGTTGAGCATGGATTTCTTTAGCTTCAAGTGGCAAGTTGTCGTTACTATATTCCTGGTACTTATGATCCCTAAATAGAACAACTTTTAAACGATTCAAAATATTTGGATAGTAAACTCCTGCGATAACAGCAACCACTAGAACAATGAATTGTATCTTAAAAAAATGCTTTAGTAACGAAATCATTTCCAATTTACAGCTCAAATAAAAAAAAAAAAACCAACAAAAAACAAACTTAACAACGTCGTTCAAGGGAAAGTAATAACAATAAGCCACAACAATAACTTCCATGA
Organism: Phortica okadai; assembly: GCA_034638295.1. NCBI lineage: Eukaryota > Metazoa > Arthropoda > Insecta > Diptera > Drosophilidae > Phortica > Phortica okadai. Next base: position 53,469,256 of record CM067848.1, on the reverse strand, counting down.
ACCACTGGAAGTCAGTAGTTATGCAGTGTTGCCAACGAACCGTTGCGGCAACAAATGTAAGACACTGGACAGAGGGAATTCTGGCCATTTTTAATAATATTTTCTGCAGTTTTTATTTTTTATTGATTCCTTTTCGATAGTAGGAATTTGATATCGCTACATCAATATATCGGATCGTGTTAGAAAAAATTACATCGATATCGATATTCAAAAATAACAGCTAGAGAGAAACAAACAAAAACTATTCATAAATTCGGATAATTGGAAGCTTGAATAAAACAAAAATTTGGCAAAAAAAAAAAGAAATAAAAATAAACTAGAAAAAAAAACAAACACATACAGTAGAAACTCGATTATCCGGACGAAGGCAACAGCAATATAAGCATCAGCAAAACAACAACATAAGCAACAACAAAATAAGCAACAACAACAACAAAATAAGCAACAACAACAACAAAATAAGCAACAACAACAACAAAATAAGCAGCAACAACAACAACCACATATGCAACAACAACAATATATGCAACAACAAAAACAATATAAGCAACATCACATGCAACAACCATGACTACATATGCATCATCAGCAACAACAGCATCAGCAGAGACCGGGTCCAGACACGTCATCACACCCCCGCAGCAGCGACCAGACTGCGATTTAACACTTTGCATCTCCCTTTTTATACAATTTTCCAACATCTGTAAAACCTCTGTTAATTCCGACATTAAGTATTTACTATTGAAGTGACTTATGTCATAGTATAATTTTAAGCGAACATACGTCAGTTCATTTCCAAAATTAAATTTAACATTCTTGTATTACACTGTTAGCGAACTGCAATCTGTTAAATTCGAAATTAAGTATTTACTATTGAAGTGACTTATGTCATAGTATAATTTCAAGCGAACATACGTCAGTTCATTTCCAAACTTAAATTTAACATTCTTGTTTACACTGTTAGCGAACTGCAATCTGTTAAATTCGAAATTAAGTATTTACTATTGAAGTGACTTATGTCATAGTATAATTTCAAGCTAACATACGTCAGTTCATTTCCAAACTTAAATTTAACATTCTTGTATTGCACTGTTAGCGAACTCCTATATGTTAAATCCGAAATAAAGTATTTACTATTGAACTGACTTATGTCATAGTATAATTTCAAGCGAACATACGTCAGTTCATTTTCAAATTTAAATTTAACATTGTTGTGTTGCACTGTTAACAAACTGCTATCACGCTGTAACTAAATTTTAAAACTACAGCCCTGTTAAATACATTTCCACGCCTTTTACTGTTTTTTTTTATTATTTGCAAGGCGTAACATCATTGACACATCTTTTCGAATTGGCGAATGTTAAGAGTTGCCGCGTAGTACGTACAGTAAAAACTCAATTATCCGGATCAATTGAAACCAGGGGTATTCAATTCAATTAATTTATGCTTCTGCCCAAAATAAATTATAAAAAAAACATGGACAAAAAATAAATCAATTTTAACGACGACACATGGCTGCGCTTTCCGCATTTTGTCACTGAGCCAATTTTTCGGCTCTCTGAGAGAAAAGTACCGTTCGAACGTAAATAATTGGGGAAATGCCAGTACTGGCAGGATAACATAAGACAAATTCGTGTGTTGCGCTCTGATTGACTTTTATGCTCTTTTCCAAATAAAACACACAAAATTCTGCTCACTTCCCCATTTTCAGCTCATTTTTTTTTTTCAAAAAAAGCCAAGATCGAGCACTTTTTGAGTCTGTGTATGTCGTCTCGCATTTAGTGTTAACATAGGGAAATTGAATCCCAATAAAAAAACTACCGGTCATTTATTGAGTATCGTAGAAAAGAGAGTGTTTTTCCCTCTTCAACTTTCTTAAATTATCAATTACATAATTATCAACAAAAAATAAACAATTTCAACAAATTCTCCCACAATTTCCAATTTAGACATATAAAAACCGCGGTGAAAATTCGTGCAGGGAATGAGTCCGGATAATTGAGGTCCAGTTAAGCGAGTTTCTACTGTACTTTGAAATCCCTGCAGTCAATCAAATCATTTATAGTATTTCGAAATTCGCATAAGTTCTGAATTGGTTTCGCTTGGCGGTATTGCCCGCACTCTATATAAATGCGTATATCCCAGACACGATATTTGTTCCCATCTAAAAAACACTTCAATAATAGAGAATCATCGTTCGAGTTATGACACCATACCTAGATAGATAATAATTTTTGCATGCCGCTTGTAAAAGTAATGGGCATTTGTATAAATAAGACAACAAGACGACATCAAAACTACCGAAATAATTTATTGCAAAAAAAAAATTGTTCTAACACTGTACAACAACATCATTTGTAGTTGTCCCATTCTGTTGCTGTTGTTGTTGGTGTTTATTATGTGTCTGTTGTTGTTGATGTCGTTTTTGCTTTTGTTGTGGTTGTTGTTGTTGTTGCTGCTTGCCATTGTTTATGGTAATAATGTTACTGTTTGAGAAGTCAATGCATGCGCTAGAAGTTAGATCAATCTCAGAATCAGAATCACTGCCCTCATCCGAACCATGAACCAAGGCCGCCGCCATCAAACGTGCATCCGCCATGCAGACCATGTCTCTGTGTGTGGGCACAGCATTGCCAATGCTCTGTTGTAACTGGTGGTCCTTGTACAGTTTCAATTCTGTATAAGTTTTATCAAATTTCGTTTGTGTTGCTGAGGCATCGGCAGATATTTTGTCATGTTCCGGTTGTGGCTGTTGCTGAAATGCCGGATGCATCATTGTGAAATTATTGGTAACAGCATTACTTAGATTTCGTGCTGCCACATTCGGATTGATCGCTTCGCCATTGGCATCCACTGGTTCCTTCTGCACTGACGTATTAGATAGATTCTCTGGTATCGGCTCCGTCAGTGGTGGTGCAATCGGCAATGCATTACCGCTCCCATCATGCATGCTACCCGGCACGCGATTACCTGTCAATCAGAATACAAGTAAGAAAATGCCGATTCAGTGCGCTTGGTATGGCAATATTACCGACGGGAATTACAGGTTGTGTGCCTAGACTAAGACATCGCATGCGCCAAGCGTCCTGTAGGAGTTGAAGACGAGCTTGTTTGCGCCATTTGGCACGGCGGTTCTGAAACCAAACCTGCAAATTACGAAATATACATTTATATATTTGAAATAGTAAGCGAATTATTTACTAACAATCTTAGAAGTGAATATATCAAGAATACATTCTTACACAAAAGGGAAAACTATGAAATTTATAATGATTCCACCAAAAGTGGCATTGGTCTGTCATAAATTACTCAATCAACTATGCTATACTTCGTAGATCTCGACCTTTTCGGCTTGGGAAATTTTATTGGTTGTGATAACTTATGATTACATCTAAATTCTAAGTACATCTGTTTCAAAATAAACCAATTGTTTTATGTATAAAAAATCTTATGCTTTCTTGTCGTTACACGTTACTCTTTGCGTAAAATCATTTTCATCCTTAGACCACACGAACTCGCAGTACAAGAAAAAAATTTCTCTAGGAATGCATTAAATTTAAATGTGTAACATTATTTTTGACGACCCGATCTAATTTAGATTAAATATATGTTTTATGAGAGACATATTGTTTGAAAACAATCGCGCATCACCTTTTCTTATAGACTTCCTTATAATATCATGCGAAATGCTCAAAAGATGACTCGAACGACGTTCCGTTGGTTTAGCCAAAGTATTTAACAAATATTTTAACGGACAAACGCTTTTCATAGAATTTTGTTATTACAACTCATATATGGTCATATTTTATTTTCAAAAGTGATGGTAAGTTTTTGTGTTGGTTTTAAATTCTTAAGGCTGTCAAAATACAGGAAATGACAGCTTCGATGTATCGAAGACGACATGTAATGAGTTTTTTCGTTATTAGATTATTACACTTCCACTTTGGCACATGTGAGCTGGACTAATCTCTCTGAAGAGGGCATAAAATCTTATACAATTACGTAATTTATATGATTTCGTGAGACGTGACCATTATTCGTTGCAACATGTACGTGTTTTAAAGCTAATTTCCAAGGTTTTTGCATAAAGGATAAAAAGAATAATACTTTATCCATTAAATGGTCCGAATACGCCTGTTTCCATGCAATTTTATCATTATTTATATTTTTGCAAGAAGAAGGCACGGTCAGGTTTCCGGGCATATGAGTATCTAAATCGATTCGAGGGGGTCTGGCTGATCAAGAATGTTTATACTTCGTATTTTTAGGGGAAGTGTCTATTCTCACTGACAAAGTGGTAAAAACTCTTCCGCATGGAAATATTGTTTAGGAATAGTTAGATTTATTTTCGATCACCTGCACTCGTGCCTCGCTAAGACTGATACGTAGAGCGACCTCCTCGCGTAGGAATACATCGGGATAGTGGGTCTTTTGAAAGAGCGCTTCCAGCTCCTGCAACTGTTGTGGTGTGAACGTAGTGCGATTACGACGTTGACGGCGACGACCGAACATGTATTCCGTTAGTAGATCACCCGGGATTGGAGATATAAATGGACCAGCCATTTTTCCACTTCAATATTTTATGTGCTTCAAAACACTCATAAACACACGGAACGTTAGTAAGGCTCGTGACACAAAAAAAAAAAAAAAAACAACAAAAAAAAATTTTTTTTGATTCAGTTAACAATATTTTTTTTTTAAACTGTAAAATATGAAAATTTCTTTTTTTTAACACTTTTGTTATGAAGTCAAAAAACTTATCGCTTTATTTATTTTAATTCGGGTTGATGTTGAATATTGCACAATCGTATTACTACTGTGAATTTTGACTATTTGCTGCTTGCCTTTTATTTGTGGCAAGGACAAGCGCGCTATTTGCATGTTGGCTGTTTTCGTAGAGAACGAAAGAACGAACGAACGACCGAGCGAACGAACGAATGAACCAACGAACGAACGAACGGACGAGCAAGCGAGCGAACGACCAACCAATTCACCAAGCTAACGAGTACATTGTATGGTCTAACGGTATGGTGAGGAATGCACACAAACATTCACACATATACATATATGGTCTTTGTTTTGAGGGTTTTTAGAAATACATATATAATTAAAATTTTGTTATTGTTGTTCAATTAGAAGGATTTTCAGTGAATGCTTGTTCGTTTTAACCAAAAATTATTCAATTTTTACTTTTAATTTTTTTGTTCACAATCTATTGAAAATCAACAAATTTTTGGTAAAATCAAAATGAATTTATAAAAATGTTTAATGGTTCTATTAAGATTAAGTGTCAAAATTGTGTTATCTGTTTGTTTGCTTACTCTCATCTAATGAACACCTAATCAGTGCATCTCTTTTACACAATAACCACCAAGCGGCGCTCAGTAAAGTACTCAAGCTGCGCAAGCTCCCTTCACCAGTCACTGTCACGCTCACTTTCAGGCTTCTTTATTTTTATTATCTCTTCCACTCTCGAGGAGTTAATGGGGGCGTGTGTGTGTGTGTTTTACATATAAGCATATTTATAAACGTTAACGTGAATTAAAATCGTTTGTTTATACACAAACATACATACATACTTACATTGTATGTATGTAAGTGGGAAACAGCGTTGCACATCCGCCTGATGTACGTCAAAAGTTTATGAAATTGTTTATGTGACTTGCAGTGTTCGTTTGTGAAATGTAAAATTCGTAAAATTACAACATTAAATCTATGGAAAGCACGTCACAGTGGTGCAAAACAAATACTTCACATGGAAAACTAATGATACAAATTATTGTATTATCTTTTTACTGGTTTACATCACATACATACATACAAAGCTAATATCACTGCGTCAATGCGAAGCAACGAAAACAAGACAGTGATCCAAAACAAATGCTCCATACGATATTTTGATTTAATGCTAGATTCTTAATGTCACATTTGATTTTCTAAAACTTAGTTCTTAATCACTTTTTTTGTCTTTCACTTTCTGAAAAATAACTTTTCAACTATTAATAAAATTCATACCAATGTACCTGTAAATGTATGTATGTATGAGTATCTGTGAACATTACAATTTATGTATGTTACAGAGCGATACAACAGATGCAACAACAAAACTCCCCTAAACCGCTGGCGGAAGGGGTTGGTTGGGGTTTGGCTGGTGGCTTGGTTGGTTAACTGAATAGTTTGCAGTTAAAACAATGACAACCCAAAAGCGGGGAAACAAAGAAACAATACCTATGATTTTCTGTCATCATTGTCGACGTTTTTTGTTGTTGTTGTTGCTGACTTGTTCTGTGTATATGAAAAATCAGGGCTGGCAAATACGTCAAAATTTACATGTTGTTCTATTTAATTTAAATGGGAATAAAAGAGAGAGGGAGAGAGAGTAAGAGGAAACAAAATACTTAATAAATAAGTTCAATTAAGAATTCTCGATTATTTGGGAGAATCTCATGTCAACTTTTTATTTCATTAATTTACTAATTATCAAAGGTCGAAAATTTCAAGAAAAAATCTCATGTAACTTAGTGATGTCCCCAAAGTGGATAAAAAAACGACACGTCAGAGTCGAGAGGAATATCATAATAATCATTTTCAATTTTGTGTTGGCATCCCTGGTTTTTACGATAAACGTATATGTGTAATTCAAATAAATGAAGGGATGCAATTTACTCATTCTGATGTTTTGTTTTGTTTCGGTTTTGTTGCCTCATCGTCGTCACCATTGTTATGGCGCAGGTTGCAGTTAACAGTTACACAATCATCACTCTCAGTGCCATGTTTATAAACATTAGTGCGGCAGAGTTAGTGCTGTTGTCGGCTGTAGTCGCTGCTGAGCCATCTACACCCGCTCGAAGCTGGTAGCGCGTCTCGTTCTTGTACTTCAAGGCAATCTGGAAGTCGCGTTGATGATACAATTCGGGCTGCGACGCATAGTTGTGGTGGTGGTGTGTGGCAGCGCTTGCGCTTTAATTATATTTATTTATTATTTCGCCAGCACCAGTGGCTGACGGTGAATAGGCGTGGCGGAGCGGGTGTCTGTATTGGGTTGGACGTAAACAGTGGGGTAGGAGGGTGAGATTAGGTGCACACGATGGCGTTGTTAAAGCCAATCACAATGAAGCAACTGCGTCGCATTTGTATATATATTTTGTTATTCTTTTTTTTCTTCCTGAGCCCACACGGGACCGACGATATCAACTGCTTGTGGAATGGGGTTGAATTGCCTACTGAAACGTTGACGTCTATTGTCAATGTTGCTTGGCTGCATCATTTGTTGGCCGTTCATTTGTTGTTAGAATCGATGCCTGAATAGTATTGAAATTTTGGTCTAAGTACTCCGTGTGGCACGCAAAACAGCCAGGCGTCACAATTAGTAATCTCAATTGATTAATGGCAGCAAAAGGCATGTGGATTTTCGATCCAAAGCTCAGGTTCTATTAATTGCTGTTAGTAGGATGCGACGGCCATATTAGGATCGCCATTTTCTCATTATTTGTTGCTACTTTTCTGGTTATTACGATTATATTAAGTCATCCAACAACAACAGTTTATCACTCGTCTCTTAAAATATTAAAGCTTATCGCACTCCATTAATCTATGCGTCTTTGCGGCGGTGTAGAATATTATTATTTTTTAATATAAGTCTTAACTTAATTCACAAGATGTTATCAGATTGTTACAAAAGAAATTCAAATACATCAATTTCTCAACAGTTGAGGAGTATACGATGCTAAATGTGCAGTTACTCGAGCTCTAGATCTATTGATTTGATTTTGATGATTCGATTAGATTAGATAGTAGGAATAGGTGTATACGTGATATTTGTACAAACTCACAGTGGTCAAATTTAAAATCTTGTTAATATTTTTTATTTTCTTCAAAACTAACACTCCTCCAATATTTATTCCGATTTTTAAATGTGGTGAGCGTGCAAAACTTACGAAGCATTTTTGCCCATACCAAACAAAATCCATTTTCACGCCTTTTTAATGTGTGGAAAATTTATGTTTTAGTCATTTTATTCAAGTAAGTGTTTAACTTCCACAAAACTGGTATGTATTTAATAAAGAAATATATGTGTGCCCTGTGTTTGTATATATTCGTCGTAAGTAGATGTAGAACATAACATTTCATCTAGAGTATTTTAGCATACCAACTCATTTATGGAATATAATTTTTTTCTCACGAAGAAGAATGTCAACAAATAAATAAAATATTAAGCAAATTAACAGCCAACTAATAATTTAGTAATGGAGACGCTGCATAAAAGAAGTCATGCATACTGGTGGTCTTTCTTTTGAGATTCGAACACTAAATTTTACTTGAGGCCAATTCGGGTAAAGTGCATAAAAATTTCATTGTTGACTTGGCAGGAACTTTGACGAGGCAATAATGGCGTCTTAACAGAATTGTTTTTCTTCGCTTGCCGCAAATTTTGCTCTAATAAGGCGATGTAAACGCTTTAAAGTTTCCAAATGTGTCCAGCTCCAATGGCTTTTTTTTTCTGTCTATGTTTTTTGTCCACTGAAATTTATACTTAAAATGTCTTTACGCCTTTGCCCTTACACAGTTTGTTCAGCATGTTTTCGCAACAGGTCGGTGCGTCCTTCGAGTCGAGATTGTTTCTTATTGTCTTTCAACGGCATTTTTTCAAGTTACTTCGTTTGAACCTTTAAGTGTTTTCAACTCAGCATGATTTTTCTGATTATCGTGCTTATTATTAAGAATCATCAACTGGTAAATATGTAAATAGCATACTCCGAGTCCAAAATATTTCTCATTCTATGGTATGGTATTTTGGCATATTGTTTTCAAATTGCTCCTATCCCAAATAGTGGCGACAACAATCTAAAACAGTTGCTTCACTATAGTGAACTGTCCTTTTCTCGGTTCAAATATGGTCACTTGGTCACGTACTTCAACTGTCCGATGTAAGAATCTAGCGAATCTAGTGTGGGGAAACCCCGAACCGATCTTGGGTAATTGTGGCTAAGTCGTCTATGTTCTCCTCCTCGCCGGCACTAGATGGGCAATGCATAGCTTCGGCTATGTAGCTAACGAACAAGGCGCTCCAACAGGTTGCCTCATCCGAGTTTGTCGGGACTAAAGAGGTGGGTTGACCGAGCCCTAAATTGGTACCACGGGAAGTCAGGAGCCCACAGGACTGCTTGCGGTTCTGCCCTGACCGAGCGGTAGGCCCCCTTGTGGCAGTATTGTGGTGGCTGTGGTGGCCCATATCGCGGGTAGAGATGCTTATCTCGGCTTATATCGGCGTGGTGTTGCGTATCAACCGGGTGCTGTGACCCAAGATCAGTAGAGGTTTTTAGATGAGCCTCGCCCCTCACCAAGGGGTGATTGCAAGCCCGTCAAGCATGCAATTAATTTGGTACCGACTTTTCTGTTGTATTTTTCAGCAGATTCGAAGTTAAATAAATTTCGGAGAGATCCGAGACCATGTGTCCGATGTAAGATAACTATAAGCATAAGGGGAGCTTGGTATGTAACCGTCCGATACTCCAGATTGAAGCAATCAACACTTTCACCTGTAGTTGCCACCATTGAGAGAAAGACAGTGTATGCTATCAAAAAATAATAAAAATAAAAACACATTATTTATAAGTAAAGCCGTTGCGACTATTGCAAAAAAAAAACATTCATAGTAAATCTTCAAAATGTAATATCAGGCGAATGATCGAAAAATAGTACATTACTTGCTAGCATTATGACATATTGAAAAATAGGCGTGGCTAAGCCTCCTTAACTTTCAAAACGTGAGGTTTGGGTAACCAGAACCACACGATTTTCTCGTATCAAGAGGTTTTCATGTACTCAAACAATATATATCCTTGTTGTAATTGTCGATATCTTGTGAATATTACTTATTAGGTTTTAAGCTTCTTGTATGCTTTTGTTTTCACCATTTTATAATTGGATACTATGTGGATTGCTTATTTACACACGCCGTCCATTAACCACCACTGCCATTGCCGCCGCCCAACGCAACCTTCGGCAGTTGTTATTGCCGCCAGCTTGCGTAACTTTGTTGTTGGTTTTTGTTTTTGTTTTTGTTTGTTCTCCTGGGTGTTGCAGGCGCTGATTGGTCTTTTTTTCCTTTGCCATCACCACCGCCCTTTCTGCGCCTTCAAAGACCGCTAATTTTTAGTTTGCGCATCATATGTTATTTTTAACATTGTATCCTTTTTGCCAACACTTTATATCTTTGAAATTATGAATAACTATAATCATCAGAAGAAGAAAAATCGATTAGTCCGTCCGTTGATTTGTCCACTCCAATGGTTCTCGGTAGCTAGAAGTGCTGGAGATTCTTGTTGAGGTATGCAGATTATTTAAGATTCCTACCCCACCCAAAACCATGACCACCCCTTTTTCCTGATTAGTTTTTTTCAACTGCTTATAGCATAATTATGTTCATAAGTACGCAGACCGTGGCAGAATTTATTTCGGCGATTGATTAAACGAGACAAAGTCAAGTTTGAGAAAGTTGCGCGAACGAGCCAAAAGAAATTTTTACTTAATCATTGCTCGGCACTCAATTAATCGTCTTTATCGGTGTGCACAAAACGTTTACTATGTAAGTGTGTTACGGTTTTACTGAATAGAGAACAGTTTTCAATGATTTTGTTATGAAATGGCAAGCAAAAAAGGAAAACCAGTAAATCGAAAAAAAGAGCATAATAAGCGACAATTTTTTAAGGATAGCCACTTAATGACCAAAGGACGAATTGTCCCTCCACACTGTGATAAAGAAGCAGTTTCAAAATGAACATACTTGTACGTTAAGGCAAACCAGATTGGCATCGACTTTATATAATAATGCTCTATATACTATAAGGGCTACTAGCCAGGGGACAGGGGAAAGCAATACTGACAGCCGGATTTTTTTTTTTTTTTGGGACAGCGACCCAGCGATACCCAAATGCAAGCTGAACACAAAAACATACTCAAAAAATTTGACTCTTTTGAAAATCTATCACGTTTTTCTGATGGGCAAGTGTCTTTCTGAAGAATTATGCATTTGTTGTAGAAGAACTGCAAAGAAGTTCTTTATTTATGACATTTGGGCATAGTGTCTATAATCATACTGTACTTATCGCTTGGGTCCTTCGTCCAGGTCTTATCGTGTAATCTCGCAGTCAGTAGCGGCATCTTGGTTTTGCTAGTGTTGCACAGCCGGTTTCGTTGAGTGCTCTGTGTGATTGTTGGCATTTGCAGTCAAGCTGATATTATGACAACGTATACGTAATAAAATTTTTTTTGGAACAGAAAATTTGTAGAAGATACAAATAAACGTGTATCGCTTTTCAGTTCGTGTCTATGAGATTTATGACGAACGGACGGCCGGGCGATGGCTGACTTTGCATGATGTTTTGTTTTGTCGAAATTATGTTTGGTATATTGGATTAATTGTGCTCGTCGCATTGAAAAAACGGATAAAGAAAAAAAAAAATTGACTCGTCTGCATATTAATTCGCTCACAATCATGAGCTGAGCGCTAATTGGCAATCTCCAGAAGCGTACTGATGTCCCAAACGAGATTCATGCAGTCCTCTTGTCATTTTTGCCAACCTTATTTAGCCATGCTTACAGCCTGCAGCGTCGCACAAAATTATTTTTACTCTGGCAGTGGTATATGATGCTACATCATAGACCAAACATACATATGCATGTATGTGTATGTGTATGTGTATATGTATAGCGACCAAAAAGGAGCACAAGCAAAGCTAAGTGCAGCGGCTTAGTGCCAACAACTGCCGAAGTTTAATTAAGAAATATGTGCACTATGACATAAGTATGTTCAGTGGCGTAACTCTACCAACTGGGGCCCATGGCAAATTTATCAGATGGGGGCGCTTAAATGGTTTTAAAGAGTAGTTTTGTTTTTATAGATCACTTGAAGTGAACTGGTCGAAACTTACGACATTCAAAATTATTATTTTTTGGTCACCTTTGCTTCTCCTTCTCCTTTTCCTTTTCCTTTCATTTTTTCTTTTTATTAATATTATTTTCATGAAATTTACAATTTCTACGAATCCGCGAACTCTGGATCTGGCTCCTTGGGGCGGGGGCCAGTGTCATTTGGCGCACTCTGCCGCCCCATTGTTACGCCACTGAGTATGTGAGTGTTTGCGTACCGTTACGCTTCATTATATGACTCTTTGCTCATTCGTGTCTTCCTTGCCTCTTACTCTCGTATTAATGTTCTATAGTATGTAATTTTTTTTGTTTTCATTTTTTTTTATGCATAATATTTGTTCTCTCTGCAGCTTCTTTTCCGTCTCACTCGCACATTCGTTCGCCCGCTCGCTTGCTGGCTCGCTTTGTCAACAATAACGATAACAACGCCAACAACAACGTTGAATCTATTGTTTTGCTGTTTTTAATTACTTTTTTCAACATATTTTCTTTTGTAGTATTACGCCAGCCTACATGCTGACGTTATCGTCCTTTCTTTCTACACTCTACTCTCTCTACTCAGTCCCTTTTTCTTCACTTCTGACGCGAACATGAGGACGTTGTTGAGCCGTGAGTGTAACTTTGTAAGCTTGACTGCATTTTTGTATGAATTCATTTTATCTCATTTTTACGACGTCAACGTCGTCAACGTCAGCGCGCACTAACGTTAGCATCTGCGTTTACGTCACTGTCTCCGTCGACCGAGCTTCGTGCTGTGCTGTGCTGTGCTGTGCTGTGTACGGGACGGGACAGCCTCTACCGAGAACCGCATGAGTCGAAGGACAGATTGTCAGGCGGTCGGTTGGTCGTTCGGTCGGTCGTTTGGAGAAACGAACTGAGTGTGGCTTGACTAAATGTCTGACTAGTGATGTTGATGATGACTGATGAGTGCGCGGGCTCCCTCGCTCTCATTCCTTCGGTTTTTATTTTTATTTGTTTCTTTCTTCGTTTGTTCGTGCTTTGGTTTGTTTACTTTACCATTTCATTTTACCAGTAAAATGACATTGTGACTATGCAATTAGTATTATGAAAATAATTTTCATTTTTTACGCCCATTTCTAGTTAAATAATAACGACGAAGTGCGGCAGGAGAAACTGAACATGAAACTGGGAAATGGGAAATGATTCGCGTTGCACTTTAATACCCTTGTGATAAGGTATCTGAACTTTATCATCGAGTTTGCGACACAGTAAAGAAATCATCTAGAAATTTATCATATATTTCAAATCAAGGTTAATTTTTGGCAATCTAACTTGTAAATGTTCTATTAGCGTTATCTGCCTAAAATTATGTTTGAACTGTAGTTGAGAGACGAGAGAGAGAGACGTGTGGATCGAAACCATATAGACTTAAAGAGGACTGTCTAGATCAGAAATAGTATATCACTCAGAAAGCATAACATGTTTTGGGATCATGTTAGTTAAAATTCAATGTTTTTGTCTACAGTGAGTGTAGAGTATTAAGCGGTTGTATGTATGCGATGTTTTATTTCTTCCTTAACACATACATACCCACATACATATGTAGCCATATGAATGCCGTTTTTAGCTTTTTGCACATGCACAGTGCCATAGAACAAAGCAGCATGCAAGACCTATGCATACATAAGCACATACATATGTATGTGCATACATACATACACGGATGTGCAATCACGGTTACTTCGTTTCCATGTAAAAATTGGCGCGGGCTTAATAGAAAGATTAGTTCCGAAATAAAGATGACAGCTCAACTTTTGTGTTTCAAAGTACTCACGTATAAACGACTCGTGTGAAGAACGCTTAGAAACAAGTGCCAGTACACGAAGCGATCCTCATCGAATCATAGATTCATTGTGTATTTCAAAGGGCTATACACTACATACGGCAGTGCAGGGTTCGCATTGAAGTTTCAAATTCGAACGTTTACCTGCCATATGTGCTTAAGGAACGTCCATAAATTACGTGAGATAAAATTAGGGGAGGAGGGTTGAGCAAACTCTCACCAAATCTCACCTAGGGGGAAGGGAGCTTCGTCGGATGTCTCATGTGAACTTTTTAGTCCAATAATTTACAATTTTTTTTTCAAAATTTTCAGCAAAATCTCATGTCAGATACAGAGGGAGGGATTCGTCAAAGTCTCATCAAGAGGGGGGGAGTAAGTTAGAGGTCCTACGTAACATAAGTATAGATAGTATGTGAAACTTTTCAATATGAGGAGATTAAAGCCTTACATTATCCAAATTGATCTCAAGACTGAAACTCATCAGCCTATATACTGACGGTCCAACAGGCAAATTAACATGTATAGGTTACTCTCTCGATGCTATGGAGGTTCTTTTCGACCTTCTTCATACTTATGTAAAAACTTTGCGCAAACTTTTAGTCTTTTTCTTACCTTGGTCCAATACCTGACATACAGCAATAGATGTATAAATTCGTACTGTGAAGAGTATCAAATCTTGGCCATAACCGAACTAAACTTTTTCTTGTTTTTGTCTCCAACACTAACGTTAGCGCTTTTAACATTGTAGTGCATTATGTATTTTATGCGCGAGCAAAAAAATTTAATTAAGGTAATGATTTTCATAAACGAGATTAGGGGGTGTGGTGTGGTGTGGTGAGAGATAGGCGTAGGCGTAGGCGCTGAGGAGAGAAAGCTTCTTTGGATTTCCTATTTTTTGTTCGCTTGTTTTTTTTTTTCTTGTTTTGTTTGTTATTTAAGCTTTTATTGTGTATTTGTGTGTTTCTTTTTTGTTTTCAAGCGCAATTACCATAATTACAAAATATGAAAACACCAACGAAAGGTTGTAACTCATTACAAATACAAAAAAAAAACAAAGTTGATATTTCAAAAACTAGAATTCACTATGTACAATAGTGTTGATTGCAAACATATTCTGTTTTCTTACGAATTTTGTACATAACAACAAAGATTTCAAGTAATAATGACGCCAAAACTACTGATGTCTTCAAATCCAATGTGGGATTAATATCTCCGTCTAGGCTTTTGAAAGACACTGAAGACAATTTTTATTTATCGAAAATCACTTTGTGAGTCGACAGTAAGATAAGCTAATCTGGCATATATCTGCGGTCATGATTGAGATCGAATCCTGCTATAGCGAGAGATACATGACGGCAGAACAATTTTTATATATGTACCTCAACTCATCTCATGTTTGGCTTTTAATAAATGGATTATTTAAAAAATCCGTTTGGCAAAAGTGTCTTCGGTTTGAAATCCCGGCAGGTGTTGGCCTCTTTGATGGGAAAATAATGATGTGCCTATACCCAAGGAGATGTTGGAATCATTTCTTCACAGTTGAGCTCTCCCATTCCATTAATTTGCAATCCAATCAGTAAGCGTGGTTGTGTGCACACACACACACACACACACACACACACACCCACGTCCATAGTTGCGCATGTGTGTGTGCTTCGTTGCTCGATTATTATGTATTGAAATACCATTGTTTTTTGAATGAACTTTTTTTTTATGTGTGGCGTCATTGTCCATTGTTAAACCAATGAGCACATGTGTTTGTGTGAGTATTGTTTTTTCATCTTTTTCTTGTTTTATTACACTCGGAAAAGGGTACTTCAACTTTGTCATCAAGTATGGAACGTACACTTTTATGTGTATGGTATATAAAAACATCTATGAGTTGAATATCGATCGTCTCAGTATATACGATCCAATAAGACGATTTGTAGAAAATTTATTTTTGTTTGTCAGAAATGTTTATAGATACGTTTGTATCTGTGAAGCCATTGATTGGTAGAAGAATAGATTTGGATGCAGGATTTGTGAGGGTACATAAATTTCGACAATGCCGTTCATAGAATTTTTTTTAATTAAAAACTATAATATTTTAAATAGAATTGAATGCATGCGAAACGAAGAAAATGAATACATACACATACCCACATACCCACATACACAAACACATTCATGTGTATCTACCAAATAAATTTCAACTTTTTTGCCATTTCATTTATTCATTCACTCATTCATTTTGCACTCATTTGTTCATTATTATTATTATGTGTGCAAACATATTATTATGCAAAAAGGCAATGCAGCCACTACACCAGCCTCACGCACACACATACACACACACACCCACACCCACACACACGCACGCACACGCAAAGCCAAGTCATAACCGCCTACGCTGTAACAGACGATGATGTTGATTACTTTGCGGCCGAACCACCAAAACCCTCTCGACGCTAAAACTCATTGATCATTACAATAGAAAGAAGCGAAATAATAACGAAAAAAAGCACTCATGTTAAATTCGGCGATGCGGAAGTCTTATACCCTTCATGGAGACGTATTCAAATCAAATTTAAATTCTATCTACATGAGTATCGATTATATTTTTGCCAATAACAATAACAACATCTTCCATGTATGTAAATCATAAATGCAAATGTTCTCGAAAAATTCGAGAAAATTAGTTTATCAAGTCATGAGCGTCTGTTTGTCTGTCTGTCTGTCTCTGAAAGACAAAAATTGCCCCTTTAAATGATCTTTAAGAATAAACCCTTTTTTTATTGGAAGAATCATTGGAGAATTTTACGACTTCACAGAGTGTCACTACCATTAGAGCAATCGATCGTAAATGAGATACTTGTTTGTTAAATGAAGATATTTTGGCATACGATTTACATATAAGGGTGAACCGTTTATCGACTGACACAATAATATCTTTTGTGTGGCGCACATCGTTCCTGAACAACACAATTTATGTAATTAATTCTCGGCATGGACAAAAAAAAAAAAAAAATCAAAATACAACAATAAAACCAAAAATGTTAAGTTCGGCCATAACGAAGAATTGATGCTCTTCCAGACGCTTACTAATCAAAAAAACTTCTTATTACGATTTTTAATAAATATTGATTATCTATATTTCTCTCGCTCTACCTAGCTATCCTTTTCTCCGACGCACATACAGACCGACGGCGAGAAATGTCTCCGCCAATGTGTTACAAACTTCACAACAAAATTAAAAGGCCATGCACGACTGGAGGCCGCATTAAATAAAAACAAATGAGAACAGATTTTCACTAAAGAATGGAAAAAAAGAAAAAAAATGCATTAAAAATTAAAATTAAATGAATACTGAATAAAATAATACAAAAAATAAAAAAAAAAACCAAACGATTGAAACTCTACGACATTGAAATACGCTATAACTGAACTTTGCACATATGTTTTAGATCGTGAATATCAGATAAATTGCTCCTATCTTCAAAAATTCTAATTGACTAACCAGTCATGATATAAGAGTTCTTAAAACCGAAACAATTATGGGTTCTCAAAAGCGAAGACAGACATTGGCCATGCTGATTGGCCATGCAAACACTTCGCATGGCTTATTAGGCTGGGCGTGACATGCATTTGCACAAACTCAATGTACCCTCGCCCCATAAAGTTGAAAGGTAGAAAAAAGCATGGACATGTGAACATTCATACAACGACAACGCGAACAGTTGAGTGAAATTGCATAAGTAAATTAAAAATTCTGCACAGTTGTTCAACTTTTGCATTCACTTCGCTGAAATCTGAATGTCTGCTAGAAAATAGATGTATGTACGTGTATCTGAAAGATAAAATCTTCAATCGATTGTAAGAAAGCTTCTTAAAAGTTAATGTAAACAACGAACTTTTGTAACTGCAAACGAATTTGCAATAATATAATAATTTTTCATACATTTAAAATATAATAAATATAACTTATATATTATTAATATTGTAATACATTTTGTTGGTTTTTTTTGGCGATTATGACACACTGTGTATGTGTGTGTGTGGATGGGTTTTCCTATTGTGGATGATTTCAATGCAGCACAGGTGGCATGCTATATGGCAATGAATGAATGAATGCTCGAATGAATGAATGGACTATGCACATGATGATGACTCTTGTTGTTGATATCGAACGTTGTTTAGAACAATGTCAATTGCATAATTGAATACGACTTCATTCTACACCCTGTACCCATTGATACAAGGGTGTATTTAGCTATCACAAATGCATCTAACGTTCAGTAGAATGCAGGTTATGCAAGTTTCAAACAGTTTGATAAATTAAATTTATTCAGATATTGGAAATTTATCATTTTCAGATACGCCCTCTTGCCGACAATTTGTATGAAAGAGAGTTTTTTTTGTAGACATGTATTTAAAGTAACATTATAACGTTTCTGGTATTCGACGAACTTTTGTGCGGACTCCATTTGGCCGGGTAAACGGTTGGACCAGCAAGAGAACAAATACAGAACAAGTTTTACCTAAACTTCCTAAAGAATAGAGCTCAAAGCGGACTTCACTTCTGATGCTGACCAAGAAGATACATATATGTATGTGTGAATGTAAGTATGTCCTTTAAAGTATATGTACCAAATATTACAGAACCATGGCTGCTCTGTTGCAATTATTGCTGACTTCCTTCATATTTCTGGCATATTACATAATAGACTTGTATGACAAATCAAGTTTGTCGTGAGCTTTTATCTGTGGTCCCACAAGGGGAATGACAAGGGCAACCATCAGAGCGCTAACATTGTTAGTGTTACAAATGAGATTCTTGTCAGCGAACAATTATTCAAGCCTGAGCAAGTTAAACCCATAAAGAACCTCAACTGTGGCGATGCTGGCGATGCAATGGGTATGGCAACGTGTCACTCATTTCATTTCCCTATAACTTTTGTTGTCATTGCATTCGCTCCTTTAAGTTGTTTTTTTGTTTTGTATTTGTATTTTCAGTGACACTGCACTGATAGGGTATACTCATTTCTGCAACAAGTTTGCAACGCACAGCAGCAAACAATGAGCAATATTATTCTGATTCGCAGATTCCATTGAGGATTTCAACAGTCTTATCTATGATGTACAATTTTCATATTTATTTTTATTTTTTGTTTAAAAAATAAAGTACATTTTTACATACACGAAATAGAAAAGTTCCGTTACACTTTTAAAATAATTTCACATATCACTGCCCATAGAAAAATGAAGAAAGAAGTTTCATAATTAAAGATCTACCTTCTTTATTTCTAGGCAAGGGTATACAAGCCTCATCAATGCTCAGTTAAAAAAAAACTTTCCTTGTTGTTGCTCTTTCGTTTGCGTCTTGCAAATTCCGTTTCCGCTTTCGCTTCTGCCGCATCTGCTTGCTTTCGACTTGGGCTTTGACTTCAGTTATTTGTATTCATCATCATCGTCGTCGTCGTCGTCGTTCTCGTCGTCGTCGTCATGGTTGTCCTCATTACAGCAACAGCAACAACGGCAACGACAACGACAACGACACCAACAATAGCAACATCAACAACGAATTCAATGACGACAACACCGAAACAAGAACAATGTTGTTATTTTTATTATTTTTGCCTTTATGCAATGTTTGATTAATTTTTTACGCCCATGCCATTCACAAGCACAACAATAACAGTAAAACAAGTAAGATAACTGCATACGAGTGTGCTAAACTTTCAAATACCCTGCAGCCGCTTTCGATAAACAACAACTGCAGTCGAGTGTACTCTTCACTGCCTCATGAGCTGTGATAATTAGGTTGGCAATTCAAGTTAATTTTAACTAACTAAATAACAACTTAAATAGAATATTATTTGGTATATTTTTGCTTGCACCTGATATGCCCGTGTCATTGAGGTGCAGGGCATAACACAACTACAAACGTTGATTGAGGACGTTGAAGAGTTCAGAAGTTGTTTTGTAGTTATTATTACTTTTGTAGACAAACCCGACAACAATGATTCTGAAGGTGTTGATGACAACCAAATGATTATACCCCCTGCCACATCCAGCCAGTCATCACTCCACTCAGTTACTATATCTTCTTCTCTTCTCTCCTTTTCTTGCTCTGCTGCTCGTTCCTGTGCGCTCAACTCATCGCGAATGTTAATAAATCACGTACGTATTTTTCCATGCCATTGCAGAAGTCCAAAAAGTTTTTCAAAAAGAAATTTTTGACGCATATCCGACTGCAATATAACAATAGATGCTTTGGGACAAGGTCATCTGTGTCGTACTTATAAGGATAGTTATAAGATCTCATAAGGCATTAGCGATAGTTTTCGATGCGATAGCCGGATTTCGATGCTCGATAAGAACCTCTCCCCATTTAGGAACAAATTTATACACTCGCTTAGAAACAAATGCACATCGTAAGCAATGTCTGTAAAATTCTATATTCGTTTATCTAAAATCACGCTTTTCCGATGCTGACCGTTCGCGCTTGTTTGCTTTTATTGAGTTAATTAATAATGGGGTTTTTTTGCTGGCTGTGATTAAGCTCGTTTCTACTGTTATATGTTATGTTTGCATTAAGTATATGTACATATATATTCTTGATTAGCACGATTGATTGTAAATATAGACTTGGCAACGATCCAAGTCGGCCACTGGTAAGAGCCTGTTGGTTTTTGAGGTAAAATACTTTAAATTTAATTTTTTACTTATAAATTGATCCTTCTGAAAACTCTTTATGAGCAGCACAATGTACATACTATTAGCCCATGTCTGTGAAGATCAGACTTTCTTTTATAAATAGCATAAAGTGGTCAGCACATAGTCGTTCATGTGTAACTGGACAGAATTATGTATCACGCATACATTTTTCGAAAGATTCAATCTGTGTTGTGCGCGACAAGTCAAGTGAACAGTGAACAGTGAACATGGCACAAGTTTGTTTTGAAAACTCAGTACACGACGAACATTCAACGAAGTAGGGCTGTGTCGCTTGGTTCACTGCAATGCACAGCACAAGTTTTTGTTTTACTTACACAAATTGATAATTTCGTGCATACTGGATGCACATACATACACACATACAAGCTTGTGCGAATAGAGACGGTCAAACATATCGTATATTGTGTCATGTTGTGATGCCTAGTGTGCATGCATTCATTAACACACTAACAACTTTGCGCACAATTACTAATGCAGGCAGCAAATGCTGTGAATCAAAGCAAAGCAAATCGCAAATGCAGCAGGCAGCAGGCAGACATACAGGTTCATACAAACATACATACATACATATATACACATGTGTCGGGCACCCCATTTCTACACTTTAGTGACTCTCAGTGACACTGAATCTTTTATTGGCATTCGTGATTTCACTTTGGTTTTTATTATTATTATTTTTTGGATTTACCAAAAGTGTTGCTGCTACTAATATTTATTATAACTTTTACTCTTGATTTTGTAGCCTTTGTTGTTCGTTTGCTATTTTGTTTGTTGCTATTTGTTGCATTGCTCGCTCAGATAGCGAATTCATCAAAATGTACGAGGCTCTGTTTCTTACGCTTCACTGAGTGTGCGTCGCTACCGCTGTTGTTGTTGTTATTGCTGTTGTTGTTGTCGCTTTGACAATTTCGCCGATAAGCTCTGCTTTGTGCTACAAAAAAAGTACTTCTTTATAATTCACAAACTCAGTTCACATTTCAATGTGCTTGGACCTACATGGCGATTTCGTTTTGTTTGGTTTTTTTTTTTTATAATAAGTGAAATTGAAATCAACTTTACACATATCATTGCATTAATAAAAAGGAACCTATCTGGTAAAAGTTGCTCTGAAAATATTTTTTTTTTCAGTTTTTTGAGTCATATATAGTATTCCGATCGAGATAGGAGATAGTGATAAGGCTTGTTAAACAATGTTCCAATTTTCTCTCTACATGGGATCGTTATTCGTTATGTCGTTCTTCGTGTTTGTCTTGAGTTTCTCTTATACTATATAGGAACATGGCAAGATTAAATGGGCGGTTACCTTAAAGTAGAATCGATCAAGAGTTTTTGCTTTGTATGTGTGTAAGTATGTGTAAGTATACATATGTATGTACATATATGCAGATATGAAGTACAAGTCAAACAAAAGAAATCAAAAATGAAAGTCATTTACATAGGGACAGACGGACATTTATTGAAAAAAACAAATTTGCAATTATAAGTACTTGACATTTTTTCAGATTGAGTGTTACTCACTCATGAGAGATATGAGCTTCGACATTTCGACTTACCAAAATCATTGTTTTCTAAAACTAGGGTACCTGTAGAAATTCTGATTCTGAACTCTTGATAGTTTATAACAATAATAACATCAATTCTAGATCGTTAAGAGAAAACTTGGCTTGGACTGAATCCGACTTGCGATAAAAAAACAGTATAACTAACAAGGATTTTGTGAAAATGCCTTCTTCTATGGTATTTATTACCATTTCATTACTTTTGACAACATACGTCGTTGGAGCTGCAACAGACGAGAGGTTAGTAACTTACTATAATTAGTTTTAATAGTCTTATGTTACAAAGCGCAACACGTCTTACATACAGTAGTCTAGAATTCGCAAAAACCGGCCAAGTTTGATTTGGCGTATGTAGACTGTGGCCGAGTGTTACATAAACCTATTTATTGTTGAACGGTTATACTTGATTTGTGCTTTAAGCTACGAGACGAATAAATGGATTTGTACATCGTCGAACTTATGTCTCTTGGAGAGTAGTGGGCACGCCGTTGGCGACTCAAAGCTATTTGAGAGTCAAAATGACTGTCGATTGTCGTGTGGCAAATACGGTGCCATCTGGCCAATGCCCACCGGTGAGTGCAGTATCGGTCACGAGCGTGTGAACTTTAATCCATGGATGGTGCGATTCAATGTTGTTGCGCACGATCCGGCTACGTCACAATTTCTGCGTGAGACAAATCGCATCTTCGTGAGCAACATACTGAAGGAATGCACGCGTAATTGCTCACTGGATGGCAGCAAAGAGATACTTGTGAAGGCAACTGTTACATCAAATTCAAGCCTCTCGCTTGATTGGACTACAGATGAGAGTTACATGTTGGTTGTGCGGACAACAGGTAAGTTGATGTTCGTTCGGAATAACTCTTATCGACATGTCAATCTGATGTGTCTATTCGACAGGTGTGGCCACTTTTGTCGACATTAGAGCACCGACTGTGTATGGTGCCCGGCACGCGTTCGAGACGTTGAGTAATCTCATAACGGGCAGTCAGAACAATGGGTTGCTTCTTGTAAGCGCGGCACGAGTGCACGATCGACCGGCTTTTCCGCATCGTGGCGTTCTATTGGATACGTCACGTAATTACATGCCGCTACGCTTTATACGCAACACAGTGGACGCGATGGCGGCATCAAAGCTTAATGTGCTCCACTGGCATGCCGTCGATACGCATAGCTTTCCATTGGAAATCACCCGTGTACCTGAGATGAATCGGTAAGCATACGGAAAATAACTGATCTCTTTAATTTTTGAAATTTTTTTTTGTGTCTGCAGTTTTGGTGCTTACTCGCCCACTCAGATATATTCGCGTTCTGACACACAGAATCTAATCAAGTATGCGCGATTACGCGGCATTCGCGTACTTATTGAGATCGATGGCCCCTCACATGCCGGCAACGGCTGGCAATGGGGACCATCTGCCGGCCTGGGCAATATGTCGGTTTGCATTAATCGCACACCTTGGCGTTCATTCTGTGTGCAGCCGCCTTGTGGTCAACTGAATCCGATAAACGATCATATGTATGCCATTATGAAGGAAATCTACGCAGATATTGCCGAAGTTGGTGCTCCCGAGGAAACGATACACATGGGCGGTGACGAAGTTCATATACCGTGCTGGAATAATACAGAAGAGATAACACGCCGTATGCTTGAGACCGGTTATGATTTGTCACTGCAAAGTTTTTACAAATTATGGTCACAGTTTCATGCACGCAATCTGGATTCTTGGGATGCCGTTAACCAGAATCAATTTCCAAGTATGGCCGAACCAAAGCCGGTTATTGTCTGGTCTAGCCATTTAACTGCTCCCGACATTATCGAGGACCATTTGGATAAGGAACGTTTTATCATACAGACGTGGATTAACGCTGCGGACGCTCTTAATCGTGAATTACTCAGTCGCGGCTATCGATTGATTATCTCTACGAAGGATGCTTGGTACTTGGATCATGGTTTTTGGGGACGCACATCGTACTACAATTGGGCAAAAGTATACAACAATCCAATGGTGTCTGATAAAACAAGTCAAGTCTTGGGTGGCGAAGTGTGCATGTGGAGTGAGTTTGTGGACCAAAACTCCGTAGGTTAGTACGATAAAGTTAAGAGAAAGTGTTGCTGATAGCGAATAATGTTCCTTAATTCTCGACAGAACCACGTATTTGGCCACGTGCTGGCGCTGCAGCCGAGCGCCTGTGGTCGAATCCGAAGACTTCGTCACTGTTGGCACAGACGCGTTTCTATCGCTACCGCGATCGTCTGATTGCACGCGGAATAAAACCCGATGCTGTTGTGCCACGTTGGTGCGTGCTGAATGAAGGTCAATGCCCTTAAGAGCCGACAACAACACAAAATGGATTTACTTTTATTTTAAATATTAATTAGCTTATAAAGCTTAAAACATTGATTTTATAATCAACAATAACCGGGCGTTTGAACGACTCTCCAGGAGAATCGGTTCACAGACCCATAGAACGACTAAATAGTTTACGCCCTTTCAGAACTTACATACAATTATAGCTTTGTATGAATGTGTGTATGAACATACGCATTATTTAATTAATAAAAACAAATATAAACCAGTAAGTACGGTGTACTCGACAAAAACCTGCAGTCAAAGAATAGGAGAATTAATCGCCAAAATCTCACCTAAACTCATCAAGAGGGGGAGATAGTTATTCAAGATCATCTATATATCGGGTTTCTTTAAATTTTTGACCAGTAACAGTCAATTTCATAGAACGACTCGATAGTTTGAAGAAAACATCGATAACACAATGATAGTCATCGACAGATTAGTAGCTCCAGTCCAGAAAATCGTAACGATTGATTGTTTGCCACCCTTCATTTGAAAAATATGGCAATACAACGAAAACGAACTTTTTAGTGTCATAGATGTTGGCGTAATTTAGTATGTTTGTCTGCAGTACGGTTTGTTCTCCTTCTTGAATCGGTTTGAACATCGGTTTATTCGATGTTAACGATGTTTTGAAAACATCGATGTGTCGACACCTCTATCTTTTGAAAGCACGTGTGAAGAGTTGACGTTCAAAAATTTTTAAAAACAATGTCGGCAATTCGAAAGAAACGTATTTCCAAGAAAACAAAGCGGGCATGGCGGAAAACAGATATCAATGATGTCGAGGACTTTCTCGAAGAACAGCGTCAGGAAGAACGTATTGGGTAAGTACTTCTGTAATCTGTAAAACAAAGTGCTTTTTAAAATGTGAATTTCATTGCAGTACCTTTGCCGAAAAGCCGGACGAGGAGTTGTTCATTGTGGACGCGACGCTCACAAAGGACAAACAAAGCTTGCTAAGTGAAAAACAAAAGAGAAAATTAAATGCTAAAACACAGAAGTTGCGGTCACACCAACCTTTGGAAAACACTTCCAAAGTACAAGACCCTATTGTGAAGCGGTAAGTTAGTAAAAACTGTCGGGCTTCTGATTTTAATTAACTTTTTTTTGTTAAACACATAGTAATATCGTTAAGCAAAAGAAAAATGGACGCAACATTGAAGAGGAGGTGCGCAATCCTACTAGACCGCGACATTTTAGGGCAAACAAGGATCGTGATTTGTACTATCAAAAACTTGAAGCACGTTCAGTAAAACCAAATGGAGAAATAAATACTTGCAAAGACATATGGCAAGAGGAAGATTTTCAGGAACAAATACCTCATTTAAAGGATGAAAAGGGTTGGATAAGCAGGAATCTTGCGCTGCATGTGGTAGGCAATATTGGAAAGAAGGTTGTCAAGCTACACGATAGTCTGCGACATAAAACGTCAAAAGCAAGGTAAGAACGGACTAACATGCGTGGTAGTGTTATTTTAAAACGCATACTTTTTTTCTAGCAAATTTGAATTACCTCATCCGGGCATGAGCTATAATCCGTCCTTAGAAGCCCATCAAGACCTTATCAACAACGTTTTAAACCGTGAAGAGAAAATTATCAAAGAAAACAAACATCTGAAGCGCGTGACCACAGATATGTTCTCCAAAGTAACGCCGGAGGAGCGCGATAGGCGGCGTTTGGTAGAAATGACCAGTGACGATAAAAATGAAGACGATGAGGACAAAGATGAGGACAAGAACAGCACGGTCAGTGAAGACGATACAGCATACAAAAGTGTTAATCCGCCAGTGGAAAACAAAAAGAAAAGTAAACAGGCACGCCGAAAGGAATTAAAACAGAAAGAGCTGCAAAAGCGACAGGAAGCGAAAAAGGCTCTCAAAAAACAAATTGCAGATTTGAATAAGTAAAATCCAAATTTAAACAATTTGTCGGCACAGTATTAATTATTCTTATTTTTTTTTTTAGGATCAAGTCGATTAATGCTGAAGTAGTTACGGAAGAGGTGCAACTTAATCAGCTTAAAAAGCATCGTAAGAAAGTATCAGAGCAAAAGAAATATGAACCGAAGGTGCTAGGTCGCAATAAATTCGTTGAACCGGATGTCGATGTAAATATGCCGGAGGATATTTGTGGCAATTTGCGCAATGTTAAAGTAGAATCAAACCTTATCACAGATCGATTCAAGAACTTGCAAAAACGCAACATTCTGCCCGTTACTGTTGCGGTTACACGGAAGAAGGCAAAGGTCAAACGTTTCTTGCGAAACTCCCACAAAGAAGCCGGCGTGTCTTATCAGATGCTAAGGGAGAAACGCAATGCAGCAAAAACAGCTGTGTAAGATTTTTATATATATATATATTTTTTTTTATCTTATGCTCGCGTAAACTATAAGTTTTGAAAAAAATAAAAAGAATAATTTCGACTCAATGTTTTTTAAGCTAATCGTCAGCAAATGCTACAGTCTGTACATTATCTAGCTTACAGAATGATTTGGCGTTATGTGACAGAAGGCAATATCGTACCAGATATTCCAATAATAGCTTGCGTTAAAATTGTTTAAAAATTTATTTCTTTAATTCTAAGCTTGGTCAACATTACTCAAAAAAAAAAATATATATTATATGCCTAAATGAGCGAGTTTTTGCCCATCCTTTGTTTTCGATCCAACTTCTGTTTCTTTTTTTTGGGCCGATCTTCAGAGAGTACATCCTTCATATTTAGTGGCTCATCAAGACGCTTAATGCCGCTGTAGTAAAAAATAATTAGTATAATTTACTATAAAATGATAGCAGAGATAGAAGCATACCTTTTAACCGATACAAGTTTTGACTTTTCCGCACCGTCAGCAGATAATGCCTGTGACCAGTTTTCATCAGAGCCCTTAATTGCAAAGTCTTTCAGGTTCTCCATTTTCAAAAGTTTTAACTCCTGTTTCTGTTTTTTGGTCAATTGTTTTGCTGTTTCCTCTAATTCTTGGTTAAGTGAGAGCGAGATTGGCTCCAACTCCTCACCACGGCTTAATTTAGCTTCGTCTGGCATTGAACTCTCCACATGACTCTCTAAGACTTGTTGGAAATATTTGCTAAACTTCTTTATCATGTCATAGAACTTGGCCAGAAGCTGATTACCGGGCATATTCAGCTCGGCAGCAATGGCATCAACGGTCTTGCCTTGCACTCCAATGGCAAGTAAAACGGCCTGCTGCAAAGCATCGATTTGTACGCCTTCGATTTTGTCTTGGAAATAAAGGTAGCTAATGTCGGTAACGAGGTCAAGTATGAGTCGAAATTCAACGAGATTCCGTGAATACGACTCAAGTCGCACCAAATCATGCGGCAGAAAGTACACGTCCAAAGTTTGCTTGTCCAATGTCTTCGATGATGTTTTCATGCACTTATTATGCAAAAGAGAAAGTCCCAAACTAGTGTTAAAATCACGGAAACTTTTACCAAGTAACTTGGTAATGCGTCGCCGGAAATCGGTAAAATACAAATTCAACCAATTTGTATCACACTTCTCGTTTTGAAGCGTGTGCAACATTATGCAGGAATATTCGCCCGTCAAATCGTTCGCCTTTTGGCTTAAGTAGACTGGCACAAAGCCAGCATTTTTCCAAAACTTAAGCAAGTCAAGCGTAAGACCATAGGAGGTGCCCAGGTAGTCAACAGCCTCAGGTGGACGCTCGGTCAACCGCTTGAGCAAAGTTGGTATCTTTTGTCGTGGCCGTATCTGCTCTTTCAGTAAACCTAAATCTTCTTCTTCGACCTCCCTAAAGCCTATAAAGAATACGCTCATTAATATGTAAACTACACTGTTGTAATATATCTCACTGTTTGTTAGCTCCTCTCCTGTGGACGGATTTTCGCTGAGGTTTGTGATTTGCCGTCCATAATAGCTCTTTAGCAGTGAGATTGCACGTTTGCCGTAACCCATGCGTTGATAATTGGGATGGGTTGCAATGCGCACAATACGCACACCAGTCATCTTGGGAAAATCGCGATCCCCGTATTGCTCCGATATATTCCACGGTATAAGATCGCCACTTGCCTTCTTACCTCGCCCGAGCGAATCACTAATCGTTTTTGCAGAAATTTCACCCTCTAAAGCCACCTGGATAACAACGAGAATTTCCGGCAATTGATCCTTGCGTTGTATCGGGCCCAAAAGACAGAAAA
The DNA here is from genome assembly GCA_034638295.1 of Phortica okadai. Taxonomy (NCBI): domain Eukaryota; kingdom Metazoa; phylum Arthropoda; class Insecta; order Diptera; family Drosophilidae; genus Phortica; species Phortica okadai. Next base: position 53,440,710 of record CM067848.1, on the reverse strand, counting down.
GATGATGGGCAGGAGCATCACTCATCATCTGTAGATCATTTGGGCTGTTCTTGTAATGTGAAGACACATAGATAGAAACAATGCGATGCAGAAACGATTCAGCCGCCTTGTGGTAAGAGAATAGAGCATCACGGTCGACGTAGTATAATTCACAATCGTCGGGTGTGGGACAACCGGAACTGACTGAAGACACGCTTGTTGCGTCCAAGCAGAGTAAGTTCACAAGCCACTTCTCGATGTCGTCGCCATCTTTGTAACGTATGGATTCATTCAGTTGGATCTAAAAATAAATTATCTTAAATGTGGCCAACTAATAACTTTCCCATAGCTACCGGTGGTGGTGCGTTGTTTTCCTTTTGAATTTGCGATATTAGTTTCAAGCTTAGTGAACGACCTGTACCCTCGTATCCATTGATAGTCGAAGCCATGAATATTAAATAAGGTCCCATCATCTTCTTAACCAGGGGAAGTGGTATGGCAGCGGCTTCGTCGATAAGTAACAGATCCGCTGCGTTCAGGAGATGTGTATCATTGGGGGCAATATACTGTATCGTTTGTCGGCTGGCCCGCGTAATATTAATGCGTATAATGGCTTTTTTGTAGTCCGGATTCGTGGAACGTATTATTGTGTAGTCCGAATGCTCTTGGTAGTCGAGTGCATCGAAGCCCTTTAATACAAACTCGAAGAGTGTAATCAAGTTTTCGGGATGAGGCGAAGTGACATACATATTAACATAACCAAATGTAGTTGCGGCCGCTATGGCCAGACCCATGGCAGCAGATTTACCGCGACCACGTGCAGCCGTTAAAGAAGTTGGTGGCCTGAAAGAGAAGGAAAATTTTACAAACAACAATCTTGTTGAACTTTAGAAGAATTTTACTTCAGCTGTTTCTCTGCTAGTGCTTCTATGAATTGTGCCACAGCTCTCGCTTGGTCATACGTTTGGCAAAGATTAACTAACTGTCCAGCAGGCGGAGAATCATGTAAGCTCTCCTTCAAATTACGTAAAGCTTCATCGTTCTCGGATTTTCCTGAAGATCCTGGCTGCATAAAGGTAACCGATTAGGAAAAATAATTTTAATTTGGCTTCTGACACTTACATTAACTGGTTCTACGTTAATCGTTTTTGAGCTGAGTGGGAGCACAGTCAGGTCATCATTTACCACCAAACAACGTTTACAGTCAGCCAATGAAAGAATGAGGCGTTCATTGAAACGACATGTAACTGTTGTATGAGCCTCTGTACGAAAGCGTTTGTGCACATCCATGCTCATCGTGTAGAGCTGCTTCAATGATTGCAATGTCTTCAATAGCAGTATAATGAGTCCACCTCCCTCAACTGTCTCCACTGTACGCGCTAGCAGATTAGGCGTTAGAGCCTCGAAATCCTGGAGCACGCAGACACCGTAAGTTCTACCGAGAACAGCATGTGTCTCCGAGTAGTAACGGCCATGTATTGTAGTAGCCACTCTAAATGCATCAAAGACGTCCGTCTCATTCACGTCTATTTTTCCGGCTGCAATTTTTTTAGCACGTTTCTTTCCATGGTTTGATATTGCCTCGTCTTTGTTTTTATAACACCATAATACAGTTGGACGCGCTTTTACTGTGGACTTCGTTAGAATATCGTACAAGATGGGCACCTAAAAGTTAATTTCCAAATTGTTATCTTAATGCCGCCAAAAAAAATATAATTTACGGACCTGATCACGAGCTTTGTCTCCAATTACTATGAACATAGTACGGTGTCCCAATTTGACTCCATTTTCAATCATCACTCGGATGCGATTGTCAATCTTCTTTTTAACCATGATTAAAGCAAAATACGAACACCAAGATAAACAATTCAAACTTCTAACTTACACGTGCGGTAGAGAGTTGTCAAATTAACCATTTTTTGGCTGCTTTTCAGATTCGACTGCCGACGGCCACAATTTCACTTCGTGAAAAGTATAATGACGGAAGCTATTGCTTAAAATTTCTCAACATAGGCCAATGCATTTTGAATTTCGCTTCCATGAAAGATTGTTTATGGCGTTTACTCGTATGTTACAAGCAATCACATATCACATACAACTTTTGCATTTGGGAGTCTTATGTGTTGTGTGACACAAAAGTACCTCTTTCACTGACACCGTGTCGATGGGCTGGTGAAACGAAAAGTGTCAAATGGTCATTCACAATATATTAACATCTGCGCAAAAAGTTATCGAAAATTGTAAGTCTCTAACTTACGATGTCGCCTTAAAAAGAGGGATATACAAGAGATGGCGCTTTTTTTTTTTAAATATGTCTTACGCGGGAGTTTGGTACGTTTTGTAACGCAAAACTCAACTTAACTCTCTGCCACGCAAGGGTATTTAGTTTGATTACGGTTTAATTATGAAGAAAAAACAATTTGTTTTATTGTTATTATTTGATATTTTATTGTTTTTTATGTTTGTCAATATGTAGGCAACAGTTGCGCTTTTTCAAGACTTGAAATACACCAGGTACCATTTTTGGTTTTAGAGGCGCTTCATTCACCGTTGGCCTTTTGAGGTAGTTGGTGTCAGACCACAGCTTGTGTTCTGTGCTGCCAGCGGACAATTGCCACCTGCTGCCAAATATCCTGTTGCATGTATAGTAAGCGCAAGGTTAAGAGGATGGCTTTGAGTTGAGGTGAACTGATTTACAAGTTAGAGGTCTGCCAGTTTCTCGATCGACACAGATTCTATACAAATAACGTTTGATCCTGAAACTGATACCGTTGTCAAGCGGAATGACTTCACACCGGACATCGGCCATCGGCATGTGTGCCCTTTCATCTATGCTCGAATTTCCCACCCTCGTGTGATAAACTTTTCTACTCAGGCGATTTACAAAACTTCATGACAAAATTTGACAGCATGGTGTGAAGCGGTCTATAAATGTTATGCATATAAAAAAAAAGAGTAAACTAAAAATGAAAAACTTTTAATACCAAATCATTAATATTAACAAGATAAGTTAAGAAGAGCAACAAAACCAAAGTGTAGTGAAGTGAAATGACTGTTGCCACAAATTAACCACATAAAGTTTTGCTAGCAAACTTCGTTCGACAATCATAAACCTTCAACTGTGAAATGAGTGGTTGGCAAGGCGACGGCTTATACACAGACACAGACACACAGACACACTCACTGGCAGCTTGAATAGCGATTCAGCATCAGTGATAATTCATTAATAATTCAGTTGACCATAAGACAGTTTTGGCGCCTCACAGGTCACACGCACACACACACGCACACATTGTAGCTGAAATGTATGTATGTATGAGTCGCACGGCAGGATAACAAATTCGACAATAAACGCCAAATGGCAAAATACCAACAAACAGCAACAGTGATAAAGCTCAAAAATAGCAAATGCACTAATTTTACTTTCTTTTATCAACCAGTTTGTTAACCACCCTCATACAAAGCCCAGCGGCAGGAGATGAAACAGTTAGCATAACATCTGGGCAAAAAAAATAAAATAAAACACACACACGCGCGACAACACAAGGCAAACGAAAATAACAATAATAATTATAATAATCATTTTATAAACATAATAATTTTTGGGCGCATCATTGGGTCAGGACACAAAAGGTGTGGCGCAGCATATACAGCTTTGCAACAACAAAAAGAAACAGTATGAGTCCGTGCTGTCAACAGCGTCAACAGCGTCAAGGGCTGTCTGTACTGCTGTGCTGGGTTGTTGGGTTGTCGTCAAAGACGGTGGCAACCCGGCAACGCACACTGTGCAAATAGTCTATTCAAATGGTGCACCGCTGGTGTTTTTTGGAACATTTTGCAGCAGGTTCTTTTGTTGTTGCTTCAGGCATGGCATGTTTTTTTTTCTTCTTTTTGTTGGTTGTTTTGAAACAGTTGCGAAAAATTACAATTCAACAAACTATAAAAAAAAAGAGAAAAAAGATTGATCATCAATACGGGGGTGTTTGTGGTCATTCATTCTATTTCTTGGTTCACATTCCCCCTTGTCGTAGCAGCTTCTCAGTAGTGGAAGGCCCAACGAGCACCGTACGCAGGGATGGGCAATAACGGACGACAACAGAGCAACAGAACACATCGACGTCGACGTCGACATTGATGTTAACATCGCCTTTGCCATCGTCGACTCGACTCGACACGATACGACACGACAGATGTGTTTCTCATTCGATTTTTAATATGCGGCCAATCTAACTGTAATTGGTTTGTTATTGTGTGCCCCTTTGATGCAGAAAACGGGGATGTTCAACACTAAATGTCGATGGGTAAACGCGGTAAAGCGCAGCAACTTAAAGCTATCATCGTTCTTGCAACAGTCATCTTCTGGTTCTGCCACCGCCTCTGCCGCCGCCTCCTTCACTCGCATTGCCATTGCCATTGCCTCACACTCAAGCGCACACCTTACCCATCGTTTTGCTTTGTTGTTTTTGTTTCTTTTTTTTGGTGTTTGTTGTTATTGTTGCTGTTGCTGTAGCTGTCGTTGTGTTGTGTCTTACATTGTATTGTGCGTAAAATCTCCAGAGACTTTTCGCTTGGGTATCCTTTCGTTGTATCTTTTTTACGTTGTGCGCACAAAGGAGGGTTTACCGTAGCCCGCCTGCTGAGGTATACTTCAATCGATTATTATTATTGTTGTTGTAATTGCTATTGTTTCACTTCAAACTTTATTGTTGTTGTCAAATTGTTCAAAAACAAAAAAAAAAAAACATAAAATTATTGTTCACACATACTGACGGACCTTATGTTTCTATTTTTAAACCCTTGCCACAACAACGTAAAGCTCGGAATTTTCGTTTTTTGTTGTTGTATTATGGCTGGCCATTTTTATCACTGCTGGCGCCTACAAGGAATATGCAAACACTCAAGATCCTTCAAACAGTTTGCCAATTTAATCGAGCATTCATACTTAGAAGATCTGCTCTCTCCCAAGTAAGTATAATTTTTGTTTTTAAGCTCTTCAGGCATATATTGTGTATAGCTTATATGGCCATTGAAATCTTCATCATATTACCGTTGTACCATAATATTATTCACTACGAAGAATATAAAATCAACAAAAACAGAAACAGAAATTGAGACTGCGACTGAGGATGAAATAATCACAGCTATAATAGCGACACTGACAAGAACAGCAAAGGCATTTCGAGTCACGCAGCCGTGTTATGCCGAATGATGCTGTAATGCTGTGATTCGTTCTTATCTTTCCGGTAAATGTGTCTGTAGGCAGCCATTTTCATTTCGATGAATATCTACAGTTTTGCAGCGGCGGTCGTAGTCATTGTCATCATGAACATAATCGTCAGCAATATTCTCAACCAACAGCAACAGCAACAACGACAAGCAGCAGAAGAAGAGCTGTAAGGCCTTTGACGATGACGATGACGATGACAACGTCGGCCGATGCCTTCACTGAACTCAAAGTTAAGAACATGAAACTATTTTGATTATGTAAAAAATCACATCATGTTATGGAGGCCGTTTGTAAGGCTGTATGGATAAATAAGCAAATGAATGACAGGACAGCAAAGAAAAGTTCAGCTCTGCCGAGAAATACAGAGCTATGTATGTTGTGTGTGTCTATAACAAAGTCAAAAGTGGAATGTACTGTTTGGCCATGGCAAACGTTCAATACTCTTCATAGAAGTTGTTTCTGCTTAACATAGCGATCAGTCCCTTTCACAATAGCGTAACCCTAAAGGTTACCCTCGCCCATTACCCTTACGACCTCTCACGACTTAAGAATACCCACATGACTTTCACATTTATTAAGCTCCTTCTTGTATTTTGAGCGACGGTTAGTTTCACATCTATGAACCATATCAGATGGTGTGTAGGATGCTGCCTTTTTCAAGAGTCATCTAATAATATTCAGAGAGATGATACCTATCCCATCTCCCTACAGCTAATATAAGCCAAGTGTTTCATATCAATAGATGAATAAAATTATGTAGTTGAGATATGTATGCTGTTCTAAGGTCTTCTAATATGTATGTATGTGTGTGTATGCCTATGTAGTCAAGGTAAAAGTGTAAAAGACCGGCGCCAAAAAGCTTCGTTGCTGTTGGACTGTCACGTCAACATCATTCAAATATTGGCAACAACGCAGTGCCATGTGTCACCGACAGCTGAACTGAAGTGTTTCTGTTTCGTCACTGGCGTTCTTATCATCTTTAATACTGCGCCGTCGTTCAGCCATCCAGTCAGCCATCCAGCCAGCCAGTCAGCCAACTGTGATGTGCTCAGTCATCGAAACATTTTATTCAAACAAGCCACAAAAAGCAAAAAAAGGAAACCAACAACAAAAAGAGTACCAATACAGGTTGCCAGCCCACGGATTTACCTTCAGATTTTAAGGGTGAATTGAAACTGACGGTAAGCGATATACGAGCAAATTGGGACTGAGCTTAAACGAAGGAGCAAATGAACGAATATATATTCTCGGTAGTTGAGTTGAGTTGAGTTTATGACTTTAGGCTGTGATTGGTGTGGTGTAGTGTAGTGGGGTGGGGTTTGGGGTTGGGTTGGGTTGGTGATGGGCTGTAGTATGGATTCATGAGTGGGAGAAAATTTTTGACACTTTTGCAATGCGAGTTTTGTGATGTGCATCAGATAAAAATCAGGCATTTAAATAACGACAATGACAGCGACAACGACAACGACGGCGACGGCGACGAGAACGACAACGACAACGACGACGACGACGACGACAACTTCAAGTCATTCGCTATCATCATCATTTTGACTTTGAGTGTATATGACTATGTATATATGTATGTATGTGTGCGATCCAATCTAAAATTTACCTCACCGCGAAAATAAGAAGACAAGCTGGCAGGAAATGAATGTCATGTGGGTGATGATTTAACTCAACTCTATTCAGCACAACTTCCATTTCGTTTCATTCATTTTTGTCAGCCTCGTCGGTGTATTTATCATAAAATCAAAATAAGTTGACAACTCTGCATTTGGTAACAGCATAAGTATGGTAATTTCTTGCTAATTTTTTTGTAACACCCTATAGTCGTCACTCCAAAAATGTATTCAGCTTACGCAAGCGTTTGTAACATCAACATAGAACAAGTTAGATTACTTCATACGCGCTATCTCGACTATGAAATGTCCTGCATTACATGAAACCCTATGGGTTCTACCTATGTAATAACCGCCTCATAGAAGCCTTTTCATGTCAAAAACACTGTACAGATGAACTTTTAACTCGCCCGATTGATGATAACATTTCTTATCATCATCGATGAGACTCAAGAAACAGAGAGATTTATTCATTTGTCATAAAGATGCCTAGGAGGTCGTCCGAACTTCCTGGGACCAGTTAGAAAACAGCAATAGAACTCATTTTCTTGTCTTGCTATCATTTAAAAGTATCTGAAGAATGACAACTAAATAAATCGATCGCAAAGCTTCGCCTAATGATAAGCCTCTAAGTCTTTACTCACGCTTGTAGGGTATATGAGTTCCAACAGAGTCGAGCATAATGTTTTTCTTGTTTGTTATAATATTCGACTGCTGCTTTACTTTGTTGTTGTTACTTTTTATGGCATAGATAATCATAATTATTGTAATCCCTTGACAGTAGTTTGCAGCGCTCAACGCAGAGCTTGACTGCTGGCTGCTTGCTGCTTGCTGTTGGCTGTTGGCTGTTTGCATCGGTAGTGTTGCTCGTATTTGTTATTGCGATTTTCTGCCTCAGTGATTTGCGTTTTATGCTTATACACTTTACACAATGTGCTAAAGTTAAATTAAGTTTGTGCAAAGACACAAAACACATCGAACGAGATCCGTCGTAAGACCCCATCAAATACATATACATACTGTCTGTCGGTCTGTCCGTCTGCACGCTATATTTTACACCGATTTGAAGAACTCCAATTATTAAATTCGTGCATTTTGTGTCAATTTGTGCTTTAAGTTTGAATTTCAACCATCCGCTCCTGAGTTCTCAGTTAGTTTGATCTATCTATCTATCTATCAGAACAGCTCTAGATCTATCATTGCTGTGTATCGCTCGATAGCTATCGATTTGTGTTTTGCAAACTTTACGACAAAGTTATAATATCCTTTTGCAAGGACATAAAACAAGGACACACAAATTACAAATCAATCATGAAGCAAAATAAAAACACTCACACGCCCTAAGACAACTATAGTCAATTACATAATTTTTAAGCGCACTTCAACGTATCTGTGTGTGTGTGTGTGTGTGTGTGTGTGTGTGTGTGTGTGTGTGTGTATGATGGTATGTGTTCTTGTAAATGTTTCCCGTTTGTTGTCATTGCCGTTGCCTTTACCGTTATGACTTTGAATTTGATTGCAATTTTGCGCCAAATGAAATCGTCGGATAATCATGTTAAAAAAGCCAAAACTGAAACTGAAGCGTTGATGCTAAAGATAAGAGCTGTAGCTCACAGCAGGCGGGCCCCCTTCAACATCAGATCAACAGTGTGTCTGTCTGTCCATCTGACGGTTTGTCCATACATCCATCAGTTTGTCGCTGTGTCTGTCCGTCCATCTGTCTGCCTGCCTGCTCCTGGCGCGATAAACAGTTGTGACCCGGTTCGTCGGTCGTCGCGTCGGTCGTTTTGGTGTTTAGTTCGATTTGCCACCCTCATAAGCTGAGAGTTTGCCGCTGCTGCCAACGCTGGCGATGCTGAAAGCTTGCGTTTGAAAAGTGTCACACTGAAATGATTTTCAGAAATGGGCAAAAACTCCCGCTGGGATCTAAGAGCTGCGCCGCCATTGCTTCGAATTGTTGATGTCGTCACCGTTGTCGCCGTTCCCGTTGCCGTCATTGTCGCCTGGGAGTTTTGGATGTTTCCTTGTCTCGTGCGTTTCATGCGCTTATCAGGGATATGTGCAACACTCCAGGGCATAAGTAACTTACATGCCCATCTGTGTGTGTTTGTGTGTGTGTGTGTGTGTGTTTGCATATTTCACGGTCGAGAGGCTGCAACCTAATGATGGGGGTTGGTGTGCTCAACTCAGCCGAACTCAGCCCAGCTCAGCCCAGCTCAACAGGACTCGTCGTCTGAACTCGGATCATCTCGTTGCGACTCGATTTATATTTATTTATATTTAGATTGCATTACTAAGCAAATTGCGGAAAAATTAGTGGCTGATTTTGGGATCATCTAATTATGCCTGCTTGGCTGGGTGGGTGGTTCGGCTGTGTGTGTAAGCCCGAGATCGTATAACGGAAACTGGGAATTTTATTGTAGTTGCCCTCAGTTTGTTGTGATTTTTTGTGCATATGTCGACATCAGTTGGTCCTTCTTCCGTGGGTCGCAATCATTTTCGCGAGGGCGGCTCAAAAAGTCACTGACTCTGTTTGGCCAAAAAGAAGAAGGGTTTCTCAAGATTAGTTGTTAGTGACACATGTTAGAACGGCGAGCTTTTCTAGCAGGTGTTTTTTTCATAGGACTGGATTATTATCTACGAAACTTATAGGAAATTCCAATGTGAGCATATCCTCCAAAGCGCATGGAACTCATTTTGGCCGGCAGAGCTTTTTTCCATCCTTCGCATATCGCTAAATGAAGTGCAAAGACTGTTTGAGTAATAGTAGAATCCAGATTTGATTTAATCGACTTCGCTTTCAATGCTGGCGTCGTATATGTACATATATGAATGTGTATTTGCATCTTGTGGGTCTGACGCGCCATCTACGGTTTGTTACGTGCATGTACGCTTAGCGTTAAACTAATATACCCTTGGACCATAAATTAAATTACTGTAAAACTGAGCGAGACGCGACGCACCGAACGCCGTCGCTGTCGCCGTCGTCGTCATGAACGATATTAACTTAATGTCATCAGACCGCAAACATCGACGCGGTCGATTTGACTCTACAAATGAGTCGAAGACTAAATTTCGTTTAACAAAACTCATACAATTTTCACGTCGCTTTAATGCTTTGCTGGATGTTTCCTCATATACAACATTATTCATTGGTATATTAGTTTTTTTTTTAAATTTGAAAAAATAAGAGAAAAATCAGAAAAAATGTTTCCAAGTACAACATTCCAAGGAGCTAACATTTTGTTGCCATGTTATGAAATAGATTGATTGAAATTTCAAAGTTATGTCTACCAATGATTTGAAGATCTTAAAGATTTAGTTTAAAGATTCACTATTCATTAAAAAAAACCATCTTATTCTATATAAGAAATACGAATCAGAGTTAAGACGAGTGTTATTATTGGAAACTCTATAAAACGAATACATTTATGTAAGTTGAATGATGTGTTGATGTAGCAAAAAATGGATTGAGAGAGAGTTCAAGGCTGAAAGGTATTTTAAAGTCGAGAACTTTTATTAGTTGTATTTGTTTTGCTATAAAACGTTGACTAACAAGATAGTGTAATGATAACTGAAGCTTTCTTTTGAGCAGACACACAGATACACACACTCACACTCACACACACGCAAGTAGACATTGACAGCGTTTGCTTTATGGCATATCCTGGCACAAAGTACCGTTGCGTGTTGCACGTTTTCATGTTTCGACATACAGTATTTGTTTTTTTGTCCGCTTCTTCTTTCGGTTGCAATTCGAAATTTTGCTGCAGGGAACACCCAACAACGAACCGTTCGACAGCCTTGCCTGGGAATAGTGACAGTGGAAAAGTTATTTTCTTGCCGTTGACTGCGTTTCTTCGTTTTTTTTTTTTTTTTATCATTTATGGCAATAAACATTAAACAATTGCAATACTTGCGAGCGGCGTGGGGTAGAGCGCCCGCCCCGTGCATCATCAGTGCAAGTGTGGTTGAAGGCGAACTTAAATGAATGACACAAAATGTTTAGTTTGTTAAGCAAAAATATTTACGGTTGTCAGTTTGACACCTTTCACAGTATTATGAAACATTCAACAGAATGTTCACTTCACTACATAGTTCCGTTTTCGTGCCTCAAATTGCCCGACATCCATCCATCCATCCATCGCCTTCTCACACTCTTCTCAAACTCTTACCAGAATTTGACATAGTATATCATTGCCTTGCCATGGAATGTGGCTATTTGCTGGCTGAGTATACCCTACAATCATTCAAGTTATTTGCCACAGATCTTTCCAGAAAACGGCCTGAAGTGGCATCACCGCATGCAACAGTTAGACAGGCCGACAGACAGCAGCGCGCTTATTCGTCTCAAGAACTTGTTTATATAATGAAAAAAACAGTGGAACGGAAGCGAAGTTGATGCAGCAATCATCGTCTGTCTGTCTGTCTGCTCATCTTTCTGTCCGTGTAAGGTATTCCAAAGTCGAATATCGCCTATTGTAGATATTTTGCTTGTTTGGGCTGTGGACGACGGCCGTTGTTCATCTGTCTGACCACCTTGTGACGTTTGTAGTTTGTCCTTTCAACTGTTTGCAATGTGTATGTGTGCATGTGTGTGTGAGTGTGTGTGTGTGCTTGTGCGAGTGTAAGTGCCATCAAAGAGATTTGGCAATTTGACACGCGTTGCTTTTTGCGGCTTGCACATTCGTATACGAATTCACACTCATCCTCATCGGCCTTCGACTAACTTGCATTGACGGACTGAAAGACGGACAGACGGACTCGAACTTTTTGGGTGAACAAGCGTGTGTAAGGCGTGTGTGTTTGTGTGTGTGTGTGGTTGGGTGATTGAGCGAGTGACCAAGTCATTGGTAGTTGGGGGGAGGAGAAGGGATTTCGCATGAAGCGTGTTACGTGATTGACAATATTTCTAATCCTCTTTGGTTTTTTTTCTCCTTTTTATCCTCCTGCAAAAGGTTGAGGGCGTTTGTATAACCCATGCGATTGCCAGAGAGCTCCTTCGAGGTTATTTTTTGTCATAATTTTTTTACTATAAATAATTGCATAGTATTAGCTTCTGTCCGGCAGTATAAAGTCCTTCACAACGCAAACTATCACATGAACTCTAAAAACACTTTAAATGAAGTTCAATTCACAAACAGATACATCTTGTAATCTGCCGAATTTTAGAGCACCCAGTGAAATGTGCTGTTATTTTGACCTTTCGGACAGACAACATATGTGGCCGCAGAACCGTCGCTGTTCACGCTCGAAAGCTTTTACTGTATCGTTGATTTTGAAGCCCTAAATAAAAAAATCAAACGAACAATTTTGATTTCAGATTTCTTTTTCATTTTATTAGTAGATTTTCATTTATATATATACATATAAATAACATACGTACATATATATGTATATATATATATATATACATACATATATATACATCTTTTAGTTGTTGTTGCTATCGTATGTTTACAATTAAATAATATCATTTATATGTGTCTCGTGTTCCTTCATTTTCGTCCTTCGTTTATTTATCGATTTCCAACTTAAATTTCATTTCTTCATCATTTTCTTTACGTTTTCTTTTATGTTTGTTTGTTTTCTTTTTTTTTTTTTATAAGGAAATTAATGAATAAACTTATACAATGTTCTAACACTGAATATTTTATATATATTTTACAACTATTCAATGCTTCCGTTTTATTTATTTACTTGATTTAATTTGCATGACTCTTGTCAGCATTTTCATTAACATCATTTAACTAATGTTTTTTTTTTTTTTGTTTTTTTTTTTGTATATTTTTGCTTTTAATTTTTTTTTTATTTAGTTTTAGTTTTGTTCGTTTTTATTTACTAATTTTTTTCGTTTTTATTTTTATTTTTGTTTTGCATTCTTTTATATACCTGATATAATTAAAAAAAAAATGTTTTCATTATGTGTATATGTATATATATATATGTATATATATATTCAGCTCATAAAAAAAAAAATACATCACCATGCTCTACAGACCCTTTTGACCGAACGGGCGTCATAACTGTTTCAACACATTTTGCCATTTAATTAGTCGTTAGTTCACTATTTTGTAATCATACATGTATATAAAATAAATCAGCTTAGTCACTAAGTTGTAATTACAGATACATATATGTATGTATGTATGTATGTATATGATATCAAGATATTATGTTGTTAGACAACAATTACAATAATAAAAAAAAAACGTACCTAAGAATAATAAAAAAAAAAAAAAAACATTGAATACAGGCTAATATTACTAAAAAGCATTTTCTTATTTTTTCATATTTTCTGCTCTCTTATTTTTAAATATGTTACAATGCAATAATTTGTTGAACCTCTGTCTGTGCTTTGTTTTTTGTTTTTATTTTTAAATTTATTTTTGTGTTTGTTATTCTTTCGAATTTACTTTAATTTCATTTTTGTATTTATTTTTTTTTTTATTTTTGATGGCACATGCACACACATATACAGTTGGACACACTCATACAAATGACATGGATTTTTTGCTTGGATTCAGAATTTTTTTTTTTGTTAATTTTTAGGTAATTCACACGTCATAGAAATGTCCATAAATGTTTAGCATTACACTTGTGAGCACTCCTCCTGTACAGTTTAAGTTTTGCTTCTTTGCATTTAATTATTTATTTTTTTTTTTGTTTTTCTCTCCAAGAAAATTTAACGGCTTTTTTAATGTATATTTCAATGACGATTTTGTGTATTATTAGTTTTGTTTTATTTTCGTGTTTTTTTTATTTTGTTTTGTGAATATCGATTACAAGTTTTTTTTTTTTGCTAGTTGGCCATTTACACTGTTTATCAGTTAATATTATTAAAAACGAGTTTTAAAGAAATTTTATGCATTATCCAACCAAATATAAACTTAATACACTTAATTTGCGGTTTTTTGTATTATATACAATAGTTTTTTTTTCATATTTGAAATCTTTTAAGTAACAAAAAAAAAAAAAAAAAGAATTTATATAATAAATAAATAAATAAAAATAAATAATATTGTGCAACAATATTTAAATTACAGGCAACAGTATTTGGATGCCCACTGCTTCTGCTTCTTCTTTTTCTGCGCATTAAATTTTTCTGACAATTGTGGAAGCCAAAATTAAATGCAATGCGGTATCGCAAATGAAAGCATTAAAGCCAACGGCAAAACGTTGGCACAGCAACAGCGTACATACATACATGTGTATGTTTAAAATAACGAGAGCGAACGAACAGCGAGTAAGCAAGATGGCGCCAAAGACAGCCAGCCTGAGGGCGGCAATGGGGCGCAAAAATATTCAACGTGTGACTGTCGCTGTTACTTTAGCAATTTTCGCTGTTTTCCTACGCAGTTAATGTCAATGTTGTTCTACTCTTCATACTCGTAGTTGTGCCGCTGCTGCTGCTGCTGCTGTTGTTGTTGCTGTTGTTGCTGCTGGTGTGTGTCGGCATATGTCTTGAGAAATAGCAAACGCGTTGCTAATTGTTTTGTATATTACCAAACAAGACCTTCACTTTGCATATTTTGCGGTTCGCTAAAATTCACCGATGTCAAAAATTCGGGCGATGAACTGCGCGGATTCTGTGCCTGTCCTTGCTGTTGCGCCTGCTGTTGTTGTTGTTGTGCATTCTGTGATTGATGCTGAGCCTGTTGCTGGGCAAGCAGATGATCTGCCGTCGGTGGCGGTGGTGGTGGGCCAACGGCCGACTGTATGCTCATGGGGGGACCGCCTGTTTGACTCAGAAATGGCGATTCGGGCGTCAAACCAAATTCATTCACCATCGGTATAGGCCCGCTGTGATCCATGGGACCACCTATGCAAGAATACAAAAAAAACAAACATTATAGATTAGTTTCGACAAAGTTGCAGAAGGCAAAGACGAACAAAGAGGCTGTGTTGTTTGCATAGAATTGAGCGAGAGTCACGTACCTGGCGTATTAAACGGTATCGGGCCGCCAGGATGTCCTGCAAAGAAAGGCCCATCATGTGGATGGAATGCACCGCCATAGCCAAATTCGAATTTCGCATCGGCTGCAAAATACGGAAAACCGGGTCCATCATCCAGTCCGCCAGGTGAAAGATTCATGGCAAAGCCCCGCATTTTACGTGCTCCACCAAAGAACGGTGGACGACCCATGCTCGTAATCTGCTTCATGCGGCGCTCCTTGGAACGTTTGTTCTGGAACCAGACCTGTAAAGCCCAGAGAATAATCATTTAGTACATATATATCTACACACGGTTAAGAAACAAAGATGATAAAGAAGCGCCCAAGACGAACTTGGTGACTGAGCTTGTCGACAACTGTTCTCTGCCCCTACCACTGCCCCAAACGACGATCTCAAAGTTTTTTCGTGTGTTATTTTTTTTTTATATTCTGTTTTAAGCATTTATAATATTCATATTCATAATTTGGGATTTTTTTCCACTCTTCCCTTGGCTGCTGTTCCTTGTCGTTGTTGTTGCGTTTTTATTTTTGCTTTTGTTTCCTTTCGAACTTTTCGTCTGCTAAATTGCTCTTAATGATCTTCTGTTCCTAGCGCCCGCCAAATGTCGGTCAGAGGTGCACCAGACGCAATCGCTGTCAAAGTCATGGCCAATTTTTTGCAGTAAAAAAAAAACACAACAGCACACAAAAACAAAATGTAAGAAAACATTTTCTCAATGAAATTATGATTTATGTTTATCTGCTGCTGTCCAAGATCTTGTTGTTATGCTTTAACTTTGGCTGCTTGGGCTGCTTTGGCTGCGACTGTGGCGGCTTCTTCGGCTGCGCTTCAATTCCGAGTTGGCAAATGGTTTCCAGTGAATTTGGTTAGTGCTTGGGTCTTTGGTTCAATATATATATATATATATATTTTTTTTTTCGTTTCATATTCTTTGGCCGTATGGTTAGTTGGCAAAGTCTGTTCCGGTTTTCGTTTTTTGGTTTTTTCATTTAAGCGTGAAACTTTTGTAATGATCGTCTTGCTATGTCGCCGATCATTTGAATTCTGTATTTTTATGGACTTAAACAGTTGAGTTGAGTTGATTTCAGTTCGGCTCCGGTTACTTAAACGGTGATATTCTGACGGTCGACCGGCGAACGTGCCAGACATGTCTGTCCAACCATCCCTATAACTATTATAAATTTGGTTATGGTCGCTCACGCCTGACGTTTATTTGATTTCTGTTTCGAAATTCGCTAGAAAATCTTTTTTCAAAAAAAGCTGTGAGAACTTTTTCGAGAGCTTCGCATTTCTTAGTTTATTGATCAATGAAAAAAAAAAAATAATATAATATTTATGAAAGAAACCAGCAGGGTTCTGCATAAGAAAAAAAACAAGACATGTGCGTTTTTAGTGACTTCTTTTAGTGAGAAGATACAAATTCATTGCCTCGGTTGTTAGCACATCTATTGCCCTTGTGTGGCCTGACGCTGGGATATATTTATACACCACTATAACTTTGTTATATTACGGAATAAATATGTAATTCCTTGACCATAATGAAGAGGCGAACAGATGCATGGAGATATATCCGTACTACTGTTTGTCTGTAGATTTATAATATTATTAGGTATCTACTATATTTGTGCCAAATCCTCATTGTGGTTATCAGGTGACATTTTTCTGTATTTTGAAATACTTAGATAAGTAATAAAAGTTCGCTTTCTACTTTTCGCAAACGAAATTGTTTTATTTCTTATTAGAATTTTGAGCGAGGGCTCGTTGAACTGTAAGAGGCTTTTTAGTCATTTAGTTAAATTACAGGTTAGCTTCTGACATAAAAGGGCAATCAGCAACGAAATGCAACACCGACGATGTCTTTCAGCAGAATGGAACGAACATATCAAGCAGTTTAATGCTCTTCACGTTGCCAATGAACATGTCATGAAGAAAGGAGTCAATTATTCGACACGATGAGTCTCTCAATTATCGCGTAAGCGTTCTCAAACTGGGACCGCTGGTATGGAACTATTAGCTACCCTATAGAAAGTTCTTGAAGTCATGAGAAGTCTTTGTTGATCGTCATGGCAAAGCGTCTACAACGGATATCGATTATTGTCTGAGAGTACATGCGATAATGCCACGAAGACTACTTGGCGCTTCGGCCGTTGCTAATAATTTCTTCATTTCATAACATTGAATGTGAGTAAATGAGTTGATTCTGAGTGTTTTCTTGCATGTAACGCGATCTGTCGGGGTTTGGGATGATGGGAAGAACAACACAAGTTCTTTTGCACGCAATTCCCTTTGATTGTGTCGGTTGAAGCGCAATCACACACTTGCTATCTTCGCATCCATGGCCACAGTGTACTGCTGGTATAAATGCGGTCATTCTAGAATCAGAATTATTGTCAGAATCTGCAGATATCCGTCAAGTTGTTGAATGATCAAGATGGGGAGCAATTAATTCCATTCTTGAATTGAAAAATCGAAGTTCCAATCTTCAAATAGTTGGGATCGACGAGCGGAAAGATAAGACTAAACGCATATACCTTAGAACCGTAAGGTAGCGTATATAAAAATACGGTTTCCGCAAATGTTTCTTTATTATAAGTAGTGGAAGAAGAAGACGCTTGAAGTTTGTTGTTCAAGATATTCCAATATTTTTTTAATGTTTGAAAAAACATTACATTTTCAGCAACAAACATTTGGCATTCATGTGCGTATGCGTGTGTCGAAAATTATAGCAAATTATGTTAAACGGTGGCACGGCGGAGGTTGTACTTTTCTTGTTCCTCATCATTCTTAATTCTCCTTCTCTCTATCCCTCCAGCCCTCTTCGTTGCCGTAGCTGTCGCCCTCACTATTGCTCTGCCTGAATCACATGTTGAAGAGGAATGGTTCGGTCGGTCTTGTTGATTCCATTAGAGTTTGTTCATCCATCCGTTTGTCTGGTCGCTTGTTCATCCGTCATTCGTTCTATAATCATTTCAAAGTATCTCAATTTTTGGTTTTTTTTATTTGTTTTATTACTTCAGCATCATTTGCGCGTTGCATGAATGACTACGGCTGTTGAAAGAGGCAGTTCTTTCACTTTTTCGCTTTTGTTTTTTAGGCGTTGTTGATGAGCTCGCGCTCAGTTCCATAATTTGCGGTTTCATAACGTCCTTTGGAGGCAGCAACCTAAGGCCGCAACATCAGGGCCTAATCATACTTATTATACGCGGCTTGATTTCTATTAGTTCAACGTTCCAACTCTTGTCAATTGATATTTGATGTTTTAATCGACTTTTTTTTTTGTTTAAAAAAAAAGAGAAAAAAATCTTTAACACATTTAGGCTGTGATTAAGAGCATTGCATTTAGCATGCAATGTTGTGTCTTCATTCTGTGGCACTTAAGGGAGCTGAGAAGCATGGACATCTCATCTCATCTCCCTCAGATGGTCGGAACATTGCTCGGATATGTTTAATCGGTCATGTTTGATCAAGAATAGTTGCTCTTTACCATAGGCATGATCGACGACCTCTGTTTTATGTAACAGCTTGAAATGAGAGCAACGCCTTTCACGCTTAATGTGATTAAATTAGTTTAATTAAATGAATTTTTCGCGGATGTCTGTCTGTCTGTCTGTCTGTCTTATCAACAAATATGGTTTGCCGGAAATCTCAAACATTTCCTCCGACTGTGTCTGACCAAAAATCTGTGCAACAACAATGCCAAACAAATATTTAATACAATTAATTAGTTGTAAGGTCCGCAGCAGAAATGCAAATACAATTCGATAATTTTTGTCAACTTCCTCTCACTAGCTGAGAGCCGCGATAAGCGATCAAGCGAGTCACGGCGAATTGTTCAGACACATGGTAAATGTTTGAAAATTACGTGGGTTTTCAAAACCAAAAGTAGAAAAGGCGAGATACAAATAAAAAAAAACAATGTCTTTGCGTCAAGCTAAGTGCCTTACAATGTTGGTAAAAGCGGCATATAAGTTTATAGGGTATGTATGCGTCGTATAAACACTGTTCACTGTTTTATAGCACATTAAATTGCTTTGGTCTTGGCTCAAATTTCAGCTTAAATGAGGCACATTAAAAACGAGATTTATTTCTTTAAACCGTAACAAAAAACAAAAATAAATACTTAAATAAAAGCAATGAGCAGAACAACAACAAGAGTGTTTGATACATTTTAACATACTTAAGCAGTTTGTAACCGCAGCGGCAGCAAAGTCGCTCAGTGAAGACATTAAAAAAAAAAAAAAAAAAACAACAAAAAAGAAAAAAGAAAAAACTTTCAAGGGAAGTCGTCGCGACGCGCATTCGACTTTTAAAGAGATACTAATGATTTATTTGTATTATTTATTTATTTTTTTTTTTTTTTTGTTTTTAATTTGTAATGAACCTTTCGGTTTTTGTTTTTGTTTGTGTTTTTATTTTTCCTTATTCGGTTTTATTTTTTGTTTCATGTTTATTGGATTGGTTTGTTGGTTTCGATGCAAGTAATTTGTTTTCAACAGTTTGGTTGCATTGTAATTGTTGTTGTTGCAATGCAGCACAAATGACAGTGCAAATTAGCACTTGATATAACTAAGATTGCTGTTGCCGACAAATAAACACTCAGACAGACAGTCAGACAGACAAGTTGACATGGTTAAGTTGGCTGAGTTTGAGCGAAAAAGAAGCCGTCGTGCAAAGCAAATTAAAATAAACTTTTTAAGTAAAAACATTTGCTCTGCTATTGTCATTTTGGCACTTGTTGTTTGCCCCCCACCCCCCTCGCTTTGCGGTTTTTGGTTTACGAAAAAACAATTCGATTGAGTTTGAAACATTTTCGACTCTTCGGCTTTGACAAAGACTTGACATTCTTCACACGCCCTTAAAAAATAACAAAAATCATATTTCCGAGCCGATAATTTGAAAATAGCGGCGCCGCCCATCTTCTCTAGACACACATCCACACACGGGCCGATCCATCTGTCCGGTAGTTCGACAGGACAGACACATGAATTTGTCTAAATCGATTTATTTTTTGATGCTGATCAAGAACCTGCTTTGTGGGCGTAGAACACCTCCTTCTGACACATACAAACTAACACGAAGTGTGGGAGTACAACAACTACACAACAACAACAAGAAAACGTTTGCTTGACATTCTTGAAAAGTGACAAGAAAGTTAAGAATTATCGGATGAACACACAAAAATATATGAGTGTGTGTCTCTAATAATAATGAAGATGCAAATGTTGACATTTTTTGATGAGTTGACGGCCTGACGTTTATAAGATCCACAATCACATACAGTGACAGACACATGTAGGGACGTCACTTGGCTATGTCAACTCTTCGCCAGAGTGACATTTAAGAAGAAGAAAAATCAGAAGACGTCGCGACGTCGTCGATGCAAATGATAAACAGTGAGACACGAAAAAAATATCTGAAGACTGTCAAAGACTTGTCATCGGCATTATCATGTAGAGAAAACCAAATGGCGCAACCCCACGTTCGGGAAACTGTCGCTACAATATCCTTGAACTATGTATAACCAATCATACTTCAAAGATGTACCGATGCCGACAATGACAGTTCATCGTCAACGTCACAACTTCCAATACTTTTACTGACAGTCGTTGCCGCTCCCGCTTCCGCTCGCAGATCACATGCGCCTAACCGAACTCCTCTGCATTTCAGTCTCTATTTCGCTTCTAAGTTGGGTTATTCGAGTCTTTTGCGTTCCTCAAACGTAACGACATAAATGTCCAACATACTGCCGAATGATGCTGAAGATAAGGAGCTTATAAGTCTCAGTGGGTCGATTATTATTAGACCGATAGATGATTTGTAGAAGGAAATAATATTCTATGCTAAATTTTTTACCAGCGAGTCAAAGGGCAACATTTTGAGGCAAGTATTATAAGTAGTTTCTGTACGCTCGTGATCAATCGTGTGCAACTCACCTGTATCACTCGCATTGGTAGTCCTGTTTCTTTAGCCAAGTTTTCCCTAATGTGCCGCGTTGGCTTCGGTGTTTGATTGAATGCCGTTTTCAAGACTTCCAGCTGTTTGGCCTTTATTGTTGTGCGCGGGCCACGTCTCTTTGAGCCATTCGCATCGTCGGGACTTTTGTTCTCTGCCTGCGAATCGCCGCGTCCGTCCGGATCACCGTCCAAGGAGCCCTAGAAAGAAATACATTTATAAGTATAGAAAGAGCAACAGCAACAATAATAATAATTTACTTTTACAAAATGTTATAAAACAAAGTTATGGAAAACGCCGAACTGAGCGTAAATGTGCCAAGAAGTATTGAACAAAAGCATCATGAAAAAACGAAGAAAATAATAAGGAAATCATATAAAACGAAAACGTGGAAAAATCTTCAATCACTTGCAAATCATTAATCAAATGTTTGCTTGAACCTCCTCCCTATGCGTTTCTATCCCTATCGCTCTCTGGCCGGCGTCTGCACCGGCAAAGCAAAAGCAAAAAATTGGAAGAAAAACAAATAAAAAAATAATAATAAAAATAAAGAAAAATCATTTAGAATTACTTGTTATTTTTTTATATATATTTTTGGGATTTCAACACATTTCGCTCAGTGAAGTTTTGACACTATTTTTTGCCCCAAGCTATCTCTCTTGTTTTTTAATGTAAGACCTTCTTCGGCTTATAAGCGAAGGTCGGACAAAGACATCTGCCCGGCAGCCGCTTCATGTGACGAACATTTGCATACGCCTAATGTGCTCTGCTGCTAATGAGAGCGAAGTAAGTGCGGCGGAACAACAACAATAATAATAGCTTGTTAATGATGTGCCAACTGCATTACAAGGCAAGTTTTGTACATGTGTATGTGTGTGTGTGCAACCTATTTTATGTACAATACAACTTTCGATTTTTTTTGCTTCTTGTTTTTGGTTTTGGTTTGGTTGTTGTTATTGTTGTTGTTTTGTTTAATTATGCTTACCTGGTCGGAGTCATCATGCGTATTTTTACTATCGGTGCTCATACTTTGTACTGATATATCGGATGTGCCCAGTGGTCCACCCGCTGAGTCTGGCCCATTTGGTCCGAGTACGCCGAGGCCGAGCGGTGGTCCACGTAAATGCGGCGGGTCATCATCATCTTCATCTTCGCTAGCTGAACCCATTAATGAGTCTTGAAAAGATACAAAAAGTATTCGTAAATGAGTATCGGCTTCTTTTTTCTTTGTTTTTTTTTTTTTTTATGATTTTTCATTATTTGTTGATTCATTTATGAGTTTCATGTTGTGCTTATACCAAAAATTATCACGTAAAAAATGAGTAGTATAAGAAGAAGAAGAAGCATAGGGGAACATGAAAGAGAGAGATCACGTCCTTTGCCGCGCAGCTGGCGTACAAATATGCAAACGCTCGCTGGCGACGGCGATGGCACAAATCACGTTTAAATCACGCACAAATTGCTTAACAAGTTGAGTGAGTCAGTCAGTCAGTGAGTGAATGAGTGAGTGAGTGAATGGGATTCTGGCGTGCGGTACTTAAAATACAACTGCCATAAATAATAACTGTCTTTAGCTAATCTCCGCTACGGCAGTGCCTGGTGTTGAAGTTAGCCTCAACACGTGCCGCCATTTCATGGTGCATCGCGCGCGCCCGTTCGCTCGTTCGCCAAGCAGCCGTTTGCCAGGCTCCGCCTGTTCCGGCGACGTCTTAATGGGCACTTAGTAGCGAACGAATGAGACCAATGATTGCAATAGACGCTGCTCACTCACTCAATCCACGACGCGACGGCGGGCATGGCCTTGTCAAATGCAAGGGTCTGTGTCAAGTTGCGTCCTTTTGTTTAAAATTTATTATACCCACACGCTTCAGATTTTCCTTCTTTTTTTTTGGTTGTTGTTGTTGTTATTCGTCGCTCTATTGCCAACAAACGTTATGATTTTGATTTTTTTTTTTTTCGTCGTCAAAGTTCTTCTACACTTTTTATTCATAGTCTTTACTACAAATATAACATTTATATGCATGCAAAATGTTGACACGCGCCATGCATGCCACCGAGGGGGGACGGATGGGCTGACTGGTGGTTGGGCATTGAGGGCAGATGTTGAATGTGGAGATACGCAAGACAAGCTGATGGCATGTGTCTCAGGCGGGGGTGTGCAAATCCGACTGAGAATAATAGTTATATAATCTCATTCACCTGAAACCAGAATTGCATTGTGAATGAAAAACAAAACAAAAAAAAAAACAGCATTCAAGATGGGTCTAAAGGCAGTTACAGGCAGAATTTTGAAGAAAAACGCAAAAGTGTTCTCAATTAATAAAAAAAAACAAAAAGGAAAAACTTTGTCTCTTCCTTTTTGGCATTGAATAATTCAATAAGCAAAACAAAATAAAAGCAAAAAAAAAAGTTATATATTATATTATAGTTAGTGTAATGTAAATTTAATTTTGTTGGCAGACATTTAACCCTGCAGGAGGGGCGGGGGGTGCGGCGGTACAAGTTGACGACACGTTTAATGCAGACACGGCTCGGATGTCTCTGGAAAGTAAGGTATATTTTGAAATCTGTGTGCCCGTCTGTCGATCTGTCTGTGTCCCAGGAGACAACTAACGTATAACAATGAAAACGTGTCCCAAAATTGCCCCTTGACACTCGAAGCAGCACCCAGACGCAACCCAGGCGCAACCCTAAATAAGAAGACAAAAAGACCAAGTGGCAGCCACTGGAGAATAAAGATGAATCACGGACAAGGACTCATGTTCAAGGTTACTCTATGAGCGAAGTACGACAGTTGAGAACAGTTTAAGTCTGTTCACTTAAGTTGAGTCTATTCATTCATTCAGTCATTCATATATTTTAACCATCATCGATTTGATATTATCCGAGTGTGTGTGTGTGTATGAGTCTTGTATATTCGTGTGCATTTGCGGCACTTGTTAACTTTCTAAATAAATTACATAATCTAATCCTCAGCAGATGCGCCTCTCGTTACAACATGTGCCACACTTGAATCGTATTCCGCCATCCACCAGCCGAGCAGACGAGCAGCCACCAGTCAGTGCCCACTCACAGCCATAAGTTTGTATAGCTAAAAAGTGGTGGGAGTTGGGCTGCACTGCGCCGAGCAGGGCGGGGAGGTGAGCTGAGCGTCGAGGTTTCTTTTATTTCTTTTGGTTTAGGTTTGGTGTTGAATTTTTGGCTGTGCAACGGAAATTAAAAGTGTTGCTGGTTTTGTATTTGCTTACGCGATAAAAAATTGTGCGTGCAACACAAACCGATAACAATAAAAAAACACACACACACACCGACACACGCATAACGCTTTTGCGTACGCATTTGTTATACAATTATATGAGATGGTGAAGGGAAGGGCGGGGAAGGTAAGTTAAGGAAGCCGGTTTTGTCAAACGCTCAGATAATATTTGATGAGCGTATGTCAACTCATAACAACAAAAGACAACAGTGGTGGGAGAGGGTTAAAGCGATGCTGATTTAAGGCGATCTTGTTTTGTCGGTACATACATACATACCTTAAGTTCTTTAAAACAAAATAAAATTAAGTTTAAATTGGTGCGAACATCTCCAATTTTATAGACATGCTTTTGTACAATAGTCAATGTTTGCTTCTGGTCGTCTGTGAATAAGTAATTCTTGTCTATTGACTATTTCCGATAGCACATGTGCATAACCGACCGACAACCACATTAATCGATTACTAATTGTTGATTGGTTTCATCGTTGTCGGAAATAATAAGACGATTGAGAGAAGCACAGAACAAGTGGTCAAAGAAATACAAATTGAATACTCCTATGCTACGTTTGACTTGTTACCTTACATGCGACAACTGAGCAGATGAAATAAAATTTATATTGTTGAAAATGAAATGTGAATCTTTTTGAAATTTATATTTTATTTCTTTTTGTGCTCAACTTGATTGTTTGCGGCTAATTTTTTGGCAAAGTTTTAACTGTGATTAGCACTTGATTGCTGTTCATTGTGCGCATATGTTTTTGCCATTAAAGTTACATGTGTGTCAACCAAAATTAGCCGCTCGCCCCTCCGACCAAGCGTCCATAGGCAACGGCAAGTGTAACACGATAACCGCTTTGTGTGTCTGTGTGTGTGTGTGAGTGTGTGAGTTAGAAAACAAAAACAAGTGACGATGTTGGGTGTGACAACAAGCAGAAGCAATAAAAAAAACAGAAGAAGAAGAAGAAAATTGTTGTCGCAAATAAAAATTCTAACAATGATGAAATGTTGGTGTAAGAGAACTCGTACATGACGTCGGTTATGTTGTAAACACATGTTAATAAATATACAACAACAACAGCAACAACAACATCTACAATTACAACACCAACAGCAACACCAACAGTTAAAGAGTATAGTCCTCAAACTTGCACTGGCACTTGAAACGACCCCGCATTATTTTGGATTCGCAAGTCCTTGCAGGAGGACGAGAACGACGACGACTACGACGACGACGAGAACGACTAAGGGCATTTCAAGCATCATTCGAATTAACTTCAAAAACCATTCAGGAACACTTCATTTGATTGCCACAAAACGTTTACATGCCAAGCTTGTCGTTTTCTATTGTTACTGTTGTTGTACGAATAGCAATTATGTCATTGAGCGACGAAAGATTTCCACCCCAAACAGCAGAAGCGTGTAAGAGGACATAAATACAAGCGACCGACACAGACGGACGGACAGACAGACAGACAGAGAGGCCGACCGACCCCGGAGCCATAAAAGTTCAAACACTCATTTTTCGCTTAACGAAATATTGTGCTGTTTGTTGTATATCGTTGTTGTTTTTAGCTGTTGTTGTTGTTGTTGGTTTTGGTATTGTTGTTGAATGGTTGTTTGCTATAAGCAAACATATCACACAAGCATCACCAAGCCACCAGCTCAGTGGTTGGAGTAAGCAGCAGCAGCAGCATCAGCAGGAGGAGGAGCAGCAGGGGGAGGAAGAGCAGGAGCAGGAGTAGAATGAATGATAAATTTAAACACGCTGTGCAAGCAAAGTGGCTGCTGCCATTGCCAATGCCGATGTTGCCGCTGCTGCTGCTGCAGCTGGGGGGCACACGCGCTTAAGGCATTCAGCAAAGAAAACGCACAAGTGCAGCTTTCACAGACATAATCAAAAACTCTGGCAGTTGGCGCCGTTGAAGGACGCAAGAGAGTCTTTGCCTGATAGACAGACAAACAGACAGACCGACCGACCGACAGATAGACAGACAGACAGACAAATAAGTAAGCAAACAGACAAGCAAACAAACAAACAAATAAACCAATGAATGAACGTACCAAGGACTGATGAACAAGCACATCTTTTATTCTAGCTGCCCACCCTGTCGACCGTCTAGTGTCACCTTGTTCTGTCCAACCCACCACTGTCACACAATTTGAACCTGAAACTGAAACGCTCACGTTGTTGCTGTTGTTGTTGTTGTTGGTGCTGTTTCGTTTGTTATCATGTTTACATTGTAAAGTGCAATGTTTACATCAATAGCGGCAACGATTGCAACGCACGCATGCATGCATCCATACATATGTATGTATGTAACTGTTTTTATACTCTTTGAAAGGACATTATAATTGTATCACAAAGTTTGCAACGCACAGATCAAAATAATGCATTTCTATCTTTATCATCACATCGAGACAAGTTGCTACAACCCTGTCTGTCTTTCTGTCTGTCTGTCTGATACACTATATGACCTCGGTCGGTTTCAACAAAATCAAAACAAGACTGCTTTGTCCTAAAACTGCAAATGGCTCCATGCAACAACAACATTACTGAACCAACTGAGCACCAATCAGGTTGGAAATGTATAAGGGGACGTCCGTAGATTACTTGAGGTTTTTTTCTTGATGTTTAGACCCCTCACCCCTCTTGGTGAGTTTTAGTGAGATTTTGTGGAATTCCTACCTCTGTATTTTGAAGAAATGGTT
Source organism: Phortica okadai (assembly GCA_034638295.1). Classification (NCBI taxonomy): domain Eukaryota; kingdom Metazoa; phylum Arthropoda; class Insecta; order Diptera; family Drosophilidae; genus Phortica; species Phortica okadai. Next base: position 53,414,012 of record CM067848.1, on the reverse strand, counting down.
AATTAATGGACTAAAAAGTTCACAAGAGTTGTTCCCCTAGGTGAGATTTAATAATATATAATATTTATCATATCGAAAGATATTTCTAAATTTTATTCGAGTTAATTTATGATCAGATTACTGCCAGATCAGTTCGAGAGCATTTTCATGTGCCGAAATTTCTTTCATTTGGCCAGTTAGATTAGCATCGTAAGACTGATAAGTTGATTTAGACATGTCCGACTGTGTTCATCTGAACGGAAAATAGAGTCAATAACAGATCAAGTTCGTTCCACTGTCTTTCTTCTTTTGTTTTTGTTGTTGTTGCTGTTTTTGTGGTCGAGGGATAATTTAGCGTGAATGTAAGAAACATCATTAAATGAGTTTCTTGTCGATATAGTAACTACATATAACATTTTCAAGGGTATAAAAGTTTCGGTAAGTTCGTAAAATGAAGTTTATTCTTGAATGTCATGCTGTTGTTGTTGTTGTTGCTGTTCGACATCAGCTCTTGCACCGTTTTCTTAGCGAACACTTCAAATTTCGCTTTTACTATTTACAAATACACTTGAACGACCGAAAGAAGGAAGGAAGGACTGCCTTGCGTGTATCGTACATTTGTGAATGGTGAGGCTCGTTGCATGCCACGGCCGCCCCCAAATTCAGGCATTTTAGCTCACCTCCCTCGACACTTGTTAATGTGCCATGTCATTTCAGTGTTCTATTCGTTCCCCCTTTTGTTTATTGCCGCTGCTGCTGTCGCTGCTGCTGTTATTTGCTGGTCCTGTCGCCCTCCAGCTTCGCCTCTGCCAATGTGCAGTGACTCTCGGTACGTTTTGTCATTTTTACCCTGACACACATTAATTTCAAATTAGTTTTGCATCATGTGTTCAGCACACAGCAGAGGCAGCACTAGAAGAGGAATCTTCGAAGCACACACACAGAATCTCCCTAGACCGCACACCCCGCAGAACACGACGAAGTATTTCCTTGCATGAGTGCACCAGAGTTTTCTTGCTGAGAAATGATTACACTTTAACTTCGATTTTGCCACAGTTGAGCAACATTATTTTTATGAGTAACTATTAAATGCACAAGTGTGTGTGTGTGTATGGCATAGACGTGGAACAGATCGCAGGATTTCATACATGAATGCGCTTTGAAGTCATTCGTTCGCTCTTGCTTTGGTTCGTTAATTCAATCGATGCTCTTTTCCTTTGCTCATGAACACAAACGTCATTGTCTCACACACACACACAAACACACACACACACACACACACACACATAGGCAAACACATTCAGCAAAATCGTCGTCATCGTCATCGTCAGCTTTAGCATTAACATCAACATCAACATCACCGTCATCATCATCATAATCGTCATCTTCTTCTTTAGGCTCCTGCGCGTTTCGCTTCTTTATCCCTCACAGAAGCATATAATGATTTTGTATGCTTGCGTTATGTTCATATGAAATTAGGTTAATTCTCAGCAACTCACAAAACAACAAATACGCACACACATCAATGCACATACACCATGTCGGTTTATATTAGCACATTGCGTCTAGTTTTTCATACCCTCCTCCATAGAGGAGATTGTGTGCCAACTATTACAAAGCGTTTGAATCTTATACACAAGACTATAGATGACGCTCGGCTCGGCTCGGCCGTGATTGGACCACGTTTAAAATATTAAATTGTAAATTCAGTAAAGAAGAGCAACAAATACTCAGCACAACTTCATTTACATTTAGTTAGTTGGTCTTATATGTATGTATGTATAGCATTCATCAAAAGTTTGTGGGTTTCTTATTTTGTACTCTTTTTTCTTTCTTTCAATTAAGTTTCAAAAAGTCGCAACTTTTTTACTCTTACCGCAAAAGATTATTATTGTTGCTGCTGTTGTTGTTGTTGTTGTTGTTGGCGTGTCTGTGCCATACTGAGCTCGTGTCGGAAACGTTAGCACTCTCAGAGATTTTCATATTTTTGCAAGGTGCAACAACCGCTAAATGCTATTCGACTCTTCCTCTTCCTCGTTCGCTCACTCGCTCGCTCGCTCGCGCGACGTCAACGTTGCTTTAATCCGCATTAATAATAAACAAAAAGAAATGACAAGTTCAGCTTTGACACATGCTGGCATGAGTTAAGCTGAGCTTCACTTGAGTTGCGTTGAGACGAGCTGAGTTGAGTTGAGTTGGAATGCGTTTGGGACTGAAATGATTTAATATGAGATACTTTGCCCCAACTGGCATACCAACTGCTTGTGCTTTCTAATGCCTGAGAGTTTTATGCATCTTTAATACACTACATTTTGAAGAAGATAGTTCCAATCATCCGACTATCATGAATGTTTTTATCGAATTCCCAAACTATTTAATATTGAATGTGATCTGATAATGTTCCATAGTTGTATCTACATACAAGTGAAGATGTTCTTGATATTTATGTGCTCATATCTGCTTGGGTGCCACGCCCCCATATAATAACATATAATATAATAAATGGTAAGCCCGTTCATGCTCATCTGCTCATCTTTACAGCAATGCCACTTGTTCCAACAATCTATGCTGCCTCTGCCTATAAACCTCCTCTTTTTTGAATTATTGTTCTTTTATGAAACATTTGCACTAACTTATTGTACCCTTACCAACAACCACACTGTTGTTTTATTCGACACAGTTGACTTTATCAGTCAAAGTTGGTCGTATAAGCCGATACTCCGTTCGTTCGTTCGTTCGTCGCCGGCGCCCCTCCCCGCACACACCATGCTTAACTAATAAAGCGACGACACTCTTCATTATGCACCTGCAACTTGCTTAGCATTCAACAAATTAAGCACGCTCAAGGCAAACGCGACAATAAGTATGTAAGTAAGTGAGTATTTCGTGTAACCTTTACCAGTAAATTACTGAATTCAAGCGTATAACTAAAGGAGTGAAGAGTGCGGCAAGAACAGAACAGAACACAACACAACACAACGGAATGGAACAAAAAAGGCAACTGAGCGACATGTTCTACTTGTATATTGTTTGACCGTTTTAAGGGGTGACACACGCACACGCACACACCGTTCGTCAACGCACTGGCACACTTGCACGCTGCACACACGCACACGCACACGAATGCAAATACACATTCAAAAACAATAAATACCACAGCAATTTGAAACGGCACATTAAAGCGTGAAAGCGCATGACTTGATTTACAAAAAAAAAAAAAGAAACAACAAAGAAAACAAAAAAGGAAAATAAATGCTCCTTGAAAAGCAAGTTGTTGAAGGGTGTTTGCAAATGATGAAACGCGAAGCGTGAGAGTGGGGCACACAGTTGGCGGAGCGGAGGCGTGGATGGTTCGATTAAGGGATACATTGCCGTATCTACAAAATTTATATTTATCTTGTATGGTGTGTTAGCCGTAAAAAATAAACTATCGATGTTTGAATGCAGATAGAATCAAAGAATATCTGAACTCAAAATTCTCATTTTTTGTTTTCAACACTTCGAACAGTTGCAACAGAGGTTTGATAACAACAACAACAATTTTGATGAACATAAAGTTGCCATCATTGGGGCAAAGAGAAATGGGTGATTGAGCATGGAACAATAGCAAAAAGTTCAAATTGTCAATTGGTTTGAGCAAAGAGTTGTTTGTTTTTAAACAAGCACGATTGTCTGTCTGTCTGTCTGTCTGCGCGAATGCTTTTAAAACACGGCTGAAGTTTTGTGCACGTGGCATGCGTTACTTTTAATAACATTAAAGGAACTGGAACTTTAACAAAAAATTAAACAAAAACAAACTTTATTTCGGCTTTGTCGAAACGCATTTACCCTTGTAAACATTATTCGAAGTATAAAAAAGGAGCTCAACGGCCATTTTGTACAATTGATAACCGACTTTACCAATAATCAAAACCAATCAAAACCAACCGGACAGCCGGACAGGCGTCCCAATGTGACTGACTAAGAAGCAAACAACATTTTTTAGTCGTAAATACTTTGTTCTTATCATTTCTAAGTTGAGAAATTAAATGCCGGTTTCCGTGCAAAGGGGATTTTTAAACAAATCATCGACATTCGACATAAAACGCAAGAACCGATGTTATAGAAAGCAAATGCCAGCCCATACTTAGTGACCCACAATGACCTTGTCAGAAACGGCAGAAACACAATGAGAAGCAAAGGCAGTGGCAGCACCCAGCCAAACAACTGCCGGTGCTGCCACTGCCGCCGCCGCCGCCGCCGTCGGTTGTGAAGGCATGAACATGTCGTGTGCGGCGGCGTGTGGCGTGTGGCGTTTCACTGACGTTGTCATTTTACGTCCTGCGCGAATATGTCCTGTGTTGTGTTCAGTTGTGTTGTGCTGTGCTGTGTTTCGTTGTCTGCTTGTGACATGTTAAACGTAGCGTGCACGAAAATTACAACAAATTTCGCTGGCAGGGCGCTAAAGCTTCTAAGTGCTATGCCACTGCCACTGCCACTGCCTGTGACGCCGTCGGTACATCAAAAGCGCGCATGCAACCATCTGAAATGCCAAGCGTTCAAATGTCATGCCGTCTGTTTGAAACGCTGCTGCTGCTGCTGCTACTGCTTCTTCTTCTACTTCTTTATCTGCTTCGACTTTATGTGTATGTGTTTTTGACACTTGTACATTCCCTTTTGTTATTGTAAACCGTCAAACAAGTATGCTGCGGTGGAATGAGCACGACTACCCGAGTACCCTCAAACTCACGCTCACGCTCGCTACACGGCGCTGTCTGAAACATAAGTTTAGTTTTGGCGCCGCCCAAAATAAAAAAAAGCTGAAATTCGGTTTGATTTTCGATTATGATCGATTATAGTCAAAGGTGCTTTTGTTTGGTTTGCTTTGGCAGACATTCTGCACAAGTTGGCACAATTTTACGTAACAAAGAAACTTGAGTGCTCCAAATGCCAACGTTCCTATCATAAAATATTTTGAATGCTAAACTGTTTTATGTAATGTGCCGCACAATGTAACATAGGAACAAGAGTGTACGCACAGACATATTTGTACTTCGATCTGCCAAGTCAGACAGACAGACAGACACGACTTTGGTCAGCTATAGTAAGTATATAGCATTTGGTTGGGTCTGTAGAGTCTGTAAAAGATCTCGCACAACTTTATGACAAACACATTGCACGCTTCAGACAGAAAGACAGAACGGCTTATTGTAGGCACAAGACACACATGCTGCAAAGGTATACATGTACATACATACAGTGAACCAATAAAAAACTGGGACACCCAATGAAATTTAGCATTTTTTGATATATCTTCGTAACGAAGTATAGGAATACAATAACCTGCATACCAAATGAAAGAGCTAAGTTTTTAGAATAAAAAAATTCTGTACCCTTTAAATCTTTTAATTAATATGATGGATTATGAGCGAGAACAAAAATGTACTTAATTTTTCATGCCCAAAAAAAAAGTGGGACACTTTCAGTTTTTTGATATTTTTGCAAACATTTTTACAAAATGTTTATTGTTAACGTTTTGTTTGTTAACCTGTAGCTTCGACAAAGCCTTGGAGTCAAATGTTCATGGAGATTATAAGATTATTTGTGAGTTTTTTAGTGATATTTGACCAAATGTCTTAAATTGATGTTTTTAAGTCACACTTGCTATGAATGGATATTTTTCTCAATTCTGTTGCAATATGAGCCCACAAACGTTCAACAGCAATAATATCCAGGCATAGGTCAACACATTTTCAACGTTATTTAGTAGCCACTCCTTAACAAACTTAGCGGAGTGCATAGTAGTGTTTTCGCTTACCAAAAAAAAATTAATTGGAAGGTACAATTTTACAAATCCATTTGTGCTTAATGTTAGGTATAATGTTATACTAACTGTCTATAATAAGAATAGAACACGGGGTGAAGGATTAAAAGTTAAAAAAGCCTGTAGTATTGTGGCTCAAGCAATTTTGTATGGAAAAGTCTCGTTTTTGAGCAAAAAATTTGTGTATGGCCTTTTGAACCTGATAAGGCTTTTACTCGGCGTTTTATTTGATTATGGACAGTTAGTATAACATTATACCTAACATTAAGCACAAATGGATTTGTAAAATTGTACCTTCCAATTAATTTTTTTTTGGTAAGCGAAAACACTACTATGCACTCCGCTAAGTTTGTTAAGGAGTGGCTACTAAATAACGTTGAAAATGTGTTGACCTATGCCTGGATATTATTGCTGTTGAACGTTTGTGGGCTCATATTGCAACAGAATTGAGAAAAATATCCATTCATAGCAAGTGTGACTTAAAAACATCAATTTAAGACATTTGGTCAAATATCACTAAAAAACTCACAAATAATCTTATAATCTCCATGAACATTTGACTCCAAGGCTTTGTCGAAGCTACAGGTTAACAAACAAAACGTTAACAATAAACATTTTGTAAAAATGTTTGCAAAAATATCAAAAAACTGAAAGTGTCCCACTTTTTTTTTGGGCATGAAAAATTAAGTACATTTTTGTTCTCGCTCATAATCCATCATATTAATTAAAAGATTTAAAGGGTACAGAATTTTTTTATTCTATAAACCTAGCTCTTTCATTTGGCATGCAGGTTATTGTATTCCTATACTTCGTTACGAAGATATATCAAAAAATGCTAAATTTCATTGGGTGTCCCAGTTTTTTTTTGGTTCACTGTATATGTATGTTTGTATGTCAACGAGATGGAAAGAGATTGAGAGCAAACGCCCGTAAAAGTCGACACGAAGTCAAAGGTTTTTGTTTTTACTTTTGCCTTTTTTTTTTTTTGTATTTTTGTTAACAATGATCGTGTCGTGTATTTGTGTGGCCCATTGTCGATACATTTGCCGATACACGGCCCACGCGTTTGCTTATTCATTCGCAAGCCGAAATGACAAATATTGTCTACGTTTCAGCAAGAACGCGTTGCACTGTCACTGTCATACACTGTCACCAACACCAACACCAACACAAACAATATCACCTTCGTTGTATATCATAGATCTGCGGTTGAGAGGGGTGCGTCGTGGTGACTTACCTTTGAGTAGCGGATTTGTAATTTAGATCTCTTTGTGGATTATGCGCACACAAAGCCAAAAGAAAATTAGAGAAATGAAAAGAAGATTTCGTTTTTGTGGTTTTTGAAACGCAACGCAACGAAACGAAACGCAGGGTGGGAACACGTTTAATCTGACATACAAACATTCATATGCACACGCACACACATACATACATGCACTCGTATGCTTATGGATGTAGCCCTGGCTCAGGTATTGATCACTGGCTGATTGCTGTTGTTATTGTTGTTGTGGCTTAAGAGCTTATAAATGAAAAAAAAAAAAAAGGAATAACAAGAACAACAAATGCGGAATGCGGCCAAGCCAAAAGAATATTTCCGCGTTTAAATCGATGATATGCAAAAACAAAAACAAAAACAAAAAAAATTTATTTTGTTTAAATCAAAAAACCTATGTTCGTCTGCCAGTTTGTCTGTCTCTGACGTCTAACCGGCGTACGTTGTCAGCGCTGTCACCTTTATCAGTGTCACTGTGTCGTCGTCATTGACGTTGTTGTTGTTGCTGTTGTTGTTGTTGTTGTTTTTGCACCCTGCTGTTGTAATGACGGCTGTCGGTTGGTGTGAGCACGGCTTCCACACTCAATTTTTAACTCAAGCCCGGCTTAGAAGCTAATCGAGTGACAGAGAGTGAAAGAAGCAGCGAACGAACGAACGAACGAAGGAGCGAACGCATGAGAAAAGGTGCGCATAAAGGCATGAAAAACGGATTATAAAGAAAACCGCATTTGGCACAGCAGCGAACAGTGGTATTGAAACGGAGTGAATGCAAGCACAAGAAGAAGAAGCAGCGGGGCCCGCAGACATTTTGGGCGAAAGACATTTGGCTGGAAAACAAATCACGGTCCGTTTGAAAATTCTTTTGCTTCAACAGTGACTTACAAGCAGCAACAACAACAAAAACAACAACACAACGAAAGAAAGACAAAATGAAAGGCAAATAAAAAGTGGAAACGGCGCAATAGCGAAAATGAACGCTTGTAAAATAAAGTCGTAAATTGCGATATTGAAGCGACTTCAGTATGTAAAAAAGTGCCATAAAAATGAAAATGACAAAAAAAAAAAAAAAAGAAGTACAGTAAAGAAGAAGTATATAAAAAGAGAAAGGTTTAAGTTGCTGATAAGATAAACAACAAACAAAAAATACAACAACAACGGCAACGAGAAAAACTTGCTCGCTAAACTGGTTGATTGGCAATGAATGAATGAGTGAATGCGCGGGGCGAGGGCGCTGAGAAAAATTTATGTAACAACTTTGATTGATAGCCAAGCTAAGCAGACAACCGACAGACGACAGCCGCCGCTCGACCGACGACTGACGACCGTCGACAGACGACAATGACACACGTCGGCGTCTGTCGTCTGTCGCTCAGCCGTCCTTCAGCTGGCGTTGGGTCGTTTGGTTGATCGTTTTATCAGCGATTATGTCAAGCGCAGCATTACGGCTTTTTGTTCATTGCTGTTGCTGTTGCTGTTGTTGTTGTTGTTGTTGGTTGGTTGGTGTCGACATTGCGTTACGTGTCGCGTGCACCGAATTGATAAGAGCAAAGTGTGAGCAAACAAACTGAGGCAGTCCGCATTGCACATGTGTGTGTGTGTGTGTGTGTGTGTCCGTCCAGCATCCCATGCCGCCAAACCGAGGCAACAACTATGGCTGCAACATGCGGGCTTACCACCAATGAACAATAAGAAGCCGAAGAAGAAGAAGCAGCAGCAACGAACGTGCGAACGCGTTGAAATTTTATAGAGATTATGCGCCAACACGATGAGTCGTCGGCGGCGGCGGCGGCGGCGGTGGCAGAGGACTCATGTTTTTACACTCTGTGCAACGACAATAGCAAAAGTGCGTTGGTCATGAAATTTGCCACTATGTAGCTGTGTATCTGCCTATCTGCGTATCTGCGTAGTTGCATGTTAAGCCAAAGTCAACCAAAAAGGAGATCTCGCGCACTCGGTCTTGCACACAAAATAAACACAATTTTTGGATCGCCATTCGCAAATAGCAAATCGATTTAGGCATTGTATGTTGTTGTTGTTGCATGCATTTGTTTGCACAATGTATCTGAGTATCTGAAATGCAACCGTTAGTCTAGTCGGTCTAATGGGCGAATACTTTTGCAGAACCTTCACTTGTACAATTTGTTTGTTTGTATCTAAATACAGTGAAATCCTCCGTTGGCGCATAACGGTTTCATTATTATTGTTTTTTTGTTTTTTTTTCTGGCCACAAGAAGCGTTTGCCTGCGGAAGCTTTCACTGTATTACATTATTTTTCTTTGCCAATGTATGCCTGTGTCTGTGTGCGTGTGTGTGTGTGTGTGTGTGTGTGTGTAAGCGCCATTACAACAAATATGTATTGCGCAAATGAATCTAAAAAAAAAATAACTCAACGCGTTGAAATGAAAGAATAACAAAGCTAACACAAAAACAAAAAAAAAAAAAATAAAAATAATAAAAATAAAATAAATAAATAACAAGCAACAAAAAATGTTTTTTGGTCGATGTAAGAAGGAAGAAGGAACATGAAAAAGTGCGCAACATTATATCAATTTCAGCTAAAACAACAGCAACAACAACAACAACAACAACCACAGGCTCTAAGGCATGGCAGCGGCAGCAGCGTCAGAACAGAACAACAACAACAACAACGAACTTTAAGCTAACAACAAATGCGGCGTGAGCATAAAAAAATAATACACACACACACACACATACATACATATGTATGTAAGTAGAATATGAGCGATGGCTTGGAAGAGAACGCGAGGCGGATAAAATACACACACACACACACACACACATACATATATACATATGTACATATACATAAAACAAATAAACTTGAACACAAATCCTTTTTAGCACAGTTCGACGCGCACGGAGTGAGTGCGCTGACTCGTACACGTCAATGTGCCTGTGAGTGTGTGTGAAGAAGAAGAAGAAGAAGAGGGCATCGCCTCAAAGGTAAACCCAAACGATGTTGTTTGATGATGACAATGACGAAGATGACGTCAGTTGTTGTTTTAGGCATGACTGCAATAAAAACAACAGCAACAACAACAACAAACCGAAAATTTAAATTAAAAAAAAAAGGCATTAAAAAACAATAACAACAACAACTGTTAAAGGGATCACTTTACAAAAAAGTGCGTTTTTCAATTGTCGTTGTTATTGTTGCTGTTGTTGTTGTTGTTGTTGCTGCTGTAAGCGGCTTGCCAAAAACGTTGAGCCCTTAAAATAACAATAACAACAACCACAACGGACTACCATAAAGCATACAATGAGCAACGAGTTTTGCCTTCAACCGCTGCCAATCGCCAATCGTCGTTATCGTCTTTGTTGTTGTTGTTGTCTCGTTGTCTCGTTGCCAGTCAAAAGCAAAAGCAAAAACAACAAAACCAAAATTGTTTCTTAATGTCAATCAAAACATTTGAGCGGCGCAGCTCAGTGCAGCCCAGCGCAGTAATAAAGATCATGCAAACTAAACCCTTAATGTCTCACATGTTTGTATATGCTTGTATGTCTACATGTGCCTTGCACCGAAAATACATCAGCGTACACACGAAATTTCAACCTCCGAAACAACAACAAGCACAACAAGAACCGAACAACAAGAACAACAACTCAACATGTGATGGCTGAAGAAGAGGCGCACAGTCAAAGTCATAGTCATAGCAGAGGAGAGCAGAGCAAGGCAGTGCAGTTGCATTGAGAGAGTCTGGGTGAGTATGAGAGTGACCCAAGGCGCTGTTGAGCGTGCTCTATATGACAACGTGTGTGCGTGCGTGCGTGTGTGTTTGTCTATGCGTGTTGCTGTTCTTCTTCTATTTGTGAAGAGTTGTCTTTGATAGTCGTCCTCCTGTGTTGCCCTTTTCGTTATTATTTTTTTGTTTTTTTTTTTTTGTTTGTGTCATAATTGCACTAATACAATACACGATGCTTAGTCATCGGTAATCGACTCCAACTTTCCAAATGTTATTGTTGTTGTTGTCGTTGCCCTTGTCTTTGCCCTCTTTCCGATTTTTTTTGTTCTTTTTTTTTTGCTTTGTCAAACATATTGATTTCAAAGCAAATTTCCTGTCTATGATTTCAACATTTGTATTTTTTTTTCTTTTGTTGTTGTTGTTTGTGTAATCCCATAAATATTGTAACGCATTACTTGAGCCAAACACAAAATACAGTTATAATATTATTCACAGCGTGTTGTGTAACATTATACTATCAACAGAGAAAAAAAGGGAGATTTTATGCAAAATTGCGGTTCACTAACGATAAAATACAACAACAACAAAGCTGTGTCTAGTCAAGCTGATCAAAGATACATATGCTATAGAAGATGCCTACTTCAACTGTGTTATTATAAATGTATATGTGTGTGTGTGTGTGTGCGTACAATTGACAGCGCAAAAAGTATAAAAATCCGTCAGCATTCGTCGAGTCAGCGATTTTTAATCCCTATGACGCTTTGGCGCCAAAAAGATTTTGTGTGTTTGATAGTGTAAAGTTCTTGTGCTATGTTTGGCTCCGTCTGTCTTCTTTGCACAGCTCACAGCTTACAGCGCACAGTTCAGTTCAGTTGAGTTCGCTGGCACACAAACAGCGAATTAAAAATTATTTAATGACAGCCTCACAGATACATATGTAGATACATATACACATACATGCATATGTAAGACCTTGTCGGTGAGCAATAAGTTGCTGAAAATTCTTTGTTAAAATGTTCAGCAGAATTACAATAAACGATCTTTTGTCTGTCTGTTCCGCTGTCCGTTCGGCCGTCTGTCAATGACAGCTTAAAACTGTACAGTTCAGCTAACTACATACAATGTTTATGTACATATATCTAAGCATTTATTGTCTCAAAATAGTTGCAGATACATTTATACATGTCCATTTGAGATACATTTGTCCATTTAGTGCATTTTAAAGTTATACTCAGTGCCAAAGTTTAATTTCGACAATCATTAGCTTTGATTTTGCGAACTCTTTCGCTTTGCATGTGTGTGTAGCTTTGTATCTTTGTATCTTCTGCTGCTGACAGACATGCATGATTATGTAACAGTTGCTGTAACTATTCTCGAGTGTGTTTGAGCTTCAGTTGTGGCACTTGAGTCATGCTCAGTGCACGAAAGCCAATGCCGAGATTGATTGCTGACGACGGCGGCGTCGGCGTCGGCAGCGGCAGCGGCAGCGAGGTGACTTGGTTCATGTTGCCGACGCCGACGCTGACGCTGACGACGACTGCAGTCGAAATGCTGTCATTAAGTTTGATTTTAAGATGTAATTTTTATGTGTTTGTTGGTTTTTATTTTCATTTCATTGCTTTGGCCTTAACATGAAACTTACGACCCAACCGACCGACCGACCGACCGACTGAGCAACAGACACACACACAGACAGACAGACAGACAGGCAGACAGACAGACAGTTATTGTCAGCTCAGTTTCTCAACGCATTTTGTGAGCGTTCTTAACTTTGTTTTGTCGATACTTTTGTTATTGTTGTTGTTTCTGTTTTGCTTTTATTTCTTAAAAGCGCTTATCGCATTCAAAAACAACAACTACAACAACAACTGCAACAACAAAAGCCACAAGCTCTTAAATTGTAAATAAAGCATTAAGTAGCGGGGTCATGCGAACAACTAAAAGATACTTTTTACAAGCACCGACAACATAAAATACAACAAAAACAAAAATACCATAGAAGACAATAGCTCATATCAGCTATGCTGACATATTTAGATACATTCTGAGGTCGCTTCTCAGAGTTTTAAGGACTTCTTCACTTCTTCACTTGTTCACTTGACTTTGTCGCAGTTGTCTTCCTCTTCTACTTCGTCTTCAATGCTTATACACTTATGACACTTACCCGCCTCTGCTGGGCACTCTTTGAAGCGCCGGTAATAGAAGAATCGCTTGTTAATAGGATTTTAATTGAGTGTCGTAGGCAGGACAGCTGATTTGTGAGCTCTATTAGCAAAAAGGTTTCGCATAGCTGATTTTTGGATAATTTCTTGTGTATTGTTCGACCGTAAGGTAACATAGTAGTAATAGAATGCGAAAACTTTTATTTTTCTATTAACAAAACTATTAAAAAACTGTTAACTTGCCTTACATTGAGAATTGCTCTGAATTGGATCGTTGAGAGAGCGTAGAAGTGGGCTATTTGGGCTATCATGAGTGAGTCTTTTGGCCAAGCCGTATTTAAAGAAAGAGAGTATCCCTTATCGCTTAGAACGATGTAAAATATTACAATGTTTGGAACGTGTGTCATTCGATAAGACGAAGCGAAATTGTATGAATCAAAGTTGGCTTAAAGGCACGCTCGTTATAGACGATTGGTCGTTATAGCAAGTGACGCAAAACCATTTCAACTGAAGATACATAAATGTATCTATACATACATATACGTGTATATTATTCTGCAGATATACATATATTTATACATTGTTTGTATGTATAAAAATATGTATGTGTGTGTGTGTGTGTGTGTGTGTGTGTGTCAAAAGGCATGAACAGAAAATGAAGTGCAGTCAAGGCAACGAAGAACGAATGAATAGAAGCCAAATATGGCAAAGGGGCGGAGGCAAAATTCAAGAAAGAATACAAGATGGAAAAAAAAAGAAAAAAGAAAGCCAACTCATGATGTCTGTTTGTCTAACAGTCGTTGTGCTTGATTGTGTGCATGTATGTGTGTGTCTGCGAATGTATCTCTTTGCTAAAGTATTGGAATTTCAACCCAGATACTTTTTGTTTTCTGTTTTTTTCTGTTTTTTTTGTTATTATTATGTTGGCAAAGCAGAGTCAGGACATAAATAATACAGAGCAACCAAAGGACGATGATAACGAAACACATTACAACGCGTCAGTGGAAAATATTGAATGAAAAATCCTTGCTTATGTACAAGCAAACAAACAAGCACACGCCAAACAAAAACAACAACAAAAAATACAAAAAAAAAAAGTAGAAAAAAAAAACAGAAAGGCAACAAAGCAGAAGGAGAGTGAGAAACTGCTAGACTGACGCAAGAGCATAACGACTGGCTGAACGAATGAACGACATGCCAGACGAAAGAGCAAACAAACAAACGAATGAACGAACGAACAAACGGCGAACAAGGAACGTGGAACGTCTGATGAGGGACGAGGAACGCCGAGTGAGGAACGAATGAACGAACGAACGAACGAACAAGCGCACGAACATAGTGGAGCCTTTCATAGATTATAAAATGTTTCACACACACACACACACACACACTCATGCACAGAGATACACAGATACAGATACACACGCACTTACACAGGCAATCGTACAAAGCTACAAGTATAATAACGGTATACGAATGTGTGTGTTGCTTTACATTGCTTTGCTTGTTTGTCTGCTCAATAAATGGATGAATGACTGACTGACTGACTGACAGTGAGATGGACGGATGGACGAACTCGCAGTCAGATAGGCTGACAGGATGACAGCCGTGCTTGAACTTCTCTTGACTGATGTCGTTTCAGTGCGGGAATATTTCGTATTTTTGTACATAATCTACAACATAGATAGATATATGTATATACATACATTATAATATATATGTATATCTGCACAGATATATGTGTGTGTGTGTGTGTGTGTTGTGTGGGTGGATGGGCGTTGTTAATGCTGCTGCTGCTGCTGTTGCTGTTGCAAATAAGGGTGTTGCTTTTGTTAGTGGCGGTAAATTTATGAAATACTTTTCTAGCGAGAATCGCACCAATGGCAAAGATCTCACGCGCCGATAAAAAAATACAGCAGCAACAACAACAACGACAACGACAGTCACAGTAGCAACGACAACAATAACAACAACAACAACAACAACGACGACGTCACAGAAAGGAAATCGTTGCGACAAAGGACGCACAGGAGTCGAAATATTATCACGACAATGGGGTTTTTTGATTTGATTTACTTTCTTTCTATTTTTCAAAAAATATATTTTTATTTTTTTTCTGCTTCTTCTTCTTCTTCTCCTGCTTATTTTTGCCAACGTTTGCGGATTTGAGTGTGCGAAGGAATAGGATGGCGCTTTGATTTCCTTGTTTAGCGGTTTTCATATTCGTCAATGTCTCTGTGTGTGTGTGTGTGTGTGTGTGTACATGTGCGTCGTACACAAAAGTGGTTGTTGTTGTTGTTGTTGCTGTTGTTGTTCGTTGGTTCATATGACAGGTTTCAGCAAGTTGCGTGAAAAAGTACATTGTTCCATGTACCATTTCGCGCAATGTTCTCATCCCATCTGTTCCCCCCATACTTCACTTCACTTCTGTTCTGTTCTGGTTACCTTCTGTTCTGTTCGATATGTGCTTGTGCTTGTTCTTGTTCTTGTTGTTATTGTTATTGTTTTGGTTGCTGTTGATGGTTGGGCTGTGTGTAATGGGCAAAGGTGCGGGGTTGGGGTGGCGCTTGCGTTGGCGTGGGGGTCACAGGCCATCAGCGCGTACGGAAATTTGAAGTGTTACATCTTATCTTATCTATGAAACGACTTAACATTAAAGTTAATTGGGTTTAGGTTTGTTGTTGTTGTTGTTGTTGTTGTTGTTGCTGTTATTGTTGAATTGGCAACCATTTCGAGCAACTTAAAGCTTAAACTTTAACTTTTAAAGCACATGCAAGTCTGTTAAATTTTATTTCATTTCTTTTTGAGTATCCCATTTGGTTTGCCCTCAAGTTTGTGCCAGATTCGGCATACGCGACTTTAAAGCTCTCACTTGTTACATACACGAGCATGTAATAAATCATGTGACATCAACTTATGCCACAAAGTATCTCTGTCTTTGTCATTGCCCGTTGTCAACACAAAAGTCTACTTTTTGTTTTTATTTATACTTTTTTAAATATTTGTTGTTAATTGTAAATCGCTTGCGGAAACAATAAAAAACATTTTGCTGCAATTTTGTCGGCAATTAATTATCTATGCTGCTGACAGCGGCGAAGAGCTTTAAGAAGTCTCTCACTACACATACAGTGGGCCAGGGCAGATAAAGTTTGTTTCAAACTCAATGTATGTATGTAATACTTAGAAGGAGCAATGAGCAAGTTGACAATCAAAATCGATCTACTCATGTCTATCCGACCGCACAAATGGTTCCCGAACGCCAGAAGAACTACAGATCTGCAATTTGGTAAAGCTTGAAGCAATTTTTGCTATACTATCTCCAGTCCAGTATGGACCACTTCATACAAAGACTTCCAGAATTGTTAGAAACAGGATAATTTTCTTCAAGCAACTCTTTTTATAAAAATATCTATTACTCATTGACCAAAGGAGATGTGTGCATACGTATCCAGTAAAGATCAATCGAACTTTTAATAAATTTGCCATCTTTTGACGGAATTTCTTGAAATTTTGAACAATTTGTTGTTGTGCAATAATAAATATATAATATCGCTTGTAATTTGGGGCGTGGCATGTGCACAGGGCATTTTATTGTCGAATATAATGAACTGACTTTGTTTTGGTTTCAAATGTTATAGAAAATTGAGACCTTTTTGTCAATAACATTTTATGGTCGAAATTCATAGATTATTTACAAACCTAACCCTACACATACTTAAGAGATAATCACACACACACAAACATGCATATACAATATTTATATATGTATATATTAACCTCTTTTATAGACTTTTCCAAATCTTATGTTAGAGATATCTTTGAAAATTTGTTGTTTTTTTTTTAAAGCGAACTATCGTGAAAGGAGCTTTGTTACTGAGCGGGGGGAAGGGCGGTGGGTGATGTGAGAGAGGTTGAAATCCATGTAGACGACCATTTAGCGTATAATACAATTGCATAAAACTACTTTGTATGTGTGTGTGTGTGTGCGTTTTGGCAAATCAGAAAATAACGATTTCTTCTTCTTTAAATTCTTTAAAACTTTTTGCACTTTATTTATTTGTTGTTGTTGTTGCTGTTGTTACAAATGCAGTTGCAGTTTTTTCTGTTTTTTGTTTTTTTTTTGTTGTTGTGCAATTTCGCTTGTATTTTTCTCTTCTTCTTCTTCTACACTTCACTGCTGTTGCTGTCACTTTTTCTGCTTCTTCTTTTTTATTTGCGCGCTTCTTCTTCTGATCGCTCCACAGCACATTCGTTGCTTGTTCCACTTTGTCGTTAGCATTTTTTTCTTTTTTCATTTTTTCTTTTTTCTTTTTCTTTTTCTTTTTTCAACAAACAAACGTACGAAAGTTAGTTCTGTTCTAAGTCCTTATCGTCATCGTTGCTGGTTGGGCATGTGTACATAGCCTTATTTCATCTGTGCCTTCGTTGTCCTCATCGCTTCGCTTCGCTTCGACTCACATCGCATCCTCGTCGTTCTTAACTTGCTCACACTTACCTAAGCGCCAAAGCACAAGCACTCGTTACGTTTGTTTTTTCTATTTATTTATTTATTTTTGTTGTGTTTGTTTTTTTTTTTTTTTTTTGCTGTTCGTGTTTACGACATTCGCAGTTGGATTTGGATTTTCATAATATGCAGCATCAGCATCGGCATCAGCATCAGCAGCAACCAGCAGCAACATCAGCAGTAACAACAACAACAACGACAACAACAGCAGCGGTATCAACGAGGGCATCGTTATTTCCTTCTCATTTCGATGGATGCTGCTCTGCTTTTTCGTTACTGCCTCGCGCGCTCTCTTTGTCGTACTGCTCTCGCGCCGCGCGCCGCTCTCCGCTCTCTTCTTCTCGTGCTGCGTTGTTTTACACGCCTTTAGTTCTGTTCAGTTCAGTTCGGTTGAGTTGAGTTTGCTTGTATTTGTTGTACTTGTTGTACTTGTTGTTTTTGTTGTATTTGTATTTGTTACTCAGTTGTTGCGGCAACCATTTTAACGTTTGTTATTCTGCCGATTTGCTTCAGCTTCTTTTTGTTTTTGTTTTTGTTTTATTATTATTATTATTATTTTGCTGTTGCTGTTGTTGTTGTTGTTTTGTTGTTCTTCTTTTTTTGTTCTTTATAACAGAATTTACATTTTTTTCTTGCTGAGTACATTTGTAAGTGTATACATGCATATATACTCGCCCAGCCGCCCAGCCTCCCAGCCATGTCCCTCTTTGGTAAACGACAACTTTTTTGTATTGCTGAGTGTGTGTGTGTGTGTGTGTGTGTGTGCCGCTTACTCGTTCTATCACGCGCACGCTCCTTTTACATTGCTATCTGTGACTGTGTCGCACCCCAAAACTGTTTCTGCGTATGTGTGTGTGTGTACACGTCCCCCCAGGGTAGCTTTATTGTATTGCAGTATACTGGTGTTGTTGTTGTTGTTGCTGGTGACTTGCCCCATCATTTTGCCTTTTCTTTTCTTTTGTTTGCTTTTTCCATTTTTTTTTCTTCTGCTTCTTAATTTTCTTTGCATTTTTTTCTTCATTTTTTTTTAAATTATCTTCGCTTTTTCACTTTGGCGCATAAGCATACCCTACTATTGCCCGTAGGGTGTTATAACATTGTCATGAAGTTTGTCATCTCTATAAAAATATATATATCTGATCACCTTGTCAGTCTGTCCGTCTGTCCATCCGTCTGTCCATCCGTCTGTCTGTTGCAATATGAATTTTATACTGTTTGTTGAAGCGTATACAAGTTTCTTGATTGCCAATCATTATTCTGCTTCTTCTTCTTGTGTTCTGCTTCATGCTTACTTTTTTGCTCTTATTCTCTTCTGTTTTTTTTTTTTGTTTTTTTTTTTTCAAAATGGCAGCTCGACTCAGTTTTCCAGGCTAAAGCTTTTCACACAGCGCACAGCTGCTTTTGGGATTTCAACGTTTTGTGCCGCTGTCGCCGCCTCTGCCTCTGCCTCTGCCACTGCCACTGCCGCCTCTGCTGCTGCCGCCATCGCTGCTGCTGTTTTTGAAATATGACACTATTACGCCTGCTCTGTCGGCTCTGCTGGCTCTGCCTGCGTTGGCCACTCTTGTTGCTCCACCCACTAAGCCGCTTTGCACCTTCCCCGCGGCCTCGCTGCCCCGCCCACCCACAAAGCGCCCCAAGCGATTTCTCTCTATGAATGTCTTTCTGTGCTTCTTTATGGCTCAAGTTTTTACTTCTATGCACTTGAATTGCAAATTTATGTAACGATTTTCTTCTTCTTCTTTCTTTTTTTTTTCTTCTTAACTTTTCTTTAAGCACCAATCGACTATTTACGTATCAAGCCAATTCGCAATGAAGATACAGAACTTTTTTCCTTTTTTTACGCATAAGCAATGACTGTCCGTCTGTCTGTCTATCTGTCCGAACGTTGTTCCTTGAAGTTTAACCGCTTTGAATTTAAATTTTTTTTTTTTTTAAATTCATTTCTTTAAAGATAAACAAAGCGTTGAGCAATCTCGATGTCCTACCGTGCGTATACGTAATTTTATATCATCATTCAACTTCAACAGCATTTTGCGCATTCTTTTTAATGTCGCTGACAAATTTTATATACAGTGATATATGTAAGCAATATGGAAGTGTGTTCTCATTATCTTTAAAGCAGAAGAAGAAGCACGCAAGTTGCTTGTAAGCATAAACAAAAAGATTTGTGCAAAAGTCGTTGGCATAAAAAGTTTGCGCAAACTTTAAAAAGTCGAATTTCACTTTTGTTGTTCAATATATATATATATGTATATATGTGTATGTTTCAGCTTTGAGTCAAGTGTGAGGCATCAAAATGAAACGACTTCAAGTCAGACTTGGCTCAATTCAAGTGTGTGAGAAAATATCAAAATTCATTGTTGTGGTCATTCATGCAGTAAAATCCTCACATAAACACACACACACACACGCACACACACACAGACATAACCACGTGCGCTCACATTGCGGCACATAAAATAGCTGCAAATTTATTATTGAAAATAAGTAAAAGGCAAAAAAATAAATGGTAAAAAAAACGGAAAAAGACAGAAAAAGCAATAAGAGCTGCGGCGATGAGCATACGCGACAATATAATACCCTGCAGACCTTGAATGTTCAATGAGCATTGAGCAAAAATTACTCAAACGAAACTTTTTGAAAGACGGAAGGACGGACGGACGGACGGCTGGACGGAGGAACGAACGAAACGATATCGCGTATATGACAGACGCTGTGTAGGGTATAAAAACGCATAAAATAAAACTAGAGCGCAAAGTAGAGGAAGTCAGTCAACGGCGGCAACAACAACAACACAAACAGCAACAACAATAACGGCGGCCGGCGACGACAGTGACTGTATCAAAGCAGTTAAGAGTTGTACTGAGGCCAAGAGACTGAAGCAGAGCAGAGCAGAGCAGAGGAGCGAAGAGAGGAGAGGAGAGGAGAGGAGAAGAGCGGTGATGATTTGTGCTTGGAGGCTATTATGTGTGAATGCTGCTGATGCTGCTGTTGTTGTTGCTGTTGTCGTTGCTGTTGTACGAGAGCCAGGGCCGTAGCATTGGGTCAACGCAGCTCAGCTCAGCTCAGCGCAGCGCAGCAAAAAGTAATCCAGAGTCATAAAAATTAAAAATAGCCCAAGTAAATGTCTAATAAACTTCAACTTGGAATGGTTTGAGTCGGCAAGCAAAACCATCGCATAAAATGCATTAAACTGACCGAAACCACAATGTTCGTGGAATGTTGGTGAACCAACCAACTAACCGACAGACTGACCGACCGACCGACCGACCGACCGACGCGTTTATGCCATGTCACACACACACACACACACACACACACAGACTCATTTGCACGAAAAACAAGTGCTTGCTTGAGAGCCAAGCCAAGCCAAGCCAAGTCGTGAGAGACAGAGAAAGTTGGAGCGGTGGGAGGGCAGATGTGTGGCATGTGGCATGTGGCATGTGGCAACTCTGCTCAGACCAGCAGCCTATTATGCAGCAGAATGTGTGCATGTGTGCGGGTGTGTGGGTGTGTCGGCATAGAGCAACACTTTCGGTGTCCATAGGCTGCTGCAACCGAACTACTTAGCACCTTTGCCAATCAATCAATCAATCAATCAATCAATCAGTCAGTCAATCACTCGCCATTGAGAATTTCGATTTTGCAAACATTCACTAATCCGGAACGTTCCTATGATTCGAACACAAATATTCAAATCATATTTCGCATTCAAATCATAAAAATGGATTTTGATAAAAATTGAAAGACAATCAAATCGATCCTTAGTAATGCAATGAAACCTCATCATATCATCTAAAAGTTTTCTGAGGAGCGAACATTTTCGGATCAATTTCAACATCTTAATGCAAGAAATCAACAAATCTTGACTTTGAAGTACGAAAATTCACTTTCGCTAAGCGGTTTCCGTAAATGACGTTCAATTTTCATTTTGAAGACGGCCGACAGAGGGTTTCAGTAAAACTAATTTTTCAGGGAACATTCGAAATTCAGTAATCCGAACGATTCGACAACAATTCCCGGTTGCCACTTATCCGAATTGTAAAAGTATTCCTGATTAGTATTGAAGATGAATTGTCTATCCGTCGGTTTGTGTATCGAAGGTTAGTTTTTCTGTCGGTTTCAGACCACGAAAACTTTCAGCACTCATAGAGTGTTCTTTGAAAACCCGGAAATTTTTAAACTCTTTACTCAAACTGTCAAACTTTGTCTTGTATCTTCTTTTGGCTATTGATAAGGCGACATATGCGATTATTCACTTCTAGATTCCGCAATTTTGCAATGATTTTTAGCGCTGAAGCGACGCAAAAGCATTTAAGGCTTCTTGGAGCACTTCTGCCGACGGTTGTTTGTGAAAAGCTTTCGTCAGACAAACTCGCTCAACTCGAAGTGTTTGTGTCTTTAAACAGAAGTTTAACCGAACGGCAAATGATTTACTTAACAAAAAAAATTTGCTATGAATTGATGCAATAACATGAAATATTTTCATTCACGCGTTCCGTGGAAGGTGTTCTCATAGCGACGATGCTCAAACGGACGATTCCAAAAGCGGCGACGGCGAACAACATGGCGGCTTTTGTTTATTTTCACATTGATCACTTAATAATAACAACATGAAATACAACAACATATAAAAAAAAAAAAAACACTTGAACTATTTTCTTTCAATTGATTTATAATTTTTACGCTTTTGTTTATTTATTTATTACTTTTTTTCATTCTTTTGTCATATGTATTTTGTTGGCTTTTGCCATTTGACATTAATGTAAGAGACGATTGGAATTTGCCGGGCTTGCATGCGAACGCGGGCGAGCAAAGAAAAAAGTGTTAAGTGTGTAAAATCCGAGGCACGTAATTAACACAATTAAAATCAAAACACTAATGAGCTGCTCTGCTCTGCTCTGCTCGACGCTGTAATGATTCGTTGCCTGCCTGCCTGCCTGGCAGTCTGTCTGTCCGTCTGTCTGCCTCTCCCGTCCCGTCCCTCGGTCTGTCTCATCGCCTGCGTGTGTGTGCGAACGAGCAGGCAAGCCAGCCAGCCAGCAAGCAAGCAAGCGAGCGAGCGCAAGTTGCCGAGCTCTTTGTTAAAGACACTTCCCTAACCGAATCGCCACCGAGACCGACCGACCGACCTACCGACCGACCGCCCTGCCGACCTACCGCCCACGCCCACGCCCACGCACTGCTGTGCCTCTGTTGTGCCGGGCGTGCATTGGGCAGGCAAAAGAAGCAACAGTGGTGAAAGAAAACAGCTGAGACTGATAATAAACTTCAACTGTGTGCGTGCGTGTGTGTGTGTGTGTGTGTGAGTGTTAATTGTGTAAGTCGTAATGAAAAATACAAAAATAAAATTCAATCGTACATCTTTCAGTTCTATAAAGTCACAAAAACAAAGCAAGAAAGACAAACGCCCACGGAGCAAAAACCAAGCAACAACAAAAAAAGTGCCTCAAAAAGGAGTAGATTTGAATTGGGGGAGCAAAAAAGACTCGCCGTCTCAGCGGCGGCCACTGAACGAAATGTAATGAGTGAGCATCAATGACAAATAAGTGAATGCGTGCCTGCGCGTGTGTGTGTGTGTGTGTGCCTATGCCAACGAGTAAGCAAACGAGCGAGTGAATAAGCGCGTGAGCGAGTGAGTGAGTAAGCGAGTGAATGAGCAAACGAAATGAGTGTGCTTGACATGTAAGTGTGTGTGTGTGTGTGTGTGTGTTTCTCCCCAATTGCTGATTTTACTGTGTTATTTTCTATGCTTGAAATATGAGTATTTTTTTTACACAAAGCGCTTAACGCCATTTTGTTTTTTTTTCGATTTTTTTTCTTTGCTATCCTTTGTGGCAATGATCAGCACAAAATTTTAGAACTCTTTAGATTTTTTTTGA
Source organism: Phortica okadai (assembly GCA_034638295.1). Taxonomy (NCBI): domain Eukaryota; kingdom Metazoa; phylum Arthropoda; class Insecta; order Diptera; family Drosophilidae; genus Phortica; species Phortica okadai. The sequence goes on along the minus strand of CM067848.1, from coordinate 53,390,702 downwards.
TTTTTTTTTGTATATTTAAAAAATGTTGTTCTCTGACTTAAAGTTTGTTTCAGCTTTTGTTGTTGTTGTTGTTGTTGTGGTTGGCTTTGTTGAGTTCTTCTAAGCTGTTGAAATCCTCCTTTGCTTTCTACAAAGCATATTTACTAACATATTTTGCTCAAATGTCTGTCTGCCCGTCCGTCCGTCCGTCCGTCTGTCTGTATGTATGTGACACATATTGTGTGTCTGTGTCTGTGTGTGTGTGTGTGTGTGTTTTAAATGGCGTTTGCATCATTGAGTGAATTTTGCTCTTTACTGTATGTGTACTCAGTTTCTTTTTGTTGGTATTGTTGGTGTTGTTGTTGTTGTTGTGTTGAATTTGAAATTGAGTTGAACTCTATTTGAGTTCGAGTTGAATTGGTGTCAACTCAAGATGTCCGTGTGCTCGCCCCAAAAGCGGCCGCCCCTCTCCCGTCGCCCGTTACCGCTCCTGTCTACGCTTATGTGTGTTCTATATGTACATGAGCCTGCGCAGTTCTTTCAAAATTACATACATACATATATAGCCTTTGTTTTCTTCTGCTTACTGCTGCTGAACAGCATAAAATAAAGGAAGAAGAAGAAGAAAACTAATAAAAAATAAAAGGAGAAAAAGTCAACTTTGGTCATGTCAAGAAAATTCAAAGCTTTGCAGAACTCTCCTCAAGTGAACTGTTCCAAGCAGTAATACTTTTTTTTTAATATTTCTGCTTGAGGGCGTGGCACTGCCCACTGTGTTAAACGCTGTCCATTGTTTGGGCCATGGCTAAGTTCGGTTGTGTGCACAAACTGCATGCCATATGCCATATGCCCTGCATGCACTGTTGTGTAGTGTAAAAGGAAAAAAAAAAAAATAATAATAATAATAAAGAAAAAACATGTTGACGCGTGAAAAACCGTTAAGTTGGCGATCAAATAAGAAATTATTGCAAATGCTTGAAAAACAATATTAAAAAGAAATAACAAAAAAAAAAAAAACAATAACAAGGCAGTGCCACGCCCCAAGCTACGCTACAACTGTGCAGGCAACCATTAACGGTATTTACATATATGACGAATCCACTTTGAGGCCAAGCAAAAGATACTTGACGCTGCGGAGGAGGAGACAAGTTGGGCCCCTCAAACGTGCCGTGAGCGTTTGAGGGGCCCCGCGCCCCATTTAGCAGCTGTATGAATTATTAAGTTGAGCAAATATGAGCAGTTTACTTAGCAAATGATGCGTGAAGCGTATTAAAATGCCAGCCTGGCCGATGTAGAGTTTTTGTTTCTTTAATTTTTTGCTTTTTATTTTTTTTTAATTTTTTCTTTGTTTGTATTTAACTTTTCGCTGCTTTTGTCATCATGAGTTGTTGGCAAATAAATCAAACGCATTTACATACGTTCACACACACACACACACACACACACACACATGTAAATGCACATTACAAAATAATATGTGTGCAAAGTAAGTAAGATTGTTTGCATAATTTTCCCATTTTCCATTTCGTATGACAAGTTTAAATGTCGGCTATCGCTTTTGGTTCCGAAACCGAACCGAACCGAAACCGAATCGAACAAAATGGCAGTGGAGCGGCAAGGGGTGGGGAGGAGCAGATAAGAGACGAGTATGCGATATATCATAATGTAATGGCCTAAGCATAGACTAAAGAAGAAGAAGAAGACAAAGCAGAAGACGCAGTGGAATGAGACGGCTTAATGATGGGCACAGTGCGTAGGTCGTGGGTCGTGGGGTGTGGGGCAATAATTATTTGCACAAGCATTGCATACATACGGACAGACAGATAGACAAACGGACAGACAGACAGACAGACAGACGTATGTATGTTTGTTTATAAGCTCTTGCCTGTAGATTTGCCATCGATGTTGTTCTTGTTGCTGTTGCTGTTGTTGTTGTTGTTGTTGCCTATTTCTGCTCTTCAACAACATATATACATATATATATATATATATTTGTTGTTGTTGCTGCTGATGCTGCGTTTATTATTATTGTTGTTGTTGTTGTTTTTGTTGGTTTTGTTTACACGCATCCCTGAGGCTGTTTAATATTTGCCAAGCATTTATCTTGCTGTTTTGTTCTACATTTCCTTCAAATTACTTTCAAAAAAAAAAAAAAACAAAAAAAAACGTTTATATCAACAAAAACAACATTTTTTCATCTTCATGCTGAGCAAATAATTACACATACATATAAAAGCAAGGAGATACTAAATAAAAAAAGAAAAACAAAACAAACATTTCAAAATTTCGTTTTTCGTTAATCAAATTTCAAATGCAAAATCATATATTTTTTTAAAAAAATTAATTAAACTTTATTTCGCATTTCATTTCACACACTCACACTCACACACACACATACACACACGCACACAGAGATAACGTTGCAACAATGCTTTGCATTATTATTGTTCGATAAGTTTCGGTTGCGCTTTTCAACACTAAACGCTCCCAAAGTATTATTTAGCTAAATTTTCAACAATTAAATTGATAAATTTAGATAATTTCTTTTTTTTTTTGCATTTCATTTTTATGCCCTCTACACATTGTGGCCGTTATATTGTGATATATGCTATGATATATTGTGTGTTGGGATTGTGAGCATAGAAGGTGGGAAGTCGATCCCACAAACGACATCTCAAATCAATATCCGTCGAGCTATCGGTTCGTTCTCACCAATGGTTCTTGGATACTATAAGAGACTTGAAATTCGGACGATAGACTCGAGAAGTTCGGTAGCAGATCAACTTGATTGATAGACTCAGTAAGCATTTTTCCTCTCCCTAAGAGTCTGAAACTTTGTGTGCAAACTCAGTAAATATACCTCTTTAAAACCACATAGCACAAAATACTCCCCCCCTCACTGCTGCCCTCAAAGACAATCAAACTAAATTCCTCAATTTTTGGCTGATATTTTTTTTGAAATTTTGGAGAATAAATAAATGATCTAATTATTTTTCGATTTCGGTCTCTATACAGGGTACTTATATAGTCGCGTATGTTCAACTGAACCGTCCTTACTAGTTTAATTTTCGTTGCTTATAATTTTTATTTATTTATTTTGTGCTTTTCCCCTTTCCCCTCTCCCCCATTTCTTTTGTTGCATTTCTTTTTGGGGCTTTTGGTTTACTAGTCGGCTGAATTTGTGTTGCATACTTTGCTGCTGCTGCGGCGGTTGTTGCTGTTGTTGTTCCTGTTGTTGTTGCTGTTGTTGAGATTATTTATTATTTTAGCATTAGAGGAAAAACACAATAGAATTTTGCCGTCATATTCAGACATGTATAAAGTGCACAGCGCTGATGTGCTAAGCTGAAAAGTGAAGCTAATTAGGCTGATTGCTCCCCAGCTGACAACAGCAACAGCAACAACAACAACAACAATGCAACACAACAAGCAAAAATAACAACAAACGCACTAAATATTTTTAAGCCAACAACAACAAGTTGGCGCGCTTCGAAACTATTTTATAGTTTTGTGTTTATTATCACAATTTTACATATTACGTATACGCAATGTTGAACATTTTCAATTTTTATTGCTTAGAATAGAAAACAGTAAAGCAGAGTGGTTTTTTTTCGCTCTGGCTGTGATGGCCAAAGCCAACTGTTATACGCTCGGACGACCGACAGGTCTTTTGCTATAAAATAATTTACTAATAACTTATAAAAATGATTCGAAAATGTTTTGGCAGTTGAACAACAAAAACAAATAATAATAATTTCAAGATTTGGGCATAAATTTCTTTGGCCATCGGTGCCGCCAATGTTGCTCTCCATGCTCTGTCCAACTGTCCAGCAGTCTGTCTTAAACTTCACACTTTTATTTCATTTTTTGTTGGATGGAGATTGTTTTATTTTTGTATTTGTTTTCATTTGAGCAATTAACTGTGAACTTACCACTGAGCGAATTGTGTCCGCATGACGGCGCCTTGCCGAGCAGAAAATCGTCCTTGCATATGAACCTGTTGTCATCGAGCACGTACAATTGCTCGCCGGTGCTCAGCTGTTTGCGGCAAATGCAGCACGTAAAGCAATTCAGATGGAAAACCTTATCGCGTGGCTTGCGCACCAGATCCGACGGTGCGATGCCGTGACCACAGCCGCTGCATTTCGTGCCGTAGCGCCTGTGACAGTTGCCGGTCGCCGGTTGATGGTTGATGGTTGACAGCCGACGGACGATGGACGATGGACGATGAACGATGAGAAAAAGAGATTAAGAAAAATGGCTTAGCTTAATAAAATGAGTTGGCGCAATTAACGTTTTAATTTATATAACATTTGCGTAGTCAAAGCAGATACAAGATACAAGTTAAACGGTCTGGCCGGGAGGGGGACGTGGCGTGAGGCGTGCGAAATGAAAATGCTTTGACAAATAATTGCGCAAGCAAGGAAAAACAACACACCTTTTTAACTCTTTGCCTCTCCCTCACTCCCCCTCACACTCACACAGTCTCCTTTTCCCACTCTGTTGCTGATTGGTAATCATTAAAGGCAATGTGAGGCAAATGTTCACTTTGATTGATTGACTGACGGATGGACTGACTGACTGACGAACTGATTGATTGACTGATTGATTGACTGACTGACTGACTGATAGATGGATGGCCTGATTTATCAACAACATTGCTCGGCGTTGATTGCGTGTCGTTGATACAATGTTGGCGACACTGCAATTCCATCTTCCTCTTCTTCTTCCACCTCTTGCTTTTATATTCTGCACATCCTGAGTGAGTGACAAGCGTTTATTAACTTTGTGCAAGGACCTCATGTCCTCATGTAAAACCATCAAGAATACAATGTATGAAATGCAAAAGAAATCGATCTAATAATGTGTCCCTCCGTCCGTCTGTCTGTCCGTCCGTCCGTTTGTCTGCCAATACGACACAGACAAGCAAGAGATAATAAAGTCGGTTTGATTACTTAAATTTATTCATTCACTCAGGATGTTCTTCTTTAAAGAGATATTTGCACTTAGCAGACCATAAATAGTTATATAGATGATCTTGAAATGTTTGTTTAGCACGGATAATGACTTGTGTCGCTCTGTTAGTCTGTTGTCACACTCACCTGAAAAAATCGTTTCGACAATACAATTTTGATTCGCGACTAAAGCATTTATCCGTCAGAGGCTGCGAGCATTCGCAACAACGCACACAGGACGCATGCCAGACGCGTTCGAGCACGTTCAATAAGAATTTGTCCAGTATCGGTTTGTTACAGCCCGCACAAGGATCGCCCACGCCCACCGTCGGCTCGCTGCGTCCTGCAAAGAGAGACAACGTTTATAATACAATAAATAATCAGATGATACTTAAATGATACTCTTTGTATATTTATTATTATTATTATTCAATCTGGAGACGGATCTTGAGATGTGTGCGATACATTCAATGACGAATAAAGCACAGAAATACGAACATGCATTAGACTCATTAAAGACGAATCAACTCTTTTCAAATTCGCACTCATTTAGAACACTTTAAATACACAGAGAGATTCGGTTGAGTTTGCCACACTTTTAACACCTGCCATATAGTCGCTTTTGATGCTTGTTATTACTGTTACTGTAACTGTTATTGTTGTTGCTGTTGCTGTTGTAAGTAAGCAGCTACAAGGCGTGTACACACAGCAAGAGCTGCGAGGCAAATTGCTTATAATAAAAACAGCAGCAGCAAAGGCAACAAAAGCAACAAAAGTCAAAAAACCAAAAAGCTATAAAGCACAAACAGCATCCTTTTTGGCTGTGCACAAATTAGCAGCTCAACGGTGGCAACAACAATCATACCGGCGATGACGACAACGATGATGATAATGCTGACTTTGCTGCTGCTGCTGCTGCTGCTGATGATGATGATGATGATGACGAGCCGGTTGTTTGTACAATGCACCAGCATACAGCCAAGTGAGCAGTAACAAGTTTGCCACACACACACACACACACACACACACACAGATACTCATATATGCATACGCACTTTGGTCAACAGTGCAAGCAAAGAATAAACAGTCAACATTGCCAAAAAAAAAAGAAGAAAAAAACCAAAAATAAATTTAAATAAAATAAAATAAGCAAAAAAAGTAAAGTGTAAAATGCTTGAATGGAAATTTTGAAGTGCCAAAAGGTATTTAGCAAAGCACACAAAGCGTATCTAACTCTTCAAAAGGTGAAAAGCTTCAAAAAGGAGAAATAAGAAATCCAAAATTAAGTCAACTAATGAGTCTCATGTATGTTAAGTGCTGTAACGCTGCTCCGCTGGCCAGTGGCCAGTGGCCGCCGTTGAGAGCGACCAACAAATGGCAAATGCTAAATGCTGTACACTCGAAAAAAAAACGTATCACTATTAATTTGATTAATTAATATATAATAATGAGAGATATCACGTTTATACTAAACTTATTATTTTAATAAACAAAATATTACTTGGACATCACAAAATATTAAATTTGTACGCAGAATATTACTTTCATAGCCAAAAGTCTAAAATTGATGCTGATTGATTGATTCGAATGTTATGTCGAAGCTAGATCAACAAAATTGTAGCTTATATAATCTTGTATATACAATAATTCAATGATCTATAATATCTATAGTCGAGTTGGTTGAGTGCTGGCAGAGGCCGGCGTATGTCATATAAAATTAATTTGTAGTTTTAAATTTAAAAGTAAAATAACAAATAAAATGATGAAAAAAGGGTAGAATTAATATAATTACTCTCAGATGACTCAAGATGGTTCTTCGCTGGACCACGCAGTCAATTTTTTTTTACAATATTTTAAATTTTTGTGTTCTTGCTTTAGTGGGATTCGAAGCCTGATAACAATGTTCGAAAATGTCATTTTGATATTCCGAAATGATCAATTTGATAATCAAGTATTAAGTATCATATTGATGTCTAAAGAGCATCGCTTTGATGTACATTTTTTTGTGTGTATGTTGTATGTTGAATGGGATGATGGGAGATGGCAAACGGCAAATGGTGAGCGCCAACTTAGTAACTCAATTATTTCTTTACGAATGAGTAAGCGGGAATTGTAGTGTGCAAGCGTTGAAATGAGGTGCCAACATACAGCAAGACGAGCAGTCGGACTGATGAACGAACAGGTAGCTCAGCTTGACCAACCCCTACGTGTATCTGCCAACGGCGCCAGAGTAAGTTGCTTAATCATTGCAACTGTATTCGACTGTGGCTTTCGCTTCGGCTTCTTCTTCTTCTTCTACTACTGCTTCGTCAGTGTGGCTCAGTGGCTGTGTGGCTGTGTGGTTGTGGCCGCCACTGCCACCCTAAGGCGAAAGCCTCTGTAGAATTGAATGAAGTTTAACTAAATCTGAAGTTGATTTTGTGGGAGGAGCGAACACCCCAAAAGTGCAACCGTATAATGATAGCTCACAATGAGGCATGCGCACACACACATAGATACGAATTTATATACATACATACATATATTTATAAGACAGAAACAACAACAACAAAAAACCGAAAAAAAAATATATGTACGTATATGAATGCCAATAGGAGTGTAAAACAGAAAGCTGAGAAACACACACACAAATGTAGCAGATTAAACAGAAGTCGCTGAGATTTATTTTGCTTTGCGGCAAAAGGTGCAAAAAGCTAAATGACGTTGTGGATACTTTTGCTTCGCAGATACTTTTGTGCCACTAAGACTTGCTCCGTTCATTGTTGCTGTTGCTGTTGTTGTTGTTGTTGCCGCAGACGACGACGACGACGGCGATGATGATGATGACGATGACGATGAGATGAGAAGTCAAATCGCCCGCGGGTTTTATGCTTTTGCGTTAAAATATCTCACAGCCTCAGTTTTTTTTATCGAATGAATGGTCAGCAGCGTATCTAACTTGTTTATATGTAGTTTCATGCAACATTTGGCCATCACTCAATCATGCAAAACAAAGTCAGCGTCAAAAGCAACAACAACAACAATAACAACAACAACAATGTCTGTCCAATATAGCCGTACCCTTTTTGTAAAGTGAAAATCCTTTTGCGTGCCTAATAAGAAACAAAAAAAAAAAAAAAAAAAAACTCAGCAAAAACAACCTACGAAGCATAAAAGATACTTTTGTCTAGGCGTTCGGCGACTTTAGATGCAAAACTTAAAGTTACAAAACGGCAAGTGCTTAACAACAACAATACGAACAACGACCGACGAGCGACTTCCAACGAGCGACGACCGACGACAGTCGACAGTGGCAGCGAGGGCAATAAACACGTCGTTGCTGACATCAATTGGGGCCAAACAATAATACATCTATTTGTGTCTGTTATTTATTTTAATTCAAAAACTTTTTTATGCCTCCACAAATGTATCTACAAAAGCAAATGCGACCGACGGCAACACAGATGCTCAAAGCGACGGAAAAAACAAAAAAAACATTATGAAAAAAGATTCAAGGAAAGTCTCAAGTTGAGACAATTGTGAGAAGCGTCTGAGCCTGAGAGCATTGTGGGCGTAGCACAGCTTCTCCTTGGCCAAACAGATACTTTTCTGATCAAACGATAGCCACAACTGATAACTGAGATCGCTCAAACAAAGAGAAAGAGCGAGAGAGAGACTACGAAAAATGTATCTTTATTTTGCTGATTAAGTTATTACCAATATTTGCTTTTTATAACTGCCACGCCTCTTTTCCACATAGCGCATATGAGCGACATTACATATTAAAAAAAATCTGTTGATTGTTTTTGAAAATCTTTGCTGTTTTGAGATACATTCGTATGGTTGTTCATTTGCCGACGGAAATTTTGTAAAAAAAAAAAAATTCAGTAAAAGCGCTAAAGAAGGCTCTTGATTGGCTCAAAGTATTAAAATTATAAAGAATAAATTTAAAATTTTTCCATGCCATAGACCCTTGAAAGAGGAGTCTCACCTCCATTGATTAGCTGCTTAGATATGACAAAAAAAAAAAAAAAAATGAGAGATCTGATAACTAAACAATCAAGGCGAGAGCAAGACCGACTGCTGGAAGAGGTATTATTATATATTTTGCCTTTCTATGCGCTCTGATCGTATCTGCGACGTTGCCACGCCACTTTCTGGTTTCCACACACACACACACACACACACACACACACACACACACACACACATGCATTAGGCAATAATTAATGCCGTTGCTTCTGTGCAATGACGACGAAATAATGCCGCCAGTTGCAGTTGCAGTTGCAGTTGCAGTTGCAGTCGACTGACTAAGAATAAATCATGCTATGTAAAGTAAACTCATTGACCGCAGCACGTTTAAAATATTTTTAATGCATTTTTCTAAGTAAGCAATAACTCATAAAATGCTGAAAGCACTGCCAGAGCGTGAGAGAGCGAGAGAGAGCGAGTGCAGTGCATCATAGTGAACCAACACTGTGGCATTGAGACTGCCTTCGGTTGCCTTCGGTTGTCGTTTGTGGCAAGGCGGCATTGCGGCATTGCGGTTGCTCAACCATTATTCCTTTCGGTTGACCACGTCGCTCGATTCTTATATTCTCCTAAGCGGTTTTGGCTTTAAACCCAACTTTCTGCCTCTTCTTCTTATGCAACTTACTGCCGCTGTGACTCTGACGCTGACTCTGACTTGGAGTCGGACTCTGGCTGCCGTTACTGCCGTGGCTGCCGTGGCTGCCGTTGCCGCTGCAGCAACAGTGGGCGTGTATCAATGTCGAAGAAGAGGAATGTCTGTTCTGTTCTGTTGTGTTGTGGCGTGGCGTGGCTCAGTGTCGATGCAGTGAAGCGAAACGCAGCAAAAGCAAAAGCAAATCATCCATTTGAACAACGTTGCGTTTTGACGTTTGTCCAATCCACAACGCATCGCTGCAGCTGTCAGACAGACAGACAGTCAGACCGACAAGTAGAGCTTCGATTCGAGTCAGCATTGTTGGCCCACCCCAAGTAATCCGCAGACCACACCACACCACACAGACCGCCGCACCGCCGCACCGCCTCACCGTCTGTCGGCCAGCCGCTACCGCTAGCAACAAAAAAGAAGCCAATGCCAAAGCAAAAATTGTATTTTTGTATCTCAACGCTGTCGCTGTCGCGGTCGCAGTCGTCATCGCCAACAAAATCAGCGCTAAAATCACAAGCACTTTTTCTCGCCATATTTTCTGTAGATACTTTCAGGTTCTTTCAGCTCCTGATGAAAAAACAACGACAACAAAATGCTTGCTCGGTCGCCAAGTTGTTGTTGTTGTTGTTGTGGCTTTCTGTGCCTTTTGTCTTTGGCTGGTCTGCACGATTTTGACCATGATTAAGGCAATGGAGCAGGTGGTGGCTTCCACTCGATGTGAATGGCTCGGCGAACGGTTCGATGGCTGGCCGTTGTTCTCGTATGGCGCATGGAATCAACTTCACCGAAACGTGACTAAACTGTTAAAACCAACTCGGCAGCAACAACAGCAACAACAACAGCAACAACAGCAACAGCAGCTCAGCAGCTCAATCAGTTTATTGTAGTCAAAGACGACAACGATGACGAAGAAATTTTAAACCCAAAATTGCGCAAAAAGCAAACACTGCAAAATATTAGAGTAACACACACACACACACACACACACACACACACACATGTTATTATACGCGTATGCAAGTTTGAGCTTGGAAAATCCGTTTGGCAGACACATTAAAGCCGAGCACAAGTACAAGTATCTTGTATCTTGCAACGCTTACACAAGAATGAAACTAGTTTATTGTCGTTGCTGTTGTTGTTGCTGTTGTTGTTATTAATATTTTTTGCATTGTTCATAGTTGTGTGCATAAGCAAAGCCACAGCGTCGATTTCATCTTATCTGCTCATTGGACTACCAGACAATTTTCAATGCTTGAATTTACAAAAACAAAGCACAAGCAGAAGAAGCAGAAGAAGATGCGAACAAAAATTACATTTTCATTTGAGGACTACAATTTGATCTCTTTCTCTTTCTCTTTCACTCTAACATACACCCTGTCACACAAACGATCGAAGGACAGTGGGACCGAACCGACTGTGATTATGGCCGATCGAGAGTTGATAGCGCAAAAAAAAAAATATTTAAAAAAAAAAAAAATACAGAATCGATTTGTCTGAAAAGCGTGTTGAGTATCTATGTATCTGGTATACGTAATGATAAAGACAATTACACTGCAGGCGACTTCAAGAGATTTCAATGTTTTGGGCGACTAATTTCAGGAACGGTAAGCGAAAAGTCATTATCATTTCAGCATAAAGTTTTTTTCACAATTAAAAAATCACCTTAAACGAGTGTCGGCTCAGTTGGGGGGAGGGGGGTGGGGGGTGCACATGTCGGCTTTTGCTTTGACCCGACTGTCTGCCAGACTGACCAAACGAACGAACCATCGAACGATCGAACAAACGTTTGTCTGACTATCTATCTTTCTATCCGTCTGTCTGTCTGTCTATCCGTCTGTCTGTGTGTCTGTTGGTTGTTTTTTTATGCGCTTCTCTTGAAAGAGCACATCATGTCTGTATGCAACACGTTGTTAAAGCAAAACGATCATCTATCAAGCTGTAATCATCTGTCGAACCATTCACAACAATATTGCTCATTGTACTTGAAGGAGCTAACGGAGCTTTGAGTCTTGGCTACTAGCGTTTTTACGACGCCCAACTTGTCCCAACAAGACTCTCATCTTCATCTCATCTCATCTCCACGTAAGGTCAGCAGAGACTTGGCTCTAAAAATATTCCTATTTATATGTATATATATATATATGTATGTATATAATCTGCATATACATATGTATGTAGCGGCAGCTTTTTGTGGGCGTGGCATGCTTTGACTAACATTGTAGCGCATTGTATGTTCGCACTGACTTATGTATCTCTTACTTGTTCGCCATCTCACTCGCTCTGGGTCCATCTGTCTGTCCGTCTGTCCCTCCGACCGTCTGTCTGCGTTGGACGGTGTGCCGAAGCAATTTTTAATGCGGCTGCCATTACGTACTTATTTTTGCTTTTACAACAATTTTTAGCCCAACAGCGAAATGGGAAATTGCTTGACGCTCGTATTTTATATAAAGTAGCGATGACTTCGGAACGTGGACTTGTACGGCAATCAACGGCAATGGCAGCGGCAGCTAACTTGGCTGAAATGAAGCACGTACTGACTCTTTCTTCATCTTTTTTTCTTTCCCCCCACAATGTTGTTGTTTTTGTATCTTTTTTTTTCTTTTCTTTTCTTTTGTTTTTTTTTTTTGTTTTTTTTTTGTTTTTGTTTTTATGTTGTAGTACAATAAATGGTCTCAGCATGTTGCATGTTTTTCATATTCACCGCTGTAAGTTGTTGTTGTTGTTGCTGTTGTTGTTGTTGTTGTTGTTGTTGTTGTTGTTGTTGTTGTTGTTGTTTTTACATTACTTGGTAGTCTTCGTTGTCATGGCAGTCGTCAAGTCAAGTCAAAGCAATTTTCGCCGGTTGAGGTTTTTGTTTTTGTTGCTGTTGTTGTTGTTGTTGCTGTTGTTGTTCTTCCTCTTCTTGAGCTACTGCTGCTTCTTCTTCTTCTCGTTGTTCGTTGTTGTACTTTTTGATCGTTGCTGACGCCATTATTCAAGCATCAACATAATTTTTATCTTGCCAGTCATCATCATTGGTGGCAGTTGAGCAACTTTAGAGCTTGTATCTGTATCTACAATACATACATACATATATATAAATGTATCTGTGCCTGCCTCTGCCTCTGCCTCTGTCGCTGTCTCTGTGTTTGTGCTAAGATTGCCGTTTCGTCTTGTTTCGCCTGCGCCGCGTTTGCAGCAAGCTTTGTTATTACAAGCGGCCTTCCAGCATGCAATCTCTAGTCAGCTCAGTGAGTCAGTCAGTCGCCAAACTTTGTCGTTATTATGCTAACAAAATATTGCACATATACATATACATATATATGTATATTCCATTTTATTCCTTTGTTTATAGTCCCCTGTTGTTATAAAAATCACACTTTTGCTCTGTACATTCTGATTGTGACTCATTTTTACACATATTCCATCTCGCTCGCTCACTCTGTCACTCGTTTGCTTGCCTGCCTGCCTGCCTGCCAGTCGTCAGCACAGAATTACATATGCATGCATGCTTGAATGTGTGTGTGTACGTGTGTGTGTGTGTGCTTCTAAAGACATGTATAGGTTTGACATGCCTCTTGGCAATATTTGCGACGTGGGTGTATGGTTGGCGGATTCGTTTATACAAATGACAGACAGCCTCGCTTTTTCAGCTCTCTGGGTGGTTTTTCTTTATTTATTTTTTTTCATTTTTTTGATTTTTTTTTATATTTGTTTGTTTGTTTTTCAGCGAACTTGCAAGAGGCATGAGTGACCAATGATAAGCTGCGCAAACACACAGAACACGCAGACAGACAGAGAGTCAAATAAATGTATTTCACACACACTGACACACGCAGACAGACGAACAGACGGACGGACGGACGGACGGACGGACGCATACTGTTGGCTGTCACTGTCACTAATGACTTTGCTAATATTTTTGCATATAATATTGTATTTAAAAGTCAAACAAACGTTTTACTTTAAGTTTGGCGAAAAGCACAAAAGCACAACAACAACAATAGCAACAACAACAGCACTTTAAAACAAACAACATAAAACAATGAAAAAATGAAAATTACTTATGAAGGAAGCAAAATGAATAATAATTCGAAATCACACATTAAATGATTATTCAACACTTTCAAAAAATGTTTTGTTTATGTGTTTTTTGTTGTTGTTGTTGTTGTTGCTGTTGCTGTTATGAGAGACGACTGCGACGACAGCTGAGTTAATGAGCGTGAAGCTTCAGGGCGGCGGCAATTGCGATATCAATTACACGAGGCCATATTGTTGTTGTTATTGTTGTTGTTGGCTTCATTTGCTGGCAAACTTTAAACGTATCAAATGCCGTAATTTATTTCCATCCATCTCGCTCTTACACACTGTGTGCGTGTGTGGAAAATATGCTTTAAAAAGGATGTTTAAATGTTTGTTGTTGTTGTTGTTGTTGTTGTTGTTGTTGAAAAGCATACAAAATTCATAAACGGATAAAAAGCCAAAACTTATGCAATTAAACTGAGCGAGAAAGCACATGTGTGTGTGTGTGCGTGTGTGTGTGTGTGTGCTTATCTCTCTGTGTGTGTTTTAGAAAGAAAGAAAGAGAGAATGAGTGAGTGAGTGAGTGAGTCCGTTGTCTGTTTTGGAATAAAAGTTCTGTAAATGTTCCAAAATAAAATATTTAAAGAAAGAAACTTTTACAAAACCGAAATAAATTAGAAATTAATGCCAAAAACTGAAAATGTTTCAAATCAATCAATACAGATGTGCGAAAAAAATTCTCTGTGCATGTGTGTGTGTGTGTGTGTGTGTGTGTAAAAGAGACATACAAACTGACAATAAGTGTAAATGCAAGCAAGTGCGATAAAGAGAGAGAGAGAGAGACAGAGAGAGAGAAGGAGAAGCAGAAAGAGACAGTGTGATAGTGATAGAGAGATTGATGCGAATTGATTGCAATAACAAACAACAATAACAACAACAACTGTGTGTCAGACATGTTGTTAGCGCTCGTTGAGTTCCAGCGAACGTCAAAAGTATCTGCGCAGAAAAAATGCAACAACAAACGTCATATTTACAATAAAAAATTGAAAAAACAAACAAAAATTGTGTACAACACACACACACACACACACACACACACATAGATACATATGACAAAAATGCGACAAATACACAAACGAGTATGTAACAAATGGCGATACATCGGAAAGATTCACCAACAAAAATCGACTGAAACACAGAAGAGACAAACAGCGCTCAGAAATGTTAAACATTCCACAGAATAATTTACAATTCCATTCTTCGACTTCCATCGGACATTAAAGTATTGAACAGAAGTCGTTTCGGACATGTTCATCCGTCCGTTTGTCTATCTATAATCACGTCTTGAACTTGTTAGACTTCAGATCAGTTGGGATAACTTCATTTTCCGTCTTATCCATATAAGAACTCAAAGAAATGTCAAGAACTCTGCTTGGCCATAATGTATTTAAGCATTCAATGACCGAAGCTCTCGGACCCAATCGAGGGAACAGCACAGAAGCGTAAACAAAGAGAGCCGGCCATAACTCAAACTCTGACGCACAGATGGCGTGGCTAAAGCGATATATTACCTTCTGCTGGTCAAGGAAATGTATGTCCGACACGCCCACAACTGATATGTGCAAACTGAATGAAACACGCGATTGCTAAAAGTATACCAGCGTATTCTACAAGAAGGAGCCGAGCGTTTATAACAACAACAACAACAAAATAAAACAGACCATTATCAATCAGATCATCATCTGTTTCGCCGTACTCATCGGAATATGATCATTAAGTCAAAGATTTCCTTTTGCGCCAGAGACAGAACACCTTGTGAGCATAATAATCGATAATACTCGACCCTGTGCGCATGGTAGGCAGTGCCACGCCCCAAATCTTAAATAAAATCATATATCTGGCATTGGCCATTTGAAAATTGTTGAAAATTTTAAGAAAATCGGTCGATTCTAGTTGGAAGGACTTTGAGTGGAAGAGCAGTATTTCTTACTGAGCCTACCAACCAATTTCATTTTCTCAAGACCGACGGACAGTCGGAATTGATTTCTCTTGTTGATCTGATGATCATTTCTATATTTTTTTATAGTCTACTCGAACTTTATCGGATCTTACGGATTTCCTTCTATACGGACATACTTTTGGTCTCAAACAAGCATAATATATCCTGATTCGGAGCGTATAAAATACACATTTCCTCAAAAACATCTCGGCTGAGAGGAACTTTAAACCTTTCCCAGACAAACTATGGGTGAACCGAAGGCGAATCGATGTAGAATGCTGAACAAAAGAGTCGACAAACAAATCTCAATGTCGGTGAGACATAATTAAACGCAATTTTGTGAAAAAAAAAGAATGTTCTTCTCAAGATTAAAGCGCATTTGGAGAGCACGAAGCTTTTGGAACACAATAGCAATAAAACTTAATTCGAGGCGCATAACGGCGGCGATTAAGCACAACAACAACATGGCAGAAGTGCTAAATTTGTCAAGCGGCTTGAGTGACGGACAGACGGACAGACAGCCGGACGGACGGACGGACGGACAGCCGCTGGCAAAACCGAAACGCAGTCGCATACAGACACACGAATAAGTATCTCATGAAAGGAAAGTCGAAAAAAAAAAACTTTAAATTTTTACTGACTGACAAAATGAATGAATCGGCAAATGTGTGAATGTATGAATGAATGAATGAATGAATGGGTAAATGTCTAAATGACTGCAGACTGAAGCGCGTACACTTGCAATGCAAACATTAAACGCACACACACACAGAGCAGAGTTTGTTGCTGTTGGGCCATGCAATAGCAAAAGCCACAAAAGCCGCCGGCAACGGTCGTGTCATGTGTTTGGTCATTGATGTCGGCCAGAAGTGAGACTATAAAATGTTACAAAAAGCTGTGCGTGTGTGCGTGTGCGTGTGTGTGTGTGTGCATTGTTTTTGCTCATAAGTGGGCGTACAAGTGTGTGTGTGTGCGTTTGTTTGAAAGCATTCAACGGTTGCTGCCGAGCAAACCAAACCAATCCCCCACCCAACCCCCAACCCTCAACCCCCTCTCTTCACACACATGCAGTTGCCAGTGTTGGCATTGCAAAACTTTGTCAAACTATGCAAATTCTCATGCCATCTCTTTCTCGCACTCTCCGTTGCTTTTTAACATGCCTGCATGCATGCGTGCGTGCGTGTGTGTGCGTGTGTGTGTGTGTGTGTGACAATATCTGATCGACAAAGCATTGACAACCGCAACGTTGGCTGCTGTTGCATTCGGCTGCCCCTCGGGCCTCCTCACGAGCACAAACACGAGCACGAGCACGGTCAACGCAGCAGCGGCAGCGGCAGCGGCAGCGACGCGCAAAGCGATTTTCATTTGTTTTCACGCACTTTTGCTCAAAATTCTAACCAAGCGTGTGTGTGTGTGTGTGTGTGTGTGTGTGTGTTTGTTACGCATTTCATGTAGTTTAGTTTAGTTTAGTTTAGTTGAGCGAAGTCATTTGCCTAACATTATTCAATGCACACCACAAAGAGCCATGGCGGCGCTCCCCTCGCCCTCGCCCTTCCCCTTGCCATTGCCTTCAATGCATTTAGCGCTTTTTTTCAAATTAATAAACTTTAAGCAAGCAAAATTTAAAGCAAAATTATTTGTTTGCTATTTAGGCCTTCATTTCGTCCTTCTTGCTCCAGCATCTTCAAGCAAATATCATTGTAGTAAAGCGAGAGGCGCGAAGAGAGTTTGTAAATATCATAAAAATGTTCAAGCTTGCTTCAAGAACAACAGATCGTTCTCGAAGCCATGAAATCTAAGTAATTATTTTGCAAAAGATACATCGGCGTAGATACATTATATTCGCGTTGCTTTCACAGGGCTAGCGAACAATAACGGCATTAAAACGGCATTATATCGCCAAATCTGTCCGTCCGTCTGTCCATCCGTCCGTCAGACACGCGAGCGGACATGTCTGTCATACATATTCATCTGAATTTCACACTTTTGTTGTCGTTGTTGTAGTTGTTGTTGTTGTTGTTGTCTTTTGCATCTTACTCCCATGATCTGCAGCTAATAAACCACCCCCCTGTGGCACGGGGGTCCTTATCACTAATTTTATAACCGCGACAGTGTGCGACACAAGCGTGCCCCCCCGCCACAGCCCCACACCCCTTAGTCGACAGCGCATTAACCTTGATTCCGTTAGTGCGTTGCTGAAGAGTACAGGAGAGTAAACTGATATTTCCCATAGCCAAGCGGAACATCAGAGGGCTAAAGGGCAGGGGGAAGTGAAGGGGAGGGGTAGGGCAGAGCGTTTAATCTTTGTCAGAACAGTTGTGCTGAGCAGTCATTTTTTGCGCTTTACACACACACACACACACACACACACACACACACACACACACACACACACACACACACACACACACACTCACACAAAAGTCAATTCAATTCTTATCAGCAAGAGAGCATCTGAAACAGTTATCAGCAAAAGAGCAGAATAAAAACGCAGCAACGCCGGCAGAGGACGGACGACCGACGGACGGACGGACGGACGGCAGTCGGGCATAGATGAGCAGGCGATTGTGAATGAGATTAAGGACGAAACAGCACAGAAAAAGTAATGAAAGGAAACCTTCCGGTACGACACACACACACACACACACACGCGCACACCACAGAGCACAGGCGGACGACGGACGAACGGACGGACGGACGGACGGACGGCACAACTGTTGAGGTTGACTTTTGGCTGAGCGCATTTTGGGTAATTGTTGCCACAAAGCACACCCCACCCCACCCCCTCAACACCCCTCACCCTACCATACCGCACCACAGCACACCAGCGACAACAACAACAACAATAAGGGTTGTCCAATTGTTACTTGTTTAGGGTTAACTTTTTGCCAAGCCAACAAACAAACAAGCGAGAAGAAGAAGAAGAAGAAGCGCGAAAAAAACAACAACAACAACAAAAACTTCTCATAAAAGAAATCTCAGAAACTTTGCATGACACGATCTTCTTATGAGCAGCAATTAATGCCAACATGCAACAGTGACAACAACAGCAACAACAACAACAATAATGATAACAACAACAACAACAACAACTGCGACGACAAGTTTACAACATGTTATCGAATGTTAAATTAGTCAGCATTCAAAGGCAATCAAATGAATGTACAACAAAAGCAACAACACACAAAAACCGACAACAACAACAACAACAGCAACAACAACAATAATAATAATAAGAAAATATATAGCCTCATATTAGGAACGATGCGGAACGATCTTGAAAGCTACCGCCGCCGTCATCGGTCGCCGCGGTCTCTCACTCAATTGTCTTATTGTTGTTGTTGGCAGTTGTTGTTGTTGGCAGTGCGCGCGCGTTGACACATGCCTACAACAAAATACTACACTATTAAAGATGCCGATTATAATGCTCATAATATAATTAATAATCGGACAATAAAAACGAATGAGAAATTGACAGACTGTCTGCATTGAACGGTTCGGGCTCGGGTTCGGGCTCGGGCTCGGTTCAATGAAGCGAACGAACGAGCGAGCGATCGATCGACCCAAAATGCGAGAAGACAATAAACAGCTAGAGAGCAACAACAACAGCACTACAACAACAAACAAAAAGGGGCATTGGAACGACCGAATATAGTAACATGTGAACGGACAGACAGATGGACTGACGGACAGACGGACGGACAGATAACGCTTGGGTCACGGCGTAAAACAGAGACAAATCGACTCCGTTCAACCGTCTGTCTGTCTGTCCGACTCTCTGTCTATCTGACCATCTTTCTGCCTGTCTGTCCGTCCGTCTGTCTGTCCGTCTGATGACTGTTTTGCTCAATCAGCTGCTGACTCTGTTGCAAAAGATGATGGCTCGATGGAACGTCAATGTTTGCCGATTGTTGTTGTTGTTGTTGTTGTTCGTTGCTCACCTTTTGCCGCTAAAGGTGTGCAAACGTGCGGAAAGTGAGTGACAGAGATGGCGATAGAGAGGCCAGACGCTTACGCTGACGCCGACGACACGCACACTCAACGTTGCTGCGGCTGCGGCTGCGGCTGCGGCTTTGGTGAATGCAGCGCAGGGCAGCGGAGGGCAGAGCAGAGCAGCGCAGCGCAGCGAACTAAAGACAGCAGCCACATTACACGCATGATTATGTTGCACAGGTTTGCTCATTGTTCTTGTTGTTGTTGTTGTTGTTTCGTTTTTGTATTTTTTTTTTTTTTTTTTTTTTTGGTTTTTTTTCTCTTTAATGTTTTATTTGTTGTTGATGATCTCATATGCGCAACGTAACCTCGTCGTCGTCGTCGCCAACGTTGCGTGATAAGAAGCAGAGCAGAGCAGAGCCAAGCGAGCCAGTCAAAGGTATCGAATGAGAGTCGCAGCCAATACAGAGCTATAAACTGGGCACGGCTACCAGTCACTCCGACAGTCATTCACTCACTCACTCAGTCAGTCAGTTAGTCAGTCAGTCAGTCAGTCACACACAGATGTCTGTCTTACCTTTTGTTTTTTCATTTCATTTCTTTATCTACGCTGCACCGCGCAGCCGACGCACTTGTCCATCGTTAGCTCACACTCACACTGACACTGACACCCCGCCCGTCCCCTTGCCCGGTTTATATTATTCTCCGTCTCGAGTGTTCGGAACGAATTGCATTTAGTTACGGTCATCTGCGTGATCGTTTTTCTTCGCACTTCAGCTTCTATTTCATCGCTTTGGTTGTTTAACTATTTTCATATGCGAGACGCTGTCGAACTCGAACTCAAACGTTTAAAGTCGCGCCGAGCCCGACTGAGCCGCACTGAGCTGAGCCGAGCCGAACCGAACTGAGCCAAGCCGATCCAATCGGTTCCAAATCACTAATCGTTGTGTTCAGAGTTACAAAAGTTCATTATCATGATCCAAACAACTTCACTTTACTCGCACGTATGTCTGTCTGTCTGTCTGTCTGTCTGCCTGTCTGTTTGGCGGTATGTGTATATGTGTTGAAGCTATGAAAATATGCTCAAGTAAAACACATTGAAACATCTACAAAAAGTCTACAACGGAACATTTAAATTACAGATCGATCAATGTCCGAATCATCAAATCGTTCGGATTTCTGGATTTGTCTCTTTGTATATTTCGATAGTCCTAGAAAAAGTTTTTGAGTAACAATCTCCTGAAGAGTAGCCAAAGTATGTAAACAAGCGGACCGTCAGATCTTAAAAATTCTTCAAATTTGATGCGAAGACAAATCATCCGTTCGATTTGATTCTCGTTGGCGCTTCTTTAATGCTTGGGAGTCTTGGGCGTTTGCAAACAACTCACTGAATTTTCGGTCGAAAATGTATTACCCATGTATTTATTATACTATATCGAGGAAAATATCATAAAAACATTAAAAAATTTCATGTAATAGTTTTCTTTAAAAGAGTTTATTTTTAAATAATTTTCGCATTTCAACTTCTCACTATATGGATCGTACAGATTATCATGTATACGAATTTTGTAAATTTTTAAAAATTTTTCAAAGTTTGACTTCGGAAAATGTCTGAAATTGCTTGAGTTTGGAGAAGGTTTAAGATATTAATATTGGCTGCTTGGGCTGACCTGATATAAATCTCAAATTCACTGCTGAATTCAAAGTGGATTGTTTTTGATAAACATTTTGAATGAGTTTTCGAGAACAACTTGATATCCCAAATTAGGCATTCGTACATATGAGTATACATGGGTATGCACATTCAGGTTGATCACGTGTCTTGTTTTTATTTATTTTTTTCGGCTCACGAGTTTTACGTACACAAATCACGCCCAACTGGTGGTGTGAAGAGCATAAAAAGAAAAAAATATGACTTTGCCAATGCATTTTTGCCTGTTTTGGTTTTCCTTTATTTCACTTTATTTTTGTGATTTTTTTGCAATTCTTTTCAATAGTCGTTATTTTGCTTTCTTCAAAATTTATGGCTTATAAATTATCCGACATGTTGCCTATTGACAGCTCTAAAAAAATCGTAAAAATGCACAATGGAAAAATGAAACAAAAACAGAAACAGAAACAAAATTCGCAAAACAAAAGCGCAAAGATAACGCAAATGGGCAAAATAAGAGCGGTGAACCACGACAACAACAGAAAAGTATTTAAAAACAAACTAATCGGTTCAGAAGCAACAACAACAAAATGACAAGAAATGCATTCATACTTTTTACACACACACACACACCCATACATATGTATATTATATCTGATGTAAATGACAGAGTTGCCACAGCAAAAATGTAAACTCTATGAAAATAAACAAGCAAAATTTATACACCTTCGACTACATGAAAGCCACTTTGCGATGCTACACAAATTTCAATATTAAACAATGAGTGCGTGCATTCGGCCATTTATTTACCTTCGACAATGATAGAACAATGAAATTTTTGGGGGCAAAATATACCAGAAATACGTATTTTTTCGCCTTAGCCGAGGCGAAGCTTTCGGATCCTTTCTTCAAAGGTGGCTTGAAACCGGAATAGAAGCAATTTGACGACATCTAGGTTGAAGTGAGCAATCGTAATGCTTCAGGCCTTCAAAAAGCGGCCACGCCTGTGTAAAAGGCAATTAGAGAGGTAAGGTGTGCGCAAGCTCCGAAACATGCCATGAAAGCCTCAACGAATGCCTTGTGAAGCGATTCAACTTTCTGCTGGGCATATTAAGCTAAAATGTACTTCAGTTTGAAATTACAAATAAAAATTCGATAATTTCTTGTATATTTTTCACTAAATAACTTATATTTTTTTAGCTTGAAGACGGACAAAGCTCTTCTGAACAATGTAGCGTTGTAAAAAGACAAGAGATTAATAATATAACGGTACTTTCTAACAACAATTCAACAAACATTAATGATCGATGTTTT
This sequence comes from Phortica okadai, assembly GCA_034638295.1. Lineage (NCBI taxonomy): Eukaryota > Metazoa > Arthropoda > Insecta > Diptera > Drosophilidae > Phortica > Phortica okadai. The sequence continues at coordinate 53,368,212 of CM067848.1, read as the reverse complement.
TGCCATGCCGATATCGATGTTTATCGATATTTTGACTTCTGTTTTGCATTTGCGTCAAGGCCTTAAAACACTAGACAGTCGACGGGCCACTGGTAACGCCCATAGAAGGGAAGCTCACTTGTGTGTGTGTGTGTGTGTGTGTGTGTGTGTGTGTGTGTGTGTGTGTGAGAGCGCTTACGGAATTTGAATTACTTTGACCGATAATTTATAGCAAACGCCTATCAAAAACGGTGTTAGCTACTGCTGTGTCAGCAGCGCTCGTCAGTCAGTCAGTCAGTGAGTCGACTCGAGTGAAGAAGAAGAAGAAGGTTTGCTCGCCAATAAATCAGTTGCGAAGTCAGTTAAAAGTGATTTAAAAATATGACTCTGCTGACGGTCGATCGTCATTGCTGCCTCTTTGTTCTTGTTGTTGTTTTGGCCATGCTTAAAAGACAGACAGACAGCGCGACAGAGGAGCGAGCGAGAGGGCTCATAATTATTTTGCTACACACATACAGACACACAAAGAGCAAAAGGACAATGCGCAAAGACAGACAGACAGAAAGAAAGAAAGAAGAATGTTGTTGCTGTTGTTGTTGTTGTTGGTGTTGGTGTTGCAAGTGTGGCGGCCGTTCAATGCGGTCAAATGGCTAAAGTTAGAAAAGCCACAAAAGCGGAAATGGTTTGTTGTTGTTGCCAGCGATATTCTTAACAGCAACAGCAACAATAAAACACAACAACAACGATGAATATGTCGACGACGACGACGACGACGGCAGCAGTTAAAGTCATAAATGAAGATTAACTATGAGCCGAGTTTTCGTTGTTGTTGCTATTGTTGCTATTGTTGTTGTTGTTGTTGCAGTGGCAGTGTCAGGCAGCAGCAACAAGAACTTGTAACAAAAGTTATTATGAGCTTAAACAGGAATATTGTAAATATTGAAAGTATGAAACTGCCAGCAAAGTCAGAGCAACACCAACAACAACAACAGCAACAATAGCAACTTGAACAGTAACATTAACAACACAATAGTAACAACAAAGCATAAAACGAGTTGCAGCAACATGAGCGGCAACAAACAATTTGAACACATTGCATTTTACGACCATTTGCGGAATAGAGCGGCAACTCAGCAGCCTCAGTCGCTGCCTCAGTCGCAGTCGCAGTCGCTGGTGTGTTGCCACCGTTGTTGGCGCTGTTGGCATTGTTGCTGGCGATTGTTGTGTCTGTGCATCAAACGATTTTCTAAACAGCTTCCAAGAGACCAACAACAACAACAAAGCAACAAGAAAAACAAAAATAGTTACAACAAAAAAGAAAGAAGCAAACGTCAACGGGTGATTGGCAACCTCGGAACCTCGACCGTCCGTCCGTCTGTCTGTCCGTCCGTCCATAAGCAACAACAGCAGTTGTTATTCGCGATGAACAAACATCGATATGCAACAACAGCAGCAACAGCAATGAAATTTGGCAACGTCAGCAACAAGTACGGCTCATGTGGTCGGTCGTTCCATCCATCCGTCTGTCCGTCAGTCCGTCCGCACGTTCGCTTACTGAACTAAACCGCCTCAGACAGTGTGAATGACTGCTGTGTGAATAAATGAGCGAGTGTGCATGTGTGTGTGTGTGTGTGTGTGTGTGTGTACGTGAGGCTGGTCTGTTCGATCGGCTCTTGTCTTGGCCGACGCGACGCGACGCGACGTTCAGTCTCTCTGTGTGTCTCAGCGACTTTATGGGCAAACGCTTCGACGATCATCAAAACGACAGCAACAGAGGTAGCAACAGTTTTACGACCTTCTCTCTGCACTTACTACATTAAGCTTTGCTTTCGTCTTCGACTTCAACTTCAACATCGACTTCGACTTGGACCTCTTTCTACTTTGCACTTGCACACTGACAGAGCTGACAGAGCGTTAGAGGAGTTTACAACAGCAACAACATCTCATGAAATTGCAAATCATTTAATTTCCGAACGGCTCAAAACAGCTGCTTACTCAAGTCAACGCTGAGTGGGCGTGGCAACGCCTTGGATGTCCATTGTCGCGTCAATGCCAACTGACAGTTGGGAAAATATTGCCCTGCCGAGGCGTAGATGGGCTGCCGATCGGCCGTGTTGGATCTTGAGTAAAAATCAAAATTGGGTCGAAGTGCCGGGAAATTTTTATTTCCACTTGTCTGTGTGGTTAATGATTTATGTACGATCATGTATTGCTTTGTCAGCGGAACTTTATTGCTTTGGGTTCGAGCTAAGCTGAGCTAAATTCAGTTGAGTCTCTAAAAGCGCAGAGGGCATCATTTTTCGGGAAGGAGTTCGCTTAGTGCTACGAGAGATAACTAACTGTCCGTATGTCCAACGAGCTCTGACGTCAAATTCAATGCATGTATCAAAAATGAACGACAGTAAGCACAAAGTTTGCCCCTCACACCCCCAGGAGCGCTCACTTGCACAGCCTTGGGTAAACATTAGTTGCTGGCGCCGACAACTACACGGCCAAACAACTTTGTTGCCTGAGGGCTGGCCATTGTTTGAGAACATTAAAATCTGCAGACAAGTTGACGGTCTCCAAGCACACATAGATGCAGAGATGCAGCCCACTGGCTTCGCTTTTAATGCATTTGTCGTCAGCATTGAAGTTTAATTGAAAGTTTCGATTCGGTTCGTCGTTTAGTATTGTATGAGATAACGGGATAGACTTAATATTCGATTACAAACTTACTTCCTGAGGCCTCAGGCACAAACTACTGTTTATAGCAATTGAAACCTTACTAAGCACTAATAATACCCCGTATAAACGGTTGACATTGCCCATTTTTGTATAGAAGTTGAATATTGTTCAAAATTCCAAGAAAATCAGTAAAAAATTCTCCCTCGAATTTTTATAAACTTCAATTCTTAGTACTCAACTATATACAAAAGTTTTGCAATGTCAATGCATATTTTTTCATCGGAACAGATCTCTAGATAACTATGGGTGCTTCTTTTGGTCTGTAGAACACATGATGTATATAAAACACTTGGTCATTGCCAGTGACCAGAAGAAACCATTCAGAAGCACTTCAAATTATGTTTGTGAGTCCCTGATAGATTAGCTCTGATTCACGTCCCAAAAATATTTAATATTTGAAAGCTCTCAAAGGCTCATCTGTCAATGAATATGTTTGTGTATTGAAAACAGTGAATCCACTCGGGATCCTGAAATTTCTACGCTGTATAGAAATTATGCGGAATTAAGAAGCTAACATTCTTTCATAATATGATGGATCATATAAAGGATAATGTATTTTTCGGCTTGTTCTTTGCCTAGTTGGCACTTTCCGTTAATAATCGCTAAATAAATCAATTAATATATGACGATAGTTCGATTTCCAACTGAAAATCGTTTGTACATTGAGGAAATAAAATTCGTTGTATCAAAATTCGTACAAAGAAGATCGAGGAATGAATAAAAATTCAAATTCTTATAGAAAAGTTTTAATGTATATTTAAGATTTTGTTGTAGAACTGCTGGTGTATGGTGAGGAGGACTTCACAGCATTTAATTTGAGGTTGCTTCTATGCTGGTAGGGAGAAAAGAAGATGCAAAATATTTGCATTTTCAAAATTTACAATCACAGCTGTCAAATGATTCTTCACCCAACAGCAACAACAGCAACAGCAACAACAATAATGTCTTGAAGTAAAAAAAAAAAAAGCCAAAAGAATATCGAAAACTTTTCCGAAGTAAAAAAGAAAACATTTTCAAAAGTTTCTGTAACGCTTTCGATTTTGTTTTCTGTTCTTTTTTTTTTTTTTGAGTTTTTTTTTTTTTTTTGAGTTTTTGCAACGGATGATGCTCAAATGTAAAAACTAAAACCAAAACTGAGCGTTGCTACAACAACAACAATAACAACAAATCTAAAGAAAACTTTTTTGGGTAACCAGCAGCAACAACAACAACAACAACAAGAACAAGAACAAAATTTCGCTAAAAAGCAAAAAAAGTTTAAAAGCGAAAAACTTTTGAGTGCACAAAGCAAGCCGCCCCCCATTCACCCCCCGTGGGCGGGGTTTTTTGCTGTAGTTTTTTTGTTTTTGTTTTTGTTTTTTTTTTTCTGACTTGAAGTTCTCGTTGGACTCGGGATATCTAACGGCATTTGCTGAGACAGCCAATTTTTGGCGTTGACATTGCGCATCATCGATAGCGCGCAGCGGGCAGGGCAATGAGGGGGTCGGAGGCGGGGGCAAATGTTGGCTGACACTTATGACGCCAACGGCGGCCGCAACAGCAGCAGCGAAAGCAGCGGCGGCGGCGGCGGCGGCGGCAATGTGACAGCTTCATGTTGCGCCGACGAGCTGACAGCGACGCTCAACTGTCAACTGTTGACTTCTTCGCTGTTTTCTTCAGCGTTTTTGGGCATTTTTCCTGTGCTTCTTGGACGACTCATGAAGTCAGCGAGCATTCGATAGATGTTGTCGATCGATCGATCGATCAATGAATGAGTGAGTGATAGGAGCTTAGATAAGGTGTGACGACTTACCAATATTGTGCTGATTGCTGTGCAGGACCGCACCGAACGCCATTAGATCCTTAACCGTTGGTGTTCGATTCGCACCGAGGGCGGCAAAACCGTCGCCCAGAAATGACGCCAGCGCGACAGCCCTGAGGGGCGAAATCTTTGTAGCCTCGGTGAGAATTTTGCTTAGCGAATATTTCGTCAAATTGTTAATTAGTTCGTTATTGTTTGTTGTTATTGTTATCGTTGTTTTCTTCGCTATTTTTCAACTCTTCGAATTGTCACTTTTGTTTGATTTCGGTTGCTTTTGCCTTTGCCTTTGCTTTGAATGTTAAACAAGAAATGAATGTTGAACGATTGAGGAAATCTTTGCGACGGCAAATTGGCAGTGCTTGAACATATAATCACACACCAAACACTCACGCACGCACGCACGCACGCACACACACGGCGCCACTGACAATGACAATGACAGTGATATATATATCTCTCTCTCGCTCGCTCGCTCGCTCGCTCTGTCCGCTTTGGCGTTGTTAACTTTTACTTTTCAACAGATCCAACAAACAAAAAAAAAACAAAAAAAAAGAACAAAAAAACGCCGACGAGAATGAAATTTGCTTTGATTTTTGCGTTAAGGAATTCCTCAGCGATTATATGAACTTCTTCTTCTTCTTCTTCTTGCGTTTCTTGTGTTGCGCTTTGACACTTTTTTGTGATTTGTCACTTTTGTTGCATTTGCTTGTACCGTGTTTGTTGTTGTTGTTGTTGTTGTTGTTGCACGCACTTGTCTTAAATACAGAAAAACAAAAAAAAAGCACAAACACTTTACGCTTTAAAGCAAAATTTGCTAAAAACACACACACACACACACACACCGTTGTTGTTGTTGTCGCTGATGTTGTTGATGTTGTTGTCACAAAAAACAGTCAAAAAAAAAATGCAGTTTTGTTAATTTTACGCGCGCGTCTTTAAAATAATTGTATCTAGATACTTTTTGTAATAGATATAATGTTATTTATGCATAAATGGCAATTGTCGCGCCTTTTGTCAATGGTTTATCAGCTGTTTGTTGTTGTTGTTGTTGTTGTTGTCTTTTGCCTCTGACTGAAGCACGATTTTTTAAATGTGTCGAAGATTTTCAATTTCGTTTACGTTTCTTTATTATTATTAAATATTATTACGTTTATTTTTTGGTTATTGTTGTTGTTGTTGTTTGAGAAAGAAACGGCTCGCAATACTTCCGCAACATACGAACGACGTGCATAAACTAAAACGTAAAAATCGTAACACACAAGAGCGCAAAATCAATGTACTGACGAGTGCCGCACTAAAGTCAGACTGAGGCGAGCAAGCAAGCAAGCGACATGAAAAACAGCTGCGCCCTCATGGCTTGCACTCGTCACAGGCACAAGCACACGCATACAAACAGACAACCATTCAGACACACACACACGCATACAGGCATAGAGCAGTGGCAGTGGCAGCGACAGCAGCAGCCGGAGTCTAAGGCCGTCGGCAATCGTCATACAAGCGGCAGGCAGCAGGCGACAGCAAGAACAGCAGTCAAGCAAGCAGACAGGTACTAACCTATTGCTCGCCTCGCCACGACTCGACTCTACTCGACTCGACTCGATTCCATTCGACTCTCGTTGGGCCATCCGCCCCCTTTAGCTAATACGCGCACGAATCGCATGCGCGCTCACATCTACACACACACACAGCAAGTCTCTCATTTCTCTTTCACTCATTTTATTCCCCGTTTGAGTCATTTTGCACATTAAATGCGTGCGAGTGAGACAACAGACTTGTACGTTATATTACTGGCTATTCTCTCTCGTATTGAAATGATCTCTGGCCATAGGCTTGCTCGCTTGCACACACATATGTATGTACATTCGCTTGCTCGCTCGTTTGGTGCTCATTGTATGTACGTATGTATGTGAGGCAACAACAACAACAAAAAAAAGCAAATGGAGTCTGTTTGTGACATTTGTCGTTAGTTCGTTTCTCGAGCATTGTGCAGAAGCGCTTATGGCATGTGTCTGTGCATTTGTATATGTGTATGTGTGTGTGTGCGAGTGTGAAAAACTTATTGCTTCGCATTGTTGTTGCTGTTGTTATTGTTGTTGTTGGGCTCTGTTTTTGCTGTTAACGCTGCTTTTGGCTTTTCGTATGCTCGTTCGATTGTGGTGTGTGCATCAGAGTCAGATTTCAATTCAGATTCCGATTGAGAGTCATTGCCGACTGCCGACTGCCGCTGCTGATGTTGTTGTTGGTGCTGATGTTGCTGTTGCTGTTGCCATCCATTGCTCTCATACTGTGGTTAGAGGGGGCGTTGCTAAGCAACTGGTTTATGGCTTTGCCGCTTATGCTGCTGCTGTTGTTGTTGCTGTTGCTGCTGCTGCTGCCAAATGCACCAATGTTCTGTGCATGTGCGTGTATGTGTGTGTGTATGTATTTATGTGGGTTTGGTTCTGTGTTCATGTATCTATGTATCTGTTTGTTTGCCTCTGCCTGTGCGTGTGTGCGTGTGAGTGTGTGTGTGTGTGTGGGGAGAGTTTGTCGAACCAATGGCATTTTTCAATGTGACATTTTGCGCTTTGCTCGTGAGTATTTCCTTTTTTTGTTGTTGTGTTTTCTTTTTTCTCCTTTTTTTTTTTTTTTTGTTTTTGTTTTAATTCTTTCTTTTGCAGTTTGTTACTCTCATTTCCTAGCTGTGTTTGCGTGTGTGTGTGCGTGTGTGTGTGTGTGTGTGTGACCCTCCTGTTATTGTTGTTATTGCATGACCAAGGTAAAATGTCAAATGCTTCGCTGTCAACTGTTGGTTTTGTTTGATACACAACTACACACACACACACACACACACACACACACACACGCGCGCGCACACACACATAGAGAGATACACAGCTACGTACGTGAAACAAATTCAAGCAAAGCTAAATGAAAAGCAGAAGAAGAAGAAGCTGAAGCTGAACCAGGACGAGCGAGCGAGCGAGCGAGCAAAAGCAGCAAAAAGCAATTTTGTCAGTTTTTGTTACACAACTCTTATCTCAGGATTTGTTTTTTACGACACGTACTCATTTTTTGTTCGACTGCCTCTTCTTCTTCTTCTTCTTCTATGGCTTTCCATTATTTTCTTTTTTTTTTAGCTTTTTTGTTAGCTTTTTTTGTTGCTGTTGCTGTTGTTGCTGTTGTTGTTGTTGCGTTCGAAGACAGAGACAACTTTTGCGCTTAGCAATCGTAAGCGTTGGCAGCTTCAATGTTAGATTAAGCATTGGCGCACTCCTAGCTTTGGGGGGTGGGCACAAAGTTGTCTTTAAGACATGCCAGAACAAAATCAACGCCCCTTCAGCTTTTTTCTTGTTGTTGTTGTTGTTGTTTACTTTTTTTATGTTTTTATTTTTTTCTTTGTTCTGCATACACTCCACTCAAAAGGGTAAAAACGGCATATGGCTTTTGTGCTGACATAAGCAACATCAGTTCTATGTATTTGTTGTACAACAAAAGCAGTTGCAACTTTTTGAAGTGTGGAAATTATTATAGAACCTTCATATAAGCAATTTGAGATGATCCTTTGGCCAAAGTGTTGTATCATCATCCAGATAAATCACAATCATGTATGGAATCGCAGCTTGTCAGGAAAAGTTTGAAGAGAACATTGGATACTTCGCCATATACAAAAATCGTTCTCCAATTTCGGCTGAAAGGACTTCCAACTTTCGCTTGATAGGCATAGCGCTTCGAGCATAAGATTCGGGTTCGGAATATGAACCCTCGAACTGTTTATCTTCTATAGTAATGCAAGAAGGAATTTCTAAAGATTTGTTGTTGGCAACTCTGGCTCAGTTTGATTGACTTTGTTGAGACGCTCATTGAGGCATTGTGGAACTTCTTCCAAGACATAATATCGCTGGAAGCTTATTGCATATGGCTTGGAGATCTTTGATAAGACTTTCAGATTTGTGCAAGCAACAAAATAATGTATGAAAAGTATCAAATCTCCAGCACGACCGAACTTACAAACAAACATGTCTTTATGCTCGGTATTTTGTTGTTGCTGTTGTTGTTGTTGTTGGTCCTGTGCTTGGCGCCGTGGGTTTGTTTGTGTGTTCATGTAATTTTTATCTTCCGTTCCTTACTTGTGGGTTTCAACGCTCTTTATTCATTCGTACTTTTTTTTTTTTGGATTTTTTTGTTGTTTTTTTTTTTTTGCATTTATATTCTAACAACGTCTTCTTGTGCACTGTGACACGGTAATAAGCCAAAGATCATGCGCGGCTCAGCAAAAAATGCAAAAAAAAAATGCAAAAAAAAAATGCAAAAAAAAAAAAAAATGGGGGAAAAAAAGAAAGACAGCAACGAAAAAAAATGGAGAAAGTTTACAAATAAAATGTAAAAAGTGCAAAAAGCAAATTCAAAGTGAAGCAAAGAATTGCTTTTCGTTATTGTCCGTCCGTCCGTCTGTCCGTCCGTCCGCTTCATTCACTCCGCCGTTGCCATTCGACATTCTGCCGATGTGTTCCTTCCTACGTTCCCTCGTTCCCTTCGCTCGTTCCTGCGCTCGTTCCTGCGCTCGTTCGTTCCTTCTTACACATTTTGTGGTTTCAGTGTTGCTGTTGTTGTTGTTTGTTTTTTTTTTTCGCTTTCAATGTTGTGTGTAAAAAAAAATACGTGGAAGAGGAAGAGGCAAAAAAGTGTAGCAGCCAAAAAATACTTCGAGAAGCTAAAATGGCACTTTATCGTTGTCATTGTTTCCTGTTGTTGTTGTTGTTGACTGTTGTCCGTAGACGTGTCTTATGCATGGCGTAGAATACACCAACCAACATGTGTGTCGCTTTCAATGGTTTGTTCATGCTGAAGTCGCAGGCGTGTTCAATGTTTGATATGTACTTCTGTTTCTCCATTCTTATTTGTTTGTCTGTCTGTCTGTCTGTCTGTCTCTCTGTGTATTTATGTTTGCCTATATGTGTGCGTGTGTGTGTGTGTGTGTGTGTGTGAGTATACGCTGACGTTACTTGCTGCCAGTCGAATAACTCCGTCAACAGCGAAAACTTTAGCTTCGGTTCAACGGCAATATAGAAAGACAACAAGCACTCACACACACACACACACACACACACACACACGAACACATGCATAGAAGCGTGCACGTCGACAATGAGCTAAGGTCGCTGCGTTCTGTGCTGTTCAGCTCTGCTCTGTGCTACTCTGCTCTGCTCTCCTCCGTTCCTTGCCGTACCGTTCCATTCTGTGCTGTTCTGTGCTGTGCTGTTCTGTTCCGTTCTGCACTCATGCCACTTTGACGTGTGGCGTATTCGGTCTTAACTGGCTGTCAGTGTGTCTCAGTTTGCATCTTTGTCGTTCTGTCCGTTCACCTGTCTTTCGTTCTGTTTGTCAGTCTTTGTTTCCGTTTCAGTTTTTTACCTTATTTCAAATATTTTTTTCTTCCTTTTTTTTCATATTCATGCAAAAGAGTATTACAATTTAGTCACGGTGTTTGTAATGCATAGTTGGGGGCGTGGCATGCGGCATGCCCTATGAAGTACATGCATGTGTATGTACATACATGCACACATACATACATACGTACCAAAAATCATCAGAACGTCGAGACGAGTCGCATTACATATATACATATTTCTATATCCGTCCGTCCGCACGTCCGTCTTTACGTTTGTTTCTCTGCAAGTTGCTATGGAAAGCAAATATTTTGATTTTTGCTATTTTGATATAGATTGATCTCTCTCACAGCAAATAAAGAGACGTGGCGCCATCTATAGGTCGAATTGTTTGGCATTATAGTAAGCTAATCAAAATACAGTAGAATGCTAATCATCCGAACATCCGATTATCTGATTATCCGGACGATTTAAAAATTTTTTACCGTCCCAACGCACCACGCTACAAAAATACTATCGTTATAGATCATATACTAGATAAAATCCATTTTTTATATTATCCATTATGTAATAAAAATTGATAACCATTTAAATATTTTTCAATTTGATTTTGAAATTGATTAACCGAATTTTCGATTATACGGGATATCCTTGGTTCTATTTGATCCGATTAGTCGGAATTCTATTCTATCTGAAAGCAAATAAATATTTATCGAAAAAACCTTGCTAACCCAAAGATTCCTTGGTTGTTATAAGATTTTTTGAGCCAATTCATATATGTATTAGTATAGATAAGAATTCTTTATGAAAAAATACAAAACCATTGGTGTATCTGTTACAAACAAGACGTGCAAAGCATAATGCCCGTTTAACAAGTGTTTAAATATACAAAGATTTTATTTATTGTTGTTGTTGTTGTTGACTTTAAATTTACCCAACATCCCTCAATGTCGTATCTCGGTTGATCGGAAATGCGGAAAGTCGTTCGGTTGAAGGCGCCTAAGCCTCCTGTCATCCGTCAACCTCCCCACCTGCCACAGCCCGTCCCACCACCCTCAGCTCAGCTCAGCTCAACTCATCTGCTGGTTCACGGTTCGAGTGCGCGCCAGCGGCTTTAATGCAGCTAATAATTTGAAATTTTCTGCTTTAGCTTTAAGTGCTTTAAGTTCGCAAATAACTTTTTCCATTTTCCGTTTTTCGTTTTTCGTTTTTCGTTTTCCATTTTGTTTTACTTATACTTATGTATTTATTTATTTTTGCACAGCAAAGAAAATTGACTCGCTTCATTTCGATTTCATAGTTTTATTCTGCAATATAAAATTAAATACTTTTGCTACTTTTGATGAGAGAAAATTTATTTTTTTTTTAACAAAAAACTTATACTTTAAAAAATCTTGAAATCATTTTACTTAAGACTTGCCTGTCTGTCTGTCTGTCTGTCTTTCTGTGTGTGTGTTTGTACACCATTTTTACACCTGACGTAAGATTTTTACATGCTCGAACATGTGTGTGTGTGTGTGTGTGTTTGTTTGGTTACATTTTTCTGTTCAACTTAAACTTTTATATTTGAAGGTGTTTGTTTGCCTTCTTCTTCTTGGTGTTTTTTGTTGCTTTCCTTTAAATTTCATGTATTTTCTTTTTGGTTTTTCTTTTATTTTGCTGTTTTTTTTATTTTTTTCCATTTTTTTTTTTGTAATTTAAGTCAAAATATTGTACATTAGGGTGTTAAGCTGTGAAGTGCTCTGTTTTGCTATAAAATCTTCGTTGGCGTTGCCTTTGTTGTTGCTGTTGTTGCTGTTGTTGGCGTTGGCATTCTCATTCTCGTTCTCGTTCACGTTGCCTTCGTGCGTTGTAAGGCATACGAGTCACGAAGTGAGCTTTTCAAGTTAACCCTCATGTCTGTCACTGTTTCCGCTTTCGTTGACGCCTCTATCAGCCCTCATATTGGCTGAGTTGTTGCTGTTGCTGTTGTTGTTGCTGCTGCTGCTGCCGTTACACTTGTCACTGAGTGTCTCTCTATCAGTATGTATGTATGAATGTCTCTTTGTCGGCCTGCCTGCCTACCCGTCTGTCCTTACGTCCGTCGGGCCGTCCGCCTGCCTCCCTAACAGTTTGCTTCTATGTATGTAAGTCAGTTCAGTCCGTCTGTCTGTCTATTTGTCCTCCTGCGCTGCCTGTCTGTCGCTTAACGACAGACAGCATTATGGGCATATTTAGATAGCTGCGTCTGTGTGCTTGTGCACGTGCGTATCTATGTGTGTGTGTGTGTGTGTGTGTGTGTGTGTGTGTGTATGTGAGTTGGGTGTCATTGTTGGTTGTTCTGCCGAAGGTTGTTAACGTGTTCATTTTTTTTCCTTATTTTTTTATATCTCTTTTTTTTGTTGTGTTAGTTTATGCGACATTTTTTTTCCGTTTTTGTTGTTGTTTGCAGTTTTTATAACCTGAACCCATTGGTCCACGGATATGTCAAATTGCGATAATGTTTGTAAACAAGAGGCGACACTGAGGAAGACCTCCATTAAGTAGCTTAGATTTGATCAACGAAGAAGAAGAACATCTCTTAAATGGCAAAAAGCAACAACTACAATGTAGAGACATGCATTAGGCCATTTTTTGATCGGATCTCATAACTCTAACTATTATTTTTCCCATGGTTGCTTCTACTTTTTTATAAATTCCCAATATCGGCTTTATGTGGAAGAAGCCAAACTTATTTTTTCCATCTATGCATACATAAGGTATATAATAATAAGTTTACGATTTGTTTGTGTTCCAAGTCTTGTCCTTAAGAGTCCTATAGTGATTATATGAGACACTCAAGATCTGAAAAAAAGCAGGAATGTTCCATCAGTCGGTTACGCGATGGTTAAAAACCCCGTGAAAGTTTTGAACGAACTCATTGCGTTTCGATAAGAAGAAAACGGAAGGCCCATGATGAGAAAACACAAGAGTTTCTCAAATTTCTCAGAAAAGATTCGTTATAGATGTTGTTCTTGTTGTTGCCTGAAAACCTCCATTTGACAAGGAGCTTGTCACAAGGCCTAAAATATCCTTGTCTCTTGTTGTTGTTGTTGTTGTCTAATGTCAGATATGCGCAACAATTGTCACGGCTTTCCTTTGATTACCTCTTTAGGTGAAGCAAACATTGTCATGTTATCTCATCTCATCCCAGCTCATCTCATCTCGATTCAAATCAACTCAACCCTCTGCGAAGGGGGTGAGATAAGCGAACGACGGCCAACGCTGACGAACCGAACCGAACCGAATCGAATAGACAAAAGTTCAATTGCTTCCAAACAGATAGTCATGCATTGTCATCAAAATGTTGCTGGGGAACATGACTGCGCTTTCTGTTCTGCAACTTCAACTGGAGCGCCTCGGAACGTCCTGCAGAATGCTGGCTATCATTACTGACCCCAAACTAATTTGTGTCTTATTGTTTTTCCGCCATTGTTTGCTCTCACTTTCGCAGTTGCTACGAACTTATCCCATCCCACATCTAATAGCATGCGTATTCCCTCGCCTAATATGAACGTATCTATGTATGTAAGTTGGATTGTAATAATGGTTATGTAGCGTTTTGACACTTCCCTCTTTGCCTGACGTTATAGAATTTTACACCAATTAGTTCCAATTAATTTAACCTTATACACAAGCCAAATAATCGGGGAAAATAAGTAAATCTGTTTCTGGAATTGAAGAAATTAGATCCAAGATAACTTTAGCTCTTCTTCCAAGTCTTCTTACATTTGTATAAAAGCAAATTACCTTGAGATCTCCGAAACTTTAGGTCCGATTGAGTGGGAGTTTCTTCTTTCGTTCTGTAGACACTCACAACTAACGGAATTCTCGAAAGTTCAGTTCGTAAGCCAAGCAAAGCGGCCGGATATCGTCTCTCGAGGCTGATCGGGAACATTTTCAGTTCCCGTGGCTCATTCTGGATATGAATTCTGGATACTGTAATCGTTAAACAGCATTTTAATCAAGGACATCTTCATTGCACTGGACCAAGTCTTGGGAATGACAGTGATCGATTAAGGATACATGTTTGTGGGCATGGCGCCGCCCATTTTCAGTGCAAACAGATTGTCTACATGTAATATCAACACGAAATACATGTCAAGGCGCAAAGGAAGACAAGCGCGTCGACCGCTCAGACAGACAGACAGACGAGGCTTCTTCCGTTGGCGAACTGAAGTTTACACTCGTATAGAGACACTGTTGAGTGCCTCGCCATTCCATTTGGCAGTGTAAGATTTGTAAAAAAGATAATAATGACAAAAGCAAAAACAAAGTGCAAAGAAAAGTTGAATATTTTGTAAACGAAAATGTTGAATGCAAACTACATTCGAAGTTGTTGATATGCCCAGCGACGAGCGCTTTAAGCCGAGCTACTTACACACACACACACACACACACGCACACACGTATTGAGAATACTTAATTTGGCAAGTTTGGCATTGCCATTGCAGCACAGCGCTGCATAATATCAGGCGGTTAGCAACATATGCTGCCGCACACACACGTGTATCTGTATCTGTACTTGTATCTGTACTTGTATCTGTAGCTGTAGCCACGTATACTTGCATGAAAACGGGTTGTGATTGTGTTAACAAACAGTGAAACCAACTTACTGATAAAGTGGGCAAAGCAAAAAAATGAAGTGTGGCACGTACGAAATTCAGTAGCCGCCATGTACAAAAAACGGCAAACGTTCGAAACCAGAATCTGAAAAAAAAAAAAGAAAAGCAACAAAAAAATGGAATACAAAAATGACGATAAGCAAAAACAACAGATACAAAGGAAAGATACAAAAATAATACAAATAAAATTGTTGCCGTCGAGCATAGAAGACTTCAAAATACGCTGCACAGCATTGCCGAAAGTTCTATCAAACATTAAGAGAGAGAGAGATAGAACATTTCAAGAGAGTTCCCGACAATATCTCATAGTTCTTCAATTAAATATGTACAGGCATGGCCTATCCACTCTCAAAGTGACTCCCATTAGTATCCTTTTCGTATAACCTACAATATTATGCCAGAAAAACTTTTTTGGTTCGAATTTTTAGTCATCCGTTTACGATTCTAGACAACTTTTATCTCAACTGAGTCACAAATAAGACCAAGCTCCATCTTCTGGCACGTACGAACTGTATGACAAACCCAATATACTGTACAATGATGAGTGTGAAGAGTACAGAAAACAAAAAAAGGAAAACCTGTCACAGCCCAAAAATGAAAATGGCGAGCGCATACTAAAGAGCAGCTTGTATATGTATGTATGTATATATCGAACATGATACAACGGCGGCAAAAGGGGCCGAAATTTATTGGGGCTTGGGGGTTGGGTGATGAAAGTAACGTTAGCTAAAAACGACAACAGGCAACCAAGCAGGGCAAACCAAATCATCATCATGAATAGCGAACGTGACAGAAATGACAATATATCAGCGACCAACCAAACAAGCTGACATGAGAAAAAATCGTATCTTTGGCCATGACAAATCCTTCATACTCTACAATAAGCAACTTCATCTCTTTATAGGCAAAATTTCATTTGATTATTTTTCGAACAAACAATAAATCATTCACCATCATAAATAATTTAAGATCTCTTTATCCTCAGTCATACCTGCAGCCCATAGCTTTTCATATGGGAACTACAGGGGCTAATAGTTCTGGAGATTCAATAGCGTTGATTTCTTCTAATAATCTTTCCATTCAGTTTTATATCTATAAGCCCGAAACTAATGTCCTTCTTTGCATAACACAAAAAAACAGACGGACAGACAGACAGACAGACGGACATAATATTTTTGTTTTCGTTTGCCAATATAGTTTGCGTGACTTTCGGGTACCGTGATGTATATGTGTGTGTGTGTGTGTGTATGTGTGTGCCAACTTCATGACAAACGCAATTTGCAATACAGATTCACTGATGTGAAGCGTATAAAAACGACAATAACCACAAAGAAGTTACCGAAAAACCAAAGCAAGCAAAGCGGCAACAACAAAAACAACAACAACAACAACCAACACAAGCATAGCTTTGCAAAGCACAACAACACACACCGCACCGTACCGAAGAGAATGAAACGAAACGGAACAGAACAGCACAGCAGAGCAGAGCACAAAGTATGTAAGTGTGAACGCAAGTGCGAGCGAGAATGTCAGAGTGGTCATGTCGTAGTGGTCATGTCGTGCAGGTGGGTTGCAGTGTGGGCGTTATTATACCCTCTAATACCATCTCGTCCCGTCCCGTCTCGTTTCGTTTCGTGCCGTCAACGGTCTGACTATCAGTTGCTTTGTCGCTTCCTTATCTCATTCGTTTGTGTGTTCCGTTTTTTTGTCATAAGGGCATGAGAGCTGTCAGTCTCATACACGGTGTCATACACTCCTTTGGATTTATGGATTTAAAACTACATACATATGTTTGCTTCGCTGTGCAATGTATTTGACTTGTTCTACTACTTTTTTTTGTTTTACAACATTCAACGCACATTTATCGGTCCCATTGTGCTTGGCGCACATGTGCTAGTTACGCACTTTATATCGTAGATATTGAAAAATATGAAACATTATATTATTTATATTTAACTAAAACAAAATCTGATCTAATCTTAAGTTAATAAGTCTTCAGTCGTAAATGTTTCGATAATAAAATATTCATGATTGCATCGATATTGCAGCGTGTGCGACAATTTAAATTTGTATCTATCGCATGTTAAGGTCCACAGGCGTATGCAACGCGCAAAGCTGTAAGTACTTTCGACAGCTCGCAAAAATAATTAAATATTAAAGATACCAACAACAAACACAAACACAAACACATACATGTTCATTTTATAACACTGCACAATTCATGTTGTTGAATTATGTTGCATACTTTGAGGCAAACTGACTCATTAAACAAGTACCGAAGAAATACGTTGTTGTTGTTGCTGTTGCTGTTGTCATTGTTGTTACTGCTGCTGAGGCTGATGCTGATGCTGATGATGACAATGACTATGACGACTACGATGATTATAATAACGACAAGGACAATGAGGGCAAAACTAAGCAAAGGACAAACTCATTTCAAAATAATCAAAAACTTTAAATGGCCAAAAGTGCTAAGCTTAACTGTGTTTCAATCTAAGGATGTTTGCATATGTGTGTGTGTGTGTGTGTTTGTGTGTCTTCCTCTCTCTCTTTCTCTCACTCTCTGCAAAGTTGACTCTTTCTTTTTTTAAGCTAACCAACTACAACAGTTACGTTTGCTTACGTTCATTAACACATAAAGTGACACACACACTCACACACACACACACATACACACACGCTGAGGCACTCACAAGTATAGAAACAAGTAACTTTATCTCGTCGCTCAATGCTATTTCCACAAATTACCTAAGGAAATTTCACGGTCACTCACACCCAAATACACACACACACACACACACACACACACACGAACATATTCATATATGCATTTATGTATGGTTGTATGAGGTTTGCGTTTTGCTAATTGTAAACATGCAACTTGTTGCACAAACCTCTGGCATAGGCAGTGGCAAAGGCAAAGGCAAAGGCTGCTGCATCGGTCGAGCGATGCCAACTGTAACGTCAATTCACTTCAGCCTGACTCGCTGGCAAACCTTTCGATGACGATGACGAGGACAATGAACAATGACAATGATTTTGGCTCATCCTGTAATTGTTTGGCTTTCTTCTCATCGGTCAAGAATATTCGTAAATGAGTATGATAAAGTCATGTCTTAGATGGTTAGCACTTCGCACAGGCCAGTCCTTCAAACAAGCTGCTATGTCGGAAACTCTATATTGCACAGGGACCTACAGATACCTTGTGTTATAGACGAGATAGAATAATATAGTGATATTCATAGTTAAAATTGGCATCGCTTGATGCGTTTTATAATAGGCGTAGTGTTACTCTGAGATACATTGTAAATGTTGGCTTTGTAATTAGTAAATTTGCAATTTTAACAAATTCTGATAGAAAGAGCGAGATAGATAATCAAACAAGCCCAACTGAGACAAGTTCGAATCTCGTTATTTATATGACATTTATTGTCATCGCTCTGGGGTGAATGCCACACATGAAACAATAGCAGGTAACAACAACAACAACAACAACAGTAGCAGCAACAATTACGATGACGAGAGCAGCAAATATTTAACACGAGAGTGAATTAAGTGCCGCACCCCTTATAAATCATAATCACATTAGGCTTTGAATGAAAACCGTTTTGGTTACTTTAAAAATCAGGCAAAATCGCAGCAACAATGCTGTCTATAAGAATTGCTACCGTTCAAATATACGCAATATTAATGGGGACGGGGAAATTTGCTCTTAAATAGCACAGTAATAATGAACCTTGAAGATATCAACTTAGCAATTGTAAGTCAAGATGTCTAGATTAGACTATTAATACTCAGAATATGACTAAGTGTAAAAAAAATGAGGTTCGAAGACTAGTCGATTAATCCATCTGTCGGTTCTCAATATCGGTCGACTGTCACTACGGGAATTATTGGTAGAAAATTATGTTTATCTATCGAAGGAATGATCAGTTGAATATAACAATTGTATTTCAAGTTTTACAAGTTCAAATTTGTTAGGATTTCACAACGAAAGCAGCCCACCATTTTTTCGAAATCACTTGAGAACGGCTTCACCGATCAGTTTGAAATTTTTCTCACATATTCTTCGATTGTTTTGAATTTCGATGATCCATGGATGATTTCATTTTACCCAGCGTGTTTCTCAATATATAATCAACTAGATAAAGATAGAGTGAGTGAAATTTGATTATTTATCTATTGAGCAGCTTTTGATATTTTTTTTCAGTCGTATGAGCAATCATATTGAGGCGTGGCAGCGCCTTTTTGTCGATGCAGTGTTCTAAATAGTCGAATATATTTGCCTTGGCCGCCATCACTTGTTTTTGAAGCCGTCAATGAGGAGCTGCCTGAAACGCAGAGTAATAAATCATTAAAAATGGGTTGGCGGCTGTTGTTGCAAAGGCCGCCAAATAGGAAATGTAACGTAATTTAAAGTCCGCGGCATTCAGGCAGGTGACTGAGTGCAACATGTTGAAGTGACAGGCAAATAAAACATTTGCAGTTACTACTATTTGTTCAAACTCATCATGTTGTTCATGGCCATCGTCATAATTACGAACATCAAACATGCACAACGGTAGCAAGACTCTGCTCCGTACCGAAATTTATGAATATCATCGTCATGAATCATTATCATCATCATCGTCGTCGTCATCGTCATCGTCGGCAACATCATTGGCATTATCATCGACAGCGTTAGCGCTGTCAGCATGGACGGCATGAGTGGCAAGTGGCGAGTGGCGAGTGGCTAGACCAATAACGACCGCAACAGCAGCCAAGGCAGCAGCAACAATCTTTCATCAAAAACGATGGGCGCACCAATGTTTCATCAAAATCGTGCATGACGCGTTAGTAGCATCCGGCTGTGCCTATGTATCTCTATATCAGCGCCTTTTTTTCTCTCTCATTTTCTTTGCTTTTTCAGTTTGTTTTTGTTTTTTTTTTCACTGAAACAATTGAAACGGAAATCAGATTCAAGCCTTTAGCTTTGTCAGATTTATATCGAAATAAATCTGTGCCTTATCTAGCCAACGTGTCGACCCGTGGCACATAACGACACTTCATGAAGGCCTCACGCAGACCGTAATGGCTCCAGAGTACGTTTCTTCGGTACAATTGTCATTGTTACTTTGAAAAATTTCACAGAGTTTAACACTTGCCGACGCTCGCACTCATGTGTGCTATAAAGTGTGCCTTGATCTTAACTTTTCCGCTCTTAGTAGCTATCATACCATCATGTATTGTCACATAATGTATCACTTTGCTCTCCGCCTTTGACTGTACAGCGCTTGGAGAGTTCATCTGATCATCTGCCTCCTCTTGGAAAGTTCTGGATCAACTGCCTCCGCTTCTTGAATGATAAGTTTTCTGTAGCTTCAAAACCCTTCACCACAAATCGGCCAAAGTGTTGCCTCACATGTCCTTTCAAGTATCGGGATACATAGGAATCTTGAAACATCTCAATAAATATGGAGAAAATTTATAGAGAGAGAGCTTTTTTTATAGAGAGAGTTTTTTTAATTTTCCCATGAGCGATCGAATGACGTTTGTTTATAATAAAAGCGTTTAGTTTAGCGACAAAAGTAAAATAAATTATTAAATTATTGAATTATTGAAAACAATATGGGAAACCACAAAGCGCATTTGCATTACTGCTGACCCGCGGGGGGGAGGGGGCAATTTATTTGCAATCGCTTTGTTGCTTATTTGTTGTTCGTTTCCATTTGGTTTTATTTTGTTTTGTTTTCTATTTTATTAAATTTATTTTTAATCAAAACCATTTTGTGTGATTCCTGCTTCATTTGTCTGTATACATACATACATCATCATATTGCAGGACATTTCGGATTGCTCCTCAATAGGCTCCTCAATGGGTAGAGGCGGCCTTCATAGTGTGGACTTTATACGCAAATCTAAAAAAGGGAATTGTTTTTTTTTTTTCTTTTGAGAGAACATTGAAAGCTGCCGAACAGAACAGAAGTTGAAGGCTTCCGAGGGTAGAAGAGGGCTCATTCTTGATTTCAGTTGCCTTACTACTTTGAATAGCGACAATTGGCTTCTAACTGTATGTGTATCTGCTTGTGTGAGTGTGTGTGTGTGTGTGTGTGTGTGTGTGTGTGTGTGTAGAAAGTGATTAATGTCGGCAGCGAAGCTTAGCGTTGCAGTTCAGTTGACAAAGCGTGATCAACAGCAACGAAATACTGATTCATCAAATGCAAAAACAACAACAACAACAACAACAACAGCAACAACAGCCACACAGCAACAATGAAGACAACCTGCAGCGAAAATTCGTTAGTGATTAATTTGTTAAATGCATTGAAAAAGTGCTAACAGAAAATACAATTCAATTATATTTCACACTTAAGTAGGATTTGTATTAATATTAACAAAACGGGCGAAAACCAAAAAGCAACAACAACAATGCGCAACAAAGATATTTTCATCGGATACGCGTTCACTTGACTGGCACGAAAATATGGCAGAGTTGTGTGACAGACAGAACTAAACTGAAACTGAGGCTGACGCTGAGGCTGAGGCTGAAGCGAGCGGGACTTAACCAAAGCCTACGGCTTAACGTTGACCTCGATTGCGGCGTGCGGCAATAAATCCTTTAACAGCTGTTGGACTTTGTACTGAAGCGCTTAAGTCAAACTGAGATATACCACGAATCGTCCGAACGCTCGCTCAGTCAGTTCGACAGTCAGTCAGTGAGCATGTCCGTCCGTCCGTCCATCTGTCTGTCTGTCTAACAAATGCAAAATGTCCAAACATTCGTACGTACGTCATTCACTCAAACGGATAGTCAGTCAGTCAGCCCGTCAGTCGCTCAGACACCGATTGAGATTTGCATTCAAAACAAGCCCGAAAAATAAACATTAATAACAATAACGTGAAATGCAAATGACACTTGCACTTACACACACACACACACACACTCGCATATGCATGCATGAGCAGAGCAGAGCAGAGCACAGCACAGTTTCGAAATGGATAGATTGCTAGAGACAAGCAAGCACTCAGGGCAGGTAGTCAATGCACAATGCACATTCGCTCTGAGTTTCATCATCATTTGTCAAAAAAAAAAAAGGCTCAGATTTGAGTTTGAAACTGTTGCCGCTTCCGCTGCGCTTGTGTGCCTGACATGCTCACACATGCACACATACATACATCTAGATACATATGTGTGCATGATAAGCTAAATGTATCTTGTTAATGCATCTTTTAATAGTCTCTGTTACTAAGCATAATAAGCAGCGGCACCTTGCGTTCTGCTCGTAGGCGTTGGGCATTAATCTCAAAACCAATAAACCTTATACAATATTTACACATTTATTGAATAAATAATTTTTTTGCCCTAAGCTTGACATTACAACAACAACAACAACAATTGTCGTTATTTATAATTGACTAAACTTGACTTCAATGATAATTACACATTTGAGAGATGACTTGCACAAATGCACAGATTTCACATATTAAAGTTCGTCTGAGATTTACTTTGTGTATAGGAAAGCACTGCCTGACAATCTAATGATCTATCACACATTTCGTCATGTAATTAATTAGTGCAAAATATCTTTATTAGTTCGGTACACTTAAAATTTCCAAATTTCCAGTGGAAACTCGATTATCCGGATCAATATAAACCACAGGTATTCCGTATAATCGAAAATCCGAATGATCAATTTCATAGACAAATTATAATGTAGAAATTCCTACACCAAATTTCTGACAGATTTACCATTTTCATTATTATACACTCATTTTGTCTTTTAACTGTACTTTTGCATGAATTAATTACGTTGGTCGTGAGGAATGCGTCCGGATAATCGAAGATCCGTATAAACGAGGTCCGGATAATCGAGTTTCTATTGTATATTTTAAAAAAGCATTCAACATGCAACCTTATTGGTGTGACATGCTCATGAGCGAATGCCATATGCCCTGGTGCCGTTGAGCTGAAGGGTACAAAAACAAATTTCAATGATTAGTTGCATGGCTTTTGGTCGTTTTGCGACGCTCATGTTGAGCCAAGTTGGTATGAATCTTAGCTGAAAGCGAATCTCAATCAGAGCGACAGTTAAACAAAGCCCGAGACAATTGGATAGACAGACAGAGATATGGTTGTTGGCGAAGGTGAAGGCGACTCCATTCCAGCCATTCAAAGCCCGACTCTGGCTCTGGCTGTGGCTGAGGCTCTGGCTCAGCCTTATATCTTTCTGTGCCCTTTCTTGCCCGCCGCATACGTTCTGCTTATATTTAAAAGTTCTTTTGATTTAGTTTCTTTTTGTTTTGCTACTTAATCTTGGCAACCGCATGTCTGCAACAACAACATCAACAACATCAACAACAACAACAACAACAACACTCATGCAAACGCCTCATGTACGCATCTTGTTGTTCCTTCCATTTGACCGGAAATTGAAATTTCAAAAGTTGTGACGTGTGTTTAGTTTCAGTTTTTGTATATTCCTTTTCATTTTTTTTTCGTACCTTTATCGTCGTCGTTGTTGCTGTTTTTTTTGTTTTTTTTTTTTGGTTTTGTTTTTTCTGCAATATTTATGCAAACAAATAAATTTGAAAAATATCTTGTTGGAAATAAGTAAGCGAGCTGTCAAGGCACGTTTATACGACATTGTAGTACCCTACATCGTTGCACGTTATCAAGCCTTAAATGAACTGTTGAGATTTACTATTTTCAAGTGCATAGATACATATTATATATGATATTCAACAAGCCTACAAAAGAATTTAATGTTTCTCTATATATCAACGTAAATTGTCCTGGAGACGTTGAGGGCGTGGCAAGAACATTCAAACAGACTGGCAGTAGCATGAGACCACACGTGGATTGAGTTCGTAGCGCTTCCGGCCGTCAAGAACTATGGGCGCAGACAGAGGAATAGTTGGAAAGTCATGGCTCAGGCGATTCCTCTTGTCTTTCGCATCATTTGTTTAAACCAATGGACAAAGATTTACAAAAAAGCTTTCGGAAAGTTTTTATGCTCCAGGGCATCTTACAGTCAAATATTTTCGCCTCTTGCATTTCTTGGTTGCTTCATTTGTAAAGACGGAATTTTTCAAATTTCATCAAAGTGCATTTTTAATGTTGGGCCTGAAAAAAAAAAAAACGTTGTGCAAAATGTCAAAATTCTTCAACTGACAAATTTATTTGCCGGCAAGCACATGTGCAAATATACACAAGTACGTATTTACTAAATTTGCACTCGGGACCTTTATGCAAATAATTTGCTGGTGTGACGGCACGTGAGCAAGAGCAAACAATCATCTCGTTTTCCCAATTGTTCTTGCACAACAAATGATAAAACAGAGCTTCGAAATTCGTCACAGATTCGGAACAAGCCCTCATGTCATAATGTCTTTATGACTTTATCAAGCATATCCTTACAGATACATATTCTTATAATCCTGTTCAAAATTTGAAGATGTTGACATGTCCATCTGTATGAATATGATTAGAAAAACCATTCCATAACTATGTCTCTTGACAAAAAATTGACATCCAAATTGGTTTGTAGACTTGGGAAATAGATTTCTCCAAGCCAACTATTCCAGAACTATTGAAGATGTTTCATTCCTCAATTCGGGGCTGTCATTGAAGAGCCCAAGTAAAGTTTTCAGCCCAAACCTATAGGGAAGAGGTCTAAATTCAAGGAAAACTTACATGGTACTCCTACCATATGTAATATTGTCATTCATGCTCAAAAATAGTGATTACTACCAAAAGTGCATCGACGAATTCATATCGGCAGCAAGTGATAAGCCCAGAAGGGAGCTTGTACTCTCTTGTAACCATTTTGCCAATTATTCTTACTGTAAAATGTGGGCTGGCGGCATTAACAACAACCACACGCGCTTCATCTCGCAAGCAGCCCCCCACCGCCACAGGTGACTTTAGACTGATCTCAAAATTATTTAATTTCCCCTAAGTTTTGCATGATTTTTGTCCAAATAACAATATCTGGAGATGGCAAATCTGATTTTCTCACCGTGAGGTTCAAGAGTGAGTTCATATTTTATGATAAAATTAGGATTAGGATTAAGAAGAAAATTACGATATTAAAAAAAACCAACATTGTATCGTCTCAATTACAAGGTGTCTAAAGCAACACATACGGCAATATGATGCCGAAATGGCAGCCTTTTTTCAGCTTCAACCGTTTTTTTTTCCAGAACACTGGCTGTAAAAAAAACTGACACCAAAAAATAATTGCATTAATTTAGTGATTTCCCTAATTAGCACAATAAACTCGCAAACTTGAAGATGTCCACATATTGACATAGCACAACTGCCCGTACAACTGCACGGCACATTGGGCTACCCAGTATTTTGTATACTTTCCTTTTTGTTTCATTCCCTTTTTAGACGCAACTGCGTCACTTTCGACGCACAAGCTCTCTTTCACTTACACCGTGTCGACGGGCTGGTGAAACAAAGAGTTTTGCATAAAATGGGCATTCACAATATGCTAACAGCTGCGCAACAAGTTATCGAAAATAGTAAATCTCTAACAAAGGATGTAACGTTAAAATCTGAGATATACGATAGATGGCGTTTTACGAAGAAACTGCAACTGCCAAAAACGGGAAGAAGAAGAAAACAACTGAAAGTGTATGCATATGGGTCACTCCGCCAAGAGTTCAGGTCACGAACATTAAGAAATTTCTGACTGCTACGAAACTTATTTCGCCAAACAAGGCATGTATCATGTAGCTACAAAACTGTGGTTTAAGTAAGTTTTGAAATTCTAACAGCCCTATTTTAGCAACTCTATTCAAAGAATGATAAGAGTTCATTAAATAGGTTTTTTAATAGAAAAATATAAATAACACTGCTTAAAAGAGTTGCTTGAATAGGGGTCATGTAATGATCACTATATTGGCCCCCTATCTACGCCCCTGATGAATTATGTTCGCACTAGCCAACTTCGGTGGAGTGTTGCCAAATCATTTTTTTTCCTGCCGTTTCTGGCTTCTTTTTAGACCGGAAAATATATGTGCAATATTGTTTTGTTTTAAAACTGATCTCGGCTTTTACCTGATTGTTTTTTTATTTGACGTTCCTCAAAGCTTAGAATGATGTATAGAGACATTAGCGTGCTTATTTGTATTTTATGTCAAATGTAATTTGAATTTCATTCTTCTCAAAAGTTGGCAGCACTGTTATTGTGGAATTGATTTACAGTCTGGTAAGAGGGGGGTAACAACGCTGTTAAACCGATAATGGAAATCAAGTGCCGCATGTTCGCTTGACATTTTAGGTAGCATGAGGTGGTACACCTTCAATTGGTTGAGAAACGCAAACGGGCCATTTGACACAAAAGTGTCGCCGACGTCGGTAGAGTGTCGGCAGAAGTGAAAGAACAAGAAAAATGAAACCTCCCCGATTGGAGATGTAGCTCAAATCGCCAGCGGTGGAAGCGCAACATGCGCTTTGTCAATCGAGAAATATGGCAGAAATATAACAGTGACACAAAACTGACTCGAATCCTCTCTCGCTCTCAATTGAGCGAACATCATCTCTTGCTCTCAATCAGATTTCCAACGCGTTGTTTGCCTTATGTTTTTATATAGAACCCCGTCACTTGAACCATGATACAATTACTAAAGGTAGTCTCGTCGGCTATCGAAACGTTCGGGTTTTGTTCGTGTGCGTGTTCGTTTTTTGATGAAAAAGGTTGTCGTTTCGCTCGCACTTACTTATTTAGGGGCTTATCCTCCATCTCACTCGCACTTATTGTTATGATTGTAGAGGTACCACCTTTAGTTATCATCATCATGACTTGAACGATGATTATGTGATTATGAGAGTGAGTGAGTGTGTGAGTATCTGTGTGTGAACTACTGGAAAAGTAACTGACAAAAAATTTAAAACGATTTTTAACCATTTTTTTATTTACCGTTGGTTTGACTGGTCGTGTGTCGTTCCGTGGCTCCCGCGAATAGTTTGTTTTTTACGTAAAAATCTCACGACGCAAAGCTGTCTAATCACCGTTCAGCGTAAATTTTTTTTTTAATGAATTTTTCAATTGCTTAGACAGAAAAATTAAATAATTCGAATAATGATTTTCTAGAAATTGTATGGTTTTTAGGGGTTTTTGGTTTGTGTTTAGGGGGAAACAGTTGCGAAAGTTGGTAACACTGTTACACTGTTTTGCAGAGAGCGGTTCTCATTCAAATTTGAACGTTCAACAATCGCGGTACCTTCACGCGCGCTTGTCACAAAATAATAATAAAATTTAATTTATTTAAAGACTCTACAACGCTAAGCAATTAAAAACAAATTTAGTGAGTTTTTTTTGTTTTGTTGATTTGCATGACGATCGACTGTTGATCTTTTTCGAGTTATTTTTTATTGTCTATAGTGGTGCGCAACGAGTGAAGCCATAGAAATATATATATAATATATTTATGTATAAATACATATATATATGTACAATATTTAAATTATAATTATTTTTTGTTTTTGTTTATAAAACAAGTTAGAATATAAAATATTTGTGTTTGTTGGTTTTTTTTTAAATTGTACAGTAGTTTTTGAGCAGTTTTTTTTTTTTTTTTTTTTGAATCTCGAACGATACAATTTATTTTAAAAGAAGAAAACGAACGGATGAAAAAAAAAAAAACAATACAAAAAGTAACTGTGCTACTTATAAGTGAAGTAAGAATGAGCGATAAAATATCAACAATTTAAGTATGGCAAAACGAAAAAAGTAAGAAAAAAACATAAAAAACAAAGAGTGAAATCCAATTGGTTACATTTTACCTTAAAAACTCTCTTAGCTATTAAATTCAGCGTTAATTGTGTTCAAACGCTCCAGATACTTTAATACTTTGCTCTTTACCAATTCTTGAAAAGATCCAAAAAAAAAAAAACAATAAAAAAAAAAACTTTTCTTCTTCGTTTTCTGGTAACCTTTTAAAAGACAGTCATACCACAAATACATTTATATGTATGTATGTCTGTATGTATGTTTGTGTGTTGTCACTCGCAGCAAGTGTATCTTTTCATAGAAATAGTGAGAGAGTGTGTGAGTGCGAAAGAGAGGGAGCATACAAAAGAGAGAAATCTTTATTTAAGTCATCGTTAAAATCATCGTTGAAGTCAGTTAAGCAGCAACCAACATCGAAAATGCTGCCAAAGACATTCTTAACGCTTTGAAAACCGCTAAGTCTAGTTTTTTTATACTCTTCAGACTTGTGTGCATGTGCATGTGTGTATGTGTGTGCCAGTGTATATCAGTGAGTGTGTGTAAGTCTATCTATCCGTCTTTGTGTCGACAAACCAGTCCCTCAGTATTAGAGATAGAGATCTTAAAAATTGTATGGTGCAGAGATGGGCGCGTGAATGATGTTTTCTTTGACTACAGGCACACACGCACGCACGCGCACTGAAATACACGAGCTTAATTTACTTATTACTCACGTATTCTGTTCATGATTCACTTCAATCACGATATATGCGTAAGTCTATCTATCTGCACACTAATCCCAATACTTCTGAGCTATCGAAATGTAAAACAAGAAATTCAACAAAAACCTCCTTTCGATCAAACACTTAATCTATTTGCAAATAACTAAAAGAAAAAGAGATATTAAACTCTGACATTAATCGCATAGATCAACTTTCAGTCAGAGATGCTTTGCAGTGTATCTAATGTTCGGCATAGCCGTTGTTAACTTGTTTCTCAGTTTTTTTTGTTTTATTATTATTTTAGCCAAATTTGAATTCTTTATTTAACGTTGCTTTTCAATAGATTGCTTTACTCATACCGCCATACACTTGCACTCACATGTATATTCGTATTGTGTTGAACGCCAACGACTTCACTCTTCAGCGATACACACACACACACACACACACAGACGCACACATATTTTCGCTATATGAAAACCAGTTATTTCAAGAAAGTTTATTAAATCCAATCAATTGATTTGCTGTTGGTTTGTTTGTTCGCTGTTATAAGATGTCTGTCTATATGACTGTCTCACCACCTGAATTTGCAATATTTTTTACCCAACAGACAATAAACACCCGTGCAGATCATATATGGGGCGCGAGGCACCAACTGTTGCACAAACATTCCTGCCACCAAAAAGTGCATAGTTTCAGATAGGGAGAGAGTTGGAGTTTCCTCAAGATCGCTTTGCAGGTGTATCGTTTCGATACATAGCCGATAAGCAATTCATCCATTGACACTCAGGCTTATGAAATAGACAAGAATAATATAAGAAAATCTTGAAAATCTAAAACAAAAACAATCTTCATTCTCTCGTTCTTCGTCAGCGATCTTGAATTTTGCAAAGTCTTCATTTTATGCAAGCAGATAATTTTTCTGATTTTTAGTTAATTTACTAAACTTGTTTTTGCTTTTTTAGTAGAAAAAAAAAAAACAAACAACAAAAAACGAGTGAAGAATTCTTGGTTGTTGTTGTTGTTGTTTGTTTGTTTGACATTAACATTCCACAATAAGCAATAAGGTGTGAAGAAACGTGCGGTTTCTGTGACATTTTATAAATTTTGCAATGTTGCAATTGTTTAAACAAATGCTCAGCAAAGTAACGCAAAAAACAATTAATAACTTTTGATTTATAAGTAACGCTTTTCTAACAATTTCTAAGCCTAACAAGTTTTGCCAGCGATTTCAATGCGCGTAGAGGAGAAAAATAAAATAAAAAAAAAAGAAGAGAGAGAAAAAAAGCCCACATGCAATCAAATTTGCTTTTCAATAAGAAGAAAGTCTTTAAGGCGAGAATTCATGCGCAAGTGTCTTGATTGAATTTCTCTCAGTGCATGAAAGTGTATGTATGTATGTATGTATGTATGTATGTGCACACACTTTCTCAGCGAGTTGTCACACACAATAATTGAAAGCGGTTTTGGGCGCGCAAAAACTTTTCACTTTTCACAAAATAAAAAACATACATACTTATATACATATATATATATATATATAAATAAATAAAAAACTGCCACCGACAGCGGCGTAAGCCAACAACAGCAACAACAACAACAAATACAAGTATTGTGGCATACAGCATATACATAATTCCATCATTATTGACGTGCGACAACAACAACAACAACAACAAACAACAACAAGCATATTTCAACATTGTCACAAAGTTTGCAACGCTCGTTCCGTCTAACGGCACTAAGACATCTTCCAAGCCCACGACCACACGTGTTTGCATACCAAATTTCACAACTGTCGCACGCCTAAGACGGCTTCATAGATACACAGATGCATAGATAGATCGATTCAACTTGTCGCCCTGTATGTATGTATAGATAGATAGATGGATCCTCTGCTGTCTTATTGCCCTCCTTCAATGTGGTAGACACATTTGGTCTCTCTGCACAGACAGACAGACAGACAGACAGACAGTCTGTAATTCACCTGTCGCACATTGTCTTCGCAGCGTGTAAAAAGATTGAAAGTTACAATGGAATTTTTTTTTTTTTTCTTTGCTTTTAAATAATCATTTCAAGTTTTTTGGCGACACTACAAAAGCATTACGACCTTTATTTATAACTAATATTTAATTAGCAAAGGCATACGAATTTTGCCAAAGCTTTGTTGTTGTTTTTTTTTTACCCTGCGGAGTTATTCAGGCGGTCGTATTGCCTTTGAGCAAAGACATGTGCCTTTGTGTTTGATAAGCTGTTTTTTTTTTTTGTTGTTGTCCATTTTATAAGCATTCTTATTGTTTTAAACAATATAGAAACTAATTAGACGGCGTGAGTCAGCGTGAGTGTCAAAGAATGACCTTCAATTAATGAACTTCTTATTAGCTAAACTTGTTTCTACTTAGAAGGGTATATGAATTTTGGCAAAACCGAAAATAACTTTCTCGTTTTGTTGTTTTTTTTTTTTCTTTTGTTTTTTCTTGTTTTTTTTTTTATTTTTTTTTTTTTTTTTGTAGTCGGTCAGTTATTATTTCAACTTTGTTATGTCGTCTCACCGTGTGGCTAGCAAGTGTAGTGTTAAGCAAGCAACGTGGTCAACAGCAACAACAACAACAACAACAGCAACAACTGAACCGCGGCGAACCAAACTTGTTGACCATGTTGCATTTCGTTGCTGTCACCTCGATGCCTTCATTATCGCCACTCGTCCGCCGGTCTGTCTGTCTGTCCGTTGCGTCGTCATTGTTTCGAACATTGAAAACGTTGAAAAAAAAACTTGTTTCACATACATATACACATAGATACATATATCATACACTGCACATAGCAAACGACAGGAGTGTACAATTAAGTTTCTGCAAAGATCTCATAAAAAGTACATACACACATACATACATACGAACAATATATTATATTTGTATTTATGTATATAGAAATGATCTCCACGTTCAGCGAAATCGATCTAACCTTGTCGATCCGTCCGTCCGTCTGTCTGTTTGCACCAATGGTTTTTGAAGACCCTCTGCTTGCCATCATCATCAACCTCTTATAACACTTACCTATGCAATAGGAGGTTAAGATCTTTTGATCAAAAATTATTTATCCTAACTTTTCCAGTTGATTTCAGTGATGTCCATGTTGTTCGATCATACAAACAGCATCGATAACAACATTTGAATTGAACAAGTCTGCCAACGCGTTTGGGTCAACGTTCCGGAGAGACCCGGTGCCCGCCTTTCAAGACAGACAGACAGACAGACAGACCGCAAACAAGGAGAGTGCTTGAGAGTGCAGCCTGAAAAGCAAACGAACAACATTTGAAAACGCGTTATTTGAAATGGCCTTACGTTCGGGGCGTGACGTGCAGAAGGCCTCCTACTATGTCTGGTTTCTCGGCGCCGAGGAGGCAAAGGGCTTGCGCGGACCGCGTGTTATTAATCCAGTGCTGCCGTACTTGATCGATAGATCAAGATGCCATGAGCCGCTCAAAGTGACGTTGCAGGTTTCACACAAAGGCATTAAAATAGTGCAGGTGCGTTGGAACACAGAGATCTGTTTGAATTGTATGTTACTTTGCTGCGGCAACTCTTGCAGGGCTCGTCAAAGCATTTGATACCACACAGTGCCATAACCAGTTCCGTACAAACCGATGACATTGTTGCCTGTGTGCTGCTGCTCTACAATCCGGCCACAAGATGCCCATTGCATGTGCACGCCTATCGCTGTGACTCGGAGTCGACGGCAGAGGCCTTACATATGCAACTGCAAGTGCTCATCAATCGACCGGACAATCAGAAACGTTTTGAAGAATTGGAATCCAGGTAAGGAGCGTAATGGATCGATCCCAAAATGAAAAAAAACCCTCATCAGTAGAGGAACGTTACTAATATTAATCGCACTTCGAAATCCTTCTGATCTGAGATCGGATCTTCGTCCGTTCATTACTCCTGAAGCTTAACATTGACAATTACCTTTGCAGATTGGGCATTTTACCGCCGCTCTCATCATCGCCGTCATCGTCGTCCGCCGGCCATGGACACAACGACAAATCCACGCACAGCGTGCCCACACCGACGACGCATGGCAAATTGTCCTCGCCCACTTCGTCCTCAGTGCACAACAACCAGACACAGTACCAGCCGCATCACCAGCACGCACACAATGAATCCCATCGGACACACGAGGCGGCACCGAAGAGTTTCAACTCTTCGCTGGGCAGCGACACAAGCAGCGAACTGTTCGACTCGCTGGCCGCCGAGCTGCGCGCCAAGTTGAACGGCAACGGACCGCCATTGCTGCTGCCACCACGCGACTATGATACCGTGCATCGCTCCAAGGGCAACCTGACGGCCATTGA
This sequence comes from Phortica okadai, assembly GCA_034638295.1. Taxonomy (NCBI): domain Eukaryota; kingdom Metazoa; phylum Arthropoda; class Insecta; order Diptera; family Drosophilidae; genus Phortica; species Phortica okadai. The sequence continues at coordinate 53,335,916 of CM067848.1, read as the reverse complement.
GCTGCGCCGCTGTCGCAATGCGCTGATAGTGGGCGGTGCCGCGCCCACGACACGGGAGCACGAAGTCGGCGTCGGCGCGCACACAACCATCACGGCTGCAGCGAACGTCAATAGCAAACAGATTTCGTCGCGCGGCTCATCCGGCATCGGCTCGGATTTGGCGCCCAGTCCGGAGCGACAGGACCTCAACAGTTCGAGTGGTAAGTGCTGAACGATTGTGTTTGTTTATAGCTTTGTAAAAAGATGGCTTTCCCTTATTCAACGACACAGACGACGAGCATTGTTTGAACGAGACGGACAATTCGGTAATTGGTCCGAAGCCATCACAGATCGCAATGGCACGTGCGACACAGCGCTCGGCACCGATCATATCGCACCAAGTGCGCAAGAGTGCTATGCAGCCGCCGGAGGACAGCTACTTGCGGGATCTGCCCGTCAAGCCATACATGCCGCGGCAGAACGAGCGGGAACGCGAGCGAGAACCTTATGTGAGAGCGCTGTCGGACCGAACGCGATCACGGGACGACAACATCGTGCCAGTCATAATTCGACCGGTGGACTACGATCAGAACTTCAATCGGGACATGCACACGGAGAAGAAGCATGACTATCCGATGCCCGTGCAGCGTCAGACGAAGCCGATGGAGGGGCCATCACCGCTGGACATGGACAAGTGCAATGAGATTAATCAGTTTCTCAATAAGAAATTGTTACGCGACAAAGAGCATAATATCACGCCTGATCAGTATCAGCACCATAGCTACAACAACAGCAACAACAACAAGTCGTCAAAACACAGTAACAACGATTATGATTGCCCCGATGACTTTGACGAGCCGTACAACGCTGCTGCTGCTGCTGGCGATCAGTTGTCAGCGATTTACCGTAAGGAGAATCTGCCCGACAAAATGAAATTCAAGGAGAGCTCGTCGAAAAAACGTCAACAACAACAGCAACAGCAGCAGCAGCAAAAGAGCAAAGAGCCGGTGGCGCCACCACCGTTGCAACGCTACGGCGTAAATGGACGCCATCGTTACGTCGATCCGGCAGATCTGCCATTCGAACAGCCGGGGTCGGCCGGTCACAATAGATACGCTGCCATACATCGCAGTGTGGATTTGCATTCGCCGGACCAAGCGGATTTGAGTCATCGCAAAGCGGAGCGTCACGAGCGTCCGGAACGTCACGGCGGCCATGAGCGCACCGCAGCTGCCGATCTGGGGCCACCACCAATTGTGCCGCATCGTTCACTGTCATTGGAAACGGAACGCAAACATGAGCCGTATGCGCATAGCAAAGAACGGAATCCATACCGGGAAGCCGAGAGCCTGCCTTACATACAGAGCATGGAGAAGATGATGAAGTCGTCGGCAATGCGTTACAAGTCATACGACAGACTTGATGATGGCCAACAGCAACAACAACAACGTGATGAGCAACGCAGCAATACCGGAACCGGCGCCGGAAACGGAAACACACGCAATCAGCTGTCAGGACACCATCCGAATGAGGCAAGTCCCGCACCGTATCATCGAACCGAATCGTCGGAATACTTACGCGAGAGCTCGCGCAATGTCACGCAGCATGAACGGTTCAGAGACGCCAAGGATAAATTCCGTGCAATGGAACGTCCGGTCAGCCGTTACGACATGGCTGATGAACGCGACCGCGGCAGCGATTACAAGCCGCGCCATCAGCACCAACAACATCAACAGCAACAACAACAACAACAATCACGAAGACATCGTCAAAATGTATACGAGCCCACGGCAAACGAATCTTCAGCACGTAGCGACTCCGGACACTTGCACTCGAGCAAGGAGCAGAAGCACTCAAGCATGATGTTGCAGCAACAAAGCTCATTGGAGCGCCGAAATCACAACTGCCGAAGTATGTGTCAAGATTGGAGCGACGACTACGATGACGATGATGACAACGATGTTGACCATAGCAATGATGACGTTATCGGCGTTGAACGCCACATAGCGTTGTGCAACATGGACAGCTGCAAGGAGCCGACGTCATCGGGCACGTCCATGAACCGTTCACGCACTCGTTCACGCGACATTTGGGAAGAATCCAGCGGCAGTGGCATATGCCAAGAGCCGCCGAGCCGTCGTGATTTGCGTGATGTACGTGATATGCCGGACTATACACGATACGATGTTCGGCCACCATCGTCGCTGCACTCGACTAGCCAGCTGGATGTGTTGCCGCGTGAGAGCTCACGTGATCGCTACTGCAATGAGCCAACGCCCCAGCACCAGAACTATGAACGCTCGGTGTCTCGTAGCCGCCACCGTGAGCGTGATCATTCGCATGAGTTCATTGCAAGAGGCGATTACACGCCCACAATCGAAGCAGTGCGCACAAAGGAGAAATCTTCATCGGCATCAGCGGCAGCAGCAGCTCAACGCGTCCATTACAACGAACGTGGCCGGAGCAACAATGGTTCGCCAACGCCGAAGATCCCCCAGCGAAGCGGCAACAGCAGTCAACAACACCTCGCTAATATGCCCAAGGGCTATCGACACAGCTATGCGGAACCGGTTTTTGCGCGCTCCGGTGGTCGCGTCGGCTTAGCCGCAGTCAATCCTTACTAGTCTGCATAGACTTGTAGGTTGCTTGATTGAATCGCAGACGAAATGAATTACAACGAAACGAGTACTAATCACTATAGTTGGCAGTCGTACACCTAACTAAATATTATTCGCATACATACATACATACATATATGTATATAGATATATTCTAGAGAACGCATTTTTGTTAATGTATTGTATCCACATACATACATACATCTACTTATATAGCAGAACCTGTGGTTAAATCCCGTTGCAATGTTGAACGGAAGTGCTGTTATTCAACACACGTTTGAGCCCTTAGACGACGACTACGATCCCTATCAATTCCAAAAGCGTCCGTAATTAACTATGTGCCTTTTCCCATGTCAACGAATTATTTATGTATAGATATACATATATATATATATGCATATCGCCTCACTGCAATAGTGTTTGAACATTTTAAAAATTTTATTTTATGCAGTGAATTTTCATTTATATACTCGTATACATTTTCTCTTCTCTACATACAATGTACATACATATATACGTATATAAAAGTTAATGTGTGACTGTGTGTTACCAATAAATACATAAACCGAATATATGACAAATTTTTAAAAGTTTTTCATTTGTTATTTTAGTTGGTTTCATATTATGTTGCTCTAAAAAATTTAAGAAATTCTCAAACGTCTACAGCCCTGTAAGTTTGCTGGCAACTTCGAATCACTAATTAGGGAGACCGTTCGCCGTTTCTCACAGAAGGTCTATTTTAACCCGAAATTGTAAGTGTGGAAACGACAGACTTGTCCGAAAAAGCCAAGGAAGGCAACACTGGTTGTAAATAAATAACCGGCTCAATTTCATAGTTGCCGATTGCTTCATAGCTTTTTCTAAATGAATACCGATGGTAAATCTAGAATATAAGGCTAATAAAGAAATAACATTTAATTGTCCTATTCAACAGGTCAGCCTACAAGCAAAAAACCCAGACTGTCTGAAAAGTCTGCAGCACTTCAAAGTAAAATCGACGATGATGATGGTTAGTAATATTAGACGAATCTTTATTTTTTATAACCAAGCCAGATTGATATCAATCATCCTCTTTTCAGAACTTGAGACACCCTCCGTTTTCAATCCCAAGTACCGTGTTTGTCCGTACTTGGACACCATTAATCGGACACTTCTGGATTTTGATTTTGAGAAATTATGTTCCATTTCATTGACGCGCATAAATGTTTACGCCTGTTTAGTGTGCGGCAAGTACTTTCAGGGACGAGGCACTAACACACACGCCTATACCCACTCTGTGGCTGAGTCGCATCATGTGTTCCTTAATTTGCAAACATTACGTTGTTATTGCCTCCCAGATAATTACGAGATAATTGACTCGTCGTTGAACGACATCAAGTATGTGCTTAATCCGACATTCACCAAACAGGACATAAACAAATTGGATACAATAATGCCAAAACAGTCGCGGACCATCGATGGCATACTCTATTTGCCCGGTGTGGTTGGCTTGAACAATATTAAAGCGAATGATTATTGCAATGTGGTATTGCACGCTTTATCCCATGTGAGTCCACTGCGCGATTTTTTCTTGCGCGAACAAAACTACACGCACATCAAACGTCCGCCGGGCGACTCAATCTTTAATCTGGTGCAACGTTTTGGTGAGCTCATGCGCAAAATGTGGAACCCACGTAATTTTAAGGCACACGTATCACCGCACGAAATGCTCCAAGCTGTCGTGCTCTGGTCCAATAAACGTTTTCAGATTACCGAACAGGGCGATCCCATTGATTTTCTTTCGTGGTTCCTCAACACATTACATCGTGCGCTGAAAGGCAACAAGAAACCAGACTCTTCGATATTAAACAAAATCTTTCTCGGCGAAATGAAAATATTCACACGTAAAATACCGCCAGTCGAGTTGGAAGACGCACAGAAAGTGGAACTGCTTGCGACCGAAGAGTATCAGGAGCAAGTAGAAAATTCGAATTTTATATATTTGACATGCGATTTGCCGCCGCCACCGTTATTCACCGATGAATTCCGCGAAAATATTATACCGCAAGTTAACCTCTATCAGTTGCTGTCGAAGTTTAACGGTTCCACAGAAAAGGAGTACAATACCTACAAGGACAATTATCTCAAACGGTTTGAAATAACACGACTGCCACAGTACATAATATTGTATATAAAACGGTTTACGAAAAATACATTTTTTCTCGAAAAGAATCCGACAATCGTTAACTTTCCAATTAGGTAAGTTGTGCAAGTTTTAACATTTGCAGATATTTCGCTAATCTTTCTTTCTTTCTAATAGAAATGTAGACTTTGGCGATATACTTGGTCTTCGTCAGCGCGGCCAACTGAAAGACAATAAGTACAACCTTATCGCGAACATTGTACACGATGGCGAGCCCAAGAAAGGCACTTACCGCGTACACATACTGCACAAGGCCAACGGACAATGGTACGAAATGCAAGATTTGCACGTCAACGAAATTCTGCCACCGATGATTACATTGACCGAATCCTATATACAAATATATGAGCGCAGCAATGATCAGTCATCATAGTATAAAATAGTGAACGAAATTAAAGATCTGTTATTGTCACAGAGTCTTGGGCTGAGCTTTGAATAAAAGACCAAAAAGCATTTTGTAACATTATTACTGTAACGGTGTTTTAGTCCCATTGAGGGTTTGAGTTTATATTATTATTATTAATGCGCATGCGCGCTTCAAAAACGTAACTGTGAGCTGATTAAAGAGCAAAGGTCGTGGTCAGTTTGCAAAATCAATGCATCAAATGGCATGCATCTTCAGAGTACTGCAAAACAAATAATAATATAATAAATAACAGTTATTGTAACCAAAACAAGACAACACCTGAGATAAAAAATGGCAGAAGGCACTTATGAATATGTATGCATGCGGGCGGAACTACTCGGCATTGCAAAGCCAGATCAAGAGGAGTTCGAAAAAGCGGCTGCCGAGCAACGCCAACAGGAGCTGGATGCAGCAGAGTCAGAGGTATGGCGCTATGGTATTATTGTGTTGGACCCAAAGCCTTAACACTTATGTACATTCCTATTTCTGTTTTTGCTCACGCACAGTTGCTGGAAATGCAAGAAGAAACTATGCGTGATGCAGGTGGTCAATTGGATGAACTGAATAGCATCTTAACGTCGACACAGGAAAAATTAAACCGCTTTAAGCATACAGCCTGTGGCAGCCTAACCAGGATCTTCAGTCGTGGCTCAGTGGACGCAACGGAAATCAATCGTGAAGAGGATGGCGCCGCAGCTACTGCGAATATGAGCAATAGTCGTAGAAATACAACCGCAGGTAATCTTCTCAGTGACCATACGTCAGTGCCAACAGTTGATACTGATAGCAACGAAGATTCTGCGGACGTTCAACCAAGGATACCAATAGAGAAGATACGTTCTGCCAAAGCAAACATAGAAAAGAAAATGACGTCACAGCTAGACAAGCTTGACTCCCTTATAAATAAGGCGGAACATGCTGAGATTTCAATGACAGAGCAAACAAAACAGATGCAGAAAATCGCAAAGAAGTAAGGCTACATTTGGATGTATGTGGCTCTTCTATTTGTTAATTCGTTCATTTGGTGGCCAACAACGAACTAATGTTCTAGTAAAATCAAAAGTGTTGTTAAATATAAATCCTCCTAACCACTACTATACAATCAAATGTAATAGTAATAGTTCTGTTTAATATAGTCACGCCAATGATACGACAATTCTTCAAAACCATTACTAGAGCGCCAAGCAATTTACAATTTTTTCGATGGTGCCTTTTCCGTAAATATTTCTCCTTTAACAAGAATATATGCATGTAGTAACATTTATACAAGTATAAGTGCTGTTTGAATCTTCAAGTTAATAAAACATTTGATTTTATTCACAACATTGATAAAGGACGAAAAATTCACAATATCTTACTTACTATGCCACAAGCGGGCAACCTCCCTGGAACAATATGTAAGTGTCCGCTTGAGCATTTGAGTTTCTATACATTATTTTTTACATAACCTTTGGTTCATGACAGATTTTTGTAAATATTTTTTTTTCTAGTTTTAATACAGACTAGCACAAGTTTCAACCGAAGGGATTCAGCCTTCAGATAATATAGTACTTGATTGTTTATGGAAGTAAATTACTAGAATTATTATAATATTTAACAAAAATTCAATACAACAAGGGCATGAGAACACATTTAAGAATCATAGAAAACATAGCTTGGCTGAAATCCATTTTCATCCTGCCGGCGATACAATAGGGGCAAAAGGAGCGCATTCCGTTCGAGCTCGAGTAGTAATTCATCAAATATACATGGTGAAATGCGTTGTGCAAGTATTGATACATCCTCTTGCCATTTCGTCAATATGGGCGACTGAGGTGCGTCGAGTGGTAAGTAGAGTAGTTTAAAACATTTGTCCGCACGTAGCGAAATGTCCAGGATATTATTGTTACTTTGATTTCCATGCGTCAGGGGCTTCTGATTACGTAAAACCTGCAATTTCTGTTCGAGTATATGGATGAGTAAATAACGTCGTTGCCGATTTGGATACGATGTCTCCAGACACAGTTTAATGAAATGAAGTGGCGGCGTGGTTAAACCCAAAGTTGCTTCATGTACTAAGTGCTGCATTAGCTGTGTTATGGGTAGCCTTTCATTAGCTGTCGGCGCAAACAGATTATGCAGTTTGTTGTCATTGTTAATAATTGTCTTATCACTACCGTCTGCGTATTGCAGGAGGATCGCTTCGCCCCAAAGCTTATTAGCCTTGCCATCTGACAGTGTTTCGCCCAGTAACTGCAGGCAGCAATTACAGTAGACATGTGATTCTTTAGTTTTTGTTGTTGTCTGCATTGAATTAGCTTCGACGACTATGTAGTGAAAACCATAAAAGAGGTCCAGCGATCCTGGCGTCAATTGCTGCATTAAGTTTGGACCGTGATGACAGAAGAACTGGCATGTATCAATGCTGCCTGTTGGATAGGCCAAAACGCGTGCATAACGCCGATGTGTGGTAAGGGACGACTCACAGCTGCTGCAATGAATAGCAATTGTTTGATCTAAAGGCAGTTTTGGCGGTAAAGCGTAAGTTGCGTGTGAGTGTTGTTTTTTTCCATTGTCATTATTATTCTTGTTATGTTCGAAGTTTTCACTGATATTCTTGATTGATAAACGAAAACTGGCATTCTGCTCTTCGACCGTAAGATTGCACATTGTACGTGCCTCAATCTCAAAATATTCGCCAAGCCTTGCTCGTGTAACAGCCGAAAGTTCCTGCAGGCATATCGCATCAGCGTCGACGTTGATCTTGAGGAATTCAGTGTTGGCCAGAGGCCCATCAAACTGCAGAAAGACATTGGCGCAGCTCAACATGCTCCGTATTTCAACGCAGATATGCAACAGCGACATTGAATTAAGCAGTTTCCTTTAAATGGCTTGGAGTATTAAAATTTACGCAGACATACTTTGTACATGTACTTGGCCTTACGTGGTTTTTCTTTCTTACTTTTTGTGTAAGTCGCCTCTTGTAGGATTACTCAGTGGTCCACTAACGAAATATGACTAAAATGGCAGACATATGTACATATATTGATGTCTATATTGCCAGGTTGGCAATTGGTAGCGTGATGAGCGCGGCGAGGTCACTCTTTGTAGTACAAAGATCCAGCGTAAGGCTGCCGCAGACGTTGGGTTACTCCAGATATATTGCAGTTTTTTTTGTGATCTTGAGTAGGAAACGAGAAAACTTGGTAAGCAGAAGTTCTCTTTCTGATGGCTTGGAGGGATCGCTTTTGATAGTTTGCCGAGTGCCTCCCCAGTAGCGGAGATGGATGGAACAAAGACGTTCAACGTCGTCTAATTGAAACCCAATTCGACCGAACTACAATTTGGACGTCGTCCAGCTGGTTTGAAATCAAACAAAACATGAGCCATATCAATATTTATCAGATGTTTTGACAAAACTGCTTTTTAGTGATGGACGATGCTTTCAAATTATCGTACATGGTGTTTTTACATATTTATCGGCAATCATTTGAATAAAAGATGCAACTTGGACTAGAAAATGTTGAAAGTAGCGGCACTACTATTGAATCTACCGTTAGCTTTTAAAAATTCCGAAAAACCCACCGTTCTCGAAAAATTCCTCATCGCTGGTAAATCGTATTGCCAATTTTTCATAAGCAAAAATGACTGTATTTACCAATTCATAAATAAATGTGGTGACTTGGCGGTGTTTCTCTTTGATGTTATTTACGTCAGCCCACATAGCTAAATTGCCAATGCAATGGCCTATATTGACGAAGTTTACAGAATAACATGCGTCATTTAAATGGTAAATTATTGCGAAAGTGTTGCCTGATTTTCACCGCGTTGTTTGACTTACGTTTTCATATAGAACCCCGTCACTTGAACGATTATGCGATTGAGAGTGAGTGAGTATGTGAGTATCTGTGTGTGAAGAACTGGCAAAGTAACTGACAAAAATTTTTAAAAGATTTGACTGGTCGTGTGTCGTTCCGTGGCTCCCGCGGATAGTTTGTTTTTTACGTAAAAATCTTACGACGCAGAGCTGTCTAAAAGCGTTCAGCGTAAATTTTTTTTTAATGAATTTTTCAATTGTTTAGACGAATCCAATTTAGAAAAATTAAATAATTCGAATAATGATTTTCTATAAATTGTATGGTTTTTAGGGGTTTTTTGGTTTGTGTTTAGGGGGAAACATTTTTGAAAGTTGGTAACACTGACGGATTATTCTTCTTCTTCTTTGTATTACTTTTGTGGCTGTGACAATAAGTCACTAGATACTTTTTTCTTTTAAAAATTCGAAGTAGGAAAATAAAGTCAAAAGAAAAGATAAATAAATTCTATAACGCCAATTAAAAAGCAATAATTAAATTTAACTCATAAGCATAAAGTGTTACAGAAAATATGTGTAAGTAAATATTTTGCTTATACTTTAATTTCCGCCCCTCGTACTCCTGTTGAATCAACTAAAATGCATACTAAAAAAAAAAATGATAGACCTTGATAGCAATGAGTAAAGGAGTGTGTAAAAGAGACACAGCAATTGTGGGAAGCGTCATCAACAGCGTTAACATCTTCGCCGGCGCTTGCTTGCTTGTTTTTCTGTATGTGCACTTTCGTTCCCTTGCACAAACACACATATAGTGAATACACATGTGTGTATGTATATACACGCTTTGCCGTTAGCAAGCAAAACTGGTTTGAATCTACTGCATTAACTGCTGCTATAAACGTTACCGCTGCCACCCTCTATATCCACAACAACAACGCAATTCTCCAAAAACTTTTTTTAGTGAAGGGAGTGCACAGTACCACAATTATCATCAACAATATTGTATATGTATGCACCTACATATATTATATACATACATACATACATTTCGACGAACAACAAGCAAATTAAATTTTCTATTGCGCTGTTACAGATGAGCACACCAACAAAATCCTTTGTTTTAATTTTAGAGATTCTTTCACGTTATCCGTTCCATGACAGCATGAAAGCAAATACATTACGCAGAAAAGTAAAAATTGGATAAAAGAAAGTCTGCTGTTGACCTATTGAACGATTAACGGCATTATACATTTGTTTTTTTTTTTTTTCTCATGTAAAATTGCTGCTGTGGAGAAACTTGTTTTCTTCCTTTATCGCTTGTTGTGTGTTGATTAGGCAATTGCGCTTACATTCAATGCATTTCAATATTCTTGAAAAAAAAAAACATAAGTCACGAAATTTTTCAATGGACATTAAAAATTTCAATCATTGATTGTGAATAGTTTGTTGATCACTCTCTCTTTCTCTCTCCCTCTATCTGCCTACTCTGTATGGTTTCTGATGTATACACGAATGTCAAGAATGGTCAAAAACATTTGTACGACCTTTTTAGAAAGCAGAGCTTGTAGGTAATTCTATTTAGTATAATAGAAGAAACAAACTGTTTTCACATAGTACCTCAAAAGATAAAACTCTTTTTATACTTTATATAACCGCTTTGGCATAAAGTGCCAAGCTTTATTATGCACGTTAACATACATGTGTGTATGGATGTTTCAGTCAAGCGCTATTGTATTGAGAGAACAAACCGCTATAGATTAGATAAGACAGTCACATAGGTCGTCGGATGATTGTTTGCATTAATACTTTAATCATCATCATAACCACAAAGAAGAACAAAGTAGTCATCATAAGCCAAGCCAAGCCGTTGCCTACACTCTACACAGCCTTCTACTTAATGAATTAATGATGCAACTAAGAATATATTCATTTAAACTGATCTGATCTTCAACATTTATAAATCCAATCGTTTGCAGTTTCAGTTAAACGGCTGTGCATACAAAAAGAACCATTCAAATATATTAAATTTCTTTGGTTTTCAAGTCGCTTCAGTCAGCCAAACGACAGGAAAACTGTAACAATTTCAAAATGTCACTACTCAAATGGAGAACAAAATCATTTATTTCCAGCAGCAACCGCAGCTGGAACACAATCATCAACCGAAATAACGCCAGAATTGCTCTGCCTATGGCGAGAAAATTTTTATAGTGAGCCAAAGAATATTTTGGCGCAGAATGTCTGCTCCCGTGTGGATCCGTTTGATGTATGCCTGTCGCGTAAAGCTATTGAGACGACCAATCATGTATTCAACTATAAGGTTCGTGTTATATTTCGATCAAATAGGAAACATTAATGATATAATAATCATTGTTGTTGTTGTTGTTCACATTCGCAGGTTGAAACAGAAGGTAAACCGGTGACGAATCAACGCAGTTCCGGTCGTTGTTGGCTGTTTGCGGCACTCAATTGCATTCGTCTACCCTTTATAAAGAACTACAATCTCGATGAGTTCGAGTTCTCACAAGCGTATCTCTTCTATTGGGATAAAATCGAGCGTTGCAACTATTTTCTCAATAATATTGTGAAAACAGCGAAGCGCGGTGAGAAGGTTGACGGACGTTTGGTATCGTTCCTTTTAATCGATCCAACATCAGACGGTGGCCAATGGGATATGCTGGTGAATTTAATAACTAAACATGGCCTTATGCCAAAGAAGTGCTTTCCCGAAAGTTTTAGCTGCGAATCAAGCCTACGCATGAATGCCATTTTAAAAAGCAAGGTGAGTAGATTTAAATCTATATACAAAAATTTTAATAATAAAAACCTCATCGTCATACATTGCAGCTTCGCGAATACGCCCGTTCTTTGAGAGAACTTATGGCAAAGAATCCAAGCGAAGAGGAAATCACTGAACAAATCCAACAGCACATGAGCGAAATCTACAAAATTGTTGGTATTTGCTTGGGCATACCGTCGGAGACATTTACGTGGGAATATTATGACAAATCGAAGAACTATCAATCGATTGGGCCAGTCTCGCCATTGGAGTTCTATGAACGTTACGTAAAACCGCACTTTAATGTTGAGGATAAGGTATGTTTGGTTACGGATCCGAGATCCACAAACAGCTACGACCAGGCGTATACGGTTGACTGTCTGGGGAATGTGGTTGGTGGACGGCCTGTATTGTACAATAATCAGCCGGTGGACTTGTTGCTTGCCATGGTAACGAAGAGCTTAAAAGCGGGAGAGGCAGTGTGGTTTGGTTGTGAGGTCAGCAAACGTTTTGCACCAAAGCAGGGCATTGAAGCATACGAGGCGTAAGTGACTGTTGTTTGTATAAATCTTTGATTGTATTTAACAGTTTTTGGTTTTGTTTATAGCCATGATTTCAAACTCGTCTTTGACACTGATATACAGACAACGTTCTCCAAGGCGGATCGTTTGGTATACGGTGAATCTGCAATGACGCATGCCATGGTCTTCACAGCTGTTTCGGTCGATGTAAGTCTGTTTTTTTGTTGTTATGATGCATGTACATGAAAATTTTGCTTTACTTTTTAACAGAAAAATGGTTCGCCTGTGAAGTTACGTGTTGAGAATTCTTGGGGTGAGGATCGTGGCGAAAAGGGCTATTTAGTGATGTCCGCTAATTGGTTCAAAGAATTTGGCTTTGAGGTTGTCGTCGATAAGAAGTTCGTACCACCAGAAATATTACGAGTCTTCAATATGGATCCAATTGTGTTACCTGCTTGGGATCCAATGGGTACGCTGGCGCAATGAGTTGCCAATGACAGACGAAAGCGACGATGGCAGGATAGCAAGCAACAGCGTCCCTGGTGGAGAAGAGAAATAAGCTTTACACCAATTAAAGAGTATGGTAAACATGATATCCCAATAAACACGCAAACAGGTGCATGTATGTACATACATACTAGTACATACAACGTACTATTGGCGTTAGGTTCAAAATTGTAAAAAGTACAAGTACTAGGCATGTGTTTTTGTTCTCTTCGTTCGCATGCAATTTTTCATCTCTTTCTAGCTTTTTCTATCTACCATCTCAGTTTTTGGCGCCCATATTTAATTTTAGTCAAAATCTGTTTTGTTGGCAATATTTTATATAGAAATTATTACATTATGTATTTACACTTTTTTTATTATATATACAAATATAAAGTACATATATATTTTTACGCATACACTTGCAAGTATGTTCACGAAACAGCAACAATAAAAATAATGTTTGCAATAACACAGAGATGCCCCATTTGGGTTTCAAGAATACAGCTAAGTAAGCTAAAATGCATTTTTAAATATTATATAAATACATTTAATGCAATTTTGTAATAAAAATAAATAAAACAATTTAAACAACGTATACACTAGGAATCATACTGGCCCTATTATTTTCCACTTGTGCACCTCAGGGGAAATAATTGTAATATCCGTTACCACAGTTGAAGATGGCGCTTTGAGCAACATAGTCAATCAGTAATGATGGATCAGTCTCGAAACTGTTTACATTAATTTTGTTTCGCTAATCCGTCGGCGGTCTGAAGACGTTTTGAGTACTCATAGCGCAAACGTAGCCAAATGCCATGACACATTTTGACAAGTCGCTCATCGATTGCCGTGCATGACATCGCAAATTTGTACTGCTCTCGGACAATATGCTTGGCTGCACGCAATTGACCACGTTGTATAAGCGATATACTTAAGTAAAGACGGCAACGTGCCTGTATGAACGGATCGCCCAAACGCATGCCGATAGCTAACTGTTTCATTGAGATTTTGCCAGCGGTCTCAGCCTAAAAGGAAATCAGAAGGAGACAATATACGCTTGAGTATTACTACCAAACACACACTTGGTTCCTAATACATACACAACGTTCGAAATGTTCACCAAGCGCTGAATAGCCGCCACCAAGCGTTGACAGCCATGACATAAGATATTCAACTTCAACCCTTTCCCAAATAGCATGCGCTAGCATATGGTTAAACTTGTAATCAATTATGTCCTTTGCCGGTGGTACCAATTGAAGCCAAAGCAGTTGAACTGCTTTTTGGTGCATGTGCTCAGCCAATAGACAACGATAGCGTGTCTGCTGGTTTAATTCACGCAGTAAGTAATGAGCGCTAATGGCATCGATGGTTTGGTGCAATCGCCGCAGATTGTTTTTGCTTGATCTACGCGTGCAGCTGTCACCATTGGCATATAGACACGGTTGTCGTTGCTTTTGGCGCTTTTGTTGTGCTGCATGTGTTGTTGTATTTTCGTTGCCGTTCTCCAAACCACAATCAGTTGTTGCTTTGTTGCATAGCGGTTTCCTAATCGGATTTTTCGCTGTCCGCAGTTGGTGCAGTTCCAAAGCATTGTTTTTTTTGTTGCTCTTCGATATTTCAAAGTAGTAACATTCATGCCAGTAATCACAAACGCAAATTATTATTGTCATCATTGAGAAGCCAAAGTGTTTTTCCAATGCATTGGGTCCACCAGAATGAATTATCAAAAGCAAGAAGTGGTATAAAACTATCAGTACTGCTAACAAATGGCAATTTTTCCATCAAATACTAACCAACACTTACGCCTGTCAGGGTTATCTGCGGAACGGTAGGATTTGGTAATACACAAATACGGTTGACAGTCGATTGACTTATGTGCGAAATAATCACGAGTAAAATAGCACAAAGCAATATTAAACATACATATGTACATATGCACGTAGATCGTCTTATTTGTTGTTAACTTAAAAACAAAAAGCAATTGTTGTACATACAACATATGTTTTTTTTCACAGACGTCGAAAGCTAAAAGAAGTTTATAAATAAAATAGGAAGTGTAGAATATATTTCTTCGGCGTTGCTGAAGATTAAATACTCTTCACGCACTTCATGGTCTAGTCCCTTCTTTCCATTTTTTTCCTCGGAATCTTATATCTCTTTATATTTACAATCTATTTAAAAATATTCATTATTGTAACTTGTTGGATTCCAGAGATATGAATATTCTTAAGTGAGAAGTTTCACCACCAGTTCCAAAGGTCTGATATTGCCGATTCCGACAGACAAACCGACCGACATGGTTAAACTAACTTGTCTTTTCGAGCTGATCAAGAATATACTTCGCTGTGGAAACTCTTCACGCTGAACAGTCGGTTTGAATAAGATCGCTTTAAAATCGCTCTCAAAAATAGAAATAACTCAATCCAATTCATTGAAGCTTTCGCATAAACGGGGTATGGCACTTGTTGTTTCATATTCTTTGATTATAAGCGTATGGTGTAGCCAATGAATCTTATCATGCCCTATCATATCGTAGCAATGACGTCACTTTGTATTTACCGTAGATTTCGATACAGTTTTCGTTGATATAACTCCTCAGTCTGTGGAAGTTAAGCACTGTGAAAACAACTTGTTAAACGATACAAATTTTAATACAATAAAAAATATACTTTGTTGTGCCTTGTGTTCAAAATGCGTTACTTTATATTGGTGATTGCGGCCTTAGCCTTTTTGACTTATGTTCATTCTGGTAAAATCAAAATTCTATAACTCTTTTGGGACTTCTAACTTACATTAATTGCATAACTAACAAACACACATACATTGCTGATATACATATGTGTGTATGGTACATAAATACATGGTAGTGTTCACCTTCAATTGTGATAAGCTTATCAAATGGGATTACTCATTTCAATTTCGATCGAAGCACCAATGAATAGTTTTCAAACTTCTTAAAAAAAAAGTAAAGTGTAATTTCAAAATTCATGGAATATTGCAATAAATAATATTTCAAATAACAATATAAATGGAGGCTTTTTAAAAATTTGACTCATAGAACTTTAGTTAGGTATGATATACTTTGTTTTCAAACCAATTTCCGACTGCCGTATGTTGTCTATGGGCATAAATGAGAAAAATAATACAATATCTACACATTATTGTTGTAATTCAGTGACTAACGTTAAGAGTTGATAACCAATAGCCAATTTCGGTAAAATCTATGTTAGTCACACGCACGTGCTCCGTGGCACCGCCCAAATCTCTTTATGCACATAACACTTTTAATTCTACGACACTAGAATGTATCCACTTTCATTACTTCACCTGAAAATCATACCAAATATTTGAGGGCTTTGATGTCAAAGTTTCATGTTTTAAGGTCACGTTTATAATATTTATCACGTTACGTATTTTTAGCGATAAGTTAATAGATTTTTTATTTGAATAATGTAATTTGAGTTCTCTTATGGGTTTTGTTGATTTAGACGCTTGTGTACAATGTAACTCGGCAACGGATCCCAATTGTGCCACCAATCCAGACAGATATTTGGCCAAGGCTTGCGTCAATGCAACTTCCAAGTGTTATACACGAGTAAAAGGTATGTTGTTGTAGCGCCTTCAAAGAAGAATGTGAATTTGAATTTGCATTTGATTTGTTCTCCACCACAAACAGACGGAAACACTATTCGTGGCTGCGCAAGTGATTTGGATAATTCGACAGCCTCTCGTTGCAACAATGAAATGGAATGTTTGATTTGCACCTTCATGGAGGGCTGCAATCGCCAGGTCTTCCCATTGCATCGTGCCTCATGCCTGCAATGCAGCGGCAACTCGTCCCTTTCGACATGTGCCTCGAACGTCTATGAAAAGCCCACTGTTTGTCCGATTTATCAATTGGGCGATCAGTGCTATATCCGAGATACACGTTAGTTCAACGCACTTGCATTTTATAGAACATCATTTTGTATTATCATTTTATATTAATAGACAAAAATGGCACCGCGGGCTCCTTCCAGCGTGGCTGCCTCTCATCCGCCAAGGCCAACAAACTATGCGTCACCAACGGACACTGTTATACTTGTGAGGGCGTCGGCTGTAACTTCCTGTTGGCGACCGATCCCCAGATCCCAGTAGCTCGCGACAGTGGCTTTGCGCTCTTCGCCTCTCTGCCGCTGCTGCTGGCTTGCGTGTTGGCAATTACATTGCATTAATTTCAGCGCACTGCGCTGATACCTATTTGTCTGCTATTTACTTCTCTCTCTCTCTCTGGGCCAAAGTACTTTTTTTAAAGCTTATTTGTAATTCGTTTTTTTATACTTTTTTAAAATTTTTAATTGAAACAGTAAATAAAATAGACAAATAACAGATTTCCATTTTTTCCGTCGAGGGAGTGATTGGGCCGAGTGAATAAAAAAACAGTTTTTACTACATAGTACTGGGGCTGTCAGTCTTGTGGGAGTATTGACGAGCTTGTGCTTTATGAAAAAAGCTCGCAAAAAATTAGGCTTTTTTGGTTACAAAATACAATTTGTTAAAAAAAATTTCAGTAAAAGAAATTGAAAATGCTTGCTGTATATCTATCTCATCTTTTCTCTCACTCTTCGCCACAATCGTTGGCTCCTAATCAGGCTGTCGTTCATCTCTTTGAGCATAAAACTCTCTAATTTCGCTATGTGAGTACGCAACGAAAACGAAAACGTCCAGAGCGCAAACCCGATGACCAACCACGAACGAGAGCGACACATCTCCCGAAGTCACCACCCGAGTTTGGTTCAGTATGCGTGAGCCGACTGCGCTGCGTCAGAATTTTGTGCCCTATGCAGGCGTGCTATGTTAAATGGGGTTTGGCCCTTTACTGACCTATGCAAATAATTTTTTTTTGTATTTGAATTAATTTCAATTCAAACACAACTATAAAAAGAATTAAATTCTAAAAATGATTTGTTTTCTTAATTTTTATTGAATTTTTTATTATTATATTTTATTATTATATCTTGCGCGCGTAAAAAAAAAAAAAAAAATGTGAATAAAATTTTTTTCAAATGTAATGAATGAAATATGATAAATCCATATATTTATGCTGATTTCGATAAACAAAATAATTTGTGTTTTTTTTTTGGCTAATTATTTTTATTATGAGCATTAGCAAGCGACGTGTCGTGGGTGGAAACGCCGTGCCGGATGTGTCGCGAGCCGCTTCGCACGCATGATGGATGTGCGCGCTCATCGGTCATCATTTGCCGCAAGGGATTAGCGACGGAACGGTCGATCGCAGGCCCTATAAATACAGCCACACTGGCGGCAGTTGTCCAAAAGTCGATAGTTATTCCAATATGAAGTTCATTTCGCTCGCTTGCCTGCTGGTTGTTGGCCTATGTGTAGACGCTGCCTTGGTAAGTTCGATAGCTCGCTTTTGCACGAGTGCCACCGAATGATCCAACGATTTACAGGGCGCAACGTACGCTTACGGTGATGGCAGCTGCCACAGCAAAGTGGACACACCACAGGACATCAACAGCACGATTAGCAACGTCGAAGGCGTGCTCAGCGCAGCCGAGACTTTCATAACGAGCGTGCAAGGTTGCGGCCTGGCTGTGCCAAAGGATGTCGACAAGTTGGTCAAGGAATGCAAGGATATCGTCAAGGATGCCAATGATGTGCTGCATGAGGATGACAAAGACTGTCTTAAGGTGGAGAGCGATGAACATGTGCCACACAAGTGTCGCGCCAAGCTGACCTACAAGCTGAGCAAGCTGGCCAAGCACGCCAATAAAGCGCTCAAGGATCAATCAGCGCTGGCCAGCAATGTGGCTGAGTGCTACCAAGCGGCCGCTGGCGAGCTTCAAGTGGTGTTGAGTGCATACTTGGCATGCAACTAAACTTCAATCAAATCACTTATAAAAAAAAAAACCAAAAAAAAAAAAAATATATTGCCTCCATTTGAACATATTAATTGAGTTTTTTATTTAGTTGGTCAGCTTGGAACACTGTTTAATAGTGGCCGGAAACTGCGTGTAATAGCGGACAAGCGTGTTGACCTGGTCAACAACGCACTGACTGGCATTGACGCCCGTCGTTGGTATCTTCTTTGTCAGAGCGATGGCCTTATTCACCTGCCGATAGAGTGTCCAGATCTTGGCCAGCGCTTTGCCGAAACAGCTGCCGCTCACCTTACCGCCCTTATTGTCCTCATTGCTGCAGACATTCGACTGCAGATGGATGATGTCATTGCAAGTGCTGACAATGGCCACGTTCGCATTTATCACTGCTTGCACCTCCTTGCCGGCGGCTACGCCGCAATCGACGACGCCCGCATTGAACTGCAAAGCGCTGCTCTTGATGCCGACCACCCACTGAATGAGACAGTTCAGACCCTTGACGGTGCGCAGCGCCGAACGCAGAATCCACCATGTCGTCGAAAGGAAGCCAGTGGTCTGGAACTCAATGCCGCCCTCGGCCAAGTCATTGGGCACGTACTCCACACTGCGCGGCTCGATGTGCTCTATGTTGGCATGAACCTGTCGCAAATTGGAGACATTTTTAGCGCTTTTAGTTAGATTTCAATACGTGACTTTCACTTCACTTACGCCCAGCAGGCAGAGGCCCGCAATCAAAGCGAATATTATGAACTTCATGATAGCAATTGAAGACCGTATAAGCCCTCAGGCTCTTCGCAGCGGTATTTATATACGGGCCACGGCCATAATCACTGACTATTTTTCAAGTGATCGGTAATCATCTTCGCGGCGACACGAGCGGCTTTGCTTTGTCTATGACAGCCAAAGTAATTTTCGGCCGCTTATCGGTCGAGTGTCTTCGACAAGCGCTCATCAAATTTGCACCAAAACTTTGGCCCAATATCGTTTAAGGCAAACGATTAAATCTATTGATATGAAATTGTTTTCTTCCTTTTTCACATTTGTTAATCAATTAAAGTTATCTCACGCGTGATATTGATCATTTCAATTCAAAAAACACAAACAAAATAATAAAAAAAAAAATAAATTATTCACATTTAAATTTCAGTTTTATTGCCATGGCCCAAAATTATATTAATTTCACTTTGACGAATCGATGCACTCCTCAATGATGGCTTCCGATTTAGTAAAGTACTCCGTGAGTTCGTTGACGGACGAGCTCACACATTTGCTGGCATCCGCGCCCGTGGTGGGTATCTGCTTGGCCAATGTAACCGCCTCGTTCACCTCATCCATGAGTCGCATGAACAGCGCTACGCTCTTAACGTAGCACAGCACATTGCTGCGATCCTCCAGCTCCTGCTCAACGTCAGCCGTCAGACGCTTACAGATCGTTTGTCTAAGTTCGATAATCTCCTTGCAGGTGCCTATGATGGCGTTATTCGCATCGATCAACGCTTGCACATCGCTGGTCACGTTGCCGCCGCAACTCTGAATGTCTTTCGAGAACTTCTCGGCCGCCTGCTGTATGCCAAGCGCCCATTCCACCATGCAGCTGACGCCCTTCAAGGTGCGCACGACGATTTTAATGAGCCACCAGATTGAGCTCAACAAGCCGAATTTCTCTGGCTCCACATTCAACGCTTCAATTTCATTGCCCGCAAAGTAAATCAAATCATTTTCGTCCTTTAGGCGCGCTGTGCCGCCTTCAACCTAACAAGAAAACCAATTAGTTTCAGGCTGGTTCGTGCTCTGTTTAGTGTATTGTACTTACGCCCAGCAGCAGTCCAAGTCCGCCGACCAAGAGTACGCAAATTGTTAGCTTCATGTTGAGTTCGTTGTTGACGACGTCTATTACACGTTTGTTGTCCTCGTTGCACTGGGAGCGTCTTTTATATGTGTGTCACATCATGCAATCTCCGCCGCTTCTTGGCCATGTTCTTATCGCAGTAATTTACAACTGAAATTCGAGGTCGATCGTTTCGATCCTGATAAAGATCTCACACCTTGTAACATGCGGCTTGACCAAGACCAAAACCCGCACATAACTGTTGTCATGTTGTGATTAACGGTGCCGGAAGCCACGACCCAATTATCGCCTTGTATAACAGTTACAGTTTTATTACGCTGATTACATTTCCAAATTGAAGTTTTGGGAATTTTCCAATCAAAAAATTAAGTAAAAAAGATGCCAAACGATCATGTGCTTAAGTGAAGCGTCATTCAGTGGCAAACTCGAAGCGCAGTGGACAACTTCATGTGGCCAGCGCTGCAACTCAAGCGTCAGTATCTTCTTTAAGGCCAACTGCGACAACTGTGACAAGTGCAAAAAGTGTCTTGAAGTATGAAATACCATATGAAGGAACTCTCAAAGTAAATTGTTTTTTTTTTTTTTTTTTTTTAAATATGTTTTTTTTTGTTTTTGTTTTGTTTTGCATGATGACTTTCTTTTTACATTTAATTTAAATCATTTGGTGTGGGACAACTACACTAATCCATATACATACAAATAATACAAAAAATGTTTAAGCATTCGTTTTTGTTTCGCTAAGGCTAAGAAAAAAATATTAACCATAATAAGTAATATGAAAAACAATTGAAATCGATTACAAAATGTTAACGAGTATATAAATATATAAATATTTATATATCGTATATGTACGAGTAAATAGTGGCTTTTATATATATATGTGTGTGTGTGTCTGTGTGTTTGTCTGTGCACTAGAATAGCTAAATTTCACATCGATCGCTGCACTGTTGTTGCTCAACAACCACAAAAATGATGTCTCCGCCGTCTGTCCGTTGGCTGGCCATGGCGGTACTTGCGGTACGTCAAACACGCAACACACACGAGCAGATTGAGCGCCGGTTCTAAGTTCCTCTACAACGACGACGATTTCAGTTCAAGTTTGGTTATTTTTTTTTTTTGTTTTTGGCATGCACACAGATTTAAGTTGGATTTGATTTGTGCTCAAGTAAGTGTTAAGTAGATGTGTTGTTATCTGTGCCTATTGCTGTTCGCCCGTTGTTGTTGTTGTTGTGGTTGTCCACCATCGTTGCATCGTTACATTTATTGCCGACGTCGCTTGTGTCGCTGTCATTTGCCGTTGCCATCGTTGGAACAATCTACCGATGTGATTTTCGCGCTCTTGAATTCGATATTTTTAAGTATTATTGATGACTGTCATTGTGTTTCGTTCTAAGTTCACATAGATTCGTTAATGTATATAGGTAAAGTAAGTAGTTTTTTTCTGCTCATAAGTTTTTCTTTGTTTTTTTTTCTTTTTGTATAAGGTAGGTCGATCGATCGATAGGTAGGTTTAATATATATATGTATATACATATATATATATATATTTTTATGAATGATATCGTTTCATGTTGCTTGCTTTTCATTACTTTTCTTTGCTTGGTTTTACTGTACTTTGTGTCAGCCTAGTTTACTAGCGTAAGTTCACTTTTAACTTAGGATATTTGTTTTTTTTTTTTTTCTTTACTCAGTTATTAACTGCATGTGTAGGCGCGTTTGTGTTACTTAAGACGCCTTCTCGCATCGTGTCCGAAAATTCTAAGTTTTCGTTTCAGTTTATTTTGTAGTTGACATAGGTGACGACGAGTCATATATTGCATAGCAGTGCTTGATTAAAAACGAAAAAAAAAAAAAAATATTGGAAAGATAACTTAAGAGCAACAACTTTTGTAAGCTGGCGCCTTTTCATTGTTCCGACGATCGATCACAACGCGTTCGGGATTCTCGGCCGATTCACGACCTGACGTTTTGTCCAGTATGGCCTCGGCAAGCTCACAAAATGCGCGCTCAATGTTAATGTTTGATTTGGCGGAGGTTTCCATGAAACGTATGCCGTGCTCACGGGCAATCTGAAACAACAATAGACATTCAGTTTTATCAAAACAGTTGTCGTCAAATGTCTGTCATTAGTAAAGTCAACTGAGCAGGATCGTGTCTAGCAACAAAACACACAAACGTTTATCTTCTGTTGCTGTTATTAATGTCGTCTTGTGATAGTCATTGCAATTAGTTCATTGTTAGACATTTGTTGACACATTCGACGCGTCATTATGCGACAATTGATCAGTTTACGTAACGCAATTGGAACTTGATACGATTTTGCTTAACCTCAGTTTAGTATCGATATTCTATGCGTTTAAAGTATGTGTTCGAGTGCATCATTATTGTTGCATACATACCGCTTCGCCACGTTCTTTGCTCACGACACGTTTGTCTGTCATATCGCACTTGTTGCCCAATATCATCTTTTCAACATCCTCATTCGCATGCTGGAACAAATGAAAAGTGAAGCAAAATGTTAGCGGCAACTCAAAGCGTCAATTAAGTGTTTCAATTAATGACAACGTTCGACTTACCTCGTCTATATTCCGTAACCATTTTACTATATTTTCAAAGCTTTTCTCATTTGTTATATCGTAGACGAGCATTATGCCCATGGCGCCACGGTAGTAGGATGTGGTTATTGTGTGGAAACGCTCTTGGCCGGCAGTGTCCCATATTTGCAGTTTAATTTTTTTACCCCTGAGTTCGACTGTTTTTATCTTAAAGTCAATTCCTGTAAGGCAAACAAAGGAAATATATGTTAAGTCGGAATTAATGATACCAAAAACGGGCAAACGAGCTAATTTTCTGTCGTACATGGCCAAGGCGATTGTTGATTAATGTGAATTGATGTTGTTGTTTTTTTTTATTATTATTATTATTATTGTTATTCTGTTTTGTTGTTGTTGTTGCTATTGTTGTGTATCAGTGACCCAACGTCTTGACCTTGCTAAGCAGCCAAACCAGTATGCGTATTATTCAAGTCCAAAGACTAGACGAGCCGCGAACTTTGCGCGTCAAAAATACAACAATTTTAACTTTGTTGATGATGATGATGATGAGGAACCACGCCCATGCTGGCGCAATACGCTCGTTCATAAATCCTTTTGTACAATTGCAATTTTCCAGTCACAAACTGGATTTGGCCGCTTTGCTTGTTCGTTTATTTTCGTGTGCGCGCGCCCACTCACTCACCTATTGTTGAGATAAAGGTGGAAGTGAAGGCATCGTCCGAGAATCGAAAAAGTATGCAAGTTTTTCCAACTCCTGAATCGCCAATCAGCAACAGTTTGAAGAGCAGATCGTATGTTTTCTTCGCCATTTCTCAACGATTGGATGTGTGTGTGTGTTTGTGTGATTGATTGCGTTTAATTTACGTCTATAAACAGCGGAATTGGACCGCAGCAATTCTAAATTGCGTCTATAAAAAAATTACAAAAAGAAAAATCGCAAATATGTGCGAATGTGTGAGTTGTCTAGCACTTTGATAGAGATATATCTTAAAATTCACCAGTAAAATATACCAAACTTGTGGTACCAGATCTGCAGCAACTTGATAATTGACAGTTTACAATTTTAAATTAATGTTAGAGCATGTGAAATGCATTCAATTTGCAGACTATATTAATTTATATAAAATTAATTAACTATCATTGAATGACAATTAAAACACAAAATTATTTTTTCGACTTTCTTTTCAGAGCGATAAGGAGCGTAAATAGTTGTGCATTTTACAGCACTGTTAGCAGTTCTATACAGATTTTCCGCAACATTTACAAAAATATTGTTATTTTTCCGGCAGGTTGGCCGCACAGCACATTTTTGGCACTATGAATTTTGCAACACTAAATTGACCAGGAAAAAAAGTTGCCAAATTCCTACGCAATAAATTAATTTGGTTTATCATCCTGGGAAATCCTGGTATTCGCCGAATAGAAATCGACTTTTAAAATCATTAAATAAACAATTAATTACCACAATAAACTTTTATGAAATTATTTAAATTTTAAAAATTCCTTAACCCGAATATTTAAAGCACTTGCAACGAACTGTTAATAGTAAAGCTAACGGGTATCGTTAATAATTCGAAAAATATATAAAAAATTTCGTTGTTTTTAGAAGAAAAAATATTCTTGCATTTATTGGGTACTGTGAGTCACCAAAAATTGCTGATAACAATTGAAGTCAATGACTCAGGGTTCGGTGAAGAGAAGTGTATGCGCCTTATAGTTTGATAAGACGTTCAAAGATTCATACACAATGTATTTGTCACACAAAGCGAAAATATTTTTTATAAAATGTACTATCTAAGGCCTAGATTACGTTGTTCTGCAAAAGAATTTCTTTAGATATTAAATTAAGACAGTTGAGGGTGGTGGGTGGTAAAATTTTTAATTGATAAAGTTTTGCGCAGAAACGATTCTTTGTCATGAAGTTTTTAACACAGTACAGTTGTCATTTGCTATTCTTTCTTGATTTAAAATCTGCCATGTTGGGATAGACACAATAATTTTTTTTTTTTTTAATGTAACGGTCACTGGCACCGGGCTTGTTCGTAAATTCAAACTTTTTTGCTCATGACCTTGCATAATTTTTGCAAACTTCTGCCCAATGCGTGAGCAAATTGCCTTTTTGAATCAGCCTCATTGTATTCACTATCCTTGTCACAAACCATTCAAATCAAGCAACTACCCAACAAGTGAACTTCAACGCTAGATGGCGTGAGCAAAGTGTGTGAGCGAGAGCATCAAACAGTTTTACGTTCGTCACCGAAGTTTTGGAGGCATCTTCGATATTGACAAAGCCCAACTGCCAGTACAACTGCACGGCACATTGGGCTAGTGTATACTTAGTGCTTTTCTTCTTCTTTGATGCGCCGCAAGTGCGCCACTTTTGACGCAGAAATGCCTCTAACATGAACACAGTGCCAAGAGAAAACAATTTCCGGTTATTAGTTGCGAATTTATTACTTCCGTTTTAGCTGATTTGATCACCCTTACTAAAAAATATGTCATGTCAGATGAATAAAACACATGACTTTTGCAACGCACAGCTTTATCAACAAACCCATGACATTTTCAAAAAACTTTAAACTTTGACTTTTTCAAAAACACATGACTTCATGAAGATAAATGAAGATTTTTTTATGCTCTTGCAAGAGTATATTAACTTTGTCGTGAAGTTTGAAACGCAGAGAAGGAGACATCTTCGACTATATAAAGTATATATATTCTTGATCAGCACGACGAGACGAGTTCATATAGCCATGTCCGTCTGTCTGTCTGTTTCAATGCGAACTCCTCCCAGAGTTTTGAAGTTAGCACAAAAATTTAAACGCAGAAAAGTTTCTTTTCCTTGCAGGCAGTTTGTATGTAGAAACCAGACTGATCGGAAAACTATAGCATATAGCTCCAATAGGAACAATCGGTCAAAAACTCGGTTTTTGTTAGAAAAACTTTTTTGTTTTCTACTATAAACAGATGAAACCTTGCAGTTGCACGTTTTTAGGAATCCTTGACCATATTACAAAGTTTCATAAGAATCGGACATAAGGGCGTGGCACCGCCCATATAGAGAAAAACTTTAAAATGTGATTTATCTATAAGCAGACGATTTAGAAAATCATAAAATGAAGTGTAGAACAATGCAATTGTATTCTTTAAAAAAAAGTAGAAAATGGGCGGGGTTACGCCCCTTTATCTTTTTAAACTTATAAGATAAAACTATACAACGGATTTTCCAAATGCTTGCAAGAGTATATAAGTTTCAGCAAAGCTGGAAATAGCTCCCTTACTGATTTGTTTTTTAAGTTGGAGGGTTGAAATTTCAAAACTAGTGATTTTACGTAACCAGACAGAATATCTGAAAGTTGCATTGAGATCGGACCACTGGAACTGGTACCTGTCATACGAAATGAAGAAGAGGAAGAGAAGTAAAATTTACGTCCTTGTATGGAAAAATTTGTTGTTTCTTAACCAATTCACACTTATGTTCTAAAGGAGACATGAAAACTATTTTGATCAAAAAATGGGCATGGTTACGCCCACTTATAGCCAAAATCAATAATTTGCATATCTCTGGAACCCAATGAGCTAAATCAATGAAAATTGGGATATAGCCTATTAAGCTGAAGAGAAATGTGATTTAATCAAAAAAATGGGCGTGACTTAAAAAAAGCGCGAAGAGTATTTTATCTTTAAAGAAAGAATTTATTTCAGAGTCAAAGCAGTTGAAAAATACGTTTTTTTTTTAAACAAATATCTTTCATGGCGGAAAACACCAATCTGTATGAGGCGCCCTTACACGCATATGTATCTGTATTTGTATTTGTGTTTGTGTTGGTATGTATGAATTTATGCAATAAACAAAACAAAGCGAAAAAAAACCATTAAAGAAGTGTAAAATTGCGCTTTTGTGGCAATTTTTTTCCCAACAGCACGAAAGTAGAGTAGCATAATACAACAAATGAAGCCGATTGCCGATCGGGCAGCGTCGAGCAGAAGGGCAAAGGACTTTGAATGCGGCAAGTAATGAGTAACTTGTTTGAATTAAACCAAAGGCCATTGTTATGATTCCTTGTTGTTGTCATTCGTTTTGGCTACCGCTTTGCTCTGCCTTAGCCTCAGCCTCAGCCTCAGCTCGGGCTCGGGTTCTCTATTGCACTGCACTGCGCTGCGCTGCGCTGCGCCGCTCTTGTCCAGTAGTGCGCTTGCGCAGCGGGCGTGCGGTGCAAGATCATAGGCGGCCGCAGCGGGGTGCCACCTCATGATCATTTCGACACCCCATTTGTGAGAACAAGTGCCGTTCGTTTGCTCTTTTGGCGGCATTCCATTTACGTTCTTCGTATTCAACTTGTGCTCGTCCTTAGCCTCGCTCATTTGTAGATGTTCCAAAGTGATTTCCCGAGAAGTGTGAGTTCTTTCCATTGTTTTTCGCCTGTGACATTTATCTTTGTGCGTTTTGCGCTTGTCCTTTTTGTAAATTGATGCTGTTGACAGTTTTAGTGCAATTTTTCTGGTTTCATTTTCGATTCTCATCAGAAATTCGGTCGCCCTCAGTCGCTCTCGCTCTCGCTCATGCAAATGGTTTATTGTTAATAAAATGACTAAGAAAGATTGATAATAATTAAATAATTAATAATTATTTTGCTCATATAGCTCTCCCTCTCCCTCTACCCAAGCACAAGCCACAACATGGATTACTCGCCTTGAGCGTGCCAAAAACTCTCCTTTTCTCACTATCACTCTTCCTCTTCCTTTTTTATCGTTACCTTTATTTGTGTGTGTGTGTGTGTGTGTGTTCGATTCTGAGTAATTTGTAGTAATTTTATTGTCGCTGTTTCTTTTTTGATCGCCAACGAGCGCTCGCTCTACTTTCCCCTCCCCTCTGCTGCTGCGCTGCTCTGCTCTGCGTTGCGGTGCGGCGGCCCAATACGATCTCAATAAAATAAGGCAATAAATTAAATGCATTGGACATTTTTCTTTGCCTGTGTGTGTGTGTGTGTGTGTGAGTGTCTCAAAGGGAATTAAACAAAAGACTACAAAATTATTATTGAAATTTATTGTACGCCTCTTTCAATTGGATTACTTTTTGTTGTTGTTGTTTTTTTGTGTCAAATTTTGAGTTTGTTTTTTTTTTGACTTTACTTGTAATTTTTGCATCAAAGCCGCTTGATTAGAGAATTCTGTGGAACTCGCTGTGGCATAGAAGAAACAAGCCGCAACAAAAGCAACAAGCGAGCACTCGCAACCGATTGCGTAACAATGCCACAAGTTGCAGGTTGCGTAATCGCAGCGAGTCATGCTCGGCCCGGGAGGAGTTGCCCAATTGTTTAATTTTAATTACTTGGGCAGATTTACGCCATATGTCGCTCAAGTGCTTCGCGTGGCAGATGACATCACAGAGAGCGTAGGATTTCTCAAGACAACTCAAGATTTTGCTCAAACTGTTCGAATATGACTTTAATACATGATCTATGTAAATCGATAGTCCGAACTTATTGAAGGTTTCATGCAATTTTTTAGACTCCTGTCGCTCGGGAACTCGTTTATAGCTCAGGTAGTAATTGCGGCCAAAGGTGGATAAGAATTTTGGCGTTGCTTATAAGGACAACCGAATGTGTCTTGAGATCTGGGCTGCTGAGGCGATCCGCCATTGCCGTTGGCCTGCTGTTCGGCTGGGCTGGGCTGTCTGTGTTGCTGGCCTGTCTGACTTTGCAAGTCAATTGCCAAAAAACCCCCCGATTATGCCGTGATTTCTTGAGCTAATCCTTGCAAGTCCACAGCAGATACGCAAAATATTTGTGGACTGTGAAAGGATTAAGACGCGAAAGTCTTAACAAATCCAATTAATATAAATCTGCGTAACGACGACGACAGCGGCGAGGAGGACTTTGGGAAGGCAAAAGGGATTAAAGAGTACGAAGAGGCAACAGAGAGGAAATGTGAAATTAATGAAATTTCAATCGATTGCGAACAGAAGAGTTGATCCAAAGAGTCTGTGTGTGTGTGACTAACATGCAACATGTGCGTGTGCAACTCGCTACCTGCCACATGCCGCTTGGCCATGTCCAGTCGAGATCTCGTCTGTCCGTCCGTCCGTCCGTTCGCTGCTTTTCATTGTTGTTCCAAAAGGGGTGTACTCGAAAGGAGTGAGGAAGCATGTGCATGTGTGTGTGTGTGTGTGTGTAGTTGAAAATGTGTGGCTTGTCTGCGGATTACCGCAGAAGATCCTTTGACTTTTCCTGCTAAGCGATCATAAAACAAGGATTATGTATTTATGGCACAGCTTATCAATGGTCTCTCGGAGCATGTATCTTCTATGCATGGAAATCTACCTAACAACTTCGAACGATACACTCGGCGGTTGGAGCAGCACGAGGATGAGGCGGCGATGGTCCAACTTGGGTGGCTTTTTGATCTATATTCGTTTGATCGGTGAAGTCAACTTAGCTTTCGTCGCATCAACTCACGCGTGACACGCATGCAAACGTGACTTTGAGACGCTGCGTCACTTAAGCCGGGCCGTTCCAGCCTGGGATGGATTAAGGTGTCATTTTACGTGAAAATCCGCTGCTGAGTCCGAGCCGAGCTTTGACTTTCGTTGTTTGCCGACTGAAGCGCAAAATCACGCGCTGAGCTGCGCCTAATCCACGCTCGTCGTTACCTGCTCACGCTGTCGTTGTCGCTGTCGCTCTTGATAGCCGCTTAACCCGCGCTCATTCCGCGCTGATCCCCCGTTGAGCCGCACTGATCCCGCAAATTCCCTTGCAATCTCGGCCAGCGCACAGAGCCTCAATTCCGCATGTCTGGCTGTCTGGCTGTCTGTCCGTCTGTCTGTGTGTCCGTCTGTCTGTCTGTCTGGGTGTGTGAGGCACGGCTCTGTTCTTGGATTTGCGGGTGTTTGTTTGTTGTAGATTGACTTGCAGCTAATCAATTGATTAGTTGGAGCTTAAATTCATTCATTCGGCTGAATTGACTTCAAAGTGCATTCAATGTGGAAGGGTTGAGGCTAAGCCGAACGTGCTGAGTCGCTGAGAACCCTGAGAAGGTTGCATAATTCATTGACTGAGCGAGATTTCAATAAAAGATTTAAAAACATGTTATAAAATATACTCAAAAAATATGTCATAAATGCGGTAAAGAGCTGTAAAAGATTCAGGCTTTTTAATATTAGAAAAATATGAATAAATTAATAAATCAAAGTAGTCAACATCATATACTCCTATGTTATACTGCGCTCCATAATACATACGGCACTTTTGTATTGAATATCTGCTTTCCACTTTTGAGTTTTTTTTTCGAGTGAGCAAAAAATTTGAATCATTTGTCAATTTAATAGAAAACATATATTTGTAAGTATTCAGGCCACAATAACAACAACAACGAGCATGCAACAACTCGTTGGCCGTGTGTGTGTGTGTTTGTGTGCAGGTGTTGCTTGTTGTCTTTGTTGTTGTTGTTGTTGCTGAATGGGCGTACCGTGCCGACCATACAGAGTGGGCGGTGCAGCGGGCGGTCGAGCTCTAGCGCCCAACACACTCACACACACACACACATTCTTTTGGCTGTTGTTGTTGCATTCTTGACAAGTGCAACATAAGCACTTTTTATTAATTGATGAGAATCAATCTAAGCAGCAACACCACTAACAACAACAACAACAACAACAACGGCTCAAAGCATCCAAATGCCATCTGATGTGAATGCAACTAGTTGAAGAAGAAGAGCAAGAAGAAGAGCAAGCAGCAGCAGTAGAAGACGACCTCGATTGGCGTCAGAGCCGTCATAAATCTTCCAGCAAGCAAAAGCAACTTTGGCGGATCTGCACCTTCTACTGGATAATTGTATCTTCCGTTTCATTACATGTTACATATGCCATTAGTTCCATTATCTGCCACAGCCCCTGCCCCTCCCCCCCACCAATGCATGCAGTGGAAGATGGCGCAACGAAGAGAAGCCATTCGACTTAATTCGACTTAACTCGATGCGACTCCATTTGAATCCATTGGCGTTCGTTCGTTCGTTCGATGGCGTTGCCGCGCCAAACATGCTCAAGGAGCTCCAAAAGAGAGCGGACGCGGTGAAGGATGAACATGGGAGAACATGCGCACACACACACACACGCACACAAGCACACAAGCAAGCAAGCGCACTCAATGCTTCGCCTCAACGTACGTACGTACGTACGTGTTTCTTGTTGTTGCTGTTGTTGTCTTGGCTCTCTGCATTGTTGACGGCGTCTTCGTCTCCCTCGCTGTTGCCCTCGGCTCATGACACACACACGGCTCTCGGCTCTCGGCTGCTGTCGCCTTCGTCGTCACCGTCGCCGCTGTCGTTGCCGTCGCTGAGCGCGCAGCGTATGCTGGTGTTTGGTAACGCCCATTTAAATACAGTTATTTCATTGGGCCGCGACCACAAATTTATTAGTTTTTATTATTATTGTTTTGATATTTGAATTATGCGCCCAAACAAAAAATAAAAAAACAAAAAGAAAAAGAAAATGCTTCTTTGCCAAATTTTAAAGAGCTTCTTTTATATTTGTTTCACTTAATGACTTTAAGTGAACATGTTTTTAGTTTGTTTTCTCTTTTTTATGCACATCATTATTTTATTTATGTTTATTAAAATACGTTGCTCACTAAATCAATTAGAAAACATTTGTTGTTAATGGCATGTTGTTAATTTCATTATTAGTTAATACTTTTATGCTTAATAATTTTTCGTAAATCTATAAAATAGTTTTAATTACAACGAAGACAATGAAATGCCAGCTTATTGTTGTTGTACTTGTGCGATTATTTTTACATATGGTGTATTGTAGTTTTTTTTTTTTTTTAACAATTTTTCACCCAATTGCTTTGACATACAAACCCACACAAATAAAACGGCAGCAGCAAATAATAAAAAAAAAATAAAAAATTTAAGAAAAACCAACAAGAAAAACTGCCACAAAAAAAAAAAACAAAATAGAATAAATAAAATGAAAGAAAATTATGAAACGCCTGCAGCGTGAAAGAGAGCAAAGGCAATGCGCAATGCCGTGAGCACACAGCACACAAGCAAGCAAACGTACGAACGAGCGAACGAGAGAATGAATTAGTGCGAATGCATTGGCATGGCTGTGTGTGTTTGTTTGCTACCAATGCTTGCTCGCATTCACTCGCACTCATGCATCATGTACGAACATACCAGCACGAAGTGCGCTCGCTCGCTCACACTTGTACGTCGTTCGTTCGTTCGTGTTTGTGTATTTTATACTCATGCCCGCTTCACGCTTCGTGCGTTGCAACAACGAAACCACCCGCCCTTTGCTTTGCTTTGCTTCGGCACTTCATAAAAACCGAACGACCAGTTTCAATCGGCACACACCGCACCGCACCTTCAACCCTATAACACATAGCAAAGCGAAGAGAAGCGAAGCCAAGCCGAACAAACCACAGCGACACAGTCACCGCGCCTATAACAAGCAGGAATACTACACACACACACACACACACATACAAGCAAACAAACGTCAACAAGCACACAAACACACACACAGAGAAACAATTTGCTACTGCGCTGCGCAAGCCAGCCAAGGCAGAGGTATTTTTGGTGGTGGTTTGTGGTGTAGATAACAAAGAAGTTCGCCGTCGCCGTCGCTGCCGTCGCAGCAGCCATAAAACGTACGCCAGAGGTAACAAGAGCGGCAACGTTGACGTCGTCGACGACGTAAAAGAAGAAGAAGTCGTGATTCGTTTTGTACGTTGTTAGACTCTCTCGCTGCGTTTTGGAATTCAGTCGGCAACGATAATTACCGGTGGTTGTACCTCAGCTCAGCCACAGCTCTCGCAAGCAGCTCAGTCGTTACAGTGCAAGAAATTCGTATTCGTACTGTTTTTTTTTTTTTTTCGTTTTTTTTCCGTTGTTTATTATTACGTTACGTGTTTTTTTTTTGTATGTTGTTGTTGCGCGCGCGTCATTGCCTCGCGTTCGCTATCAGTGCATGTACTACAGTTTGCGGTTTTTTTTCGCCACCACTGTGCAAGTAATCATTATAACGTATACGAGTCAGCCAGCCAGCCAGCCAGCCAGCGAGCCAGTCAACCAAACCAACAAACAGGCAACAACAAAAGGCAAACGCAGTTGGCCAAGTTAACCAAGCTACCGCCATCATCATCGCCATCGCCATCATCATCGTCATCATCATCAGAGCATCTCGCCAGCTTGCCAGCTTCGCCAGCGACTGTCGATCGCCGTCGTTTGCGTTCGCGTTCGCGCATTGTAATTATAAAAATTTGTGCGCGATTTTTGCGAACTTTTTGTTGTTGATTCTTGGCTATCTTTTCGGTGCTTTGTGGTTTGTTTCGTATATTTTGTTGTTGTTGTTGCTTTGCACTTTATAACTGCAATTTAGTAAAAACACCAACAACACTAACAACACCAACAACAACAGCAGCAGCAGCAGCAAAGTTAGAAGCAGAAAGTTGAGAAGACTTTGATGGGTACGCGTTGCCCGCGAGTGTACTTTGATAGACTGTAATTATTTATAAAGAAAGAGCGTATTGGAAGTGCGAAAGAAGTAGCGAAATAAAGCGTGCCATAATTACAATAACAACACCAACATCAACATCAACAAGCATAATAATAATTATAATCAAGTTTAAAACAAACAAACAAACGAATGAACGAACGAACGAACAATAAACAAACGTGTCAAACAATGTGCGAAAATTGCTAAAGAGTCAAGAAGTTAAAAAAAAAAAAAAAAACAACAAAAAAGAACAACAAACACACAAACTCACACGTGGAAAAATCAGTGAAGACAATAGAACACGTGCAAATACAAAAAAAGAAGAAGAAAAAGTGAAGAAAATTTAATTAAACCAAAAAGAAAGAAAGAAAGAAAGAAGGATAGCAAAATGATTGACGCCGCCTGCAATTATTTGAATCCGTATGCGAGCGCCACGCTGCACGCAGTGAGCATGCCAACACACGCCGTAGCCGCCGCCGCGGCACATCATCATCATCAACAGCAACAGCAACAACAGCAGCAGCAGCAGCAGCAACAACATCAGCAGCAGCAGCAGCAGCAACAACAAACACATGCACGTTCGCATGCACAACTTCATCATCAGCAGCAACAGTCGCAGTCACACAACCAGCCACATCAGCAGCCAGGACAGCAACCACAACAACAACAACAGCAGCAGCAGCAGCAGCAGCCACATCAACACCATCATCACCACCACCCGCATCAGCAGCCGAACACAGAGTACATCTCGAGCAGCCTACTGGGCGCTGGAAGCACGAGCGTCTCACCCGCCGCCGTGCTGACTGCCTCGCTGGCCCACTACGGCAGCAGCATCGCCAGCAGCAGCAGCAGCAGCAAATCCGGCACCTCAGCTGCCTCAGTCGTCGGCGCTTCCTGTAATGGCATGAAAATGGAAATGCAATATCCGCCGCAGCCATCCTCCACGGGCTCAGCCTCGCCAAACTCGAGCATACAGTCGGCGCCGTCATCGGCCTCCGTGTCGCCGAGCATCTTTCCGTCGCCTGCCCAGTCCTTCGCCTCGATTTCGGCCAGCCCGCCTGCATCGGTGACATCTGCATCGCCGCTTTCCGGCTCGCCAGCCTCGACGACGGCAAGCGCCGCTGCAGCGGTCGCAGCGGCAGCGGTGGGACATGCCGGCACAACAGCTGCCACGGCTGCCGACTTGGGCGCGGCTGCGGCGGCCGCCAGTGCAGCCTACTCCACATGGAACTCATACTCCACACTGCCAGCAAGGTAAGCATTCGCATCCGCATCAACACCCTCCACATCCGTAGCCTAATTGAATGTCATGCCATGTCATGCCTCCGCCCCAATTTCCGTTCTCACTCAAGTCAATTTCTCTTGCTCATCTTCTCGTTTTCTGCTCATTCTGTCTCATTTGTAGGACTCAATTTCCGTATGCGCAGTACGCCTCGGATTACTACGGCAATGTGGGCATGTCGGGCGCGGGTGCCTGGTTCTCGCACCAGGAGCGCCTCTACCAGCCCTGGTCGAGCCAGACATATCCGAGCTTCAATTTCGACGACATCGCCTTCCAGACGCAACTGCAACGGCGCTCGGTGCGCTGCACATGCCCCAACTGCACCAACGAGATGTCCGGCCTGCCGCCCATTGTCGGTCCGGACGAACGTGGCCGCAAGCAACACATCTGCCACATTCCCGGCTGCGAGCGCCTCTACGGCAAGGCCTCGCACCTGAAGACGCACCTCCGTTGGCACACCGGCGAGCGGCCGTTCCTCTGCCTCACCTGCGGCAAGCGCTTCTCACGCTCCGACGAACTGCAACGTCACGGCCGCACGCACACCAACTACCGGCCGTACGCTTGTCCCATCTGCTCGAAGAAATTCTCGCGCAGCGATCATCTCAGCAAGCACAAGAAGACGCACTTCAAGGACAAGAAGAGCAAAAAGGCGCTGGCCGCTGAAGCCAAGGAGCAGGCGGCTGCCGTCAAGCAGGAACGGACAGTCAGCAATGCGACGGCCGCCGCTACCGTAGCCGGCAAGTCAGCAGCCACCAGCAGCGCGGCCAGCAGCGGCAGCAGCACCACCAATGCCGTTAAGCAGGCCAAGGCAGCTGCCGCCGCTGCCGTCGCCCAGAAGACCTCAGCAGCCGTCGCGAACGCCCGGCTCAGCCAGCAGTCGGCCACGGTGGCCGGGCCGCAGATACAGTTCAAGACCGAACAGCCGGACATACCTTCCGGCTACAATCCGTACTCGAATCTCTATCACCAGAGCTCCACGCTCTTCCATCCGCATCACCTGACCGCGTCCACCGGCTACGGCAGCAGCCAGCAGTCGCTCGACTTGTGGAGCAGTCATCGCAGTGCCATTGCCGAGCAGCAGAGCGCCGCCAGTGCCGCCTCCGCAGCGGCCGTCGCCGCGGCAGCCGCTGTCAATGGCAGCCAACACACTACCTCATCCGCTAGCCTCATCAGCCAGCTACACCAGCACCAGCAGCAGCAGCAGCAGCAGCACGCCAACACAACCAGCGCCTCACCGGCACCTGCCACCGGCGCCGCCTCCGCCTCATCTGCGCCGTCAGCTTCCTCAGCCGCCGTCGCCGCCGCCGCCGCCAACTCTTCCTCCGCCTCCTCAACGTCCTCAGCAACGGCGTCAGCCACCACCAGTGGCCAGCATCACTATGCCGACTTGACCATGCAGAGTGAATCACAGCTGGCCGCCGAATACGGCATCACCATGTCGGGTGCCTCGAGCGCGGCCGGCGATCTCGGCTGCGGCCATCCCAATGCCCAGACGCATATGCAGCAGGGCGGCAGCAGTTACTCGGGCCTCATCGGCCAGATGAAGACCGAGTACCCGAACTATGCCGACTTCTCGCCCAGCGCCGGCTACAGCGCCACCTCGGCCGCCGCCTTCCATCACCATCATCATCATCATCATCACGCGCACAATCCATGGGCTGCCGCAGCCGCCTATCAGCATCCGCATGCCACAGCCTAGGTAAACTCCTCCACGCCCCTGCCCACTCCTGCGGTCCGGTGTTCATGCCACACGGACGCATTGTTATTCTTAAACTCAACTTGCTTTGAACGTCGGCTTGAAGCCTCCGCCGTGCATTGAAAGAGTTGAAGATCAATTGAAACAATCTAATCGCTGCGTTGAGTCAGTCGTTGAGTGTCCTCGTGTCCTCGGCCCACACGGCTCACGCTCACGCTCCCACTTCTAGTTTGTTTTTAGTCGCTAATTGTTGTTGCTTAAGACAGAATATTATTATTATTATTACTATTATCTATGATATATAAATTTTTTTTTGCATTTTTTTTTCATAGTCCTAAGTAAAACGTAAACGTAAAACTAACCATTTTTTTTTTTTGAGTGTATGTATATATAATCGCTACATGTAATCGATATATCTGTATTTTGAACAGAGCATTAATATTTGTTAATTGTCTTTAAGATGAATTATATTAAAAACAAATTGAAAAATCTTCAAAGTTACACAAAAAGAAAAATTCTTTCTATTTTTGGTTCATTTCGGGTTCACTAGGGATGACTATGGATCGTTTCCACTGGTTGAAATTTGCTGTTGTTTAAATTTGTTGGTCTGAAATTTGTATCTTTTGCAGTGAATATTAACTGCACACGCAAATAATATTTAAATCGAAAAATATCTTTCAATTAACTCAACTGCAAATCGAAACAATTTCAGATACAATACACTCAGTTACTATGGGATACGATATGATAAGATACGATGGGATGCAATAGCAGGCTGTGTCGCAGGGCGTTGTATCTTGTGCCATCAATGGCGTTGGCGATGGGGCGAGCACGATCGCTTCGGAGTATTGATTTATGAGTCATGGGTGGCGCATTTCAAGCGGCATCAATCACTTTTCATTTTCAATGAGCGCCAGCACTATTGTGGTTGTTATTGTTGTTGTTGTTAGGGCGGCTCAAAACAAGTGCGAACAAAGCAAAAAAGAAGAAATAAAAAAACAGAAAACAGAAAACAAAATCAAAGCTTCATTTGCCGTAACTAATGAAGTGCAATGAATGTTCTTATCAACGAGATCGCTTCAATTGTGTGTAAAGTCGTGAGAGCGCTTGTTGTTGTTGTTGTGTGTAATTATAAATTTGAGATTGTTGCAATTTTGCTAATGTCACTTTCATTTAAAATGTCATCATTGTTTGGAGTCGACAGTCGACAGTCGGCCGTCTGCCGTTTGACACCTCATGTGCATTGGCGCTGCCTTCCTGACGTTGGGCGTTGCCCAGGCGCGTCTAACATTACACACGCACACACGCACACATGCACATACAGATACAGATACGGATACACACGCAAGCTTGTTGTCAATCTCGGACGCTTGATCGCTTGCACTTGCCTCGGTTAATCATACGTCACAGTGGTTGGGCGCAAATTTGCCCCTCGGGGCCTAACGCTTCAGACCGAACGCATATTGACCGAAATGTATCTGATTGATTTATAACCAAACGAAAGACACAAACAAAAAAACCAAAACGTTTACTCAACTCAACTGAGCTCGGCTTGGCTTCAACCTCAACCTCAGCTTCAGCATCAGCTTCAGCTTCAGCATCAGCTTCAGCTTTACTTGCCGTGGTCGTTATCGTGCTTGCTATGTTAGGGCCGTCCATTTGTCCGTCCAACCGACCGTCCGTCCGTCCGTCCATCCATCTGTTAGTGCGTCAGTCTTGGCGTGGTCATCATTCCAAGACGCTGTCTCAGTTCCTTGTTGCTTAGCCACTCAGCCACTCAGTCATTCAACCGCTTACCCTTCATACTTTTGCCTCTGCCTCTGCCTGTGCCTCTTGCCCCCTTGCCCCTCGCTCCGTCGCCTTGGCACCGTGATCCGTGCCCCTTTGCTCATTGCTTAGTGTGCGCAGTGCAAGTTAATGATGATAAATGATGATGTTATGATTTGTTAATTTTTCTTAGACTCTTTTATTTTTATTGCGTGTAGATTTAGTTGTATTTTTTTCTCACTCTCTCACACTCTCTTTTTGTTGTTGGTTTTTGGTTTTGCCTTTTTTCTTGCCTTTAGTTGCTGCTCCTCAGTTAATAGTTCATTTTTCTCATATAATTTGTTGCTTATTTTTTATTTATTTTTTTTTTTGTATTTTTTTTTTTTTTTTTTGGTTCGCTTCGCGTTCGTTAAGCATAAAAGGTGAGTGTAAAAACAAAAATGAAATTAAATAGAAAAATTAAAAAAAAAAAAAAAAAAAACCAACAAAAACCAACAAAAATGTGAAACAAAATCACGGCGAAAGTGTAATTTTAAGTATCGGTTTTGTTGCCTTGCCTCGCTCTGCTCTGCTCTGATCTGCTCTGCTCAGCTTTGCTTTGTTCATTTTACAAAATTTAGTCATTTAGCCAAAGCAACAATTTAGTTAATTTTACAGCTCTAAATGATCGCTGTTGTTGTTGCCTTGCCGACATTTTGTGGTTTAGTAAATTGTTGTTACTCGAAAGCGTTTTCGGGCTTTTCAATTTTGGCTTCGATCACTTTTCGGTCTTTCTATGTTGTCTATAAAGCTAACGTTGCCGTTTAGTAAATATGATTTATATGCGTGAGAATGTTTTGTAGATATTTAAAGTAGATCATCAAAGATCTCAACTCGGCCTGGGACATGATCACAAACGCCGAAAGTCATTTGACAATATTTTCTAAAGGCTTCGCTGAGCATTCATCTCGAGCTTCTGCTTCAGGATCAAGCGATTTTGTGGCCTTTGACATTTGCAGGAAAATTCTCATTTCAGATCTGTTTTCTATTCACGTTAAAAGTGCTCTAAATCTCAACCGAATATTTTGGTACACTAAAATTCCGAATGTCCGGATCTCGATTAAATAAATATCCAGTTTGGAGGACTCATTCATTATGACTCTATAGGAACCTCTCCGTAAATATTTCTTGAAATTTGAAATATTTGATATATAAAGATTTTTATTGATTTTTATTGGGTTTCTATTGCAATACTAATTTTTTTTTTTCAAGCAAAGTACGAAGAATAACGGAAACTTGTACAACAGAACTCTTCCCACACTCAAATTCGCTTGGGATCATTACTATATCATATAAAGACTTTTGAGCAAACACTCTGACTATCTTCATATACAGAAATGGCTAATTCAAGGCTTACAAGCTGAAAGTCGCTTCGGTGAATCTCAAAGGCGCTTTTCGTATGAATTAAGTTGCTTCACTGTACTTGATTGCCGCTCATCTCATTTCAAAGCATTTTGCACATTTGAGCATGTCACGTTGCTGATCAACATTTGGCTCACGCACGTTTGCCGGTCACGCACACTTGTCACGTTGAAAATGTACACCGCATAACATTCCAAGAATCAACAACAAGGATAACCAATCAATGCAGGCCGAAGCTGAGGCTGTGACTGAGGCTGTGACTGTGGCTGAGGCTGTGACTGAGGCTGTGACTGAGGCCTCGGCAAGTGTCAGCGACACTTCAAATTACGCACATAAGTTGCATGTTAATTTAGATTTATTACAAGCAGAGAGAACAATGTGAGTTACATAATGTTCTTCAGCCTCAACTTACAAGACATGCTGTTGTTGTTGTTGTTGCTGGGCATTTTGTGGAAAACCACTTTGTTGCCTATTTTGATCAGAGTTGTAAATAATAAAAATGTCACATAACGGCCACTTGAAGTATCTGAAAAGTGTCTGAAAAAGGACTTCAATTCAACGCTGACTTGAGTTGACTTTTGTGTTTGAGAAAGTAGCCTCCCTCGTCAGAACGCAAGTGTCTTGTGTCAGTTGTCGGTCTTGGTCTCGGTCTCGGTCTCGTTCAGTTCGACAGTTCGGCAGCCGTGACAACACGACGATAAATGTCAAAGAAGGACATCCATTTCAACATGATCGCTGCCAAATACAAAATCACTTTGTGTTTCGGCTTACAGGCCGGCCTTTTTCCACGGAATCCGAAGGCCGCACTCATGTTAGATCTGATCCGATGCGTTGAGTGCCTCAAGTGGCTGTCGCATGCTTGGCCAGCGTGTGGAACGATCCTTTGAGCACTTGTTTAGCGCATTCCTTCATTGGGTCAGTTGTTGTTTCACGCATGTCATTGCGACTTTCCTTCAGTCCAACCAACCGACCGACCGACTAACTAACTGACTAACCTTACTAACTAACCAACTGTTCGACTGTCTGTCTGTCTGTCTGTCTGTCTCTCTGCCGCACTCTTGTAAGTATGAGCGCAATAACAATGATGATGATGATGTTGATGATGATCATTTGGCAGCCTACAAATTGAGTTGAGTTTATCACTTTTGTGTGCGATCGATCGATCGGCCGGTCGGTCAATAGAGAAGTTGTTGAACAACATGATTTAACGAGAAGCCAAAGTGTCCTGTTTTCGCTCCTTGTTGTCCTCGGTCATCGGTCATCGGTCGTTGCTGTTGTTGCTGTTGTTGTTTTTATGCCTTTGAACGCTCGTTTTAGTTTTATTTTATTATTATTATCTTTTTTTTTTTTGTTGTTTTTCTTTGCTTTTTGGTTTTTGTGGTCTTAGGGGCGTGTCTGACATGGTCATCGGTGATTATAAATTTATGTTGCTGCTCATGTCTTTTTTTTTTTTTGTATTTTTTGAGCGCTGTTGTTGTTGCTGTATTGTTTGTTAGAGAATCTATTACAGCATATGGCAAAATAATGTTTTACTTTTACGTCTTGTTGTTTTTGTTGTTTTTTGCAGCATTTTGTTGTTACTTTTTGTTAGTTTTAAGCAACGATGTTCAAAATTTATTTTTGTTTTAAGTTGAG
The DNA here is from genome assembly GCA_034638295.1 of Phortica okadai. Classification (NCBI taxonomy): domain Eukaryota; kingdom Metazoa; phylum Arthropoda; class Insecta; order Diptera; family Drosophilidae; genus Phortica; species Phortica okadai. The sequence continues at coordinate 53,294,584 of CM067848.1, read as the reverse complement.
CGCCGTTTTATTTTGTATCTTCGCTGTTGTTGCTGTTGTTGTTGTTGCTGACCAACCCAGCGCATGAAACTTTGCTAAGCTGACAAAGTCGTGTGTGTGTGTTTCAGTCACTGGCAAAATTCGCTGTCATATAAATCAATGACTGATTTATGATTATTGCAAAATATATTATCGGCAAATTAGTCTTTTTCTCGCACTAACATTAACGCTTCACTTCAAAGTTTCATTTTTCTGTTATGTCTGATGTCTTATGACACTGGCAACGCTCGGCCACGCCCACTAATTTCACAAGAGTAATGCCTCGGCGTCTGTTAGCACAATAATAATTTTCGATAGTTTGTTTTTTGTCGCTTTGTTCTTTTTAATTTGCTATTTTGCATAACTTATGCAACTTCCTCATTGGCAGATCGAAGAAAACAACAAAAATTACATTAGAATTGATGGAAATCGTATTTTATAATAATAAAATAGATACGAAGCGTCAAACAAAAGATTGTCAAGTGGCGCCGTCGAATAATGAAAGGCACGCAGGAACGAACAAAGGATGGCAAACGAAGAGAGAAAGGGCACAGGGGAATTATAAATCGCTGCCAGCACACAAGCACAAGCACAGCCACACCCACGCACACACACACACACACACACACACACACAGAGAAGAAGAAGAGGCAAATGCACGAAAATAGAAATCACACCAGAAAAAAGCAGGCGAAGCAAATCGATTTGAAGCAAGAATTTAATCAATTCGTGACGCTTTTTGCGGTCAAAATGTTTCATTATTGAGCCCAACGAGCGCGAGTGCAAGAGGGGGAGAGAGAGAGAGAGAGAGAGACCGATGAAGTGCATTTGAGTGCGAGCGGCAGGATAAACGCTTAAGCAGTTGCAGGACATGGGCGAAGGCGCGGGTGAGGTGAGCTGAGCTGAGCTAAGGTGAGACGTGAGCGAGACGAGACGAGTGGGCGTTGCAGTGGGCGGCGAACGTGCAAAGCGAATTTAAATGCATTTCAGACGAACGAAAAATGTTTGTCAGTGTGTGAGACAATGGACGGCGAGGGACACAGCGAGACAGAGAGACAGAGAGAGAGGGAGAGACGAGCAGAGCTGAAGGAAGGAAAATTAAATTAGATAATAAATAGAAGGAAAGTTCTGCATATGAAGAATGTTTGAAAAGGAAGTAAAGTAAAAAATAGAAAATAGAAAACAAAAAATAGAAAAAAAGTGCCGGAAATGAATTCGTCGCGCAAAGAGTTCAACAAGGAGCCAGAAGGGTGAGGGGTGTGAGGGGTTGGGTGGCAGGAGTGGGTGGAGAGTATGTGAAATGAACGTGGTCAAGAACAATGCGGACCAACGCCACAGCCACGCCCACGCCCACGTCAAGGCGACCTGAGCGAACGCTGAGCCGAAACTGGGGACCAAACAACAACAACAACAACAATTATGACAGCCAAATCAGCGCAAACATCAAATAATGAATAAATTGTTAAACAAAAAAGGAAAAAAAAAAACAACACATTAGAAAAAGCAGAGAAAAGGGGAGAAGAAGAAGAGGTTGGGGTGGGGCAGGGGGTATAGAATGAAAGAAAATGTGCTTGGTCATTGTGGAGCCATTAACTGAAACAAGAGGACATGTTAGCATGTCCTGCACGCCGCAGGATACGCGTCACATAGCGTCGCTTGTTGTTGTTATTGTTGTTGTTAGCATGAAGAGCGGAAAATTTATCGAGCGCGCACATGTCGCACTTTTCCGACTTTCCTTTCGTTTTCCCTTTCCCTTTCCACTTCCCCCTCCCCTTCCCCTTGCATTCCTTGCCGTTGGCCATACATTTCTCGTTGTGTTTGTATTTGTTTGTCACGCGCGACCGACGCGTAGCGAAATGAAATGAAGTTATACGCAGGACGCAGGACGCAGGACGAAGGACCTTTAAAACGCTGAACGGCGCTTGGCTCACGTTGGGCCACGCTCGACCATCTGGCGGCCTTGCAGCGCCACAGGAATGTTGTTGCATTCGGATTGGGATCTACAACAACTTCGCTAGACGACTAACGGTTCTAGAGCTGAGAGCTCTGAGAGATCTGAGTTGGGAGGAACTTATTTAATGAGCGAGTCTCTCACTTAAGGACATTTCTCGCACAGAAGCACAATCAATCTTCCTTTCTCTTCGCTGGAATTGCAGATTTTTTTTTACTCTGTGTTGTTGTTGTTGTTGTGATGCCGTCGCCTTATATAAATCATAATGCCGCACTGAGAACTCAACTCAGCCAGCCTCCTGTGTGCGTGCGTGCCTTTAAGGACGCTCAACGCTGTTAGAAAAAGGCCAAGAGAGGCTGAGCCGAAGTTGGATCTCAGGTTGGATCACTGAGAATGCTAAGGAATTCAAATGCGATAAATCAGTTGGCATTACGCGTTAAGCGAGCCGAGCCGAGCCGAACCGAAGCCCAACGGGCAAACGAAATCTTTCAACTTCAACTTCAACTTGACTTGATTCTTCCTCCTCTGCCGCTGCCGCTGCCGCTGTCACCGTCGCTGCTGCTGCTGCAGCTGCAGTTGGAGCTGGAGTCTCTTTGCTTATTTCAATAATTATAGAGTACACTTAACAGCAGCAAAGCAGCAACAACAACAACAGCAGCAACAACAGCAGCAGCAAGGATAAGCAGCATGCCACAGAACGTTTGCCCAGGCAATGTGTGGCGGGCGAGGGGCGCTGAGGGGCAAGGAGCAATGCAAAACGATGCGCTGTCATTTCATTTCATTTCATGCCATTTCATTTGTAGTTGCAACATGAACGAACATTCAGCCACGTCGACAGCAACAACAACAACAACGGCAACAGCAACAACATGTGTGTGTGTGTTTGAATCTTGATATTTGCTGCAGATAATGGCAAACGAAATAAGAGCAAAAAAAAAAAACAACAACAACAAAAAAAAGAAAGAAAAATACATCTTTTTGCCAATGTATCGAAAATCAATAAAAAGATATTGTATCTTTGATAAAATTGCGAGACTTCCGTCAGGTGCAATTGCGATCGTTCGCTAATGTCGCCAAGCGCGTCTAATGTTTCTACACACACACACACACACACGCACACGCACACACACACGGCTGTAACATGATGCGCAGCGTGGAAATTGTTTGAAGAGATGAACAGCTCAAATTATATGAAGCTAATAAGAGTTCTGTTTGCAATAAAGTATCGCATAAATCGATTATGATGACAACAAACTACACACACACACACACACACACACACACACACACATATAGTATATCATGCATTCATACTGACAGGATATGTCAAGGATATCCGCTGCGAATGCAAAACTATCGCCACGCAAATAAAGAACGCAATCGAAAGGAGAACCACAAAAGGAGAGAAGAAGCGAAAAAGTGAAAGAAAATTACATTTGATATATGAAAATGACATGAACTTCGCTTCGACACTTATCGCCATCGCCATTGCCCGCTTCCCCTCCCCTCAAAACCCCTCAACACCCCTTTCGAACCATGCCCTGCCTTGCCACTCATGCTCAGCATCCGCCGCCGGTTGTGTTCTGTTGTGTTGTGTTAATGCGACACCGGCGGTCGCCTCTCCCCTCCCCTCCTCTCGTCGCCTCTCCTCTCCTCTCCTCTCGTCGCCGTTGTCATGCAAGCCAAACCGAATGATAAATGCTTACAAAATTCATGAGTACGTCCGACCACTTGCCAACGCCAAAGTTCTCACTGTTCATTGTCCTTGTGTTGTTGCTTTTTTTTGTATTTTTTTTTGGTATTTTTTTTCATGATTTTTTTCGCCAAATATTTCCGACAATTGTTTGCAGTTGTTTGTCGTTGGTTGACATTTGCTGCAGCATACAACGCAACATAACAACAACCACAACAACAAGCGCTGACTTATGAATACCAATGACAATAACAACAACAAATACTGCTATCGATATTTTATTTATACGCTTATTTTTTATTACGTTTTTTTTCCCATTTTTTTTTGAGTTTTTTTTATGATTTTTGGTATTGTTGTTGTTATTGTTGTTGTTTGTTTACTGCGCTTTGTTAAACAAGTTCATAAAAATGCAAACATATTTCACAGCCTTCACTTTTTTATGTGTCCGCCTCGTGTACAACTCCCTTCACATAAACACACACACACACACACACACGTGCTTGATTTATGCGACATTAATACCGAAGCACAGATCATCATCATCATCATCACCATCATCATCGCAGCGCGTTGCTGTCCATTTCCGTTTCCGTTCTGCTCAAGTATCATGGTCAATCGCTTTTGTTGCTCTTCGATTATCTCCTTTTTTTCGGTTTTTTTGTCAACTTTTAGCATTAAAATATTGACGGTCATTGGTTGGACAACAAAAGTGTTTATAAAAAAAAAATGACATAATGTCCTTGATGTCCTTAATACGCATTGTTGTCTTTTTTTTTTTTTTTTGCAGATATTTTTAAAGTAACATTTTTATAGAAGCTTTAAAGGCACAATTTGTTCATTCTGCTCGATTTTTTGATTATTAGATTATTATTTTGTTATTAAAACAGAAGAAGAAGAGGCACCGAAATGAGGGAACGTCCATAAATTGCGTGAGTTCAATTTAGGGGCGGAAGAGTTCAGCAAAATATCACTAAATCTTACCTAGGGGGAGGGGGGTTGATCGGACAACTCATGTGAACTTTTTAGTTCATTCATTTGAATTTTTTTTTTTTCAAAATTTTAAGCAAAATCTCACGTGAGATACAGAAAAGGTGGGGATAGGTCTAAATTTCTGGAAAAAAAAACAGCACGTAATTTCTGGACGTCCTTAGGGGACTTAGGGAGCTTATACACCAACAAAATGCTCAGAGTTGCTTTGAGAGTTTTTGATACGATGACTTGAGTAACTGTTTTTGAGTTATTTTTACATCTATCTATAGGAAGATGCCAAGAGTGACTTGTTCCGATGACATTCGTTGGAGCTGCGATACTTTTTCAGTTATCAATGAGCCTTTGTTGTGACTGAGGCTCATTGCAAGGTGTGCTATTTGGCGTTATGATAATGAGGATTAAGTTGAGGCATGTTCGATGCCACGCCCACACAGAACGACAGAGCGACGGAGGACAGTCGACGATTGCTCTTTAATCAAGCACGAATTCAAAGCGTAATTTCAATTTTCAAATTACTTCCACTGAGAAGCAGTTGATGATGATGATGATGATGGTGGCATCATCACCGCCGCCGGATGAGAATGACGATGACGACGGCGACGACGACATTTGACGATGCCAAGGATGCGCATGCAAATAAATTGACAGTGGCAGCGGAGGGAGGAGCGAGGCAGCGACAGCGGTGGCAAGGATAATAGAGCCAATCGAGTGATTTAGTTGAATTGCCAACAATTGAATAAATTTTCCAATTGCCTGAATTTTCGCATTAGCATTAAAATCAACAAACGCCGCGCGGCCTCAAAGCAAAAAAGAAGAAGAGAAAAAAAAAAGCAGCAAGGGCGACGTGCGTGCGTCAGTGTGTGTGTGCGTGTGTGTGAGTGTGAACGTCAAAGAAAGTTAGTGAGTCGCGAAAACACAAAACGCCAAATCAGGGACATGAATCACTCAGTCACTCAGTGAGGAGGACGACGATGACAAGGATGAGGATGAGGTGAGGAAGTCGAAGGCGATGTTGTCTAGGACAATTTCAACCCTTTTTGCTTGCTCCTTTTGCGCCTTACATTTGTTAGCTCATGTGTTTGTGCCTTCGTTCCTTCGCTCGTTCGTTCGTTGGCTCATTCATTTCACACAAGGCTGCTTGAAGCAAAGGACGAGTTCGAGCATAGCTAAAATCAACTTCAGTCAAGTTTAGTTTAGTCGAATGCCGTTGAGCTGAGCTGAGCTGAGAGCTGTAAATAATGAAAATGCTATTGAAGTTGATTGACTCTCCTTGACTCTCCTCACCACAGCTCAGCTCAGCTCAATTGCGTTAGCCTTTAACACAGCTTCTTTGGCTTTAAATGAGTGTTTGTTGCGTTTCATGCGTTGACACCCATTTTTCGTGCCATTTCACACACACACACACACACACAGATACACACACGCATACGCACACAGCCATATGCCTTTTGCCTATGCAAAGGCTGTCAAAGGCGTATGAGAAGGTGGCAACAGTAGGCAAAAGGACAACAACGCTAAAATGCACAAACAACAACAAAAAGGAGCGCACAAGGACGAGAGGACAAAGCACTCAGTTCATTGAGACGTGAATTGGAACTCGATATATTGAAAATTGCGTAAAGAGTTAATTTTGTTTTTGTGTTGGGAAAAAAAAGCAAAAATAAAATCCCAAAAAAAAAAAAAAAAAATCTACAAAAATAAAGAAGAAGCAGGCAGAGCGCAGGAGTCACGAGCGAAATGTTCATTCAGGCAGGCAAATGCAAAGGGTTGCCAGCGCTTTGATGCTGGGCGGCTCAGGGGCGGCTGAGGGGCGGCACACAAAAGTGGGTGTTGTATTTGCGTGCCGCAATGCGTGAGTGTGTGTGTGTGTGTGTGTGTGAGTGTGCACAAGTGGAGCTTATCAAAGAGTGCTCCGACCACGCCCAAATCGTTTTTATTTCTTAGAAAATCATTCGTTTTTTTTTTTTCTTCCTTTTTATACTTCATTATTTTCGTCTTTGCTGTGATTTTTCACTTTTTTTGTTATCATTATTTGTTTTCATTGTGAAGTTTTTGCAATTTTTGTGCTTTTCAATTTATTTATTATTGCCATTGTTGTTGTTGTTGTTGTTTGTGTGGGTGTTGCAGCCTAGCAAAGTGGGTGTTTTTATTACACCACTTCCCCCACCTTTGTTGTGACAATTTGGTGTTGAGTGAATGGCAAGGGGGTGGGGGAAAGGGTGCTGCTCCAATTTATTGGCATGTGCATTTGATTTTGTGCTCTCATTAACATATTCGCCTACATTTTTATAGAGCATCGAAGCTATTCAAATTTTGTTTACTTTTTTCAATTGTTTGACCGAGTTCGACCTTGAAAAAAATGTGTGTTGTTTAAAGGGTTTACATAATCAATCGGGTAGTACAAATCGGACAATACAATCACCACATTTGAGAGAAGAAAGAAGGAATCCAGTAATCTCAAGATCTGCTTATAAATTCTTAACGCTTTCGGGACAACTTGGACAAACAGTCGGAGCTTAATTAGAATTTTCTCAAATTTCAATAAAACTGCTAGACAGCGATGAAGAAAACCTTATAATATACATATAGAATATGATCTATTCTTGGGTTTCAGTGCGGCGAAGAAGATATTCGGTTTTCTAGGCCACATTTCATTCGGAGAGGATTAAGCTTGAGTGGGATAATTATAAAGCAGTCATGAAAACGAAATATCTCTCAAATTCATTGGGATAAACGCTCTTTAGAGCAATCCCTGAGCTAAAAATCTAAAATTTATGCATAGAAACAAACGAATGGATCTGTCACATTGCCTTTTGGCTTTAACCGTCTTTTCACTACTTAAGGTGTGTGTCACAACAACAGCAACAACAACAACAAACACTCACGCATGCATGTTCATATGCTTCACACTGCATTGCCTTGAGTTCGTCTAGCCTTGTCTAACCAGGCCAAGCCAGACGAGCCAGTCGATGCCACGCCACGCCATGCCACGCCCCGTTGCCATTCGATTTGCCATGGTTACGAATCATTCGATCTTTGCACTGCTTTTGTTGTTGTTGTCGTCGTTTTCTTTGCTTTATCCTTGCGCTGCCTTAAACGCTGCCATCAATCTGCCGTGCATTAGCTCGCATATTTCTCATACGCCAGTTTAGTTAATTAAAAATTTCTTTATAGACATGAAATTAATTTTCACATCTGCGAACAACAACAACAACAACAAAAACAAGTTGAAGCGCAAAAAAGCCGCCAAGCCGCCCCCCTCTGCAGTTGTGCCCCTCTTGCAAAGCGCCAACATTTCATGCTTTCTACGATTTGTCGGCCATGAATCGCCTGCCTGCCTGCCTGGCTGCCAAGCCAATGGACTCACTATTGATGCATGTGGCAAGCAGATATTGTTGCTGTTGTGGTTGCTGTTGTTGCAAAGCCCGATCGCCAATGTTTGATAGTGCAAAGTGTGCCGTGCTGGCCAAACATGAGCAAAAACAAAATACACAAAACAAAAAAAAAAAAATAAAAAATTGTTATTAAAAAATAATTTAAAGAAATTGCTTTAATGCATTCGCGTTAAAAACAGAAAAACAAAAGAGAAAAAAAAACAAAAACATTTTATGTTCTTCAATTTTGCGTTCAACGCTTTATGAGTACTCTGTGTTGTTGTTGTTGTTGTTGGTGCATTTTATTAGATTTTTATCTACAATGCAAAAGTAACTAAAAATGCAGCAGGTTGCAATTGCGTCTTGTCTGAAATTTATCAGCTCATGTCTGTGTGTGCGTGTGTGTGTTTTTAATATACTCGTCATACTTGGTTGTATCGCAAGTTGATCTATTAATAAACATTCGATATGAGCGTCAAAGTCAAAACGTAAGAAACTTTCAATTATGCAATTTTTACTCCTTGAAAATTTGTATCTTCAAGTATAATAAAACAACAACAACAATGAATTGCATGACAGCAAAAGTGATCGATCGAACGATCGATAAGTGAATGAATGAATGGGTGAGTGAATGAATGGCTTGAATGATTCTGCAAACAATTGTATACAAGCCATCATTGTGGCCCCGGCTGCCGCCCCCGCGCTTAGTGACCAAAGCAGTTGGTAGCAGTCAAGCAAGTGCAACTGCAACTGCAAAGCGCCGCCGAGTCAATCAATGTTGACAGCGCACGAAGAGCAAAGCAAGTTACAAGTCAACACACACACACACACACACATGCACATGCACATGCATTGACAGCGGCTCGAAGTGTTGTAGAGTGTACGGAGATCAAAACGCGTACTCTGACATTCAATTAACCTATCAAAAATCCTTTTGTGCTTACACACCGCTTGAGGCATTCACAATAATTTCAACACTGAACAACTAATCCGCTTACCCCTCACCCTTACCCTCTCTCATCCTAATCACAGCTGTAGCAAAGCACGGAAGCTTTCGCATTGATGCTTTAGGTGCTCCAAAGGCTCGGTGAGGGGCATGCAGGGCTGCTGTGAATGCGTGGGCTACGAAATGAAATGAAACGAAATGAAACAAATTGAATTGAAATTAAAATGAAACAACAAATGACGAAGAACACTCAACACCTGAATAGCTCAAGCTGTTGACACCCCCCAACGCCCCGCCCCCATCAGCATGTGTGCTGTTGATGATGAGCCGCTGCCCGTCGCTGCCGTCACTGATGAAGAAGTCAAGTTAAAATTGAAGTTGCTGCCGATGATTGAAGCTTTTCCATAATTTGCCTATTCATGGCGGCGTGCGCTGGCGGCGCTTTTGATATCAACAACAACAACAACAATGTATATTTCAGTTGGGAAAACTTAATAAAACACACACACACATACACAAGTGGCAAAATGTGTTGGTCATCATCTAAAAACGCGTCGCATCACATTGTATCTGAGCTGAGTTGAGCTGAGCTGAGCCGAGTTGAGCGGAGCGGAGCGGAGCTGAGCGTTTTGTAAAGTTAAGATAATAAAAATTCGCAAGAGTTAAAAGCATTTTGTAAGCGTTTTAACAGAAGCTGATGAACACTCACCGCCTGACGTCAACTCAACTGTCTGTTGTCTTCTGTTGTCTTCAATCAACAGTGGTGCGGCAGGGGGGTGATGGTGGCAGAGAAGAGGGCGTTGTATTGCGTTGGTTAAATGAGGCACATAATTCATGTCGCTACTTTGATTGATGCCCGAAGCTCAACTCATATTAAGATTGCTTATCTGCAATGCGATTTCATCGTTTTATTCCACAATGAGCATAAAAAAAATACAAATTGACTTTTCAAGGCTTCAAAAAAACAAAAAAACAACAAAAAAGAAGCGTATTTCAATAGTTAAGTTGAAAATGCGTTTTGAGCATTTGTGAAATCGTTTTCGTTACGTAAAATCTTTGCTAATTTAAAGCGGAAGTTCAAAGCGAAGACAACAAACAATACAAATAATCATTTGCCACGTGCCACAGAACGCTGACGACTTCAATTGCAACAACGCAATGGCGATGACGATGATTGTGTGCATATTGTTGTTGTGTTGTGTTGTTGCCTTTGGCCAAATTACATCCTTCCGTTTTAGAGTCGTTAAATAAATATGTATGTATTTGCTTTTGGAATCCGTTGAGCGAGCTCGAACTTAATTTGCGATCGTTACGCGGTTTTCACGCTCAACCCCAAACAACTGAGCAACTGAAGGCGGTCGGCAATAACTGTCACACACACACACACACACACACACACACACACTCAGATACACAACCACCCACAAGCTGCTTTGAGATACTCATGCTCATCAGCACATCAACGCGACGGGGTTAGTGTTGGCTGAAGGTCTCACACTCGCTCTGCTGGCTATATCAACTTAGAGATGAAGTTGGCTTCACTCTAATGAACAAAGTAGGGCATTAGTGTGGCAGCAGTGCCGGTGTCCGCCTCCGCCGCCGCCTCGTCATTTGTGGCAAAGTAAATTTTCAATTGTCTCATTTGGCGGCCTTCGTTCGTTCGTTCGTTCGTTGGTTCATCCTGTTTTGTCATTAGTTTCATTTTATAATTTATTAACGTCAACATTAACGCCCGCCATCGCCGTCACCCCCTTGGCCCCCTCCCCCTGCCCCTCTAACGAGATGGTCGTGTGTGTCATTTTTAAATTGAAAAATTTTGAAAACTGTTTTTGAGAAGCGTTGAAGATACAATGATTTCTCAACTCAAATGAGGGTTGAGTTGTATGGGTTTGTGGGTGTGGGCTGTGAGGGGTGTGGGGTGCGATTTTTGACTTGAAATGGCCAACGAAGCGAATGCACTTTAATTTGTCAACGATTGTGAAAATTTCGTCGTTGTTGTTGTTGTTGTTGTTTGTCCTTTGACTTTCGCTTTGCTCTCTTTTTGATTTTCATTTAAATTTCTGTTTATTGTTTTCGTTTCGGTTTCAGTTTCGGTTTCGGTTCGTCACACCATTCCATTCCATTCCACGCCGCAGCGCATCATCATTGATGACAACAATAACAACAACAGCAACGACAACAACTGACACTAATGTGTCAGAGGTCACGTGTCATTCGTTTGCGACATTTACAGATTTATCTTTCGGATTATCAACAGCGCATTAGCACACAGCAGCAGCAACAACAACAACAACAACAACAATCAATGAGTTACAAAATGAGTCGCGTGTTTCAAGTGCTTCTTCTTCTTCTTCTTATTTGTGCATTCTACATAAGAATTTCGTTTTTTAATAAAGAAAAGTGTTATTTGTACCAAAAAACCAAAATCAAGTATTGAACTGCCGCATGTATTGTGTAGCTCTGTGTAACATAGGCTTATATGACGCGGTTTTACCTAAGAAGTATTACGTAGATGATTTTTGCTAGTTTTGGAGCCTCTACGTAAGAAAAAATTATAATATGCAGTTCAGGAAGATCCCAGTGGACCTCGTCACCCCCAAAGCGTCTTATCTAATAAATGAATTGCCGCCTTATTGAAGATCTTAAACTTTATATTTGTTTATCGTGCATTGTTGTAGATAATTGTGTATCTTTGTGCAGTACGGCGATGAGTGTGAACGATAGAATAAACGTCGAAGAAAAGATGTGTTTTTCAGAGTTAATTTTCACATGGGCACTTGAGTCGTTCCTGAGTGCCACAACACCTGTCCATCCAGTTAGTCGTACTCAGGGCCAACACAACACAACAACAACAACTACAACATAGCCGTGCTGACTTCACCAGCGGACAGACTGACGGACGGACGGACGGACGGACAAGCGAAAGTATGTGCAAAGGTAATTTTGTATCCACACCTTGTTAATATGAAATTAATGACTGCATTAGATAAATTACAATATGAGCGCGCAGGGGGAGGGGAGGGGCATCAAATCGAGTAGTGCGCGCATTCGTCAGTGGGTCAGAGGGTTAGAGGGTGCGGGGCAAACAGCACGGGTTACGGGTTAGCACGGGCACGGGCACGGGCACGGGCTCAGCCACGGGCTCATAACAAGGACAGCCGAGGCGAGCAAATGAGCCACGCTAACGACATTGTCTAACAGCGAAGGCATTCTTGGCTCATTGAGTGCTGAAAGCGGAGGCGTGGGCGGGGTTAGTGGTTGCTGTTGGTGGTGGCGATGGTGGTGGTTGTGGTGGCATTGTTATTATTATTGTTATTAAGTGACAAACCTTGCGACATGTGGAACAGCGATAATGCGATTGCAACGCAGATAGTTACTTACTAGATACTAGATACAAGATACATAGACACTGGCAACAATGGCCGCTAACGTGGCCCATTGTGAGTACGCTTAGTCGAACAAATTGCTTATAATTTCGATAGCAATCAAATGAGTTGAGTCGCGTTGAGTGTCAACGAGAAGTTGTTCCTTACCTGTCTGTGTGTATGTGTGTGTGTGTGTGTGTGTGTGTGTGTGTGTGTGTGAAGGAGCGCAGGACAATGTCGATGACGTGGCCAAATGTTGAAGACTAATGACGGTTAAAATGTCAAAGGAAGACAAGGCAACAAAGACACAACGGCGCAGCGATAATTAGCATGGGGACTGATTTCTCGTCTGTCTGACTGTCTGTCTCTCTGTCCGCTGGTCGCTCTCGCCGTCACTTGTGTACTTTCTTTTCTTTTCTTACTTTTTGCCAGCTCACTGAAAGGCGCGCGTGGTTATTCAATTAAGTGAATGAGTGAATGAATGAATGAGTGAGTGAGTGAGTGAATGGCTGAAAGGGTGATTGAATGAAGGCAACGCAAACTTTCGAACAATATTATTAACTAATGTCGTCGACAATCGCAAGCAAAGGACAAATGGAAAGGCCGGCAGCCTTACAGACGAAAGGAAAGGACGAAGAGGACGCGGACGCGGACAATGAGAAGGGCGAAGGCGAAGGTGACTGAAAGGCGTTAATCTCTTTTTTACGTGTTTGCTATTTAAGTTTTTTTTCTTGTTTTTTGTTTTTTCTTTGCGCGGCAACAACGAAGTTCGACTTTCAATCATAATTATGTAATTTCAAGCATTGTTCTTTGTGCAGCAACCACCAACCCACGCTCCACGCCCCACGCCCTCAGACCAACGCCCACCGACCACCAGCCACGACTTCAAGTCGCCACTAATTGTATTAAAATGAGCCGCCAAAAGCAACTCTATCTCGCTCTCGCTCTCGCTTACGCTTTCTATCTGTCAGTCTGTCTGTCTGTCTGTCTGCCTGAAGAACATTCAACATGAACAAAAGACATGTCTTTTTGATTACCTTCGCTGTCGTACATATTTGTTGCCATTGTTGTTGTTGTTGTTGCTACTGCTGTTGATATTGCTGTCTCTGTCGCACACGCCCGCACCTGTGCGCATTTTGTCAAAAGGTGACAATTAATTTGTCAATATTTCATACGCGTTCACTTTAATGTTGTTGCTGCTGCTGTTGTTGTTGTTGTTGTTGCTCGCGTACGATACTGTAATGACTTGCCGCACAAGAGACTTCGACTGCGGTCAACCTGCTTTGGGGGGTGGGGGTTTGATCGTTTTAATTATTTTGTCATTTGTATAAATTAAAAATACAAAATAAAAAACAACAACAACAACCACAACCAAAAAAGGGTTACAAGTCAAATATATATTGATTAATGATTATTTTGCCGCAGCGTTTTTGGGCTGTTTGTTGTTGTTGTTGTTGTTGGCATTGTTGGTGTATTACAACTCAATCATTAATTTTGCCATTGCTCAGCGTTGGAGCGATAGAGAGAGAGAGAGAGAGAGAGAGGGAGAGAGAAAACAAACATGTGTTCTACGTGTCGTATGCGCAATTTGAATTTGAACAACAACAAATGAGGTGACTGAGGAGCAAAGTTGCCCCTCAGAACAATGGCTGATTTAAACTGCATTTAAAATGGCTTTCCAAGACAACAACAACAACAACATTAAGTAGAAGAAATAAAACGTGATCAACATTTTAATAATGTGCGTACAACAACAACTACACCAAGAACAACATGAGCACAGATAATGAGAAATATTTCAACGTTATTCCTTGAAAACTTTGAATGTGCCACGAAGAAGAAGACAACAAATTAACAACAAATAAAAAGAGGAGAACTACAACAACAACAACAAGCAAACGTATGCCAGACACTTTAAAGCGAAGAAGGACTGACAAAGCTTAGCAAAGCAAAGCAAAGCGAACTGAAATGGAATGGAATGAAAGCCAAGCCAAGCTAAGTCAAAGTCGAAGTTGTTGTTGTTGTTCTTGTTGTTGTGTGCGAGCGTCCTGCAAGACTCGTATACATTTGCCAAAGCAGAACCAAAAACAAAAAGTTTAAAAGAGAAAAAAATCAACAAAAAAAACGCCGATAGAAATCGTGATACAATCACGTCTAGACTTTTATGAGTTGCGCCTACCAAAATGGGCAGCAGCAGCAGCAACAACAACAGCAACAGCGAACGAACGAACAAGTAGAGGAACAAGAAGAAGAAGCAGCAGCAGCAACATGATGAGCAAAGACTGCAAATGAAGAAGGCTCAAGACATGAGACGTGAGAGACATAAGTGCAACGAACAAGCCAAGGGCACGGGGGGGCAGGGCTGGAGGGAGGTGGGGCAAGCGTAGGCAAGCGTCAACGATAAACACAAAAAATTAACGTACAAGTTTTTAGCGCTTGTATTTTTTAAATACTTATTTTTATTTTTATTTTTTGTCTTAATTTTTTATTTATTTTTTTTTTTTTAATTTTCAGTTTAGTTGCGTTGACTATGAGTTTGCGCGCTTATAAAGAACGAAGAAGAAGAGAAGAACTAACTAAGCAAGAAGCTCAACTCAGCTAAGCGGAGCAGAACAAGAGCTGAGAAGACAGACAGACAGACAGACAGATGGACGGACGGACGGCAAAGCCAAGCCAAGCCAATAAAAATGAGACTGACTATGTTGAATGGCAACAACAACAGCAACAACAACAACAACAGCAGCTGAAGATTATGAAGTTCAGTTCAGTTCAGTTCGGTCGGTCGAATGAAATATTTCATATCACTTTTTGTTTCTTCTTCTTTTTCTTTTAAGTCTTTTCCACAGAAGAAGATATGTATTTCGTTGTTGTCGTTGTTGTTGTTGTTGTTGTTGTTGTTGTGGCTAATTACATGGTGCCAAGCAAACGATTACGGTTACGAAAAATGAGAAAATTCTAAATCAACTTTTGCTGTCCAAAATCGGACAAGAGTTTGCTAAAAAAAAAAAAACATAAATAATAAATTAATAAAACGAAAAACAACAAAACAATGCAATAAAAAAGAAGGGGAAAAATACGAATATGAATTTGGTATGATTTGAAAGTTTGACTTTCTCACAGTTTTTGCCATTTTGGAAGATTCTGAACGAACTTGTCGAAGGATGAGCGAAAGTTCTTGTTTCTCTTCCCACTTGATGAGATTTTGAGGAACCACTACCTCTGTATCTCACTTAAGAGGTGAGAGAAAGTTTTAATATATGTATCTTTTATAAAATTAATAAATTGACAATTTAATAGAAAACATTATTTTACCAACACTATAGAGCGAATTTAGTTTTTAGGTCTGTTGTGCTCATTATTTCGAACACGTCTGTATGTAAGAACAAAAGCAGAACAATTTCGAAATGTTGGCACGAAAAAAATGGGAAAAAAAGAACAAACGAAACTAAAATTTGAATTCCCACAGATTTTGACTTTGGTTATGAACGACGATTAGACGCCTTCAACATTATACTGTTGTTGTGTTGTTGTTGGTGTTGTTGCCTCAATGGTATTGTAAATTAATTTCGAACTCATTATTAATTTTTGTTGTTGTTGTTGTATTCTTTCTTTTGGTGCCTAAGCCGAAGAAGCATTGTGAAATAATTGATTTTGGGTCAATAAAAATTACGCCGCACAAAATCGATTAGCAGCGAGAGAACAAAGCGCAGCAACACTTTGGCGCCAGTAGACGGATTCGCATAATTAACAAAAAAAAAAAAAAACAAAAAAAACAAAAAAGGAACAACAAAAAAGCCGTTAAAGTGTCGAAGCGTAGCCGATCGCAGCGATCCAAACAAGAAGGCTTCGTCGACGCGACGACGGCGGCGGCGTTGAATTTGTGTTCGAGTTTCACTGCGACGTCAACAACAACTATGACGACGACGGGAACAATGAAAAGCGAAACGGCCTACAACAACTATAACAATAATAATATTAAGAAGAAGATGAAGATGAGAAAAAAAGGTGAGCGAGCATCAAATCAAATCAAAAGTGCGGCAAAGAACAAAGCGGCGTCAATTGTGAGAACACCAACTTGTCTACAGAGAGAGAGAGCAGTGGCAGCACTGTTGCGTCTGCCGAAACTGTAACGAAAGCAGTTAAGAAGAAGTTAAGAGCAGAACGGGTGAGCAGAAGGCAGCGCGGCTCCACCTCCACAAATGCACAAATGTATTGAGCAAGACAGACAGACAGACAGACAGACAGACAGATTTTTGCGAAAAAGACTCAAAATCATGTTGTAGCTTGTTCGCAGGAATATTTAATGTTTCTTTTTTGTTTTTTTTCTGTTCATTTTCTAAAACAGAGAAAAAAGATCATTAAGGATGATTAAAATGCGCGAAACGATGAAATGTTTTCTTTTAAGGTTCGAAATCATTTTTATTTTTTTGTTAAACAAAACAACTTAAAATATGAGCTAAAACAGAAAGACAGAAAGAGTGAGAGATAGAGAAAGAGAAAGAGAGCTGAAAGTGATGCTAACGCAAGTAGAAGAAGCAGAAGGTGAAGAAGAAGAAAGGGCAAAAATGAAACGCATAAAGTTCACATCAGAGACGATAAATATTTTTCATTTGATGGTGTCTTAAAGCAACTTAAATAATTATGAACGCAAAGCGAACGAGCGAACGAACATGACGAAGACGAGGGCGAGGGCGAGGGCGAAGAGGATGGAGGACGACTGTGGCAGCTAAACAAATGTGCGGCAGAAGCGTTGGCGACGACGACGACGACGACAGAGCAGTTGACGTTGATGGCATGATGAGCCGAGCGAAGGCCGAGGGCGTAAGGTCAGACAAAGGTACAGACCGTCAGACAGACCCAGAGACAGTGGGACAGACGGACAGAAGCTGTTTTGATAGACTGTGGGAAATTAAAACTTATTTCGGCATTTTGGTGTTGCAACTTGACTTCTTGGCCAAGTTGGCATGGTGGCGAGACCCAAAGACCCATAGACGGACCGACGGACAGACAGACAGTCAGACAGACAGATAAACTTTGATTAGCTATCATAATCGTTTCGATTATGAAAAGAAGCTCTGCTGATGATCAATTCAATGTCAAATTTGTTTTATTTTTCGCATAATTTGCAAATTTTTAATTTACAACAACAACAACTTGGAAGAGAAATTCATTTAAAGACAACAATTTTTATGAAAGTCTTGAATGCGCATTGGAAATGTAACTGAGATGCGTTTTTATAGATGACCGGCGACCAAAAGCTGCCAACGGAGAGGCACGTCCTTTGTGCTTAGCCTTTCAGCCTTAGAAAGATGTCTGTATCGTATGAGGGAACAGCGAAATCCGTCGGCTGAAAGGCATTCAGAGACGTCTAATTATAGGTTTGTAATGCAATCGAAATAAAGAATGGCACAGAAGAAGAAGAAGAAGCAGCAGCAAAGCAGTGAGTGCAAAAGAGAGGGAATGATGGGAAAAGGATCAGTTGCCAAGCGCATTTGGAGCAACAAAAAGGAACATATACATAAATGATGAAGGGCAAAGGGTGAAATACAAAAAAAGAAGAAGAAGAAGAAGAAAAAAATGCCGAATAAAAAATGGAGCAACAACAACAACAACAAATGAAACGACTTTAAGAGATCGTTCTGTTTTATACTTTTTGATTTGTTGTTGCTTGTTGTTATTGTTGTTGTTGTTGTTGTTCTTCTTCTTCTTCTCGGTCAAAGACAAAATGATGGATGAATTGTAGACAGTTTGCGTTGGGAGCAACAACAACAAATAGACAAACGACTATGTTGCCAATGCCTGTGCTCCTCATCATCATCATCATCATCATCGTCATCATGATGATGTGTTGAGCGGCCCAAAAGGATGCATTAGAAGATGGAACAGGTGTCAAAAGGCTGTTGGATGCAAACTGATCGCTGATCGGTGCTTCTTCTTCCTCTTCTTCTATTTGTGCTCCTTCACCTTTGTCTTTGTCTTTGTCTTTGTCATTGTAATTGTAATTTTTCTTCTTCTTCTGCGTGTTTTATTTAATTTGAAAGCTGACAGTCAATTGAGCACACACACACACACACACACACACACACACACTCTCATATTCATTAGATTTGTTGTTGTTGTTGTGGTGTGTATGAAGCATTTTAGTTTAGTGCAAGAATTAGAGCAACGCCTGCCTTGGCTGCCTTGCCCAGCTTGTGCTTGCAACATGTTGCAAGACGGACAACGCCTTTTGTTTGCGTTTTCGTTTGCCTGTTCAATTAATTTCATTACATTCTTTCGTGTTACACTTGTTTGACCTCGCCACAGGCAAACATACAACAACAACAACAACAACAATACTAACAACAGCACTAACAACAACAAGATGCAAACCAACAAAAGTCGTCTGTCCGTTGACCAACTCGTTTTCATTAGTTGTTGCTATTGCTTTTGTGGTTGTTGTTGTTGTTGCTGCTGTTGCACTTTTGTGCATTTTGTTTTTGTGCCCAAGCCGATGTCCGTTGTCCGTTGTCCGATGTCCGATGTCGAAGCCGTCGGTAGCAGTCAAATTACTGTCCAACAAAGTGCACAATTTGTCAAATTGAACAAATACAAATTTCGGCAAATGCACAAAAGGCCAATTGCCTTTGCCCTCCTTGCCCCGCACCACGCACCACGCACCCCGCAAGCCGACGCTGTGCTAATTAAATGCTTCTGCAGTGCACAGCAGCGGCAATGAGAGCAACAACAACAACAACAACAACAACAACAACAACAATGAGAGCAAAAACAATGATAAATGATCATGGATTGCAGATTGATTGATCTTCGACGAGAATTGATGATTGCCTCAAATGGAATCCTCAATGAACGATGCACTTGTTGTCCTCGTCCTCGCCGACGTCCTTTACCATCCCATCCCATCCCATGTCCTCTCCTGTTTTCGTTCTATTTGTTTCGTTCAGTAAAATCACTTTGCGCTTTAATTAGTGCACCTTTCATCCTTCATCCTTCGGCCGCTGTCTTTTTGTACTTTTTCTCAATGACTTCTTCTTCTTCTTGTTCTTCTGATGATGATTCCGAGAACGAATTAAACTAATGAGCCAAGGCGGCAAAACTAATCTACCTCGCCGTCTCCGGCTTGCTTTGCAGGTGCCGGTTGACACGATCTCAAGATCTCTCCAGCAATTTTCATCATCATTTTATCTACAATGTTCTCATAATAAACTGATTAGTTTTGCATTCATTTGATGGAACAAGATGAAGCTGAGGAGGAAGAGGAAGAGGAAGAAGCGAGTGTGACATTTGTGTTGATTGGTCGGCCATATTAGTTGGCTTAGCGCTTTGGTGCGACTGCTGAGTATCTTAAAATGTATCTGGCGAATTTTATAAGCTTTGCTGACGTTTGAGCGCCTACGTTTGTCAATGTCTGCCCACCGACAACTGCACAGCAACAGCAACAACAACAACAACAACAGTACTTTATTGTATGAAAAAAATGGGTAAAAAAAATGCCAAATTCCGCCATGTTTGAAAAGGCGTCGTACAAATTTATGCCACAATTGAAGCTCAAAGCTTTGCTCGTCCGTCCGTCCGTCCCTCCGCTCACCTCTCCTCCACAGCATGCTCGCTCACACCGTCTGTCTGTCTGTCTGTCTCTGTGCTCGCTGCTCTTGTGGCAATCTCTGTTTGGCGATTTCGACGCGATGCATCAACGAGTCGCTCCCCTCGCCTCGCCTCGCTTCGCCACTCCGCCTCAAGTCGCATTGAGTCAAGTCAAGTCAAGTCGAGTCGAGTTGAGTCAAGTCAAGCGTTTTGTCGAAGGCGTTTTGGCGCGCAAATAATTCACAAATTATGCGAATAAAAAAATGTTTTTTTTTTTCCTTTTCTTTCCTTTGTCAGTCCTCATGCCACAAAACTAAATAAATGAGCAAAAACAAAACCAAGCGAACAGCAACAACAGCAACAACAACAAGAATTTAACAGCAGAAAACAACAAAAAGTATATTTTTGGTAAGGCACACGAAGCGAAGACTTTTAGGCCAAAAAGTGGGTTGGCTCAAAAATCTTCAACGCAACGAAATGAATAAAAAGCAAAAAAATTAATGTATGCATATATATGTATGTATGTATGTAAGCAATGCAAGAAAATCTTAGAAGGCAAATATGAGCAACGATGAGCAGCGATGCTGGTGCGGTGGGGGGCTGCGGGGGGCGGGGGAGGTTCGTTGCAGGTGCCGTCAGTGCACGAACAAAAGTCGCAATCTTAATTGCAGTCAAAAGAGTCAAAGTCACTCGTGTTTGTTGTTGTTGTTGTCGTCGACAAGCAACATTGAACGAACAACAAAAAAAAGAGGTTAAAAGTTCCATTTTGCGAGCGTTTCTTGAAAGGCAATCAAAGCGATTCTTCATCTGTCTCGCTCTTTATCGCTCAGTCTCTCTCACTCTCTATCACTGTCTCGGAGGTATGAGCTGATTCTTTTGGCTTAACTTTGTTCATTTAGCTTAGCAAAGATACGCAATTCATCTCAAGTTTCAATGCTCAAATTGTCAAAGTAAAAAATAATTTAAATTTGGATGCGTTCAACTTTTGTTGCCCTTCGTTTGTGGTTGCTATTAGCAGCTCCAGCCAAGTTGAAGACCGTTGCTCGATCGCTTACTTGACTCCACTTCATGTGGCCTACGCGACGTATGCGTAATTAATTTATATTCTGAGCCCCAAAAGGCTCATGTCCCCATAAGGGAGATGTCCCCACAACCGGGCAAAAACATGGCGACAGTGAGTGTCACGCTAGGTGGAACTTCACTGCACTCTTCAAGGCGTCGGACCTTATAGACGTTGTCATCATACCATCTGATCAAACTAGCGATCGATTTACTCTCCTCTCTCTCTCTCTCTTAATAACAACAAATCTTCTCATATAATGCTTTGATTTCGCTACTTCATATTGCAGGCGCTCTGATCCGATGAGGAACATGTCCGTTTCGATGCAATTAGATAGCTGAGCGCTAATCGGGCATATGATTGGCTCAGCGAGTCTTAATTGGCGACATAACGAGGCCAGAGAGGCGTAGAAGCGACGTTGAAGTACATACATGTTCATATATTTGGGTGAGTGATTCAGCAAATGAAATATGTGTGACACTTCGAGAGCGTGTGTCTCTCCAATGCTGAGGGCGAGGGTCTCTCTGCCACTGCCACCGCCACTGCCACCTGTGCCTGCATCCCTTCCGAATGTGTTGCACACGATGTGCGTTGCACGATGATGGTGATGAAGCTGCATGACGTTGCTGCGAATGATGATGATTTTCTGCTGACGACGTGATGATGATGATGATGATGATGATGTTGCTTTGACTTGGCTTGGCTTGGCTGATGATGTTTTCTCATTCTGCTGACAAAGCAATAAAAAATGAACATTGCTCCGAATGATTGAAGCACCAAAACAGTTACAACATTCCCATTCCCCTGCCCCTTCCCCGTCCCCTTCACCATCAAATGCCATCATTTTCGTATCCGATGATTTCTACCCCAAAGCGAAGCATTTGACTTTGCTCCCTTAGCCAATGCCAGCATGTTCATCTATCCAATCATGGAAACACATCTCCCACACGCACACCCGCACAACCGCCCCCTGTTTGGGCTGAGGGAAGTTGCTTAAACGTTGACAGTTCCACAAGCGGCATTAAACAATTCATGTTGTTGTTGTTGTTGTTGTTTATTTGTCATAGCATTGTTTATACTGAACATGAGCACGTTGTTGTTATTGTTGTTGTTGTTGTTGCTTTTGTTATTGTTGCCATTGCTGTTGCTGTTGCTGCTGTTGTTGTTATTGTTGTTATCAACGTCGTCAAGTGCCACGCCTTTTTTGCGTTAATTCCAATGGGGAAAATTTGTTGTGCCGCCAACATTTCACTTTAGCTGTTATTGCTGTTGTTGTTGTTGTTGGTTTTTCTTTTGCTGTTCCTGCTGTTGTTGTTGTTGTTGTTGTTGGTTGCCTTGCTTCCGTTTCCATTTCCATTTCCATTTTTGTTGCTTCTGTTTATGATGATGTTGCTATTGTTGTTGCTTTTTATTGTTATTTGCTGTGATTTTGTTTCTGTTCGCATTTGTTTCTTCTTCTTCTTCCGATTACTGCCTCACCCTTCGACAAAATTTCATTGCTTTTATTTGCGTTTTTTATTGGCTTTTGTTTATTTTGTTTTATTTTTGTTTTCCTTCTGCATTTTTTTTGTTTTGTTTTTTTTTTTATTGAAAATTTATTTAATGCTTTCGTTGTTCTTCTGACTCCGCCGCCCCTTCAGCAACTCTTCACAATACATTTCCAAATGATTTGAATCATTCGATTTGTAAGCGAATCCGAATCAAAATCAAAATCAAAATTAAAAAGGCGTACAACATGTCGTATGCGTAATTTGATTAAATAGAACACTTGACATGATGTGATGATTATTATGGAATGCTCTGCTGATCTTCCAGTGGCAAATTTTGTATTTGCTTCACTTCGCTGCGATTCCTTGGTTCGGCTGGCTTGGCAACTTTTGCAGATCGTATGACGGAGATAAGGCCGATGATATATGCGAATGTCAGAGCCAATGAAAGATACTTTTGGGCTTTTCGGTTATTCGTATGTTCAAAAGTATTTACTATGAAATGCAAAAACAACAACAACAACAACAACAACTGACAGACATCGACATAAATACAAACGAACAACTGCAAGCGAAAAAAAGCAAAAACAAAAACAAAAATAATAAAAAAATTGGTCAAGAAAAATTATGCGAGGACGGACAGGCGGACGGACGGACGGACGGAGAGAGAGACAGGAAAAAAGGCAACATAAAATGTATTAATTCACAATAATAAATTTTTGTGTCTTTCGTTTTCGATTGGTATCGAACGATAATTATGGGTTGTGTGCCGCGAATAGCGTACATCGAAAAATGCCGCTGCAATGGCAGGAGGCAGCATGTATCTAGATACATGCACACGCGCCCAAGCAAATGTGTAATTCTCCGTCTGTCCGTCCCTCCGTCTCTCTCAGTCTCAGTCTCAGTGTGTTTGTGTGTGTGTGTGTGTGTGTGTGTGTCAGATTGGCGGCGGGCATAATAATTAATTGTGTGGCCATTTGTGAACTGAAAGGAAACTTTTTATTCATTTCGTATTTTTGTTGTTGTTGTTTTTTTTTTGTTTTTGTTTTCGTTTTGAATTTTTACATTTTTCTTTTGCTTTTTCACTCTTTTTTTTCGATTCCGCTCACCAGCCGTCGAAACATTTTACAAAAATCAAAAAAAAAAAAAAAATAATAAATAATAAAGCAAAAAAAAAAAAGAACACAAGATCCAACAACAACAAATGTAGCTCATTTTTCAAGTAATAAGAAACCAGAGAAAAGCTGCAACCGAAACACCAACAACAACAACAATAACAACAACCAAATTACCGCCACTGAAATTCTCTGGAAATAATTTCGTGAAGCTTCAAATGGCAAATCAGCATTTCTGTCCAAAGGAATGTTTCCACAAAAGGGTTGGCGGGGGGTGGAAAGCGGGCAGCGAGCAGCGGGCAGCGGGCCGAGGGTGTGCCTCAAACAACTCTAGAACGTTCGATCGATGCAATACGGAAAATATTTGCAATACAAAACTGCAATAAAATAATAAACCAACAACAACAACTTAAAGCAAATTGTTGGAAAAAAAAGCAACAAAAACCAAAAAAAATGCTAAGCTCGCGCAATAAATACTTTATTCAATTAATTAATGTCAGCGACGCCAATCGGAAATTATTTGTTATTATGCAATTAAAAATGGTGTTGAACAAAAATAGTCACGCCGGCTTGTATCTCAGCCTCTGTGTGTGTGTGTGTGTGTGTGTGTATACATGATGAAGTGAAATTTATTATAGTCTGTACACTTTGGAACCCTTGCTGCATTACCATATAAACATTGATATAGCTACAGTAAAGCTTCCAAGAATCCAAAAATTTATAAACCGGCCAGTATCCGAATAATCCAAACGTTCGGATTACGCGATTTTACTTTTATGCCTATAGATACATATTACAGTATTATAAAATCGCATTCGTTCACAAGTCACATTCAAGAAAATCTTACCAGAGATCTTGAAATCAAAATTATTTTTTTCATGCTCAAATTATTTGACTTTTTATCGGATGAACTTAAAAGACAGCCCGAATTATTGGAACGTCGGGACAATCGAGTGTCTGGACTATAGATGTTCTGCTGTATTAATACTAAATCATTAAGCCATGTCTTTTGAAGCTCTATCCAAAATAACGTGTTATCTAGCAGATCAATCTTTTTTTACCACAGTTCTCCATTTGTGTGTTTGAGGGACAAACAAATGAAGAGACTGTTCGGTCAAAAGTAATAGAAATATTCATTTTGATGACGGATGCCTGAATGTCCTCTCTGGGATTATATGAGACAAAAATAACGTAGTTGGCTTATATGTATGTCATTGAATTCAAATTAAATGAGTTCTAGTTTAAAAACTGGGCGTGGCAATCGCCCAAAACAATTACAGAGAGTCAAAAGTGTAGGGTATTTTTAAGTCAAGTAACAAGTAACAAGCAACAACAACAAAAATTGCCACTCTCGCTCACCGTCTGTCTGTGAGTTGCGCTTGCCTCCTACCCACTTTGCGTGTGGCACTGCAGTGGCACTGAGGCATTTACTTTAATTATGATAATTTTGTTAAAACCCTTTCAGCTGCAATCGATCAATTATGTCCATACACACACACACACACATGCACTTACATGTATGAGAGCGCAACGTGCAACGTACAACTTGATTGAAACAATTTGCAAATTCGACATTTCGTCAACATGTTGCTTAACATCTCATCAAAGCAATATATAAATAACAAATAACAATAATCAAGCGCAACAACAACAACGACAACAGCAACAACAGCAACAGCAGGCGAAGGCAAAGCCAAGAACAACAACAACAAAGTAGCAAGTGTCAAGCGTGGAGATGCAAGAAGCACGAGATACTTCTGCTTGCAGTGTCTGTGTGTGTGTGTGTGTGTGTGTGTATTATTGGGCATTAAGCTCGTCATTACGGCAAAGTGTTCACTTATCGTCTTTTGGAATCGTTTGTTTGTTTGTTTGTCGTGATCTTCGTTTGATTTATTTTAAGCGATCAATGATCATTTGCACTTAAAGATATCTCCAGATATACATACATATATGATTACTAATTGATTCACAAAGCCTATACTGAGTGAGCTATGTTGAATGAATCCAATGAAATGTTATTAAATTTAGTTTGATGTGATTTAAAAAGACAAACTAAGCAATATGGGCTATGTTACATGAAGCCCTTTGCTACATAGATCAGTTCAACTTTCAATTTCTTAGCTAAGTGCTTAATTGTGATATTTGTCATCTGGTCGTAAACAACATAGGAGTATTCAATACTGTACTTAAATAAAAACTTGTCAAACACACTCGCCTCATATAATATATCCTGTATATCCTTAAAGGTCTTTCCCAACAATTATGACAGGCAAAGCTCCTCTTACCCCTCTCCCCCTCTCTCTCTCTCTCGCTCACTCAATCACACATTTCCTATATCAATTGGCTTAAATTAAAGCAGCAATCATTAAACGAAATAATCAAATGCCAATCAAGTCAAGACGTGAACAACAAAATCATCAGCGGAGTGGCGGAGCGGAGGACTCGAGCCAAGTGAGGGAGCGTGAAGCTGAAAGCCAAAAGCCGGCAGCCGGCAGCCGACAGTCGAAAACGGCCAAAACCAATCGATGAGGTGAAAATGTTGTTTGACATAAACATGCGTTGCACTTCGGACTTAATTTGTTTAATAATTATTATTATTAACTGGGCTGGGCAGTACAACCCTGCCAGTCGCTGTCGCTGTCGCAGTCGACGGTGGCGTCGCTGCTGCGGTTGCGCATGCGCACAGAAGCTGAGCTGAGGAGAGCTGAGCTGAGCTGAGCAGCGGCAAGTGACGAACGGCAAATTCAGCAAATGGCTTGCATGTACATGTGTCTGTGTGTTGGTGTGTTAGTGCGGTCGGTTCGATGCGGCGCTGTGATCTGATCCGATCCGATCCGATCCGATCCGATGCGATCTGTGACGTTGACGATGACAGCAATGTGAAGTGTTAAGTTGAGTTGTGAGTTGCATTGAGTTGTGCGCTCTGACGTGACGTGTTGATGTGAATGATGAGCATGCATGCATGTGTGTGTGTGTGTGTGTGTGTGTGAGTCGCAGCGCAGCGCAGCTAAAGGCGCCGAACAATTTGTAGCTTCGCAGTAAATTGATTGATTTTTTTCTGCATGTTTAATGATCTGCTTGTTTTGTTGTTATTGTTATTGTATTGTTGCTTTTGGCTTAAAGCTTTGTCGCTTCAACGCCACGATCAGTTTGCTTTGCCTTCTGCCTTCAGTCGACTGCCAACTGAGCTGGACACATTTCGGCTTCTGTTCTGTGCGCTTCTTGACGACGTTGGAACGCCAAGAAATGGAACGGTTTCACCCAGCGAACGCTCAGCTGCCTCACTGCTTTGACTTTGCGTTTTTTTGAATAGGACTTTCAACTGCGACGACGACAACGACGACGACGCTGACGACGACGACCCACTTCAAAGTGATTTACGATGCTGTGACACGCCCTCGCCTAGTAATTTAGAAGCCAGACGCGCTCAGCACAACGCTCCGAACATGCCAAGCAAGCGAATGAACGACTGCCTTACCGGATGGACGGATGGCTGGCTGGCTGGCTGGCTGGCTGGATGGTTGGTTGGGTGGGTGGCGCTGTTCTTTGCGGCTAGAGTGTGTGGTGGGGCGGGCAGAGGGGGGAGTCACTCGCTAATGTTGTTTCGACACACACACACACACACACACACACACACACACGCACATGGTTAGAAGCTTGTATCTCCACTATTTCACTATACTCGTACAACATTTGAGCGCTCCTGCTGGCCGTCCCGCTCCACCAACCCCTCCGCCAACAACACCGTCGACTCTTCACTCGCTTACATTAAATTTTATTCCAACAACAATAACACTAACAACAACAACAACAAGTCTGAGCAAATGTACTAAAAACACATTCACATTCATGAGGTTTGAGGGTGCCAATGTCGATTGTTGTGTTCCTCCGCCTGCCTCTGCCTCTGTCACTGCCTCTGTCACTGCCGCTGTCACTGCCTCTGCCTGCGTCTTCTTCAAGCACTTGGACAAAAGTAGCAGCACAGAAGGCTTTCGACTCCCCTTTGAGGCCAACGGCATTATGCCATTGCCATCGTTGTTTGTCTATTGTGTTGTTGTTGTTGTTGTTGTGTTGTTGTGTATCGCTTTGCGCTTTGGCATTTGTGTGCCTTTTACAACATCTGAATTGTATTTTGATATACGTAAAATAGCCTTAAGTCGGCCCTATTCGTCGCACTCGTTCACAACCTCATCATCATCATCATCATCATTGTCATCATCGTCATTGCGGCCGTTCTAGTTGTTCTAGTTGTGGTTTTTATTGTTTGACTGCGGTTGTCTTGTTTACTTCACCCTCGCCATCGCTTCTGTCTCACTCCCTGCCTTCACCATCGCCTTCGACTTTCCTTTCGCTTTACTCATTTGCCACAACACAATATCAACGCACTTACTTACTTTCCCTTTTTTTCTGATTTCTTATTTGCCTGTTTTTGTTTTTGTTGTTGTTGTTGTTTTGTACGCAAGCATTTTCCTTGTTCGCAGCAAAAGGCATAACAAACAATACGTTCGCAATAAAATGTTTTACTGTCATTTCCACTACTTCATTCAACTGCTTTCACTATGCCGAGTCCAAGTCGAAGTGGAAGTGGAAGTCAAAGTTTGCCCTCAGTTTTTGCGCTCGCTTTGATTGCGTCCGCAAAGTACTCCTAATGGAGTAATTTACCTAAAAGGTCTTCATTTCACTTTGCTCTACAACATTCCTCACTCTCTCTCTCTCCCTCTCTCTCACTCGCCTTGTGGCTTTAATCGTTAGCTCATTGGTATGCTCATTAGTCAAATAGACATTAAAGCTTTCTTGGCGGCTATTTTGACATTTTAATGTATCTATGAGTTTAAAAGCGCGTATCTTTAATCACTTATGTATCTTTGTGTGTGTGTGTGTGTGTTTGATACTTGTGAAGGGAAACAAATGTGTTAAACGCTTATCGATACAACAATACTGAGCTGATCTCATATGCCATTGATGTGCCGTGCCATGCCGTCGCCCAATCACGCTGTTTCATCACGGAGCTGTGTAGAAAGTCAAATATTAAGACAGACAGAGAGACTGAGAAAACCTTATTGATTATACATTTTGATCAAGGATCAAGGCTGTTAAACACAATTGGGAAAAAGTCCTCCATATTGTTAGTACAATAGTTAATTCTATGCAGCAAACTTCTTCAACAGTCTTCGATTTAATCATCGCCGATTGCAACAGTTTGCAAAAGTTCTCAGGGTATTCGAATGGAATCGAATCGAGTTGAGTTGAACGTGTTTGAAGTCTCGTTAAACCGGAACTTTGCATAAGCACAAATTTATTAACTGAAAGGTGATTAAGAATACATCATAAATCAACAAATAAAAACTTCAACCAATGACATTTAATGTTTGCCGTGTGGCTAATAAACTTTGGTGTTGAAAAGTGTAATTAAGTCGGCGCTTTTTAATTAAGATATCATATCGGGCTGTCTGACATGACAGTCCGTCGCTCAGTCAGTCAGTTCATCACGCAGTAATTTAAACGATGACGACGACTAAGTTTAACACTGAAATTAGAACAGCAGCAACAACAAGAACAACAATACACAAAACAAAACAAAACAAAACAAATAATAATAAGAATCGCAATAACAATGATGAGCATTTAACAAAAGCAATCAAGTAAATGAAGCCATTTAAATACTTTCGAAACGAATTGCGACTTTGTCTTTACTAATTGCGAACAACTCTGGCCAAAGCGCCCCTGTGCCTATGCCAGCCCCACCCCCTGCCACAGCGCCAGCCCCATTCCCACTGCAACCCACCGAGAGTTGCCAACAAGAAGGTTGACACCCACTGCCGTATGAAACAACACCTTAATCATTGCGGGCTGCGGCGGACTGAACGGAATGGAACCGAACCGAGCCCAGCCGAGCCGAGTCGAACCAAAGTGAACTGAACAGAAAGCGAAGTGAAGTGAATGCCGTTATTTCAAATTTCAAATTCAATTAAAAATAATTTTTAATGACAAACATATTTTAATAGCTTGTCAAGAATCGTTCAACTGAAGTGTATTGCACTCTAGTATTGTGTAATTTTAATAAATTGTTGTTGGCAGCGAAGGTGGTTGGGTGAGACAGTGGTTGTTGTTGTTGTTGTTGTTGTTGGTTGTGTTGGATTGATTTGCAATTGCGAGTCATATTTAAAACTGATGCCTTGTGGGTGTTGAGGGCGGCGTGGGGCGTGGCAGTGCCATAGGCGTTGCACAAGTGCAGCACTTGACGTGCCAACAACAAAAGCAACAACATCTGTGATGACAAATTACAACTTTTGCTTAATTGAATGTTAAAATGGCGGACAATAAGTGTCATTATATCGTTAAGAGCGCAAAGTGAGCAAAAAAAAAAAACAAAAAAGTTTGAGCAGGAAATATTGAAAGAAAGACAAAATGGCGCATTGAAGTTACAAAGAGAAATTACAAAGGCAAAACTATGATTTCTCAGGTTGTCCAAGGGCGACGTCATTCAAATTCTGCCGAGACAATAACCCTGTGGTTGGGATCGAATTGTGGAATGGTGGTGGCTGCTCCTGCACAAAGCTCCGACCTGAGCCCAATTGAATTCAGTAGAAATGGCCGGAGAACACAGATAACATCGAAAATTTAATAGTTTCGAGTGGTCCAATTGAAATGTTAGTTGATTTAATTGTTTTATTTAACTATTCACTTGAAAACGCTTACATGAATCATAACAAGTTAAAAACTGTCTCGTCTATAAACGAATTCTATAGTTTGAAGTCTATTTTAACATTTACTCGAACTTATCCGCAAAAGAAAATCGCTGTTCAGCTTAGACAGGCATGAGAACGTTGGGATCCTTCACTTTATAGCGCCATTTTTGGCATTTTAGGAGAAAATAAACGAAAAATGTTCTGCAATGTTGTTCCGGATTGGCTCAAATCAGTTTTTGGCGCAATGCGTGCCAAACATTAATGAAATAACCAACAAGAACAACTCACCGAGAAGCCACTTAAGCAGTCGATAGAAAAAAAAACAACAATAACGATATAAAAACGATGTGTGAGTATTGCAGAAAGGGCAACGAAGGAGGGAGGGAAGGTAGGTAGGAAGGCAGGAGGCGTGCAACCACCCTTTGAGGCAAATTGAGTCTAACAGACACACATACACACATGTATGTATGTATGTATGAGTGTGGACAGTCGAGAGGCGCTTCTGCATCACGAGCGAGTACAGTCAAGCATTTCTATTATCATTATGATCTTCATTAAGTCATCATCGTCAGCGTCATCGCCTGTGAGCGTCATCATGAATCATGCCACAAAATGGACAAGCACACTAGGCCCTCGGCAGGGGCAGGGGCAGGCGGGGGCCATGGAGCTCATATTTTGAGGCGACTTCGGCTTCGCTCTTGACTCAGCGCTGTTTGTGCCACATGACAACATTTAGCAATGCCTCAGCTCGTGTACACATGGAAGAGTCAATTACTCCGTCAGTGCACAAGACCGACCGACGGACAGACAGACGGATGGATGGAAAGTCTTAAAGTCTGACACTTGCTCGCTGCTCGAAATGCCCGCCCAAATTTCAGCTTAGGGCAGGCAGCACAAGCAAGACAACCAAGCCGGATGATTTACTCTTTACTGAAGCTGTTCAGGTGCATGTATCTAGATACATGCATATGCCTTGGAGTACTGTGCCACTTGCAACATGACTTAATCCGGATTGCTGCCGGTTCGTTGACGTGACCAGCGTCGTGTAGTCTGGCATCACTTTCAAGGGACATATGTAAAACGTCCTCTGCCATCGAAACTGAAATCGAACTAATGACACATCGAACTTTGCCAATAGAGACGAGCATAGAGCAATCCGACCATGCCTCATGAATGTCTCAGAGATGATTTAAGTAATTAAACATATTTTTATATATATGTAAATGCAAATATTATGCCGATTATTTTGAAGCTGATTTTGCTTGATTAATCATATGCAAAATAGAAAAATAAAAAAAAAATACAATTGTCATTGTTTCCTTTAAAGAGAAACGCAAAAAAAAAGACACATTGAGTATGACAAAGGATAATTTGTAGCTTAGAAGGAAAAAAGGAAAAGGAGCTACAAATAAATGCCGCTGCATAGAAGAGGAAGAGGCATAAGAAGAGCACGCGACGAAACTGAAACATCATCAGTCCGTCTGTCCGTCTGTCGGGAGTGAGCGCCGCACGACGCACAAGCGAGAGAGCTCAAAGCACACACACGTGCACACACACATGCATACACAGACGCACAGCGAGTGGCCTGACACGCGCCAGAATGCAACGGCGATAGACGACTGCGCAGCGAACACATGTCGACTCGCTTGCACAGCGGCCATCGCGATAATTATAGGTTAGGGCACTTCGGGCATAAGACAATGCTCTGATTGGTCGAAAGTCGCACGCAGCGGGGCGTCGACAACGTGCTTGTGTTTCTTGTGTTGTTGGCCGCGCAGCAGCAGGCGCAAGGAGCGTAAAACACACACACACACACACACTGAGAGCCGTGCCGAGAGCAGAGCACCTTAAACTTGTTTTGAGCATACGAATTTTTATGAATGAAGTAAGCTGAGCTGTGTGGTACGGTGCGGGGCAGGCGGTCGGTCAGCTGCTGTTGCTGCCGCCATCGCCTCATCATGATCGTGCGAGCGCCTCATATTTCCTTCGCTTCTATGCGTGTGCGCCTCTCACGCTCAGCGCTCTTCTACGTGTATGTGTATGTGTGTGTGTGTGTGTGTGCGTGCTTCGTTTTAGTTATTTTGTGGTGGTTGCCCGCGCACTCGTTGCATCTCTTTCGCGCACATGCGTTCATACGCTTCTTGCATCCAATAGCGCAGCAGTTGTTCGCTTATTCGCTCCACCACCATTACACAACGAACGCCAACGTGCGTGTGTGTGTGTGTGTCTCGTTTGATGAATGGCTGTCTTTGTTGTGCTGCTGCCGTTTGTTGTTGCTGCTGTTGTCTCTGCTGTGCTGCCCCTGCTAGTTCTGCCGCTACGTCAGCCCAAGCACCCAACCACCACCGCCGCCGCCTTTAGTATTGTTACGTTGCGTTGTTAGTACAACATCAATGCCGCGCGTATTAACAAACAGAGCCAAGCCGAGCCGAGCCAAAGTAAACCTGCTTCCTCTTCTACGTTGAATTCGTCAGTTCAGCTGACGTTATTGCGAATTTCTTATTGTTGTTGCTGGCCGTGCACAAACGAACAGCAACGAACATCAACGAATCCAATACGAACGCACAACCGGTCACCGTCGCCGCCACCGACGCCACCATCAACAACAACAGCAGCACGTTGCGCTCTCTTCGCTGCTCTCTCCGCGCTGCTCTCACCAGACTGCTCTGTTGCTACACAGCCGTTGAGTAACGTTACGTCGTTTGCATTGCGTTGCCGTCGCTGCTGACGCTGACGTTGGCGTTGGCATTGTGTGTGTGTTGTTTATGGCAAAGCTTTTTGTTTGAGTTGGCATCGCGTGAAACAGTTGCAAGCCTTTGAACGATCAGCGACGACGACGAAAACTTTTGCGCGGATGTTTTATTTGTTCTGTTTGCGACAACAACAACAACGACGACGACGACGACAACAACATTACAAAAACACGTACTCAAGTGAAGTTCAGCTCAGCTCAGCTCGATAGAATTTCGCATCAATCGATTCGATTCGATACGTTTCGATAGAGTTCCAAGCGCTGCGACAGGCAACGCGGCAATTGGAAAAAAGTTGCCGTACGCGCAGCTGCCGCTTCTTCTTCTTCTACTGGTGCTTCTGCAACAACGCACGGCCGCTTCAGCAACAGTTTGAATCTGTTGCCACAAAACTCGCAAAACTCGCATTTCGGCCTTTCGATTCAATTCAATTCGATTCGTTCTGTTTGATTTTTTTTTCGCGCATTTTCAAAGGAATCGTTCGAATTTTTTTTGTTTTTTGCACAAAAAAAAAATATAAAAAAAGTGTAACTCTGTGCGTGTGTGTGTGTGTGTGCGTGTAAGGCAGCAAAAAGTGCATAACGATTGACAGCAAATCCGCAAAACGGCAAATGGTCGAACAGTAGCGGCGGTGCAGCAAAGACAAACGGGCGCGTCTTGCCACAAACACGCACGAGGCCAACAAGCACGAGCACGAGCAACAAACAACCAATAATAATAATAAACAAACAAATTAATAAAATTAAATAAAATCAAAAGCAGACAAAGAAAAGAACAACTCAAACGAAAACAAAAACAAATCCAAATCAAAGCCGTCGGCAAGAACAGAACAGAACAGAACAGAAGAGCTCAGTTCAGAGCCGAAGCGATCAGCAGATCAGCAGCGCGCAATCGCCTCACGCTGTGCGCGCCCAGTGAGCAGATTTGAGTCGAGCGGAGCGGAGCGGAGCGCATTGGAAGCTGTCAGCACTCAGCGAGCGCCGGACGGAAAGCCAGCAAAGACGTGAGGGATTACGCACGCCGTACAGGTGGACAAGCGAGCGGTCAGACGGACCGACAGACAGACAGACAGGCCTTTGTCGGCCTTTGAGCAACGAAGCAACGAAGCAACGTCCTTGCGCGTGGGGCGGCGAGCGTCTTAGCGTCTCACATAAAAGGATTTTCAATTCGAGCATTTACGCAATTGTGCAACAACAAAAACAACAACAACAACAAAGACAAAGACAACAAACACTAAACAAAGAAAAAACGCTGCTTTCTTTTATTTAATATTTTTTTTTCCTTTTTTTTTGTAACAAAAGTGAGAAAATTTCTGTTTGAAAGCAAATAATAAATAACAAAAGCAAAAGCAAAGCGCAACGTGCATCCTGCTGTGCTCTGATCGCCTGATCTCCGTGTCAGAACAACAAAAAGCAAAAACAAAACAAAACAAAAACAACTACAAGTAATGCAAGTGACATAGAAGCAAACAATTCTCACAGAAAGAATCTTCTTCGATTTCATCTTCTGTCATTTGCAAATAATAAATAAAAAACCAAAAAAAAAAACAAAAAAAAACAAAAAAAAACAAACAAAATTTGTGCAAAAACAATCGTTAATAGGAAACGCTGAAAGCTTCTTTCTTTCTTCGATTTTTTTTTTTGATTCTCAACTGTGAACAAAGTGAAATCATACGTCTCAAAATAACAAACCCAAATCCAAATCCGAGCACAAACACCGCTAAAATGCTAACCGACATGACACCGACGGCCGGGCAACTCTACGGCTGCTCACAGATACCCGCAATGGGCATGAACATCACGAACATTGCGACGCATCTACAGAAGCCGCAAGTCAATCCGGTAAGTTCGCCTAAGCTTAGCCTAAGTCAATCAAACCTCAGCTTCAAATGAGCGACGGACAACAACAACAGCAACAACAGAGCAGTGATGAAAGTGGCTAGAGATGAAAATGATTGCCAGAGCAAACAAAAGCAACATGATGTCCTCAAAAACAGTTGTTGTTGTTGTGTGTTGAGATGAAGCGCCAACGAACAATGCTCTCTATGAGCGTTTAATCGATCGATCGATCGACGAGGCAAAGGAACAAAGTATCTAACACAAAGTACAATGTAGTGTGTGAAGTATCTGAACGAATGCGTTGCCAAATCGATTTGTCACGGCTTGTTCAGCTTACTCACAAACTTGTGCTCTGGCATTGTTGTTGTTGTTGCTGTTGCTGTTGTTGTTGCTCACTGCTAACACAAAATGCCGAAACGAATTTCAGCTTAGTTCGCAGCCTCTCTGCCTGTGTGTGTCTGTGCGCTTCGAGCGATAAAAAAAACATAATTTTGTTGCACATTAAAACGTTTGCTCATTGTTAGTTTTGAGGGCAAAACGTTAAAATCCCCAAAATATGCAATGAAATCAATTAGAACAGCTTAGTTCCGCAGCGCAGCGCAGCGAACCCACAGATCATTTTATAGATTTTCGGTTATTATTTGCTCTCTCTCTGTCTGTCTTTTGTTTTTCGGCACATTTTGGCTCAGCACATCATAAATTTCCAGAGCAATGAAACAAAATGAAATGAAAAACAAAAAAATGCCAAAAACAAATCATGCAAACGCATCGAATCATATCAGATCTGATCGGATCACAACGGATCGGCACAGTTCAGTTCGGTTTGGATCGAATTTCATTTGTATCTTGCAATCTTTAGCGCAAATCTTTGACTTGTTGGCTTTAATGATAATGATAATGCGTACGTTAGACGTGTTGACGTTTGTCGACTTTTTGTGGTTTTCCGTGATGAGTTTATTGGCCAATTGACTTGGCTGAAAGATAAGTGCGTAATCTGATCTTGAATGCATGAAGTTTTTGCCTTTGTGTTTGCTTATCGAATAAAGCCGTTAGCGCAACATTGTTTCATGCAAAAACAGTGCTTTTTCATAACAACAACAGCAGCAACACGCAGCATAGATAGATGGATAGATAGTTATGTAGTTAGTTAGTTAGTTAGTTGGTTAGTTAGCAAAGCAAGCGAGCTGAGCTGAGCTGAGCGTAGAAGCCAAAGCGTTTATTATAATTAATACAACATCAATCATTTAGCAAACGCGCTGTCGGCCAAGTTCAAAAGCGCCTGGACAACGGACGGACGGACAGACAGACAGATAGACGGACGGCTGGACAGCCATGAGCAAGTTGGTGTTAGAGTTACTTAGTCAAGTTCAATTTCTAAGCGCGCGCCTGCTTAAAAATGTTACACATGCGCATTCGATTTAATTAAAAGCGTTTAAGAGATCTCTCTGTGTGTGTGTGTGTGTGTGTGTGTGTGTGTGGCGAGGTGCAGAGGAGCGTGTTGAGCAGGCTGAGCGACTGAGCGGCTCTGATCAAGTAACGAGTTAGCGTTGCCGCTGGCAGCCATGAGCGTTGTAAAGTCAAGCTCAACAAACATGGCAACATGAGACAATAAACCAAGAGCCAACACGGTAGATACAACAACAACAAAAACAACAACAAAACGAGCGTGGCGCAGAAGAAGATGATAAATTACCGAGACAAACTGAAATTAACATTTTCTGTCAGAGTTTTTTCTTTCTTGCTTGCCTCTGCGCTTTGAATAAATCTCGGCAGCTGCCGTCGATGGCAGGACAGACAGAGAGACGGACAGACAGATGGACAGACAGACGGAGGAAGATTTGTATAGGGCAGGCTGAAAGTTGTCTTTGCTTTGCTATGGAAACGAGTTAAAACACGTGAAGAGAAAATTACGACAAGCCGCGTTAACTTCAAGTTGGCAATAACCACTCAGAGCGGCAGTAACACAAACAAAAACAACAACAAACAAACAAAAAACAAAAAAAGACGAAGCAAAAGAAATTATTGAAATATCGTCAGAAATGAATCTTAAAGTTACCATATTTAAATTATTAAAAATCATGCTCAAGACTTTTTCCCATGAGCAACACACACACGCACACACACACACACACACAGATAGATAGATGACTCTGCCACCGACGAGCCGCCGTTGCCGCCGTTCATTTGTCGGCATAATCAGCATAACAAAAGGAATTAAGCAATAAGATATTAATGAAAATATGAGAAGAACAAAAGCGAAAAGACCGCAACTGTTGAGCTGAAAAATGAAGGCGCTGAGCAGCGGCAGCGGCGTCGGCGTCAAAAGTCTTAAATTGAAAAGTGCTGAATGAGAATGAGCGAAGAATGATCGAAAATGCTAAAGAACGTCAAAAAGAAATCCACAAGTCATTGACTAATTTTGTGATTAACACAGCGAACAACAAAAACAACAACAAAAAGTAAGAAGAGGAAAATGCGTCGTTCCAGCTTAGAGCGACCCCTCCCGCTCAGCCAAGCGCCTTAGAAGCCACGAAGCGTGAACAGAAGCACGGAGATCAGAGCTGAGCTCAAGCTGAGCGCCGCTGTCTCTGTCTCTCTGCCACTGCGCACGCGTAGCTCAGCGACGGCGCTAACAGCGATGGTGGCCGCTGTGCGTTGCATTGCTGGGTGAGCGTGGCGGGGCGCGGGGGAGGGGGAGGGGCGTTGCATACAAAATTCTCACTGTCAAAATGTTCTTTCATTAATAACTCATAAAAATACGCATTTCGATTATTCTATTTGCCTAATGTGGTTTGCTTTAATCAACTTTCCTTTGAGGCCAAAATCGGCCTCATGTTGTTGTTGTGTTTTTTACCTCGACCGGCAGTCAGAGTCAGAGTCAAAGTCGGCACGATTTGACTTGCGTCATTTGGAAAATTAGTCTGCATGATGATGCTGATTGTCGCCGTTGCCGGTCGCTCTTGCCGTGGCACAAAGACCGCTGAGTCATGGCCGTCTCGGTCGCCTCGGTTGGTCGCTCCGTACGTGCGTATAAGCGCGGCAGCTTTGTCAGCGGCGGCGGCGGCATTGCCAAAGGTGCCAGTTCCCGCCATCCGTCGGTCGGCCGGTCGGTCGATCAGTCAGTCAGTCAGTTCGCAATGGCTTAATTGAAAAGGACTTTTCTCTGTCCATCTGTCCCTCCGTTCAAAAGCCATTACGCTGTGGTTTCTCTTGCGAGCCGCTGTTCGCATTTGCCGCCAAGCTGCGCTGAGCCGAGCCGAGCCGAGCTGAGCTGACTTGCACTTCTTTGCCTTCGCTTGCAACATGACTGAGTCGCGTGTTTCTGCCTCCGTGCCACCATTCTGTCCCTCCGTCCGTCCGTCCGACTGGCAATTGCGTCGGCTGCGAACTTGTTCGGTCGCCCACGCCTTCAATATTTCCATCATTAAATGTGTCAATTTCATAAATATTTATTGTAATTCAATAATAATCGCGCAAAGCGTTCTGCATTTATATGCAAATGTCTGTCGACCCTGACGACATCAATGTGCGCTACGCATGCCATTCGCTGCGAGCATTTTGCGTCGCCAACAAGCTTTGTAGCTACATTTCTATCTTATTGTATTGTATTGTATAACAAAATGCTAATAAATTGATTATAGAAAAAAAAAACAACAGCATACACTCAGAAAAAAAACAAGTGTAGTGTTGGGACACTCACCGTCGCACTGTCTTTGCACGGTTGTGGGAGATGTCCGCTTGTGGAGGAGCACAATTTATCTTACTGAAACACATTAACAATTTGAATTCTTTCTCCAATGAAGATTACTTCTTATTTGTTTCGAGTTTATAAGAACATAATTCTCGTGCAATTTATTTGAAAAACTGAATGAAAATTCTGCCCTCGATTTGACAGATCCGACATTCATGTGAATTCCCCACCAATTTCGCTTTTAGCAACAAAAAATGGAAATTTTAAAAACTTTTCTGAGATTTTCTTGGAATCATGTCCGTTTCTGAGAGATTTTGTGTTCAAAATGATTGTTGGGTGATATTTCTATGAAAGATTTAATGAAATTGCTGTGTCCACGGCTATTGGAGCTGTCCGGCTGTAAGAAATGTCCGTAAAAAGGAATTCCACTGTGCCAATTTCTGAGTACAATAAAGAATATGTATTATATATGCATACATTGTATTTATTTATAGTAAGCTCATAACATTAATGATGAAAAATATCAATTTGATTAAATTTGCATTCTGAATATTAATTTTTTAAACGAAGCTATAAAATTGTTCCTGAAAAAGCATTAAAGTTCTAGAACGACAGTATCAGTTTGATATTCGATGATTATTTTTTTTTGTTTGAGTGTATGAAATATTAACGAGATTGCTCGACATTTCATAAATTTAACTTATTTGTTTATATTTTGTTTTGCATTTTTGTTTCTATATTCTTTTTGTTGTTGTTGTTGTTTTTTCATTATGCCATTACTCGTTACAAAATGAATGCAAACGACTACGACTACGATAGTTTAGTTAGACGCTGGCAGGAGGGGTAGGAGGGGCAGGAAGGGCAATCAAAAGGAAATGAAAAACGAGTAAACGAACGAACTTTTAAATTGACGCATGTCGTCAGTTGTCACCTTGTCGTATTTTATGTCAAACAAAATTAGTACGAAACAATAATCACACAGACACAGCAGGCAACAACAACAGTAACAGCAACAACAACAACTTGGCCTAAGTACTGCGTTAATGATGTTCATGTATTTTGTTGCTGTTGTTGCTGTTGTTGTAGCTTGATTTGAAAATAAAAAGCAATTTCTTAGTTGCCTTGTTGTCGCCCTGTTCTTTTCACTTTATTTGCCATGTAATTTCTTTCACTTTTGGTTCCTCATTTTCATTTTGTTTAATTTATTTTTTGTCGTTTGTTGTTGTTATTTCATTGCGTTCGCTCTTGTTTGCGCGTGAGTGAGCTCATAATGTAGAACACAAGCGAAAGAACGAACGAGCGAACGAACTGAGCATAATTACGCTCATTAGACGTGAATTAAATGCGCTTCGCTCACTTTGAAATATGATACAAGTGCGAGCGACGAAATTTCACACCATGCGCGAAACCCAACACAGCACATCACAGCACAGAGCAGCACAGCGCAGCAATGGTGAGTAGAGCAGCGGAGAGGAGAGGACACTTCACCACAACGCGTCGCCAACTCAACGTGTCGTCAGCTCACCTCATCTCAATGTGCATACGTGTGTGTGTGTGTGTCGTACTGCTCAACTCCCCCAACACAACTCAACATTGGCTTTGACTTTGCGCCTTCTGTCATGGTGTGTTGTGCTACCTCCCCGCCACCCTCTGGCACATTTCGTTCGTTAATTAATTTTGTACTTATTCGTCCCCCCAAAGTATCGAAGTGTTCATTCAATTATTTATACAATAAAAAATAATTGTATTGAATATATTTTTTTAACATTTTAATAATTATTTTGTTGACACGATCAGAGCACTTCATGAGTAGAAAAGTTCATGAGTTAATCAATTTTTTTTTTTTCTGTTTCGCCATAACGCGCCAATGCAATCAAAGTGCAACGATTGAATGCTCGTTCAATCAATCAATCGTTCAATCGATCAATTCATCGAACGAACGAACGAACCAACGAACGAATGAACGAAGGAAGGAAGGAAGGAAGGAACGATGTTGTGGTTGTTGTTGTTGTATTGAGCGTACGATCGATTGATCGTGTTGTAAATTTGCGTCTTTCATTGCATTGATTAAGTGAGGTTAGGTGAGGGGCTGAGCTGAGCTGCGGCCCAGCAACTCCTTATAAGGCGTGATTCGCTTTAAAAGATATTTACTTATACATATCTTGTGCAAGTTGTTTTTGTTGTTGTTGTGGTTTTTATTATTATTTCGCTCAGCGTTGCAAGAGGAAAAGCTCAGCCTGCGTTGGAGCCTGAGCTGGAGTCGAAGTCTGACCGAGCTCAGCGACTAAATTTGGACTGCGTCAAGCGCACAAAAATGATTTATCGTCGGAATTACAGATAATTGTGATAATCATACCGAAAAGATCGCAACGTGCGCGCATTTTTTTCATATTTTTATATTTTTATTATTTCTGTTTCATTTTTTATCTCATTTTGTATGCCTTTTTTATATGTATACCAAAACGGGTATTATAAGTTTGTCATATTGTTTTCAACGCTCATAGGGAAGCAACTTCTTCTCTATGATATCCGTCCGTCCGTCCGTCTGTCCGTCTGTTAGTTGTAAAGCAACAAACAATCGTAAGTTTTGCACAAATGTGACCGAGATAAGCATAAACATAACTAAAGATACTTTTCAATAACAACAACAACAATAATGCACTGTATGTCAAAAAGTGCAAACTAATCTCAAGTGCGACGAGCGCTGAGCTCAGCTTAGCTCAGATTTATTTTGTTCGTTGATGGGCGAAGTTGCACTAAATCATGCATTATGTCAGCCAGGACCTTCAGCGCACAATAGAGAGCAGTCGGCCACGCAGCATGTATCTCTGCCGGCATGTACATACATATGTATATTGTATCTGCTGATTATTGTAGCTTGCCATTGACAATGTAAGCGTTTGTTTTCGTTACGGCCATTTAGGAACATGATGTGTGATGATTATGTTTTGTACTCACTTCGAGTGCATATGTCTGTGTGTGTGTGTGTGTAAGCATTGCTAAGCGCCTTAGTTTATTTGCTTAACGGATTAGCCTTCTAATGCCGTTGAGTGCTCAAGAGCAGTCAACATTAATAACTGAGCGAGTGTGTGAGTGTGAGCGAGAGAGCGGCAGCAACACATCATCGACCTTAACCTCACTTCGTTGGACACCCTCAGCCTCATTTTGTTGTTACTTTGATGAACGAGGGTCTGACAGTTTCATCATCATCATCTTCTTCTTCTTTTTGTTTGCTTGCTCGCTTGCTTGCTTGTTAACCTCCTCCTTTTTGTCATTGGTTATATAAATACTTTTGTTGTTTTTGTGGCGGTTGTTGTTGTTGTTGTTGTTGTCTCTCAACTCGTTGTGCTTTTTTACGATGTCATATTTTTTGAAGTGTTGAAGTCGCAAAACTTGACAAAAAATAACAACAAAAACAACAGATAAACAAAACGCATAAAACTGTTATTCATTTGCCGTATCGATGGCATGAGGAGCACCGCCGTACTGCGCTGGGATGCGTTAACGGAAATGCTCGCCAGCTCATAAAATTCTAGTTTAATTAACTTTACGCACACAGGTTGTTAAATGTTTACACAAACAAGCGAAGCCAAGCCAACGGACTAAGGCGACTAAGAGCAACAGAGACGGAGCGATGCTTAAGCAAAGAAGAAGACGAGGAGTCTCTCCTCTGACTGAAACGATGAAATGAAATTGAATGACAAGCAGTGAAGTTTTGCTGTGATTTCCATTTACTTAACTTGCATGGATGTTGTTGTAGGCATTGTTGTTGTTGTTGTTGTTACTGATGTGTCATTTCACTCGTCACTTCTGTGTGACAAGTTCAGAAGCCGAAAACGAATCGGAATCGGTATTGGAATCCCAAGCAGTAGCAGATGGAGAAGGGGGAATGAATGGGAATGGGAATGAGCATGTCACATTTAAGTGAAATCGGCAAAAGTTCTTTCTTTGATGCATTTTGTCTTTATTTGCCGTCGTTTTTCTTCTTCTTCTTCTTGGGCTTGTTACTGTTGTTGTTGTTGTTGTTGTGCTTTAGCTTATCGCACTTCACGCCTTGGTGGCAGTGGCAGCACTGATACTTGTGCTTCTTCTTCTTCTTGTTTATTGCAGTTGTAAATATTGTGTTAAACATTAAATGAAGTCGT
The DNA here is from genome assembly GCA_034638295.1 of Phortica okadai. NCBI lineage: Eukaryota > Metazoa > Arthropoda > Insecta > Diptera > Drosophilidae > Phortica > Phortica okadai. The sequence continues at coordinate 53,251,888 of CM067848.1, read as the reverse complement.
TAAAAACATTTAATGATGCACTCGTTAGTCACTCGCGTTGACAAGTGAACCGATGCTCAACGCTTTTGGCTTCAATTGAGGCATGCAACAGCAGCGGCAGAGGCTTTCATTCACTCACTCAGCCACTCAGCCACTTAGTTACTCACTCATTGATGTGACGACGATGACGATGAGGACATGCTCCGACAACTTGCAACTTTTACAGCCCAGAGACAGCTCCGTCCGTCCGTCTGTCCGTCTGTCTGTATGTCCGTGTGTCGGCTGCTGTCAAAAAGAATCGAAAGGATGTTTGAAGGCATGCTAAATTGACAAATGCATGCAAAGCAATCCGCGATTGCAGCGAAGCAACATAAATACGCATTTATTACACTCACACACACACACACACACACACACACGCTCGCAGACACAGACTCATGCATGTGAATTGAGCACGCCGCATAATAGGTTGTGTGTTGTTGCAGATGCGGCAATGAATTTACTGCAGATACATTTTGATTTGCGTGTAAGTTGGCATGCAATTGCACACACACACACACACACACACACACACACACAGGCATCTGCATATACATACATATGTACACCTAGTTAGACAACAAGCAGTCATAGCTTAAATTGTTGCAATGCCGCAATGCGGGCTCTGCTTAATAAGCCAAGTGAATTTTCAATTAAATTTGAAATTATGACTGCAATTAACTTTAAATAACACAAACAGATAATTCTATTAAACAATGCCACCGCAGCAGCGGCCGTGGCAGCGGCAGCGGCAGCATCAACATTGACTGTGCAACATTTTCAACGCAATCAGTTTAATGAAAATGCATTTGAGTCTCTTTTGCGGTTAACACGCAACGTGCAAAGCAAAGCAAAGCAATCCAAAGCAATTCAAAGCCAAGCAAGCTGAGGCGAACATTTAATTGTTGCTAATAATGCTTTTACGCATTATAAATGCGCAACATGCAACGCAGTAATGCGACCGAGCAACAACAGCAGCAGCAGCAACATCTTCAGTAGCAACAACAACAACAATGTTGATCTCATTCACATCGACGACTCAAAGTCAAATGAAACGAACTCAAAGAGCGAACAAACAACAACAACAACAACAAACAAAACAACTCACATGAGGTCAAATATAATTCAAGTGCAATGCAAAGAGCAACAACAACAACAATAGCAACAACAACACACAAATAACATTCAACTTAGCAAGAACAACAAAGCAACTTTAACGGCGGTTATTCTTATCGTTGTTGTTGTTGTCGTGCTGCGGCTGCTGCTTCTTCTTCTTCCTTCTATGGTTGTTGTTGTTGGCTTTGGCTATGGCGTCGTTGCTGATGATGATCCTTTAAGTTAAGAAAAATGAAAAAAAAAAGAAATAAATTTTGCTTTCGCTTTAACAATAAGTTTGTTGTTGTTACTGGTTGTTGTTGTTGTTGTTTGGGCCCGCAAGGCGCCTGCATGAGCAAACTGCGCGACTGGCGACGTTCGCCATGAGGACAATGATGATAATGACGATGAGGCTGCTGATGCTGCTGATGATGATGATGATGATGGCTGAGCAACTTAGCGAGATGAATGCGCGCGATTACCACCGATGATCGTGTACTTAAGCATTTTGTATGCTTTTGCGCGCTCCTCAAGCAATCACACAGTGGAGGAGAGAGCAAGAGGGCTGAGAGAGAGGGCGACAGCGGGGCGAGCGAAGGGGAGGCATGCCAAAAGGCTTTGCTCGATTTGAGTTTCGTGCCGCCTTGGCGTTGGCCTTAGCGCATTTTATGATTCGTTCTGGCAGCATTTATGTTGTTGTTGTTGTCGATCTTACATCATCATCATCATCGTCATCGACAGCATCATGGTTGTCGTCGTCGTCGTTGCCAGATTGTTGCAACACGTTTCAATTACAATGAAGACCAAAAGTGCCAAAAGTTTCTTCTTCTTCTTCTTTTTTTTATTGTTTTTGTTTTGAGCTTTGCCTCTGCAACATGCAGCAAAACATTAAAATGGCGTTGAAGATGAGTCTCGTCGCATTGTTGCACGCTTGATTAAGTGCAGCATTTATCGCAACAACAACAACAATAATAACAACAACAATGGAGCACGCGGCCTTCCCCAGCAAGAAAATTGATTGATTTGCCACGGTTACAAGTCACAAAAGCGACTTCGGCCATGCCATGAGCAATGCACCGTGCAGCGTGCAACGTGCTGCATGCAACGTGCAACATTGCAACATACTAACAACAAGAACAACAACAACAAATGTGCTTGCAAGCTTTCTTCTTCTTGGTTTTTTGCAATGCTTTGGCAAACAAGTTTCAATTTGTTGCAGTCAGACAGAAACAACAACAACAACATTGCCTGTATGATATGTCCAGCCATCATCATCATCATCATCATCATCAGCTGAGCTGAGCTGACGGCACACGTTGCCAAGTTGGCCTTCACGTGCTAACCGCAATGCTGCAATGGCTCCTCAACTGCCCCTTCCCTCCCCTCCCCTCGCCAGCCCCCACCCCATGCAGCCGCTGCAAACGTCTGTCAGTTACGCTCGACTGCAATGACATTTTTCGTTTGCCGTTTTAGTTTTGTCTCCTTTTTTTTTGGTGGGGCGTTCATCAGAGGGCTGCCAACTTGTGCCAAACACTTTGATCTTCTGCAACTGCAATTGAAAATCGCAACTCGGCAAAAGTGGGCGTGTCACAACATAGTCAGGAAAAAGAAATGTTGAAAAAAAAAACTACAAAAAATTTATAATAATAATATTTAAAGAAGAAGAAAAATCTCTTTTGCCATCAAAGTGAAGCGAAGTGAAGTGAAGTAAAAGAAAAGCAAGGAAAAGCAACAAAACGAGGCAATGAATCTGATCGGCGGCCAAAAGAAAACGCCTCATTTTGCATGTTGCTGCCGGAGGGGGGGGGGGGGGGGGGGGGCTGAGAGGGCGGCGGCACAAACATGAAATATGCAAAGTGGCAATAACAGCATCAACAACATAGCGAGGCAGTGGTAGGGGGAAAGAGAGGCAGAGGCAGAGAGCGAAGAAGCGAACAAAAAGTATCTGCAACGTTTGCCTTTTTCGATTTTATTCAATGGTTTTCATTCTTGTAGATTTTTCTGTGTTTTTTTTTTGTGTTTTTATTTTCTTTTGAATGTTGGCAGAAAAATGTAAATTCAATTGAAACGAATCGCAACGAGAATGTGCAACGCCCACTTTTGCTTCACCAAAGAGCTCGCGCGCGTGTGTGTGTGTGTGTGTGTGTGTGTGATGATATTGTCGCATATCTTCTGCAACGTTTGCTATTTTACTGGCTCAACTTTACCTTTGCCTAACTGAGCTTTGGCTGCGGCACGCTTGACATCAACTCATGCAGCGAAGCGTACGAAAGCCGCAAGAAGAAGAAGAAGAAGAAGCAGCAGCAGCAAATGCACAAGAGATCAGCAAATTGCATAAAAATGCTATTTTCGCGAATGCGCGGCAATTGCTCAATTGAAATGTACGTGAAAATTGCAAGGAGCCTCCGTTTGACAAATAAGTTGCATGCAAATGCCACAGCGCGACGCCAACAGAAGCAACAGCAACAGCAGCGGCAGCGGCAGCGGCAGCAACAATTGCTACAATTTGTAGCATGAATTAAATTCCAAAGCACAATTTTCTCAATGGCAAATGATCGAAGCGACGGCAGAGGCGGCGACGGCGACGGCGGCGGGGGGAAGGGATATTATTTTGCTTCATTGATGAAAATTTCGCCTGAACTCTTGAACTGAAAGTTGTTTGTCAATGTCTGCTGACAGCAGTAGCAGCAGCAACAACAACCAATAACAGCAACATTTCGACCGACTCCTTGTTGACATGACAAATTTGTGTGTCAGCCTCGCATTTGCCAATGGAACGGATGGGCAACGAGGAAGTCAACGTCAGTCTGTCCGTCAGTCATTTCCAGCAGTGATCTTGGCAGAGTCACTGCAGAGACACTATTGACTGAATGTTGGAACAGACAATCAGTGAGACAGACGGACACACGGACAGACGGACGGTTGCTTGTCCGCTCTATCGTTAAAGTCAAATTTTTATTGTCAACTGTCAATGGAAAAGCGCCAATTTTCGCATAAACTGCAACAGCTTAAAAACGTTGGCGCTTATAACTCATAATTTGCCAACAACAGCCACAACAACAACAACACTAAGCATCTACAACATTGTTGCAAGCACTGTTGCAAATTGTTAACAATGACTGAAGGTTTTAAGAGGCTCCCTTTTTATACTCTGGCAAACAGAGCACATCAACTTTGTAATAAAGTTTGGAACAGAGAGAAGAAGACATTTTCAGATGATTACGTTTTTTATTAATTAGAATATTAATAATATATTATAATAGTCAAGGGACTATTTGCCAAAGTTTCATAAGAATCGGACATAAGGGCGTGGGGATCTGGAGAGGATCAGAAAATATTGCTGAGCATTGCTTACCTTAAAACAAATTAGAAAATGGTCCTCTTTGTCTTAATAAACTTATATGATTTTTATTGAAAAAACTATAAGAAGGATTTTCCCATAAGAATAATTGCGAAAATGCTTGCAAGAGTATCTAAGTGTCGGTAAAGCTGAAAATATCTCTCTTTCTGTTTTTTTTTTTTTATTATTTTTTTTAGTTTCATTGTTTTGTTTGCTAAAATTTGTTGTCGTTATAAAACTGTCGAAATATTTTAGCTCATTTAATGACCGTCTGAGTCGCGTCTGCCAAACGTCATTTGGCGTTCCTCGCTCGTTTGGCCTTTGCCAGCTTCTCACAGCTCTTTCCTTCGTTCATCCGTTCGTTCATATTTTTCCATTTTTGTTCAAACGCATCATAAAAAACAACAACAACAACAGCAACAGCAACGAAAATGTGGCACGCAATATTTGCCACCGCTGTCGGTTGCAACATTTTAGCTAAGCTCATCATCATCGTCATCGTTATCAGCATCAGCAACAGAGACATAATCATTGGCATAAAATCGAGATTCATGAAAGTCTTTTCGGCGGCGAAATTAGCTCGAAATTGCCCCACACCCGCGATCCCAAGGCAGATCGATCGACTCATTCTCAGTCCTGTTTGATGTTCTCAACAAATTTCTTGCTTGATGTTCTTCTTTCTTTTTGAATAATCATCCAAAGAGTTGTTACAAGAAGCCACACGCATTTTAATTGAATTCAAATATTTAATAGAAACAACTTTAGGCAAGAAGCAGAAAAGTAATAAACAAAAACCGCAAAACTCAAAAAAAGATCCAAAAATAAATAAAAAGGAAAAAAGGTCATTTAAAGATCATTAATCAAAATCAACTCAAAATCAAATCAAATCTTAACAGAAAAACTTGATAGACAACAATAACAACACCAACAACAACAACAAATACAACAGTAACATGAACAGGTACATTGACGACAGGTGAGGCGCCAAGCTTCAACTGAAAGATCATACACACGATTCTCAGCTCGAAATTCATTGTATCCCATCTCATCTCTCCACCGTTCATTACATCACTCAGAGATAATTATCAAAGTGATAATCAAATTCGTCAAATATGAAGTGAAATGAGAACTGTGCGTGGAAAATCACTTTCTACGCCCTGTCTCTTTTGTTTCTTCTGTTCGCTGCCTTTCCTTCTCCAGACTTTCTATCCTGACCCTTTGTCATGAGTCATGATGTATGCAACACACCAAAGTTACATAAATCTTTGAGCAATCAAAGTATTAACGCTGGATCTGCTTATTTATATCGATCCTATTATTATAAGGTATTTATGAAGCTCAAGAAGCAATTTCGAGTAGTAGACTGGCGTATGTGCAGTGTCGCTTTGTGCAACATAAGCCTTTTCAATATTGTTTTCACATTATAAAATTTTCAAATGAAAATCTGATTTTTTTTTTTGGCAAACGAACATTTCTGCAGCGTTGTTGTTGTCTTTAGAGTTCGATTGCTGTTAGCCAAATGTGTAAGCGCACGCTTTGTCATGCCATCTCTCTCTGACGCATACCCAAAGGTACTCCAAGTGTTTCCCACATTTGCCACGAACTTCTGCTTAAGCGTCTTTGACTTAAAACATGGTTTGTTGTATTTTTTGTTGTTGTTTTGGGTTTTCTTTTTCGAACAAGTTGATTATGACAACTCGTGTCGGTCGAAATGAGTTGATTTGAGTTGAGTTCGTCTCCTGCGGACACAGCACATCATGAAATTCATGAACAGCGAACCGAACCAGAGAAAAGTGCATGAAAAAAACAATAAAACTGGGCGGATGGGGGGGGTGAGGGCAAACAAGAAACGCTTGTGGATAATTTCGTAGTCAAAAGAAGACAGACGACGTATGACGAGTGAAGATTTGAGCTGAGCTGAGCTGAGTTGAGTTGAGTAAAAGCGACAAAGTCACCAACACATGGAACACACGTTCGTTGGCGCCCTCTGGCGGGGGGCGTTGCGCGTTGGAAAAGGTATGCCCAATTGTGTGTTTGTTTCCCTCGGCCGGAACGTTTAGTCCGACGTGGCATTAGCGACTTTTCTATGCTGTAATTTTCTACTTTGCGCTTGGAAAATTTGATATTCGAGCGTGTCCCAACTTTTGGGTACGCTTCCCTTGCCCGCTCGCCCCGCTCACGTGCCCTTTCTTGGGGAGACGTTAAACTGTGTGATTTATCACAAAATCACAGCGAACACTTTGAAACTCACACGCGGCACAAAACCGTCGCCGCCAACGTTGAACGTTGCTCATTATCATGCTCGTGATCATGATCACTGTGATCATTATGATCATGCTGATAATCATAATCAGAGGTTAATCATGGCGGAACTTGTTAACAACTCGTAAACATTTTCAAATAACCCAAACAAAAATTGTTTTCCTCTCGTTGGATTTTCCTCTTTTTGTGTGTTTTAGTGAGCTTTCATGTTTTGTTGTCTCGTAAATAATAACAATAATAAAGCAAATTATTTCATTTGATTTCATTTCATTTCATTATAATGATCGCCATTAGTCATCAAGACATCATCACTATTGCTATCACTATAAATTAAACATTTAATCAACCTCTGTGTGTGTGTGTGTGTGTGTGTGTGAGTGTCACTTAGATTTATTGAGTTATTAGATTGTGTTAATCAGCATGTGAATTAAATCTGTTTTTCAATCGATAAAATTATTATTTGAAACACGCTTACATAATTAATCGACGCTCAGTTGTATACCAAAAACAACAATTAAATTTTGTTTGTTTTAATTTAACACAAACAGGCAATGGGCGAGGGGGGGGGGGGGGGGGTCACACGGCATATTAAATTGCTAATCAACGTTCGAGTGTCAGTGAAATGTCATTTGATCATTAATCAATGACGACAACGAAGAAGCCAAAAAAAATTTAGACAAGTTTATTGACACATTACCAAAGACTAGAGAGGGGGGGAGGCACAGGGGCACAAATGGCTGCGAGCCTAATCAATTGCTAAATTAAGCGAAAATTATGAAGTATTTTAACAAACGAGCTTCATCAAAAAAGCAAACAAACAAACAAACAACAACAACAAAAACAACAACATTTTGCCTCAAGCGACACAACAAAAACAACAGACAACGAGTGTGAGATAGAGAGGGAGAGAGGAGGAGAGCGAGAGCGAGAAATGTCAACCAAAAGCAAAGTGAGGCAGCATGAGAGTTGAGTCGGACGGACGGACAGACGGATGCCATGCTGGGCGCCCTGCGTTATGCTATGCTCTGCTCTGCTCCATTCAACTCAACGACAGATGAAGAAATCAATGCCTCTGCCGCTTCCTCTGCCGCTGCCTCTGCCAATAAGCTGGAAGCGACGAGAGGCTTGATGAGAGGCCATGGAAGGAACGAAGGAAGGAAGGCAAATGCACATGGAATGTGAAAATATATTTTATTATTTATTGTACAAGGAGTTGTTGCAGCCTTAACTGCCAAGCAATTGGCTACCGGCCTACGCGTAACACAGCAACAACAATAACAACAACACAAATGGCTAAGAAAGATAACCAAATAATAATGAATGAAACAGAAGAAAATAAAGGCGGGCAGCAATGAGCAACTGTAAGCAAAAATGACGGACGGACAGACAGACAGACAGAGCGACATATGCAAAGCAGCAACAACAACAACAACGATTGGCACAGCGTGAGCATCAATTTGGGGCTGGTCCAGTGGGCTTAACTGAATCACTGACCAACTGTCCGTCCGTCCGTCCGTCTTTCCGATCGGGCCCCCCATTCAAGCAGTCAACGCGCACAGCGGGCGGCAGCACTTCAACTACAACAACAACAACGAGCGAAGTTCTTCTTCCACAGAACTTCACTGACTTGGCTAATTTAAATGAAACTTTGAATTTTACGATCCAACATGATCATCATCATCATCATCATCATGATGCTCCAACTCTGACCATTAAAATCGAAATTCGGCCACAACTCTTCGCCTTCCTCGCCTCGCCTCTCCTCTGGCCAGTTCAGCTCAGCTCAGCTCAGCTCGGCTCGGTTCGGTCTCAGTGTCTCAAGTGCTTTTGTAGCGAAACGGCGCGGCGTCTCACAATTTATCATCGCTGACCGATGAGAACGTTGCTTATACAAATTGATTTGCATATCCAATTATAAACACATTCGCTGCCGTTCGCATACGAGTGTGACTGCGCCCTCTGCCGCTCCCTCTGTCGCTCTTCAACTGACTTTGATCTTAAAGTCTTTAACTGTCTTCCACTCCGACTTAGACTTGTTGCTGATTTGGTTGTGTTTGTTATATTTGTATTTGTGCACTTCGGACAGACAGAGAGACAGACAGACAATTCGTACCTTGGCTTAATGAACACGATCGTGCTGATTTGGGCCCGCAATGTGGGCCGGCCTCGAAGGTAGTAGCAACAACAACAGCAACAGCGCCTCAAGCGTGCAACTGCAACCGTATTGGAATGGCAACAGTAGCACTCAATGAGAAGGAAGTGCAACTAACACTTGATTTAATTGCGCTGCCGCTGTCACTGCCGCTGCTGACGTCGCTGCTGCTGCTGTACAAGTTGAACACAAATTTTTGCACTTAAAATTGACTTCGGTCGACACTTGTTGTTGTTGTTGTTGTTGGTTGTGCGAGGGCAGCGACATTTAATGCAATTTGTTGCTGTTCATTGATTGTTCAAACAAACGCAATCAAACGGCTAACACTCGCTGTCTATCTCTGTGTGTGTGTGTGTTTCTGTAGGTGTTCGTGTATGTATGTTTAACACTAATTTCATGAAAATAAAAAAAAAACAAATCCCGTTGAAATTCTGTCCAACAAAAGTCACGCAAACTTTAAGCGAACGCAAACAAAAACAAAAATTCAAATGAAAAAATCGAATTAAATATTAAAAGCACAGTTACTTTTGTCTGCATATTTCGGTCATTACTCATATGCGAAATGGTCAGCCTGACACAAAAGAAATGACATCATATCAGAAGTATAAGAAGAAGAGGGTTGAAGGCGCTCGGGCCGCTGTTCGGCAGAAGAAAGTGCCTTTATTTTGGTTGCGACTGTACTCGCTGAGTGCTCTCTCGCGCGCTCTCTCTCTCTCTCTCTCAGTCGTTGGCCTGCATTGATTGAGCGCGCACCTTTTGAGCATGATTAATGACAAATTGAGAGCAATTAAAGCGAAGGTCGTCTTAATGCACGCTTAATGGCACAGTGGGACACACACACACACACACACACACACACACGCAGTCGATCTCATGCAAAGCTGCGTGTGCATCAATGAAAATGCCGCCGTTGCGCTTTTTGCTCTCGCCGCCGAGAGAGAGAGAGAGATAGATAGTGAAATGAACAGTGAGCGCGCAAGAAGTGACGACCCGACCCCATGGTGGGCCCGGCACGGTCGCACATTTGGCAACATGCTCTTAACAAATTAGCGAGCGATGTTGCACTTTTGCCTGCAACGCAAAATGATTAGTTTTGTTGCTGAATGAATGAACGGAGGAAGGTAGCAAGGAAGGAGGGTAGGAGGGTAGATGCGAATGTGTGTGATTAACGCTGTTGGATGTCCCATTTCCAACGGCTTTGCACTTTTAGCAACATTTAGCAACGCAGAGCGATTAAGGACAGACGGACAGACAGACGGACGGACAGACGGACATGCAGCGCTGCGTCATTATTCGTGTGAGCCAAAAAAAAAAAAAAATAGAATAATAATAATAACAGTCCGCTTTTGTGCACAACAAAGATCTCAAGTGCGAAATCCTTTAATAGGGTTGCCAAGCAAACCAAACAAAACAAAGCCAGAGTAAACAGAAGTCTCGAGTGCTTTGCGCCTGCGCCTCACTCTCGGCCTGGGCCTGGGCCTAAGTAAGTGTGCTCGACTTCTTTTGTGTGTGCGAGAGAGCGAAGAATTCCTCTGACCGCGAAATGTCAGCGAACAACAACAACAGAAACAACAATGCAACAATGTGCACAAAGGACGAATTCTGTTCACGAATTTGCACTAAAACAAACACCAGCTAAAGTATCCTTTTGTGTGTGCAATGAAATGCAAAGGACTTGCACAATGCTAATGAGCAAGGATCACGCACGATTATCCTGGCCGAGCAGCACAGCTCAGTCTTCTTTGGCTTTGTTTACATTCGGCTTGTTTGTCTTTGGCCAAAAACCAAAGAAATCAACTAATTTCGCGCTGTCATCTTCGTCCTGCTTGGCTTTGTTCTTATTCCTCTCACAAAATCGAAGACTTTCGTTCGAAATCAACACGGCAATGAAATGCAGAATAACAGAAACAAATCAAGTGGCTTGCTTGTTGGCCAAATAGTTATTAAAAATGGCACATCCTGCCCACTGCCCGTTGCCCGTTGCCCGCTGCCACGCCCAGCGCTGTCGAATGAACAAGAAAAAAGAAGAAAGAAAAAAGAAATGGAAAACCGTTAAACACATTTGAGTTCCATTGAACTTTTGGCCTGCAGGAAGACATTAAAAACTCACACACTCACACACACACACACACACACACATGCACACATGATCATAGATACGAAATGTGGCAAGCAAATGTTTGAAATCGTTGCCGAATTGCACACTCGAAATGCGAAAGTGTTCTAATTGCAAAAGTTTGCTAACTGCTTCAACTGCAACAACAACAAAAACAACAATAACAACAACAGCAACACTCAACTCAACTTGACTCGTTTTGTGGCAAGTTTTGTGCTTATATTAAATTGCTACAGTGGCGCATAGTAATCGCAAATTGCAGTAGTCAAAGCCACACACACACACACACACACATGCACATACACATACAGTCAAACAAAATGGCGAATAATTGACTTACAGCCTTTGCCTCTGCCTCTGCTGTTGCTCCTAACCCTCATACCTCACAACCCCTTCCCCCGCCGCTCACTACCCCCCACACGGCCGCCTTTCACCCCTTTCGGCCACACCCCACATGACTAAACACTTACCGTTTAAACAATTCCTGCAACAAACCACAATTTCTGCTTCTTCTTCTTCTTTTTTTATTTTATTTTTTTTTATTTTTTTTTTACACTTTCATGTGGCATTCAAACATGCCACAACACACGAGGAGCGACCAAGTGAGCGAGCGGTAAGTAGCGACGTTGACGTTGCATGCAACTCATGCTCAACTATGCATGCATGCAGTAGTGTGTCTGCGTGTGTGTGTGTGTGCGTGTGTGTGTGTGTGTGTGGCAGTGCAATATTAAAAGGAAGCGAGCATTGCGGCTTTTAATTAAAAGTGACGAGTGTTTTAATAAGTGGCAAGCCACAGAGTTGTATGCATGTGTGTGTGTGTGTGTGTGTGTGTGTGTGTGTGTGTGTGTGTTGGGCATGGCACGGGCGGTGGCAAATGCTGAAGCATGCTGATGTGGCAAAGCAAAGTGACGGCAGACAATTTTAACTGCTCTGATAGCCAAAGTCTGTGTGCCTCTGTCTGTGTGTGTGCCTGTGTGTGTGTGTGGGGCGCAGAGCAATGCACATTGACTGAGCGATTCGTTTGTTAATTGCTGCTGCATTTTTGCTTAAATGCAACGTCCGGTTTTCGACAACTTCTTGTTTCTGCTTCGCTTTTTTGCTTTTTTGTTGTTTTTTCTTTTTTTTTTTGTTTTAGATAAAAATCAGCTTGGCTTTTGTTTATTAACTTAAATGTAGACGCAATTTGCTTTTGGCTGCAATTAAAATGTTCAATTCAAATTCGCATTCAACACACTCACAGACACACACACACACACACACACATGCTTTGCGCACTTTCAATCTCATATATGCTAATAAAGACAATTCGTCGTCTGATTTCGACTGACACAAGAGCGCTTCAAGCTGCAAGCTCATGCATACTTCATCATCATCATCATCATCGTCATCATCACGGTCATCATTATAATCGCATTATCATATTGAGCGTAATAATCATGTCCGACATTGCTGCGGCATGCAACGAATGCGGCATAAACTTTGTTGTACGGACGTACAAGCTCAATGGATAACATAATTCGCTCCCGGCAACATTTAAGCGTTTTACGCTTGTATCAAATGCACCAACACCAACAACAACAACAGCAACAGCAACAAAATGCAATCGCGATTCTATCGGAACGTGTAAATATTTGTTAAAATTAAGCTTTCAACTCAACAAAATTCATCGTTCAACCGAAATTTTTTTATTTTTTTTTTTATTTAATTTTTTTTTGCTAATAATCGTGTTGTTTAATTCGCCTTATCAAATTAGCTGCGAGTCATGCGAAAATGCGTCGCTACAGTCGCTGCGATAAAAGTGTGTACGCTCAACAGTTAAGCAAAACAATGTATTTAATTTAAATATGACGCATGTCTATAAGTGCAAACACATAAACATAGAGCAAAATTTATGTAATTGTTGACTTAAAGCACTCAAGACAACAACAATAGCAAATACAACAAATGCACGACAACTTAGTCAATTACTATTATTGTTGTTGTTATTATTTTTTTTTTTTAAATAGCTCAACTATAGCTTTATTATTAATTTTCATAAATATGATATTTTTTTTTTGTTTTTTTGTCTCTAACAAACTCACGACATTAAACGGGAATTTGACTGCTTTTTGTTGTAGCTGTTGTAGCTATTGTTGTTGTTATTATTGTGGTTGACTTGTTAGTTGGTTCGTTTGATTCGGTTGGTGGATTGTTTGCTTGATGGATTGCTTGAAGAATGCATTGCTACGCGTGGGGGTGTTTTGTTGTTGTTGTTGGCTTATTTAGCGTAGGCCACACCACACTACACTACACTACACAACAAAACAACTGCCAAGAAGTAAAAAAAAAAAAAAAAAAAAAGAAATACTTAACGAGAAAACTGAGCGATTCCAATCAAAGTGAGCTGAGTTGAGTTGATATGCGTACGTGTGTGTGTGTGTGTGTGTGTGTGTGTGTGTGTGAGTAACTGTGTTAACTCGTTGACTAACTGACTGACGGACGGCCATTGCAATGTTCTGACCCGTCTTACCTTACCGCATGTCACTTGTGAACAACAACAACACTAACAACAACAACAACAATGGCAACGGTTAAAGGTATAAATATGGTCATAAGGCAGCGGCTAATAAACGTAATTGAATGGCAACAATTTGTGGCTCGCCACGTTTTGTACTTTGCACAGCACGGCACTGTTCGTGGGGGAGCGGGGCAGGGGGGGGGGCAGGGGGTAACACAGCTCAGCTTAAATCGGCTTTTAGCTCGTTTCGATTTCGCTTGAATGTTGTTTGCAAGCAAGCAAGCATGCATGTGTGTGTTGTTGTTGCTTTTGTTGTTGTTGTTATAACTACTTGCCTTCTGCCTTCACAGTCGCTGCCACATTTGATCGCTGAGTCGTTTAGTTAAATGCTGAAAATTTTGCTCGTTCGCTTCTGCAATCGTTGTTGTTGTCAGACACACAGACACACACACACACACACACACACACGTGTATGCCATAAATATGCAAACAAAAGTCATCATGCACATAAAAAGTGGAGAAAGACACATTAAAAATGAAAACGTGTCGCTTATAAAAAATTGATTGCGTTGAAAAAAAGCAACAACAACAACAACAAGAACAAAAACAATAACAAAAATTATAGAAAACAAAAATAATAAAATAATATTATTATTTATTAAATGTTCACTCATTTAAGCCCTTGTAGTGTAGCTACAGTGGTGACTAAATTAATAGAACGAAGACACTTTAACAAATTGCAACAATAAAACTATGTAATGCGTTAGAATATGAGAGCAGAGGGGAGTAAAAGGCGCCACAGTGTGCAGTGGAGTGAAGAGAAGTCGTAGAAGAAGAAGCAGAAGCAGAAGAAGAAGCAGCAAAGACAAAGCGAATCCGAACAATTTCATTGGCAATTAAAAGTGCCTCGATTGCTGCCACTGCCACAGCCACTGTCACTGTTGGTTATGCTCGTTGTGCTCCAAAGGACGATGAGGTCGACAGCAACAACATGAGCTTCAACGGCAACCATTTAGAATGCCCAATCGAAGTCACAGTCTGTCCGTCCGTTCGTCCGTCCGTCTCTCGGTCCATCTGTCTGCCTGTGAGTTTGTCTGGCAGAGCAACCGCCGGCAGTCGGCTGACGGTAGCAATGGCAGTGGCAGTGGCACTTTAGCAGACAACAGAACTGCATCGGCTAAGCTGAGAGCTGTGAGCTGAAGCTGACCGGAGGCAACTTGTGTTGGGCCGAAGTCATTGCTGCAACGCAAAGTCGCAACGACTCGACTTGACTCGTCTCTAAGCCAGCCAGCCAGCCAGCCATCCAGCATTGGCCTGGAGTTGCCTCCATTGCCTTCGCCTTTGCCATTAGCATGTAAAGTGTAAACTAATGGCAAGCAAACTCTTTTATTTATCTTCGTTTCTTTGCAGTTTGCAGTTTATTGTCAGTGTGTTGCTGTTTTGAGATTGCGAGCGTGTGTAGAAATTAAAAAGGAAGCGTGGGAAAGTTTTTTGCGCGTAGAATTGATAAATGAAGCTTCTTCGTCCTTAGACTGAACTCCACTCAACTCAACTCAACTCAATTTAGCGCTTATGAAAATGCATTCAATTTCCATTTCTTAGCACTTTGTTAAAGTTTATTAAAAAACGACAGATCGACGGACGGACAGACAGACCAACCGACCGACCGATCGACAAACTCAACGATGAGAGGAACGCAATAAAGAAATTGGTAGCGCCGCAACGTGTCCACTTAAAGATCAAAGCAGCAACAGCAACAACAACAAAATAAAAAGCCTCAGCCTCAGCCAGAGTCCGAGCCAGAGTCCGAGTCAGAGCCAGAGCCAGAGCAGTGACGGACAGAGGGAGGGACAACAAGCGAAACGCGTCTCATCATCATCAGCTTCGTCTTCCTTGGAAAAATACGTTTAAGTTAAATGGCTTAGACGCCGTCAAGTTTGGAGCAAACGCAAAGATTGAACTCATAAGTAAGCCATACACGAAAACTCATTAACAGTGACGCTCCGCTCTGCTCAGCTCAGCTCAGCCACAGTGGGACTCAACTTAAGTGCAACGGCGAGTCCAATGGCAGAGGCAGAGGCAAAGGCAAAATGAAAAAAATTATGAGCAAAAAATAAAAAAGTTAATGAAGTTTTTGCGCAGCAAAGAAAATGAAGAATGAAAAAAAAAAAAAAAACACGAAAAAAAATTCATCAACGAAAAAGTCGCTGTTCTTTTTTTTTGTAATTTTTTGTTTTTATTTTTAAATAATTTATTTCTTTTTTTTTTGCAATTTTTATTTTTTTTTTAATACTTTGTTTTTTAATTTGTACGCGTTATTTTGTTGATGTCAAAAAATTTGGTCAAAAGTTTGCAGATAATTACGCGCCCGCCATGCCAGTCGCTCTGCAAGCACAAAATTGATGAAGTGCATTAAGACCCCCTCAGCCCTCAGCCCTCGCCCCTCACGCCATTCCACCCCAAACCAAACGTCGTCCGTTGTCTGCGTTTTATGTTTCAAGCCAAGAGAAGAGAGGAGCAGAGCAGAGCAGAGAATGTTGGTCGCTTTGAGTTGGCCTGAAACGAAGCTTAGTTTTTAATGAACCCGTACTCTTACTCCTTGGTCCTTACTCTGGCACAGCCATCCAGCTGAAGGGTCGTGCAGTGAAGGACAGAGTGTAATTATTAACGGTTTATTATTACACAAGGCGCAATTTTCGCAAGGGATGACGATGACGATGCCAATGCCAATAATGATGATGATGATGATGGTGATGATGTTGATGTGTATGGCCTGCAAATGAGCACACCACGTTCATGTCCTAAATGTCATGATTAACTGACCAGCTCATTAATGACACATGGCATTTGTCCCCCGGGGTCGCTCCCATGCACTCCCCCCTTTAGAGTGGACATTTGAGGCTTGTGGCTGCGGCTGTGGCTGAGGCTCAAGTGCTGTTTGTTAGTTCAAAGTCACACGTTTGTAATCATTGGCAACTTTGCTCTCTCTAATAAAGTTCATTTGCTTCCTCTCTGTATTGTATGCTAATTAACTCAAGTGAAGATGCTGCGAGTGGGGGGAAGTGGCAAAAGATACAAGACTCGACTTCAGTTTCAATCAATTTGAACTTTTATTTGTTAATTAAGACTTTTTTGTGGTAAAATGAACTTAAAAATTAGTAAAGATGATAGGAAAAGACCCTCTAAAGCAAGAAGTCTTTGCCCGGCAGGGCGGCAAGCTGGAAGACGACACTCTATGTTGGCTCAAATGCCCAATTTGTTGCAATGTGCTCGGGCCGCTCGGCTCTGGCCGTCTAATAAGCCGCCGCTAATTAACATCCGGAGCGTTGGAAGCATTGGAAGCGTTGGTAGCGCTGGTGGTCGGCAGTGATTTGCTGCTGCCGAGTTGCATTAATTAAACCAGTTAAATGACACTTGAAGCGTTTGCAGCGCACACAAATGATGTCAAAGCGACGGGGTGCTGTGTCGGCGCCGGCAATGGCAATGGCAACGGCAACGGCGACGGAGACAAAGGTCGCCGCGCTTAGCCTTGAAGAGGCCGCTATCAGTGGCAAGACGGCTTGTTCGCCACCTTGGCTTGATAGCGGCAACAAGTTGCACATCAAGAGGCGTTGTCATAATTTTCACAGCAGGTGTCGTCACTGCTAATGATTTACAATGCAAGCGAACGAGTGACACGGAGAGGGAAAGGGAGAGAGCGTGGTCGTAAGAGCGTGAATAGAATAGAACCTGTCGACCTGTATTGATCTGAATTGAAACGAATTGACATGGATGACAACGGTTACTGTTGCAAGCAACCGACAGCTCACATGTCCGTCCGTCTGTCTGTCTGTCCGTTCGATCGTTGAATGCAGCTATAATGAAAATGTTTAGAAAGGAAAGTTGAAATTCGTCTTTGCTCTAAGTGCCGCCGACGCAGCGACTTGATGCAACATCAGCTGTTGGACAGAGAGTGAGTGAGGCAGGCAGAGAGAGAGAGAGAGAGAGATGGAGAGACAGCCAACGAATGCGTGTAACCTTTGATGTTGTCGGCAAGGCAAGGCAAGGCAAGTGGCCAAGTGTATGCGAGATTTTACAGCGGCTTTAATGGTGTTGCTGTTGTTGTTGTTGTTGTTATGGCAGCATTCGAGTCTTCTTTGTTGTCTTTCGGCCTTTGTTATTTGTTGCCGCATTGTTGCCAGTCTTTTGTTCATTGTGGCAAAGAGAAATCGATTGCGAATGCGCACCGACACAAATTGGAAAAACAATTCATTATCCATGGCACTCAATGTGGCTCCCAGTTGGAGGCGTTGCCGTTGACCGCTGGAAATTAATACAGCGCATTGTTCGAGCAGTCGACCAGTGGCGCCACTTGTTGCCATCCCATGGCCTACAATGTGGACAACGTTGACAGGTTGAAGGCTTGCGCTCTCATTGCTGCCATCGCGACTCAACGACGATTAATCGATTAATCAAATCAATGTTTGATTCATCGCATTATTTGCTTGCCCAACTGTCCAAGGCATTCATTACGATTGTGCTAGTGACCAAGGCACATTACCCAGGCGAAGAGCTCAGTGCGATCTCAATTTGGCAGAAATTTCCTAAGCGAAGTTGACACCAATTGACACTTTTGTGTCTGCCACAATGTTGCTGCGATTAATGATGATATGCTTGGCAAGAAGTACGCCTATGTGTAGAGCAATTGTCTAAGCACTTGTGTCTATTAAATGGAGACACAGCACTCATGACTCAATCTCTCTGTACGGAGTTTTTATGCTCTGTGGCAGAGCATGCTCTCGTTCATAGACAATTGAGGGCAATACATAAATAATCATCATATCATTCATCTACTCGGACATTTCGATAATGATAGGCTTTGTGGCAAAGGCGTGTGGCCATGCGCGACCTGTAAGATTCGCAGCGAAATCATGCCCAAGAATTGCACAAATTGCAAGACAACAACAACAGCAACAACAACAACGAACAGCAGCAACGGCAGCAGAGGCAATGATAATGATTAAAACTAACAACACAAAAACGAATGCAATTGAAGCAAGCCAACTCTGAAGCTGAACTGAGCTGAGCTGATCAAGACCAAAACCACACACTCACACACACACACACACACACACACACACACACCCACACAGGCACGTCGGTTTGTGGAAATGTCGAGGAATAGTCGCGAATGTGAAGCCGTGCAATTATCTGAAAATGGCAGCTTCCGCAAAATAACAACTACCGAAACGCAACATTGGAAGCCAAATTCACTTGAATTGAACCACTCAAGACACAGCCAGAGCCAGAGCCTCAGCCGGAGTCTGACTCTGAGTCTGTGCCTCAGTCTCAGCTTCAGCTTCAGTTGAAACGAGTATCCATCGAAGCGATTGCAGTAAATTGCAGCATTTTCACTCTTTTCATCTCTTCTCTGTATCTCTCTCTCTGCCTTTCTCTCCGTCGCTCTATTGCCATTGCTCAACGCAGGTATTTGTGTATCTGTCTTGAGTGTGTGTTTGGCCTCCATTAGCCAACCCGTCAACCTCGCCATCGTTATCATCAAAGCTGCTACTGCGATTTATCAATTAACTTTCGGTTTACTGTTAAATGACCTTTGGTGAAAATTAGAAAATGAATACAATAACAACAACAACACATAGCATTTGAGATCAGCTTGAGTCGTAAACTATTCAGCAAAGCGTACATGTTTTAATTTTCGTTAAAAAAGCGTAAAAATTTTAAATAAACATTAAAATTTATGCATATTTAAAAAAGTCTAGAAACAATTTAAGCGCTTTTAGTTTAGTTAAGTTTTGTAGTTGTTGTTGTTTGGTTCGTTTATGTGTTTAGCGACACGCACACGCGACGCCATGCCAAACACACCCACACACACACGCACACACACACACACACACAAATGTAGCAACACTTTGCGCTGCATATGTTTAAAAATTTATTAATTTTGTCGCCTGAACTGACGCCGTCGTCGAATCTTGAGTCGCCAACCTGTTGGCCAACAATTTCATGTGACACACGGCCAACGATAACCGATAGAGGGCGCGGTGGGAGAGGCCCACCTGCACTGAGCCGACGACAAACTTATTTATTTTTTTCCCATTATTTGTTGTCGTTTATGTTGTTGAACAACTTTTACTTGAAATATTTTGTTCGAGTTGTCAACGAAGCAAAGTTTTTTTGTTGTTTTAATTTGAATTGTGTTTGAGCATTTGCTGGAAACAAAAGCATGAGCAAAATAATCGATGAGAAGCAAAGCAAAACTGACGAAATGTGTTTGATTGCTCTGGCATCGCACCTCAGCTAGCTAATCTCAACAGATCGGATCGGATCGGATCAGAACAGATCAACTGAAATGAAACTGTGTGCGATCTGTGGTTAATCTCTGTTTGTTGTTGTTGTTGCAAACCGTCGTCAATCATACAGCTTGCCTGCAAGCGCAAAATTTCATTTCACAAACCAAAAAAGATACAAAAAAAACGAAAAAAATCAAACAAACAAAAATCTGGAAAAAAAAGAACCGAGAACCCGTTAAAACTAATACGGAAAGAGCTCAATTATCGGATATTGGATTTTGAGAGAAATAAATTGAAGCCGTCGCCGCCGCCATCGACGCCAACGCCCTTGCCAGCAGCACCAGCAGCAGCAGCAGTAGGAGAGAGGGAGAGAGAGACAGTCCGATTCGTTACGTTGTTCTTAACAAGGCCGAAAACCACATGTGGCCTGGCCAAGTTCACAGGCAATGCGAAAAGATCCTCACTCACACGATTAGTCGTCTACTCTACTCTGCTCTGCTCTGCTCTGCTCTGCTCTGCTCAGTGATGGGAAGCAAGTGTCAGGATTTATGATCTTCCGCTAGAGTAGCGACGGCAACGCACACTCGGTTACGCTTGACTACGCCTTTGGCCCTAATGAGTAGAGGGAGTGAGCAAGCGAGACAGCGTGAAACGAACGTAATGAACAAGCGTTCAATCGAGCCGTTCTGCCTTCTGCGGCAGACGTCCGATCCATCCATCCAGTGATCCAGCCATCCATCCATCGAACAAGTGTTGAAGTCGGAATTGAAAATTAGTTTTGGCATTGTGTGTGTTGTTGTTAGTGTTGTCATTGTTTTTGTTCTAAGGCTTGTTTGAGTTCAGCTTTGAGTTTGAGTTTCATTGCCCGCAAAGGACTTTAATGACTTCCTCTTATTTGTGTGTGTGTGTGTGTGTGTGCGTTGGCAATGATGTTCGCACGTTTTTTTTTGGCGGCATCAACGGCTTCGACAACGTCGATGAGCATAAATCATAACCGAAATTCAACAAAGGCAACTAAGAAGGGCAACGACAACGGCGGCGTTCAAGTTGGCAGTCAAAGCAATAATAATAAATGAAAAGAACAGAGCAGAACAGCACAGAACAGAACAGAAACAAGAGAAGACACGATGCGTTTAACACCAAATTGGAATTAAATAAATCCAACGAAAACAACAAACAAATATGAGAGAAAAAAACGAAAAACTTTTGATTTACGTTGCGAATTAATTTCGTCGATCGCTCTGCGGCCGTGGAAGGAAGCTGCGAAATTGAGCATAACTAATTTGTATTTAAATTTATTTTCGATGAACTCGCCGACGCCGCTGCCGTTGTCGCTGCCGCTGCCGTCGGTGACGCCGTCGCAGTTAATTAAGAAATGTAAATCCAATTTGGAATTCAGTTGAATTCATTGCTGCCAAATTGTTCTCAGTTCTCAGTTCTCAGGCCGCCAACTAGTCGACTAATCGATTTTGTTGCTTCTCGTTTCTTTGCAGGATCATCCGAGTCTGCGCGGCACGCCGTTGGCCATGCTGGCCGCCCAGTGCAACAAGCTGTCGAGCAAATCGCCGCCGCCGCTGGCTGACGCTGCCGTCGGCAAGGGCTTTCATCCATGGAAGAAGAGTCCCACATCGCCGTCATCGGGCGGTGGCAGCGGCTCTGTGCCCGCTGGCGCAGGCAGTAGCAACAGCGTAGGCAGCGCTGTTAGCGGCGGTCAACATTCGCCGTGCGCCATCTCATCGTCCGTCTCGACGTCGGGCATTGGCGCCTCGACAGTGGCCGCTGCGGCCGCGGCAGCCGCCGCCTCGTCACGTGGCCTGCCCTCCAGCACCATTAACACCATGGTGAACATCACCGCTAGGTAAGTGTCCCCCACTGGCCCAGCCGCTGTTGCGTCGGCCACTGAGCTTCGCGTTCGCCGACGGACAGCCCGTTATCTCTTACGACACATCCGATAATTGAGAGTAATTTCAGCATTTATCCTTACAGTCGGCCGATTTCTTCGTCATGCGCCGCGGTCAGCAGCCCCTCCGCGTACGGCAGCGATCTCTATTTTCCGAACACAGGCACGCCGACGGGCGGCATGGTCTCCGACAACCATCACATGCATCAGGGTCTGCTCGGCAAGGTCGAGGGCGCCACATTCGGTTCCGTGTACTCGCGCCATCCGTACGATTGGCCCTTCAATGCCGCCGTCACCGCATCCGCGCACAAGGCCGCCGAGGCAGCCAGCGTCAATAGCGGCTGGTGGGACATGCACAGCGCTGCGGCCGCCGGCAGTTGGCTGGACATGGGCGGCGCCGGCATGCACTCGACGATGGCCAACTATGCCTCGGCCGCCGGCTCCGATTACTCCTCGGCCCTGACGCACTCGCTCTCGAACACCGCACACTTGCTCGGCTCGGGCCAGCACCTCTTGCAGGACACGTACAAGAGCATGCTGCCCGGCCAGGGCGTTGGCGGTTTCTCATTGCCGCACAGCTCACCCTCAGCCGCATCGACGGCCGCCTCGCCGCAGGCCTCAACGCCGTCGACACCGTCACCGCGCTCACAGCGTCGCTATGCCGGTCGCGCCACCTGCGACTGCCCCAACTGTCAGGAGGCAGAGCGCCTGGGTCCCGCCGGCGTGCACTTGCGCAAGAAGAACATACACTCCTGCCACATACCCGGCTGTGGCAAGGTCTACGGCAAGACCTCCCATCTGAAGGCCCATCTGCGCTGGCACACCGGCGAGCGGCCGTTCGTCTGCAACTGGCTCTTCTGCGGCAAGCGCTTCACGCGCTCCGACGAGCTGCAGCGCCACTTGCGCACCCACACGGGCGAGAAGCGCTTCGCGTGCCCCGTGTGCAACAAGCGCTTCATGCGCAGCGATCACCTGGCCAAACACGTCAAGACGCACAACGGCACTGGCGGCGGCAGTGGCATGAAGAAGGGTTCTTCCGAGTCCTGCAGCGACTCTGAAGAGGCGGCCAACCAATCCGGCGAGTCCAATGGGCTCAACGCTTCAACCGGTGGCGGCGGTGGCAACCAATCCGGCAGCGGTGGCGGCGGCAGCAACAGTCACCCGGGCACGCCCAACTCACACCAGTCGACCACGCCCACTGGCCTGCTCAGTGCCGGCCTCCACTTGGCCTCGCCGCACAACATGGCCGGCGGCTCGCCTGTGCTGCTCCACCAGCAACACCAACAACAACTGCACCAACAGCAACAGCAGCAGCAGCAACAACAACAGCAGCAGCAGCAGCAACAACAACAGCACCAACAACATCAACAGCAGCAGCAGCAGCAACAACAACAACAGCAGCACCCACACGCGCATCTGCATCATTCGCATCACCATCATCATCTGGTCGGCGCATCGGCGCCCAGTCCGGGGCTGGATCATCACAGTGCGCTGGTCGACATCAAGCCGCCGATGGTCTGAGGTTCACTGGGGCCCTTTCTGTTCACCAACTGAGCGGAAACGGGGTCCTTCCAGCTGGACTTGGAATTCGAACTGGAACTGTGGCGCAGTCTGAGCGGCTGCGAAGGTCGCTCATGGCCGGAACGTATTGAATACAGTTAAGGGATGGGATGCGAAAGGAGAGGAGAGTATAAAAGCAGAAGCAAAAACCCAGGGGTCGTTAGCAAATGCCTCATGTGGAAAGATATTTTATGTGGAATCTTTTCTATAAATTATAAAAGTTTTTTTTTTTTTTGATTATTTTAATATATATAATATATATTTTTTTTCATAGCTTAAGGGTTTATTTAAAATATAATAATTATAAAATAAAATTGAAAAACAAAAAAAAAAACACACAAAATTAAAAATTTAATCCAAAAACAAAGCAAAGCAAAGCAAAAATTGTTTAAACAAACTGTAAGAAAGTTTGAGAGAAACCAAAATCTATAAGAAGATATCGAAATGCAAAAAAACCACAAAAAACACAATCAACAAAAATGTCATGGTACAATGGAGAATTTAAATGAATAACTTAAAAGTTGTAAATAATTATTAAACACAAAAAACAACTACTGATTACTTGTCCAATGAGCGACGTGTCTCGTTTGCTGCTCCATGTAGGCAACAAGCTGTAGAGTCACTTGAACAAGCGGTAGTGGAGGAAGCAGCAAAGGCAGCAGTTTTACAAATTCAGGACGAAGTCGTCGCCGAGAGAGCTTTGCATGCAACTAAGAGAGGAAAAAAAGTTATGCATTAATCACTTTTAACAAATAAGATACATTTTTTTTATAGCTTATAGTAGAGAAAAGTTCTTTTTTTTCATAGTTTTAAGTAAAACACAAAAGAAATAAAAATGGGTGAAAGGATATGAAAAAAAAAAGATTCGCAGGAAATTATTTTCCAAAGCAGACATTTGAAAAACGTAAAAGTTTAACGAGCAAAAAAAAAAAAACAAAAACAAAAAATGCAAAAAAAAAAATGAATTACAAAACAAATAAAAAAAAATTGTTA
Source organism: Phortica okadai (assembly GCA_034638295.1). Lineage (NCBI taxonomy): Eukaryota > Metazoa > Arthropoda > Insecta > Diptera > Drosophilidae > Phortica > Phortica okadai. The sequence continues at coordinate 53,227,665 of CM067848.1, read as the reverse complement.
AACATTTTACGCGATGCTGTTAAATAAAACAATTAAAAATAAATTTCTAGTCGAATTATAAAAACAAAAAGCAGAGAAAAAGCAAAAAAAAACAAAAAAAGACACCAACACATAACCAAAAGATACATTTTTTTTTTTTTTTTCTATTTTTTTTAATGTTTGCTTGCATAGTAAATAAAATTTAAATAAATTAAATTATATATAATAACATATATACAAAACAAAACAAAAAAAAAGAATACTTTTCAAATCGCGCACTCAGAATTGCAGACGCGTTGAATGTAAAATGTTGATGTCCAATAAGTCTAATAATTCAAAACAAAAACACAAACTTTCACACACACACACACACACATACACATAAAAAATAAATTATTTTTTAATTAAAATGAAATCTGCAAATGCAGATCTTTATCGCTTTTAGCTGTTAGTGCGTGAATTGCGAAATTTTGTTGAATTTTAGCTTAAAAATATCAAATAAAATATATGCAAAAACAAAAAAAAACCCAAAAAACTATAAAAACAATTTAGTATCGCTTGCTTAGTTCTAAAACTCAAAACTTTATGAATTTATTCGATAAAAATGAGCTAAAACAAAATAAAAACAAAAACAAAATTATGAATTTTTAACTATAATAAAAATAAATGAAACAAAATCAGAGTATTTCAATGGCAGTACAGTGGCAGCTTTCGATTTATTTTGGGGTCTCAATGGTCTGATAATGTTTCAGGATCTTCTGCTTTAAAACGGAATCCTCTACAGCACACGAAAACGTCTTTCCATAATTTTTGTTATTTTTTCTTACGAATTTATTTAAATTTTTGATTAATAAGACAAGAAAATCAGCGAATATGTTCTAATTTTTGAGATCTTTCCCGCAGAGGAACAACTCCCATGACCCAAAAACAAAGCACAAACCACGGGAGATTTCACTGAAAACTCCCAAAAGGCAAAAGTCATTTTTATTTGAGTTAATTTTCACTTTGTCGACTTTTTTTTCTATTTTATTACATTTAACAATTACAAAATGAAAGTAATTATTTTAATTACTTTAAATGAGTGCCGTTAAAAACGATGCTCAATGAGGCAGCCAAATGAATTGCAATAAAATGTGCCGCCCTTCGGCCTTTGGCAAAACGGGTATGGGCGTGCGGCAACGGGTGGCGTGGGTGGTATGCTCGGCCGCCATCAGCATTACTTAAACGGGCACAGATGCTACGGCCACGATTGCCACTCAATAAAAATCAATTTAGCGACTGACTGGCAAACGAGCGCGCCGAGAGGAGAGTAGCAGAGGGCGAATGTCAACGTTGTCCTTGTTGCCGCTAACATCGTACGAGGCAATTGTCATTGTGAATTCATAACCGTAACCGTAATCGTAACCGTGAAATATGTTTAAGCTCAACACAGATTAAATGTCTTTTGAACGCTCTCAGCCTCGCTCTGGCACGGTTCTGTTCGATTCGGTCTCGAGGGTGCATTCCTAATGCGGAAGTTTCGCTTCCGTTGCGACGCCCTCAACTCGACTCCCCTGTGTCTCGACTGCCACTTACATCCCCCAATCCGGCCGGAATCGCAGTTAAGTCTTTATGGAAGTCAACTGTTTTGACACAAACAAAAAAAAGGTCAATGTGATTTGTCGCTTTGCAAAATCGTCGTCTTATTTCTAGAGCGCTTTTCAATTTGATTTGTTGTGTTTTGATTTTTCGAATGTTAACATTAACCGTTAACCGTTGAGCAATTGAACTCCCACACAAAAATTGCCGGTGGTTGAACTAGAGCCAAATCGCCAGAGGATGAAGCGAAATTGAAGAGCTTTGAAAAGGGTCCTGGATTATAAAATCGAATGTTTGATTTGATTTGTTTTGAAAATTACTAACAATCTTAATTGTGCAGCCAGATAAAAGGCTCAGAGTCGTCTCAGAGTGTGATCATCGCCTGACTGTAGGGGCTATTGGGTTCGCCCACGCCTCATTTTGACCAGTTGGCCAGTTGGTAGTAAAGAAAACCTTTTTTGCTCTCTGAGCGGACTCAAGCTGACTTGAGCTGCAACGTGTCTGCCACATGAGACGACCGCTGTGCGCGACATGTGGCACGCTTGTCATATCGCCACACCAGCCTGAAGATACTTCTGATTGCGAACAATTAGAAAAGCGAGACAAGAGCAAAGCACAGAAATCGAAGCCTTCGCAGAGTTTATTTCATCTTTTTGTGTCTCAAAATGAAATGTTGTAATTTAATCACACCATGGCATGATGAAGTGACGCTGTTAAATTAACGCGACAAAGTGTCGCCTGCTGCAGGACGCACATGCAAAGGACAAGCGCCTCAAAGCTGTTAAATCTGACAATTTCATTAGATGGAAAACAAAAACAAAAAAAAAAACACAAAAAAAGATAACGAAAAATTTTAATTAATACATTAATGAGAGGCAGGCATTCACACACAGACACACACAGACACACTTGTGTGAAATTAGCGCCACTTGTGTATATACATGTATCTAGATATAAAATTTAATACAAAGACGAACAAACTTTTAAACAAAACCAAAACCAACAACAAGAAAGAGCAAGAGCAAGAAGACAAGAACAAAGTGTCGACGACATTTTTGGGTTTTTCGACGACACTGCAAATGATTAAGTATCTTTCGCGGTCCTTCCTGCCTTCCTGCCTTTCGATCGTTCGTTCGTTCGTTCGTTTCGTTTGGTTTGGTTTGTCCAATTGAGCATCTCTCATTCATTTGTCGCAGCTTGGCGTCATCTTATTTGTTCATACATGCGTATTTGTCAGGCAGCGGGAGGGATGTGCGGTATCTGTGTGTGTGTGTGTGTATCTCACTATTTAGATTGTATCTGTCGTTTTGTCAACGCCATCACACTCGTCGCACTTCAACACTTTTCTGGTATTTACCTAAAGAATTCAAATATCTCTTAATGATATTTCACACACGCTGTCACACACACACACACACACACACACACACAGAGATGTAGCAAAGGAAGAGCGTTGTGTTTGTGGCGCTTCCTCATCGCTGATCAGATCGTCGTGACTTGTTCACACATTGTTTTCATTAAGTTGAAATATTTTATGAGTTGTTGAGTGAATGAGCTGCGAACTTGTGTGATTTGTTGTTGCTTTTGTTGTTGTTGTTGCCCGTGTCAGTGCCAGCCACGTTTTTATCTTCGAACGCTCCTCCAACTGTCTGACTGACTCTATCGTTCGCTCTATCGGCGTCACGACAACAGTTCCCAAGGTTGCTGCTGCTCCGAGCTGAGCTGAACTGAGCTGAGCGATACTTTTCACATCTGTTTGCGTTTGAGGCGATTATTTATGTTGAACGCGCGTTAAATGCGCGCTATTATCAACATAATAATCGTAATTAAAAGCCAACTAATTTATTGCCGTGATTTATTGTTTGCCTGAGACTCTGATTTGGATGCCGAGATGTCGTTGCCGTTGTCGTTGCCGATGTCGCCAAATGCCTCCTCCGCCGTCGCCGTTGCCGAGGCCACAACTGACAACGTACTCGTTTTAATGATGTCTTTTTAAGTGCGTATGCAAATGTATCTCAACGTCGTTGCTTCATTGACTTTTTCACTTTCTCCTCGCCGCTTCTTCTTATTATTCTTGTGCTTATGCTTATGCTTGCTTCTGGTGATAATTAATTTTACACAAATTCCAAACGCATAACTTTGTGCCTTGTTGAACATCGTGAACATCGTGAACAGTATCTCCCAGCCCAGCCCAGCGCAACCAGCCACCGTGCCCCCCAACGTTAACATGCCACAAAGCGCTGCAAGTGCATAAATTATGATACCAAATTGAAACGCACACAACAATAACAATAACAATAACAGCAACAACAACAACAACAAACAGCAACAACAACAAGATGCGTTAAATGAAATGAAATAAAGTTGAAGTTGAAGCGAATTTTCATTTGTGTTTTTGTGCTTTGATTTCCCATTGTGCGGGATCGCTTTGCGTCGCCTCAACCCCTCAGTCAGTCAGTCAGTCAGTCAGCAATCCAATCATTGTCCTTAATGCCACTCAGCCACTAACAGCGCTCTCGCTCGAAGGACTCCTTTCGACGCTGAAATCCTGCTGTGTATTTTAATCTCATTAACTGTCATGCTGTTATTGTTACAACTGATTCATGCTGTTGCTGTTGTTGCTGTTGTTGTCGTTGTTATTGCTGTCGCATGTCGCATGCCGCATGTTGCAAGTTCGTATTTACTTTGTTATTGAAACAGTTGCCATTTGCCATTGATAGTCATTTGCTTGGCGCGTTCTTTCTTAAGCCATTGTTGTTGTTGTTGTTTGTGGTTTTTTTTTGTTTTTTTTTTTAATTTGTTGCTGTGTATATCCTGCTCATCCTGCAGTTTGTTGTTGCTCCCCTTAAGCGTAAAACATTTACGCAAATTGCTCAACAAATCTTTGTCATGTCAACAATGTATCTCATCAAACAATCTGTTAGCAAATATCAGCGGGCTATAACTTACAAGACGGACGCAACGACGGACACAAGGACGGCCACAAGCAATTGAATCAAAGTGTCGAACAAGACAAACAAATGCACATAGTTTAGATTAATCCTTTGGTCTTTTACGTATTCCAGAGGAAAAGATTTCAAGACATTATGGAGTCGTACAATATTGGCGCCAAACAGCCTGAGTCATCGACAACGGTTCTGGGATATTTCCAACTACATTGGACAACTCATAATTTTTGTTAGTCCAAAGACTGAAGAACACCATGGACTTCTAAGCATTGTATATCCAATAAAAGACGGACGGTATTGAAACGACTCTATAACTCTTAATTCACATTCACTGAAGATCCTCCCTTTGGGTCTGCTGGAACCGTTAAAAGATCGCAGAATCGTTCTTCATAGCCATAAAAACGAAGGGATACAAAGAATTCGAAATCATCCGATCGAGCTATGGAGTTTCTTTTGATTGAAATTTACGTCAAAAGACATTGATGTGGAGAAGAACGTATTTCAAAGTAAATTTCGGCGCTGCCAAGCATTGAATAATGATGTATTAACTTTTGCCCGAATTCAGCTGACAACTGCTTTAAAACAGTTCTATTGCCGAGTAACTTCAACATTCAGTCATTACAGGTCACAGCCAATGGATGTGGGTGGGAGTGGGTTGAGGGCTGACAATATGCTTTCTTAGCGTTCTATACTTTCTTCCTTTCATTCAATTAGAGTACACAGTGCATAGCACGCCCTTTCCTCAACCAGATGGCTTTATAAGGTAATTGCTTCATTTGAATGTCGCATGCCGCCCACACAAATATCATAGATAAATAAGTGTATTTATAGCCCTTTATTGTATGTATGTATGTATCAATATATACATATGTATATGTATGTGTGTTTGTGCATACATATATAATTTCATGATAGTTTTCATATTTTGTCGTCCACGCTTAATAAGTTCGTTAACAAGTCTCGAATGGGTAATTACCTTCTCCATTATTCGGTGAACGTCGCTAACCCACTCATTATTTGGATGAGAACTTTTTCAACTTGAATCGAATGGGAAAAACGCAAAACAAAACGAAACAAAACGAAACGAAACGAAAAACCCGAAGCGACCTCAAGGAAAAGAGTTAAAGGGCTGCCGTGTCGCGCGTCGACGGTTTTAGTTCTACTTTTTATTATTTATTATTAATTTTGGGTTTTATTTTTTTTTTTTTTTTGGTTCCGAAAACGAACAAATTCGAAAATGGCGTTCTTCAATACTGGGAAACAATTTTTCAGAACTGCAGAGCACGCGATTTGCCTCATTTGCTACCCTCGCGCACCCTTGCCCCTTTTTTGAAAAATATTCTTTTGTTTTTTTCGGTCGACAGGACACATTTTCACTTGACTCACGTAAGGATGCAACGAAAGGTGCTTTAAGTATATATTCGAGCCAAGATTGCAACTGATATGCTGCGGCTGATTGTTGCACAAAGCACGTTGCACGTTGCACGTTGCCTGGAGAATAGACAAAGGCTCGGTTGGCCTGTCAGCTGAACTGAGCGATTCAGTGCACGTAGCACGCAAGGATGCTCAGGACATTGCCACACAAGCGCACAAATGCTGAAGCAACAACAACAAAAAAAGAGGATAAAAAATGAACAAAAAGCAAGAGAAAGAGTTGAGTGCACAAATCCAAGGTTCCTTAACCTCAACTTAAGGCGACATAAGTTGGCAATAATGATAATGAGCTTGAGGATGAGGACGAGGATGAGAACGAGGATGAGGATGAGGCAGACGAAGAGGCAGCAACAGCAAACCTGCTGTAGTGTGCGTGTGTGTGTGTGTGTGTGGAAAAGGACACTTGTTCGGTTACATTTCGCAGCCTGTCAGTCAGCAGCATGTATCCTTAGACAATTACCTTCGGCAGAGCACAGCAGAGCAGAGCCAAGCAGAGCACACTCAGCCCATTGAAGCGTTCGAGTAGATGATTATCTGACGCTGCTAGAGTTAAATTCGATACCGTCTATTAGCCTCGTTATTATCCTTTCTTTCTTATTTGAAGTGGTATCAAGTGACTCAAAGCGGCAACAACAGCGGCGGCGGCGGCAGCGGCTTCAAATGACATGCCACTGCATGTGTAAGTGAATGAATGAAGGAACGAATGAGTCAGTAGACAAGTTGGTGGCCAAAACAAAGGCGAAGGTGAAGCTGAAGCTGAAGGTGAAGATGGTAGAGCTGAGGGTGACGCTGAGGGTGAAGGTGAAGGTGAATGCGCACCCAATTGTGTCTGACGTTCACATACTCTTGTTCTACTTTGCCGCTCACATCACGATCACGATCGCGATTGTGTCTTCTGACGTCTGTCCTCTGTCCTCTGTCTTCTGTGCCGTGCTGTGCTGTGCTGTGCGAGTTTCTCCCACGATATGCGCAAAAATAGTCTCAAATTCGAAATTTGTTTGTTGCGCTCCGTTTTCATTGATGAAATTTTAGATTCGCCGACTTGTTTTCGTCGCATTGCGACAGGAAGTGTAAGAATCGTTCGATCAAGGACGCGAAATGCGCATTTTTCTCCACTCACTATTGTTCTGTATCTGCTACTGGTTCATCCTGCGATGTCCTCACCTGACCTCGTCTCGTCTCGTCTTATCGTTCGTTCATCATCCGTTTTCGTTTGTTGCATTTCTAAAACTGTCTTGGCTAATAAAAGTTTCGGTTTCGGTTTTCGGTTTTCGAATTTGAGAACATCCCATCGACAATGCCTCACGCTGTTTCTAACAAGTGCAACATGTGCGTTCATGTGTGTCCTTCTTCATATTCGATTTTGTTTTTGTTTTTGTTTCGATTTATCAAATGCATTTTTATAATGTTTGCAGCTGCATTCGCCAATTAAGCCTTGCACATCCTGTCGGAAATGGACTGAGCTCATGTAGCGACACACACACACACACACACACATATGTACATACATATATGCATAAAGTCATGTTTCTCAAAGCTTATTAGATGCAATGCAGATTAAGTATCTCAAACGCTCATCATGGGCGTAGATCAAAGGTCAGCCAAGCCAAAAATGTTACAACAACAAAAATGTCCTTGCATCTATGCGACTCACAGCTGTCTTATGCATATGTATGTGTGTACTTTTCATTCATTTATTTATTTATTTACACTTGGCTTTTTTCCAACGTCAAAGTTTGAAGTCCTTCATGTTTTTTTCGACTTTGTTTGCACGCGCCATTTTCGCATATACAATATGATCGAACCGCCCACCTGTCAACGCTTGTGAACTTTCAGAAAGTATGGAAAAAAGCCTAATTACACTAACATGTGATATAAGCACACACACACACACACACACACACACACATGCACACATGGATAGTCTCTAAGGAAAGAGGCAGCACAATGAACGCATATAATTAATATTTTCCAAATGAAAGGCATTACTTTTGTGCCCAACTTTTTATTCACAACTTTTTTCTACGCTCCACGTTCGATCAAAGGCGTTGCGTGGGCGAGGGCGAGGGAGGGGGAGGGGGCGGCGGTGAAAGGAGCTGGCTGCTTGGGAGCGCGTCGCATGAGACGGCATGCAAAGGACATCAATTGTTGAGAACGAGGGAACGTTAACAAGGTGCGAGCGAAACAGGATGGCCAGAAGGCCAGAAGGGCAGAAGGGAAAGGAGAGGACAAAAAAAACGTACTATAAAAATTTTACAATTATTGAGTTTATTTTTTATTATTTATATTTATTGTTGTTGTTGCTGTTGTTGTTATTACTTTGGAATACAAATTACAACTTTGGTCGCAATGATGAACAATGCGTCGTAACCGCCTCTCCGTCCTCCGGCTGTCCCTCCGTCCGTCCGTCCGTCTGTCCACTTGTGAATGCGTGTTCCGTATGCGGTTTTGCGCTGAGAAATCCTGCAGGCAACGACAGTTGTTTGTCAACAGCTCTTCACATAAGCTGATGAAAGAACAACAACACCAAATTATAGTTAAAAAAAAAAATAAAATTTATAAAAAAAAATTTCAAAAAAAATACAAAAAAATAAAACTTGCGTTTTCTTCCACTCACACACGCCACGCCTCCTCCCTGCCCCTCGGTCGCGCTGCCCGGCATATACGAATGCCGAATGACTTTGGCGCTGTCAATAATTTCTGTTTTGTGCGTTTTGTTATTATTATTTTAATTATTGGTAATTAGACACAAGCGATGCTTTCGCCGAGGCCAAGACTCAACCTCAGACTGAGACGTATGAGAAAGCTTGGAGGATATTTCGGTTGTAGATACATACATGTGGGAGCACCACCCGAGCGCTCATTAGTCGTGCAGTTCGTGTCATTGTGACTGCAATTCGATGCTCGGAGTCGGCTCGGTCACCAGAAATGAGTCATTTATGCGTCTTGTGCTCCTTCACTCGCCAACAACAACAACAAAACACGATGATTTTTAAAGCCCACACAGATACAGATGTGTCTATGTTTGAGCCCTGGGCCATGTGTGTGTGTGTGTGTGTGTGTGTGCTGCCAAAATTGTTTCAAATCAGCGAATTTTACAGCAAATATTTACGCAGACACAATGAGCGCCGTTTTTTGCCATTTCAGCGTACCCTCATGTCCTTCCGTCCATCTGTCGGTCGGTCGCTACTTGCTGGCTCACCAATTGCGCTAAACGTCATTTGTTAGCAGGCATTCAATTGAAATAATTTTGTACACGCACGAGCAGGAAGCACAAATCACATGACCCACGGCTCATCGCCCACGGCTCGCGGGGCACAGCTCACGGGGCACAGCTCACGGCGGCAGCAATCGCATCGCGCCTCACGCCTTCTCACATTAGTTGCTTAGCTCTGTCATGGCAACTCTGCCTCAGTCGCTGCCTCCGCCTCTGCCTCAGTCGCCGTCGACGTCGCTGTTGAAATGTTTCCGTTGGCATTGTCATTGTTGGCTTCAACTTCGCTCATTTAAGCCAATTTGCGCTTCGGTCTCATTTTGGCGTCAATTTTGGCGACAATCAAGCTCTAATTTCAAATTTTAAACACGCGCAACAAAATCGCTTCATGCGCTTCATTAGACACAAGAGCCACACACACACACACACCAGACACACACATGCACATAGGCACACTGGCTGCTGGTTGCCATTGCCGTCAAATCGACGGACGAGCAGTAACATGAAACTTTAAGGACGAGAAACAAACTTAGTGCAAGGATAACGCAAATACACCAAAAGCTCAACACTTTAAACGCTCTTGAGTGTTGTCATTTCGAAAGTATCTAAGACTTAGACAAATGTTTTTCATAACAAAGGAGTTGAACCTCTATTGGAAATATCTCTATAAACAAATACTTTAAAATATTTAGCGTTATAATAACATAAGCCAATAATAATGATCTCATATTGAGCATAAACCGTTGAAGAAGCCGACGAGAAGCAATAAAAACCAGTAAGGGAGCTATTTTCAGCTTTGCTGAAACTTATATACTCTTGCAAGCATTTGGAAAATACGTTTTATAGTTTTGCCAATAAGAATCTTATAAGTTTATAAAGACAAAGGGGCGTAACCCCGCCCATTTTCTACTTTTTTTTAACGAATACAATGCAATCATTCTTCATTTTACGATTTTCTATCTCGCCTGCTTATAGATAAATCACATTTTTAAGTTTTTCTCTATATGGGCGGTGCCACGCCCTTATGTCCGATTCTTATGAAACTTTGTTATATGGTCAAGAATTCTTAAAAACGCGCAACTGCAATGTTTCATCTGTTTATAGTTGAAAACAAAAAAGTTTTTCTAACGAAAGCCGAATTTTTAACCGATTGTTCCTATGGGAGCTATATGCGATATTTATCCGATCTTCACCAATTTTGCAGTGAGCCTTAATTTACGTCCGAGATATTCTTGTGCAAAAAATTGGGGGGGATAACTTGAAAAACAAAGAGTTTATTGAGCAAAAACCTAATTTTTGACCGATCGTTCCTATGGCAGCTATATGCTATAGTTATCCGATCTGCACCAAATTTGCAGTGTATTTTGACTGACGTCCAACATGTCTCTGTGCAAAAAATTGAAGTGATAGCTTTAAAATCACAGCGTTTTTAAGGAAAAAACCTCATTTTTAACCGATCGTTCCTATGGCAGCTATATGCTATAGTAGTTCGATCAGGCTGGTTTCTACATATAAACTGCCTGCAAGAAAAAGAAAATTTTCTGCATTTAAATTTTTTTGCTAACTTCAAAACTCTGGGAGGAGTTCGCATTGAAACAGACAGACGGACAGACGGACAGACAGACAGACGGACAGACGGACATGGCTATTTGAACTCGTCTCGTCGTGCTGATCAAGAATATATATACTTTATATAGTCGGAGATGTCTCCTTCTCTGCGTTGCAAACTTCATGACAAAGTTAATATACTCTTGCAAGAGTATAAAAATTTCAAGTGATCCTTACATAGAATCTCCAGATTAAACACATATTAGTCACACACAGCAGCATCTTGAAAATGTTCCAATCTCACTGTGGAAAATATTTTTATTCATTCTGCTAAAAAGCGTGAAAATGGACAAATCTTTGATATGACCGAAGTAATTTAATCTCTTGTTGTTCATTGTTTATTCATGTAATAAACAAATTTCACGACTATTGCAATAAATACCAATCAAAAGATCAAATGAAAGATAATTTGATAATTTTGTTGAGAAAAAAATGTGAAAATAAAATCACAGTCACCTTTGGTTGCGCTCACTTGAGTTGGTTTTCAAGGCAACAGAATTGCGAATCATTCAATTATGGCACAAAGCGACGGAAGAACGAGGGACAACGGACGAACGGACGGACGGACGGACAGAGCGAACATAGTTTGACATTTACGCAATTTGACATAATCCATTTAGCATTAATCATTCGAATACAAAAGCATAAATACAAAAAAAAAAAAAAAAAAATCAATGAAAGAAAAGATCGAAACGCACGCATGATCCTTTTGGGGTAGCACACACACACACACACACACACACACATGTTAATGAAAAGAGTACGCCAGGTAAGGCAAACAAACCCCTCAAGTTGACTTCCAGCACAGATCAGATCAGATCAGATCAGTTGAATTCAGTTCAGATCGGCTGAGATGAGATTTTTGTGTACATCATGACTGCATTGAGTCGATACAAATACAAGGAAGAAGAGGAAAACAAAATAATTGTTTGTCATTGACTTTTCACAGTTCGCTTTGCCGAGCAATTGTCATCAGCCGCACTCTGGAGAGTGTCAGCTGCTTGGCCGCACAGCTCAGACAACACAGAGGCATAAATTTCCAAACGACCGCAGGATTGACCGCAGCAATGAAGTGCTGGCCATACAGCAGTGCGTGTGGGTGTGGGTGTTGGTTGCCCAGAAGCAGCAGCAGAAGAAGAAGAGGAGCGTGCATAACTTATTTGTCAACGCACTGCAAAATTGTCGCATGGCCTCAAAGCGAAGACATTAAAAATTGATGCCAATTCAGGCAATTCATAATGCATGCGTAGCAAAGGCAATCGAAACGCAGTCAGACACGTTGCTCCAACGGCCGGAATGGACAAGGATAATGCGCCACAAGTTCCGCCAAAGGTACAAAGTCATTTCGCATCGAATCGAATCGAAACAAATTCAAATTCAGATTCAAATTGCCTGCAATCGTTTTCATGTGGCCATCGGAATTCATGTGGCCGTCCCGTCATTAAATGTATTTATTAATGATTTAATTGGAAAATGGCTAGTAATTGTGCGCTTAATTATAGACAGGAGGCGTTCAGATTCACGTTCGCCATTCATTCATTCATTCATTCGTTCATTCATTTCAATAGTTTGGTTTTGTTATTTTGATTTTCGCATTTGGTCTGTGCCAGACTGACCTCCAGTCAGAGGGTTAAAGTATCTGAAAAAAATAATAAGAAAAAAACAAAACAATGCTATGCAAAGTAAAACAAAAAATTATAATAATAATAATAAATAAGAAAGCGATGAATTATTGTAAATTCAATTAAAACGCATTCGTGCATGAAAACTCATATTGAAATTAAATCAGGCGCGAAATTCGATTTGCTTTTGTTCCGTTGGCCAACTGCGCGAGCAATTAAAAAGTTTTAACAACAACAACAACAAATTATTAGAAACAAAGCATTAAATATCAAAGTGCAAACTTTGAACTCAAATTAAATGAATTCGAAATGAACGAAAAAACAACAAAAACAACAACAACAAACAACCACATCAGGCGCGATTTTAAAATTGTGTGTGATTTGCAATCAAATTAAAGGTGAAAAGAATTTAATATAATAAAATAAATAAAGTCGAAATGTTGTTGTTGCTGTAACGTCTGCTGCCGCTGGTGAGCCAGTGAGCCAGTGAGGCAGTGAGGTAGCGAGGCCCTTTTGGCCACCACATGCTGTGGCGCTATTGTGCAGCGACGGCTCGGCGGTTAACCCGGCAAACCGACAATGCACAAAGCGAACTTCAGCCGAGAACAGAACAGAACGAACTGCAGAGATTGGCATAGCAGAGTAGAGCAGAGCAGAGAATAGAAGAAGTGCCGTGCCAAATAGAAGTCAAGGGGGACATGCGTCGCTCGGCTTGTCTATTGGCCTTTTGCGCCCTGCCGTGGAGGGGAGGGGAGAGGAAGCGCAATCGCTACCAAGTCCTTTTGTCATTAACAAATCTCAGTGATCATTGTTGGCCAAATCATCCACAAGCCAAGCATTGACGATTGAAAAAAATACGAAACAAAAAAAAAAAAGAAAAGAAGAAAACATTTGCCGCTCAATTGCTCAGCACAATGCATGTCCTGTGCCTGTACAACATCAAAAGAAAGATTTGCAAGTCCTTTATGTCGAGTGACAAATTGTTTGCCGCTTCTGGCTGCTCGCCTTGCCTCGGCTGGCCCTCAGCCGAGGGTTTGCGGGCCAAGCAATCATGTAATTAGACTGCTCGTTGGTTGGACCGACCGAGCGATCGATCGATCGATCGATTCATCCATCTATCCCATTGATCGAACGTTTTATTGTTCCTTCGGCCGGTCGGACGCTCATTCATTCACTAAGCCAGCTAATTGATAAATTGCCTGGCATGCTGTGATCATGTGCTGTGCCACTCATTCACACATTCATTCATTCATTCATTCATTTCTTTTCTTTTTCCTTAGTCCTGTCTGTTTGTCTGGCCAACCGACATGCACTCACTTACTCACTTTCTTTCGCTCTCCCTCTCCCTCACCGACTCCGACCCGATGATTGCTATTGAGTCTGTCAGTGAGCGCTTCAGCCTCTACAGTCCTTGCATCTCAATGTCATCGGCAAACAAACACTTTTATGCAATCCCATTGATTGTTGGTCACCAACACATTTTCTTTTATTCAGTTGCTTTTTTAATAAAATGTCCTTTTTCATAGAACATTTTTTCAGCAGCAATCAATGTCAATGTCAATATCAATGCTTCTGTTGTGCTGAGCTTCTGTCCTGTGCTATCGTCCGTCCGTCCGTCCGTCTGTCGGTTGGCCTGCTTCCACTGTGCGACATTGTGTGGCAGTCAATTGTTGCCAATTTATTGCCTTCATTGTTCGCCTGTGGTAATTCGCATTCTTCAGTTTGTCTGTTTTTAGTTGTAATTCTGCTTCGCACTTCCTGGAAGTCTTTATTAGACACATCAGTACTTTTATTGGATAGATCTTGCTCTTAACTTTCGATGTTTTTTTCTCTCTTATCTTGTTTTTGTTTCTATTAGGGAACAGCCATAAATTATGTGAGATAAAATTAGATGAACATTCACCTAGGGGGAGGTGGGTTCAACGGACAACTCATGTGAACTTTTTAGTCCATTAATTTAGTATATAAATTTTTTTCATCATCAAATTTGTAGGAAAAAACCTAAGCTATTCCTCTTCTTCAATATGACATCGGTTCTCAAAGCACATACGTCAACTAACCATTCAATTTTACTAATTTATTAAAAAGAAAAAGAAAATTCTTCTCAACAGATTTCGTAATATCGTCAATACAAATTGCAGACTTCGGTCACTCAACGAGGCTTGTTGACTTCAACGTTTGCCGCACATCCGCTTCGGCCACCAGCCAAGCCATTTGCGTCGAATTCGAATTCATTGTCATCAAGCGACGACGCGACGTTCCACAACAGAACGCAACCATTTATGACTTACATGCTAACTGACTTCAAAACTATAATTTAAAAACTGAAAAAAAAAACTGAAAAAAACGAAAAATCATTAAATTTATTTTAAAAAATAAAATAGAAGCTACAACAATAACAAAAAACAAAAAACAAGGAGCCGCGACCACACCTGGTAATTTTCTAATAAATTAACCGTTTTGCAAAATGTTCAACAAAACGCCTCAAATGAGGCGTGGCATGCTTGATTGTATTAAACAGTTGTTCGCTCTCTTTCGGTTCGGTTCGGTTCGGTTCGTTTCGTTATTTTTATATTATCTATTTTGTTGTTATTGTTGTTGCTGTTGCTGTAGTTGTTGTCGTCGTCATCGCTGTGTGTAATTGTTTAAAATATTTAATAACAAAAACATGCCATCAAATGCTTGTTAACAAAATGTCAATGCGACAATCTGAGTACTTTTTAAGTATATGCTTTGCGTACAAACAACTCAGTGACGCCCACCAGCCCATCTCGTCCGCCCTGTAGCTCACCAGCCGCCAGCCGCCAGCCGCCAACTGCTCCAAGCTCCCACGACAATGTCAGCCAAAGCGACGTTGTTAATGGCGAATTGTGTACAACAACAACAATAACAGCAACAGCAAAAAAATAACAATAATTAACAAAATAATACAAAAAAATTGTCAATTCTTTTTTGCGCTTCGACCGTTAAAGGTTAGAAAGAAAGCGACGAGCATGAGGAAGGCAGGGAGTTGGATAGGTCAAGTTCTATAATACATGAATCTGGAAGGGCCTGACATATGAAAGCAGCTTGTTCGTCCATCCATCCATCTATCTATCTATCTATGATATGGTAACTTTATATGGTTTTGATCGATTTGAACATATCTGTCCGCAGATCTATAAACCAGCTGCAAAAGCAATGCATGTGAATCAGATCGGATCCAATCGGATCAGATTAGGTTTTGTAATTATCATGAATGAGATCGGATCGGATGAGGTTTTGTGACTATCATGACTGCATTGAGTGAGAGTGTCGAACAGAGTAAGCAAAATGATGATGATGATGATGATGATGGAATTCTGGGCTTGAGGACAGGCACATGTACTTGGGGTACTTCAAGTTTATGGAGATTTTTGCCACGCCCACTCGAAGATCAAAATTTCTTAGTACATGTATGGAATATCAAAGCATAACTAAACCAAAATGTATGCAAATATCGATGTATCTAAATACGACATGTATCTGCGCGTTGGCAAAATACTGACTCCTCTACTGACGCATCTTTTTTTTTGTTGAATATTTATCTTCGTTTTTGGTTGGACTTTGTTTTTGTTTTTGTTGTCGTGACACTCGTGAATTTGTCACGGCATTTTAACATTTTTGCGGTTGCACAATGAATAAGCGAGCAATGAAGCGACCAATTGAACGAACGAACGAACGAACGAATGAATGAATGAATGCATTAAAGAATGTATCTCATAGATACTGTTTTGCCTAACTCACACAGCGCGTTCTTTTCAGTTATTGCACTCGTTTTTTTTCTCATTTTTTTATTGTTGTTGTTGTTGTTGCGTGCGTGTGTTTGCCGGCAACATGCTAACCCGGTATTTAGCTGTAAATTGAAAAACATTAAAAATAATAATTTTTCCATTAAAATTTGAGCTGCGTGTGTATAAATTCATTCCATTCCATTCCATTGTGAAAATTTAACCACTGTACCGATAATTATCGCCGCATTGCGTCAATACGTCAACTGTCATTGAAAAATAGTCATAGTCATAGTCATAGATACTTTTGTATGCGGCAAACAAACAAAGAAGAAGAGGAAGAAGCAGAGCATTGAACAATTGTTTTCGCGTTTTTTGTTCGTTTTTTTTTTTTGTTCGTTTTTTGCCCCTTTACTCCATAATGCGTTTCAGTTTAATAAACAAAGTCACGCATGCAACGAAACCCTTTTCTATGTTGCCTCAGCACATTTCAAACTTCTGTTTTCGCATTTGTCTAACTAAAAAAAAAAAAAAAAAGATGTCCTTTCGTGCAACACATGCAATAAGGCGCAAAAGTATCTCTCGCACGTCAGATGTAGAGACGAACGCTTTGTTGCTTGAGGAAACTTCCAAGATTGAAACTTTACTGAAGTAAGTGAGACGGCACAGGACACATGTCGTTGTTGTTGTTGTTGATGTTGCTTGATGATCTGTTGATCTGAATCAGTTGGTCAAAACGTTGTTTGAAATCGAACCATAAACGTCTCCCAACCTGAGACAAATCCCATTTTGGATAACGTTTTCAATTGAGAAGCGAGAATTTTCGTACTTACTCCGGCGCTGGAGATTAGTATATGGAGGACAGTTTATACTCTTTTGAGATAATTCCCCCAACTATAAGATTGCTTTATTCCTGCTCTGGAGATTAAGATACGATGGGCTAATTACTTGCTTAAAAGTCGCCATTTCGCTAATCTGTCATTCTGATTGAGACTTAAGGGAGTGAGAGGGTCTCAAACTTCCAAACTGTGCGTCAGATTCTAGTCGTAATGTTCCGTAATCTGACAATTATGTGGAGGAACTTTCTTTATCGGATGCCAAATGAAAACATTTAATAGAATCTATTTTTCTTTATCCTATTTGATCTTCAACGATCCCAAAAGGCTCCCCAACTATTGTTGAAACCTTCAAAACGAAGCTCTGTCAAAGCTTTGTTAGTTTTACAGCTCTAGTCAATAATGCTTGAACACAGTACATGTTTTTTTTTTTTTGGAAGAACAGATGAAGTTCTTTTTTCAATCTGTTGACAAAAATTCAAAATTTTCATTGACACTCGCGGCACATGAAGTATTCTACAATCGATACACGCCCAACTGCTTTACCTCACTGCTTTCGTCTCACCCTCGTGCCCAAAAAAAAGAGGAAATTCGGGCACGAGTTATGCGAAAATATAAATTTCCGTTAAATGCGAAAAATGCGATTACAATAAGACTACAGAGAAATGTTTCGCCCACACAATTAAGTAGGCGACCACGCCCACAGCAGGCCGAGCGACCGACCGACAGACAGACAGACAGACAGACCAATCGACTAAGTGACGGGCCGTGTTTGACAACATAATGCGTGGCAGAACAGAACAGAACAGAACAGAGACGAGCGCACAAAAAGGATTACAAGAATCATGATTTAGACACAAGGCCGAAGAGAAGTGAATCAATGCACTTTGAATGTGACACTTCACACACACACACACACACACACACGCACACACACACTCAGGGACACAAAGGACCGTTTAGGCTTAGCAAGAGCAAAGGGCGGTGCAGTGAAGAAGCAGCAGAAGCCTTTGAGGTGGAGGAGGATGATGCTGAGAATGATGCTGAGGCCGAGGAGTGTCAGCAATTCCATATGAAAGAGCATGCATAATTTGGCGAATTGGCGAAAACAAAAGGTGATTCAATGGCAATTCGACAAAACAGCCAAAAAGGAAAGCAAATTGTATTAAGGACTCTTTAAAGCATGCAAGGACATTGAACACTTTGAACACTTTGATGAATGCAAAACAAAGTTGTTGATGTCGATGACGATGATGACGATGATGACGATGATGATGGTGTTGGTGGTGGTGGCGATGCAATAAGGCGGCAGCGGAGGCTGGCCGAGAGGCTGGATGCAGCAGCAGTGACTGAGGCAGCGACAGCGGCAGAGCAAGGGCCTCGTTGGCTCGAGCCAGCCGGGCACGCCCAGTAGCAGCTCAACGGGCCGGCCAGCCTGCCTTCGACTGCTGCGAGAACTTCCCATTCTTGACGCAGGCACAATTACGCCAACACACACACACACACACACGGACACATGTAGAAGCCTGCAAACACATGTCCTTCATTTGGCATTTGGCAAAGGCAAAAATTCTTTTCTTTGGTTTATTATTTTATTTATTTTTTTTTTTGCGTTTTGCGATTTTGAAATTCTATTAAACAACAAAAAAAAGAAAATCGGCAGCAGGCAGCGGCAACGATTTCATTCATTCATGGGGCGTGTGCGCCGGCCCGCCCCGCCCCGCCAAAGGCAATCACCACGAGCCAAGCTGAGGTCGCAGCACAGCCGAGCCGAGCAGAGCCAAGCTGGCTGGCTGGCTGACTGGCTGTCCGTCCGTCCGTCTGTCACGTCACATGTCAAGCCGGAAGTGCGAAAATATTTTCACCAAGCTGAGGTGAGAGGCGCGATGTGTGGGTGTGCGAGTGAGAGAGTGAGAGAGAGAGAGATACTAATTTGGATTTGCATGGCAGTCAACAAGATCAGCTGCCACAACGCCTCGACTTTCTTCTTCTTCTTGGTTGCTGCGCACTTTCAAGCGCTTCGAGAGCTTTGCTTGGCTGTCTGTGCATGACTGATGGATGGACTGACTGACGGACGGACGGACGGCAGGACAAAGCAGTGCCCTAATGTAATTATAGACTCGTTCAGCGACCGGAAGTCCTTTTGCAAAGCGCGGCACCCAAGTGTTCTTGTCATCATCATCATCATCATCATCATCATCGTCGTCATCGACAACAACTACAGCAACAGCAACAACACAGGGTGCAAATCCTTTCAGCGTCTCATCTGATTTGCCAACGCGATTGTTTGACAAATTAAAGCATCAGGAGATTGAGACTCCTGTTGAGCGGAAGTGGCAGTTCCTTGTTTGGGTGTGTGATTGAATGCGTGCCTGGTTAGCATGATCAGTTGTGTGTGTGCGTGTGTGTGAGCGAGAGAGAGAGAGAGAGAGAGCAACATGGCCGCGCTTGCGCAATTTCAATTCATATTTCAAATTATGTATGTCCTTGTATGTATGTGCGTATGTGTGTGTGCGCGTTTTTTTTCCTTCCAACGCAAACCCATAATTATTACACAAAAAGTATCGTTTTTCACATCCTGATTCGCCTGCGACGCATCCTGCCCAAGGTGCTCGCTCTGTCGTCCTCTCGTCCTGTCGTCAGCCATCAAACAGCTGTGCCGATTTTCGAGTGTTGTTTTTATTGTTGGCTCGCGCCATTCAAGCATCTACGCGCTCCGCCTCAAGCTGTGTTACTTTTATCTCATTATGACATATTCAATCAAAAAAGATTAATTCTTCAAATCATATTCGCCGTTGATTGATTATGCGCGCTGAAGGAGACCTTGCTGGCGTTCGAGCAAAAGTATCTTGCAGCACATAAGTAGCTAACAACACAAAAGTATCTATGAAAACATTCAACTTTTGTGCATTTTGACACAAAAAAAAATTTATTGATTTTTTTTGTTGTTTTTGCTTCAGCTTTCATCGCTCAGTTATGCAAACTAATGAACGACAATTAAAACAAAAATTTTCATGCTTGTATTCACACTTTGATTTCCTTTTTCGTTGGACAACAACAGCAGCAGCAGCAAATCAATGCAGTAGCAATGAGAAAAACAACAAAAAAAACAGCAACAACAATCATGGTAACAAGTACTTCAATAATCGCAGCGAATAATAAGTTCCAAGAAAGAAAACTTTCAATAATGTGCGAGCGAAATAGCATGAGCAAGCAGCTGGCAGCAAGTGCGAAAGAGAGAGCACATTAATAATATTGTAGAACAAATGAACTTAATAGGCGGCCGCAAAATTGTTATTGCTCTTGTTGTTGTTGTTGGAGCGTTGCAAAAGCAAACTTGTGAAGCACATGGGCGTTTTGGGCCCACAAAAGGGTAAGAAGAAGACAGTGGCTGAGGCAGAGGCAGAGGCGGCGGCAGCGGCAGCGGCATGGCCAGTGGCAGTAGCAGTGACCAAAATGTAAACTGAGTGAGTGCCTACAATGATGATACACATTAATGATGACGTTGGCGATGACGATGATGATGATGGTGATGGAGCTGACGAATGTGCGATGATCGCTTCCTGCAGATAAGATGCGCCTAATAATAATGTTCGAGCGCTGACCAATCTTCGACGATGCAGCGATGCAGCGATGCGGTGAGGCATTTACAATTGCCTCGCATATAATCAACTGTTCGCAACTGTGCAGGAAATTATATGAGCGCAACAAACTTACAAATACATAATAACAACCAGCAAAGACAACGACAACGACAACGACAACAACAACAACAATAACACCAACAACAAACTTGAAAGACTTGAATTTAAAGAGTAACAACAGAAGTCGCACAAAGTGATGCTGCTTTGCATGATGCGAAAGATGCACAGATACTTTCTGGTATCTGCGCGTTTAAAAAAGCCAAAGATTGCCGCAAATTTCGTTGGCCTGGCTGAGAAGAGTGTAAAAAGTACTTTTGGGCTAAAACAATAAAAATAAAAGGAAACGAAGAAGAGTAAAGGTGAAGATCGCATGCCAGTAGCAAATAAAAATGTGCCAGAACCAAAGAGGGCAGGAAAAAGACAACAACAAAAAAAAAGTAACCAACCAACGAAACACAAACAAACAAACACGCACAATTCAACAGTAATAACAACAACAACAACAACAACTACAATAATAATAATAACAACATGAAACTAAGCTTGGCGGCCATTGCGCTTCATTTTCAATGCGGTTTCACGGCAACCGCAACGTACGCGACGCCCGCAGCGGCGTCTGCGCAATGGCGTGCAACCAACTCAACTCAGCGCAGCGCAGCGCAGCTCGGCTCGACTCAACACAGCACAGCACACAACGCAACACAACACACAACCTGACTTGACAACTTGCCTGGCACGAGTGGATTGACGCGACGGCCGAGACGAAGTGCTGTGGCTCGGCTCGGCTTGGTTCGGCTCGGTTCGGTTCGGTTCGCTTCGGCTAAGCTTGGTTGGTTGGTCGTTCGTTCGCTGCTTTGTTGCTTAAGCTGTCGATTGTCGTGCGGGTGCGGGTGGGGGTGGGGGTGGGGGTGGTGGTGTCTGTTTGGTTAGTTGGTCGGTCGGTCGGTTGGCTTGCTGGTTTGCTTGTTTGGTTGGTTGCGTTCGAAAAAAAAGAAACACAAAAACAAAAATTAAGCAAAATAAACGTCTCGACCGCAGCGTTGTTGCCCGCCGCAATGGCGATTGCGTGCCATGGGGCAATCAGTCGCAATGAAGGCGTTCTTTCGACTTCTTCCAATCGCAAAACGTTGCCGCTTTTGTTGCAAGTCGGCCTTTTTTTCTTTCTTTTTTCATAAACTTTTTTTCTTTTTGTATTTCTGCGTCCATTAGCTTTTTTTTTTTTTTGCTTCATTTTAATAACTTTAACTATTTTTTTCCTTTTTTTTTTTGGTGATTATCGTTTTTCTTTGCATATTTTCCACACATTTTGTCGATTCTCTTTTGCCATCATGCATGCGGAATGCCATTTCTGCCTTATCGAAACAATTACAATATAAATTGGCTGAAAAATAATTCTCAAAACGAAAGCAAACCCATTATTAATATTTAATAATCTCTTTGTGGCTTTTTTCTAACAAATATTTTGAATGGCGGCCATTTTATTCTCGTTTTCGATCATAAAAATCTTGCAATGTTGTTCATGTCTTCAACTTCAGTCGTAAGCTCATTAATCTTAACCGATCAGCGAACTATTCCGCACTTCTTCGGTTATAATACTTGGCCAGTGTCAATCTATAGATGATTTTATTTATCACATGTCAACTGCCGTTCTAGACATTACCATTGTCTAGAAGAAGAAGTCATGTTCATTGATGTATTGACTGGTTTTTATTGTAAGAATTTAGGGATCACCTTCGGAGGGCAAGATAAATTTCGAACACGGAACATGTAAATGGTTCCGATTCTTGGATTGTCCTCTGAAGGCAATACAGAAATGAAAATGAATTTATTTTAAAGAATAGAGTGTTTAAGAAACACAGATCCTTGGAGGATCCACTCATTTTTTATCATTATCCATCATATGGGGATCAATCCTCGTAGTATATATACTGACATGGCTAATATAGAGGCTAGCTTCTTATCGGGGTATGCAACTATCTATCTGTATTTCTCGAATCTACCATCAACTAACATGTCCCACTCAAGACCAAATAGACATTTCTCAATATGAACATGCACAAAGGGTTGTGGGACGTGGGGCGTGAGGCGTGGGGCGTGAAGCGAGTGCGTTTAATTATATTATATTAAGACCGATGAGTTTGTGTGTTGAACAATGTAGCTCACTATTTTTAGAAGCGCAATTAAAAGATGAAAAAAAATGCCCAATTCTCATGCAAAATGTTAATTTAAAAAGCAAAAAGGGCAACAACAAAGCTTCTTTTTTCATGCATTCTAATTGGAACATTTTATTAACACAAATTCGTGCATACAACAGTAAAAAAAACAACACCATAGAAGCAACAATTTCGCATACGATTTGAAAAACAAAACACACAAAATTTACGATTCAGAAAGAGAAGAAAAACAATATGGGGCGATGAGGCGAGGGGTCACGTGGAATCGAGCAAGTCAGACCTAACATTAAGTCAACTCAAGTGTGGGAGAGGAACGTTGCAGAGGAAGGGATGGGATTGGAATGGAAAGGAAAGGAATGGAATGAGTGAGCATGGAGTGAAATTTCCAGCAAACATAAACGAAACAAAGTTGCGGTGCCTAAAACAAAATGGCGGTCGCATTTTATTGCGTTTTCTAAGAAAGTAATTAATTGCAAAGCACTCTCACCAACACACAAACACACACACTCACACACTCACACACATAGTAATATAATCAACGCAAGCAAAAATAACATTTTAAAGCAAAGCAAGAAGAAGAAGCAGCAGAAGAAGAACTTACCTCAGCCCACACCGCCTCATCGAACGCATCGCCATCTTTGCTGTTGGCTGTTGGCTGTTGACTGTTGGCGCTTTGTTGTTGTTATTGTTGTTGTGTGTGTTGTTTTTTTCTCGATGATTTCTCTGCTGTTATTTTCGCTTCAACTTCGGTTCTTTTTCTCGGTCATTTTCATTCGCACTCATTTAAGTGGAGCTACCGGTTTTTTGTTGTTGCTGCTGTTGCTGTTGTTGTTACTTACATTATTATTCGTTTATTCGCGTTCACTCGCCGCTGCACTTCTTCTTCTTCTTCTTCTGCTACTTCAACAACAACGAATATTGACCATTTTTCTGGCCATGTTGTGCGAAAGTCTTCTGCTGCAGGTGACGGCGGCAAGCGGAATGCATGTCTGTCTCTCTGTCTCTGTGTGAGTGTGAGTGTGTGTGTAAGTTGTTTGACGTTCTGCGGCTGCAATTATGGTTGCCAATTCGCTAGCGCAGCTCAGCTCAGCTCAGCTCCACTCAATCGCTCGCCAGCTTTTCTTTGCCAGCATTTTTTGTTGTTTTTTGATTGTTTTGTGTTGTTTTTGTGTTATAATTTCGCTTTGCTTTCAAATGGATTTCATGAATGCGAACCTATTAACTGTTTTTTAGTTGTTGTTATTGCTGTTGTTCTTGCGCTTGTTGTTTTTGTTGTTGTTGTTGTTGGCTAAATGCACTTTGCATTTCATGTTGCTGTTGCTGTTGCTGTGGTTGTTGTTGTTGCAGTTATTATTACTTATAATTGGGCAAGCCGCCGACTTTTGCGAATTTTGAGTCCATTTTGCGCTCTACCCCTCCCCCCCCCCCCCCCCCCCTTGCCAGCTGATGCCAGCAGCGAAAATTGTCGGAAATGGTTTAATGTTGGCCACTTTTATTTTGTTTTGTTCTGTTTTTGTTTTTGTTCGCTTTGCGTTAATTATTTTCAAAATGGCCTCCGCGTAAACAACAACAACAACGCAAAAGCATTCATTACTTTTTTCCCCTTCTTCTTCTTCTTCTTTTTTATTTCAAGTTATGCAACAATTTCAACAAGTTTTGCATTTTTCAACAGAAACAAAAAAAAAATCAGTCGTCCACAAAGAAAGAAAGAAGACTTCAACGCACAAGCAAATTTAAATCTTCAGTGAATGTGTGTGTGTGTGTGCGTTAGTCTTCTATCATTCAATTTGCAGCGAACAATCGAACATTTTGCTAGCCATGTCCTTCTGTCAGCATTGTCATTGTCATCATGGCCAATATGCAAATTGTCAGCTTAAAAAACAACAACAGCAACAACAACAATAAAGACAACAAATGCATGCATGCAATGCGTAGTAAAGCGACACTCAACATTTGCCAAATGCTTTTTTTTTTTTTGTTGAGAAAAAAAAAAAAGTGAAACATTCAAAAAAAATTTGAAAAAAAAAAGAAAGAACAAAAAAACAAATGTGCATATTTAAATCAAACACATGGTTTGCCATAAATAGCATGCCTGATCACACACACACACACACACACACACACACACTCGCATACACACGCATGTCAGAAAGATGCTGTGACAAGAACAAAATAGCGTGAAAACTTCCCCTAATAGCAAAATGAAATGAAATGAAAGAAAACTAACACTTTGAATGAAAAAATAATGATATTGGCGTTACCAAAAATTAATATCCTTTTTAACCTCTCACACACACACGCACACGCACGCACATGCAGAAGGACAGCGCAGCACCCAACAGTCAGACTCACAGACTCACATGTATGTATGTATTATAATTCACTTATATGGCATAAGTATGAAAAAAGAATCGACAAAAAAAAAACACAAAACAAAAAGGATACGCCACTTTTGCACACGCACACACACACAAACAAAAGCAAAGGCAAAGGCAAAGGAAGTAGCAAAACAGCCAGGATCAGACAGGAACAGAGCGGGGCAGGCCAGGGCGACCGGGGTTGCTTTTCAAATGCGTGAATTCATTTTTTAGTTTTGTTTATTGTTTTTTTTTTTATTAGATTTTTTTTTTTTTTATGGCGACGAGCGTGTTTATTACGATTTTTATTTGTACGCACCAACATTTTCTATTTGAATGACACGCACATAAGCAGAGTGACAGAGAGAGAGCAAGCGAGGAAGAAACAGACAGACAGACACACAGGATGCAGAACGATGCGAGTCGCTGGCGGTGTGAAGGGCGTTGGGCAACGCCTACTTTAGGGATACGCTCGTGAAGCTATTCTCGCTTACAGATCGACAGAAATGTTCCTCGCTTTGTTCTTATTAGACTGGCGCAGATGTGTGTGTGTGTGTGTGTGTGTGAGTCCAACTTTTAACGGTTGCTCGACAATTTTGGACCAAATTTGGGATTTTTAATAAGTAATAAATGACAAAGCAAAACCCAAATGAAGTTTCATTGTTGAATATATGATAAATAGTACCAAAGTCACGGTACATTATTGTTCTTGAGAATGTGTAAACACTTTCTAACGTTTTTCTCAACACGAAGCTCAGTCAATCAGATCAATTAAGTGCCCAATGGCCTATAAATGTTACCATCACTAATCCCATAACCTTGCTGAAGGCAGAAGTGTCTAAACATGAGAACGAACTGGCTAGAAACCTTGTAAAAAAAAATCTGTTAGACGGTTACTGAGAACTCATATCCTAGACTAACCATCTTGATTTTAAGGCTTTATAAACAAGTAATATATTTAGATATTCATTGGAGTTCATGTAGTAATACTGCTAATTATTCTTAGTATTTGATTTTTGGAATATTGGACTAGCTTGGATAAGTTGCCTCATGGATCACTGGCAGATTGTTGGAATGGAAACATGGAGGAAGGGAAAAGTAAAATTGGAATTAATAAGAATGTTGTCAGTCATTTGATCGGCAAACTGTTTTCTGGCTACACCTGGATGGAATGAACCTGCAGGTCTCTCTCTCTAGCTTAGCCGCAAAGTCTCAATGTTGTATTTGGAGGCAATAACCTACGGAAGCTGTTGAAGGCAGACTCGTTAATAAAGACCCAGCAAAGGATGATTGATATGACTAGATCGCATCGTCTATAAGCACTTCAAATAGTTGCAGATGCGCTCACACTGCTCTGCATTGCAAAAGTCATGACAAAATTATAATAACCGCTGTGAAGAAACAACACAAAAATTCAAATATGTACATATATAATAATGAAATTTGCATAAAATTGAAATAAACGAAAGCAAATGAAATTCTGCTTTGGGCCAGCACAATAATTAGAGGCAATAAAAAGCGCTGGAAAACGCATGGTCAATTATAATGGAGGAAAGCAGCGCATTTTCATTAATTAGCCGCCGAGCTGAGAGTAAACCAGAAGCAACAGCAACAGCAGCAGCAGCAGAGGCAGCCAGAGTCGCTGCTCCACCTGCTTAGCGTAATGGCAACAGGCCACGCCCCTTTATAGTTCAATATGCGTAAAGCATCAAATTATGAACAGCAAAATGAGCAAAAAAAAAGAAGGGAAAAATGAAACTAAAACAAAAACAAAAATGCCGACACTTTAATTAGCCATTTCGATGAATCGGCAAAGGTCAAAGTTGAAGTTGTGTGTGTGTGTGTGTGTGGCAAGAAGAGCTGCAATAGTTCTTTATTCAATAATTATAAACAGAAAATGTTAAATAAAACATTTAATTGGCCGTTGCGTAAAATAAAAATGAATTCAAATTGGAATAAATGGGCAAATGGGCGTGAATTGCTTGCTGTGAGAGGGCAAAAGCATGGAGGTGGTGTGGATTAGTTCTTTAATTAGCTGGATGTAAATTAGTCGAGCGCTTTTAATTAATATAATTAGAAGACATTAAGCAAAATAACAAACAAAAAAAAAAAAAAAAATAGAAAATAGAAAATAATAAAAATAAATACAACAAAAAATGATATTTGCATATGTAAATGGCAGCGTGTGGGAAATTGGGCAATCCATCAAATTAAAGACAACAAAAAAAATACGCTAGGCAAACAAAAGACTTAAACAACGAACTTGACCGTCAGTCCTGTCGCAGAGGCAAATTTTACGCTCGTTTGACGCCGCAAACAATTTCAATTGCAGTTGACCACAAAATGTTGTTGTTGTTGTTGTGCTGACCCTTGGCTCAGTTCAGTTCAGTTCGGTTCAGTTCGGTTCGGTTCGGAATGTCCTTGGCCATCGTTGGCAGCATTTATGACGCTCTGTGCCGCACGTACACTGAAATGTGTTTTTAAACGCCGTAACCGCAAAAGACAAACAAGCAGAAGCTGACAACAGCAACAACAACAACAGTGTTATTGAAAAAAAAAACTATGAAAACCACAACAAAAAAATCGTTAAAATTATAAACACATTTTGAAACAATTTTCTCAAAAATATAACAGAAAAAAAAAAAAAAACAAAAAATTAAGCCAACAAAGTCGAAAGAACCGCAAAAATTATTGACCATGTGCTATCTCTCGCTCTTACAGCGCTGGCATTACATACGCTGACTCGCTCGCACACACGCAAAACAAGTATAACGGCGCTTTTAATTAGATTGAGCAACAATTTAAAGCGTATTAACGAGCCAAATGATTATATTTAGCGAAATGCGCTATCAATAATCTACAGAGAACTGGCCAGGGCTGTAGAGGAGAGGGCGAGGTCGAGGGCGTTAGGTCAGCAGACAATTGGACTCGCAGACGCGTTAAAGCTGCAAGAGAGACTGACTCTGACTGGCTGGAAATGACTCGAAATTGCGTCTACGTGCTGCACCTTTTCGTACCGAAAGAAGGCTTGTCCTTTAGCGCGAGTGAAAGACCTTGGACTTGGCAGCGTCATCACAATCATAATCATAATCATCATCATCATCATCATCATCGTCGTCGTCATAGTCGCTTTCACTCACAAATAAAAACGCGGTACGTGTTTACGCACAACGTCACATCCACGGAGCAGACGCGTCGGTCAGTCGGTCACAACGCAATTACAATGACTGACGACGTTGCCATCGAATGTCCCGAACCTGCACGTCACAGCCAAATATCGATAATGATCAATTAGTCAGTCAATCAATTTCGCTTAAAACGTTTTGACCTTAACATTCTTTCGTGAAATTCGCTTCGATATGATTGGATTGCTGCTCGACTTGGCTGCAAATCGCTGTATCTTTTTTGCAAATTGCTGTCGCTCAAACGTGATTTGTGCAGAAAAACTCCAAAATTCCAAAACTACAACTTCATTTGTTGCTATTTCAACTAATTTCATGTATTTTCATCGCGAAAATCATTGTAGAAGAAAACAACAACTATTAAGCATTAAATTATGTAATTGTGTAGAAAAAAAAAAAAAGAAAATGCAGCTGTAGTAGCATATTATCTCCCCTCGCATCCTTATCATTAACATCGAACAGCAAAAATCGTTGTCATTATTATCATAATCATTATCATTATCAAGCAAATCGAAAACATTGCGAGTATAAAATCATATTCATATATAAAATCACGCACATTATCAGAGCCAAATGATAGTATCATTTCTTCTTGGCATCCTTAAGACCAGCGCCGGCATTGAACTTAAAGAAAATGATGTCACCGTCTTCGACCACATGGTTGCGACCCTGTTGACGATATTTGCCAGCCGCCTTGGCAGCCGCTTCGGAGCCCTCTTCCTTGAAATCCTTGAAGTGCATTACTTCAGCCATGATGAAGCCTTTCTCGAAGTCTGTGTGTATACGACCGGCCGCCTGCGGTGCCTTTGTGCCCTTCTGTATGGTCCAGGCTTTCACTTCATCCGGACCGGCAGTGAAGAAGTACTCGAGCTGTAGTGCCTTATAGCCTGTGACAATGATCTTGTCCAGTTGGCTTTTGCACTTGACCTCCTCCTCGTACGCCTTACGCTCAAGCTCGTCTTTTTCGCTTAGTTCATGTTCAAAGGCGCCCGAAAATGGTATAATGGTGGCGCCGGGATCGTGCTTGTCAACCCATTCCTTTATCTTGGGCAGCCACTTGTTCTTTTTGCGAATGAAATCCTTGTCCGACAGATTCACCAAGTAGATGACCGGCTTCGATGTTAGGAACAAATATTTGTTGAGAGTCTCAATCTAAAACAGAGATAAGAAAATCCATTCATTATTGATTTATTGAGCGCTTTGAACAAGTCAACATCTTACATCGTGAGCATTCCATTCAGCGAAGCGCAGCTGCTTCTTTTCGTCCACAAGTATGCCCTTGATTTTCAGCATCGAATCATACTCGGGCTTAAGCTTCTTATCACCGCCACGCGCGACAACCTTTTCAAGTTTGTCTAGATTCTGAATCAACTTCTCCTCATCCTTGAGACGCAGCTCCTCCGATATGATATCCAGATCACGCACCGGATCGACCTCACCCTCAACATGGGTGACATCGGGATCTTCGAAGGCGCGACACAAGTGGAAAATAGCATCACAAGCGCTAATGTGCGAAAGGAAATTATTGCCCAAGCCTTGACCCTCCGCGGCGCCCTTCACGAGACCAGCAATATCCACGACATTCAGATAGGCGGGCACTTTGCTGAGAATAAAAGAAGCACTCTAGAATTATAACTCTGCTAAAGCTTTTGCTTACATTCAATCCAACTACTCACCTGGCCGGCTTGTGGTAGTCACAAAGAAAGTCGAAGCGCTCATCTGGCACAGGTACCCTATGTGCTGGGGCGACGAGAAAGAAACGAGAAAGCAACAGGTTAGTGCATTTGTTGTCATAGTGGCGCCAGTGCAGATGAGTGCCCGCCGGGCGCCAGTTGTTCGTCTATGCTAAACGATGCCAGCTATGATTTTAAAATAATAACAGACACAATCATAGCCCATGATGGCACCGCCAGCAAGAGGTTAACAAGCACAAAAACAGATTTAAACAAAACGAAAAGACAAAAATCAGAAACAAAAAAAAGCAACAAAATGAAAAAGTAGTTGGTGCGCAGTCTCGTGCAACAATCGAAATCCTTAAAAGTCCGTTTGCATATGGCAAAGCCATCAACGGATGCGGTCCAACGACCGATCGTCCGATCGAGTGATCGATTGAACGCTTGCGGTTTGCTTGACGATCGTTGGCCAGGGCCAATCATTGCAATTTTCTATAATTTTGTGCAATCTCAATCGCCGCCAGCCATAATGGCAGCCATCGAGTGTCGTTGCGACTTAAACACTTGGCTTGCCTGCTGTTGCCGTTGCTGCTGCCTCTGCCTCTGCCACTGCCGCTGCCCGCAAAGTCGCGACCACGAGTTGTAGCCGTCCACTGACCAACCATGTTGCAACGACGCATGCAAAATGAAGTCGCTCAAATTGAGCTGCTCGCAATTTGCATATCAAAATGTTTAACGTCCTTTGCTAGCCGCGATCAACTGAAAATAAAGAAAATTGGCGTCACGCCCATCGCTGCTCACCGTGGCCCACGGCAGCATGGACGGCGACCAGCGACCAGCGACCGGCGATCGGTGTGCGAGTAAGCGAATGAGCTGCCTCTGCACAAACTTAGAAAATCGCATAATTTGGTATAAAAAGCAATAATTTCGGAATAGTTGTAAAACGCAAGCAACGCAACGATCGAAGTGATGGTGGTAATGGCAGCAGCGTTGGCGAAGTGGTGGCTGAGGCTGGGGCCGAGACTGCGGTTGCTGCCCCAAAAGTATTTTCAATAACAATGATTAAGACACAAATTTCCAGCGTCAAGACGTCCAGGGATACGCTATAGGCAATGATTAAATTGCCAGCAGCTAACGTAAAGTGTAGCAGCAGAGAAATAAGTGAAAAAAAAAACAACAACAATAAAAAAATGGAAAGGAGACTTAATTGGAATACTTATTCTCATTTGGATCGATGGTGCAAAAAGGGAAGTTCTCGGCCGGTGCAGCGCTTTTGGTCAGTACATTGAAGAATGTGGATTTGCCTACGTTGGGCACGCCGACAATGCCAATACGCAGATTGGTACCAATGCGTCCAATAAGTGGTTTGCGCTCGTGTTCCTCTTGCTTCTTAGGTGGCATTCTGTACGCTTAGATTCGATTTGTTGCTCACGAAGTGATGGTCCCTGTAAGTAGCACGTGTGGGCATATAATAGTACTTTTGACTATGGTGTCATTAATAGTTCATGTCGTCGCCAGCGTCAATACTATTTTTGAACACAAAACAATGT
Source organism: Phortica okadai (assembly GCA_034638295.1). Classification (NCBI taxonomy): domain Eukaryota; kingdom Metazoa; phylum Arthropoda; class Insecta; order Diptera; family Drosophilidae; genus Phortica; species Phortica okadai. The sequence continues at coordinate 53,196,117 of CM067848.1, read as the reverse complement.
GCATCATAACCTCACTTTCGCATCTGCCAGCTGACATATGCAGGTCAACAGCAGAACACAGAAAATACACTGGCGCACGGTTGTGAACTTGAAAGTTATAATTTTTGGAAAAAAAAAAATAGAAGATAATATAAACTTATTTACAATTTTTGAAAAAAGTATTTCTCAGCCGGCCTGAACTGCTGGCACATGCACGTAAGAAGAAGAAGCACCAAAAGAACGCACCAGTCTTCAGAACAGCTGACCAGCAGTGTCGCCAAATTGCCCATTTTTTTGACCATTTTTCAGACTCGTTACCCAATAAAAATGTCTCACAGCCTAAACTTTGGCTATTCCGTAAACTTTCTTAATATGGGGCCATTCATTAATTACGTAAGATGATTTAGGGGGAGGAGGGGGTCAGCCATGTCATACTTTTGCCTAAAGATGCCACCTGCTGCCAAGGACTCATACACTGTCGGCGGTCCGCGCTTTTTACACGATTTTTCTAAGATCTATAAAACCGCTGCTAGCTCTGAAATAAAGAATTTTCGATTGAACTCAAACAGCGAACTTGTCATTTAAAGCGAACATACGCCACTCCATCACACAGGCACATGCCCATTCAAGCGAACACATGGCCATGAAATTAGAGATTTACAGGTCTCTTTATCTCTGTTAGAATTCTGATGCTCTCGACTCAGGGCTGCCAAATCATTCTGTTGATGAATGTTCGACGCCTTTTTCCGCGTTTTTATTATTTGGGAATATTTTTGGTAATCTTTTTTTAAGCAATTTTCGCTTTTTAAAACAGAAAATTTTACATATTAATACAGCCAATTTTGCTTCTGAAAAATTGGCAATATTTGATGAGTGGAAGATCTTCCAGGGATCCAACGGTGCCAACAACCTGATCAGCTGAAGCTTTGTTTACCCTTGGTCGATGAAACGCAGACATACATCAAATGCGCAATGAACGCAGCTCATATCACAAGACTGAGTTGCTTGTCATTGCCTGTGATTGCAAGCGGACATAAAGCTAGCCAATGTTACACACTTCTCTTTGTTTTGAACGAGCTACAGCTGACGGTGGACGATTTTGTTTGTTTCCATCTCCGTTCCTCGGGAGGCACTAAGCGACCTTCTCGAAGTTTGTCGAAGTTTGTGAAACAAGAAAAGTATAAATTAAATTGTCATTCCAAAATTACAATTCTATTTGTAACATTCAATCAGAAAACCAACACATTTTATAAACGTTTCTGTTCAATAATGCCAGAGTAGTAAAAGCAAATTGGCTAAGTTAGAGTGACAAATTGGCCAATATACCTTAATTCCTGGTGAATTATTCGGCTAAGTGAAAAACAAATTCAAAATTAACAAAACATCTGCAATGTATACAATTGCAAAGTGTAAGTATCTAAATATTTTCTATTTTTATTCACATTCTATAAGTGTGTATGTATGCAAAAGGGAAACTGTGTCAAATTCGATGTTGCAATATTTATTTTTTTCCGCTGCCAACAGATTACTTTATTTCATTTCCCAACCACGCCTCCCACTACTCAAAAAACAACAACCTTGTCACAATTTCACAATGAACCATTTTGCCCTGCACGGTCTCCGGACCATCACTTGTTCATGCAGTTTTCTGCTATTGCGTAGTTTCATTTCGTCATTTATTTGGTTTCTTCATTATATTTTGCTGCGCCGTTAATTGCGCAGCCAGCGAGAAAGGTAAAGAGAAAGATACGATGCCAGAAAGTGTTATTCGTCATGGTGCGTGAGGCAGGTCGCTGTCGTGTGCCACTTGTAGCTACAAAAAATAGCTTAAGATACTTTGGCTTTTCTTTTTTTTTTATCTTTTTAATACATTTTTTTTTTTTTTTTGCTTCTGGAGTTGAGTTTATAGAATCCTAAACACTTTTGTACTCCATTTACAGAAATCAAGTGCAAAATTTACATTATGAAAACAAAGAAACATCAGCAGACAAAGGAAAACCAAAAACATTTTAACAATTGCAGCGCAAAAAGTTGAATTGCCCAAATTCGGCACGAAAACCAGTTAAAACAAAGAAAAGCTTTATTACCGTCAAGAACGCAGTTTGGTCTTTGTTAGAAAGTTAAATTAACAGCAGCAGAACGAACGAGAGCGAGACAGCGATACACAAGAACGCAGCAGAACAGATTCAAATGCAATAAAGTCGGAATTAATTAACGATTAATCGAATATTCGCCACTCAACAAAGCGGACAAAGAAGCTGAGAACATCGAAGTGTGAGCAACGAGTAATGCCAATACAATACGCAGGTTTGTGTGCTTACAATTAAAGGATAGTACATATATTTAATATATATATATTTGTATATAATATACAGCATGGATTCCAATTCTGATTCACTAAATGAAGGCAATCTTCAAGATATTTTGAGCTCGTCACCAGCCAACTCGAGCTTTATGTTACCAAGCATGGATGGCACCCCACCCAAGGTGGTTACTATGGATGAGGTCAAACATGTTTTCAAAAACCTACAAAACATGACATTGGCTCACGAGATTGCACTCAACCCGGATTTCAGACTACAGCCCTACGAGCCGCCCGAGCAGAGGTAAGTGTCATCTTCTAAACAATGTTGAATAAATGGCGAAATTGAAACCAATTGAAAATCCCACTTAGTCTCGAACGTCGCATCCGGGACATGTTGCATAAGGCATTCTGGGATATATTGCGTAAACAATTGAATGAAACGCCGCCATGCTATGACTATGCCATACAACTTTTAGCTGACATTAAAGAGTGCTTTCCACAAATCCTAACGTTGCAGAACAAGCGCGCGCTTGACTACATCAACGAGGTGCTCGACGCAGCCGTCATCAAGCAGCAGGCCGAACGCGGTCTGCTCGACTTCAGGTCGTATGCAAGTTTCGTTTTACAAGTAATGGCAAAATCATGTGCACCAATACGTGACGACTCGGTCAAGGCACTGTCCGACATCACAGACGTCGTGGACATGTTCCGCGGCATACTCGAGACGATGACGCTAATGAAGCTCGACATGGCCAACTATTTGCTGGATCTCACACGTAACGACATTATGAATCACTCGGTCGAATACGAAAAAGAGAAATTCAAAGAGTATTTAGAGTATTACAAAAGTATGTGTTTCCTTCGTCCTTTATTCATATTTGTTCATATTAATTGACTTATTGCGTGCTTTCGACAGTGGGTTTCCCGGCCACCGAGAGCTGGCTAATGCGCAATCGTGTCAACAATGAGAACGGCCAACCGTCCAACAACTCGGATACGATCTATAATGCTTATATGGAGCTACTCGACTGGTCGAAGGACAACGAGTTTCCAGAGGTGCTGTCCATGGACAAGGAGCGCATTTTGCAATTGGGCGTGCGCGCAAAACGTCTATGCTTGGCCACATCGCTCATGTCGATCGCTCAGGCGGTGCCCATTATTTCGCAACGTGGCGAGAATCGCATCGCGCTTGCCAAGCAAGTTGAGATATTGCTACAGGACTTGCAACAGGATGACAAGTAAGTGTCCAGCAAATCTAGAAGTGGATATATGTAAATTCAACAGCTTCTAATTGTTCCATGTGATTGTTCAACACAGATCCATTGCCGAGACCATTGAAAGCATTTACGCACAAATGCGTAAGTTCATGAACGAGGCACTCGAAAAAGAGAACGATCCCCTGCTGACCGAGTCGGTGGAGACTCAATTGCAAAAGCAGGTGCTACAGATCGCCAACGAAAATGCGCCGGTGCGCGCCCTCATGTGTATGTACTTCAATGATGAGTTGCTGGTTTCAAAATGATATTTAAATTGAACTTTGTACACAGGGAAGCGACTCATGGTCTATGTGCGCTTCAATCTAGGCACAGCCGTTGGCGATACACCGCCGCAGCTGACCGGCTATGGTGACTACCGTGAACAGGTCACTTCGTTTATGGCCAGCTTCAAGCGCGTCATCCTCTACAACCACTCGGTCTTTGGCGATTACTTTTTGGAGCTGCTCAATAAAATGATAAATGCCAAAAAGACGGCCGATGCGCTCGATGGCAACAAAGATAACGCTGGTCCAGCCACATCGGGCACCACTGATGACGGCGCCACAAAGTTAATGTAAACCTATTGGCCTGGTTAAGCCTCTACGCTATCAGAATATTTTCTTGTGTGCTATTTACAGCCAATTATGCTATACCAAGTATTTAGAAAAAGAACACTTTAACCACTTAGAACTAAGTAACACGCATCAAATTTTAACGTTACAACAAATATTTTATAATTTAATGCAATACGCAAAAAAAAAAAAGAAAAGAAAGCCGAAAATAATACAATTTTTTGCAATGATTTAGTTTAAAGTTAAAATCACAAAGCGTTCAACCAACGCTTTTATTATTGCCGTAAGCTATTTTTGGCGAATATCATTCTACTATTAATTAGTTTAGCTGTATAACAATTTCTTTGATGTTATTATTATTTTGCCTTTTTTTTTAATATTAGTCGTAAGATTTATTTAAAAAAAAAAATCTCTTCAAAGCAAAATATTTACCAACCACAATAATTTAAAAAGTGATAAATTTTTATTCAGAACACTAAAAAAAAAAAATGAAATATAATTTTTTATGTGCAATCTAGTGTGTCTATATGTATATGTCCCATCTGTGAGTTTATATACTCTGCGACGTTTTGGTATAAAAATTATGCTCAGTTGCATAACCAAAAATGTGTACGAGCTTAGAACAAAATGAGAATAATTTTTTTTTTTTCTAAATTATTTGTAAGAAAAAAATAAAAAACGACTGTTTTCGATTAACTTTCGCTAATTCGTTTATATAACATAAAAAAAAAACGGGAATATTGTCCTTTCGCTTAATTCGTGGGGAAGTATAAGAAAATCTCTTGAAACTTGTTTTTAATGACAAAGTGTATCTGTCGACGCTGACTAATTTCAATAACAACAACGATTTTGTTGTAAAGCGCACATAACGAATTTTCACTGTTCATGTGAAAACGTCAGTAGTAATTCTAAGATTTTATTCGAATTTAGATTGCAATGCTTATCACATCTCATAAATCAACAAATAAAATTAGTAAAACGACAACAACAAGAAAAAAAGTAGCACACGGCAAACAACGAGAGAAAAATAGCAACAACAATGTGTGTGTGTGTGTGTGTGTGTGTGTGTGTAGTATGCGATTGCATTAATTACAACAACAACAAAAACAGTGAATATAACAATAATCACGCCACTTTTTAGCGTACTTTGCACTTGAAGCGTATTCAGCAACGATCTGCGATGATGAAAACTAACTGTTCCATCTTTCCCGCACTTGCAAACACACCCACATGTTGTTGCACACGTTGCTTTCATTCCCTCTACTTGTTGTTCTTCGTCTCTTCTCTTCAATATTGAAACCACCATTGCTGCCGATTAGTACTGACTGACTCATACTCACTCTCTCCCTCTCTCTGTGCGTTTTGAAAATATGTATATATATGTACATATGTATATTATACGGTAAATATTTGTTTCTCTTATAAAAAATGTATGGCATCCATCCAAGTATCTGTTGGATATGTTTGAACAATTCGTTAAACGTACATTTAATTTTTGAACATTTAATAACGAACTTCAAGAACATCGATTAACTTTAATACCTTATTCAACAGGTTTTGAGTTTTGGCATTGAACTAAAGTTCAATGAATTGTTCTCCGAGTTTGGTCTCGTCTTCCATATATGTATGTATATGTGCATGAGTTCAGACAGAATACATCACTTTCGCTTTTTTTTTTAAGTTTCACAACAATGTTGTCAATAGAATCATCCGTCATCGCAGTGATCTTCGTCATTTTCTTCAGTATAATAAAAACAATTTATGCATACATACATATGTACATATATGAGATGGAAGCTAACTTTTTTTCCCCAGCTTCATGTTCTCCAATCTTCTTTTTGTTGTAGTGTTGTTTATATAATCTTGTCAAACAGGTACAAAGAACGAAAAATAGTTTCCACTCCGCATTTGCGTCTCACGACAGACTGCCCTCATGCCAGAAAATTCTTTCGTGTACTTTTTGTCTTTTGCGGTTTTTATTTCTGCTCTGAGATTAATCACGGCCGACTTTTTGTATCTTCTTGTTTTACTTTGCCCTTTTTTTAGTCATTAAACAATTCCGCAGGCTTTATAAATATTTATTTAGTTATCTATATATGTATGCATGCACATAACATATACGTATGTATGTACATGTGTACGCAAAATTCCGCTGACCGAACCTGTGTGAATTTGTAGCTTTTTTTCTTGTTTGTTTCTGATTGCGAGATTTTAGTACGCAACGCCGGCATACGTACCGAGAAATTCGGTCCAAAGTCCAACATTAACACAAATCTGTCAAACCGGGACACGATATCGACAATTCAGAAAATGTGCGTTGATCGGCAGTGCTTGCTTGATTTAAAAAATCAAATCATGAAAATTAGTACATACATATTTAATCAATGTTTAACAATGTAGAATAAAATGTATTATTTTTTAAGTAATCGACTAAAATTCTAAAGATAAAAGCTTAGTTTTAAAATTAAACCCCAGCGGTATTGTTTTATCGCTTGATTATTGTACTACACACAAGTATGTTATAAATAACACAATATTAATTTATGTATGTAATTTACTCAAACAAAAGAAATACAAAATCAAAGTCTTATCGGAAGTGTGGTTATGACTTTATTGGGGAGTCTAATAATGATTAATGTCGTTGTTGTTGTTGTCATCATTGTCGCCAAGAACTTCGCACACACCTTACAATCGGCCGCTTGCTTGCTCGTATCGAAACCTTATAAACTTTAATTGAAAAACCACACATTCCCCCTTAATGGCGTGTGTATGTGTGAGTTAAATATTAACCTACTCCGTTATCAGCTTTCATACAAGTAATTTCACTGAAAAAAAAAAAAAACAAAATCGTTTTTAATTTCGTGTTGCTGTGTTTGGCACTTATAATGGCGACGGCGACGCCAGCGGCGAGTGCAAAGTACACGCTTATACACATGCACACATACACAGAACCATCGGCGATAAATTTAAGTTATTGGAATTTAATAAAAATGATTTTTAATTGACAAAAACAAAAGCAACAAACGACAGACAAATACCATTTGCACATGCTGAAATGGCACGACTCAGTTCAGCTTGGCTTGTATCTCTCAACTGAACTCAACACTCCTCACCCTGTTCCATGCCGCCCCGTTCCATACCATTTTGGCTCGGGTTCAGTTGACTTCGTTTTGATAATGGATCACATTTCAATTCATCTGGCATCGGTTTTTAATGCGCCACTGACTGCGACTCAATTCGACAGTCGCTACCGCTGCCGCTGCGGCGTGCGGTTACGATTTCCAAAGGTTTGTGTTTGCCGTAACGCGATACGTTATTGAGTGCGTCCGGGTTCGTATTTGTGGCGTAATCAGAATTTGCGCAAATGGAATATTTTTTTTTTTCTAATAATATCTATGCAATGATTTGATTTCTTGAAACTTTTTTTTTCTTTCTAGCATTTCAAAGACTTTGTGTGATTTTTTTTATCATTCACATTTTGTTTGTGTTTTATATATAAGTTTAATTTATATAATAAAGCATAATTCAACATAATTCATATATTTATTATTTTTGTATGTTTCAATTAGCTACACATGCATACATATGTGAGCGTGCGTGTGTTACGTGCATATGTGTGGTAGATATGTTTACAATATATATACACATATATATATATATACGCTTTCATATGTATATAGTACACTAATTTTGAACGAATTGGATCGATTTCGTGTCGATCAAATACAATTTCTCTTTCCCTTCGTCATTATCTTTCACATCTCATCCTTTCATTCTTCTTCACGGTATATGTATGTATGTTCTTTCACGTATTTTGCCTTTCATTACATTTTAGCACAGCTAAAACTAACAACTAAACTTAAGCCTATTACATCATTATGTATATATGTATATGTTAATGTAGCATTAATAAAATTAAAAAAAAAAAAAGATTTTTAATTAATTGATTATCAGTAGGTGTGTGTGTGTGTGTGTGTGTGTGGGTATGGAGAACGTTTCGGGCATTTTTTAATAAATATATACAGAGAAAATCGCAGGACATTTCACAATTTCCCACAAATCCCGCTGGTCGTAGTGGGAGACATGTTGATTACAACAAAAATGCATTTGTTAAAGACCCAGAGATGAAACGAACGTTATAAAATAAAATAAAAAAAAAAAAATCAGATGTTCATATATATGTATGAGTGCGGAAGTGTGACTTAGGTGCAGCGATGGGCGATTCACGGGTGGTTATTGCGGTTGTTGTTGTTGTTGTTAATGTCGTCGTTTATCTATCTATCATCTTCGCTTCTACTGATAAGACGACGTCTAACACACTCACACGATTCACTTTTGAACTGCCGCAGTCGCCGTCGCCGCCGCTGTTGGCTTTGTTTTCTTTGTGCTGCCACTGTGGTTCGCTGCTGACGATGCTGCTTTTACTGCTGTTGTTGTTGTCGCCGTGACCGGTGTGCTTGTTGTAGAACGGACACCGCTGCTGGAGGCGCCCGTTGACGCATCGGATAGTGTTGACTGCTCGATATTTGTACCCATCGATGAATTTATGAAATTAATGTATTGATGCAATTTAAGCGCAGCAATCAATGAGCTCAGATAATCGTTGATGTTGCCTTTCTGGACCTGTTTGATCTGTCGTGAGACATTTCGATAGACGCGACGCGAGATCTTGTTGGATAGTCGTCCAACTGTCTGTACTGTGTGTAGTACTGGGTCCTCGCTTGCGGAAACTGGCACTATAACGACAATTGAAAGAAAGAGAGAGATAGTAGATAGAGTTGGAATTTTGTGTCTTATAGAGAAGTTCATTAGTTTTGTGCATACAAAAATGTTTTTTAATGGGTAGGAGGAGGTGGGGAAAATGTTGCCAGCGATACATTTTGTCTTTTAGCACTCAAAAAAACTGAGCTTAATTTCGCTTACCAGAAAATTATTGATTTCCCTATCGATAATGCTAATAATCTCTGGATTTCTTCTAACGTACTCAACCATTTCGGTTATGATCTTTAGTGACATTGATAGAAATACTGTCGAGGCGGCAACTAAGAATCTAGTATCAAGTTCATAGTCATAATCGTGCTCTTGAGCGAGTTGAGCGACTAAAAGTAGAAGAGCAGACATAGATAGATATACAGTTTTAGTGTTTCAGATACATTTGCGTATAATTGTGTTCTGGCAAAGAAGTGCCATTCGAGAGTCTCGAGAAGGGTTTTTTGAAACCAAGAAAGACAGACTAAAATATGTGAAAATCTAGACTCGCTCAAGAACCTCAAGATTGTACGAATTCTGGGATTGCCATGTGTTTTATGTGAGCATCAAGGAAAGTTAAACAAATTAACTAAATTACTTTTTTTTTTGTTTTCAATATTTAATTAAGCATGATTGATTGAATTTATAATGATTTGTAAGCATTAAAAAAGCCGCATGCATGTCGTTCTTGAGAACCATTACTGATTCCGGTTAATTGCAACTTATTGAGAATTGTTAGTATTTATCAAAAGATTGAACAAAGCCAAATTGTTGAAGTTTAGAAACGACTTACAATCATTATTTTCAGCGATTTTGCCATTTCGCTCGACAGCATTTTGTTTATGATCTGAGAATGAAAATATTTACGATTTATAGTTTTGTTTAGACGAAAAACAAAAAACAAAAAAACAGGAATAAATAAGAATATCTGCGCAGAGGTAAAAAAAAAAAACAACAATTGGAAAAAGCAAAACAGAATATTTTTAAATTAAATATTTGAATAGCAAGCAAAGAAACGAAACGCGCAGATATTTTTTTTTTGTTTTTAAAAAAAACACGACGATAATAACGCCAGAGCTAGAGCCAGACGCCGGCACCGTCACCACCACCGCAGGCAGCGCAGTCGCTGACCGTTAGCTTCGGTGGTTGGGCTGGTGACGCACGCTCGACAACCTTTTCCTGTTTAATTTATGAATGTACAAATTAAAAACAAAATAAAAAAAATAAAAAAAACGCATTATAAGAAAGACCAAATCAGACTTTGGCAAGCACGGTGAGTTATCTTATCAGAAATGTTTGATAAGCCCGACTCGGAAACCGACAGCGTCGTTGCCAATTGACTGAGCGCGTGACATTATGAATCCAAAAAGAACTGACACGCTCACAATTAAACACAGCATGATCTCGTGTACTGGTGGAATGTGTGTGTGTTAGGAGTAACCATTTAAGGGCTTACGGCTTACCATTATCATCATCCTCAACATCGGATTCGGCCTTGGGGAAATAGTACTCCAGTAGTCGCTCGGCGAGCGCGGACGTCGTGTCAACGCCATTCACAGCAAGACTACCATATTGCGTAGCCAGCACCTCGTTGGCCTTCTGCCAGGCGAGATCCTTGAGTGAGGAGGCCTTCTGCTGGCCGGCGGCCTTGAATTTCGCAACACGTTCAATGTGCGGCTGCACGACATCAATGACTTTACTCTTGGCCTGATTGTAGATCTCCTGTGGCGTATCCTTGATAATCGGCGCTTTCACCTCAAGTTTGTCAATGCCCTTGACGAGTGTCTGATCGACATACTGTATGGGACGGTCCAGTTTATTGACAATCGGTGCCGCTGTGGTCACTGCGCGCGCCACGCAATCCTCGGCCGCGTTCAGCGCCCAGTTGAAGACACGATTTTTACCTTTAAGTACAGACAAGCAGAGATGATTGTTAGTTTAATTTGTTTGTGTCTGTCTGTCAGTCAAAAGCATTTCATTTCATTTCATTTAAGATTATCTTATCAGCCATGCTTATTTTCAATTAAAGACACTTTTCGTAAGAAATAATAACCCTTTCAATGCGCATTACACTTCGGTACTTGATCAAATATTTATCGGTCAGGTGTGCGTCGTATCAATCGTGCAAAAATTCATCAAAATTGCAAAAAGAAAAAAAAAACCATATTAGAAGAACAAAACTTGTTTGTCCATTTTGTTTTTATTCCCAACAAAAAATTCAGTTTGTATGCCCTTAAACTACTGATAGCTCTGCTCTATCCGCTCTGCCAGTTTATATTTAATCATACGCAAAAATTTATCACGAAATTCAAATATGAAATGCAAATAAGAAAAAAAAGAAAAATAAAATAAATAAATAATAATAAAAAAAAAAAAAAAATTATACTTGGAAACTAACAAACAAGTCGAAAGTTCAATTCCATAATCATTATACAAAAAGCAACAACAAGCTTAGCACAGACGAGTTTCTCTCTCTCTCTCTCTATCTGTCTCTCGCGCCCTCTCTGTGCCTCGTGCACGCTTCTCACTTTGGTCACTTGTTGTTGCTGTTCCTTTATTTATTGATACACAAATGAAGTATTTTGTTAAACAATTTTTGCGTTACGTCGTTCTTTTTGTGTAAATTGAATTATGTAAATTTTGTTTCTCTTATTTACTGTTTGCACTTTGGACCATCGATGTGCGGCTTTCGGTTCACAGTTAGAGCTGTTGTTGGGCGCTGCGTCATTTGCGAGACTCATCACTATCGTATCAACCGTAAAACGATCACTCGAGGTCAAAGTGCCGGTCGTCGTGAAAGTTTTTAAATGTTTTGTTTATTTAAAAGCAAAAAAAAATATAGCAAATTTGGTCTACTTAGTCTTCTTGTTGGGTCTTAAACAATTCCTATTCGTTCGTTCGTTTATTTATTTACTTCTATATGATTTTACAATACTAACATAAACAGTAAAGTTACCATTCAATCAAAATACTTGATAGCTTTTATTGATGTTCTTGACAATTGACTTCAATTTAGTTCAATTTGTTGAAATACAATCAAAACTAACTAACAACAACCACAACGACAACAACAAGAATAACGAGTACCAATGGGGAACATGATTTTTTGAAATTTCTGATGCAATTTTATGTATTAAGACTGAAATCATCATAAATCGAGAGACTTTAACTTTCTTAGTACAATAAAAATTTTGAAATTGTTTACAATTCATTCTTTGTAATTGGGAACAAAATTTTTACAGTTTGGTTTTTTTTATATTATTTATTTATGTATATATTTACACATACATGTATACCGTACGTATGAGAAAAAAGTTTATATAGTCAAAATTTTTGTCCACGATTCGATTTGAGTGAGGATAGTCTGAAAAATTGCAAACCTTTGCATAAAGAAAGCATGAAAAAAAGCATGCCAACTGCACCAAAACTCAAAATAATATATATATATATATATGTATATATATGTATATGTATATGTGAAAAGCAATGAAAGAAAAAACCAATAAATGCAAAGTAAACTTATTTTGGGTTATGACTTTTAATTATTGTTTTTTTTTTTTTTCATCATAAAGTGAAAAATGTCACAAAGAGCGAATAAAGCAGACAAGAAACAACGAGAGTAAGAAAGCAACGATCAAGCAAAGAAAAACTGCAACGGTTAAACAAAATCAGAGAACGGCTAGGCTATTTATCAAATGCACTTTATATCGTGTCTTGTTTCATGCTCTCTAAGTGCCTCTTGGTCACTCTGCTTGCCATTCGATCTGTCTGTGACCGCCAGGCTTGTGTGTATGTGTTGTGAGCAAGTGTCTGCGCTGCTGAATTATAACGTTAGCCCAGTATGAGTTCAATGCACGAGTTTACATGGCGACATTTACTGCCCTCACACAAACACACACACGCACTCTCAGCCGATCCCCCACTTGCACTTGCACACACACACATATATATGTACATATATAAATTCATGCAAGCACACAATTTCCATGTTCTTTCGATACATACCCTTCACTTTGCCATAGACATCCTGACTCTTGTCCCAGGCCGCGCCCACTACGGGCAATTTGATAATGCGTTCAAGTGATTCCAGATGCGGCAGTAGACTTTGAGCGGCGTCCTTTGATTGCAGCTCGGCGAGCGCACTGGCAGGTGCGGAAATGACGTTACCGTTTCCTGAGGTGCTTTTGTTCTCAGCACTGGCCATTTTAGTTGTTAATTTGCTTTTTTTTTTCTCGTTCTATTAAATGCACTTTTTTATAATTATTATTTTATCGCTGTATGCGATATATGACACAATTTATGCACAGCGAATAATTTTTATGCAAGCAAAAAAATGTTTTTTTTTTATTTCAATATTGATTTGAGTACATACACTTCATGTGCCGTTCACTTTAAATCAGTAATGTGTTTTATTTTCTAATTCAATACGGTCTACGCATGAACCTAACGATGCTTTCCTGAGCGTGCTCAATTTCTGAGTGATCTGCAATGGCGGCCCGAATTTATTATATACCGAATGCACGCTTGCCGTCCGACGCGAGAGCGACAGACGAGAGAGAGTTGGAGCAATACACTCTCTTTGTCTTATCAACTCGCGCTCTTCTGCCAAATACTCTCGTAGCATTACGAAAGTCACTCTTACGCTCAATTGAGTAAACATGGAACCGCACACACATATACACACACGCACGTTCACACAACGCCAATTGGACTCATTTTTATACCCTATACCATATGGTATAAGGTATATTAGTTAAGTGCATATCGAAAATATATTTCACACCTGAAAGGAGGCGTGACAGACCCCATATTCTTGTCAAGTATGAAAAGGGAAATTGATTTAGCCTTGTTCGACTGTCTGTATGAAGCCAAAATTCGTTTTCAGTTCGATTCTGGTATTTATTAAGCAGATCAAATTTATTTTGGTTTTTATTTAAAAGTGGTCGTTACAAACTGAAGTGTATGTTTAAGTCGAACACTCTCGACTGCAATTCCTTACTACTTGTTACTTTGGACTTTTGAAAACGACGAAAATGACGTTTCGCACAAATAGCAAATTTAACTCGCATTATAAACATATGTATGTGTTTTTCGTACGTACATATGTATTCAATATAATTAGCATGTGTATTGACACAGACAATTATGTACAATTTGTTTTATTGCCTTTCAAGTATTTAAGAATGCATGTGTCAAACGCACCAGAAATTTCCTATACGATTCATACTGAATAGAAGACGCAAGCGCGGGAGGGAGACAGATAGATGAGCGGAGATGCTGTTGCTGCTAATAAATCGGATGTTTATATTGCTACTAAGCCGTTGAGTAAAGCTTCCCAGCTACATCGATCGTTTAAGCGCTGTTCTTCGATGAAATGCGATCACCAGCAGTTGAGCAAACTTCTGCAATGCATTTTTTGCTTTGATAGTCAAATATTTTCTAGATTTCTCGCTCTCTGTCTTTTGTGGACCATCTTTAAGCTAAGCTAATCTTGATTATTGCTCAGCATACATTGTATATGTATGTATATTGTAGAAAACGACGCACTCGGCATTTGTACTATCACATTCGCTTTGAGTGATTAGCTTGAAGCTTGATCATTGACCAGACGCACTGTGGCAACAAAAAAAAAGACTGCCTAACAACAAGCTATCACTTCATCTTATCCAAGGCAAATCCAATCTAATCCAAGCCAAGCCAATCGATCTGATCTGAATTTAATCGAATCAAATTTCGCATTGATACCACAAAAACCATTGCACACACATACATGCCCACAAGCAAATCTACAATAATATTACAGTTAATTTCTCATATAAAACGATTAAGGTTCAAAGATCGTTCAAAGTCTAACTAAATGAGTATCATAACAGTATACACTCATACTTGTATATCATATACGACTTATATGCATGTTAGTTTATTTAGCTTAGCTGAAGGGTGACTAAGGGTATGTAAGTGTGTTTGTGTGAGGACGACATATGTATGTATGTATGTACATATGTTTAATCGCGCTCGTTTATAAATCAGCAGATTGTCGCTTGTAAATCGTTCAGTTCAGCCTTTGGACTCATTTTATTACATCAGTCTGGCATGACATTACTTTGACCACTGATAATGAAATGTTCAGGAAATACTTTGAAGTCGCATTGATGCACCGTTTGTGCTTTTAATTATTCTCCTATCATTTTCTTTTATTATTACCAAAACAAAAGTGTTCTCAATCTTCCAAGGTTTCTAAATAATCTGAAGAGGGCACAAAATATTTCTGAATTGTTTTTGGGTTTTTTTTTCTTCTATTTTCTTGTTTTTTCAAACGCAAAACACTTAAGACTTGCCAATACACACATAGATATAAATATATACATATACGTGTATGTAGGTGTGTATGTATGCACTTCAACGCATGCGAGAATTTTCGCGAGTCATATCGGTGAAAGTACGAGCTAGTTGTAGAATCGGTGTACTAAAGCGAAAGGTGAAGTACATACTTTGATAAAATTCTCTTGAATATATGATAACTGTCGCACATTTGACAAGTATAAAAATAAATCGTAGCGTCTTCGACAGTCGCCCGCCCGCAGCGACAACGGCAGCGACGGTTATCGACATTTGTGCTTATCATATGCGAGTGCGCGTTTGTACATACATATGTATATATACACATGTACATACATATGTACTTTTATACACAAACGTGCTTTGCATTTAGTAAAAGTACAACATTTTATTATATTATTATTATGTTACAAATGTATTTAGTTTTTCTTGACAAGTGCAGTGCAACTCAAGTTTATAAATGTTCACACATACAAACAAACATTTCCCATTTACGTTGCGTTGCGTTACGTAGCGGGGTCATACTTTGCACTATGTTTCGCACAAACGCATTGCCAACATAGAGCCTGCAGTTGAACGTCTGTAGTCGGTCACGTCAGTGATCACGACGTTGTCGTAAAACGTCTCAAGTTATTTATTATCTCGTAACATATTTTTGTTTTCTTCTTCTTCTTAATATTCTACTATTTGCGATAAGCTTCTGTGAACACATGTTTTATTTGTTCTTGGTATTTTTTTTCATTTTTTGTTTTTGCATTTTAAATATGTATAAATAAAAATACTCGCTTTTTAAATTATATCACGCGTTCCTCAGACGCATACAAGTAAATAATTTCAGTTTGTTTATTTCTTATTCCATTAAAATTTGTTGCTTTTATTGTTGTTATTGTTTTTGTTCTTGTTCTTACATCTCTTGCTTACAACACCTCCTGCTTGTATTTTGCGGCTTTTGTGTTGTTTTTCTATTTTAACAATCGTATACTTTTTATTCGTCACAAAGTTAAATATTTGCTTGGACTTTGCACCCAGTCTGAGTTTTACGTGTTCACACAATCGTTCGCCACACTTTGAGTCATGTGCGTTGCGATGCGCTGCGGCTGCGGCTGCGCTGCGGCTGCGGCTGCGCTGCTTTGCCGTCGGCTCGTCCATAATAGTGTCGTGTTCGTTCGTTCGTTCGTATTTGTTGTTGTTGTTGTTGCAGCAGCTCTTGTTCTTGCCCATATCAAAATAATGTCCGTCCAAAGATCAACAACAAATTGCCTCAAAACAAACGTTGTTGTTTTATTTATTATACCCTTTTGCACGAGTACATTAACTTTGTCATGATGTTTGTAACGGCCTCAAAACGGATAAAAAAACAATGAAAATTGGCTTGTAGGCTATTAAGATAAGGAGAAATAAGATTCAATCAAGACAAGTGGGCGTGGCACAACAAAAACGGCGTGAAGAGTGTACAATCTTCAGCAAGACTGAAGCTACCTTACTGGTTTTTGTTTATTTTTGTTTTATTGCAAAATAAACGCGAAACTTTCTGCTCTGACATTAAATTGCGCAAGTTTGATCAGAACTTGTATGCATACAAGTGCAGATACTTATTTGTGTGTGAGTATCTGAGTTTGTATTAAAGTATCTACGACTGTGATCTTTATATCTTTGTATCTTTAGCATTATATTGTACTAACGCTTGCGCTATTCGAATGGAATGAAAATGCGTTGTTTAGAGTGCAAAGAACTAATCATCAAATGACGAACATTACTTTATTGCAGAGTAAAGAAAAAAATAGTTTTTTTTGCCTTCGTTGAAATTTGCGATTAATTCACTTCAAGTGTGCTATAAAAGAACACAGTAACTTTGAAACTATGTATATTGTTTATCGTTGGTAAACAAAAAAAAAAAAAAAAAAAAAAAATCGCATCAAATTGTCATTAATGAAAAATGTTGATTTTCCAAATAACAAAAATGAAGTGAACAAACTGAATGTGAACCAACGTAACAATAAATTTAAGCGATTTAAATTAAAAGACTTTTGTACTGTCGAAACCATCGACATTTTATTGTTCTGCCAAGCTAATGTAGTCATCAAGCGTTTTGCGATAATTCTGCGCAATGCATTCGGCGATCCAGATAACGTTCCGACACTCCTGCTCTTTCAGCTTTATGTATGCATAGAAGACGCCAAAGTGATATTGCTGCAGGAAGACATTAGTGTTCTTCTTCATCTCCAGCTGAAAGAACTTGTGCTCAACAGTCGATAGAACATTGTCATCCGAATCTTGGCTTTCAAAAATCTTAGCATACTCCGGATTCAATACAGCCACGGATTTTACATGATCGTAATCAAAGGAATTGGCCAGCGCCTCGAGCGCATCGGCGGGTAAATTGCCACAGCGCGGAAATAACTTCAGCCGTTCGTCATACGAGAGTTCCGTATCATTCGAATTGGCCGTTATAATCATGATGCGGCGATCTGTCTCGAAAGCAAGTAAATCACACATGACATCGGCGGTTGTGCCGCCTAATTTCTCGCAAAACTTATAAAAGCTTTCGATGTGTGTCTTGTGCAACGTATTTCGTATAATTTCGGGATGTATCTCATCAAAGTCTTCTTCGGATAGTGATTCGCTAATAAAGGGATAGAGCGGCGTGTCCACAAGCACAGCATTGAAGAGCTCCGAAGTCGTTGTGACCGCCTGTATAGACTCCAGCTGTTCGAACATGCCCAATGGATGGCACATGGGCAGCATTTTTTCCATGGGAAATTGATTCTGTGTGCCCGAAATCAATAATGCCACATTGTCGATCATATACGAATAGGAAATATAATCAAGAAATGTCGTTAGTGGCTCTGTTGAATGATTGCGCAGATAATTGAACTCATTGACGACCGAATCGCGCATCTTACGGCCAAAAGTTTCCGCGGCAAGTGGTGACGATTCGCCGGCCATGAAATTGCCATAGTCTGTGCTCTGCATATGTAGCTTGAGATCGTCTAATGACTCGCACTGCGCCAAATTTACATAGTCCGAATGCTTGAGCAGACCGTTCTTGAGACCGCGCACTAAGCCCTCCAAATACCCGGCATTGACATTGTATATGAAGCTGTAAGTGGACATGGTATCAGTTGTAAAATCTTCATTTGTTTCTTCAATTCGTTTAGGATCTTTTCACTACTAAGGCCGGAGTTGCATGACACGAATAATGACAATTTTCTCAAAGTTTGCTAAAAAGGCAAAGGGACAAGCAAGCGAGTCAGAGACACACCTTAGATTTGTAATGAGTTGAGGTTTGTGTCTGTCTTTTGCACAACTGTTTAAAACGCTTGCCAGTCTTCTATCCGTAATAGACAGTCTCTTCATCTCACTTGCGTGTATGGCGTCAACTTCCGTACGATGTGGAGCTTTTTTTTCACGCTCAAATTAATGAAATCAAAATGTTTAATGGCCTTTTTGTGACCTTGATCTTTTGTGATGTCTATATGTGAGTTTTTTTGCTTTACCTACGCGTTACTTTTTGTTTATTTGCTGCTTGTTGCTTTAACGAAGCGCGTAGAACAAACAAACGAAAAAAAGGTGCTCAATGCGATAAGCCAACCTAAAAAATCGACCGATTGCAATTTTTGTTAGAGTCAAAACGAAATAAAGTAATATTCTCAACTATCATGAAATGAACAGATCAATATGTATGTACATACATGTGTGCGTGTGTGTATGGGCACGCAGCCAAGGTCGCTCGCATCTTGATTGGCAAGCGTGCTTCATCAATAATGCAACATCCGGTGGACTTTGTCGGGCTGTAATGCAATAATTACACGTCACAGTGTCGTCGCCAAAGCCGTTGACAATCCCTTCCTCCCTCAGTCAGTCGGTCGGGTCGTGCATGGCATTGAAATGAGGCTGAGTTAATGATGTTGCGTGTCTGCAACCTGGGAGCCATGCCATCTGACACCTGTTGTTTCTGACCCTTAGGCAATGACAGCAAAATATTGGTTCAGTTTCAAATACGACGTCTTAGGCAAATCAAGTGCAAAAATCCGTTGACAAGTTTTGGTTCGGGATGAAAATGAATGATACGGAAATGGTGATTGTGACTGGCGCTGGACTTCAGCTGCTGACCAAGTCGAATCCGGTATTCTGTTGCTATCTATTTTGGACTAGCGTGCTCATATTGAAAATGTTGTTTATGTCATTGCTAACGGCACTGCAACGCATGAGGACGAAGACGTTTGCTAATCCGGAAGATTTGCGAATGAACAAGCACACCGAAGTGAGCTTTGGCAATCCAAATGTGGAACGCGTCAGACGGTGAGTAACAATTGTTTGACGATGTGTGTGTGTGTTGCTAACGCTTTGATTTTTGTTGTTGCCTTTTAGCGCTCATCGTAATGATCTGGAGAATGTTTTGCCGTTTCTTATCATGTCGCTGGCCTATGTCGCATGTGGTCCGGAGGCGCTGATCGCACGCATGTTGATCCGTATCGGTGCCAGTGGCCGTTTGCTGCATACGCTAATCTATGCTTTCCGACCAGTGCCACAGCCGGCGCGTGCCATTGCCTTCTTCATAACGCTGACCATCACCGTCTTCGAGGCGGTCTATGTGCTCTGCTGCTGTGTTAAATATATTTAAGCTCTATACTTTGTCATACTCCACTGTGCTTTATAACTTGTCTAATGAGTAACGAGTTTAATAATTTTTACTAAATACAATGCCAGCACCTTGGAACCAGTTTATTATTGCTTGCTGCTCGCTTAGTTGCTCGTCATTAATGCTCTCGTCGTGCAATCTGTGTTCATATGCTTTGCTCTAACGTTTGTGGTCATCTATTTGCTAGCGACTGTCAGCGCAACCGCAACATTTTAGTCTCTTAACGCAGCTTTGGTTTTTTCTTTGCTGCGCAATAATAAATTGAAATAAATAATTTGAACTTCTTACTTATTTGGTTATAACTATGAATTCGTCATCTTGGAATGGACAGCGGCGCGATGGACTCTTCGCCGGCGAGCGTGCGAATCTACTAACACTTGATAATCCGGTCTTCTGTTGCTACCTATTCTGGGCCACGGTGCTGGTGGCAAAAATGCTGCTTATGTCGTTACTGACTGCTTTACAGCGCTTTCGGTATAAGGTGAGTGTTGCCGGCCAACTGACACACAAGAAAAAACGCACACAAATCACATTTTTCAGATACTCCGTTTGTTGCCTTTGAACTTACAGTCTAAGGTAAGAATTATCCATAATTCATCTGCTTTTTTTTATTTCTATCTTTATCTACCGTCACTGTCACTGTCGAAATAGTGTCCATGTTTCACAATATACATTAATTCCAAGCTAATTTTAGATTTTTCCTAATCCAGAGGACCTTTTCTTCAAGAATATTGAGGTGCAATTCGATGATCCTCATGTAGAACGCGTACGCAGGTAAGGACGCACATTCTACTTTCACATCATGTTGGCACAGCCTTTTTCTTTCCATTTTTAGAGCACATCGCAACGACATGGAGAACATTTTGCCGTACTTTTTAATGGCTTTGCTCTACATCAGCACAGATCCTAGTCAGACAGTTGCTTGCAATTTGTTCCGTGTCGCTTCTGTTGCACGCATTCTACACACACTAGTCTATGCAGTTTATCCAGTCCCGCAGCCAGCTCGCATTATTACATTCGCCACGATGTTAATAATTACGTTCTATATGGCAGCCGTTGTTGCTCTACGCACTTTACAATTTATATAAATGTTTCTTATTTGTTTTTATACACAATTTGTTAATTGAAATAAAGCCAAGGCGTTAATTGCAATGTTGTCTCCTCTGAGGAATTTATCACAATCTTCAGTTAAAAGTATCGATTTTAACAAATAACTATTTAATTATTCCAAATAAATATTGAATAAAACTAATGTAATTTCAAAATAACAATTAAGAAACTTTGGCCATGAGTTAGGATTGCCAAATATTATTTTGCATTCTACATGACACCTTTTCGGTCCAGATTTTATCAACTGCCAGCAGTAAGAACGCATTGACGACACCAGCACTCTTTTAGATGTTAAATCCAGCGTCGCGCATACACTGCTTATGAGCCTCGATTAGTTTTGTGCAGTTCTCCTCGCCGCGCTCGACAATGCTACATGGAATAATCAATGGAAAAACCAGTAAGAATTGAATCAATAAGTTGCGCCATTCTAAATTCCCTGTTACATACCATTGGTCCCGAACACGCTTGGTTTCCGGACAGGCACAGCATGCTTTGCATTTTGGTTTTGCATCGCCGCCTGCTGGCGAGGTGGCTGCGGCTGCCGGCGCGACTTCTTTTACTGGTGCATTACCCATGTCAGTTGGAAATTTTTGTACTTCTAGAAATTCATAATTTTTAGCATTTAAAACTTGATTTAATTTATATAACAAAACTTTACCTTGGATGCTTATTTCACAACAAAAATATGACAAACAATCAGCACGAGTTCTTTTTTGCCTTTTTGAAATAACACAGCAGTATTGGCTTAACGTATGTCGCGCTGCATTCGCTGGGGACTTGTCTTGTTCCACTTTTTCGAAATTATGCGTTCATTGTGAATGGTTTATAAATCGGAAAAAACAGCTGATGGACATACACATTAAATACACTTGGCCCTCGCTTAACACGGACTCTTTTAGCACGAACTCGGTCTTACACGGTTACAAATTTGCTCCCTTCCCCCTTTTTATACTCTGAAAACCTCGTTCTTACACGATTTTGACTGATTTTTTTGATAAGGAGCCACCAAAAAAAAAAAAAAAAAAAACATGTTGAAACGAAACGGATTAAACTATTAATGCCACCAAATGCATTTCAAATTTGATATATGTATGTCCATAAATAAAAACATATGATCTTATTGCTTTTTAACATTTTTGAGTTTTTAAAAACTTCAACCTGTTAATTACTTATATGAAGTAACTTTTTTAATTTAATATAAACTTTTAATTTTGAAAAAATGAATGTTATACATATATGTACATACATATATAGTAATAACAGACCAAATTTCAACAATAAAAAAATTTTGTTGTTGTCAATTTTGAGTTTCAGGAACGTAACCCCTTATTTTGTGCTGAATCCATGTTTCGCTTAACACGATTTTTTCTAGGAACGTAACCCCCGTGTTAAGCGAGTGCCAAGTGTAATTTTATTTATATTTTTTTTTGTTATCTGTGCACAACAAAGATTCATTGATCATTGCTTTTATATATCAAATTGAAACGTCACGGTATTGGCTTTTATTGTATTGTATTTAAATTAATCAATAATTAGTGCTACAACATCTACGACGTTTCCATAGCTGATGTTTTACTGCTCGTAGGGAGTTGAACATTGCTGGCCGACGACTGTGTTTGCTCCTTTAGTCGTTTCAACATGCCTTGTGAGACCAAATCCAGTTTTAGATGCTGAACACTCAAAGCGCTACCATCCCAATCATGTAGTGCTTTGAATTTCAGCGGATCACACAGATTGAGTAACTCTGTAATGATGTAAAATTAGTATGACTAGGTAGATTAAACCGTCTTAGAGATTACCCATGCCACCACTGTTGAACTCGTTACGCTCCTTCTCTAGAGTTATTGTGATAACATTTTTACGTGCTGCATGCTGGTTGGCGCGATTTTTGCTGATCGACTGTTTTAATGCTATCTGTTCGAGTTCCTCGTCAAAACGTTGCAAGTAGAGGTTAATAAGATCTTCAAATTCTTGCGGAGTCAATGGAGTAGTACGGCCTTCTTCGATATGCTCTAGGAACCAAGTTAACTTTTCGCCCATGAGGTTACTCTTAATCGCATGTCCAAGGCGCGTTTTATGTTTATTATTCTGCCGGCGTGCCTTTTTGCCAAGCGCCTTGGTCTTGCGACTGTTGGGATGTTTGCATTTCTCTAGCTCTTTGCGTAGGTTAGTCTAAAAAACACAGAAACGGTTACACCTTGGAGACGCAAAATTATTAGAATTGTTTACCATTTTTCTTCAAGCTTTTGGCCCAAATCGCACGTTTATTCTAAGCGACCGATAACGATAGAGATCGACACGGTGTCAGGCGTCAAAAGTTGACGCAGTCGCTTCAAGTAATCGGCTGACACGGTTGGGCCAACTAACAAAACTGTTTGGCTTAATGTCGCTTCTAGTTGCATGGGTACTTGGGCTAGGTCGATTGAGTGGCTCCCCCAAGATTCGGGGAGAATACTTTAGCGCGTCGCGCGATCACCAATACATGTGCGAAATTCGTGTATTTTTAAAATAGTGTCGGTACCCTTCTTCCATTTAACGCGCGCACGAATCGTTTACGTTCCTCTTTTTATTTATTTCATGCTTGACTTGAATATATAAATTGAATTGAAATCTATTGGTTTTTATTAATTCGAAATAATCATATAACATGGCTTATATGCTAAGAAGAACTGCCAGTACAATCTTATTTAAAAGCATTTTTCCCAGAGCCCAAATAGTTAGTATAAAGCTTAATTATTATTATTGTTGATCACTTGCATTCGGTTTCCATTAGTTGTTTTGGTTTTTTCTCGGTTCTATCATATATTACATAATCGATAGTCCAAAGGCGACAACTGTGAAGAGGAAGAACAAAATGGAAGCAACAATAACAATCTTCTAGCCGATGATCGGATCAGGTGTGATAGAGCGAGATGGGCATATCGTGTTGTTTTGTTCGCTTTGATTTTAAACATTTCATTGTTTTTGAACTAACTTAAACTTGTTATAATCTACAACTATTGCATGCCTCTTTATAGAACGTTCTTGCAGTACGTGGAATACACCTCACTTCTTGTTTGGAAAAACAGGTATCCTTTAATCTGAGTGACATTGGTGAGGGCATACGAGAAGTAACAGTGAAGGAATGGTAAGTAAATGGGTTTATTTTAAAGCAACTATAACTGTATGACAACAAACAATCTTAGGTTTGTCAAGGTCGGGGACACGGTTGAGCAATTCGATAATCTCTGTGAAGTGCAGTCCGACAAGGCATCAGTGACTATCACTAGTCGGTACGATGGCAAAATCACCAAGATCCATCGGAACATAGATGAAGTTGCGCTCGTAGGTAAACCTTTGATTGACTTCGAAGTGGAAGATGATGAAAATGATGGGGATGATTCGAGTTCCAGCTCGGATAGCGATAATGAAATATTGAAAACGCCTAGAGCATCTACAGCAGAATCGGACGGTGCTGCTAGCCCAGAGAATATACGCAATATCACGCTTGCGACACCGGCTGTGCGACGCATTGCCATGGAGAATAAAGTAGATTTGTCTAAAGTTACACCAACAGGAAAATTGGGACGCGTGCTCAAGGGTGACGTATTGGAGTACTTGGGCCAGGTGCCACCGGGTACAAATGTGCCTCATCCGACACTCGTCGCAAAATCTGCTGCTGCTACAACAACGATGACATCAGCACCTTCTGATCGTGTTGAACCG
Organism: Phortica okadai; assembly: GCA_034638295.1. NCBI lineage: Eukaryota > Metazoa > Arthropoda > Insecta > Diptera > Drosophilidae > Phortica > Phortica okadai. Next base: position 53,171,460 of record CM067848.1, on the reverse strand, counting down.
CTTAAGGGCGTACGTAAAGCCATGCTAAAGTCAATGTCGGAGTCGTTGGTAATTGCGTAAACATTATTCATGAATAAGCAAAACTTTAATTTGATTTTGAAATTTTAGAAAATTCCGCACTTTGCGTACAGTGATGAGATTGATATGACACGTTTGGTATCATTTCGCGATCAACTGAAGGATGTTGCTAAAGAGCAAGGCGTTCCCAAGCTAACTTTTATGCCCTTCTGCATAAAGGCTGCCTCAATTGCCTTGAGCAAGTATCCCATTATCAACAGTTCGCTGGATTTGGCCAACGAGACGATTATTTACAAAGGCGCACATAACATTAGTGTGGCCATCAACACGCCGCAAGGCCTGGTCGTGCCAAATATCAAAAATATCCAAAACAAGAACATTATTGAGATTGCAAAGGATCTAAATGCGTTGGTAGAACGCGGACGTACGGGCACGTTGACACCGCTGGATTTCGCTGATGGCACATTCACGCTATCGAATATTGGCATTGTACGTATTTGTTATAGATTGTTATGGATTGAAACAAATTATTGTCATTATTATATCATTTATAGGTTGGTGGCACTTATACACATCCGTGTATAATGGCACCCCAGGTGTCGATCGGCGCCATGGGTCGCACTAAGGCAGTGCCACGTTTCGATGAAAACGATGAAATTGTCAAGGCATACATAATGTCTGTGAGCTGGTCAGCGGATCACCGAGTTATTGACGGCGTAACTATGGCAAGCTTTTCGAATGTATGGAAACAATATCTCGAGAATCCGGCACTTTTCCTCTTAAACTGAGCATTTGACAAACCGAGCAGATAGTCAACAAAATCAAACAGAAATATACATACAAGGCTGTATTATTGCATTTATTTACCCAGAACTTTACCTCAAACATGCGGTAAAGCTAACTAGTTAATATTTTGTTTAAACAAATTTTACTTATTTGTGGCTTCACAGAGTGTTGCTGTATATGTGCATTTATTTAGATATATTTAAAACTCTTTTATTTTATGAGTCAAGTTAACTGTTTTTGTTATAGCAAATTTGTAGTTGTAAAAATGATCATTTTATTGTTTGTGAATCCTTTATTAAACGCTTTTGTCAACATAGTATGTATATGTATGTATTGCTCTTGAAGTCATGGAGTAGTAGCAAATTAATGGTTTGCAATGAAACATGAAATTACTTTTTCAGCTGAAATAAGGACAAACGGAAGTCGTTTGTAGAAAAACAACACAAGAGCAATTTATATTCAATATCACTGTGCCTTAAGGTGTTTTATTGTACTAAAAAATATATATAACAATTCTAAATAATTCTACAAGTTTAATATTGACACAAAGACATAAATCGTTTTTATGCAAAGTGCAATAAATATGCGCATGCTTACTATTAATGAATATTGGAAAAAGCAAACGTTTGGAATGTTGCACGCAGTGGCGTCAGTGTGTAATGTAGGCGATCTTAGCATTCCCATCGCCGACCAATAACGAGCCGACTGTTTTTTGTTACAAGGATCGTTGCTTTCGATGATGAAAGTTGTGTTAGTGCATGACGTTACTTCGATAAACTCTAACTCGCTGCGCTATTTCATTTTTCGGTCCTTTTTTTCACTCTGCCCCCCTATTGTTGCGCCACTGGCTGCACGTGTGCTGCTTCGGCCATCATGAAATGGGAACCATATATACACATATATAAGTTGGGCTGCCACTGAATAAGACATTATGAAACGTATGGAAGTGAACACAAACAAAGTCATGCGCATTTTCCAACAACGGAATCCAACAAGTGCTGCAAGCGCATTACATGATAAAATACGGAAACTGAAACAAACGCCTGGAAGCGATAAGCTTGGCAACTTGAAAGCTCACGAAACTGACTGTCTCAAAAGCGAGCAAATCAAATTCCTTTGGCATGCTCGACTTCGAATTGGCCTGGCTTGGCCTTGCTTGTCAGTTGTGCGCTATGCTGTAGCCAAACAACCACCAAACGCCAGTCACATTTCGCCCGCCAAGCAGCAAAGACTTTTGTCGCACTGCAGTCCAGGCAGAAGCGCTGTCTGCCAAGCAAAAAGCCATCACAGCAGCAGCAGCAGCAACAAAAGCAGCTGTGTAAAAATGTGGAAAATTCATTGAAAATCATTAGAACATGGAGCAGCAGCAGTGGCAGGCACAATAGCAAGCGTACGCTTGTAAAATTCCTAACAAAAAAAGAAAAAAAAAAAAAAAACGATAAACGTGAACCGAAAAAAATAAACAAAATTAGGCAATCGCGTAAAAACAAGAACATTTTTTTTTTTGCTGCTCCAAATAAAAAAAATATACTTGTGACACAGTAAAAAAGGACAAAAAAAAAAAAACATTTAAGAAATGCGAGTTCACGTGAAGGATTAATCAATTGTTGGTGACACACCTCTGTCGCTCTTGCCTAACATTCTTAACAAATTATATTATTTTGTTCTTCGATTTGGATAATAAAAAATAAACGTTATTCCAAAGGCAAGTTAACTTATTCTTTTTTTTTTCAACATTAAAGTAGCCTTTGTTTGAAGGCAATACATAAGCACATAGAGGCAATTAGTACCAAGTTTTTTCTTTTTGTTTGTAATTGTAATTAATTTCAAATGTTACTTAAAAAAATAAATAATGGTAAACAAACTTTAAAATTTAGACATTGGTGAATTTAAACATCGCAATACGAAATTGGTAAGTATTTAAGAAAAGTAACAAATTAAGTCAGCCTAAGAGTGTGCTACAAAATTTCAGTTTTACGTGCCCATTGTCATCTCTCATGCGGCCTGTGCAACCGTTGCAGAATAGATGTAGACTTAGCTTAGCAAGTGTCGTCAGTCAGTTCAATCGCAAAATTTTTACAGTTTTCAGAAAACCGTCGGTGTGTAGAAAAAAGAAACAAAAAAAAGAAACGAAACAAAAACGAAACGTTCTGTGCTTATATGTGTGTGTATACTGTAGGAAATATAAAATTACTATCGCTTTACTGCTTCTTTTTTCTCTTCCTCTTCTTACTTTTCTTGTTGGCGGTATCAAAGTGTTGATGTTGATGTTGTTGTTGTTCGCAGCTATATCAAGCTGTATAGTGTGCTTCATAACGATTTTTCCAGTGACCTTGTTGCGTACAAAGTTACGCGCACGTAAAATATAATAAAAAGAAAAACGAAAGAAATAGAAATACAAAAAAAAAAAAGGAAGCCAAAAGCACCGAAGTAGCGTCGAAAAACACCGAGTCACATTACGCTTATTCGTCAAGTCTGTACAATAGTCCATTAGTCGTCAGCTTATCAGTATACTGTCTATCCCCTACTCAGGCCAACGCGTAGAGACCATTTGATTTTGGTCAGCCAGTTTAACAAGTTCAATAATCACACAAAGTTCTTCTTGTTGAATTTATCATATACATACATATATTCTTTTTTTTATTTATAAAAGGTTAAATGTATTTTAATTAATGATAACTTGCTTACACATACATACATACATACATATGTACAACCACTCATACTCGTTGCAGTAACATTAATCAAACCGTCGGAATTTCGTCCCGGCGGTGTTATGGCTACTCACACTATAACCATACACATATACATGCATACATACATACATAGTACATGCAGACATTAGCTAAAGTGTATTGCTGTCTTGTGTATTCATTGAGTTCGTGTGGCGTTCATGTGTGTGTGGTGTGTGGTGTGCGGTGTACATTTGTTGTTTCAACGCAGCAACATTGAGGAACGCTTTAAGCTGACTTTAAATTTATATACTCATTCAATTTTATTTTTCATTATTATTATTTTTCACCTGTATATCGTCTTCTTCTTCTTTTCGCATCACTAGTCTTCGCTCATACTTATGCTATTTGTTGCTCGCCTTTGAAGTTTTGCTAATGGCGCGCACTTTGCTTTATTAGCTTAGCACGAAAATCTTTCAGCGTTTTTAACATTTCTTTGTTTCAACATTTTAATTGAAATTGTCCTTTTTTTGTTTTTCTGTTTTATATGATTTTAATAGCATTTTCAATACACATTTCCAACTTTTGCTTTGGCTTCAGTGCCATTTTGGTGTGTGTGTGTGTATGTATACATTGTTACTTAGCGCCGTGAAGTATGCAATAACATTTTCATCATCATTGCTTTTTATTTATAGAGCCACAATGTAAAATGATTATTCTTTTTCTCTCTTTCTCGCCCTCTCCCTGTGCCTTGCCTTGCGTAAAACTTTCCCGTTCCGTAAGCTTCCTTCTGTGAGCTCTGGGAATTATGAAACTTTTTTTTTTTTTATTTAGTCGCATTCACGGCGTATACATAAGTAACATTTCGCTGTAAATATTTAATTGAGTTGCGAGTTTCAAACTGCGGTACGTTTCCCTCTGGGCTTTGGCTTCGGCTTCGTTCATTAGAGCAATTGACTTGTAATCGAAGCATGACTGACGCCTAACAACTTTGCCAACAATGCACTTGTTGTTGTTGTTGGCGCCTTACAACGTGCTAACTTGGCCTGTCGCGGTTTAGCTCGGCTTAAGTAGCAAAGCGACTTTCGTGCAGGGCCAAGGTAATGCTTACGGCTTAAAAATAGGCATAGGCATGCCATAGGTCGTGCTTGATGTTTATCGATTTTTGTTTTCTTTTTATAACTCAGCCTTTTATCTACAACATACTCATTTTTCTGCGTGCTGTCAAGTGACAATTGCCACTTTGAGCGAAGCGCTGCAAAAATTGTATGCGGATATGAAAAGCTAAAGATAAAGCCGCGCGACTTGGCAGACAGATGGGCAGAGACATTCATAAATTATGCAGAAAATGCAACATTTTCGCTTGAAACTTCTTTACTTGTCTTTGGCTTCACAGCCTCGCATGACATCCAGTCATTCACACCACTTTTGGTGGCGTACGTGCTTGTGTGAGTGTCTGTATGCGTGTGTGTGTGTGAGTGTATACGGTTGAGCTTGTCGTAAGTAGCATGTGTGAGACAAGTGGCCACTTGAGTTTATACAATGTTAAAAATCGTGTTGTACGTTGCGTAAAGAAAACATTGCAAAGTTTCTCCCATTCACACACACACATGCATACATATACACACACAGACACACAATCAGGAAAGCTAAATTATATACTTGATCAAAGCGCAAAATAATGTTTATCATGTCGAGAGCTGATTTACTCAAATCGTTCTCAAAGCGCATTTCACTTTCTTTTCGTTTCGTTTATACTTTAAGTCGATTATTCTTTCATTCTATTCACTGACTGTTTTTACGGCTTATATCCTTCAACTTTGATTAATCCTGCCAGCTCGTATTGTGCGGCTTGAGCATGTCATGCCAACTGACAATTTTTCCACTTTCACGTTCCCCTACTGAAGTTACTATCATCTTATTTTAGTTCTTACTACGTTGTTGTTGTTTTAAGATCGACTTTACATTAAAAGCAAATGCGCAAAATGCGCTTTTGTATTTCATTTAAGCCCAAAGCATGTTCTCTGTGCTTGACAGTTTCGTATTGCGCAAAAAAAAAAAAAAAAAACAAAAAAAAATAGTAAAATAATACAAATAAAGATTCATAATTGCAACAGTTCGTAAAGTTGTTCCTCCCCTTCTATGATTCTGTGTCTGTATCTGTTTCAGTTTCTGTTTCTGATCTCATTGTGAGGACAATTGAAATTCTCTGATGTCATCGCAGAAATCCTTGCGCAGATTTTTTGCGTTGGTGTTTGTCGTAGATGCTTTTTGCGACATTTCAAATAAAATTGCTTTTTTTTTTGACACGTTTCACTGTTTGCAATGAGCTTTCTATCCCCTGCTTAATGTCTCGTACGCTTCGAAGCCTTAGCGATTTATTTAGCTTAGTTAACGCCTTCATGTCCTTTTAATTTGTTCTCTGCTGTTATGACGTTAGTGTACATACACGAAAATATAACAGTACGTTCAACCTTGCGTATGAGTAATGCGCAGCAGTTTTTTTAGTCACAAAGGCAACACGATAGCTTTAAAGTGTTTTTGGTTTGCAAAATTAAAAATAACTTAAATTTGATTTACAGATGAACGCAGCAGAATTTATTTGAGCGAGTTAAGGAATTCAAGATCTGATGAAGCGTCTTGCAAGTGAAATTTATTTCAATCTCTCATCTTTAATCTCAAGTGGTCACTGCGACCTTATTTTGCTATGTTTAAAACATTCTACGTGCTTTGTGTGACGTCAAGGCCATGAAAAAACTACTCACGATTAATGCAAAAACCACAAATTAAATAAAGACATTAACCCAAAACCATACACTACACTTTGCGTGTGTGTGTGTGTGTGTGTGTGTGAATTTGTGATTGCAGTGTAGCAAACAGCCTTGACATATTTTTTCATGAAATGACATGCAACGGCTTGGCGTGATTTCTTGTTCGGATTAGATTTGCTGGTCTCTGACTTACGAGATGAATGTACATACATATATGCAAACAAACAAATTTGGCTCATCAAACACATCCAAATATAAGAACATTATTAAGAGCTTATTCTTTTTAAACCATTTGTTCATAGTAAATTTTTTATAGCATACCAGCAGGCTGATCAGTATCGAAAGCTCATGTAGGCAACGGCAAATACAAAAAAATGTTAAAAAAATCATTAAATTTACTTTGCTTGCCGCCCACACTTTTTTTTTATATATACTTCTTTGGTATTTCAACGCCAGCAAATCATGTTGTACGCGATTTGATTTCATATTGTTGGCAAATGTGTTACATTGCATACAGAATGAGCCAGGACGTTTTTTGCTTTTGATTCGGTTTCTATCTTCAAGCTCTATTTCGACATGGCTATTTTCTAACTGTATCTGAGTGTGTGTGCGTACGTGTATGCATGCAAAATTTCTCAAAACTGTGAATGTCAATGAAATTTACGAGTTTTCTTAAAAAGAATTTTATTTACTTTTGAAATGTTCTCGCCGCCCTCGTATTGACAGAGACAGAGAGAGAATGCCATGCCATTTTTATAAGCAAACATTCCACAATTCCTCAGTACGCAAATAATTATTTGCATACTTTTGTGCAAGGTCACCGTTAGAAGGCATTGAGCTGACTTGCCATCCAGTTCATTTGACTTTTGCGTTGGCCTATCTTGACGTTGCTTGGCATTTTAGAATTTCTTTGTAAGGTCGCTAACATGTTTTCTTAGTGAATTGACCTTTATTGCCGTTAGTTTGTCGCCAGACCGCGTTTATTTCAAAAAAATGCGTTAAGATTTTACAGCTCAAGATGAAGCGTGCGCTACGAAGTATTTCGATGCGTTGCTGAGCACATAGAAGTGAATTCAATTAGTGTCAAACAGACAGACACAATTCGCTGTAGAATTCGAAGAAATCGTCCGTAAGGTTTGTCAGTGGGAAGGCACGTCTGCTGTTCTGGCCTTGTTACTTTGCGTCATTTTCTGTTGTTGTTGTTGTTGCGGTCATGATATACAGAATGTATGCCAGTGATTGACAGTTAGTTCGTGGGCGTCAAATAACGCTCTAGACACTGACATGACAGCCACCAACAACAACAACTAAAATAAAACGCTCAATATATTTAGAAACAAAAATGCTTCTATTGCCCTTTCGCATATTTGTGTATTCCTATTGTGCGATATCAATAATTGATTTTATTTAGTGGCAAATTAAACTAAACTGAACTTAAAAAAGAAAAGAAAAGAGACGACGCGCTTTGACATATACACAGATACCCTTGCCTCTTGTTGACCTTGTCGAAGGAGAGAAAGGAAAAAGGAAGGAAAGGCAATCCGGCTGTGCGCATTTATTAATTTCATCATTCGTTTGCTGTTACTTACAGCGGTGACCACATTGGGTGCACCAGCCCACCAGCCCACAAGCCCACACAACAACGAGAGGTAGCCAAACTATTTAGAAGGGTCTGCCAGCTGGGCAGAGCTCACTAATAAGCGCCATGTCGGAACAACAGCGTTTGTCACTGTGCCCTCGCTTGGTGGACTATATGGCGATAGTGGGCGCGCGGTCGACGCCGCCCATGCCGAGAGGCGGTCTGCAAGGCAATAAGTCACCGCCCGTGCAGGTGCGTCTCATGGATCTAACTACCTAAGTGTGCGTATCTCTTTAACTGCTCTTTGTTGACAGGTGCCGGAGTTGCTGCGTCGCTATCCGCCCTCCGATCACTCTGACTTTCCGCTACCCCTGGACATGGTATACTTTTGCCAGCCGGAGGGCTGCACCAGCGTGGGACCGCGTCGCACCGGCTCAGCAATACGCGATATGACCTCATTTGTATTCGCGCTCACCGACAAGGACTCGGGCAAGACGCGCTATGGCATATGCGTTAATTTCTATCGGCCCATCGAACGGCATACGTCCGCTGCGGAACGTGCCGGTGCCGGCAACAACAGTACAGCCGGCCCGGGCGGCAATACGGTCAGTGGGCGTGGCCGTCGCTCATCGGCCTTCCGGCGCGAGTCGTGGCGCAAAAGTATGGAGCGTAGCTCGGACTCGGCATTCAGTAGGCAAGTATTGTCGGTAGCCTAGCAACTTACGTAAATGTATGTGTTTTGTGTCGTTACATTCTGTTCCATGCCATTTTGTTTAAATTTTGTGTTATGTGTGCGTGCCTTGATTGCTTTGAATGATTTTTGAACGCCGGCTTTGTTAATGGATTCAATCATTTCCATAATAGTTACGGCCTCTTAACTACTTCTAGCGACTACAGAAGTAACGTCGCGCCTAGCGATTCGGATCGTGAACTGACTTCGCGTCGGGACTCAGATCAGCAGCGCCCGCACCACCATCATCAGCAGCAGCACGCTCAGCAGTCGCAGTCGCAGACGCAAACGCAGCCAGTGCCTAAATTAGGCCTGATGGCACCCTCAGGCGATTCTGAATCCGGTGGCAGTCACTCACCATCGCCGCGTGCTTCGCGCAAGCGTACCAAACTCCGCAATCAATCCCTAACGTCGCTCTGCATCATCTCACACCATCCGTTCTTCACCACCTTTCGCGAATGTCTCTTCATTCTAAAGAAACTGATTGATGCCTGCAATGAGTCATCGTCCCCGAAGCGTGTTGGTGCCTCGCAGAAATTCAATCGGGACAACGTGTGGACTGTGCTGACGGGTCATGCTAGTGATGCCACACCCTCGATTGTATTGCACGATGTGCGAGAAATTGAAACTTGGATACTGCGCCTGCTGTCGACGCCCGTGCCGGTGCCTGGCTCGACGCGCGTTGAGGTTAGTTCAACGTCAACACCGCTTAATCCATCATTCATTACAATGCCTTCGACAGGTTGAGGTGCTTTCGCCAACGGTGCACGAACCGCTCCTTTTTGCGCTGCCCGATCACACGCGCTTCTCGCTAGTCGACTTTCCATTGCATTTGCCACTGGAGCTGCTCGGCGTTGAGACCTGCCTCAAGGTGTGGACGCTTATCATACTCGAGAACAAAGTGCTCTTTCAGTCGCGGGACTACAATGCGCTCTCCATGTCACTGATGGCCTTTGTTACGATGCTTTATCCGCTGGAGTACATGTTCCCTGTCATACCACTGCTGCCCACTTGTCTCAGCTGTGCCGAGCAGCTGCTTTTGGCGCCAACGCCATTCGTAATCGGTGTGCCAGCCTCATTTCTGCTTTACAAAAAGAATTTCCGGTGCGTATATAAATACTAATCTCATTACTACTCTCACTAACTCGTTTGATCTGTTCTTTGGCCACAGCTTACCCGATGACATTTGGGTCGTTGATCTCGATTCTACTAAGCTAACACCGCCGACTGGCGGTTACGATGAAATCCCCGCATTACCCGAGCCGGAGGGCACTATACTTAAGAATCATCTTAAACAGGTATGTTCCACAATTGCCTTAATTAATGCACGCCCTACGTAACGACAGCAGACAAGCATAGAGAGCTTCAATCGGCGGTTGGCCAAGTGTTCAGCTGGCTCATATTAGTTATCAGATCACCTATAATACAGTACCGTCCTATTTTTTTTTTTATTTTCCACAAAATCTTTATATTTAAAATTGGCAATCAATCAAAGAATCAATATGGCTGCTGCTTCTTTTTTTCTTAAGTGGTGCGTTCCAAGTTCTCCTTTGTCATATGTACCATACGCTCGGCTTTCTTGTACACATCACTACAGACGAGCTCTAGTTCCTTATTCCGGCGCAAGAAACGCTCAAAGAGCTCCAGCTCCCACTTTAATTTGTGCACGATCTTTGGCATCATAGACATTACACGCTTCACCACCTGCGTTTGTGTCTTGATCTGACTCAACTGGGCACATTCATGCTTGAAACGCTCGAGACGCGTTTGCTCCAGCTCAAGCTCGTGATCGTACTGTAACTTCTGTTTGAGCAGGCTATCAATTGTGGCGGTGCCCACAACCAACTGCTCAACACGTGGATCCATTTACAGGATACTCGTTAATTTTTTTAAATATAAAAACGAAAAATACAAAAAATAAAATAAAATAGATCACAACAGAGCAAAAATGACGGAAGAAATTTTGTTCGTTTGGATTTTTAGATTTTTGATTTTTTAGTAGACAGCAAAGTGGTAAGGTGAGCTGTAATTAAATCTAACTTAAATTTTTAATGAAGTACCGTTGAGCACTTGACCAACCACAATAGTCTAGCTCCAACCCAGCGCCAACTTTGCGGGTTGTCGTTGTTGAGATACGAGCGTATTCCCAGCCAAATTTGGCAAAATTTTTCGGCTTGTGAATTTTATGTACATTTTTCTTTACATAATTGTCTTGTGCTCATTTCATAGCATAAAAATAAAATCAATAAAATAAGAAGAACAAACTTTGATTTACATTTTCTCTATTGCGCAATTATGCTTATTTGTCTCTTTGTTTTCGAAACACATTTTGTACAAATGAACCAGTTTTTTTTTTTGGTTTTTTTAAACACATTGTTTTTATTGGCATTTAAAATATATATAATTTTGAACATGATTTGAAAAAATATATGAATAAATTTTTCTAACTTTTTTTATGCAACTCAACACTAATGATCTTTTTCTACCATCATCACCACTAATACTTTATTACTCGACTATTTATTATATGCTCAATGTACTCGTACTCACTATGAACTACTACTACTACTACTCTATATACTCTACTCTACTCTACATAATAATAATAAAAAAAACATTTCAAAACAACAAAAAATCTTATACAATATGATCAAACAAAACAGGCTATGCAACTTATGGATGAAGCTGGACTTGGTGTAAATATCTTTGTTTTCTGTTACATAATACTAACCTAATACTTATTTCTTTGAAAATTGAGTTTCGTGTTGAATATTGTGTAAACATTGAAATCGTTTGTGTATACTATGAATTTATGTTTAGGCATGAACAAAGTACTCAATACTCAACATACTCAACCTGTAACTTTGGATCTTATATAAAAGAGATAGTTAAACACATAGAGTAGAAGGCATAGTCAAAGTTGAATTCATTGCTGCCAAGTAGACCGAAAAAGAATCAAAAAACCATTTAATATAAAAGTGCTTAATATCACAGTCAAACGTGTGTAAACATACAACATTATTCTTGATCTATGTTTACAAACGTTACGCATTGACATAAAGTACTTTCTTATGAAATGCTTTCGGTCTTCGGGCTGTTTGGTGTCTATGAGACCGACTTTGTGTGTCTTCTACGCTGTTTTTTATACTCTTAGTAAATACTCTCAATAGTAGATATTTTGCCTATAATGTGAGTTAGTTCTGTTTTTAATTGTGACTGTTATGAGCCTGTTTCCGGTGCCGGTTAACAAAATGGGCTTTGTTCATTTCCTGTTGTATAGTTGATAAACAAAAGAATCGATGTTTTAAAATGGTTTCATTTACCGGCAAAAAAAAAAAAAAAAATTAATAAAAATAGAACAGTTAAAAGCAACAAAGTGAAGTAAAAAAGAATAATACAATCGCAACACTCAGTAACGCAATCAAGTTTTTACTCGACTTTCTGTTAACAATTATTGAGTTTTATCAGTTTGCATGCGTTCCTCATAAAGTTCTTTCATGTTCATATATAAAGCGTATGTCCCTCAATATTTAAATACTTACATATATTCTGAATATTTGAAATAATAATGTGTACAGTAATATGAGAGTCAGTTAAGATTTATTTTCCCTACGTTGTCGTATAAACAACATGAACTAATTGAAGACTGTTTCCGCAGGCGCTGACCTCAATGACGGCCACCAATCAGGCGGTGTCATCTCAGCAACTGCTTCCATCGGTGCGTGACAGTCTGCAGGAGCCGCCTTTGCTCGGGTAAGTTTGTTTAGCCTGCTTAAAAGTATTTCACAGATTCTATTCTTTGGATTTCAGTGTCTCGCAGGTGCGTCTGCCGCTAACGACGCCACCACACTCAGCGCAAGTAAGCCAACGGAATTCTGTTTCAACGCAGGGTGCTGGGCATTCGCGTCAGCCGAGTCCAATGAATTCGCCCGCACTGAATCCCTTCATATACGGCACGGATGTCGACTCGGTCGATGTGGCCACACGAGTCGCAATGGTGCGATTCTTCAATGCTCAGAACACGCTGGCTAATTTTGCCGAGCATACACGCACGTTACGCCTCTATCCACGCCCCGTAGTCGCCTTCCAAATCAATAGCTTCCTGCGTTCGCGACCACGCGCGTCTCAGTTCCTAAATCAGTTTGCGCGCACGCAAGCCGTTGAGTTTCTGGCCGAATGGTCGTTAACGCCAACGAATGTGGCGTTCCTTCGTGTCCAGACCGGCGTCATGGATCCGATACAGGTTGGCGATAAGCCAAAATGGTTTGCGCACTCTCTAACGCCGATACGATTTTCGGTCTGGGATGATGGCAGCTCATTGAACGGCGCACTGCGCTCGCTCAAACAGCTGGAGTGCCAGCCCACCGATGAGAGCGGTTCGGACTCGGAAGGCGCTGATAGTTCCAGTTCGTCATACTCTTCGCTAAGTGACTTCGTCTCGGAAATGGCCTCATCAGATCTGTCGCCGAGTCTGCACGATGTTTTCGGCGCGCACAATCGTCAGCATAATGTGCCGCAGACACTTTCCTCAAACCTTGATCCGGCATTGGTTTATCATCCGCCCAGCAAATTACAGTACCCGGATGGCGTTGCCAATCAGGTTTCCGCCAAGGAAGACGAAGAGGAACGTGCCGAATCACCTGTCTCGTCATCATCGAGTCGCTCTGATTTAAGTTCGCCTAGCTTTAATCGCGATTCCGAATTCGATTTCCCTACTAAGGCGAATGCACCCTTCGATTTGGCCACACCATTGGCCATGCGACTTGAGGCGACCATTAAGACAGCGAGCGTTGACAATGAGTCGGAAGCGTCTTCTGCCTTAACGCCAAAAACCGGCAGCGCAACTAAGGTTCAGCGTCACGCAAGCGATGTTGAACGTGGGCCGCCAATTGATAAGAAAATACCGGTAAGTTAGTCTATGCCAGATTTGTTGTTTGAATTAATTAATAATCTCACTTATTCACGCATGCGCACGCTCAGCCTCCGAGTACGCCACCCGTGAAAGTACCCAGCGTTTCAAATATTTTGGCACGTACCGGCAGTTCTGGTTCCAGTTCGAGTAGCCCCGGACGACAGAGCTCCCAAAGTTCCCTTTTTGAAAATTTCGCCTCACACGCTAAGGATCTTGTGCGTGAGACAACGCGTCAGAGCAGTCAGGAAGGTTTATTGGCGCACGTTGACAAGGTTCGTATGTGCCGCCAATCTAAAGACCCTAACAACCGTTTGTTGCGGACTCAATGTTGTTTGTACTCTTGTTGTTTACTTTTTTGTTTTTCTTTCTGTTCTTGTTCCCTTTTCCTCTGTTTGGCTATGTGATGAATGATTATTGGACTTCTGGGCTTTATTGAAATCATTTTGCTTTGTTTTGTTTTTATTTACTGGTTGGGAACACAAATTTTGTATTGAAATACACAAACGCATTCTAGCAATCAGCGGATGATAGTTTAGCGGAAGATCTTGATGACAAAATGCGTCATACATTCGAAAAGGTTTGTACACCTAAAACATAGTTGGAATCCATCAGCTCATCACAACACTCAACCACTGTGATTTTTTTTGCATTTGATCGAATATAAAAGTCCTGTGAAAAATATTATTAAACCCGTTGATTGGCCAGAACACGTAAAATTGTATTTGGTTTCCCCGACTAAAATTGCATTAGTAACCCTAAGATTCAAAATTTTATGCCTCAGGACTTTTTCTCACTTAAAATAACAATTTAGCACCCAATGCATTCCTCAATTGCTTCAAAGTACTGTAGGAGGATACAACCTCTACATCCGATACGTTTGGTCGCCTCAACTCACTTCAACTGACTTGCAGCTTCTTACAAGTTCTGTTCCTCACTCATGAGCGAACATTTAACAGAGACTAGAGAGCCATTGTGTAGAGGTGTATACGGCCTGCTACAGTACACAAGTAGTTTGTTTCACATGTAAATTATTAATTTGCTTCCTTAGAACCAGAAGCCAGCTTGAGACTCAGCAACCAAAGATCTTACAGACGAGAAGATGGTTTGAAGAGTTCATTTTGGCTTCTTGAATAGTTGATTGAAACCGATTGAATTTACAACGCTTCCTTTAAATAAATCCACAGTTTACGTTACACGCCAAAAAGGCAGCTGGTGAGGCATCCAAGCAGGCGCTGGAGGTGTCAAAGCAAGCCGCTGGCGTTAGCAAGAATACCTTTGAAGACCTGACTTATGTGGGTAAGTCAACGCTGGGTGATCTAACGAAAACCGCAAAGGAGGCCGCCACTAAGAAGGGCATTATAAAGATGGAGGAGCATGCGATGCCACATGCTGGACATGTTGGAACGCAGGTCGCTACGCAAAAGCAAATGCACAATACTGGCAATAATTTCTTCTCAGCGATAGGCACCGACTTCAATGGCCTGGCCTCGTCCACTTCGACTATGTTCTCGGGCATGTTTGGCAAGAGTGAGTGTGTAAATACGTTACGATTTGAACATATTTTTAATTGAATAAAAAAAAAAAATAGAAAATCAGCCCAAACAACAGGCGAACCAACAGATGAGAACAATGCCCAGCGCTGTGGCACCAAAATCAAAGACAGGCATCAATTTTGATCCTTTTCCGAGTCGCAAGGGCTTAGTTGAACGCACGCCGCTAATTAAACATTCAGGGCCGCGTCAAACGCAGGAAGAATTGACACGCCAGCAAAATCAAGAACGTTCACACAGTAACGCTGAGAACCAAACCTTCCTCAAGGATGTGACCAATCAGGTAATGGCAGGCGAGGGCATTGGTTGGCTAAAGCTAAATCGCTTTAAGAAGCTGATGGAAGACGAATCCTATCGTACGCTTGTATTAGGCAAGCTAAACAAGACCCTTGATAAGAAGATCGCACCGGATGATCACATCGATGATGTGGTAAGTTTTCTTAAGCTAGCTGTACGAAACCTATTCGGATGTGATGAAATTTTTTTGGCAGTGTGTCACGAAGCCGGTATGGAAAGGTATGCTAAAATGCCTGCAAGCCGTCGCTGGCGGTCTTGAAGTGACATTTTCTAACTTTGGTCTTGGTGGCATGGCATCAGTCTTCCAGATGATGGAAGTGGCACACACACACTTTTGGAGCAAAGAGATCAATGATGCCAGCGAAATGTCATCGAGTCTGCTGTCCAGTCACGCCGCCAGCCCATTAGGCAGTCGTGAAAATCTACGCTCTCCTTCAAGTCCAAATGGCTCACATTCGGGTCTGGGCAGTGAGTGGGCTTCACCACAGGAATCGCGCAAAAGCTCAACACATACGGAACGCTCAATGGCAGTGCCAACCACAACGGCGGCAACGCGACGACTGTCGTCTGCCGATAGTCAAGATGGACAGTCAACGACGGAGATGTTTAAGGATATGTTGTCACAGAAGAGAAGTGCCTTGAAAAGCATGCTCACATCGTTCGACTCCGATGTAAGTAGCCGTTAATTGTTTTATACTCATGTTCGCTCAGTCAGCCCTCAATCACTCCAAAGACACATACATAAATCCTGTGTACATATTTTGTATATTGAACGCAATCACCTCATAACATATTATTAAAGTTCATATCCGTACATGTGTAAAAAATAAACCCATGTTAGTTATAAGGTGTGTGTTGATTGCCGTTGATAAGTTGGATCCGAAATGAAAATCTTCGGTTCGACATTGTTGCGGCTTGTCAACACTCCAACTGAACGTCAGTCAATAGTTAAACTTGTTCATTGCATACCCCAACCGTTCTCCAAATCAACCATTCCACATCGTAGTCCAATTATACCAATGCCAGTAACGCTTTTATTGTATCGTTCCGTATTGTATCGTATCGTATCGTACCGTAAAGTTCTTAATCGTATTATCGTTGTGTATATCAAATATCGTTTCGTTTCGTACCGTAAAACATCGTAGTCACATCGTAGTAGTGCCGCTTACCGCTACCTTAATATGCCTAGCGCTTTGATGGTTACCCAATCTCACCTGACTTTGATCTGATTCTGTCTCTGATTCTGATCTATGTATCTGTAAATCGTGTCTTCATTGTAATTTGTAGGCTGCTGGCTCTACGGGCGCGCTCTCCGTTGTCAGCGATTTACTGCCGGCTGGCAGTCTGAGCGTTCGCCTGCCCACAAGTTGTCGCTCAACTGTCTCTGATACTGAATATGAAAACGTAAGTACTCGACGGCGATGACCTCGGGGTAGCTCTAAGGCAAAGCCCGTGTTATCCACTGAGCGGTTGTCTTCTCTATATACATAATGAAAGACATTCTCATCCTTGGATTGAAATATTGATCATGCACACAACATAATTGACACTCTTGTGTTACAATTAACTTTTTCTTGACGTATTGATGATTGCTCTCTATTTACAGACCACAACGTCAAAGGACTCAAAGAAGAGTTCCAATTTGTGGTCCGGTAAGTCAACGTTGAGTGCCGGCTTCCGCTACACTGGCGGTCATCTTATTAATACCTCTTCGTCACCCTCGCCCGACAGTCCTCGAATATACATATTTGAGGGCTTACTGGGCAAGGATCGACTTAATCTTTGGAATCAAATGCAATTCTGGGAAGATGCATTTCTGGATGCCGTTAGTCAGGAGCGTGACATGATCGGTATGGATCAGGTAAGCACTAAGCACATAGCACAACAAACTTAACAAAATGTCTCACTATACACTTTTCAGGGACCCATCGAAATGATGGAACGTTATAAGTCGCTAAGCGAATCGGAACGCAAGCGACTGGAACATGATGAGGATCGTCTGTTATCGACGATGCTTTACAATCTAACGGCAATTCTGGTCATGCTCAATGTGAACAAGGATGAGATACGACGCAAAATCCGACGTTTACTGGGCAAGAGCCACATTGGTTTGGTCTACTCGCAGGAGGTGCACAATGTCGTCGATCAGATTAATAACTTGGTAAGCACGTGAACAATTGTTTGTGGCAAACAACGCAAAGTAATTCAATATTTGATCGATTACTAGAATGGCAATGATATCGATCTGAAGCCGCTTGGCTCACGGCTTTTGCATCGTCAAAGTTTTACTGTGCATCAGGGCATCGATGTCAATGGTCCGCTGCGTTTCATGGAAGTACGTGACGATGGCCTTGTGTTGCGCTCTGTAGACGGCACAATTGTCGAACGTTGGTGGTATGAACGACTTGTCAATATGACCTACTCGCCCAAAACGAAGTTGCTGTGCTTATGGCGACGCAATGGTGGCCAAACGCAGCTACACAAATACTATACTCGCAAAGTAAGAATTAATCAGCGGCGATCATTACATCATTGTTAATCATTGTACTCTTCCATCAAGTGCAAGGAGCTTTATAACTGTATTAAAGAGGCAATGGAACGCGGTGGCACGCCTACAAATGTACCCGAACTGGGCGGCGAGTTTCCCGTACAGGACATGAACACGGGCGAGGGTGGCCTGTTGCAGGTTTGCCTTGAAGGTGTCGGTTTGTTGTTTTCCAATAGTAAGGTAAGTGCATTCGTTCCATTATTTTAATCAAGATTTTCTTATCTACTCACACAAATACACACAACACAGTTACACACACACACATATGAGTACATTCATGCACACCCGTAGGTTAAAGTAAAACATACTCAGTTTTAGATATTGTTCATTGACTCACTCAACTAACTTGAACTTACAATCAATCTATTTTACACACATACACATACATGCATACACTGACACTGACACTGACACATACACAAACATATATTTACACGCGTCAACGTCTTGTGGCGGACGTTATAGCGTGCTTAAATTACTCAAAAATTTTATTTTTTTAAAAAGATTCGCTCGAAATTTCCATAAAAATATAAATCAATAATTTCTTGACGTCTTTTATAACATTATACATACATACATACATGCATATATACATATTTATAAATCTATATATAATTATCTATAAAAAATACCATAAAAAAAAGAACAAAACATAAAAAGTAAAGAATTTATTCTCGCAGAGACTTAGTTTTCTTTACATTAAAACATATTATTGTTTGGCATTTGTTTTGTATCAATTTGAAATTGTTTAGTTTAGTAAAATTTTGTGGAAGGTTTATGTTTGTTTCGATCTGTTTTCAAACTTGTTTCGTTTAATTTTGCTTTCAATTCAATAGCATAAGCAATCGCAAACAAAGCAAGGACCTTCTCCATCGTTATTTTAACTGACAAAATAAAGAGTTATGAAAAATCTAATATACATTTTCGTGTCTAAAAAGTTCAGTTCATGTTTACTAAATGCCGTACGATGTACGAATCTGCAATACATCAAATTTATTTGGCAAATTCTTAATTTTTTTTTTGTTTTTGTTCTTTTTATATTTTATGTGAATTTATTTTTTAAATTTGAATCCTTTGTGTTATTTTGTTTGCGAGGGGCATTTTTCATACTTTGATTGGAGCATAACTCCGACGAAATTTCTAAATTAATTTGCCAAAAACAAACGCAACATTTGTTATAAATATCTATAAGTAAAGTCGACTGTACATTGCGAAATGCTGAAAGCGTATATCTCGACCATTGAAAAAGGCAGAGGCAAATCCTTAAAGAAAGTCCTTTTGTAACCAATTGATGCCAATTTAAAATTCCATAGTCCATCGTTCCTAACATTATCTACTCCTATGTCACATTGAACCACGCATGACATATGAAAGTTAATGGTAATTGATTTATGTGTTGTGTCGCCCTTTACAACATAGGCGTATTTAATGTTAGAAATGATGAAATGTGGCGAACTAAAGTGGCAACAGTCTTTTTAAAACCTTTTCTACTCCTGTAGCTGAGCCCACTCGTCTTTAGCTTTGCGTACTTATTTAGTTGATTTTCCTTAAAGTTTGTTTCATTTCTATTTTTGTCTCTCTCTTCTTTTTTTTTTTTTTGGTCTTGTGGGAAACCCTGAAAAGTGAAAATCGCTCGACTAATTAATTTCATAAATTTGTTTCATTATTTTTTTTATAATTCCAAAAAAAAAAAAATATTAACATAAGGAAAAGAAAAACAAAAAAAAAAACCTACAAATAATACATGATATATTGTGCTAGTGAATGTACTGAATGCTATATTCATTATTCAACTATTTTATTTATCTTAAATCAACTAACAATTCATTCAAGTTTTTTTCCGTTATTATAATAATTTCATTTCTTTCTGTTTTTTTTTTTTTTTATTTATATTTTCTATGAAAATGTTTATTATTAATCATAATATTCTTTACACACTTTTATCAAAGAGTATAAAATAGACAAAGTGGAAAGCACACTCACAATCGGTTTCGGTTTCATTGTTTCCAAACAGTCCAAACCTCAAACCCAAAATCCAGAGCTAAGAAACTTAAACACAGAAAGGAAAATCTAAGAATCTAAATACTTTGATTATAAAAAAGTACATTTACCTATGGCATAAAGTACTTTTATACTTGTGATACATAGATACATTTTGTGTTTGCAGTTCATTGCTTTGAGTTTCGATCTACTTGGAATTAACGAAACCGATTCTTAGCATGTTTTCTACTCTATATGATTAATTCTCTTCGTTTTTTACTTTCATATGTGATATTTATTATAAACGTGCTCATTTATTAAAACAAAAAAAAATGTTATATTATCCGAAGTGATTATTTTACTCAGGCACAGTCACAGTCAAGAATTGCTCGTGTCTATAAAATTTGTCTTTCGATTTTACTGCGTGTTTAAAAAACAAAAGACAAATTAACGTCATTTTCGTTTTCTATCATTGTAAGACTTTTATGAAATATATATTTTTTAATTCGTCTTTTCTCCTCTTGTTAACGTCGTATACGTGTTTAATGAACCCGTGTTTTTTATGACCAACATACTTTTTTTTAAATCTTATTTCTTACTGATTGCCCTCAGAAAAACTTCAGTTTGACACTTTTGTTTGCTATTTTTGTACATAAATTGTTTACATATCGTATAAGAAACAAAAAAAAAAAAAAAAGGAAGTACAAAAATCATGATTTTACTTTTGTGAGTCCGTTGTCATCTTATTATTGTTTAAAGCAGAAAAAGATAACAAAAATGGTTTTAAATTTAAATAAAAAAAGAAAAAGATAACAGTTTCACCTATTTCAACACAAGGTCGACATTCGACAGTGACATTTTTGTTGGCAAATATGTTTCGAAATGAGTTTCATTGACTCTCAGCAAGATGCAAGATTCGAGCATGATGTTACCGACACACTGAGCGCAATGTTATCGACAGACTCAGTTCGTTGCCAAACATTCTGAGTAATTTGAGTCGAAACGTTTTTTGTTTCCATTTGCCATGTCCGGCAAGCAATTTGCCAGTTCCGAAGTGTCGACCTGTGCGAGAAGTTTAAATCTAATGGCGTTCAATTTTCTTGCATTTTCCAAACTTTTTTAATCACCTTTCTTCCTATTATTCCTTTTAATTTTGCAAATCTTATTTTCTACATTTTGTTTTCGATCTTTTTTTTAGTGTTAATTAAATACCAAACTAATCAAGTTAAAAAATGTTTTTGAATTTTGATGGAAACAAGAAAAAAATATAAATATATATACATATATATTTAAAAAGTCGGTCAACCATTTTTGAACGTAATCTAAATTGGTAACTTTTGAGATGGTCCTTGTGTAAATTTGCTCATTTCTTATTTTCTTTCATTACATTTCAGTTCAGTTCAGTTCGTTTCGTTTCAATTCAATATAGTTTTCGATCTGTCATTCTTCTTTAATTTTTATTTTGCTTTGCTTACTAAGAAGATATCTTCTACTTTAATTATGTAGTTTATTTGTTACGTTTTTCACACTTTTTTTTGTATTCCTTAAGCAATGAAATGCTTTTTAATAACTCTATTTTGTTTTCTTGACAATTGCTTTCATTTATCTTTTTTTAATTAGTTTATTTAACTATAAATAATAAAGAAATAAATAAAGTGATAGCAGTTTCACATTAGCAAAAAATGCAAAAAATTACATAAAACAACAAAAACAAAAATATAGTTTTACAAAAAAAAAAAAAAGTAACAAACAAAGATTCTTCTTTTAATTTAATTTTGACATATTTGTTGTTTGTTATATATTTTTTGTATTGATGAACGCGGATCGCTGCCGCTCCGATTCGAATGCTCCTCCATTTTTGGATTCACAAACTCACAAATGTATTTGCGCGATCGTTCGTATGATCTACTCCGATGACATTATAAACTGAAACGAAACGAATCGAACTAAAACGAAACGGCATGAAATGTTATAAACTGATTCGATTCGATTTGTTTCATTATGATCCGAACTGATCTTGCGTTCGTTCGTACGTTCGACCGCCTGCTCGTTCCGTTCAATACGATACGATATGAAATGATATGAAACGAAACGATACTGATTACTCCATGATTGGTCTTCTACTCTACTCTACTCTTTGTTAAACAAACAATGCTAAATTACAAAACAATGCAATTACATTTAAAGGATTTCGAGGTATTGCAAAATTAATTCTTTTATTCTCGTTATTTGAATTAATTACAATAATTAACTAAGCAACTGTTTCACATTATTATTATTGTTGAATTATTATTTTTGTTATTATTATGATTATGATACAAACGAAAAAAAAAAAAAAAAACAACAAAAAACAAACAAATCAAAAATATTTGCAAAACAAAATTTGTAGTTGAACTTACATACGATAATATATTTAAGTATTTGTTACTATTCATTTTGTGGTTGCAATTTTATCATTGTGTAAAACAAAAACAAAAATGAAAATATCAAACAACCAGAAAAAACTTACCAAAATAGCAAATTTTCTGAATTTAACAATTACATTTGTGTTGTGTTCTTTTTTTCATCTTTATTTTAATTTTCGTTTTCAATACAACAAAAGTAATTGCGACAAAATGTTTATTATTATTATTATTGGTTTTTATTTGTGTTTGTATTCACTCAAGTCGATATTGAAGTTGTTGTTGTTGTGATTTGATATTAATCAATTAGACGAGTCAAAGTATTTTTGCTCGCTGCTTGACTTCTGCGATACTTTAATAACAGCATATATCGATACAAGTATCAAGCTATATCAAGTTTCTTCTGTCAATTTCTTTTTCACAAAATTTTCAAACTTCTTGTCAGTAATGCAAAGTTACCCTTCCATGTTCCAACACTCCTTAACTCCTGGCATATGGAGAGTTAAATTGACAAAAACTAAAAAAAAAAAAAAAGACTTCGCAAAGCTTTAAAATTCGAACAAATCAAACAATTTCACTTTCAAAATCGAAATAAAGAAGAAAAGGAAACACTTTTAAGTAAATGACACTCATTAAGACGTAAACAAATATGCTTTCGTTACGCTACACATACTTACACATGGTTTTCTTCATTTTTTTAGTACTTTGTTCTATTTTGTTCACAAATTTAAAAAATAAAAATTTATGATTTCATAGTTGATTGCATATATTTTAATCGCTTTGTTCAAATTAGTTGGACAAGCATTTATAATATAAAAAATAACAATACAAAACGGCAACTTAAGTACAAAACAAACAAAAAAAAAATAATAATAACAAAACCCAAAAAAAAAAACCAAAGGATTTAATAAAAAATAAGCAAAGAAACAAAACGTTTTTAATGTTTATGATTTTGCTTGTGTAGATTTATTTGTATAGCAAAAATATAATTAAAAACTAACGCAAAAGTAGTTTGTAGTTAAAGAAAGCTCCCAAAAAACAAAAAAAAAAAAATGTTCTTTCAATTACTTTCGTTTTATTTTTAACATTTTTCCCGTTTAAGTTCGTTCGATTCTACGAGACTTGATTTCCTCTCGTTTCGCTCTGTCTCACTCTATCTCTATCCAAAAAACAATCTATCCGAATCTCGCTGATGTGTGATTTTCATGCCATTTTTAGTTTGCTCATTTCTATTCGTTAGATTTTTCTTTTCTTTGTCGATATTTCACGAAAGTTGCAATTTCATGCTTAAGTTATGGCAACAAATGAAAACATCTTAGTTGTGTGAAAAAAAAACAAAAAGTTAAGATAAATGAAAACGCACGCATGCAGTTAAATAAGTTTAACATTAAAACAAAAATAAAAATATAAAACTTTGAAATATATGAAAGAAACGTTAATGTCAATTTGACTCATGATATACAAATGTTTCCAACGCTTGACACACCTATGTTGCATAGCGCCACACAACACATAAAGCCACTTAGCACTCAGACACAACTATCAAGTGTAAACACTGAATCAGCGTATGTGATGTGTGGCTCAGTGGTACATAAGCCTACATTGTGTAAGGAATGTTGGAATGTTGGAATATGGTGAGCTTAATAGAGATTAATGATAAACAAAACAATTAATGTCTTTAGTGTAAGACAAATGTAAATGAGAAATATCTTCTACTTCGTCTTCTTTTTCTTTATGCAGGCCTTTTGTTTTTAATTTATTTTTTTTTGTGCTCACACAATTTAATTTATTCATTACTAATATACTTTTGACAAGGCGCCTGTTTTGCTTGCATTCGAATCACGCCCAAAACGATCGAACCCCGAACCCCGACCCATCAACAAAATAGAAGCAACTGACACAACCAACACCCCCAAACCGTACGTCGTCCTCACCCACTACTCTTGTAAACAAAAACAAAATGCTTTTATTTACGCGTTTGAAATGTTCATATTTTTAAACAGAAACCAAAAACAAAAGAATTATTTAAACAAAAACAAACCTAACCCTTTTGCAGATAATTCACGCGCGTTTTTATATCGTTTATTTTAGCATCCAATAAGACCATCTCACAAGTGCTATTTAGAACTGCAATTCACCAAAAATTTGTGTAGAAAAATAAAAAAAAAAAAAATATTTTAGCGAAAAGGAAAACCAAAATTAAAATTAAGAAAAAAAAAATACAAAAAAAGGAACAAGCAAAAATTACAAAGTAATCTGCTTTTTATTGTTTTCATTTATTCTATTGTTTAACTTTGTTTTTAAACGGCGAAAAAAATATAAAAATAATTCTATATTATTTTTCAGTTGTACAATAAAGAAACTTTTTGGTTGAAGATCGAATACGTTTGCTTTTTGTTTTGTGTAATAATTACATTTGACTTTTAGACGTTTTTGCTCTTTCTATTAAGATTTATTACTATTTATACATACAACAAAAAGTCGTAGTTTGTGCATTTAACAACACTCAATTATTATACAATAATTATATCAGAGTTTATTGCTTTGTATGTATTGCATTATATTTTATTTTAATTATGTATCTTTTTTGATTTGCTGCCTTTTTCTGTCGCCACTTACCAAATTTGTCGCTTTAATTGCTTTGCGCTCGCTTGCCGTCTGTGTCGTAGTCAAAGAAATGAAAATATCAACAATAACAATAAGAAAACACCTCGATTATCCGGACTCATTCCCTGCATGAATTTTCACCGCGGTTTTTATATGTATAAATTGTGGGCAAATTTGTTGAAATTTTGTATCTTTTGTTGACAATCAAGTAAAACGTGACATTTGCAAGAATGGACGAAACCCAACAACATCCGTGCACAACCTTTTCCAGCCGCAGCTTGCGCTCGACTCAAATTGGAATTTCTCGTTTTTGGTAATTTTCGATAAATTGAAATTAATTTGCTCCAAGTTTTGCCGCTGGAAGCCGGCACATGCGGCAGTACAATGTAGAGTGCCCACTGAAATTTAAGCGAGAAACTCCAATTTAAGCGCTTAAATTTGGCAAAACTCGCGGAGTTATTTTTTTGTTTCCGCATTGAAATGCCCTACGTTTCCAGGCAATACATGAAAACATAGCCAGCACAATCAATGTTCGCGATTTTCGATTTTTTTGAAGAAAGTGAACTGAAAATGGGGAAGTGAGGGGAATCCAGCGCTAATCACGCTAGAGGGGTGCCCGGGGCATTTTTCTTGATTTTTGTGGTTTTATTTGGAAAAGAGCATAAAAGGCAAAAAGAGACTAGAAAAGAGAGAATTATAACAGTTTTAACCAATATGGCGCCGTATTTTTGTGTGTTTTATTTGGAAATGAGAGTAAAAAGCTAGAAGAGACAAGAAAAGAGACAATCATATTCTCTAAGAGAATCGACTATTAAATCGAAAAAATTCTGTTAAATGCTCTGTTAAAAAGAGAGTCTGTGGTTCGTTAACATACATCAACAGAGTTTTAACAGTCAGTTTACATAATTCTGTGACCTGACAGAATTCTACAAAGGACGAGGCAGCACTGCTATTGACGGGACCTCAACTCCAAAAGTGCTGCCATGTGTCGACCAAAATTTTGCCCAGGTTTTTTTATAATTTATTTCGGCAGAAGCATAAATATTTCGTATTGAATTAAAGGTAACAAAGCAGAAAATATATGACCAAGTGTTAAAAAAACACAATACCGAAGAAATTTGTGGTTTAAGTGCAATGTGTTCGAGAAAGGACACAAATCTGACCAAAACGAAATTGTAGTGCAGTACTGGCACGCTCATTTGAAAATGATCAGTATTAAAGTGCTTTATGTGCTGTGTCGAGCTGCGTAAAATAGGTGATCTTACGCCGACCAATAAAAGCAAAGCGCAGGAATTCACCGTTTGGCGTAGGCTACCAAAAATTTGGAAAATTTGCTACATTTACACAATAAAGTTTTCATTCACTTCGCAAAAACATCTTGGGACCCCCGCTTTAAAAATTCATATATTTTTGTCAGCACTAAAGTGCCATATGTGCTGTGGGCAAGTGTCTAACATAAGCAATCTTAGCAATTAAAACGCCGTCCAATAACGAGCTGATGGTGGTTTTTTGAACAAGGATCAGTAGCATTCGTGCTTCGGTGGTGAAAGTTGTGTTTGCGCATGAAGTTAGTTCGATGTCACTAATTTGCTTTGATTAAAAATTGACTATGAAATCGATTATCCGGACTTTCGATTATACGGAATTCCCCTGGTTTTAATTGATCCGGATAATCGAGTATCTACTGTATCAACAATAACAATAACAAAACCCAAAAGAAAACTCGCCAAGTTGACAGTCACACACTCCACACACGCACGGTCCATACTATCGATAGCGAAGTTAATAGCATTTTCTATCAGAAAGACACAAAAAAAAATCAAAAAGCTTAACGAAAATCCTTTTTTGCGCACACAAGTTACGATCACTTCACTCATACACATAAACACACACACACCTACAGAGACTGCCGTCATTTGTTACCGCATCGTTGATGACAACAACTGTCGGCGATAACTATCGATCGATCACATTAGTTGCCAAATGGCATTGATGCCAATTACACATATCATCGATGCGAATATTAAGTGCACCTATGTTACATTGAGACTCATTATATAAACGACAGTTTAGCATTCACGCTGCTGAATTGAAGCTGAACGCTAAATTAGCTTATGTGTTGTATAAGAGCTGTAGAACATAGGAGTATTAAATGTTAGTAAAGGTAATTTGGCATCAGTGTCAAATGAGCTTCACTCACTGACACAAACACACACACATGCACTCACAGTTAAACACGCACTCATTTACCTTTAGTTGTGTGTAGTTTTGCATGCGTGGTAAATGAATTTAAATTTAGCACTTGAATTTTTAAGTTTCGTTTTAACATTAAACATTTATTTAGATTGAGTTATCACTAAAAAACGAACAAGTATTTAATTATGTTTTATATACATAAAAAATAAGTTATAAATTAACGATAATGAAATATATACTAACTTAGTATATGGTTGAAAAAAGTCCTTAAAACAAAAAGGAACATTTTTAGATAAACAATTGATTGAACAGTTTTTTGTAAACTTAACTCAATTATTTTGATTTTTTTTTAAGATTTTTTGTTAAATTTAGTTTGTTTTTTATTTGTTTTGGCTTTTTTGTTTTTGTTGTATTTCCATTTGTGATGATGATGTTTGATTTAACGCACAGTGTAAAGTTGAGAGTAATTTTTTTTTGGAAACTATTTCAGTTTTTCGTGCGTTTGGATCATATACGCAAATGTTTCACGCAAAAGGGCGGAATTTTCGTCTTGGAAGAATACAGTAAGCTATTGTTTTTTTTTTTTATCAAAATTTAAATTTTGTTTTATTAAATACTTTTTAATCATTGTAGATCCCAAAACACGTAATTTAATACAGCGCAAATACCAATCAACAATGGTGAGTAATCAAAATTATATTAATGTTTGTGTACAAAAAATTACTGAGTATAAATAATATACCAACAGTTATGTTAATAATCTTGCTTAGTATTGAATATAAAAACGATTTTGAAGATTTTTTGATTTAAACAACTAGACTTTAAGAACTTTATTCAAGCAAAGTGCGCTCATTTTGCACCAAAATTAATTTTTGTCTTTTTTTTTTATATCAATCAAAATGTTTTCATCTTGTAAAGTTTTTCATGTGAATTTTCTTTTTTTTTTTTTTTGGTTATTTTTCTGCAACTTTGATTTCCGTTTCCGTTCCTATATGTGTTTAACACAATACAACAACTACAACAACAACAACCACCACCACCAATATCACCAACCACAATTACCTCAACTACAACAACAATAATAACAACATATAAACATACATTCACAACACATCTGTAAATCTGTAAACAACAACAACAACAACAACAACAACAACAAAAACAACAATATTTAAAACAATTGTAAAATAAAACTCATCAAAAAACAACAAAATCCAAAAAAAGGCGTCGGAAATTGTGCTCAGCTTCCATCGCGTCACTTCCGTCCAATTCGCGTACATCTGTCACATACGCCAACAGGAGCAACAACATACCGAACAACAACAGCAGCGCAGGAAGCGAAGTAGCAACGATTTATCTGCGTCAATGACAAGGAATGAGAGGGAGACAATAACGAAGCTGCGTCCGCTCAGTTGGCAAAATGGCGCCGACGTAAGCTGAGCAAGTGAGCACTGTTCGGTTTGGAAACAGTGAACGCAAAAGTGAAATGCGAGGAAACGGAACGAAACGTTTGACGAAAATATTTTTATGAGCGCTTCCGCAACAAAGTTGCCGAAATCGTAGAAACGATAAAAAAATATATAATTAATAAAAAAAATACTTAGCATTCATAAACATTTATACTTAAAATAATTATTAATATTTAACATGTATTGCTTTTGTACATAATATGTTTCTTTTTTTACATTAAACATTCATTGAGTGTATTTATACATATAAACCAAACAAAACTAATAATTTCAATTAATGGGTTTAATGTGAACTAATTTTATTTTGAATGCCTTCATTTTTTAATTGTGGTTTTGTGTGTGTGTGTGTGTTCGTATATACATATTTGAGTGTGTATGTGTGTCGGCGAGTGAGTGAAGCAATTTTGTTTATTTAATTGTTTGTTAATAATTTAAAATCATGATTTTCATAAACAAAACAAAACGAGTTGGACTCTTTTGCTAATCATGTGTTTTTTGTGCTCTTCACTGGCAACGACAACAACAACAACAACAAACGATCGCAGTCCGATCAAATTTGTTACTCGGTGCTGTGCGTCTTTTCGTATGTAGCCGCCGGGCAGGATCAAAAGAAGAATCCGGTCGTCATAACGCCACAGATACAG
Source organism: Phortica okadai (assembly GCA_034638295.1). Lineage (NCBI taxonomy): Eukaryota > Metazoa > Arthropoda > Insecta > Diptera > Drosophilidae > Phortica > Phortica okadai. Next base: position 53,142,299 of record CM067848.1, on the reverse strand, counting down.
GACATACACGCCCAGCAGAAGCAGCAGCACGCACACCAGAAACAACAACAACAACATCAACAGCAACCAACGACGATCCCAACGACGGCCTCACCAACGCAGCAGCAACGACCAAACGCCAGCAGCAGCAGCGGCGTCAGCACCACCACCACCACCAACACGGCCACCAGCACAAGCTCAGCAACGACTTCGGCCAGCACACATGCAACACAGCGCCCAACGGATGCCACAACAACGGGCGGCTCGGCCAGCACGACGCAGAGCACAAATAAGACGCACACGGTGACCATACGACACACGGTGGCGATGCAGATGCCGACGGTTACCACATCGACGGTGCAGCCGCAGGCAAAGTTGCCCCAGCTGCCGCCACGTGTGCCATCGCAAGCATCCACAGAGAGTCTGGCCACCTCGCCACCGGCCACAAGGACACGCGGACCACCGCCAGGGCCACCGCCAGCCATACCACCACGCACCGGTGCCATTGCGCGCGCCGGCTCCCTCCACGTGTCCTCGTCGTCGTCATCGTCGGCTGCGAGCGCAAATCGTACGACCGGCAGTCTGTCGGGCGGCCGAAACTTTATGCGTCAAGTTTCGACCAACTCGACACCGCCACAATACACACCACAACCGCCGCCGCCGTTTGTGATACCCAAACGGCATACGGGACTATCACGTGCCGCCTCCATGGCCGCATCACACTCGAGCTCCTCAACGACTTCCTCGTCATCTTCTGCTTCTTCCGGGAGCACTTCATCGCAACAACAACATCAACAGGAGCAACAACAACGTGCGCTGCATGGCAGTTCCAACGCCGGCGGCGGCGGTTCAACTCAGCCGAACAACGGCAGCAACAACAAGTCGCCGCAAACAAGTCGCAAACACTGACGAAGAAGTTCTTTCTTCAAGTTCAGCGGCACCGGCTCCGGCTCTGGCTCTGGCTCGGGCACCGCCAGCGCTGCAGTAGACGGCAGTGGCGGCGGCGGCGGCGGTGGTGGCAACAGTGGCGACGAGCCACTGCCGCGTGAAGTTTGTCGCACCATTTGCATACCTTGGCTTTAAGCTGATCTCACAACCATTCTCTCGCTTTGTTCTGTGCAGATCAGATCGGATCGGATCGGATCGAAACGGATCAGGTCAATCAACCAATTGAGCTTTATCATAATCTATTGAAAGCCGCAGCATTAAATAATTTAGTGAAATCATATCATTACACATACACGCACACAACCACACATACATATAGCCAAATACACAAATACAAAAAAAAAAAAAAAAATGTAAGCACAAAAATAAATCTATGAAAAAGTATACGAAATATCCTAGAACAAAACAAAAAAAAACATTCGATTCTGTATTCCTAACATTGATCAATTGATTCCTATTGCACTGTCCATGACAGAATTGTTTGCTTATTGAAAATTGCATCGGCACAGTGGTAAAAATTATTAATGCATACTAAAAATAGTTACATAGCATAAAACATAACAAAAAAAAAAAAAAAAACAAGAAACTAACAACAAAAAAACTACTAACATAAATTATAATCAATAAATAAAAAATGTTGTTTCCTCCGAAGCTTTAAATGATTCATTATCAAAATATAAAAGTTACAAATTTAGAAAAATCAAGTAATAATTCCAAATTATTAAAATCATGTATGTATGTATGTTTGTAAAGAATTCATCATTGTTCTTGCAGTGAAAAACAAAAAAAAAATTACATAAATCGTTGTTGCATAAAATCATTGCGGCTCTCTGTATAACGATATTTTTAATATTGAGTAGTCTTATGTTACCTAAGCCTACATGCAATGCATAACAGTTCAGTTTCGTTACGAGCCGTATGTTACGTGTGAGCGCTATGTGACATAAGGCAGGCCCAATATTAGGAACGTTGGAATCTAAGGAGCTACATATGTTGGCATCATTGTATGAAACTTTAACAAGATGATGTCGCGCAAAGCAACCAAATTTTATTTGTTTGTATTGTAAACAAAAAAAAAAAAAAAATAATAAAATCAACACATATTCTTATCGTGACATTGGTAACTCTCTACTGCAGAGACCAACAACACAGATTAACAGAGAGTATTGTAATAACAAGAAGTCAACGGTCACTCACTATAATTAATGACACTTGGAACAATTGGTAGCCTCATATTTAATTGGTCCATACATTGTATTCTCCTACAGACCGTATGAGCCAGTAATCTGCTCACTTTGTGAATGAATTGAATGACCTTTCACTTCTTGTTGTTAGTTTAGTAAACTCTCTAGCGCAAACCGTAGAAACAAAAGGAAATTGAAGGCAATCTAGTTAGGCTATTAATAAAGTACGAGTAATCGCATTACTGATTTGTGTAATTGTATGTAATTAATTGTAAATGTTTGTGTGTGTGAAGCAAAGCAAAGTGAAGCGAAGCGAAGCGTTATATTATTGTACATATACAGATGTATGTATGTGTGTATTTATTGATTGTGAACACATGGAAAACAATACATAAATATATATACGTACATATGTTTATAAACATATATGTATGTACATACGTTAATATTAAATTGACATTTTTCATGTACACAAAATTGCATTACTCTTAGCGTAAGGAATTGTCAGGGAACATTGAAAGCAAATGGCAAAGAAGCGATTGCAAAACAAAAACAAAAAAAACAGCAAAATATATTTAAAAAAAAAAAAACAAAAAGTTATAGAAAGAGATGTTAGTTTGTATATAAAATAAATAAATATGTAACCATAACAAAAAAAAAAAAAAAAAAAAACATTACTCTTGTTCAGATTGTTTATTGTCGAGTACTCTGGACAAAATGTTATGCGTTTATTACCTTAACCGACTTCAGAACAATAAATTCCAACAAAATAAAAACAATAAAAAGTTTTTTTTTTCTATTTATACATATGTATGTATATACTGCTGTTGGGGTCAAAGTCCAAAATACAAGGCATCTTTGGTGGTGAAAATCCGAAAACAATCCGAAGCTCAAAGCTGTATATGACATACACCAAAAGGAGTAGCAAATGGCCAAAGCATTTAATATAAAAGTACTTTATATCATTGTATAAAGCTCATACATATAAGCACAGTGCTCATACTTTCATTAAAAAAAATATTCGAATTTTCCGATCTCGTATTGTGATTCTGGTACTTGTTCTTTTCTAAAAAAAAATAACAAAAATAATTTAAACAAAGCAAAATGTATCAGAAGCTGACATTTGCCGAAAGTTTTGAAACTAATACAAGATCTAATAATCGGAGAGTTATTGTAATTGAATTCGTGTCTGGGAGACATAAACGAAGAGAATGCAAGAGACAACTGTGTTCGCTATGGTTTTAGCGCTTTTAATTGCCTACGTCATCTGTTGGGCGAACCCTCACACAGTTGGCTCGAATGCTTTGTCATCTAAGGCAGCCTACAACTACGAAGAACGTGCTCTAGAGGCGGACGCAGGAGAGCTTGCAAATGGCAGAGAGCACCAAGGGTATGAGCAATTGTTGGCTCATATGCCGAATCAATATGCCGTAGGATTTGATCGGGATGGCGGTGAACTTGATCGAGCGAAAGAGCGTCGGGAAAGTCATTGGCTAACGAAAGCAGAAGTTGAAAGAAACGCAGCCACCAAGAGTGCAACGGATGTGGTGGCGGACAGTGCTTGGCGGAGCGCAAGTCGCAACAATGGCAATGTGATGATTGCCTTTACACCCTCGATTGGCGGGAACGTTGGCGTGGACGAGGTAAAGGGCAGTGGAGCGGAATCGAATCTATTGAATGCCGCTGAAAAAAACGAAAAAGTTAAATCATTTTCAGCGGCCGGAACAGAATCGGCAGCCGTACAAGCTGCGCCAAGCGCGGCCGCAACCATTATCGATGCCGATCCGTCCTTTGGTATGTCGAGTTTCTTTGATCAACGCGCCAAAAGTCAAGTTGCCTCGATAAATGCGCCAAAACATGACGCCAGTTGGGACGAGGATGCCGAGACCGAGAAGGGGAATGGCAATAAGGATGCCAACGAGCTGCAAGCGAATGTGGGCGGCATCGCACGCATCTGTCCCGCCGAGCATGCGTCGCCAAGCGATTGTAAAAACAAGAACAAAGCAGAGGCAAACCATCAAGACCCGGCCGATCGCGTCAAAGAGATAATGCGTTCAATGCGTGAGCACACATCGGAAATGATGAAGAATATGCACGACTTGGAATCGGATCTGATGGCAACGGAGTGCATGGGCGATATGGCGGCCAGCTATGTTGGTCCGTCGAGCAACAAACACATTGACAATCATGGCAGCCGAAAAGCTGTGACCGATTACACAACACCGGGCTTGGCCGCCATGCCAAAGAATCACGCCGTACGCATGTGGCAGGATCAGATTGATACATGCAAGCAAATGCTCGATATCGCACTGCAGCACAATGCGCCCTTCCACACGATACCCTTGCGGACAGCGTTCAATGCAGCTGGCAATGGAAAAACTAACGGTTCCCACAAATCCGCACGCCTATCGGCCGACATACCCCGTTCGATTGGCAATAAACTGCTAGAACTGAACAACGTGCCCAAGCACATCCGTTCGCGCCTGGCCGCTGTCTCTGCCACGATCCAGCAGCGGGCAGCGCTAAAGCATGCCGAGACCGAGGAGCACGCCATGCAGTCGGGCTACCAGAAGAGCTACGCGACCGAGCACGGGCAGGCGCAAGCTCTCGAGCACATTGGCAATGCCGCCGACGAAAACGATCACCGGCAAATGAACAATCTCGCCAACCGGGACACAAACTTCGCTAGCAGCGGCAGCGGCGGTGGTGGCAGCTTCGATGGCAACATCAATTGCAATCCCTTTTCCGAAGATCAACTGAACAATGAACTGGATATGACGGCGAATGCGTATCCAACCATGTTGTCCGCCGGCGCTGGCTCTGGGCACTTTAGGAGCATGCAGCGTCAACCTCATATCATGTTGGCCGCATACGGTCGCAACAAGCGCGACAAGCGCGACAAACGCGATGAACGCGATAGAAAAATGACGACTTACAGCAGATTCGTTACCGGACAATCAACGAGCGCGAATCAGCTGTGAGTTGAGATACCATCCGAATTTTTCAAAGAAAAACTCCATTTTGCTAATTAGCAGCCTCTCTTCTTTACTTGAATCTATGTAATTTTATGTTTTGTAAGTTGTTTTATTTATATTTATATTTATATTTTTTATACCAATACTAATAATATATATGTATATATGTGGCAGAGGGTGCATGATACGCCTTACGAATAAAATTATTGATTCTAGTCGACACAGATTATACGAAAGCTCTTAAAATGGATGCAAATAAATTTTTCCTCTTTGAAAATAACAACAACAACAATGGGTACGACGTCATTTGAATACAGAAATTGAAACAAAACTATCTCGCATACTCACACACGTAGAAATATGTGTCAGAATAAACTGATCGATCGGCAGAACGTGCGAAAAATGGAATGGAGTCAATGTTACGACACATACGTACATACATGAGTGTTTGGTATATGCAAATGATACACTTCACGTCGTACATCATTTCCAAGTGCTCGTTTGCCTGCTGTATGCAACACTGCAAGTCCACCTTCTCTGTGACGCTACTGGGTGGTTTCGTGGGCTGCCGAAGGCTAATGCGACTGGCCAGTAGAACCCGGATAATCCCATCCACTATTCCATCAACCTCACCCACTCCTAGCTATTCCTCCCGCCGTCATCAGACATCACTATGGACCTAACGGTCATTGGGTGTTCTCGACTCCGTCGAGTTGTCTGTTCCTCCTATCCTAACCTATCGTTCAATGAGTAACGAGTATACGTAAATTATGTTCTAGTTGGTAGGGTACACAAACAAATGTCTAATAAGTAAGTATTTTTAATAAAGTGGAAATTCATAAACACAAACCACGCATATATGTATGTAAGTCCAAAGTGCTTGTCCCCCGCATCCAGAGAGTATTAAATATAACAAGAGACCGAAGCTCGCTCACGCAGAGCTTTCAAAAAAAAGTAAGGTACACAGATTGGCGGGAAAAGCTCCAACATCAGCGCAAAACTTTTAGAACGAGAGGGAATATAAAAGAAGTATGTCTTATTCGGTCGAGAAGGCGTGGCTGATATTCACTATGAGCAAGCAATGCGTGAGACCAAATCTACGTAAATTTATATTTTGCGCATATTGTAGGCAATGAAAATGTTAATTTTTAAATTATTTTATTGATTTTTCGAAATACTCTGATTTGATTAAAGGCGTTATAACGAACAGCCTAGTGAAAGAATTATATTTTAATCTTTATCAGAAGTATTTTTTTTTGCCAATTGAAAATATTGCTTTTGGCAAAATAGCCGCCAAAATCTGTTTTTGCTATTTTTCATAGTTCTGAAAAATGTCAATTTTTTATTTTATATATTTTTTATGTCTTCTACAAATTGTTGTAGAAGGCCATATTAGTGATCTAATATGGTTTTTATAATTTTTTTAATTATAGTTTGGCCATAATATTAATATTAAATATCATTTTTTGGGACAGGGACATACATCAGTGCTTGTGCGAGCAAAGCGACCGAATCGCTGCGCTGCTGGCTCAAGATTGAAATTTGCGCACAGCCAAACTCAGCGCGATAACAGACGAATGTTTGCTTCTTTATTTCTGTTAAGCTGTTACAGTATATTTGCCTGATTTTGAACAGTAGCTGAACATGTGAACTTATGTTACACACCCATTCACAATACATACGACAGTTTATCGTTCAACCAACCGCAAATATAAATGTCATATGTGTTGTGAGTAGGTTTTGTAACATAAGCAAAGCAAATGTTCAAATTGTGTATCAATGTTTTGAATAGTAACACACGAACTTATGCACAATTAGTTTGTGTGTTATTATTATATGCTGAAATAAAAATATATACATATAAACAATAATAATGAAAAACTAGTAAGGGCGGTATAGTCGAGTATACTCGACAATATAATACCCTGCACTAATGATAGGCGGTGCCACACCCTCAATCTACGAAAAAATACTGATCTGACGTCGCCTATTCGAATAGTGTTCAAAATATCAAGAAAATCGGTGAAAAAATGTGGATTTTACGAAATATTTAAGTTTGTCGGTCTCTGAGAGGTAGCCATCAATAAGGCGGGAAATTTGTGGTATGCTGTTACTGATAATTAAGTGTTAATGTTAACAGCTGCAAAAAACAAACACCATTTCATACAAAAGCAAGTCACTGAGCAAAGAGCGTAAGAACAGTAGGTGAGATATGTGGGCTGATCGCTTGTTGTCTTCTGTGCCACTTGCACCTTAAGAATTTTACATATGTATCTTTCATTTTGGACAACCAAATCATACTTTACTGCTTTAGCATTAGCGATCATATGCACATTATATTTCTATTTCATTTTCGGCCAAACTCTGTTTATTTCGCTTCCACACCATTCATAAATCCGCTGAGCTTTTCCCGCCAATCTCTGTTACTTATTATTAAAAAGCTCAAAGCTCTCCGTGAGCGAGCTTCGGTCTCTTGTTATATTTAATTCTCTTTGCCCGCATCGGCTGCAAAAGCTTCGTTTTCGCACAGTTGACTGTCCAACCCAAAGAGAATTAAATATAACAAGAGACCGAAGCTCGCTCACGGAGAGCTTTGAGCTTTTTAATAATAAGTAACAGAGATTGGCGGGAAAAGCTCAGCGGATTTATGAATGGTGTGGAAGCGAAATAAACAGAGTTTGGCCGAAAATGAAATAGAAATATAATGTGCATATGATCGCTAATGCTAAAGCAGTAAAGTATGATTTGGTTGTCAAAAATGAAAGATACATATGTAAAATTCTTAAGGTGCAAGTGGCACAGAAGACAACAAGCGATCAGCCCACATATCTCACCTACTGTTCTTACGCTCTTTGCTCAGTGACTTGCTTTTGTATGAAATGGTGTTTGTTTTTTGCAGCTGTTAACATTAACACTTAATTATCAGTAACTGCATACCACAAGTTTCCCGCCTTATTGATGGCTACCCCTCAGAGACCGACAAACTTAAATATTTCGTAAAATCCACATTTTTTCACCGATTTTCTTGATATTTTGAACACTATTCGAATAGGCGACGTCAGATCAGTATGTTTTCGTAGATTGAGGGTGTGGCACCGCCTATCATTAGTGCAGGGTATTATATTGTCGAGTATACTCGACTATACTCGACTATACCGCCCTTACTAGTTTTTCATTATTATTGTTTATATATATTTTTATTTCAGCCTATAATAATAACACACAAACTAATTCACAAACTAATTCACAAACTAATTGTGCATAAGTTCGTGTGTTATTATTCAAAACATTGATACACAATTTGAACATTTGCTTTGCTTATGTTACAAAGCGTACACACAACACATATGACATTTATATTTGCGGTTGGTTGAACGATAAACTGTCGTATGTATTGTGAATGGGTGTGTAACATAAGTTGACATGTTCAGCTACTGTTGAAAATCAGGCAAATATACTGTAACAGCTTAATAGAAATAAAGAAGCAAACATTCGTCTGTTATCGCGCTGAGTTTGGCTGTGCGCAAATTTCAATCTTGAGCCAGCAGCGCAGCGATTCGGTCGCTTTGCTCGCACAAGCACTGATGTATGTCCCTGTCCCAAAAAATTAATTTTAATATTAATATTATGGCCAAACTATAATTAAAAGAATTATAAAAACCATATTAGATCACTAATATGGCCTTCTACAACAATTTGTAGAAGACATAAAAAATATATAAAATAAAAAATTGACATTTTTCAGAACTATGAAAAATAGCAAAAACAGATTTTGGCGGCTATTTTGCCAAAAGCAATATTTTCAATTGGCAAAAAAAAATACTTCTGATAAAGATTAAAATATAATTCTTTCACTAGGCTGTTCGTTATAACGCCTTTAATCAAATCAGAGTATTTCGAAAAATCAATAAAATAATTTAAAAATTAACATTTTCATTGCCTACAATATGCGCAAAATATAAATTTACGTAGATTTGGTCTCATGCATTGCTTGCTCACACTGAATATCAGCCACGCCTTCTCGACCGAATAAGACATACTTCTTTTATATTCCCTCTCGTTCTAAAAGTTTTGCGCTGATGTTGGAGCTTTTTGCGCCAATCTGTGTACCTTACTTTTTTTTGAAAGCTCTGCGTGAGCGAGCTTCGGTCTCTTGTTATATTTAATACTCTCTGGTCCAACCGGCTAGCGACTTATCGCAGCACCTGCTGATCGCCTTAGCAAGCAAACACGTTTAAAGTCGGCGCTGACGACGCCGACGCCGACTATCAATGTAGTTTTCAATGTTTATTCGACTAATATTGTTGTATGTGTGTGTGTGTGTGTTGTATACGAGAATGTGCACTATTTGTCTCTTTTTAGACTGCTGACTTACTTATCAGCTGCCAACTACTACTCAGTACAGAGCCGTTAGTCGTTGTTGTTGTTGTTATTGTTGTTGTTGATACATGCAAAATTGATAGAATAGTTGGTGCGTCTTTCTAAACTAGACACTCGACACTCGGCACAGTTGACTTTGAAGCAACGCATCGAACGGTTGATCTTCTCGCTAGCCGCATTCTAATCTCTTTGTTACAGTAATTGTAAATAATTAATAAAAATTTAGTAGTGCTAGCATATATGTATACATACATATATTAATACATATTGAATACGATGAGCACATTGGCATTGATTGCATTTGCTTTGTGGGCGCTGTTCATGCGCTTTTTGCCCAACCTATTGCAGTTTGTGCGTTTGCAGAAATTCTCGCGCACCGTGCCAGGACCCACCGTTGGCGAACTGGTGGCAAATGTGAAGAAGGGCGGTAAGTGTCAAGGCAGGATGGGCGGGAATTTGGGAAGGTGAAGGCGCTGCTGAACTTTGCACATCCACGTGATAAGAATCTGAGGCAAACATCAAGTGAAATAAGAATTTAATTTCACGTGAGATGTGCAAAGTTCAGATGATATATGGAGAGATAACGTTAAGACTTTAACTATTTTTATTTATTTTTGTTTGTTCTTTACTTACTATTTGCTAGAGATACTGAACTGGTTGAACGAGTTACGCAAAAAGCATGGTTCGGTTTTTCGCATTTGGTTCGGCAAGGATCTGATGGTTTTCTTCACCGATCCCGAGGATGTCAAACAGATTTTAAGCAATAATTCGTTACTGCAGAAATCGCGCAATTATGAGCTGCTCGAACCTTGGCTGGGGAAGGGATTGCTAACGAGCGGCGGCGAAGAGTGGCACAAGCGCCGTAAGCTGTTGACGCCCGCCTTTCACTTCAGAATACTCAGCGAATTCAAGGAACCCATGGAGGAGAACTGCAACATACTTGTCAGTCGTCTGCGTGAGCGCGCCACTGGCGAGGCTTTTGATATCTATCCTTACATCACGCTCTTTGCGTTGGACGCCATCTGTGAGACAGCGATGGGCATCAAGAAGCACGCTCAGATGCAGAGCGAGTCGGAATATGTTCGCGCCGTACAGACGTAAGTGTCTCGATCGATTCTAGGATATATGTATATTTGTTGTTAACAGAAGATTATTTCCTTTCCACCCGACTACAGCGTTTGCCATGTGCTGCACAAGCAGTCGTTCTCATTTTGGCAGCGCTTCAATTTAATCTTTGCATTTACCGCTGCGGGCCGGACACGTAACGCCGCGCTGAAAACCTTGCACGGCGAAACGAATCGTGTGATACGCCTGCGCCGACAGATGCTCAAAGACTCACAGATACACAATGTGTCGGACCTCAGTTCGGATGACATTGGCGTTAAGCGACGCCTCGCCTTCCTGGACATGCTGCTCATCTCACAGCAAGAGGGTAGCGCACTTACGGACCGTGAAATACGCGAAGAAGTCGACACGTTCATGTTTGAGGGTCACGACACGACCAGCTCGGCCATTGCCTTTGCCATTAGTCTGTTGTCGAAGCATCCCGAGGTGCAACAACGCGCCTACGAAGAAGCTGTCGAATTGGCGGGCCGAGAGAAAGACTCAATGCCTTATCTGGAGGCTGTGATTAAGGAGACATTGCGCATCTATCCATCGGTGCCGTTTTTCTCACGCAAAGTGACCGAGGACTTGCAGATCGGCAATTTGACGGTGCCGAAGGGCGCCTCGGTTAGCACGCTGGTCTACATGCTGCATCGCGATGAAAAGAGCTTTCCGAATCCAGAGAAATTCGATCCCGAACGTTTCCTTGTGTCCGAGAAGAATATGCATCCATTTGCGTTTACGGCATTCAGCGCCGGACCACGGAACTGTATTGGCCAAAAGTTTGCCATGTTGGAACTGAAAGCATCGCTGTCCGCGCTGTTGCGTGCGTTTGAGCTTCTTCCGGTTGTGGATCATGTGCCGAACCCGCTCGCCGAGCTCGTCATGAAGAGCGGCAACGGCATTCAAATTCGACTCAAATCGCGTGATTAAAGTGCGTAGGCAACGCTCCAATTTCGTAGTTCATGTATTATTATTTTTGTTAATATTATTAATTAAGATTGTTCGATTAGCTAAAAAGTAATGTAAAATTACTAAATAATAAACAAAACAAAAAAAGGTCATGAACGACTGAATCTGAGTGCTTTATCAGTGCTGATAACAACACCGGCCCGACCGATCGATCCGTGTGTGGTGGGCCTGGCGACATGCCAAGCAGAGTATCTCATAATCAGCAACAAACTTGACGTTTGCAGCTGTGCTGATAAGAACAAACAAAAGTTTACAACAAACAAGTTGCCAAAAGTGGTCGATTTCGAGATACCCTACACCCCTTTAACTATGCTACTCTGTTCTGATACATCATCACGGCATATAATTTTTTCGATTGGACTTTGTTCCTTCTTCTTTGTCCAAAATAAAAATAAATTTTTTTTTATCAGCAGTATTGTTTTTTAAATATTTTTTAAAGCTAAATTATAAACCTTATCAATTCTCCTTGAAGCTCTCAATGTACATGCTTTGTAGGGCTTTACTTCCCGCCTGCTGCGATGAACTTAGACTAATTTTCGAAATTATGTAAGCAAGATCAGTGGAATATTAAATATAGTTCCTGATTTGGATTTTGAACGGCCGTTTTTCTTCAAAACAAAAAATATTTCAACCAAAAAAGCTTTTTTTGTATTTCTAAGAGCTTTACAAAAAAAATAAATACATACTTTTATGCGTTTCAATAGAGATGTGTGCGTGAAATAATCGTGAAGTCAACTTTGAGCTCGAATAACTTTTCAACCAGTAGGCTCAAAGGCAAAAAAATCATACGAAACCATTTTGCAGAGCGTTCGATTATACCAGCAGATTTTCGATAGTAAAAATCAGAAGTCACAAAACCAAATTTCCCTATTCAAATCGTATGGAAAATAGAACAATTTTTTTCGAACCTCCAAAACTTTCCCATAGTTTGTGATGTAGGAACAACTTCAGCAACCACAGTTCGTTTGTCTAAGCCAATAATGCTCCCTAGAGTCGAATGGCACTTCAAAAAGATCGGAAGACATTTCGGAATACCAATTATGATTACATAATTCAACGCAACTTGATGATGACTTGAACTTGTGCCTTTTCCGCTCGAAGTTGAAATCCGATCATTTTGGACAGTTGGCGATTGTTTGGCCAAATAGTTGCCAAATGAAACGCAACGTTCAAGGTTAACTGCGCTGGGTAAACAATGCTCAAATGGACTTTCGCCTTTGTTAAATTGGCTCGCGTGCATTTCCTAAGAAAGCCATCGACTGACTACTGACGAGGCAGCCGAGTTGACAGCAACATCGATTTGGTAACGGCTTGACGCGTATTACGCACTCGTACGTGTCTAAGGTGCAACTCAGGTGCCAGCAAAAATAACTGAAATGAAGCCCACGTCTTCAACTGAAATCGTTTTTAACTACTAGTATTTTTGGGCCAACGTTGACGGTCATCTGTTGGCGTTGGCGTTGGTGACAGCGGCGATTACGGTGGACACGCACAAGCGATGCACTGCACTTGACTTGCGTTGACTTGACGTGCGACCAATTTGGCCCAATTAAACAAAACAAAAGGGAAAAGGGGGGAAAAAAACGGAAGTAATACAATGCGACTCACACGTTTCTCTATTTCTTCATTAATGTGATATATGGAGACGTCCATAAATTACGTGAGATAAAATTAGGGGAAGGGGGGTTCAGCAAAATCTCACCTAGGGGAAGGGAGGTTCATCGGACATCTCATGTGGGATAATTAGTCCTTTAATTTACAATTTTTTTTCTTCAAAATTTTCAGCAAAATCTCATGAGAGATACAGAGGGAGGGGTTCTTTAAAATCTCACTAAATCACACCAAGAGGGGTCTAAATTCATAGAAAAAAACCTCACGTAGTTTATGGACGTCCCCTATAAAATTAATTATTACTTATTACCAACACTCGTGCACTGTTTTAGCATAATTGATATTGCTTTATCACTAATATCAGATAAAGTGGTTAAAATAGCTAACTATAGCATAACGTGATGAGGTAATACAACAGACGAAGAAGACCTAACGTTCGATTGCAACAACACAAAATCTACATCAAAATTTATTACCTAACCTTGAAATATTACAAGATTCAATTTAAACCATAAAAAAAATGCATCAAATATGAAGATCTCTTCAATTTGAATTTCAATAGATGCAAAAGCGAGCTATCCCACGTTCGACACGATGCTGACAAAGGTCAAGTTGCATGCCAGCGCACGACTAAGCCGGTCCGGCGCCCATGGCCACAATAGCAGAGCAACTGCAGCTGATAAGCAGCTGAAGCGAAGAAAGAACCAGTTTAATACGATGAGATGAGTTCAATTCACTTGAGCTGAGAGACTCAGTCAGCAGTCAGGGGCGAGTGTTGATTAAGTGACAGAATGGCCCCTTCAGAGTGGGCGCGGCTCTTTGATTTAAGCGACATTTATACAATTGTCTTGAGTCACGAAAACAAAAAAACCCACTAAGATTATTCGCTTCACAAGCAGGCGACAAAGTAAATATTTAAACAAAATTATATTTGCTATGATTTGCTTTGGTTAGCAAACATCTTTGCAGCTTCCGAGTTATTTGAATGCCTCGCAAGACACTTGTACTCTACTCGCACGCACGCACGTAGACCTGAAGGCATTAATTTTTGTTTTTCATCATATGATTCATGGTCAGCATTTGTCGAACTTTGATCGATTGTTCTAAAGATTTCCATAGCAAGCCGAGACGCATCGCACTTTGAACTGCGCTTAAAAAAAAAGCACCCACAAGTTCATAATAATAGTTTAAGTCAACACAGACACTGTTAATTTTTGAGAACTGAAAGTGAAGTTGGATAGCACAAAAATAACTGCAGATTCATCATTATTCTTAGCACAATTTTGACAATTCTACAAAAAAATAGTTTGCTTGAACGAAAAAAATAATAATAATATATGACGAAATGTTAATGTAAAATGCAAATAAGCAAAAGAATTGACTAACTGACTAAGTGACTACCAAACAGACAGACAGACAGACGGACAAAATGTTCATAATTCGCCGTTGATTGATGAAAATTCGTTGATTTTCGGAACAAGTGTGTGTAGTGAGTAATGAACAACGTTTTAATGCTTCAATAGCTCAACAAGTGTGTGACCGACAGACAGAGAGACAATCGGACAGATTACTATTACATGAGTCCAAACACTTTGACTCACGTTATTGTACAATATTTGTGCTCTTAACTAATTTATAGGCAAACCGCAAACTCTCTATGCCTGCCAGCCAAAATATCAAAATGAGAGTTTGTCTTTCAGTCTATGCGGATGTACTTAGTTGTCGTTCATGCATGGAGGACCTTCTAAGCAAACGTTATTAGTTTTCGTTAATCAACCAAAAGTATTTTGGCTTTGCTATAAAGTTTGACTTCGGATCACACAAAGCACAGTGACCGAAAGCTGACGTTTTTTTTTCAATACTCGGCCGCAAGTATAGTGTACAAACGCTTCAACCGAAGCCGATCATATTACTCAATATTTTATTATTATATTACGTTTTTTAATCATTTCTTTAAATTGCTGAAATTCTATAAAGAAACCGAAATTCGTAAACTGCTCGAATGATAATAACGCACGCAAATAATGCCCAAATAGACGGAAAAAATTAATTAAATGTGTAAATATAAACAAACAAGCCCAATGAACTTCCAACTAGCAAAGACATCCAAACATTGCTGCGGCTCAGGGCCTCTTTTATTGTACATACATATTTAAGAACTTATAACGGAACGGGTGTTTGATAAAAACCAAATGTTGAATCAAGCTCTTCAAAAAGTTTGTTTTATTTTTTTTAATGATTTTTTTTTTTTTTGCCCGTTTTGTTTACAACATTTGATCAAATGATTGATTGGTTGACAATAATTGGCAGGTGTGTGCGACAGCAACGGGAGTGGCCGAAGTAATTAATTTCGATGTCGCTGAGAGAACGTTAAAAATGATGAAAAAAACGAATATTCATGATGAGTAACCGACTGAATGTCTATTCACATGCCATGGCTCATTTACCGATTCACTTAAGGCAACTTAAAGTACAAGAGTAAACAGTGTAACAAAAAAATTTCCGCAACTTATTTCAAATTGTGACAGGCAATTGTAATTATTACTAGTTCAATTTCAGGAAAATACTTAAAAAAAGAACCGAGTAAGTAAAAAACTATTTCACATGCACATGCTCCCGTTTGGCATTTCATATGAAAACCAAGTTTAAATGCTATACTGCCTTATGTGCTTTGTAATGCTTCGTGACATAAGAGTATTCAATATTAATAGAGTATTCCATTATTTGCCTTTCGTTGCTAATTGAACACAACGAAGAAACATGCCGAAAATGTTGAACGACAACACTTTTGATTGACTGTCCGATTCTGAGAACAATTACAAGTTTGGCCAATTGGACACAAAGAATGCCTTTTATCGCTGTCAGATTAATAAAACTTGGTAACAAATAATGTACACAAAAAATACGAAATGAAATTTAAACAAATATTAAAATGCGAAATTATGCTTTGCGACGAAGAAGAAGCAAAACGACTACAATAAAAATGTTTAAGTGTTTATTATGATTGTGCAAGCCTTGAACTTGGTTAAAACAAGACGCAGACAGCGTAATGGTAACAAGAGAGCGGGGTCAGAAACAGAAACCGAAACCGAAACAGAGGCAAAGGCATCGACATCGTCATCATTTTCAAGGTGTGATTTTATGGCAGCAGGAAAGCACTTTACACCTCTGCTGCTGCCGCTCACTCAAATAAAAATCATACACACGCACACATATACACACACACCAATAGCTTTTTATGTGATTTTAAAATGGCTGCTCTTTTAGAACACTTCCTTGTTTTTTTTCAAACGCGCAATTAGAGAAGAAATTAAATTTTGTTATTTGACAAATATGTTTACGTCTTTTCTGCACATGTACCACGAATATAAACAAAGGCATTTATGTTTTTTCTTCGCTCTCTGTGACTTCCCTCTTAGCCAATACACGAATTCTGATAGTAGTTTACTTGCGCTTAACCCATTGTTGACACATGTCACTTTTCGTGAGGCATTGCGAAAATTTTACAAGACAAATAAACAAAAAATGCACCAAAGAAATCATAATAATAAAAAATTATTTGCTAAGCAATATATAAATGTCAAAAGCACCAATAAATTAAAAAAAATTTAATAATTTTTAATATTTATGTTAAAAAAAAAAATAAAAATAAGTATGATAATTTAAACGAAAAATCATATTAACAATAAAAAATGCACCGAAAAATGTGCTGATGCATTGAAACCTTTTTAGATTTCAACACAGACAATTTTTGTAACTTTTCACAAAAATATTGAAATGTAAATAAGCAAAATAAAGTAAGCCACACAGAGTGCAATGAAAACGAGGCTAATGAAGAAGCATTTCAATGCTGCACTCTGATGCAATTTTTGTTTTTTTGTTGTTTGTTTATGAAGACACACGTAAAAGTCGCATCTTGATCTTGGACAACACCAGTGACAACAATAACAACAAAGCTGATATAAAAATTTCAAAATTCAATAACAAAATTTGAATTCCATAAAACTTTGTCGCTTATGGGCCGGGCTCGCAACTTCTTTCTCACTTCGTCGACCGTTGTCAACGTCGGCATTGTTGTTGTCGGGCCATGTCTTATTGCAATTTGTATGCAGTTGAGTATTAAAAATGTATGCATAACTTGATTTTTGTCATTTGTATTTATTTTCTTTTGTTTGACTTAAATGAAATGAAGACACTTTCAATGAAATGCATGCATGTATCTTGCATTGACCTTGATTGTGGACTCATAATGTCAAACGATATGACAACAATGATGACAACCAAAAAAAAAAACGAAAACAAAAACAAAAACGGCAATAACAAAATTAAAGGGACATGTGCTGTTAAGTAAGACCAACGAAGCAAAAAATCATTTAAAAAAAACAGACAAATCAAAATCTTTTTCTTTTATTTTTTGACAGTTTGTATAATTTGCAGAGACGCCGAGAATAGCTAAAGCTCAAGTCATTGATTGCAGCAATAGTGGCAACATTTTTAGCCACACACACACACATACACATACATGTACACAAACACAATCACAATTACAACGAGACAACAACGTTGACACTCTCTATAGATCGGTTGCGAATTGGGTCTTGAAAATTCGCTTGAAATAATGCCAACAGACGAAAGACGAAAGACGCAAACGTCAAACGCCAAAAGAGTACAGACGTGCGCACACAAGCGGCATGCAACATTTTCAATTGGCAACACTTGCTCAACATCAACATCAGCACCAACCAT
The DNA here is from genome assembly GCA_034638295.1 of Phortica okadai. Lineage (NCBI taxonomy): Eukaryota > Metazoa > Arthropoda > Insecta > Diptera > Drosophilidae > Phortica > Phortica okadai. The sequence continues at coordinate 53,124,400 of CM067848.1, read as the reverse complement.
ATACCAATTTTACTAGTCATTTCGTGAATTGCCTCCATTGCAAGTGCAAATGTTGCAAGTTTCTGCACGTTGCCGGCTTGTTTTGCTTCGACCAAAAAACAGAACTAATGCGAGCAACAACAACACCAACAACAACGACATTACGACGCCGCTGACGAAGACGATGATGGCGTAGGTAATTAATATTTATTGGCGGTTTTACTTGCCAGTGAAAAATATTTGCGAATGAAAGACAAAGCGAAGAGCAATTAAAGACCAAAGGAACTACAACATAATACCTTATTGACTGACAGACTGCCTATCAGTGTAGTATAGATTGATCTATCAACCAACCAACCATCCATCCATCCAACCAACAAGACCATTACACATATTACCACACACTCGTTCGATTTGAACCCAAAGCCAAAGCGAAATTTACACGTTACTTGAAATTTAACAAACTTGAAGACTTTTTCATTCCACTGTGGTTTCAACAACGACTGGATCGATCGCATGCCCATCGTCAGTCAGTTTGCCTACCTGCCTGCGCCCTGCCTGCGTTCGACCACCCCGCTGACTCTATGAACACCGGCAATTGAATGTAATATGACGAATTTAGTGATAATAATCCAGTGAGCGAATGAGCGAGTAAACGTCGGACACCAGCGAGTATTGGCGAACGAGTTCTGTGGCCTAACCTGTGTACTATAACGTTTGTTCCGCAGTTGCCGTCGTTCCGCGGAACCGCGTTCGTTCAGCTCAGTTAGGCAAGACGGACGAACGAACAGACGGACGGGACGGACGGACATCGATACGAGTAAAGTGAACAACGGCCAACGGCACTTGGATTGTCTGTCGGGCAACTGGAACTGTCCGCGGCGTTTATGTATGTGTATGTGCATGCTGGTTGAATGCTATTGCCACATTTGGTTGCCACATTCTTGTTTTTGGTTTTTAATTTTCCTTTCGATGCCGCACGCCGTCATCGGACGTCTAAGTGCGACTCGCTGGTCGACTTAGCCTGGCCCGGTTGTTGGCCTAGTCTGGCCTAATTGCTCGCCGCTTAGAAAGAGAATGTTTTTGTTTGTTTGTTTTTGTTGTTGTATTTTCTTGTTTTGTTTTTCTAAGTTTTACTTTTGCGTTGCAGCTCCTGTTGTTTTTGTTTTTGTTGTTATTGTTGTGAGTTACTTACTGTCAGTTGGCATCGGTTCCGATTACATTTTGTTTTTTCTATTTTGTGCTTTGTTTCTTTACTGATTTAATAATATTCGAAGTTGTTGCAAGAATTGTGTGAGTGTGTGTGTGTACGCGCCTTTTTTGTAAATTATTGTTGTTGATGTTGTTGTTGCAACTGACGCTACAGTAGGTTGTTGCCAACATTGTCTATATTAGTTGCTGCTGCTGCCTTTGTTATTGTTGTTGCTGGTATTCTTGTTTACTGTATAAAACCATCATTAGGCTACTTGATATTGGCAAATCATTTACTTTCATTGCATATTTTTTATTATCATTGACATTTTTTTGCTTTCGTTTTTGTTTTATTTGAAACTTGTTTATTTTTTTAATAATTCGTTCCCCTACATTCTCAAATTTGTAAAAAATAAAATTAAAAACGTGCCATTTTTATACAAACAAGTTCAATTACCGAATTAATTCAATATAAAAATAATAAACACGCAAAAATGCCTATGATTTCAATATTGTAATGACTTTTATGAAGCGATGACCTTTGCCGACTTGAGCCAAATAGGGCGCGTTGGTTAGTTGACTGCGATGGTTAATGAAACGGAATGAAATGATTAATAGAACAGAATGAAAAGTGAGTCAACAAGTGTTCTATCAATGTAAACAAAACACTCTTCTTCTTGCCTGTGTAAATGAATGTCAATTTTGTGTTGGTTTTTTATATGTATGTATGTCAATATTACTACAAGTAGTAAAACAGCTATTGCAATTTATAAGCCGGCATTCATGCTTAGACACACGACTGATTAGCATATGCATAATCTAAGGGGCAAGCACCTTTGCTAGAAAGTCTAACCAACCAGACCAACTCATTCAATGGGCCAAATCAAGCTTAATCAAGTATCCGTTAACTGGACTTTGACTAATACAGATCAAAGTATACACACATACACTGAACCTGATTCTTCTTCTACGTTGACAGCAACAGCAACAACAACAACAAGATCAATAATGACGACGACTGCGAAGAAAACGTCAAAGCAAAAATGGAATTATTCTTTGACAGCCTCGAAAATGTTGTCATAGCTCTTTTTTTATTTTTATTTATTTATTTATTGTTGCTTTTTGTTTTTGGGCGAATCTGCAATGTCATGCCAAAATATCAAAATTCTTAACGTTGTGAAAGAACACAACTTTTTCTTTTATAGCTTTATTTGCATAAGAAATTTCTACTAATTTGGACTTTGACTTTCATTCGTTCGTTCGATCTTTGCTTTCGCAGTACTGCGCTTATGCGCATTTGATTGATTATAAGCATGCCTTTGATCTTTATGCTTTGGCGACCGCGCCCAGAAATTTGTTTTTAACTAAATTTTCATGTTGCGTCAATTTCCGTTTCAGTGCAAAAACAACAATGCCGCAAATAATGACTGCCAAAGTTGTCAACGTTGTTGTTCATTGTCGTTGTCGTACATGCACAAACAACAGTAGCAGCAGCAGCAGCTGAAGCAGAAGCAACGAAGACGACTCCGAAATCGAAGCTACTCTAAAACTATGAATTGCATTCAAGACACGATCAACGACGCAATCGACGGCGACGTCGACGTTAACGTCGTTGACGCCGTTGACGATAACGACGACAAATCATCAAAGAATTCTTATTAACGTCAAGCAAGACAGAAGACAGACAAGTTGTGCTCTGCTCTGCTCTGCTCTGCTGAGTAATATTTGAGTTTGATAGCTAGAGAAGTGTGGAAGGGCAACTGATTGACTTAAGGTTGTTGGCAACAACGCAGCACAGCTGACGACGCACTACTCAGCTGTGCTCTGCCTAGCTCTGCTCTGCCGTGCCGTGCTGTGCTGTGCTGACGTCAAGTTTGGTGGTTTTACAAGACGCGTTCGAAATTCAACTTGCATTTGATTTTGAAATTCGATTTTGGCATTACAAGCGCGAACGTCGAACATCGTCGAATAAACGAGCCAACACACACGTACGCACACACACACACACATACATGGCGAACGAACGAGCGAACGAAAATTAACTTGGCAATAATCGCATTCGAAAAACGCTGTGGCCTGAGAAATTGTCACCGCTGCGCTGCCGTCCAGCCGCTGCCTACAAGCGCTAAGCTCAGCTCAACTGTAATGCTCGCTGTGCTGAGCTGTGCCGACGCTGACGGTCTTTAAGCGGTCTTCGGAACACGGACAATCAGTTGACGTTGAGTTTCTCGTCTTAGCGGTCGCGACTTACGCTCACAAGAATCGAATAATAATAATCCAACGCAAAGAAAAATAGAAAGAAATAAACTTTGTACACTAATCAAAAAAAAAAAAATTAAGCCGTGCTTAAGTAACAAAATAGTAAACAAAAAAACTTATTTATTTACCTTTATTTTTTTCGCAACAAATTTGTCTCCTTTAAGATTTTTTTTTTTTTTTGTTTTTATATTTGCAATTTTCAAGTGCATTGATTTTTTTTTGGTTATATTTTTAAGCGTTTAATTGCGAAAAGACTTTATTCTTAATTTGTCATACTTTTTTTTATATTTTTTTCTTTTTTTTTAAACTTGACTTATTAACTATAATAGACATGTGTGTGTGTGTGTGTGTGTCTCATTGCAGCTTCGTGTGTGTGTGTAGTTGAATTAAAGTTCTGGCTGTGATTTTGAGGTCAATACAATTATTATTTATGCAACAAGCATTATTCTGTAGCAAGAAGACAAAACTTGAACTTACAACAAAAATGTGCAAACAATTAAAATAGTAACGAATGCATTTTGAAGGAGACTCAAACATATAAAAATCAAAAATAATAATTTTAAAAAAATACGTATACGACGCGTGTGTTTTTTATTATTAATATTATTATTATTATTTTTTTTTTTTTAATTATTATTCTTTTCTGCTTATAATATTTAGCAAAATAATTTCGATTATGTATAAACTTTGATACGAATTAAAATCGAAGAAAAAAACACACACAAAAAAGCGAAAATTGAAGACAAAATGATTGTTAGACGCAAACAATTGTTGGCGTACCGCAGACACGTCTGGCTGCTGACCTGCCTCCTGTTGACGTTGCAGCCCTGGCTTGGCCACGCGCTGGACAGCGCCGCTGCCGCAAATCCAACGTGCACGCTCAAGGACAATTGCAATCTGAATGAGAATTTGCTTAGCGTTGGTGGCGCTGGCGGCGGTGAACACAGCGAGGCGACGGGCGATAAGCTTGAGAGCAAAATCGCATCGATATTCGAGGACAAGGTCAACTATAGTCTTAAGCTATTCGAGGATACCGCTGAGGCGGTCATCGATTATGCCCGGCTGGAACGTGCGAATCTCACGACAACGACCGCCACGCTGAAGGGAAACTATACGCTGTTGCAACAAAACGAGGACGACGATGACATTGAGCCAGATGAGCGCGGTAAGTGCACGTGTGTGTTTGTGTGTGTGTGTGTGTGTGTGTGGCAGCCAATTTCTTTCTCATTTGCTCGCTAACCGTTGACCTTCCACGCATGTTCGTCGCTGATTTAAATGTGAGTCGCAATTGCGATTTGCATGTAATTGTTCAATTGTTGTCGCTTGCCGTTTTTGGACATTCGCATTGCATAATCGCACACAAGCCCCAAATTATCGCAACAGATTTCATTCATTCATTTGTTCGTTCGATTGTTTTACTCATTTATTTCACGCTTCATTCCAATTCCGTTAACGTTTTGCGTAATTTTAAAACGTTTTATTTGTAGCGCATTTGCGCAGTCGTTGTGGCCAAATGCATGTCAAATAAAACAAAACGAAACGTGTCAAAATATCATTTCAATGAGCGTTTATATCATTTACAGTTCAAGTGACACTTGTCCGATTCAATTTTATTTACACAACAACAACGATAACAACAAGTTTGCGCTTCCCCCGCCATTTACTGTTAATAGGTCATTAACTACAATAGTTTGTTTGTTGTTGTTGTCGTTGTTGTCAAACATTTTATGACAACAATGACCTCCTCAAACTAATTGCAATTATTATGTAATTAAATTAAACAAAATCTCATCAAATAATAAAAACAAAGTCAACGTTGTTGCTTACCTTTCTTACTTCATCATTCCTTCTTTCTTTACTCTCTTCAAATGGATATGGCAAGCGCCCCAAGAGCATCTTGAAACGGAACAAGTGACAAGAATGACACTTCAAATTGAAATTAATACAGATGACAATCGAAATGCGTGCACAACCAACGTGGCATGCAGGGTGGGCAAGACAAACAGTAACAGTAATGTTGCCGACTCATTGCGATTAAATGCCATAACATCGTCTTCGTCGTCCGTCCCCGCTGTCCCCACACTTGAGTCGTTGCCGTTTAATTGTTCACTTAATAGACAAAATAAACTTAACATGTGCCGAAAAGTAAAAGTGTTACACTCCCACACATTCCGATAATTGTCATTAATCGATCATTGCTTTATTGCGGTCAGAAAGGAAATTAAAAAAAAAAAAAAAAATTGCATTCGATCGTACCGAATCATTTGATACTCTTCTCTTTGATTTTATATAAATATAAATTTTTATAATTATTATTAAATATTATATAGTAAATCCCTCAAGGGTCAGGGGCAATGTGGTTTAATATCTACCAGTTGTCATAGTTGATTTGCTCAATCGATCTGATGAACATGTCTAAACTGCCTTGGCTTGCTGAACAGACGGAAAAGACACTACAAATGCAAAGCACTTAAATGCACTGAAAACAAATTTCAGCATTGCAATTGTTATTATTATCAATTTTGCTGTTGTGCCAAATGTCATTAATAATCGCTAATTAATGATGTTTTTTGTAATCGCTTAATTGAATCGATATGATAATGTATGCTTTGTTTACAAATGTTGTAATTAATTCGTGTTTCTCGTGTCTGGGAAAAATAAAAAAAAAAAATTTATTCAACAAAGATTTTTGCACTACAGTCGTACTTCACGCTAATGAAAGTTGCTTGGATCACTTGATCAACTTAAAATGAGTTTCAATGGAATTCTCTGCATTTCTCTCTCTCTCTCTCTCTTAGAGAAAACTATTTTTATGCTAATAATAATCTTCAATTGTTTCGCAAAGTGTTCATGTCAGCAATGTTTCACTGTACTAAGATATATCTTACAATTGAAATGCGTTTTGTATTTGGTAAGGATCTAATGTGTTGGGAACTTAGTAAGTAAGTAAGTAAAAAATGTGCTAACAACATGAGACAATACACAACCGGATTTCGTTTTATCACTTTATCAATTGTAACATTTAAAATGTTGGGAATTTTTTTGCAAATGCGAATGATTTTAATAATAAAAAATTGTTTTTGTTTGAACAATCAATGATCGACGTGACCAAATTTGCTTAAATCACTTTTCGAGACTCGTATGAATTATGACATGGTCGTCTGCCTTGTTTGTTTCTGCAATAAAGGTTCTTAACAAGAACGTTCAACGAAAAATAAATACTTAAAAAAAATACATTTGCATATTTGCATAAAAAATTTACAGATTAAAGTTAAAAAAATGACCGAAACCTGCAAACGATTTTTAAATTTAAGGAAACGCCCAAAAATAAAAATATTCAGACAGACACACAAACACAATAGAATAGAACAGACAGACAGACTGAAAGACAGCAAAGAAATTAAGTACATTATACAACATGATTAGAGACCAAATGAAGTAATTGTTGAACTACACTGAGACTCAAAATTATTTCAATAGAAAAGTGAAGGTTGCAAACCCCAAAAAATAATATTAATATATATATATTATATATACAGTGTATATTTGCTTTTCTAGACAACTTATTATTAATGTCTGAACTGCATTACCTACGTTTGTAGTATCGACTGGCACACTGTCTCATCATTCGAACTGTCTTTCTTGAAGTAATACTGTTTAATTACGTGTTTTTGTCTTATTTTTTCACTTTGATGGAGATTTGAAAGATTCCAAATGCTCCAACATGAGATTTCTTCCTACAAATGAGATTTAATGAGATCGGAACGAAAATTCGTATGACCGTTTTCATTAAATAAATCGCTCATACGTCTCGTCATTATCCGATTCAGTTCGTGGCAACGTGCCAGAAGTACCATCGAGCACAAATGTGTCCTTATGCTATGAACGTGTGAATTGCGTAAAACACTTACTGGCACTTGTCATCAAGTTCCCGGCAGGCCAGTCCAGTCTTTAAAAACACTTGCCTTGCATTTCGAGTCGCTTAAGATGTTTTCTAGTTTGTGTAGACCGACCATTGGCCTCATTGTAAGGTTGATCAAATATTAAACTAATTTTTGCATTGTGTATGAGTGTCTGTGTGTGTGTGTGTGTATGTGTGTGTTTGTGCGGTTGATAAGCCAACAAGCGCCAGAAATATGACACTTATTTCATCATTGTTGGCTTTGTATTTCTTGCTATTGTTATTTTAACTGTTATTATTACTATTGTTATTGTTGTTGTAGCATTACAAAGCAACATTTCAATTTTGTCCGTATGCCTAAAAGCATAAAAAAAAAACAAATCTTTGATTTAAATACATTTTCTGCTTTGTTCATATGAACAAAACAAACAAATAGAATGCAAAAACAACAATAACAATAACAACAACAACAACCACTTTGCAAATGTCATCTTTTAAAGACCAAAAACTGAAGATTTTCTCAACACGTTCGTTGCTGTTGGCGAAGTGCTCCAAGAGCAGACCAACCCACCGCTCGCCTTGCATGCGACACTTGTGATCTCTTTAGTATTGCAAATATTTGACATTAATTAACCAAAACCCAAAAAAAAAAATAAAATTTAGTTCAGTTCAACTGTCTGTCCTCCGTCTGTCTGTCTGTCTGTCTGTCTGTCTGTCTGTCTTGCTTGCTGCGTGTTGGAAGTCTTTCGTTTTTCGGGTTTTTCCGCCAATACAATTTTCGCAAACTCTTGTTGTTGTTGTGAACGTCAGCTTCAATTTAATTTTCTTAATTATTTCATTTTTAATTAAATTATTATTATTGTTTGCGTTTGCCAGTCAAAGATCGTTTAGCACATTTGAAATTTCTTTCATTGTTTTATATTTAAACTTGATTTTCAATCAAATTTCTATTGGCCTTGATTGATGGCGTGCTTTTTTTGTTGCTTTTGTTTTGTTGTAATTCAAATAGATTCGTCTTCAGTCAAAACATAAAAAATGTTCCAACATTTAACAGCACATCATCAAATGTGACTAACGTTGACAATTTAACGCATTTGAAGCTTATTTAATTATTTATGGCATGAAGTTGTAAGTTTCTGACAATTCGTTTTGCATAACATTTTCAACTCAATCTGTATTCCGTGCCATAAGAAATTCCATTTGCCGTATTTCTTTGATTTGATTCAACGACAGTCGTCAGTCGACAAGCGTAAATTATGCAAAGTTGGTTTTTTTTTTTTTTTGTTTGTTTTGTTGTTGCTGTATCTGTTTCAAATCGTCGCACAAAGCAACTTCAGAATGTTCAATAATATTTCGTAATGACCACGCGCACATCGAATTGTTCGCCATTGTCGCGCCGGCAGTGCCTTTGGTTTGGTAACCGTCAACGCATAATTAACGAGCAACGGAGGCTTCCTGATTCCACCTCAACGTGTGTCTCGTGTACGTTTTGAGTTGAGTTGAACATGTACGAAAGCAAAACCAAATCCAAATCCAAATCCGAACTTGAATATTAAATCTCTGTACACAAAATGACAGTCAAGACGACGCTTCAAAATTGCGTTAATGACGCATTAAGCCGCAAAAAAAAAAAAAAAAACAGAAAATCAAAAAAAAGCAAACACTTCAATATTGTGTCACAGGCATGACGGGATCAACGCCAAGACAGCGTGAGGCGACGACATGAGCGACTGTCAAGACGGGCGTGAATATCGTTTATGTATGTGGGTGTGTGTGTGTGCGTGTGTGTGTGTGTCAGAATATATATTGCGCAGCCTGAGTGGAATGCATAATATTTGCGCTTTTGTCTCCATGCGCAACAACAACAAATATATTCTTTGTTGAATGAAATAAAAGCAAAAAAAAATCGAGAGAAAAAAATACGAAAAATGGCGTGTGCATTGCATGCTGATCCAATAAAATCTTATCGATTCGAACAAACCAATCCAACAGTGCTCCAAAAAGTATTTCAACATATTTAAAATACAACAACAACAAAACTATCTTCACGCCCGACGCCGCTCTGCCCATTCATCAAGTCGTCTCTCTAGCCGTCTGTCCCTCTACTTGTCTATCGCTCTAGCTGGCTGTCCGATTGTTCATCCGGCCGTCTGTACACGTTTCCATCTGAGAATGGCAACAGTTTTATTGAATATTTAAAATCATTTTGAGTTCATCTCTGCAAAATATCTCTATAAATATACATATATCTCTAAATTTTGTAATCAACATTTTATGCTTCTTCTTCCTTGCAGTTTATCTTTACAACATCGGCCGACACTTCTTGTCCATTGCGCAGCCCTTTGATGCCTCACGGCATCCAGAGGCGTCTGCGCAGTGCCGCCGTCAGGTGCAGCAGTACATGGCAGCGCTCAATAACTTTGATCTGTGGGCGCTTAAAAGTGAGTATGACATAAAAAATATGATCTTAACACAAATGGCATAGTACAACAAATAAAAGTATCGACGCTTTTGCATATCGATAACGATTAATTATGGTCGTCTAACGGCGCACAGAGGGGCCTTAGATACATTCAGCTTGCAAAAATCAAAAATTTCATGATCGCTTTCGATAAAACAAATATATGTGTCTGATAGAGAATTTTCCAGAGATTAAGGAAATATTAACCTTGAAGAAATCGGATTTATAGTTTGGGAGATATACGCACTCAAAGTTGACCTTTTTTTCAACTTTCAATAAAATGCTCAATTTTTTAAAATTCGGCACCTTTGAGTTGGAATAGCAACGCAATTATAACAGGAATCATTATCGAATTGATTTATATTTTTAGGTAGCCATATTATAGTGTTATATTATAAATATCAAGTCATTTGCATGTGTAGTTTTCGAGATGGAGCTGTTTTTCGAACTATCTATTTTTAAGGTGTTTTTTAACTTTGGTGGACAAAAAAAAAAAATGCTAAAATATGCTACCCGCCAAATTTTGACTATCTCTTTATTACATATTCCTTTACCTATCTGTAAAATATTATGTTCCCCTCGCTTCCCTTTTGGCCGTTATAACGCAAAAACGATCGCAACCTCGCACAAAAATCAGCGAAAAAGACGCTGCTGCAGGTATAAGAAGAAGAATGCATAGTAGGTAGATTCGCTGTGACAGCTTTTAAATGTTAATTAAGTGCACAAAGGTTGTCATATGAAGCAACCTGTTGTATTTTGCAATGCAGGGGGTGCGTAAAATTGATCGTAGGCGGTGTAAGGGGGAGTAAAATGTATTTATTGCCTACATTTTATATGGCAGGTGCCAGTTCCAGTGGTTCGATCTCAATGATACTTATAGGCAATTGGGTTGAGTACGTAAGAAGTCTACCTTTTAAATTTCAGCCCTCTATGTTGAAAATCAAAAAAGTTTTCCATACAACGACTTAAATCTGCTTCTCTTCCTCTTCTTCATTTCGTATGGCAGGTACCTGTTCCAGTTGCCCTATCTCAATAAAACTTTCAGGCATTGTGTTGGATTATGTGAAAGTACTATGTTTGAAGTTTCAGCCCTCTATCTTCAAAAACAAAAAAGTTTTCTATACAACGAATCAAGTTTTGTTCATTTTTCTTCTTCTTTTCGTATGGGGGCTACCAGTTCCAATAGTCCGATCATGCCGATTCCGACATATGAGTTGATCGCACAGAAAAGAAGACTCTGTGCAAAATTTCAGGTCGATATCTTCAAAATTGTGGGAGATATTGTATAAATACTGATAGACATACAGACGGACGGACGGACGGACGGACATGAATATTTCAACTCGTCTTGTCATACTGATCAAGAATATATACACTGTGTACAGTCGCAGATTTCTAAGTTTATAAAAAATGGAAAACTAGCCATTTTCTGACGCTAAAGCTGCACCGGAAACAAATTCTGACTTTGACAACCTACCATGCCGCTCTCAGATATCGTAGCGTATTGAACGATGGCTTGTTTTAAAGCTTAAGGAATTCACTTTTGAACAAAACTTATTTCATGTAATTATCTTTATTCGTTCAGAAGATATGATTTTTGCAATGCAAAAACTCAGAAGGCCCCACTGTGCGGCGAGGCAAGGCAAGGCAACGTGGAGAGTTGCCAAGCGTCGCTCAATGAGCCAAGGCTGAGCTACACAAAGTGACCATAAATAGTTGACAGTTGGCCCGTATTTATGTGTGTGTGTGTGTGTGTGTGTTGCGTACGTTAGGAAAATGTTGTGTGGCAAAATGCATGTCAAAAGCATAATTGTGCAAAGTGAAAATGTTGCACAAAAGCAACAAACATGTTAAAAGTATTCAAACACAAGCAAATGGCATCCGTCAATTGTTACTTGCACAAGAAGAAAACTTGGACAGACAGACAGTCTGACTGACTGGCAGAGCGACGTACATGGCTAATTAGACTGCGCTTACGATGCTCATTAAAAACATAAATATTGTGCTGTGTGTGCTTGGTCACGCCTACGAATATGCCATGCCGCGTCGTGCGTGACACACGACAAAATTCTAAAAATATGCAAGCGACGCTCAGCTGAGCTCAGCTTCTCTCAGCGATTCGATTTGACTTTATGACTTTAATTGACGGTTGGCTTATAAATTTTATGACTGCCTGACACATCATTGATACACACACACAAACTGTCATTCCCTTTGCTTGCATAACAGTTTAATATAACATATTTGTTGCTTGAAAAAAATATTCTTCATAATTTGGCCATGATAAGAAACAAGTCAAGTCAAAGTACAATATCAAATGCGCATAATTATTCTGAAATTCAACAAACACGCACACACACACACACACACACACACTCAAAGATAGACAGATAGTCGGACAGACAGACATGTTGCGGCTAAAGTGAAGGCCAAGCGACGAACTTTACCCACATTTGCTAACACAAGTTTAAAATACACACAAACACAACAAAAAGAACAAAAATGTATATGAAATACGAGAATGAAAAGTTGCAAGTTGAGCGTTTACAACAACAACAACAGCAACAGCAACAAGAACAACTTCAACCGCAACAACATCGACATCGACATTCTGTTGGTGTGTGCTTGACTTCGCCTAAAGAATCTGAGCAAAAAAAAAAAAAACACATAGTATAAGCATTAAAAATCAGCTGAACCGTGCTGCTGCACGTTTGTGTGTATGTGTGTGTGTGTGAGTTTAATAGAATCTATAAATGAATTTCTTGACAATTTTCACGAAAACTTAGCACAAATTGAAACTTGTTTTAAGTATCTGCGAGTGTGTGTGTGTGTGTGTGTGTGTGCAAAATCACTATCAAGGTCGTCAGCTATTCTGTACAACGACAACATAATCACACAAAAACGATAATAAAAAAAACCGAAATTGTTACAAGTTTAAAACACTTGTCTCGACGGTTCATATCGGCTTGGAACACATGACCGCCAATGAGCAACGAATACCAGCACTGAATGAAAGACTTCTAATTTTTTTCTATATGTTTTTCTCACATGTAACATGTTTAGTGCACGATGCAAGCGGCAAACTGACATCGGGCATTCTCAATGGCAACATCAACCAACCGGGCGACTTTGATCAATGCATGAATATATTGCATCAACAAAAAGTTACTCACGATGATGATGATGATGACGTTGATGACAGTGATGATGATGCTGATGCCACAAATAACTTGGAGACTGACGCAGAAGCCATTGGCAATGTAAGGAGACAGGACACAAGCATTCGGGGACAATATTGTTTGGCTTATGCCCAGCCAGTGTTGCCGCACAAATCGAAACGCTTGCAGACAGTGTTCAAGCTTATGCAGTCGCACGGACCATTCAAGAGCGAGTTCAATGACGTGAGTATTAAGTTGCAAGTTCGCTGCTTAAGTCTTTTGTTTCATTTTTAGTTTTCCTATTTTTTTTTTTGTTAACCTTTAGTAAACTGTTTGTCTGAGCGTCGTTAGGGGACGTCCATAAATTACATCAGCAAAATTTCACCTAGGGGGAGGGGGGGTAATTACATTTTTTTTTTTCAAAATTTTAAGCAAAATCTCATGCGAAATACAAAAAATCTTACTAAATCTCAACAAGAGGGGGAAGGGGTCCTAATTCCTGGAAAAAAACCTCACGTAATTTATGGACGTCCCCTTATATGTAGCTTCATAAATCTTTTTAAATGCAAATATTTTATTTTTAATTTGTTGTAAAACATTTTTTAAATTTAATTTATTTTTTTATGAAATTACTTTCATTTCAATTGCAAAAACAAAATGTTGTTAACTTTTCAATATATGATTACAATTTAATCACTGAAAAAAATTAACACTCACAAAAACACACACAGACACACACACAGACAAAATCCGACTAACACTGACATTGAACTTGAATTTTGTTAAAATTTTTATTTCTTCACCATTTTTTTAACACATTTATTGTTGTTGTTTATTTTATTGGTTTTTGTACTAATCAAAGATGATATTAAATTAAATCAAAAGAAGCGAAGAAAATAAAAAAAAAAAACACAAAATATTTTATGATTAAATCTTTTTTTGGTTATTCAATCAGAAGTTTGCTTTAGTGAATTGTAAAGTTGTGCGCGCTCAAAGTTCATTGCACTCGCCAATTTATTTAAAATATTTTCGCTGCTTTGTTGTTGTTCTTTTTGTTTTTTTTTTTTTGGATTTTTTTTTTTTTGATTTTGCATGTATCATATGTCTACTGGAATCAACTTGCCGGACAGCAATACAAATTATATCGATTTGTTAATTAAATTCAAATGAGAAAAGAAAAAAAATATTGTCAAATTTGTAAGAACAAAAAAAATAATTGAAAAAATAAAAAAACAATAAGAACGCTTTCTTCGGCCTTGCCGAATTTTATGTGCTCTTCAGGCCCTTTTGTATCTCAATAGTCTAATAATCTACATTGCGTTCCAAAGATATTGAAATTATTTTTTGACTATAACTGGGCTCATTTTTGATCAAAATGATTTTCTCACCTATGGAGATAATCATGAAATTTCAAGTCAATTAACCAATTGACCAAATGACACGAAAAAGGTTTTCATACAAGAACTTCAAAATTTTCAAGATCTCTCTATGGGAGGTACTTTTTCTCGACTTTGACGAAGCTTAAATATGCCTAAGAAATTTAAAAAGAGATCTTCATTACATTTTTTAAGAAAGATATGAAACCATGTTCAAATCTCAAATCAAATCTGTTTCGTTCGCCGTTACAGCCCGGACACCGTGTACCCCGTTATTCGCTGGTCAACTGGGGACTCTGCGTGCCCTCCGCATGCACATACCGGGACGTTGAGTACAGCGTCAAGGAGTATCTGCGCAACATGACCGCCGCCACGGGCATTTCATTCCAGGTGCGCGTCGAGCCGCAAATGTGCCAGACACGCGACAATGAGCCCTGGGCACGCGATACAACATGGGCGGTACGCTTCTTCGTTGCCATACTTTCGATCACGGCGCTCTCGACCATCTACGATCGTTGCACAAAAGCACAAAAGCAAAGTAAGTCAAACATTTAACAGCCGATTGTGGGCAGGCATTAATCGTTTGAACTTTTCCGACGATAGACGATTGGTTCACGGCGTTCTCGTTGGACAAGAATCTGCGTTGGCTCTTCAGCACGACAGCGACCCGCGACGACATTGAGGCCGTGCATGGCATTCGTTTCCTGAATGCGCTCATGTTACTGTTCTCGCACAAGTCGATGGCCATGTTCTTCAATCCGTACAACAATCGCACCGAGATGTCCGAGAGTCTGGGTCGTTCGTGGACGGTAATCGGCCGTGCCGCCTCACTCTATACAGATCCATTTCTGCTCTTCAGCGGCATGCTGACCGCCTACTCGCTGTTTGGTCGCCTAATGAAGCAACAGCCGATACGCTTGAAGAACGAATACATCAGTCGTCTATTGCGGTGAGTAACTTTTGTTTCTATAATTTCTAAGTTGTTCTTATTTTTTTGTATCTGTTGACAGCATCTTGCCGCCATTGGTCGCACTTATATTGTTCTGCACATTTGTGCTGCCCATGTGGGGCTCCGGTCCGCAGTGGAATCTTGTTGTTGGCCATCACGCTGACATCTGCAAACGGCACTGGTGGCGCAATCTGCTCTTCATACACAACTACTTCGGCTTCAGCGAGATGTGCCTAACGCACACGCATCATTTGGGCATCGATACCGAACTCTTTGCAGTCGCACCGTTACTCATACTCGGCCTATGGAAGTGGCAACGCAAGGGACTGCTGACGTTATTGCTGCTCTGCGCCATTGGCACCGCAGCGCGTTACTACACTACCGTCGTGAATCAATTGTCAAATTACATCTACTTCGGCACAAAGTATGCTCACACTCGATTTTATATTTTAGTTTTTTTTAGAACTAATTAAACAATCATTTGTAGCATACAACGTCTCTTCCGCACCGCTGACTACATGTACTCATTCCCGCCACATCGCTCTACAGTCTACATCATGGGCATACTGCTCGGCTACGGTTTGCGCAAGTATCGTGGCATTCAACTCAGCAAAGCGCATTTGCGCATGGGTTGGCTCATAGCCACCGTTTGTGTGCTGGCGTCATTGCTCGGCCCCGCGCCAATGGGCGACATCAACTACAAGTACAATGCAACGCATGCGGCCATCTATGCCGCCTTCGCACCTATTGCATGGTGTTTATTCTTCGCATGGATAGTTTTCGTCTCACACAATGGCTACAAAAGTGCGTCGATTCGTATGAACCTCTGATTTGGCAATAAATATTGATATTTCTTTCTATTTTAGATAAATTTACCAACATTTTTGCGTGGAAGGGCTTTCAGGTGGCCACCAAGTTATCGTATGCCATCTATTTAACGCAATTCCCAGTCTTTTTCTTTAATGTCGGACGCCGGCGCCATATACATCACTACTACAACTTTGTATCAATTATTGTGAGTTACTCTGCGTTTATTAGCAACTTAATGATCATTAAAATTCTTTTCCGTCAATTATATTAGCTCGATACGAACGAATTTATATCGATATTCTTGGCCTCCGTTGTTTTAACTGTGCTTTTTGATGCGCCATTTCAAAATATCAAAAAGCTTTTAATCAAACGTGCGCCATCGACGAAAACTAACGGCAATCTGGCCGCAGCCGCTGCGCCTACGGCGTTGACGGCGTCCGCAATGAGCAGCTGTGATTCAACAAAGACTCCAAAGCAGACAAATTCAACGCACGAACACGCCGATTAAAATTAGTCGTTAAATTGAATTTTATTATTTAATTCGTATTTGTAAATGTTATGATGTATTAGTTCGTAGCCCTTTATTTAATGAAAACAATTTATTTGTTTTACTTTAGTTAACATTTTGCTTTTGCTTTTTATACCGTATCGTAGCGACATCTCATGCTTGGAGACAAACTCAATAGAACGAACGAACACACACATACATATTTCTTAGTCATTTATAACCGCTTGTGTATATCTGCTTTCCAAAAAAAACAAATTATTTTTTTTTTCTATTAAACTTAAGTCAGGGCAGAGTATTTTGTCAATATGTAATTTTACTTAGTTTTACACTAACTTAAAATTTCCGCGCTTGGTCGAAATAAGCTCAAAACTACAAAAGAACATATATACACTCATGTTATTTGTACATACATACGTAGAAATAGAAGATTATCTAATAAAAATATACCACAAAATTTGACAAGAGTTTGTTTAAATACAATACAAATACCGACGGCCACACTTCTGAGTTGAAACGCTGGCAGCGAAACTACGAGGGGTGTTAAATCAGAACCTAATATACTCTTGTAAGTATTTTCCCAATTATTCTTATAGAAAAATCCTTCTAATAGTTTTACCAATAAGAATCATATGCGTTCTTAAAGATATGAGGGCTTAGCCATGACCATTTCCTATTTTTGTTCCTATGGGAGCTCTATGCTATATGTTGGTGAAGATCGAATGATCTCACACACTATCTTTGTTTATGTCAAGGAAGTTTTTGTGCAATACATTGAGTCAGTAACTTCAACAACATAACATTTAACAAACAAAAATCTCATTTTTGACCGATCATTTCTATGGCAGCTCCATAAAAATGCCATTTAGCTGCCCATAGCCGTACATGCTATAGTGGTCCAATCAACATGATTCTGAGAAGTACTCTGCGAGGAGTTTGCACTGAAACAGACAGACGGACATGGCTGAGCAGATCGGAGATGTCTCCTTCTCTGCGTTGCAAATATCATGACAAAGTTAATACATATACTCTTTTTGCAAGAGTAAAAATGAAACAGTATACCTGAGGTAAGTAATCAGTTTTGTTTTATTGGAATAAGTCGATTCAATTTTTCAAAGCCTTGCCTTGCAAACCTCAATTTGATGTTTGAGTACGTGAAGGAGAAAAAAAGTATTCATTTAAAAATCATTAAATAATATTTAACACTATGTCTCACTTCTTCAAAGTCCATAATTATTCACACATACACACTTTTCGATGGTCGTTCCAAACGTAAGTTTCATAATACAGTGGCTACGATGCCGTAAACGCAGAAACATTTTTAAGCATCCTTTTAAAACAAAAAAAAAAAAAAAAAAACACATTGCTTCACTTTAGAAAAAATTATTTATTATCTCCACAAATATGGGAGACAAACTTTTTGCCGCCGAATGAAAGTGTTGTTATTATTGTTGGTATGCAGAAATTTGACGTTGTTAGGACGCCAGCGTTGTCGTTATTTTGGTTCATTCTATACCAGGCGGCTATGCCGCCAGCACCTCCTTTCCTCATTTGTGTTTGTTGATGGAATTGGAGTACTAGTTATTCGGCTCTACTTTGCAGACTGTGCGGTCTTCCTGGGTTTAGCCTGTGTACCCTCACGGAATCCGTTACGGAAGCGGCGTCTGACAACTTTAAGGTGACGCATGCGACCAGTGCCAGTGGTCTTCCTCCTCTTGGCCTTAATCGACCAATTGTCTTTGTGTTTGTAGAAAAAGAGAAAACAAAAATTAGATACATCAACAAAGTGGATTTGAGCTGCTACTTACAGGAACGCAACTTGGCAGCGGGATAACCACATTGCGCGCATGTAGACTTCTGAATGTGGTAGGAGGAGCGGCCACAACGACGGCACAGCGTGTGCGTCTTGTTGTGGCGTTTACCAAAGCTGGATGTACCTTTCGTCTATTGTTGAGTGACAGTTCCGATAAGTGCAGGTGTCAATGCATTGAAAAGAATAGAGATATGTTGCGTTAGTGAAGTTTTTAATTCTCATAATAGATAATATCTATAAACAAAATCTATAATCGCATTTAATGACTGCACAATGTTTGTTTATTTCCAGGCCGGACGACTTCACCACCACACGAAATGTAACCGTCAATAGAACGATGTCGCCTTTATTTTGATAATCAAGTTTTATGTAAACACATTCTTTATATTGTCGAAAAAAAATTTTTGCAGTTTATTTTTGTTAATTTTTTCAGATTGCACAGTAATTTTGCGATTTAGAATTTTGTTTAGCACGTATTAGACACATACCATCTTATATGGCGAACAACTGAAGAAGAAAAGAGTGAAACAGAGATGAGGCAACTTGACATTTGTTTGACAGTTAGCACAACATGGCGTTAACGGCGCGTTGCCAACCAAATGTGAACAGGGTTGCAAGACACTAGTGTTGTTAAATTGGCCATTTTTAGACTTGACAACCAATAAAAAGTCTCACACCTGACAGCCAAAATTTTTGCCATTTTTAAGAATGTTTTCAGCTATTTTTTGTTTTTGAAATGGCTCACGTTGTGAGAGGGTTGTCATATTTAAAAACACAATGACTCTAAAACTGTGAACGGTGATCACAACGGTCAAAAACATGGTTGCCAACTTAGGTTTTCCCCCTAAATTTAGAGGGATTTTAAGTTGAATGGGATTGAATGGGGGGATGCTAAATTTTAGGGACATTTATAGGGTTTTTTTTAAGCTTTGTTATTATTAGCAACAACTGCTTGTGCAAGATAAGGCTGAAAACGAGCATAGCTTTGAAATTTCATGTGCCTCCCGTTCTAGTTTAATTGCCACCCATTTGAGATAAGAAACAAAAAGCCGATTATTATTTGAATGCAATTGAATTATGATAAGTACGAAGATTTTTTTACATAAAGAATGATACTGTTTTCCGCATTCGCATACCATTTAACAGAAAAAAATTCTTAACGGAAAACTCCTCCATAATTATATTCACATTCATTTTATTATTTTATATAATTTCACATTTAATGATGTTATAACAAACAAAAACGCATCGAAAGTGGTCAACAAATTAATTTCGTCGCCGGCGTAGGTCTTCTTTGACATACGGCGCATTGTACGACGAATTTCTATGTTTCCAACTAGACCTACTTTTGATCTCGTCACCATCGTTGCTATAACCTTTAATTTTGCGTTTTTCATGTCTATCTCCGCTATTGTAACGATAATCTCGACTATCTCTGCCGCTACAAGAGGCTACATTTCCAGTTTGCCTGACGTCAGTGTTCAGCGATCTACCTGAGTGCATTCTTGACATCACATTCGTCTTACAGTCACTCGGTTCATCATCCTCTATTTCCTGTTTAAAAACTTCTTCCTTCGGTTCTCGCTTAACAAAAGCCAGGTGGGCCACCGCCACATCCGTTTCTTCCACATTGTCTCGTTCCAGCTTTATTTGGCTCCTGCTATATGGGATTTCCGTTTGAATTAAGACATTCGGCTTCTGGTCATAGCTTTGAGGATTGTTATCTTCCGTATCGTCATCATCCCAGTTCTCTCCTTCGCAATCAATAGGAGCGTGTGAAATGTCCTCATTTATAGAGGAAGCCTGCTGTTTGTACTGAGTGATCAGTTTTCGATCAGTACAGTATCGAATATGTATCTAAATAGAACAGTTATGAAATTGCCGAGTATTGAATTAATCGACAATGATAAGTATACCTCGTACTCCGGTTCAGCGACCAAATGCAATTGATTAAAGGGGCACTTTATCAATTCTACATCAGGATTATTAAGCCGACATTTAAGCAAATGCTGCTGAAGACGTTTACGAAGCATTCGGTGGCCGATATCATACGGACAATTTACCATGTCATCGTCGTTTCCAACAGCTAAATCAATGTCTGACATTTCTAGTGAAATATAATATGAACTAATCTAATTCAAAATTAATTACGCTGCGGTTTAACTACTACGTCTTCTTCTTCTCCGTCAATCAACACGGAGAAACTGATTTGATCTCAGCTTCGGTACTTTGAAAAATGTAATGCTTTATATTAACGTTTAGTAATCTACGTACGTAAATCAATTGAACCTCTGCGATGCTAAAATTCACCCGAACTCTTGGGGGAGTCGCCCACATTGAGCTAGCCCAACTGCACATCCAACAAATCTGAAAATCTTAATAAATAATGAAACACAGACAAAGTAAAAAATGGCTATTTATTTTCATTTTGCAATAAAAAACATGGTAAAATATGACATTTACATGAGTCGATATAAATGGATAAAATAAATGAAGACAATGTTCCTTGTCACAGTCGACATGATCACAGTTTTAGTCGAATTGAAACTTAATTTTTATCACATTGAACTCCAATAAATCTTAGACGCTCTCTCTCCCGAAATTGTCTACGTACAGATGGTGGAACACCCTGCAAATTGCGTACGATCAGATTTTTGCTGCAGTATTCTGCCGGATTATAGGTGCCCACATCAGGTTCATCGTCCCAATTTTCCGAACACTCTATTATAGGCAACTGCGGCAGTTTTGGTTTGGCACATGTATCGCCTTTATCCATAGTGTCTACCTGATCTTCGCACTTTTCAGCGGGTGGACGTGATTCACAGACATTTATATGTAACTAAACAAAAAAAAAAACACGATTATTGTGATAAAAGATTTTTTAAAATCACTTCACCTTCATTTTAATTGTATCCATCACATGTGTTATATTAAAAGGACATGTCTCCAATTTTTGATTTGGGTAGTTCAGTCGACACTTTTGTAAATGCATAGGAAGACGCTTACGTAGAAGACGATGGGAGGAATTATACGGGCAATTAACAAAGTCATCCTTGCTAGGAGGCCTTTGCATTTTAAAATGATCTATATGATAAATTCTTACACACAAAATGGATGACAAACGAAAACACACAAGCGAACAATTGCAACCAAAAACAAAGTGGATCGTCAGCAAACTAAAATCAAAATGAATGCCAGAAGAACACATAAACAAATTAAACCTGGAAGTAATTCAAAAAGTGTTCTTCAATCAATTGAGCAGGGTTGCAATTCAAATCGTGCTGCCAACTATTTTGCAGATTACCACGTTTGTTTACGTTCAACTTGTCGCTTTTAATTGTATTCATCTGGAGCGACCCAACACTTGGAACAGCGTGATTTAAAAGTGTTTCTTAAGTAGAAACCATCAAAATTTAAAACAATAAAATTTCGAAACGTGAATTAATATCGCCATGCCACCAGTTGCGAAGGAGGGTAACTGCATAATATACCGGGGCAGTAATTTCCTAAAGCAGCGTCTTGTGTTGTCGTGCCTTAGTGGCAAACCGGTTAAGATCACGCATATCCGTTCCGATGATGAGCAGGCACCGGGTTTGCGTGAATATGAAATTGGTCTAATTCGTTTACTGGATAAGGTGACAAATGGCACACGCATTGAACTAAATCCTGCCGGAACTTCAGTAATGTTTAGTCCGGGGCTACTTTACGGTGGATTACTAGAACACGATTGTTGTCCGCAACGTGGCATTGGATACTTTCTAGACGCACTCATCGCATTAGGACCTTTCTGCAAAAATCCAATAAATGTGACACTACGTGGTGTAACAAATAGCACAGACTCTCCGTCAGTTGACCATATTAAACTAGCAGCATTGTCTGTTCTCAAAAGATTTCTTGTGGTTGATGAGGGTCTAGAACTGAAGGTGATACGTCGAGGTGTAGCGCCACTCGGTGGAGGAGAAGTACTCTTTCGATGCCCAGTGCGCAAACAGTTGCGTGCTATACAGTTTCAGAATCAAGGTATGGTCAAACGTATACGCGGTACGGTGTACGCTTGCAAAGTATCGCCCGCGCTTGCTAATCGCACCGTAGAAGCCGCAAAAGGAGTAATGCTCAAATTCCTGCCAGATGTGTACATTTATACTGATCAGAATCGTGGAAAAATGTCCGGCAACTCGGCAGGCTTCGGTATCTGCCTTGCAGCCGAAACGACAGATACTGTTTCTTTTGCAGCTGAGTGCACTTCGAACACAAATAACTCTCAGGAGCCATCAATTCCAGAAGACTTAGGTCGCGATGCTGCCATGCGTCTACTGGATGAAATTTATCGAGGCGGCTGTTGCGACTCTGCATATCAATGGCTGGTAGCACTCTTTATGGCACTTAGCCAAAAGAACGTCTCCAAATATCTCACAGGTAAATATGTGTAAGACTCCTTTCTAGCTGAACTTTCAACATCCCCTTCTCAATATTCTCAGGTCCACTTTCAACATATACTGTACATTTCCTGCAGCACCTTCGTGACTTCTTTTCAGTTATATTTAAACTTGAAAATCCTGACGAAGACGAAGAAGACAGTCACGCTGGCGCCCAAAAAGTCCTAATGACTTGCGTAGGCATCGGTTATACAAACATAAGCAAACGTGTTAACTAAGACTACCGTAACCTTATTAAGTTTTATTTTTTGTGTATAGTTTTAGTTGCTAATAAACACAGTTATACGTATCATTAATTGATATGTCCTACTACTTAATTAATAAATTCATAGTTAAAACTGCACTTATTCGTACAATGAACCATGCATACACGATTAAAAACTGTGAACAAATCAAGTTTATTAACTTTTGTCGGATTTTGACCCCATTTTATAGATTGATTACAAACATTAAAAAATGCAACTAAACATTCGGAAATATACAAAGAATCAGCATTATTAAGAACCACTGCACATTTTCACTAACGTCAGCAATTGCGCGTCCAATGAAACCTACCATATAAAAGGTTGGAATATGCGTTTTGTTTCTCAGTTTGGTGTTTAGTGTCTTTAAGATTAGTTGTTCCAGGTTTGAATAAGACTAGTCAGGACAATGAACGCAATAAAGATTTGCTGCCTACTGTTAGTTGGCATAGCTGCAACCGCATTTGCAGCACCAAATCAGAAACAGGGGTCAACCGAGGCGTTAAAGCCGTCTCAATGGCTGACACCTCGTGAACTGGACTCGACGCCATCTGTAGATGATATCAGCCTGGAGCGTTTGGAAAGCATGTCTTTGGAAAATGGCGCCAAGTTACTTCGCAAGCTATGTAAGCGTGGAAGAAAAAAGCATTAAAAAGTTGTGAATTAACATTAACCATTGTTATAGATCACTTGTCGCAAATCAACCATGATTTACGTCCAAGTTTTGTACCTAGCCCCAGTAATATACCCGTTTCGATTCTTAAGCCCAACGGTCAGAAGGTCTCAACTAAACTGAACACACTGATAACAAAACTCAAAGATTGGCGTGACTTTGGCGACCAAGAGGTCACAATTTTCATAACGGGCTTGCCACAGAATACTAAAACAATCAAAAAGGCCACAAAAAAACTGGTACAGGCATACATGAAACGATACAATCTCCAGGAACAACAGAAGAACTCGCAGATGGAACGCCAAAAAGATAACGATTACACATCGAGCGAAGAAACCTCAGATGAATGGAAATCAGCAGCACAATGCAGTGGCAACCTTATCGTAAGTTAGTTTTTTCGTTCGTTATACTCCATGTTCTCATGTTTTGGAAAATCCTTAACCAGATTATTGACCTCGGCTCTACACTAACAAATTACAAACGTTACGCCATGCTCGATATTGAGGAGACCGGTAGCATGTTAGGCAAAGTTCTCATCCAACTTACCAAAGAATTAAATGTGCCGCATGAGATTATCCATATTGTTGCACAAGGCGTTGCCAGTCATGTTGCCGGAGCCGCAGCTAATGAGTTTACAGCTCAGACTGGCTGCAAACTACGTCGCATTACGGCACTGGACCCCTCCAAAATTATGGCGAAGCCAAGCACCTCAATCATTGGACTTTCACGTGGAGACGCTGAATTTGTTGATGCCATACATACGTCAACCTATTCAATGGGAACACCAGTTCGCACGGGTGATATAGATTTCTTCCCTAACGGTCCCTCAGATGGTGTTCCCGGCGCTACAAACGTTGTCGAGGCATCAATGCGTGCAACTCGCTACTTTGCTGAATCTGTTCTCCCTGGAAACGAACGCAACTTTCCAGCAATTCCAGCCAACTCGCTTGATCAATTTAAGAATAATAATGGTATTGGTAACCGCGCTTACATGGGTCTTAAAGTTGACTTCGATCTCGAAGGCGACTATATTTTAGATGTAGACTCCAAGAGTCCGTTCGGCAAACGTACTCCTGCCCAAAAACAACGTTGGCAGCATGGTGCTCATTAAAGAGGAACCTACTGGTGGAAATTTGTTTTCACACATTATTAATTACTGTACGAATTTATAGAATAAATTATTTGTGCACAGCTCATAAAAAAATATTTTGTTGTCTCGTTTTCCTAGCCTAACCGCCATTGTATTGTGTCGGCTGTTGGAGATCGACCTGAATAAGTTGAGGGTAGGGTATTTGGTTCAACAAAATCATACGTTTAGCAACAACATACACATATACATACATATGTATGTAGGTAAAAAACTCGAGCATTCACGAGGGTGTCAGTCGTGAGCAACGAACTAGAAGCGACACATATTATCAGATATGTTCCGTTGTCAGATCCACTTTGTAGATCAAAAAATGGGCAATGGTCATGAAAATTCTATATAGGCCATTAAAATAAAGAGAAATATGATTCAATTGAAAAAATAGTCGTGAAGAGTACATAGAAAATAGAGTTATAAGAAATTTATGAAATTGTGTAAAGTGTAATATTTTGCTATTGCAATGAGCTTGGGAAGTCCCAGATTAAAATATGTGTAAATAGATTCTTCCCAAAAAAAAAAAGAGGGAAATAAAGCTCATTTGTCAAAAATCAATAAGGATGGGACTCTCCAAAAAAATGCTCAAGTGTCAGCACTTGTGAACGCAGCTGCGCTACGTTGTCATTTCGGTTTTTTGTTTCCACCATTGTTGCCATCTTATGGGTTTCCTTCCTAAATTTGGGGGGTTTTTGAGTTGAATGGGGGTTTTTAGAGGTACTTACAGAGTTTTTTTTTCAACTTTTTTATTTATATTTTCCTTTTTTTGAGATCTTACGTAGAAAGTATCAAGAACATAAGTCATAATAACAATGAATATTTTATTTGATTTATAATAATATAATTTATTTAGGGGTTTTTGGTAAGCGTTTAGGGGAAAAATTATTGAAAGTTGGTAGCACTGGTTTCTTCCACGAGTACGAAACCAAGTATTTGTAAGTCTCGGCCTGGTTTGCTGCTGCTACCAATTTGTTGACAAAAAAACGAAGTGGGAAAACAGGAAGTGAGCAATGAAGTATTGTGTGCAGATAGTTGTTGTTTTGGGCACTTTGATAGTAGCCACAAATGCATGGGGATCTGAGGAAATGGAGATTTTCGATTTAGTCGAAGAAGTCAACAAAAACTTTTACGAATTTCTGGGCATCGGGCAAGTAAGTAAACACATTTGTAAAATCATTTGTACACGTAACAGACCCTTGGACTAAATAAATATTAAACTATTTAATAGAATGCTACCAACAGCGAAATTAAACGAGCGTTTCGCACACTATCAATTGTCGTGCACCCAGATAAGAATCCAGCCGAAGATGCTAATATACAATTTCGAAATTTAGTCTCGATTTACGAAGTCCTTAAAGATCCAAGCCGGCGTGAAAAATACGATCGAGTACTCAAGGATGGCTTGCCAAATTGGAAGTCAGCACTCTATTATTATCGCCGTATGCGCAAAATTGGTTTATATGAGGGTGCTTTTATACTGTTCTTGATAATAACTGTGGGTCAGTATTTATTCGCGTGGGCGGCTTATCTGGAAAAAAAGTACACTGCTGAGCAGGTGTTTGGAACAAAGCTTAAGAAGTTGCAAAAGAAAAATAAGAATATCGATATGGATGCAATACTCAAAGAAATACCAATACCATCAGTATTTGTAAGAAATTTAAAACTAACTTCATCTTTGAGGATTAACACCATCTCTTTTTAGAATACATTACCATTCCAAATACCAATGGCCATATGGAACTTGCCAACCACGATTAAGGATGCTCTTGGGAAAGCTAACGAACTGAAGGAACTAGCATTAGAGAAACGCAGACAGTGAGCACTCTTTCAATTGCGTGATTTTACTTAGTCTTATTAAAATACTTTTATAGAGACCTTGAAGCTGCTAAACGTCAAGAGGAGCTGGAAAAAGAATATGAAGAACAGGCACGTCTACGCAAAGAGCACAAAGAGAATGTGCGTAAACGCAAGCAGAACAGTAAAGCACCTGAGAAAACAGAAGAGGAATTGCGTGGTTATTCGCAAATACAAGCCAGAGAACTTAATGACGAAGATGCTGTAAAGCCAGTTTCACACAAAGTAAGTGTCCAAAACTGAATGTGAATGTATTTTAATTGATACGCATAACAGGCAACCGTCAGCGGAGGTTTTTGGACCGATGAAGATCTCGTTGAACTTATACGCTTAGTGAAGAAATACCCTGGAGGGTCTAGTAGTCGTTGGAACATGATCGCTGAAACCATGAATCGCACCGTACAAGAGGTCACATTTATGGCAGCAAAAGTAAAAGAGAATGGTTACCGCATACCCGGACAAACGGACAGCGTTGCCGAAAGCATTGTACAAGAATCGCAAGAGGCTGGGCGCAAAGAAAAAGTAAAAAAGAAAGCCGAGAAAAGCATGCTTATACCAGAGACAAACTGGACACAAGAGCAGCAACGGGCACTTGAAGCTGCTATTGTTAAGTACCGCAAGAATGCAAGCGGTGATCGTTGGCAAAAGATTGCTAATTGTGTGCCAGAGAAAACAAAAGAGGAATGTCTTATACGTTACAAGTATCTATGCGAGTTGGTTAAATCCCAAAAGAAGGCCGATGAGGATGCGCAAGAAAAAGATGATTTAAATGACGCACAAAAAAGTGATGTTGATGCCGAAACTATCCCTCCACACGGAAATGAAATAGATATTAAAACAAATGATGACGAAGAAAAGGATAAACCTACCGGCAAAAAACTCAGTAAACGTGAACGACGACGGCGGCGGCGGGACTTCTCGAGCGGGGAAGATTCTGATGACGCATATCAGTATGAAATGAGTTAACTTCCTAATGCGTGTGTGTATTTCGTCTGCATAGCCAATCCTACTTTTAATCTATTTTAGAGATTTTTTTATACCGACTGCCTGTTGTAATGGAATTTTCAATTTGTAAATATATTATGGACTTATTTATTGTGCGAGAAAAAAATTCCATTCTCGCTTTAAAGCGAAAATATTTTGAATACTAAATTATTTCGATCACATGGCTTAACACATTACTAAAAACTAATCATGTTCAGTGACACCTATAGACTCTCTGCTCATATCCAGTATTGACGCCTGTGACATTTCGGTGTCGTCCTCTTCCTCGTCAGTTTCCATCTCGAATATGGCCATCTTTCGTTTGCAATCAGATAGTATAGTTGCAACCTTTCTACTCCCCGACACGGCTAACATTTCACATATTCCATCAAGACTTTTGAATGCACTGTTGTCGTTGAGATCGTGTATACAATGCGTTACTGAGGCATCCATTAAATTAACTAACGGTGCCATTTGATGCTGAGTACAACGTTCCTGAGTACTACCTAAAGAAAACTGTACAAAATAGCTGTGAGGACGTTCGGTGTTCATAGTTTGTGCCAGCATTGAAATTGCGTTTTCATTGTAAAACTGAAGATCTATGAAACGTAGATTTCTGTAGTCTTCGTTAAGAGTCACCGTAAAAGGACCTGGTTGCAAATGGACCCTTATACAACGCAATAACCCTGTCTGACGACCAAATTCGAGGACCATTGTCTCCTGCCAGCCAATTGTTATGGCAAGCATATCATTTTTAGCAGTATCATTCACAAAGTAGGAACAATGCACAAAATCGTCTTTTTCGTCTTCGAATACAGGCAGTTCCCCGCAAATTATGCTTGAAGTCGGTGTAAAACTGGCACTTATACTCTCGGTAGGTTTTCGAAAAACAGCATCGATTGCATTTAGCATTTTGTCGCGTTGTTGTATAAGCGAAAGATTCTGATCGTGAGGAATAAAATGTGCAGAATCACGTAAACACTCATTTTCACTAAGAACCTTTTTCCACAAATGATGTGAATCGACGTTTGGAATCTGCATAAGGTTTCTATTCTCTAAATATTGGCCAACTCTCTCCAAATTAAATTTACTTTTTGGCACTTCAAAGGTACTATCTTCTGTAAAAGACAGATTAAGTTTTGTAACCAACAAAAATCTAAGGTACTAAGATACAAACCTATATTCATATTATTTTCTTCCATTGCGTATATGTATTCAGATAGCGCATAGTTTTCCTCCGTCGCCATTTGCATTTCTTCAGGAATATCTTGATGAGAGAGACGTAATATAACTAAGCACATCCAACAGTGGAAAAGCTTCATTTCGTGCACTATTTGATTGATAGTCTGCTGCATCTCGAATATCTTCATGAGAAATGCACCGCACGCACGCATTGCTTCCGTTGCGGCATCTGGATCTATAAGAGACTATAAAGTAAATTCTATGAACAAAGTTAATCCTAATAATTTGTTGATATAACCATACCTCAAAAAAATGCGACACACGACCATAACCATTCGTCATATTCAGAAAGAAAAACATATACACGCCAGCGCTGTTCAACTGTTTAGCAACTAATGATTGAAGATTAGATAAACTGAGGTCAACTGAGTTTGCGATCTTTTTGAAACCCTTCTCCGTAAGTTCACTTAAGAAGGAATATGTTTAAAAATACTGTCTTTCCATTTGAACTGTGGCTACTCACTCCGTCAAAAAACCTTCAATTTCGAGTGTTGCAAACCCAAAAATGAAGAGCTCCAAAAAATGTGCCGAGATCACTCCGTCCGGTTGTGAGCTCGCGTACTTAGTTAACTTATTGTCCATTTCCAGCAACACTGTTTCCCACGCTTCCACAAGACACTGCAGTGTATCGTTGATGTAACTAAAAGATATTTCATTGTACTTCAAAGTATCTATCGTCACGTTTCAAGTTTATAGAAATTACTTCTTTGTCTCTAAAATATTTGCACAATGTGAAGCCAATTGTAGCATGGGCGCCATACATTGTTCTAGTACTTGATTGTGAAAATACACAACTTTCAAATGATTACCATCTCGCAACAATGCATAAATTGCATTGAAGTCTCCATTTAAGCGTACATCGTAAACTTCGAAATGCTCAGGATTCAATACATGTTGTGTTAGATCAATGCATCCAGCTTGCAAAGCACCCAAAAGCAACAGATGGACTTTTCCACTATTCATGATGACGACCAGAAAACATGGAGAACCTTTTGGAAATGATTTGTGACCAACCGGCTTGATCGTCGGATCTATATTAGTAAGCGGAGGTAACTTTGGCAAAAACCGCGTATGACAATCCTGTATATCGCTTGTATAGCTGCCCAGTGTATTTTTACTCTTAATAGATTTTGTGAAATACACCTTCTTAATGTCATCCTCGTATATTAGACCAGATATCATTGTTTCACGCTCTGCATCCAACAACGCCACTTTCCCATTACTATAGCCAACGGCCAATAACGTTTCATCTGTTTGCCAACTGAGAGATCGTACACGTACTTCGTCGCCAGGCGTTGGAAACGTTACAATCTTTTGCCAGTTAAGGCGCTGTATAACAACTTCACCTGTTTAAATAAATTTGCAATTGTTCACGAAGAGCCTCTTAGTAAGAGATGTTCTTTAAATTACTTACCTTTTTCTGTACCGTATGCAATTAAATCCATTTTGTTATTCCATTCCATGCGCTCCACAATGCAACTCATGTTGCGTGCACCAAGGAGCTTCATCGTAGATGTTGTCGCTTGGGACATGATTGCGCTTAAAAAATTCTTTAGTTAAAATAAATCTAAAACACAAAAACTTTTCAAATGTGCGCGGCGCAGCGACTACTTTTGTAAACAGCCGGCTTGTAGAAGCTTACATACATATATCATATGTTGTTTTCTGACCGACACAATGTCAACCCTATACGATGGATTCGTTATGTTAATTTTAATATTGTTTTGTTGTATTTACAAATCGTATAAAACCTATGGCTAATCCATCATTTGAAAGCAGACTTTCCAGAAAATCGGGAAAATTATAAATAGGGTAAAAATTGGGATTTGTTTATCAATTTGTCAAAATGTCGCAGTCTTATGTATATGTTTAAATGTGTAGTGCATGAACGTACATACATACATATGTATGTCTTTTTACTATTAAAATTATAAACCCCCTAACAAAGTTATCCAATAGCCGTATGTGTCTATGAAAGTCGTTGAATACTTGATAAAAAAGCCATTTGAAATGCGATTGTTCGATTACTTCTTCCAACTGGCAATCGTTGTTTTACGTTAATCTACCTAAACTTCATAAAAATTTAATTGGCAATACAATCAACGATCAGGTTGCGTATTTCATAAAGCTACCCTCTGATCAACAAACTTAAAGGTCGATTTAAAGATCGGTATTTGGAGCGATTTAAGTGCAGGTTGCCTCTTAAACTATAAGTATGACTTTGTCGATTTCATGAAACATACAATATACGTATGTATATAAAATAAGAATAGCATTCCAGGGTTAAATTTATTGATGGATTGTAAGGTTGACAACTTATTAATATATGTATGCAATTAATGAACTAGACTTAAAGCTAGGGCAAATTACGCCAGTGAAAACTTAAGCGTTTTCATTTTCAGTTGGTGGCTTTATGTTTTCATCGTTAACACTAGTGTGCCAAGTAAGGCGCTCTTCATAAAATTGAATTACGACCTGTGGACACTTAACATTTGCCACCTTTGCAGGGACTAGATCGGCTTGGTCGCTTCCTTTCCATTTCATCAGGAACATTAATTCACCTGACGAATCGGTTGCGCCGAGTATCTTCGATGGCTCAAGTCCTCGATCAAAGCCAATTTGTCGATGCTCATCTAGTTCCTCTTCAGCAGCTTTCCGTTTGCTCTTAATTAATTCCGGTGTGGTCACTGTTGGACGTTTTTTACCATCCTTCTTACTTTTTAAGCTCTCCTCGTAGGAAGCAATCAAGTCAGGACAATCAAGATTTTCCATTGGTTCCCAAGTGTTCTCACTTCGCGGATAACCTTTCCACTTTAAATAATATTCAGTTCGGCCGTTAACTAAACGTTTGTCTTCAATGCGTTCTACGGAAAATTCAACACTCGCCATGTTTAATAAATCGTCTTTTGGCTTTATTTGTCCGCTTCTTCTTTTTCACGTCGTTGTAGTTGTGTTGCCAAATCAGCCTTTTTCCGCTGTTTCTGGCTTTTTTTTTTGGGAAAAACACTGTTACAGGTCAAGGGCAATTCTGTCCTTTTTTATGAATGTCCCGACTTTTGTTTTTATAAATTATATATTAGAAGTTGAAAATTCAACAAAATATATTAGCAGATTTAATTTAATTGCTTATATCACTGGTCCAACTTTAAAAAAGGTATCTTTAGTTATTTTCAATTGAAAAGTGGCCATACTTTCGAAAGAATTTATTATTAAAATGATGTAAGTTATTCCGTAAAGCTATTCAACTTAGATCGTCACTCACTGGTTGCCTCATACACAGTTACCATTTTCAGGACGGTGTGAATCCTATCCTAAGCAGCTAGGCTAAGTAGCTTATGATGTTGGGAGTTATATTAGAATTCCCTAAAAATGGCATGTTTTTGAGTTTATAAATCGAACTCACTTCTCATTCCACGCGGCCATGTCATTTTTGTAAACAATTGCTGTTTTTCAATATGAATAAACAAAGAATATTTATTAAGCACTTTGAAAACCCAGAGTCATTCTCATTCACTCAGTATGATGTGCAATTAGCAAAATTGGAAGAACAACTTTATCAGCATTCTGTGACCAGACGACTGTCCCCAATCAGTCCGAGTAACATCGTTGACGGAGATATCACTGCAATATACTACAAGCCATGGCAAAAGTACATATTAAGTAAAATAGTCGTCAATACCGATAGCCCCAATTCGTACCGTGCATGGCTAATTAATTACGGCTTTCATGTTAAATTATCAAATAATTTAGTCTATAAGGTGTCCGAAGATGTCAATGTTGATCCTTACTCAACTTGCATACAAAAAGGTGGCATTTTGGATATTTCAAGTGGTAAAGGAAATCTATGGGCCACCGAAATATGTCAAGAAATTTGCAACGTTATCAAAAATGCAGCTAACATTTATTTTATTAAACGTTATACGGACTCCGATGGCCATCACTGGGGGGAACTTAAAGTATGTATGCGTAATGGCAAAGTAACTGATGTGGCTAACTATCTCGTTAAAAATGGTTACGCTGTAAGGAGCTACAAATGCGAAACAATAAAATCGCTAGAAAGGGAACTAGGAGACACTCAATTGGAACAATCGTCTGTATGTTATATTGTTGTAATATTTAGCGGTTCATTTGGTTAATGAATTATATTTTATATTAATGCATGTTCAGGAGTTAATCGGGCTACGTTCGGATTCTATTTCCAATAACACGGCAGATCAACAGGATCGGTTGCCAGCAAATGAAAGCTTTGGTTTTTCTGCATTGCCTGAATTCCAAAAAGAAAACCCTTGTACTCACACGGGTGTAGTTAAATATCCTGCTGGCTTTGATATTGCAAGACTCCATAAATACAATGACCCAAACCATTGGCACATACGGAAATCAACAAGGATGAATGAGTAAGCTACTGTATTTCAACTGTACTAATAATTTCAATACTTATTTAATTTTAAGGAAAAAGCCAAAATATAAAAGCAGAAAAGGATCGTTCGATGAATGCAGAAAAGTTGAAAAATTGAATAATACGCATAATACTGAAAGTGTTAAAGCGTTAAGTAGATGTCAACCAGAATATGTACCATTCCATTCAACATGGGAACCCATGCCTCCGAAACCAGAACCATTCGACTTTGATATGTTTCCGCCTAAACCGCGTGTCGGACGTAGCGATCTGAACTCTAACTTGGTACTTGGTTTTGTTTAGATTAGCAAGAGCAACAAGAGCTAACCTATTGCTTCCTCTTTTTATAAAAAAATATGGATAAAAAGAACAAAATGTCTCTGGTAACTTCAGTGAACAAGATTGTTTGTGATGAAACAGCCAGCTTAATGCGCTCCAACAAATTGGTTGGAAAGGGACGGGGTTCATTGTTGGCTGCCTTGGTAAATAATTATTATCTTTTATTTTCGAATTATTTACTATCTGTATGAACATAAATATATGTATTGTTTTAGGCAAATTTAGACAAGAATCTCAGTGTTGCTCCGGCAACGCAAACCATTCGTTTGTCATGCTTTATTTCAAAACATGAAGAAGAGAAGCTCATGGAGGATGCTAGGGGATCTGAAATTTATAAACCACTGCGACAAGATTTAAGTAATAGAATTGTGCAATCAGCTAAAACGGTAAGCGATGCGCATAACGGTGTACAGTTAAAAAGTAATCTTTTAGGATCTTTAGTTATTGCGCACAGTGCGGTACCGCTGAAGCAGTGCTTTTCATTAGACACCGCAGGATTTACCATACCTATTACTTATGCTATGCGATCAATGAACTTTAACCAGCTCTATTCTATTCAGTCATATGCTTGGCCGCATTTATCTTGTCGCAACTCATTAGTATTAGTTAATGGTTCAACATCTGGTAAATCATGGTGTTACCTGCCAAAGATCTGTGACCTTTTAATACAACACATACCAAAAAGGCAAACACAACTTCAGCATGGTCCATCAGCAATTATATTAGTGGCTACGCAAGGGCATATAAAACAAACTGCCTTAATGTGCGAGCATCTTCTGGAACAATTTAACAGAGTAAAGTGGAAAACAGTTGTAACTTATTTTCACCAAAAGGACACTAGTCAAATTTTGATAAATCTGATTAACGGATGCGGTATACTGATAACAACACCACGTCTTTTTCTTAGTTTAGTCGAAGAACACAAACAACTGGATTGTCTATTCAACAAAGATGTCTTAAATCACATTGTTATAGATGATCTCGATCAAATGCTTACATATTCAAAGGAATGCTGTATAAAATTAATAGTTAAACTTTTCCAACTATTTGGATCAGACGATAAATTGAATGTTCCACTGATTATAACATCAAGACAATGGATATCAAGGCTAATGCTCAAAATTATACAACTTATGCATAAACCATTACTATTAATCGGCGACTTTGTTGAAGCGGCCGCATACGGCAAAATAAATGTGTTTGTGAAAATTTGCAAGCGTGATGAGAAAATTCCGCTTGTCGTTAACCAAATAGCAGTAATGAATGCAATTAATCGAATTATCGTGATTGTCGGCAGAAGCAATGATGAAATAAATTACCTAAATGCAGCGTTTCGTACTCATGATATGTTGACTTATGACTATACACAAAACGGGACAATCAGAGATACGCAGAGCGGGGTAAGTTAATAATTACAAACAAAGAAACAATTTTAACAAATTCTTTTTTTTGATAGCGTCAACAAATTGTAATCGTTTGCACAGATGAGGAACTGACTAAAATACAAATTACAAATGCGCACATAGTTATACACTTATCGATGCCCAACAGTTGGGAGCAATTCACAAGGCGCTTTAATCTCATCAGCGACTCAATACCAAACTATGTTGCCAATAATTTCGATATTGACAAAACGAAAATCAGTGCTTCGCTTCAAACCATTATTTACGTGCACAAGGATAGCGACAGTCACCACATGCCATATTTGATTGAATTTCTTAGACGCCACAATATAAACATTTCGCAGGCAACCGAAAACTCAATCAACGAGCTTCACACTCAACATAAAGAAGGAGTATCGACCACACGTAAGGGAATGCCTTTGTGCACATATTTATTAGACGGCAGTAGCTGCTTAAATACATTGTGCGAACAACGTCACCAACTCGCGCGAAGTGATCTCGCTACGAAAGAACAAAACGCAATTGCGGTTAACGACGATGTTTGCATACAAGTCTTAGAAGTACGAAAAGTTGTATGCCATGTTTAATGCACTTTTATTAACCACAGTTTTTCATATTAACAGATCTATACACCGACACATGTGTCTGCCCAACTGTTAAGACATAAACCAAATAACGGCGAATGGAAAACATTCTTCAATCTAAATGCTAAACTCAGTATGGGTTTGGATATTTATTATAGTGACCCAAAAAATTGCGTACACCATTGGCCGCAGAGAGTCAACGATATCTGTGTGATAAAAATGGAAAATCATTATGCTAGAGTGCGCCTGATTAAGGAGACAAAATGTTTAAAAGACCCTGTAATAGCAAAACTGTTGGACAGAGGTTCTCAACTTCTCCAATTAAAGAGTAGTGAGCTCCTTGTTTGCGCTGACAAATTTCGAAAGGAACCGGCAACGGCCACTGACATACGACTGACTGGACTGGTGGCTAACAACGATGAACAACAATGGTGCGAAAAAGCCATTGAGGCAACCAAAAATTGGTTATACCAAACAGCGAAAAACAATTGTGAAATACATGCTCGAATTGATTGCATGCTAAAGGAAACTATTTTTGTAAAGAATATAATTGTTATGGAATATTTGCCAACAATATCAACGTATGTATATAAAGTGGACTTAAAATCGTCCTTGAAGAAGCATGGATTTGCAAAAGAAAAATTCGGAATTTCGGAAATAAAACAGTTGATCGAATTGCAATTGCAACAACAGAGCCAAGAAGATGCTGAAGTAAGCGCCCAAAAAGTAACTTGTTCTGAGAATGTTAACTCAAAAATTTGCGAACAAAAACAACATTCTGAAGGCTTAGACAATATCGAGTTTGGTTTGCATGTCAGTAACAGA
The DNA here is from genome assembly GCA_034638295.1 of Phortica okadai. Lineage (NCBI taxonomy): Eukaryota > Metazoa > Arthropoda > Insecta > Diptera > Drosophilidae > Phortica > Phortica okadai. Next base: position 53,087,876 of record CM067848.1, on the reverse strand, counting down.
ATTAGGGATAATATATTACAGACTAATAGAGAGAAAAATAGTTGTCTTCAAGTCCAGAAAAGCAACTCGAATTTTGATAAGTTTACCGCGATGTTGAAAAGTTGTCAAGATCTCTATGATCAAGCGGCCGATGACATAGGACACACTTTCATCGGCGATATTCTTGATTCATTGCCCTGGAAAAATAAGTCTTCGATCAATGCAGAAAATAAAAAAGTTTTATCAAGCAATGAAACAAAGGAGCAATTAATTAACGCTGCAATTGTGACTTCAAGTCAACCGCAGCTAATCGTAGAGTACAAGTATCCAAAGATCAGTTGGCATGACAGTGCTGCATACGTGCAACTTGAAATTCATGCCGGTGACAACACAAATTATGAAATCTCGTGGCAGGCAGACACATTATTGTATGCAGCCGAGTCGCGTAATGAAGCTTGTTCGCTTCAACTCCGCGGTCTCATTGATACAAAACATGTAATGCATGAGCTGCGTGGCCTCAATGTCATAGTAAAGATGAAGAAACAAATTTGTGGTAAATGGTCGAGATTGTTGAAAAAGGGTACAACACAAACGCCTTGGCTAAAATATAATATTGATAGATATCTAGCAGAACCAACGGGTCTGAGTGAAGCGCAGCAGAAACTGCGAATTATCTGTGGAATTGAGGCATACAATTTTGTCGAATGGTATCATACTTCAGAGTACAATGACTGTGAAAGTGACGAGTTCGATATTGACTTTACGGAGTTGAATACGAATGATGATAATTAGTTTTCACAAACGACTAAGTTTAAATATTTGATAAATTTGTAAATATATTTGTAAATTTACAAATAGCGCTTTAAAATAAAAATTGTCATTTAAACATTGTTTTAAAATGAAATCGTTTACATACGAAACGATGTTGGCCATGGTGGTTTTGATTTCGAGTACATTATAAATAACAGAAAACAAAAGTGTTATAAATATCATATTCGGGTGGTATAATTGATTATTGCTGGCGAAACCGAACAAAATAGTTTTAAGAGGTATTTACAATCAGTGCATAACTACGCACATTCTATCTTTGGGGTACGCGTTGAGCTTCGTCTTACTGTTCAGCAGACTGACTGTGATAATAAATAGGTAATTTACCGAAGCCGTCGCTCGATTGTATTAAGAAATTGCACATTCCATTTCGCCTTGCTTGGGTACACAGTCGAGTACGAGCGCAACGGCACGCGACATATAAGTCATGGTGCCATAACTGCCACTAGGCGCACTAAAAGAAGATTTCAATGCATTAAAGTGTTATAGAAATTTTTGTAAATTTGGCTATTACCTGTCATACAAGTGCTGGCATATGTAGGCAGCGCCACTGCATAACAACATGCCGGAGGCGGCTTGCTGTTGTTCTTTGCCGTCTTTAAGCTTTGCACAACACAGGGTTGCATCACCTTGCACCTTACGTTGATCCTCTAGGAACAATTGATTGGCCTTATGCACAAGATGTTCAACGTAAATAACACCACCCAACGAGGGCACCATATTGTGCTCGGTGACAAGCGTAAGCACCATTAGAGCTTCAACCACAAGTTGTCTATACTCTGGCTGGGGTATCTGATTAAGTGCCGTTTCTACCTCAAGTGCAAACTTGAGTTCACCGGGTGTCATTTCCTGCGTAAGACTCTGCTGTAGAATGCGACCCTCTATGGCAAGACCTTGGCACTTTTCCAGCACTGTCCAAACACGTGAGTAAAAATCGCGGGGCACACGATTCAGTGCACCATCCAGACGACGTCTACGTAACCATTGACCTTGTCGATCATCAATCGTCGCAATAAGAGCATCTTCACCTTCGGGATCACCCAAACCGATTTGACTTTTCTTGCTAACGCGACTCGATTTGCATGAAACAATTGAAAGATTCCCACGTGCGACTGAAAAGTATTTAGTTGTTAATATTAATAGTCATAAAAGTACTTCATTTGAGACGTACCACTGCTTACTGCAAATTCCTTGCCACTTAATATGTGATAGAGTAGATTTTTCATTTCGAAGGGTGAAAGATTAAGTAAATGTTCTGAGGCGGCCTCACCGCCACAATTTAATGTACGTGACAACTCTTTGGCCATAACCTGTATGATCAGGCCCACGCGCAGACGCAACATCTCATGGAACAACTGCGGTTCCGTACGTATAAACATGGCCAAATAGACCATAAGTTCTTGAGTTAACATAGCTGTACTCTCATCATCGCCGTATGCCTATGAACATAAGAACAATTCAAATATTGAGTTAAATTTTTAAATTTAATAATGATTTCAAAATTACACACTTCATGTATCAGCTGACGTAGCTCTGCCTCCGGCAACGGTGCTGTGATAGTGTACTCGTTATTCGGTGGCATACCGACAGTAACCTAAAAATATAAAAAAAACAATTTAAAAGCATTGCCTTATTATACTATATGAGTTACTTGCCTGTTTTTGGCGCACCAACAAATCAGTGACCGCTTTAGCCAAATCCTCAACGCGTTTGCCCAGCATTCCAGCTGTGTGACGGACCAAACCCCATAGTTTCTGCTGACACGCTTTCTCATATAGACCCTTAAGTAGATCACGGACCGTAACGACCCGTCCCTCTTCCAGCATGCCTTCAGATTGAGAAGAATTGTTAATCATTGCTGTTGGTGATAATGATGTTGCTGTGGCCGCATTTGTTGCTGCTGCAGTTGCTGCGCTTGTTGAGGATGCGTTGTTGGATGCTGTTGTTATTGCTGTGACTGTTGCGGCTGTTGAGTTAATCTTGCTGGTGGTTGTTGCTGTGGGTGTACTTGCATCAATTACCAAAAGCGGTACTGCAACCCGCAACGTTGTTGGCACAATGTGCTCATCGTCGCTCTTATCTTTACCAAAATCACCAACACCACGAGCAACGCTGCCACCATCATCACCACAATCGATGACTACCTCATCCACAAATGCATTCTCGAATTCTTAGCGGTTAAATGGTTGCATAAGGGGTTTTTTTTATTCATGCATGTGTGTATTAATTTTGATGTTCGATTTTTGGATTAATGTTGATGTTTTGAAAATGTGTGCATTTTCACGAATTCATATTCGAGGGTGAAATAGTTAACGATGAAAATGTGGAAATGCAGCGCATGCACATTAAGTTGGTTTAAGAATGAAAATCGAAAATGTTATAGGTTAATTCCAGTTTAATTAATGAACAAGCAAAGCAATCAGGCACGCAAACGCGTTACACGTTTTTTTTTTTTTGTTAGGCACCGAACACACAAATTGATAATAATAAGATAAAGAAAGTAAAAGAGAAATTTATAGAAATAGATAAAATGTTAGTCGCAAAAATGTATGCATTTTTTCGGCATTAAAGCTTTCAGTGCAACTGTGTTCATACTTCTTGTATCTTTTGGATATTGTTGTGTATGAAATGTTGTAAATAGTATATTGCAAGCACAAACAAATATCACGTCAGCTACTAACATGAGTCATCTAGAGTAATATTTATGATAGAACAAAGGGTTGGTGCTAGCAGCTATATTGATCAGGAATTCTGGGTATCGGAAGTCTTGGACACGTTCACTATCCTCTTTACAGCAACATTAAGCGCAACAAATAACAATTATCTTTTAATAAGTATACAAGCAACATTCAGTTGCTCTATAGACAGCAACATCGTCTATAGAAACCAACTGAATTTCGCTTTTTGATTGATGAACTTACCCGATTGCTCATCTTTGTGCTTTAAGCCCAAGCCAGCTACAGAATATACATATATCAATGTGAAACAACAAATACATACATCAAAATTAGGTTGACTTTCGCAAACAAAAACAAAAATGTCTTTTCTATATATATCTATTAGGGTGTCCCTTATTTAGTCGATTTTTTTTGTTTTGCGTTTTTGAAAACGCATACCCGCTTTTTCTGTTCAGTATCCTTAACTTAACCTAAATACAAAATTTCAGCTTCCTAAGTTAATTCTAACCCGTGCCGAGTGAGCCCTGAAGTTTTATAAAAGAAGATTTTAGATGTTTTTTTGAATACATCTGGGGGACAGCAAATAATTAAATTTTAATTGAATATTATTGAAAAGACAAATTTAAGTGTTGCGTTTTATTACCAAAAAGATAAACTTTATATAATACTAATCAGGATACTTCCTTTTCAAGGTTTTTTTTTCACAATTTGATTTGAGCTTTAACTCATTTAATTTCACTTCGCGGATATTAAAAAATAAAACTGCGAGAACTTGGCGGATAGATGGTAACTTAACACACGTTATTTAGTGATTTATCTCACCAATCAAAAATATAGTTATAACAAAATTAAGTACTCGTATGTTACACCATAGGTGCCGGTGTAACTTGCTTGAGAAATGCAGTGTTCCAATGTTACATTAAACACGCAGGTGAAATTTGCATGTTTTGAACGTAAGTCGGCACGTGTTCCCATGCTCCAAAAAAAAAAAAAACCATGGGAGTGTTTTAGAGTAGACTGAACAAAACTAGCCCATATGCGTTAAAAAAATAAGAACCTTGCAAAATAAGGGACACCCTAATATATATATATATGTATATAATTTAATAGTCTGGACAATGAAACGAAATGTAAATGTGGTTTCAGTGTAATTGAAGAACAAAATAATTCGGACAGCTTGACAAATAAGTAAGGAATATGGTTTTCTTGGGTGTGTGTGATTGTTGGCATGTAATGCTTTGCATGAGAATTTGAATGTGTTTGCATGTTGTATGTGAGTGCGTGTACGCTTTGTATTACAGTAAGCTATTTATTAACTTGTTTATGTTCTGGCCACTAAAAATGCTTTAAAGCCGGCTTAACAATTCTGTATTGTAGCATTGTTCCATCTAATTATGTTTTTACTTGCTTACCGGTATTGAAGTCCAAGCCCTGCGTATCGACCAAATACTGGAGTATATCGCCCTGCTCCTCAAGATTTTCTGTTTCGCGTAGCATTGCGATGAGCTCCTCTACTTCTGTATCGGCGAAATTTGTGTCCGTGCGATGGCGTTGAATGAGAATTTTTGGCACATTTGTTACTAATTGTTTTCAGATGTTCAAAATTGACAAAACAACGCAAATTCACATAAAAAAAAAAAAAAAAATAAAATAACAAAGAAGTTAAATAATTGAATAAATCGTAATAATAAGAGCAAACAGAAAAAAAAAATAAGAAAAAGAATAGTAGCAAAAATTAATTGAAATCAAGAGTGAGTTTAGGATACGACATGTTATATTGCATACACACACACACACACACTGCGATTTTGGCAATTGCATGTGTATGTGTGTACTTGGTTCGTGCAACCAAAATAAAAAGTCCATTCAACTAACTCTCTTGCTGACGCGCGAACTCACTGCGGCGATCGATGGCCGAGCGGCTGTGATGTGGATCCACGGGATAGACGTTCTCACGTATAAAAACATCGTTTTGTGGCGGCGAACTCGGTCCTTCTTCTGGTGTAGTAGCAAAAACGCTTATGTGACTTTGTTTGTTGGCCAAAAGCCATGGTGGTGGCACAATCGATGAGAGACGACGCTCTGTTAATGGCGTTGGTCCTTCCATGCCCAAATTGTCAGCTTTAAAATATGAGAACAAAATAATAACAAAACGATATACAAAGTAAGGTTTAATTTAACTTACAATCAACATTAATGGAACGCGTCTTCTTGATGGCACCCTTGCATGACATACGACGGCGCAAACTACGCGGACGTAACTGTCCACCACGCAAATTCATCGTACTGCGATTGCTAAACGAACGCAAAAGATGCTCATCCAAATAGGTTTGGACATCCGGATGCAAACGATCCGGATAACCATCCTCTGTGCTGCCCAAGAAGCTTAAATCCGTGATTGCTGACGTATTCAGGAAATCTTTTAGATTGCCCAACATAACGCGAGTTCCATTAATATAGCCAGACTTGAGCTTACGCATTGTTTGAATCATCGCAAGTGGTATTTTATCTTGATCTATATGACATACATTTGAACATCAAATTATTAGTATTTATGTTATATCTTCTTAAAATACTTTTAAAAACACTTATTTTTAAATTTCGGTTAGTCACTTTACATAATATACAACTTTATATACGACGTTATACAAAATAGTATAGCATAAAAAAACAAAAATTTTTAAAAGCATTTTACCAAAACCAAATCAAATTTTCTACTCAAATTGATCATGCTGGAAACTTCAAATGCAATATGTACATATATACATGTATATTCTAATAACTTTACTATGTATGGATTTGCGTGTATGTACATACGTTCTTTAATCCAAGTATGTACATAAGGTTGGTTGGTAGACTTGGATGAGTGTTTCAGTTATGTACATATGTATGTATCGGAACCCACAACCAAATTTGCAAAGTTATTAGCTTAAGTAGGTACTAATTTGTGCCGTTCATTCAACATTCAAAAAGGAATCAAGAACATACAACCACAAAATGTTTTTATAACATTATTAGGCAAGGCAAACATTTTTGGATTACAACTCTTTACTATTTTTCTATATGTTTGTAAGAGATGAAATCATTATAACGTTCAAATATTAATCTACAAATCATCACTTATACTTTGTTGAAATTTATATTGATTTAAATCTCAAATTTAATGAAAATTTAAAGCAGTTGTTGGTTTTAATAAAGCATTGGGCGAATGTGTTTTTTAAAAACGGTCAAAAAGAAATACGTTTTTATTACTGATACTGATAAGACTCACGTTTAAATCTGCTCTATGAAAATTGCGCGCATGCAATCACTTTAAATATAAATGTTAATTACAAAAAAAAAAAAAAACTTAACAAAAAAAATTATGAAAGCTTTAACAGAAAAGTGCTGCAAGAAAAATAAAGTAAATAATTATAAGAAAAGAAGAAGGAAACATTTGATTTGCCAACTTTTTCAATTGGAACGAAAGCAACAGTTTAACTTTAATTTTTTTTTTTTTTGTGAAAATTAAAGATATATATATGTAAATATATATTGGCGATTGTATAGCATGTCTTGTAGAGTATATATGTATATATATATAAAGGTATATAGTATGTGTTGTTGTTGTTGTGGTAGTATTGGTAGTGATAGAGTAGAGTTCTCATGGTAGTTACCTAGCATATAATGCGTTGCCATTAAAGTGATGGTCGGCCTTCCCAACATGTGCCGCCAATTGTTGGTAAGAAAGCCTAAATTTGTTGTAAAGTTGCTAGCTAGCAAATCTGGATCACGTGTGGTGTAGTACTCTTCGTAGTCGATATGCTGTTTAGTCACGAATCAAATTCAAAAACATTTTCAATTCTTCGTAGTTTTTTTTTTTTTTTTTTTTGATTTTTGTTTATCGATGTACTCATTTACAATATACATGTGTATGTATGTTTATATGTAAGAGGTTTTGTTCAAGAGAGAACACAAATAAAAAAGAGACAGATAGAGCGAGGAACGGAGAAAAATATATCAGGCACAGAAGCCAAAGTTGAGAAAAAAAATTATATATATAAAGTAATAAAAAAAACGTTTAACTCATGTCACCAATAATAAATCTTATAACTTAAATTAATGAAATTCTTTCTATATAATAAATTGAACTTAATTTTTCGGACCGCGAATGTGCGAGAGTATGTATAGTCGTGCATTTATGTATGTCCAAAATTTGTGTATATATGTGTGTGTGTGTTTGTTTATTGTGTAGGTGCTTTTATAGAAGTTGTAAATCAAAAATTTCTGTGCTTCAAGAATGTTATTTTTTTTAATAGAGAATAAATTAAGGGAACAAAAAAAACTTGACTTATAAGTGAATACCAAACCGCAAAAACGATATACAATAACGGAAAGCGGTTAAACCAATGAGTGCAACTCAACCAAAAACTTATGGAATTACATAAATGTATATATGTGTGTGTGTTCGGGTGACGGTCAGTGGGCGGGTTTGGTATACATATGTATGTATGTATGTATGCAAAATCACAGATCAATCGCATCCCTTGCAAGTGGTTAAGCAATTTCATACTTGTTTAAATTTTTAAATGAATTAATAAATTACAACTAAACACTTTGTTTACGTATTTAACTATATTTTTGGGAATGATAAGAGCGTAAATAACCGACCTAAATGAATACGCTTCAGTACTAACGTCACTAATGGACGTCCCAGTAGATCCCAAGCCGACTTGAGAAAATTTATTTCGCCTTTAAGGATGTCAATCATAAGTTCATTATCAGATGCGATATAGAAACGTGACAAGTCGACAAACTAATACATATAAATAATAATTGTAAATCAATAAAAATCAATTAAGTTGAGAGAAATAGAAAATGTAAAAAAAAAAAAAAAAAAACAAAACTAATTAAATTTGAAAAAAGAAATTTCAAACAGAGTCTTGTATTTCTTTTTAACGATCGTGTGTTTCTAAACCTCGACTCACCTGCGGCGTGAAAGCGAATATACGATCCTTGAGCGAATACAGTTTACTTGTGCTTAATATGCCGACATCGCGTGATTTACGACCGGTTAGTCCTAGTTTGCGATTGCGACCTAAGTAAGTGTACAAGTGGCTTAGTACGCGCGCTGGTTGTACTTCAATAGGCGCCACATCTGCAATAGTTTGCACATGTAGATCGTGCTCGGCCAGCTTGTCGCGTATTTCGTTGTCTTCTGCAATGATAACTACTTGAACTACAACATCCGGTTTCTTTTGTGCGCCCAAGCGACGATTTAACGGATCAAGTTCACCCACTGCCAAAAAGCCCTGAAAATTCATAAGATATACAAATAAAATAAACTTCTAAATTAATGTAGAAATATTACCTCTTGAAGCAATCGACCTAAAATGAAGAGGGATTGGCCCCAAAGGAAAGGACAACGACCGACAACTTCACGCAATTGAGAACCCGGTTTCTGATATTCATTGGCGACTAACTCCTGTGGCACCGCGTAACTTTCGGGAACAAGCAGTGTACCATCTTCAGATCGTACCATAATTTTCTAAAATTAAATGATATTAATTTAATTTATTAAATAGCTAATTTGGCAACTTAACACACATACGCACCTCCAATCGATCAGCATAATCCTTGACCGACAATTTGTCATTTTGAAATGCATGAAACAAGATCAAGTAACAGTAGAATAATGGCCATTCACACTCGATGTTCTCAAACATGCGCAACTCCCAACGTTCGTAGTAGAGCCGTGTTGGGTCTTCTTTGGGCGTGCGATAACCATCACGCAAAAACCGTTTACACCCGTATTTGCCTTGTAGCCGCGATAATATGGCTTCCTTCGTGCTAAGTATTAGTTGTGCATCATCCACTGCGAATGCTGGAAAACCTATAACGCATAACAGACCCGAATCAAGCTCTTTGCTGTTGGATTCACGAGGCAGCATTGACTGCAATACAGCTTGGCATTTATGCGCCTCATCAGCAAGCACATGGATAACACTCGCAGGGCCACCACGTGCACCAAACAAATCAAGTTCGTTCATAGCTTCCAACGCCGCCTTTGCCATACCAATTGAACTAGCGTTTAATTCTGGCTCGCCTATTGTAGTGCGTTGTGGAAATTATATAGATTATACATAAACAACAAAGCATTTGATATATCAATACACATACCATGATTTGTTTTGTCACCTCGCTCCCAAATACCATAATCAGGTATTGAGTATGCCGATTCAATGTAGAAAACTAGATTTTGTATGAATGAAACTTCATCCAGTGAAAAGACAATTTGCAGGCCTGATGCGGTCATTTGTGCAAGTATCAACAGATACAATGAAACCGCGTCGATTTGTAAATGGCCCCATTCGTTATCACCAACAACAGGCAGCCCATTTTTGCTAGAGTATTTCGCATGCAGTGAATCTAATGGATTTTGAGTTATCTTAAATTTCTCAACTTTGTCTTTTTGATTCATCATTGCCATTAGAAGGCCGCGCATTAATTTTACGCAACTCTGTTCTAATTCATAACATTTCGCTCGATCCTCATCTTGATCAGCGATTTTCTTATAGGCCATCGACAAACCCCAAACCGCAAGTATGCAATAGACATTGTCACGTATCCATGCATGTGAGTTAATGTTAGATGCAGGAAACAAACCAGTCACCGGCTCTTGATGCTCCAATATCAAACGATGCACAATCCGTTGGTAGTAGTCTAGGCGAACGCCTGAATTACTTCGGGAACGCATTGCATCAACTTACTATATTCGTTGAATATTTTTAATATATATATATATAACAATGAGGAAAATGTACACAACTTATATAACGTATTTGAAATTGTTTGTATTTATTTTTTTATTATTATTATTTTTTTTTTTTTTTTGCTTGGTACAAATCGTTGGTGCACTCTGTACCAATCGTTATTGCTCAATCAACAATACTTAGAATACGGCATTTTCAGTACATGTTAATTTGAAACAGTCCACTAACAATCTGTAGTATTATCGCAATAGATATTTGATAGTAAAAAGAGCGTCGACACAAAATTAAAAATTATTTTTCGTATATTGCAAAAAAAATGTTCAACCACTAAAACCAAATGTCAGCTCAATGTCATACCCGATCATCTGTTGACAAGCTATGGAGCTGCCAACTTATTCAAAGTTCTGCAGTTGAACATTTTTAACACATGTTTCATAAGCCGAATCCGTTTTTAATTAAAATCATTTTTAATATTAAAATATAACTTTATCTTACAAGAATATCTTAGTTTTTTTTTTACTAGTTTAGTGGCAAGTGTCAATGATATTTGAATAAAAAAATTTAAAAATAAACAAGACGTTTTGATGTTATTTGACCGGAGTACTTGCACATACATATATTTGTTGAAAATTGCATCCTTAACCTCATCATTTGTTACGTCTATGACGATTTGTGAATTGATTTAAAAAATATGCTTTAAGCCGGCTTAAATGTACGTACATCTGTAATGTTATCAAATATCAAATGCAACAACTTGGCAGCATCAGCTATCAATTTATTTTGTGATCCTCAAGCCAATATTTGTCAATTAAGTAATTGATCAGCTCAATTAACTTTATTGTTTTGGGGACGCCATGTCACATAAGCAATGTAGAGCTTGTCTTGACGATTTTAGAGATACCATAAGAGGGGATTTTAAACTATACAAACTTGAGGAAAAGTGTGAAAACGGAGTCACCTACTTGGAAGTTTTAAAAGAATGTACACAGCTGGAGGCGCTTGGTTCGGAACATATATGCGTTAAATGTAGTGACGAACTCTCCAAATTTTATATATTTTTAAAGAAAACAAGAGCCGTAGATGTCGTGTGGAGGGGAAATATCTCAAATACGAAACAACTTTATCAAGATCCTCTCGAAGAGTCCAACAACAATGGAGCTGAGATATCACATGAAAATCTATCTTTACATGAAATGCAACAATCAAACTTAGACGAATTACATGATCATTGTGAAAGTAATATATTTAAAACTGGGGATCAAATTTTCGTACAAGGTAGATTGCTATTTTTGAATGATACTTACTTTGCCTAATCATTTTACACTTATAAAGGTAACTTTAATTGTCATATTTGTGGCATGACTTACTTTACGTCTGTTGGATTGGAAACACACATGGAGGTGCATCTTCCCAACCGAAAACGAATTCGAAGTTTAAAGAAAAATTCCGCAGATGTTGACACTACACATAATAAAATACGACTACAAGAAAGCAATGAACATACGATGCAGTCTAGAGCAGGAATGTCTTTGAAAGTTAAGAAAATTTATCCATGTGAAGAATGTGGCAAAGATTTTTTATGCGCGTCAAAGCTACGTAGTCATGCTGTAATGCACACTGGCGAAAAAAACTTTCTTTGTAATGTTTGCCCAAAAATTTACTCAACTGTATACGCACTGAATCATCATATGCGTTCACATACCGGTGAACGACCGTATGAGTGCACTATTTGCGGTAACAAGTTCTTTCGGCCAACAACGTTAAAAAGTCACATGCGACGTCACACTGGAGAGCGGCCTTACAGCTGTCAACAGTGTGGAAAGAAGTTTATACAACACTCATCGATGGCTACACACATGAAGCTCAACCACATGGCTAAGACTCTAGCTTGTGTGCATTGTGATAAAAAGTATGCGAGGCAAGTCGACTTGAACATACACTTGCTAAGCCACACAGGCGATAAGCCATTCGCATGTCAGTTATGTCCAACTCGTTTCATTCGTCAAGCGAATCTAAACAAACATATTAATCATTTTCACAATGACTCTACGAATGTTAAAAAACCGAAGATTCGAAGAGACAAGACAGATAAAGTACCGGAGGATACGATAAATAATAAGAAATACATGGAAACCCCGGCATCTGCATGCGACAAAAAACCTGAATTATAATCACTGGAATGACCTGGTGCGAATTCAAAACTCCACATGGGTGTAAGAGAATATGTATAAAAAGTGATAATACAAAAGTCATTGTCGATTGCTAATATTTATATGCGTATATTGTACATACACATAGACTGCCAAGAGTATAACGTTCGAACAATGAGCTTTCTGGTGCTCATATAAAATGGTCACTTATTAAGAGAAAACCAAATGTTCATTGAATAAACACTATTGCATTCTTTTTAGATGCAAAATCAGGTTTGGTATTTTTCTGTGTACACGTTTTTATTTAAATGTTGTTGATCACGTTGAGCATGCAGAATTGTAATAGTAGCGGCTATACTCTCAAATCACTTCTGACCAACACGATTTAACTGCTTAAATGACTGAACTGGTTGCAGGCTGAGAGCAAACGCATCATTTATTGGGAATTTCAAAGCGGCTTTAAGTCTTACTTTAGAGAAGCTTCGTCTTATAAGAAAACAAACATGTTTTCAGTTTGCTTATGTATAAGCCTCTCTGATGACCTTAGCGCAAAACGAAGAGCGATTACATTGATAACAATTTATAATATACGATAATATAAACTCAATGTTTTTTTTGCCACAAGGCAAATCTAACATTGTGCAGCTTGTGCGCATAGAATCAGTGGAACAACTACTTTTAAAAAACAACAGTATATTTTTATTCGCACTACGATTATTAATTGTGAAGATGAAAATACGTGTTAGTGTTTTTTTTTGTGAACTTGTAATGGCCACCTGTTTGCTGATGACGACGGTAACAGCAAGTAGGTATATTTGAATTTGTGTAGACTGCTCTTAATTCTAATTATCCTGTTTTAAATAAAGAGCCATTCAAGCATTACGGACGTTGCCGCGTAGATAATAAGAATGCCTTTTGTGTGCGAAGTGAAGATTGTTGGGAGAATATATCTACTGGAGAAATTGCTGGGCGAACTAAATGTTCAAGCACGGTGGTCTCGGATCTTGTAAGTTTATTAAAAATTTCCAACATTGGTTATGTTACTCAATTAAAAACATCGATTGATAGGTTTGTTGTCAACCCGAAAGAAATAATGCAGTTACAAGTTCTAATATCAAAATGATTCTGCCCGATCCGCCATATTGTGGACAATTGGTAGAAGATCTTATATATGGCGGTGAGAAAGCGTCAATAACGGATTATCCCTGGATGGCGCTGCTGCTGTATACTTTAGATGGTAGGTAAAATGATGAACTCACAAACCCAATGTAAATTTTCGTTTGCTTTGTTACGAACAGATATTAACTTTGTTTACCGTTGTGGCGGCTCACTAATTAGCAAACGATGGGTGGTAACGGCCGCACATTGCAATAGTAAAACGGGTTATCGATTGGCAAGAGTACGTTTGGGTGAGTGGGATACCAGGACAAATCCAGATTGTCAATACTTTAAGCATGAACAGGTGTGCTCGCCAGCCCATCAGGATGTAGATATCATTGCAATAATAGTGCACGAAAGTTATGATACGAGCCAGCGCACTGTAGGCAGTGACATAGCGTTGCTTAAGTTAGCGAGTGATGTCACTTACACTGATTTTGTGAAGCCGATATGCTTACCGGATGCAACCGATGCAGAGGATCATGACTATGCTGACGTTGTAATGGACATCGCAGGGTGGGGCAATACGGAAACCACCTACTACGGCAGCTCAGTTAAGCAAAAGACTTTTCTAAGCGTTTGGTCCAAAGACAACTGCAAGAGCTTCATTGGCGACGCAAGTAGACAACAGCTTTGCGCTGGCGGTAACTCTAATTCAAGCTCATGTCACGGTGACTCGGGCGGTCCGCTTATTTTTAGGAACAACAACAAAATCGGTAGCAAAAGTTATTATCTCACAGGAATCATCTCGTTAGGCGCGCATAACTGCAGCACACGTGGACAACCTGTGGTTTTCACTAAAGTTGAGAATTATGTAAATTGGATAACTCAGAAAGTCTTACTCAATGATTTAATAAAATAAAATAATCATAATTATCTCACTGAAAAAAAAAACATGTTTGAGTTATTGAAATAAACAATATTTCCAGGTGTAATAAACTATGATAGGGAAAATAAATTGAAGTAAGATCTCTAACTTTTGGCAATGACGATGTTAATCCTTTCGGCGTTTTCTGTCAGAAGCGCCACGGTCATTTTTCTCATCGCTACGCTTCGGTGCTTTCTTGGCCATGTTCAAGAATTGATCCAGACCGAATGGATCCTCCTCTTTTTCAAATTGAACAGGTCCAGCACGGGCTCCGGCAGCACCTGCTTCACGCGAGGTTCCCGAAAATTGTTTGTCTGGCACGAAGCGCTGTGTGTTAACAATGCTAGCTAGATCCCCGCCGTAGGCATCGTTATCAATTTGTTTGCTTGGTCTGTAAATGTGAGCGCCGAGTGTGTTGGAATCACGCCAAGGTTTGTCATAGACGTTGTAGGCTTCGTCATCACCGTATCCGGAGTCCATACCCTTAGTTGTATTGAATAGTCGCTGATCAAATATTGTTTCCCCATTTGTTATTGTCTTTGCTGGCATTCCAAGTGCTATCTGCTCGGAGATATCACGCTCCCTTTCGCGTTGCAATTTAGTTCGCTTCTCGGGTGCCGCGCGCTGTAGATTACGATCACGTTGACGTTCCCGCTGTCGTTCCACACGAATGTCGTTTCGTTCGCGGGCCTCTGAATTATTTGAATTACCTTCTTCTGGATTACGCATACCTGCACGTTCTTCACGAGCGCGCTGTGCCATCATTCGAAGCATGTCTTCCTTCTTCTCTTTTTCCTTCTGTGCTAGTTTCTTTTCAAGCTGCGCTCGTGCTTCGACCGCCTCGCGTGCTTTGCGATCGGCTATGTACAATGCTTCAGCCATTTTAGCAAATTTCTCGTTGATGTGAACTTGCTGTAAGCCACGACCATCTGCAGCTAATCGCTTGTCTAGTGGTATTGTGTATCCTTTAGCGTTCTTCCAATTTGATATGCAAGGTGGTATTTTCCACTCTTTTTGCTCCTTAACAGTTACTTTACGTGAAGGCGAATGAAGAACTGGAGCAGGAGGTGAGGGTGGACCTCGTGGAATCTTTTTGTTTATCCGAAATTTCGGTGGTTCCATTGGATCTTGTTGTGCCTCAACCATCCGTATTACACGTTGCTTTGCACCTGAGTTAAAGGCATCTCCTTGCTGGGACGGCGTATACCGAATGTACTGAGCTGGTGCAGTCTTCAGAGCATGCCGTACTGGTAAAGCTGCCGTAATTTTTTGATTTGTCAGTTTTTCTAATGCGCGACGCGTCTCTTCAGTGGTCTCAGCAATTGTTTCTTCATCAGGACGTTGAAGCTCCTCAGCATCTTCAGCCAACACCTCCGCGGGCAGTAATTGTGATATTGAGGAATAGACAATTTTGTCTTTACCATGTCCTTGGCGCGCAATTGCGTCGTATTTTATTTTACCTTTGTCGTCAAGTCGAACTGCTAAGGCCTCTGACTTCTTTCCAACGTTTGCAGGTGCACCCAGACCTAAGATTAGTTGATATTGAAAAACTAGATGTGATAATAATATTGACATTAATGAAATTACCTAAGGGATACTGGGCAACATGAATTTCAGGAAAGGCGCCACCGTCTCCAAAGTCAGCATCCGACCGTGGTATCCAGTCTTTACGTTGCCCATAAGGAGGCGCTGCAATTTTCGCTGAAACCAAAGCACCCATTTGTGGTGCTCCTTTTGCAGCCACGCGACGCTCATCTTCACGATCCCAAATGGGATTGGTTGGCGTCGGCAATAAGCTGGAAAGCGACATTACAAATAGTTTTTTTTAATCTAAATCCGCTTCACAACGTATGGACCGTGGACAATTTTAATGCGTCAAATAATATCTCCACCAAATGTACTAAAAATTACTAAGTTGTAATTGTACAATGTTGCCACTCTTATCAAATTGAGCATTTTTAAAGTCGTAAAAAGTGAGATGATGTTAAAAGTAGCAAATGATAATTTTTAGTTATTTTCTACGAAAAAGTGGCAGTACTTTCGCATGTATTTATTTTAAAAATGGCGTACGCCACTCGGTCACCTCACACAACATAGACCTAGTGTTTACGAACCACAAAATTTCAAACATAAAGGACACACCGCGTAACGTATAAAGATGTAAGTTTATTTATGTATATTTAGATATGCTGTTCTCAATCACTATTTAAAATACGAATTATTATTACCATAAACAGATAGAAATTTATAAAAATCAATTAAAACAATTTTAACTATTAAGTCTCATTCGTTCAATAGGCTTTCGAGATTGGATTCGAATGCGCTTAGAGGACGTAGAGGGTGGTGAGACAGAATCAGTGTAGTTAAATGCTGAGGAATAAGATGACTGACTATCCAACGTGTGAGTGCGCTTACGCTTCAAGGGCTTGATTTGGTCCTCATACATAAGCTTAGGACGCACTAAGGAACCTGTGAATGTTCATTGTAATGTTGGAATCAGTTAATCTAAAATAAATATTACCCGCAATAGAAGCACACCGTTTCAAAATTGAAATCGAATTAGCATCTGGTACGCTTGTTGAATCGTCTTGTTTGCCCAAACCACTGCTTACAGACTTAAACTTCGGCAAACGCATAACCGATGTCATCAATGTCCATAGGCGACCAGCACCTTGATCTTGTTCATGAAATTGATCTTCGGTAGATTTTTTTAACTCTTGTTTCGTTGACTCTTTGTCCGGTAAAAACACTTCATCATCCACATCATATTCACTGTGATCACCTGAAATATCCTCTAAGCGACTGAATGCAGCATTTTGTGTACAGTCTCTAAGATGTGCTCGCGGCCGTGGGGGTGAAAAACGACGACATAATTTACGTACTACAGCCTGTTTCCGTTGTTTCGAATTAGGATGATCATTGCTGACAGTCCGTACCGGCGTTCCAGGATTTGGCGTAAAAAAAACTTCATCAGGGGAAGCCGGTAAACTCGTTGCACTTGACTCTGCCTTTACTTGTTCTTTTACTGGTGTTTCGAATTTTATGAGTTTCTTATTGATTACCGCACCTGGTATACGAGTTATAGGAGTCAATGGCGGCGCACTACATATTCCTGCAACATTAACAGAGCTCAGCTCTGCAGTTGCTGTGATTATTTCAACACTTTCGCACGACTTGTATACTGAATTGGTAGATGTGCCGTTGCTGCTGGCAGCACTGTTGTTGCTACCACTGCCATTATTAGCATTGATGTCGGTTGAGGTGGAAAAACGCGTTGTCGCTGATGATAAGGACGATGTAGCAACATTGGCTGCAACAACCTTTGTACATGTTATCACTATAGATTTCATTGTTGTGCATTTTTGCGAAGAGAGCATCTTAAATTCCCGATTATCTATTTGCAAATCTGTGCTTTTGCTGCTCTCGCCAGTAGAAGAACTGCTTTCGCTTTGTGTACGCCGGATTGCCGGTGAAAGACGTAAGTCAAGCGGCACGGGACCAGCTTCGTCACCCTGTACATAGTTGGCAGAATTGGCGTCATCTGCTATAAAGAGAGAGAGAGAGAATTCTTTATGTAAAGAACTTATATGGGTTACACTATAAGTTATTTTCCTTACGTGCACTGTTGTCAGTAACATCAAACATGTTCCTTCGCTGTAGCATAGAACTCCGCGGCAAGCCACCATGTTCGACAAATGCTTTCTGAATGCTTTTTGACATAACTTGCCGTAGTGGCGTTACTGCGGACATCTTGCCACGAGCACCAACTTTTCGATAACGATTCATATTGTCTATTGCTTGCGCCGATGTGCTAGACAGAAAAAGTAATTAAAAGCAAAAGCACCCTATTTAATCAGCCGTCACTTTTGTCTAACTATTTCCAATAAGCTTACCCATTAATGACAGGTGCCACTGCGGGACTATTATCTGACTCTAAGCCGCTATTGTAAATGCTGGACACATGACCGCCTGATGCATTGAAAGTTGGTTCCTTTGCCTTTGAAGACACCGTATCTACTTGAAGCGGCGTTGATGTCGAACGTATTAGTTTTCCCTTGGTTACAGTTGGCGGCACTTGAGTAATACTGCGTCGTAATGAATTGTTACTGACTGTCGAGAGATTCTTAATGGACGAAACACTATCACTGATAAACTCATCATGCGTAATTTTACTTTTCGCTTTCCAGCGCATATTAATAATCGAAATCGGTGTAAGATGCTCGGTTTCATTAAAATCTTTGTGTGTTTGGTTAGGACGCATTGGCGAAGTTTGTGTAGACATTGTGCTATGGGCGACTGGAAGCTGTTTGACGGTAACTTTTGATGTATCCGTATCACACGTTTGATTGGAAGTAGTTGAACATTCTTGACCATGGAATTTTTCCAATGTGTTTAGACACTTAGAAAACTGTCTTAAATCATGTATCTTTGAGTACAGCTTGTTGCATTTTTTGCAGCGAAGTGGTAGATGCTGATCTTCAATGTGCGCAAGAAGTTCTTCGTACATATCTGTTTGCAATAACAGCGGTTTCTGCTCGCAGATAGGGCAAAATATATAAATCATTTCACTGTTCATTTCTGCAGCACGTTTCGTGGTAGTCGTTGAACTGTCACGATTGCTGTTGTCGATAGTGCCGATGGTTTTGGTGCTCCTGACTGCGATAGCATGTGCAGCTGTCTCATGCTTACTGCGGCATTGTGAACAACAGAAAACACTCTTACACACCTTGCACTTACACTTTATGTAAAAAATTTCATAATGATAAATTTTGTTTTCTGAAAACCCAAATTCTAGGTACAACACTACTTACTTCCTCTGGAACCTTCATACTGAAACATTATGGTAAAACCTAGATGCGTCCAACATAAAACAAATATTATTCACGGATCGTGTTTAAAAAACATAAATTTCTGAATAACGGTTTTAATGTGAAACAGCTACGTGAGCGCACAAATACATACATACATATAAATGCAAATGGGAGGTAGAGATGCCAATCGGTGTTTTTCAAAATGTCATGTTAACGTAAAATAAATTGGCGGTCATTACATCAGCATAAACATGCACCCATGATACATTTACTAAAGGTAGTCTCGTCGGCTATCAACAAATAACCCCACAACCCACAAAGTGTCGGCGATCGGCCACAGCTAAGACTCGACTCGACTAAGAAATTGGCAACCCTGGGTATAGGTGCAAAAACAACGAAAGCGCTGTCAATCGGTATTTTTTCGAAATGTTATTTTAAGGTTAGCTTTTTGAGGTTGGTGCAAAATCCGTTACTTTTCGAATTTGCTTACGGTTTAATGTTTTTAGATAATAATGGCTGAAAAGTCGATAGTATGCGAGGGATTCGTGAAAAAAAAAAATTTTTAACAAAAGCAAACTGAAGTCGTAGTTAAGAACATTTTTCTTCACCAATTGACTTGAAACTTCATACTTATGTTCATAGGGAGGTGTAAAACCAGTTTTGATCAAACAATGACTTGACACCGCCCACTTATAGCCAACATCAAATATTTCCATATCTCTGGAACCCAATGAGCTTTTACAACGGCAATTGGTATGTATGCTGATTTTTTTTTTTAAATTTGGAGATATAATCATTTATTAAAAGCGCTTGAAAGCGTTTAAACGATTTCATTACAAATCTTATTAACATGACATTAAGTTTAACAAATAACAATTAATATTAAATGGGCTTTTTACAACTAAAATAACTTACAATTGGTTTTTACTAGTTAAACAAAAACAAAAAAAAAACAAAAAACACTTGAATCGCTTAAAAAATAATAGTGACAAAAACTAGAATTTTCATATAAGAACAAATAATACCATTCACACCAAGAGGATACAAAACTATTCCCCAAAAGCGTGAATTATCTCGACAATACTTTGGTATGTACCTGTGATGGTACCCAGCAGAGCCACAATCAGTATGGCGATGTTTTTCAAGTAGCTCCAAGTGTTTAGGCCTTTCGGTATTTGCGAGCTTATAACAAAATCAATGAGCACCGGTATGACAAAAGCAAGCGCCGTTGAACAAAGCGCACCAATAAGTGAAATAAATAGACTCAATTTGGGCACAACCAGAGCAACACCGACTAAAATAAAATTCCAAATGGTTAACATTAAACAAACATACATTGATTTTTTAAAGCAAAATCTTACATGTAAGCATAACCATGATAAAGCGAAGTAACACTTGCACTGTGATCGGATTCCTCTGAGCACAACCAGAAGAACCCTTTAGAGGTTTCCAGATGATTTTTATCATAACAAAAAATTGTAATGGATAGCCGAAGAAGACGCCTAAAGCAGCAATTACTTTCACTACTTGCGACATGCTGTAAACAAATGTTCAAAATAAATACAAAAGTAGTGTATGTATAGTTTAAGATGTACTCACACTTGTTCCAAATCCAAATTAAGCGTTATACTGCCTTCGACCTCCTCACCCCATCGTGTATAGCTAACGAATCCAGTAAATATGAATAAGGACGTGACCAAAAACATTGTGATATTCAGTACGCCAAAACGCTTGTTGAAATTATCCGGCTGCTTCATAGAGTTTCTCAAAGGTAATATAAGAGCAATGCCTTCATATGAGAAAAGCGCTGTACCGAAAAACAACGCCATTTGACTGCCATTGGTGAAGTAATACCGTTCACTTGGGGACGGCATCGGTCCATCATTGAAGGCAATAACTAATGTTGCAACAAGACCAAATACAATTGCAAAATTGGCTAATACTGATACCGACGAGATGTACTTAAGATTGGTAAGCAATGATGGTAACATTGCGGGTAATAGAGTGATCAGCATTACCATGGTCATGCTGATTTCGATACCGTTTTGATGCAAAACCTAACACAATGGAGAGTAGTGAAGAGGTAATAATTTAAATTGATGAAATTATTCTAAAGACTGATTATCACTTACCTGGTATAAGTTCTCCGTTATGAAAACAAAGTAAATGGCACAAAAACCAAATTGTGTCACACACAAAAACATCTCCACAATTAGCTTCATAGTTTTTGACATACGTCGCAATGGTCGCGGTCCGTGTTCAAAACATTTCTCAACAGTTTCTGGATAGTCGAAAAATGTCGCACCAGGCGTACGCTCAACGGCCATCAGGGAGCCGCGTATAAGCATACACTCGCAATGAACACATATTACAGCAATAACCGGGAGCAACAGTGATGCACCAATTAGGCCGCCATTCTTGAAACAATCACCCATTGCAAACAGGCCGGCGCCAACGTTACCTTTGAAGAGATGCATAGCAGCTTCCAAGTTAGTTGTTGCGTGCTTCTTGTTTGTCGTTGACTCGACATCAGCGTCACCGTTTGGATTCTTTTCATTCTTTTCCTTCTGCAGCTGTGCAGGTGACGGCTGCAAATCTTTGCCTAATGTCTGCGTTTGGGTCGTCATTGACATTGGCATTGACGCTTGCACCTCCATCGTGATACCCATGTCGCCTGCTTCGATTGCTTTTTGTATATTCTTATTCTGCAAACAATAATCAAATTCGATTTATTTAAGTCGCGACTTACTTATAGTCAGGCAACAGCTTTCTTTTCCTTTTTGATTTTTAATGTGACTTTTGCATTCGTTTTTAAATATGTGTATAAAAAGTAACGGTATTGCAACAATGTATGCATGTATGTATGTATGACTATGTGTTTTATGTTTGACAGCAAGTATAAAAAAGGGAACAAGAAATAATGCAAAGCGAAAAGCAGAAGTAAACAAAAGTAAATCTGTTTTAATTGAGATTTTTCTCCTGTGAAAAATATTCAAAATTAACTAACCAAATAAGTTTGCAAAACAATTGTTTTAACTTTATCGGCAACTGGCAATCAAATTAAATAACACACAAGCACATAAAATTGAAATAATGAGTAATATTTAAGTTAATTACATTTAAAACCGATTTTGTTTAAAGGTTATCTAATTGTGCACACAATAATAAAAAAAAAAACAAACAAAACAAACAAAATCACAACAAAAATATAAAACAACCGCGCACGTCAAGAACTCAAGTCACACTCAGAATCGGAACTGGCTTAAACAAAGCAGTTAGCCTGCGCGCATCGATCGTTACGGCGGCTGCAGCGGCTGCGCTGGTTAGGTCGATCGTGAGAGCGCTGTAGGGTAGTAAAGCGGGCGGGCGGGCAGAAATTTAAAAATTTGCATCGATAGCAACAAAATCAGAACAAGAAAGTACATTAAAATTGTTGCAGTTCTTATATAAATACATATCGACATATGTACACACACACACGTCTGTACATACATACATATTACTCATGCAGTTGAACAGACATATTGCACTTGTCACTACACGAGAAAAGTACTCGATCAATTAAATAACAGATCTCAATGCTTGCAAATATCAACAACAACATCGACATTGTGGACCTCCAGCGCTAACACATAACCACATCAACAGCGCCAAACGTTCGTTCTGCGCTTAAGACAGTTAATGCGGTTTGATCCATGCCAAATCAGCTTTTAATTCCGGCTTATGAATAATTTATAGTTTTTTGTTTGATTTGCTTTGCTTTGGCTGCGACAACGGCTGCGCTTTGGCTGTTGTTGCTGTTGCTGCTTTGCATGACGCGACAGGGCATGTCACGCCCAAACGGGAAATGATCTTAAAGCATAACTCAAGCAATTAACATACATGCTCTGTGCTGTTGCTGTTGCTGTTGCAGTTATTGTTTTTGTTTTCATTTTGCTATTGTTTACTGGCACTGCTGTAGTTATTTATTGTATTTGTACCTCGATTTAATTACTTTGTTATTTGCAACGAGCTATTTTTGAAACGTTTATTCGATCGTGCACTTGATCATTTTTTTTATTTTTATGAGCTATGATAAACAAACTACAAATCCAAATAAAACTTCGCTGAAGAGGAAGTGGATTTCGTATATTGGATATGATTAAGCGTGACAATGAATAAAAGAGTCGTTCGAGCAAATTCAAGGCAATTTGCAAAAATGGCTAAATGCAGTTGAACTTGCTATTAGCCAAGCTCGATGGCGTTTTCATTTTTGACATGATTTCACGACCATTTGTATGAATTCCTCTCACGTGCTGTCATTACCAATCATCTCATCAAATGTATATACATATGTATGTATATGTAACACATCGTAGCAATGTGCATTTTATTTTTAAAACTAACGATTGATTGCGTCTGTGATTACGTTCAACATGAAAGTAATGTCAAGGCTTGTGGAAAAGTACCACATTGTGTGCTGATTGAATGCGTCGTAATACCTGCGAAACGTCAATAACATTGTCATCATCATGTTTGCGAAATAGAATTATAACGAATCAATTACATATGAATTGCATGACAAATAAAGAAAGTGCGCCATAGGCGGTCGTTTCGTCAATGCAAATGGCGTTCAATGTCTAGTAATCTTATAACGTAACGGAAGCTTAACATACGTCATGTCACAAGGACGCATACGTAAACAGTTTATTTGGCGCTAACACACGACGGAAATAACTTTTTTTAGACGGCAGAAATTGTTAGTTGGCAAGGTGGCGTTAAAAGAATAAAACACGAAAATTGTAAAATTTTAGTTAAATTTTTCCCATTTTAAGATTGAAACAACTTTAAACCTTGTTTATTTTTGTATATTTTATTATATTTCAACTAAAACTGTGCTTAAAGACTACAAATACGAAATTGTACGTGTGCTAAGAAGCGCAATATTAAAACTACAATTATAATACAGTAAGCAAGTCGTAAAAAAAAGGTGTTACCTGGAAAGTTTTGCGAGAGTTTGGCATCTACAATATTAAATCTCAACACCAAACACAAAACAAGTTAGTGAAATCTAAAACACTTGGACTCAGAGTAAGATTATCATTCGAAACAATACCAAATTCCATACTCTTAAAAACGCATGCTACCCAAGTTGTACACTTTGCGCCGCTCGTACGCTTAATCTATTAGTCTCACGAAAGAAAAGTTTAGAACATAATTTGTAGGAAATTTCCTCTAGTTTAAATTAGTTTCGTTAGTTTTTGCCGTAAAATGAACCAAAATGGAGATATGGTGAAAAAAATTGATTTTGGACGCCATTTTTTCAAAATGGCAGCTCGAGCGGCGGTGATAAAAGGTCGCAAAGTGAAAATTCGGAAAGAGCAGCTCAAAATCCATATAGATGCCAAATTTCAAAACTCCCGCAAAACTTTCCAGGCAGAACTAATTTCTTACTGTATTAAACAAACAAAAAAAAAATGTTTTGTTCAACTCTTATGTTTATATAGTATGTATACATAATATGTATAAGGTACAATTAAGCAATTTGGCACACGGTTTAATGCGACGTATCCTCTTCGCCAAAATGCTTGATGATCTCTGCGAAGCTTTCATATGTGCCGGTAATAAAGCCAAGCAGCGCCAACACGAGTATCACAAAATTTTTTATGAGTATCCATAGGCCGGGACCCTTGTTATTATCACTGCGCACAATTAGCTCGATAACGGGCGGAAAGACAAGCGCCAAGGTCGTCGAACAAAGTGCGCCGATTAGTGAGATGAATAGACCCAATGCGGGCACCAACTCCGCAATGGCCACTAAACGTGCATAGAGCAGAATGACAATTATCAATCTTCCACAATTGACGACAAAGTTTCTAAAATTAAGTGTTCGTATGCCATACAAGACATTGGACAATCTAGCGCGTACACTCAATGACAACGCTTTCAACAAAAAATTGTCACATGTAAGGGGCAAGTTTATGTGACATAGGTGCACCCAATATTAGAAACATTGGCAAATGGCGAGCTAAACTGACAACGTTGGATCAAACGGCTACTTACATGTGATAAGGACGAGTATGGTTCGAAAACAGAGTTCACCACAGAGCGCGCGTCCACTTAGTTTACAACATTGCTTCACATTTGGCCACATTATCTGAATGGCAACAAAGAATTGCAATGGATAGCCGAGCAGCACGCCCATCGATACCATCATCTTGACCGCTTGAGCGAGCCTAATTAATAAAAGGCGAACAACATTTAAGAACCGTTTAACGGCGTTGAGTTGGCGATGCAACAAAACACTCACATGGTATCGCCAAGATTTAATGTCAGACTGCCGCCGACATTTTCACCCCATTTGAGATAACCAACGGAACCGGCGAACATAAACATAACGCTGACCAGCACCATGCCCACATTTAGTACGCCCAGTTTCTTTTCAAAGTTACTTGATTTACGCATGGCATTCTTAAGCGGCAACACCAAGGCAATGCCCTCGAAGGCGAAGATCGCTGTACCAAAGAAGAGCGCCAATTTTGCGCCATTTGTGTATGGGGCACGTTCTTTTATATCCGGCAGGCCATCCTTTAACGCATAGTAGAGCGTTGCGCCGAGACCAACAATCATGCAAATATTTGCGATAAACGAAACGGGTGTCAGCCACTTAAGATTCGTGATCAGCGATGTGATGAGCACCGGCCCAAGCGCCATTAGCATAACGAGATGCACATCAATTTCGATGGCATACGCATGGAAGATCTGCGAGCAAACAAACCAAATCGATCCGGCATTTTTAACATGGCCAGCAGTTAATCGACGACGACGGTCTTACCTGCTTCACGTTCGTGCTGATGAAGACAAAATAGATGCAGCAAAAGCCCAACTGTGTGACACAAATGAATATGTTGACCATTGTCTTCATGATACGGGACCATTTGCGTAACTTCACCGGCCCGTTTTCGAAGCATTGCTCAACTGTTTCGGCATAGTCAGAACACTGTGAATCGCCGCGTAGATCGCGCATCTTCTTCGAGCAGGCGATCAGCACATGCTGACAGTGTACGCAGACGATGGCAATCACTATTGTGAGTATGGGCGCGACAATGATGCCGCCATTTTTGAATGCATCACCCATGGCGAACAGGCCCGGTCCGATATTGCCCTTGAATAGATGCACGATCGTCTCCAGATAGCTGAGTTTATTAAATTATTTTTTTTTTTGCACTTTCAGTTGTTTTGTAAGGATGAGTGTTGGATTTTGATTTTTATATTGGTTATTGTAGTGGTTGTTATTGATTAATTGGTTGATTAGTTTGATTAGTACACGTGTTCATGTGTGGGCGTGTGTGTATTTTTGTTTATAATTATTATTAGTATTATTGGTTAATAAGCGTTTCTTGAGTGTGTGTGTGTGTGTGTGTGTATCTGTGTTAATCTTTTGGTGTTGCATGTTTTTGTTTTTGTTGGTGTTAGTATTAATTACGCTTCATGTCAATACCTGGTTGGTGGATGACCATCTCTGTTCACATTTTGAGCTGGCGCCTCACTCGAACGTGGTACTTTTTTATCCTTTTGATCTACATTTGCATCCTGCATTTTCGTCACCGATCCAGTCTCTGATTGCCGTTGTGCATCTGCTTGGTGTTCCTGTTGTTGTTGTTGTCGTTGGTGATCTTGACTCTGCATTGATTTTAAGGAGATTCAAATACAGTTTTAGTCTATGAAGAAATTGGCACGTGTGCTCAAGCTTGAGCACGTTCCAAAAAAAATCACAAGTAGCATGCAAAAGGGGCAAAGTAAGAACATATAAAGCAAAATAATAACAAACAGCACAAATCACGTTTGTCCCTTTAATTGTCGTGATCAATCAATCAACGCGCTTCATCAGAAGTTGCCGTTTGACGGACATTCGGACTGTCCATCACACACACGCGCTCACTCATTGTACTTCCAGCATAAATACTAGAATTGTTGCAGTTAAAAACATACAACAACAAGAAAAACAACCGTCAATTAAAGCTCACGCTTTCTATTTCCGCTCTGAAAGTTCTTAAGTAAGCTTTGTGTGGCGGCACAATAAAGAGACAACTACAACAAGTGAGCATGCGAGCGAGCGAATGATGAATGAAATGTTCGACCAAGATGAAGAAGAAGAGTGGGGGTCGTCTAATAAATATTGGCGAACTTAATGAATTTAAATTGCTTAAAATTAAACTAAATAATTGTAGGGTATATAGAAAATATTGTTAATAAAAAAAGAAAAAATTTAAAAATATATATTAATTAAAACAAAAACACAAAAGACATGCCGACAGATGTGTTAAACAGTAAATATACTAAAAAAAAACAAAGGTCGTAGAATACTACCTCCCTAGATCGCTCAGGCGTAATTATCATGCCAAAGGCTGTGTAGTTTTATTTTGTTTTTTTTTTTGGGGTTCCAGTAAGGAGATTACAACTATCATCAATGATCGGTGTTCGAATTTTTTATTTGATTTTTTTAATTTCCAATTTTTAAGTCAATGTTCGGATTTACTAATAGATTCTAGTTAGATAAATCAACTGATAGACTGAGAGTGTTTGTAGGACTGAATTGCAATATGTTAGACTGAGTTTGTTTTTTTATGACAACAACAACAAAAATAACAAATTAAATACAACAACAATCAAGTTAATCAACAAGAAATTAAATTTTGGCAACAGTCTAACTCAGTCAACTGCCACGAATCCGGTTTTTTTTTTCTTTTTTTCTTTTGTCGCTGCCACTTTCATTATTTTTATATTGCATATATGTACATACATATGTATGTATGCATGTATACATTATATGTATAACTCATTGCGTTCTTTATTTTCGTGGCTCGTGTCAATGATCTCAATTAAGAAATATCGTTGCTTTAATATTATTCAAAAGCGTTTGTTTTTGTTTATCATGATTTTTTTTTTTGCTTTTAGTCTGAGATTTTAATGCAACTTTCAGCTTTTACTCTCTGTCAACCGCGCTCACCGTTCGCTCTCACACATTTCACACTCCCATTGTGGCCTGCGAAGCGTTACGTTGCGTTACGTTGCGTTACGCGTTATAATATTTTGCTTTGGCTTGCCATGCAGTGAACGTAGTCAAACAAACGGTAAATGCCGGACTCGGTTTAACTCATGTGTGTGTAAACGTGAACGTTCAAATGAAGGGTGTGAAGTGGGCGTTATGTGTGTCGTAATGCAGCTAGGCTACAGAATCTGTTTATACAAACTCATTGTCATTGTTGAATTAGTGACTAAACGAATTGTTTGCCATTAAATACTAAAAATCAATAAACTAAAATTAAATGTTGACTTTCAATTTGCCAACTGTTTTTTTGAACAGCGTTAAGCTGATTTGATTTAAAATGTCAATCATATTAAAAGCTTTTTTCAATTACTTTCTGACCAATCTTCTTTTAAACCAATCACATACGCTATATGATTTAAAGAAATTTTTGAATCTTTTCATCAATGCTTTCCAGGTATAAAAGTAGTGAAAACGACCGGAAACTAAAGCCATGCCAGATATACATACATACATATGTATGTAAATCAAACTAGTAACGCTAACACTTTAATAAATTTCATATTGATAATGATTAAGTATTTTCGAATTATATTTTGTTGTTTTTGTTTTTGAGTTTGTCTAATAAACACTTCAATGAAGTCACGCGAACCACACTTAAGGTAAATTGCATTTAAATACAACAATGCAAGTATATCACTTGGTGGCTTGGCTTGGCGTCGTATACGCACGAAAAAAAATTCACAATCTTCAGCCTGTTGACAAGTACATATTTAGATACTTCTATTGTCAAGTATAACTGAGGACGGACAAAATAAATCAACTTAACAGCATTGAGAATTCCAACAGTCAGTTAAGCACACACACACACACACACACATACTCAAACGCATGTATCGCACACTCAGTAATCACACTGATTAGAACATTTTAACTAACAATTGTGAGATAGCGGGAGCAGCGGTGGTAGTGGTTGGCGCTTCGGGCCAGACTAAGACATTTTGTGCCCCGCCATAAGTGTATTTACCGCTTATCGGCCGTGATTATCTTATATTCCAATGCTTTCGCGCACGAACGGACAGGCGGCATTGAGTTATTTGTTAATTTGATTTAATTTGTCCTTATATTGAAATTCAAACTTATATTTTGCTATGTACATATAATTTTTTTATTTGTTTGTTTAAAAGTATGGTAAATGCGACCGATCGGAAATAAAACGCAACATTGACACAAGTAAAAAGAAAAAACAAAACTGACAACAAAGGAAAATTTATCTTTAATTGAAAATTTAAGTTAAGTGAGAAAAAATCATCAATTTTCTTTGTTTTTGTACACTTGTTTACAGATAATTTCAAGTAGCTTTCAATATTGTATTTTGTATCTAATCGGAAAAAAAGTAGCGGTAAACAAACATGTGACTTCTTCAGTTGAGATTTTATGTTTTTTCTTTGTTTTTTTATTTAAACTTAATATTTCTTAACTTGACTACTTTAGGTTGTATATACATATACATATATCCCTGACACTAAAGACCAAATGTTCAATCTTTTATGTTCCAATTGTTTCTACTACTAATATCCCAAGCGTTGTGGCAGATGAGCTTTGTCTAATATTGGCATTTTGACAATTGTCTAAATCTGGACTCACACACACCCACACACACACGCTCGCGTCAAAGACATAAAAAATGTTGGCTAACAAATAAGTTGTGAGACTTTGTCATTTGCTCTGATGGTATAAAGAATTGCTATTGAATTTCAATTGGCGTCGCACAGAGGTCTATTTTTTCAAAAAAAAAGCTGACATTGCCCATTTGAAAATTGTAGCAAATTTCAAGAACAAGAAAAACAAACAAAAATTTGCAATTTGTTTAAAATTTCATCAGTTTAAAGGTCCTTGGTATGCAATTTTAAAGAGTTAAATTTATTCAACTCGTACACAAAATTTCAGGTGCGTATCTTTTATCATTTTGGAGATATAGCAATTGAGTAAAAAAAAAAAAATTACAATCAAGCCAAATGTACAACAAAGCCAAACAGACGCGCGCACACACACACACACATGCGCATTCCTGTTCGATGTTCAATGCTATGGAAATTTTCCATGCTGCAAGTTAAATTCTTTTCTTATTGGGCATTGTACAATTTTTGATCTTATTGTCTTCCTTATTGTTGTTGTTATTGTTACTGCTGATGCTGATGCTGGTTATTGTCTGGTATTGTTGTTATTGTTATTATCTGAATGACATGTGCAACAGCTGTCGCAGCTGTATTGCTTCATTTATGAGCGAATCAACAAGTATCGCATTTTTTGTTGTAATTGCTCTTGAACTAACGGTTTTTTTTTTGCTTCTTGTTATTCCATTTTGTTCGTTATCTCTGCGTTTTTAGCAACTAATTGAACAATACATTTTAATACAGAATTTAAGCGTGGAGAGCTTTTAGTGTATGGGAATATTAGGAATATAAGTAAGTATCTCGGGCAATAGTGACGAGAAAAACTTTACTTTCGCTAGGATAAAAGAAAATTGTTTCTTTACAACGTAAAAGTTTCTTTTTGTTTGTAAACAAATCAAAACATTTAACTTTTGTTAAGTATTTACATCTGATGGCTGCCAGCAAGGACCGTGTGGAATGTTATTTACGACAAAAATAAATAAATTGAATTAATTTAAAACATACATTAAAATCAACAATAAATATATTGTATGTTGTATGCATGTGTATATGTTAATAAAGTGAAATCAAGTGATGGTACACACCTCCGCATCGGCATCCATTTTAGTTGGCAGCGTCTACCGGCGTTTGCACAATCTTCAGCAGCGGGTGGGGCGGCAGCAAGGATCGGCGATCAAATGAGAACTCGGTCAACAAAGTGTTGGCGTACAATTCTTCTTTATAGTTTAGTTTTTTGTGTTCGGAAATAATTTACAAAAAAACCAAAAAAAGCAAAAAAAAAAAAAAAAAAAAATACAAAATAAAAACAGAAATGATTGTGCAATTGCAACTTTGTTTAGTTTTAAATAAAACGAATGAAAGAATCAAAACAAAAAAAGGTAAACACTTTTTAAACAACTTTTGTTGCTATTCTTCAATATGTTTTTTTTAACATTTTCTTGTTGTTGTTTTAATTAATTTATTAATGTTTTTTTTTTGTTATTGTTTTGTGTTGGATTCGGCTACGGCTTCTTTGCGTTGTATTAATATTAAAAGACTTTCTCTTTCTTTTTTGTTTTATGCATAAAACTTTTGTTGTCGTTATTAAGTAAATGCGTTGAGTCTTCTGAGCATTTCTTGGCTTTCTGTTGTTGTATTGTAGGCGCTCAGCAACGTAACGTGTTAATCGCTCCACGCAATCATCAAGACTGAAAGAAAATGATTCGCTTTGATGCCCGGCATAGTTCGGGCCCGGCGCTCGGAACCTCTGGCACACTGCCGCTCTTCTTCCGTTCTATTCTCGTTGATAGTGAGTATTTTGGCATTGTTGTTGGTGTTCTTCTGTTGTCACTGTAGAATTGTCAATATGATTCCACTGATGAATGATTTTAATTGCCACCAACGCTTTTTACGCTCTTCAATCGTACATTATTTTCGCCATTGACGTTGTAGAATTGCAGGTATAAAAGCAAAAAAAAAAAAAACATATTTATTTTCTATTTATTTAATATTTTTTTTGTTTATTCATGCTTTACAAAAGTTATATTATTATTCATCATAGCATTTGTAACTTGATTTTTGAGAAATTTTTAATAAAATTGGATATAAACCGGTTTTATTTTCAAGTCTTCCTACTGCCCTCAGCTCGCTTGTGCGCTTACACGCTCGCTGGGTTCATTGTTTTTGTTCAATTGTTGCTTGCTTGAGTTCTATCATCGTGAGAATCAATTGTCACTTCTAACAAGTCTTTATTGCGTTACAATCCTCAACAGCATTTGCATAATATCAAAGATGCTTTACATGTTGTATTAATAGCACGCCAAAAACAAAATGGCCAAGTTGACTAGCTGTGGGATCAATTGAGACAGTCAACAGGTTGGTATTAATTTGGCTTTATAGCAGACATGCAAAAAACAAAAACAAAAACGACAATGCGTCAAATTATTTATCCCACTGTTCTGCTAATTCTTATTCGTTTTTTTTTTTGTTTTTTATCAATGGAATGCGCTACACACGCCAAAAATTTGTACAAACAACCGGAAAAAGTTGTTTAAATTATTAATTGGAGTAATTGTCATGAATGACGAACGTAAAGTCTGCTTTGTCTGCTTTAATTTTAGATAAAGAAAATCTGATTAGGCAATCTACTTGTTCATTTCGTTCTTTATGACCCTAATGTAAAGTCTCAAAAAAAAAAAAAAAAAAGAACTAAAAATATAAAGAAGGCCAATAGAAATTTCGTTTTTAACAGAGATGAGTGAGGGCGACGAGGCACTCGTTGACATTATAACGATTGATGATCACCACTAAATGATTTGTTGCCAATAAATCCAGTTTCTATGCCACTCACTTGTTGACTGACGTTCTCGTCAAGCTCAACACATTAGTTTAATCGCTTATCAATCGTTGTTATATCTCTGAAAAGCCTTTTCGGCTCCTGTTTATACTATGGAAATCGCAACGAAAACAAACGTAGCGCAACGTAGTGCAATGTCACGTCACGTAACGTGCCGTTCGAGATCAACAGGTGTCTGTCGTCTATCATACTCTCTCACTTTCGCTCACAAATTGTCATTATTTCTCTCTTGAATTGATCGCAAAGCAGTGCAGCCACTTAGGTATATTTTTTCGAAAGTTTGGTGAATTTTTTTAACTCAGCCGTAAAAAATAGTTTATTCGACTTTGCTTTTCCATTTTTATTTTGGTTACTTGACCTGCGCAGGTGCTACATATTCTTCCGGCAAAATAATACAAAATAAACGTTCGGAACAAATCTGCACACAAAAAGTGTCAGCACTCTTTCTGGGTTCGGAGCTTTGCTAAAATGTTTCTGTTGACGACCGTAAATTTATTTTGACTCCTAATTTTTCCTTCATTCAAAAAAAAAAAAAAAAATACACAAGAAAAACATATACAAAAATTTTAAACATTTTGTTTGTTTTTCAATATTGAATTGTTGAAAAAAAAAACACCTTTCATTATCATCCTTTTTCAATTTTCAAATCAGTAAATCTATCAATGTATTAGTGGTTTCGGGCAAGGATGAATGTGTGTCCCGGCTGGCAAACATTTGATTGACGTCACATTATGCCGTATGTATTAATAAAAGATCTTGACTAATTGAGGCAAGAATTGCCAAGCCATAAATTTACAAGTAAAAATAATAAATACAAGAGCTTAACAAATCTTATCTAAATACGTTCAACGTTCAAAAAAAGTACCGAATAGTGTGCGCTCCCATTGTACAAAATCTTAAAAAAAAAAAACCGTTAAATACAAATAAAAAGAGTTAAAGATTCACACACGCGAACTCAAACTGGATGTAAACGATTTAGAAACCGAAGACTGAAAGAGATGGAGCTTAAGGGAGAGAGAGTTCAACGTAAATTCTGGTGTAAACAAGAAAGAAATTAGAAGCAGTTGAGCAGCAACAACAAGCGTACAAATAAAGTGAAGCTGCAACAATGTGGACCGGAAAGTGGTCGACCTTACAGGCGGGGATATGCGAAAAGAAAACATGAATTATACTTAATTATTTTTACTTCTAACTGAAGTTTTTATTTTTTTCATTTATTTATTTTCAAATGTATGCGCTAGTCGTGAACTTGGGCATGACGGTTCGTGCTCGCCTCATTTTACAACGACGACGACGACGACGACAAAGACTTCTTGTGTGACAAGGTGAACTTTGTCTGCTCGTCAATGTTTCGGTTCAACGGGATTGGTGGCAATGTCGGAGCCAACGGACATACTTGTTTTCTCTCTTTTTTTGTTTAATTACAGACCTGCTTAAATTGTCAAAGAAAGTGAAACATTTAAGCGTTTTTATTTTTTGCTTATTCTATGTATGATTTTTCTTTTATTATAATACCGCTTTGGTTAATAATATGTACATACATACATACATACATGAGCAATGCTTTTGTTTTCTTTTTGTTGTTGAAAGCAAATGTACATTACATTTAATATTGTATAAGTGGCAGCGCAGGTCGCCGGCGAAATTCAAAATACCGCCGTCTTGTGTGAAGGGTATGTACATAAATTCGCAAATGTGTGTGTGTCCGTCCAAACGACAAAAAGTTAGTGTCAACATAAATAAAGTGGCATTTGTGGTAACCGGTAGCCTGCTGGCCATTTAAAGCATACAAAAAAAATGTAATCTGCGTATGAGAAGTATTAGCAAAATCCGTAAGCCAAAAGCCACAATGTAAAGTCACCAAGTCAAACAGGCCACGTTTCGTTGGGAACGCATTAACCAACTGCAAATTCGCTCAACCGCAAATGCGATTTTGTCGCTGATTTCGGACACAGTCTTAGTCGAGCAACGATCTCGCCAA
The DNA here is from genome assembly GCA_034638295.1 of Phortica okadai. Lineage (NCBI taxonomy): Eukaryota > Metazoa > Arthropoda > Insecta > Diptera > Drosophilidae > Phortica > Phortica okadai. Next base: position 53,053,131 of record CM067848.1, on the reverse strand, counting down.
GCAACGTGTGCGCGCGCGTACAAGCGGAAAAAAGTGGCACAGATCGGCGAACAATTGTGACCAGCAACAACAACACAAACAAACAAACAAGAAAATTTCAATAGAACCAAAAAACAAATATACGATTGTATATAATCGTTAGAGGAAGGCATGGTTCCAAACTAGACTGCTATAGTCTGAACGGATCTGGCCTAGCCTGATATTTTCTGCACTTGACACAGAACAATGGCTTAGATCTTAAATTATTACGCTTCGTCTATAACGACGACAACGACAACAACAACAACGTGTGTCACCAGCAGAAAGTTACGTCGCAATAGAATTCATCGGTTTGTTGCTTTAAGACCTCAAAAGAGCTGAGGCTATGATTAGATCGACAATTTGTTATGCCTCGATAAATATCGGCAACAGCCCCAGAGAAGAAGAAGACAAGCGAAAAGAATAAAATGAAAGTAACATCGCCCAGGTGAGTGAGCGAGTCGACAAGGCACTGGCGCTGGTGTAGGCAACGAGTCTAGCGGTGACATCTTCACTCAAACGTTAAACAGCCCAAAAAAAAAAAAAATAATAATAATAAAGTAAAAAGAAATAAAATAAATTATTAACGCAAAAAAAAAACAAATACATTCTGCGCCTCCCCATATCGAGGTTTCACTGAGCGCAACTATTTCATTTGTTTGTTAGACTTTAGCGTAAACGGTCGCATATTCAACCAACTAACCACGATTAATAAAACAAACTCTAAAGTAACATTAAACAACAACAACAAAAAACGAAAAAAAAATACATTAAAAACCAGAACCGAGCCAAACAAACAGACAAATAGACAGGCAGACAAGAGAACGCATGCGCGCGCGCTGTTGAACGCAGGATGCATGCATTGCTGCTGCCAGCGCTATTGGCTAGTTTAACTGGCCTGGTTTTTGGCCTGCCATATGAGTTCGGCTACCATCCAAGCGCCGAAGAATTTGACAGTCTATTACGTGACACGCGCACCTGGACGCGTGATTTGCTCGCCAACGAGCGGCGACGCATGTGGACGAGCGGTGCAGCGCTGCAGCCGGCATTAGCGACAGCGTCAGCAACTGAAACAGACACAGACACAGAGAGGCGACATCAAGCGGCACCATTTATGGCACTGACCAATGAACGTTTCTTTGTGCCAAAGTATAACGGCGAACAGACACGTCAACACCATACAGGATCACCAGCATCATCGGTAGCAAATCGAAGGCCCCAATTGTGGCAAAGCCATGTGCAGAAGATCGATAGACCGTTCGATGGTGGCCTCGAATTTCAAATGTTCAGCGATGAACACTTGGGCGAACAGCAACAGCCAATTGTTTATGAAAGTATGAATAATAACGACAACAACAACAACAACAAAAACAAAGTCGAGCAACGACCGTTGCCATCGTTAGCGTTACCACCGCCCGTACAAGTCCAGAGCGGTCTTATCGAAGTCAATGAGCCGAATAAGCATTTGCTGGGAACGCCATCGCCTGCGTCGCTCAATGTGCATCATCCAAATGTTAATGACAATGGCGTTGTGGAGGACAATGCACCGAGCGGTGGCAATTTTCCCATATTCTTCACGAATCCAGCGACAGGCATTGTCTATGCCATAACCGAAGTGGGCAAGACACAGACACAGGATAATCAGACAAGCTTCAGCACACAGAATCAAACGATACCGATTTATATAACGAAAGCACAATATGATAATGACATCGAGGCGCTGAGGCAACGTTACGAGGCGAATTGTCACATTGTCCGTCACAATTCGACGCTGTCAACAAGCTTATCGCAACAAAGGCCGCTTCACAGGCCCAACATAACCACCACCACGGCACGCCCGCAAATAATACGCCTACAACGGCCTGCAACAGCGGCAACGATATCAAAATTGCCAACGGGCAAGTTGCCCGTGATCAAACCAAATATACGACATCAACGTCCAAAATTGCCAGCCACGCCAATCACAATGCAAACTTCTGCGACCATTCCAAAGGATCTAGTGTCAAAGACAACGACGCAACGCCCGACCACACACACAACAACAAATAGCAATGCTCAGGATAAGCCAAAAAAGAAGCGTAAGAAGAAGAAGAAGCGTACAGGCATCAAACAAAAACATCCTGGCCTCAAGTCTCCATCAAACACATCGACTATGCCACAGATAGTGCTCGGCACACGCAGGCCGGCACCAACAACAACAACAACTGTACGTCCAAGTAGCATCAGGTCACCAACAAGTCGAAAATCAAAAATGGCTACACAGCTGGAGAGGCCACACGTGCCACCGGCACCAGCACCGACCAGTGTGTTCCACCATGTGACGCGACGGTCTGCGCCGGCTGTTGGCGATTTAATATGGCAGGTCAACTGGCCGGAACGTGCTGCTCGTAAAATTTCGTCTGGACGACGACGTAAGCAAAATCAACCGAAAACCAATGCCAACAGCAAGACAAGCCGGGTGAATGTTCCCAACAGCCAGAATCACACAATGTTGGCGCCGAGTGCTTTGCACTTGTTGCATCGTCGCCATAATGGGAGCAGCGATGTTGGTGCAGCTGGAACAGCCAATGTAACAATGCCGAGCATATCTATGGCTACTACAGTGGCGACCAAGACAATGAAGTTGCCAGAGCACAGGAATCAAACGAAGCAACGTAAAAAATCGAAGCGAAACAAAGCCAAACATCGAGGATCAGATAATGATCCTGCCTTCAATCTGTTTGATCTGGTTGACATTGGTGCGACGGACGACGATGACGATGACTATGATGATGATGATGATGATGACTACGATAATGACGATGATGATGATGAGTTCTACGAGAGTAATGACAGTAAGCCAGATAATGCTGAAGCCAATAAGAAAACGAATGTGAAGAAAAAGCTGGAACAAGATGTTTATAGCGATTACCCAACGGTTGAGTCGTTGGCAAATCTGAAAGAGGAAATACAAGAGGATAACAGTAGTTCACCAGAGGAGAGCGCTGACTTTGGCGCCATGGAAGAGGAGCCGCCGCCGACAGTCATCTATGGCAATGGCTATAAGTATGAAGCGGTGGCGAGTAACGAATCGAATACGAAAACTAGCATGGGCAAGAAACGCATACGCCGACGTCCTTCGGCGGCCAGTGATGCTAGTGCCGGGACATCAGACGAGGATTATAACGATGATAATGATGATGAAGATGATGGCATTGCGTCGAGCAGCATTGGTGGTTTCTTTCGCATGATTTTCTATCCGGTACAGGTGGCAATGTCGCGCTTCTTTGATGGCTTAAATGGTAGTGGCCAACAGGATGACAATGACGATGAGGACGACGCAAACAAGGTGAAATATCCAACGTACACGCTGTACAACAATGCCATTAACCAAGGGGCCAGTAATGAAGCTGGCGAGAATAATGACGATGACGAAGACTCGCTGGGCGACTGGTTTAGTTCACTTTTTGGTCTGCGACGCAAGACAAAGAAAATTGGCAGCACAACGATTGCACCACTGATGACACCGCCGCCGCCACCACCACAGATCACCGAGGAACCAAGCTGGCTGGAAACGTGGTTTGGCTTTGGCAAGGCAACCGAGCAGCCGGACGGTGAAGGCAGTAAGTAACTTGATCGACGCTTGTCGTTTTCAGCACTCGAGATTCAATATCTACTATATATGTATTTGTTGATATTTTTCGCCATTGTTGTTTTACAGATTGGTTCTTTAGCTGGTTTGACCCAAAACCGAAAGCACAACGCCGAACGACGACAAGCACTACAACGTCAACAACAACGGCGATGCCACAAGTTCCGATATTAACAATAGTCGATCCAATGCGAAATCCTCAAAACTGGATTGGCATACTGGCGCATCACATAGTCAATGCAACGACAACCTCGTCAACTACACACAATCCACTAATAAATGCGCTAATGACACGGGTAACGACAGCCGGCACGACAACCGAGAACCCAGAAGTGCCTCGACGCATCAGCTATGAGAAATATCAAATTTGGCGTTTGAAGCCGCAGGATGAGGGGCAAGTGCGAACACTGGAGGAGGTAAAGAAGAGTGAGGATGGCATTAAAATGCAATGGCTGAAAGGTCCAAGTCTAAGGTGAGTCGATTCCGTTTCCAACTCTGAACCTTCTTTCTCTCCCTCTCCCCCTTCATCTACCCCCTGCCCCTTTCTCTCTCCTTCTCTCTTACCACCCTCTCTCTCTCCCCCTCTCTTACCACCCTCTCTCACCCCCTCGCTCTCTCCCTCACTCTCTCTCCCAATCTTTCTCTGTGTCTCACTTTGCCTCCGACTCACATACTTACTCACAACATTTACAGGGGTCTTACCGATGTCTTAGTGCCGCCAAAAATACTTGTCGATTTTCAGGGCACACTCAACTTCGAGGGCATTGCCCATGAGGTGCTCATCTTTGATGTTGGCAAAGCGATTGCCTACGAACAATCCAAAGCTGATTATCTTTATACGACTCCAAAGACAACTAAGCGTCTAACTAAGCCAGCGAATACAACGACCAATAAGCCAACAGCTGCAATGACTTGGAACAAATATTACGATTACGATGACATTATCAAGTATCTGGAAACCATACGAATGCGTCATACGCATCTCGTCGAGCTTATACACATCGGCCGTTCGTATGAGGGACGGCCGCTGATTGTCGTCAAGATCGAAGCGAAAAAATCGGCGGCAGCCGCTGCAGCTACGACCGTGGACTCAACGCGCCGGAAGCTTAAGTACAAACGGAAACCGGTGCAGGCGAATGCCGTCTTCATTGAGGCGGGTGCACATGGTCTGGCCTGGATTGGACCGGCGGCAGCTACATGGATAATTAACGAGCTGCTGCGACTCATGCGTACGAACAGTAAGTTAGACTTTTTACAATTTTCGGTGGCCGCTTTCTACTATAATTTAGCTTTTTTCTATTTGAGTTTTGAGAGTCAATAGCAAATTCCAAAATTTGGTCTTTTGTTGGTGTTAGATGTTTTCTTGTTATAGCTGTTGTTGTCGAAATCGAGCGCTTACTGTGAGCCGCGGCTTAACAGGCGCGACAACCAGTCCCTTATGTAGATGATCAAAGTGGGTGGTTGCTTCATCTCCGTTGGTATCGCATAGCGTCGCGAGTTCTGAAAGATCTGACGACCTTCGCAGTCGGTGTAAGAGCGTTGATTCGTTTTTTGTTGACCCTTTGCCATCTGTGCGAATGGTTTCTTTTTGGCCGCACAGCTTGGCCCCTTGCTCTGCGCCTTGCTCTGGCACTTGCTTTGGCACTTCGGCTTATGGGGACATGTCTTTGATGCTGAAGTTGCCGATTTACACTTTCCACCCTTGAGGCGTGTCGGCGTTTTTTTCGTTTGCTTTGCCTGACATTCAGCTGTGCCACTTTTCGATTTCTTTTTCGCTGTTGATGGCAAGGGCGCGGGCGACTTTTTACCTTTGTGTGGACATGTTCGATTGCTTGCTAGATTCACGGCAAATGCCAATAGAATAAGACCGATAACAGCCGCCGTAGCCAATTTGACGTTCCGATTGGCGTCTTTCACGACAATCACCATTTTGATGGCATAATAGCAAACGGACACCCAAAACATAAGCGTTGCAATTGCAAAGAATCTATACAGACATGAGTCAATTTGGTTCAAAGTCCAACAACAACAACAACAACAAGAGCAATATCTACTTACACCAATATGCCCAAGATCTCCAATAAAAAGGTGAAAAAGAAATTGAGCGATTCATTGCCAAAGTAGGCAACACCAACGGAGCCACGCAAACCATCGACGCCAGTTGGTACGTCTATACCCCGGCAGGCAGCACCCTTCAAAGCGCCAGCCATTCCTTGCTTTGCGGCAGTTTCTTCTGCAGCGCATTTAGCCGCTTCTTCATCTAAACGTTTCTGCTTGCATTTTACACACTGACAAACCTTTGCTTTAAATTTCGGCCTGCCTCGGCAATGATCGTATGGCGTACACTGGCACTTCCCGTTATCAGCCATTTAGCCGTTCAGCGGTTGACGGATTCTACAGCCGGTTTACACTAATAGCTTTACGTAACCGCCCAAGCGACATTGGACCCAACAATAATAGAAATGAAAAAAGAAAAATAGACGAACTGAACCAAAGCCGAGATTTTCTTCTCTTGCTTTGGCAACGGAGAATTTAGAATTTTTGTTTTGTTTCGACTACATCTGAAATGAATATCAAAGCAAATGTGCCTAAATTTATCACGTTTTTCTTATACTCAAGAAACCGATGCCGAAACGGACTTCATACGGAATACAACCTGGTATATAATGCCGGTGCTGAATCCTGATGGTTATGTTTATAGCCATGAGTATGATCGTTTTTGGAAGAAGTCACGCTCACGTCATTTGGCTAAGACAACAAGCGGCATACTTAACTCGGCTATGACATGGCTGCAGCAAAAGAAGTCCGGCGAACGTATTTGTCATGGAGTCGATCTTGATCGTAACTGGCAGTATCATTGGGGCAGACGTGGTAGCTCAAAATCGCCTTGCAATGAATTCTATGCGGGACCGGTACCTTTCTCGGAACCCGAAACAAAGGCACTTTCCGAATTTCTCATGGACTATCGCTCCCAAGTTAAAGTAAGTTGCTTTCATTTATTTCGCCAGTCCATTTCTCATCGTTTATTTCCTTTTTTCGCTCTTCTTTGCTTCTTGCTGTTTCGCCTTGTAGCTTTATATCTCATTACAAGCCTATGGCCAAGTCATCTCATATCCAATAAAAGCAAATTCAACATTTAATATGGAACGAATGGATGACTTTTTGGACGTGGCTATGGTTGGCACTGATGGTCTGCGTAAAAAGGGTAGCAAAACACGTTACAAAGTCGATTCGGCTAATGATCTTATTGAGCATCGTTCCGGTATGTTTTCTAAACAATATCTTCATATTAATTTTCATCAAGTGTAATTATTTGTTTTAGGCTGTTCGGATGCATTTGCTGCCTATGAAATCGGTATACCCTTTAGCTATACACTGCAGCTGGCGGACAACGGTGTCCACGGTTATCTGTTGCCCAGTTCCTCAATAGAACCGACGGCGCGCGATGCATTCGAAATTATTACAGGCATGTTGGACTATATTTGAATTGCCCGAGAACCAACGCTTTCTTATTAAAACGTTTACTGATTTATTTTGCTGTAATCAGTTGATTTAATTAGGGACGTGGACTCGAAAAATATCACAAGTGAAACATTCCTAAATATTTAAGTCTGCAGTCCACTTATTTTAGTGAATTTTTTTTTTTTAGTAAATATATTACTTTTACTTACATATTAAGCACATTTGAAGGTATGTGCTCAGTATGTGTCGAATCAAATAGTAACCACCAGTAAGATTAACTTACAAGAAAAACAAGCTCAAGTTGTCTAAGAACTCCGTTCGGTCGATTGGTTCAGTGCAATACTGTAGTACATACTTACATACACATGCGTGAATTCCGTTAAAAAAGTGATGCATTTTAAATTCGTTTTTAATCATAAAAGTTTCTATTTTACGCACTTATCTATAATATTATTTATGTATACCGTTATTTATTATTATTTGTATTTATAAATATCTACATAGTTATATTATTTATAAACTTTTAATATTAAAATTAAAAAAAAAAAAAACGGTCAAAAAAAAACTGCATAATTATTATTCCGTATGCTTAATAAAAAATGTATTTTTGTGTTGTATCAGGTTATTAAAAGAAAAAAAAAACAATCGAAATAAGGTAATCAAAATGTTGTTTTTTTTTTAATAAAAAATAAATACAATTATTATTTAACCTCAGTTACATAACTTACAGTAATAGTTATTTAATATTTATTATATTTATTATTTACTTGTATATATATAAAATAAAAACATAAATAATTTAGAAAGAAGGCTTTTCGGCGCAAAAGGCTTCAATGTAGCGGCGCTATGCGTTTAACTCTTTTTTAGTGACTGTGTGTTCCGTATGAATTTTCGCTATCAAGATTTTACACCACGTCACTTTACTTCACCACGCTCTGTTTCACCATGCACTAATATATATACGATTAGTTTGGTTGCAGAGTGTGTGTGAAGGAGCACACGGCAGCTACCACACGTATATGTATTTGCAATCATTATTGTATGTTTTTATGTATTTATTGATAATGATGGTGTTTCTGTTGTTGTTTTTTACTTTTCTGTCTTATTTCTTTGTTGCTATGTAATTTTTTCTGTATGTATGAATTAGAATTAATGTTATATGTCGTCTTCAATGTTCGTGTTTGTATGTATGTATGTGTGAGTGTATGAATTTTGATGTGGTGGTGTCAGTTATGTAAAACATGTTATTATTTCCTTATAAATGATGAGGTGACATTTATATTGCTGTTTGTTGTATTAGTTCACCGGCTGATCGGTTGCTGATGTTTTTGTTGCTGTTGTTTTTATCTTTGCTGATGGTACTATTGTGGGCACATTGTTTTTTTTTTTCTTTTTTGGTCCAGATTCAGCATCAGTTTCAGCTCCGACGTCGGCTGGCACTCTGGCTTGCTTCTGCTTCGGTTTCCGTTTTTGCATCGATATTCGTTATTTATTTATATATGTATTTATATATATATATATATATATATATTTGTTGTTCTGTTTTGTTTTGTTTTTATCTTGCTGACTGCTTGTTGCAGCACCTTTGCACGCTTCTTTTTCTCCAGTTGGTTTTATTCTTTGTTTTTTTTTTTTTTATTATATATATATTTCCGTATATATATTTATATACTTTTAATTACTAATTATTAATAGTAAAGAAATATTTAATTATTATTTGCAGCTGTTGTTGACGATCGCTGCTGACTTCATTTTTAACAACAAAACGATTAACGATTTTTCAAGCAAATTTTTCCACCCTCTCTTTAACTGATTCTCAGATGATTTTAACATTTGTTTGTTGTATTTTTTTTTGTAAATTTTTGCTGTTCTTTGTTGTTTGTGTTACGAAGTTTCTAATGGTATTATTATTGGTGTTTTTGTTTTAGTTGTTGTTGTTGTATCTTTTGTTAACCACAATTAGTTAAACATTGTTGACCGTTTAAGCATAATTTGTGGTCAATATAGTCTCTGTTGCTCCTAAGTATCATCAGACATGAAAGAATTTTGCGTCTTTGATTCCTCCAGACGTCGAATCTGTTGACGCAGATACATTACTCTGAAAAAAGAGAACCATAAACATATAAAATACATCATACAATCATACACCAAGTGTCAAGAGACACACTTACTTTTGCTCTTGCAGCGTTGCATTTATTTCGGTTGTTCGAACCAGGCTCCGAGCGCACTTCAGTTCCGCGCAGATGCGCGTGCACGTCAAATCGCCATACATATGCGTGTCTTCCGAACATTTCTGAGTCTGAGTTAATAAACCAGAAATCAGTTGGTTTTGATTGCTTTAAGTACTTGGATGTAACATACGTGATAAACCCGTAGAAGCCTTACCTGACGCTCAAGTGCCTCGGCTTGCCAATTTGTGACATGCGATATTAGATCAGGTCGATAGAATTTTCCAAGTTTTGGCGATATTTCTGGGCCACGCATATTGCCAGCTTGTGCGGACGAACCCACACAACTTTGTAGCGTGCTTAACGACGATGATGATGTATTATCGACTGCTGCATATAGAGACATAAATGCAAACAAAAGAAAAAATATGCAATTCAGAATAATGTTAAAAATAAAAAAAGAAGCATGAAGTAAGAGAACAAGAAATGTAATTACGTTTACGCTGTTGCTGTTGTTGCTCCAGTGCAGCAGTACTTAAATCTAATTCCTGTGTTGGCGTTGGCGGTCCTTCACCGGGCACATGCCCAACACCACCACCACTACCGCCGCCACCAGCAACATTCGCTAAACTAGAGGAGGAGGAACACATGCTGTTGCTGCCCATTGATGTTATAACACTTATGCCACTAACAGCGCCAATGCCGCTTGTCGCATTGAGTACGCCACCGGCGTTGCTGTTACTGCCAATGCCGCCCTCGACAGTCTTTAGTCCAAATGTTGGATTGCAGGAATACGCAGCTGTCATGCCCGCACCTACGCCGATGCTGCTACCAACGGCAACACCGACACCGGCATTATTTGCCGATGTTGAGTTCACGTTTACATTGTTCGTGTGCCCAACAATTGTTGGTATCGGACTTTTTGTATAATTTAATAACGGTGATAGGCTATGATGCTGATGCGTAACATTATACAGCGGCGAGTTGACAGGATTATCTCTGTAATATATGCAATGTAATGGGTGATGTAACGCAAACAATTGTACTCTCGACTTACCTTAAACCTAATGGGACTGTATTTGCCGAATTGTACACGTGATTTGTTGTGTCTGTGGAAGCGCCACTGATTAGCATATGATGCGTTGTCTCTGGAGTGCTATGAGCGCCGCTGTGATGGCGCATAATCAGTGTTGACTTGTGTGGTACACCTATAAGAAAGTCCGACGCATCCTTTGAGTTTAGTAGTTTTATTGGCGGTCCTGGCGCATTCGAGTTGAGATGATGGTCACCTTGATTCGTTAGTGTCGGTAGCACTGTTGCCTGAGAAACAATTAATAATGTAATTAATTAATTAGACGAACAGTCAATTGAATTTAGGACTTACATTTGTTGTTGAACCTATATGGCTACCACCCACAACTGTATTCCTAAGGCTATTAGCCGTCAAAGGCATTGTACCGATTGTGGCACCACCAATACTCTGTGGCACTGTGGCAAGACCGCCAGTCGTTGCCATTGTGCTGTTCATTGAACCTCCACCACCACCACCAACGTTTGCAACGACCGATGGGAAATGCATTGCCACCGACGATGCTGCTGCGACACTTGAGGCGGACGAAGTAGCACACGGCATTGGATTCGGATGGGAGGCGAGACGTGGCAGCGCATTACCAAGTGTACATGGTAACGTGCCGGGCGGCATTACGGCGTTTTGGTCATTGAGCTGCGTGCCATGTGTTGTCGGCGTGCCCGTTAATGAGTAACTCGCTTCCGATGTTGGCGTCGAATCACCGCTAATATCCATATCAGCATTTTCATTGTGACGTCCTAAACACACTCGCATTAACAAAACAAAAAAGTATTGTAAATAAACGACTACAGAATCTCGACTAAATCATGTATGCATACCATCCAAACGTCTACGATGACTTGGCGGCCCTCCATCATTATCGTAATTCCACCTCAGACGTGAATTATCTCGAGAACTGGAATGTTTTGTATATGCTGAAAGTATGGCGACATATAATATAATTTAGCCTTTTGCTAAACACGTTATTGATTTGATTTTAACATACCAGATCTAGAGAAACGGTCATCACGATCTCGTTCACGATCCTTATCCCGATAATCTTTTTCGCGGTGTTGATCACGTGGTAAATTTCTGCAAATCGTTGAGAAATAAGGCAATTGATTAATTAAAGTCAACATAAAGAAACAAAACGCTATATACCAAGCATACCGTTCTCTGTCAAGCCATTCCTTTGGTTTCTCCCATTGTGAGACTTCAGTTTTGCAATTATAATAATACATTTTACCTTTAATGAAACGGAACAAATAAATACAATACAATCAAATAGTACGGTCAAATATACAGACAACGAGAAAGACATTACTTACCGGATGAACTGACATGTTCGCTCCAATCGCCGCAACGAGCCACTCGTTCGCCACGATCGCCGCCACGTTCACGTTTATCTATAAAAAAAAGTAACAATTGATAATTTAACATTGTTATATACACAAAAAACAAAAATATTTACCTGAATATTTATCCTTCTTATAAATGTCGCGATCGCGATCTGAGGCACGATCTCGCTTATCACGTAAATCCCTCAAGTCTCGATCGCGCTCTCGTTCGCGATCATCGGAACCGGAACGTTTGTCGTTGTCGCGCGATGAGCATAATTTTGCTCCACCACCGCCGCCGCCGCTGCCAGCGCCACGACGCTCCCTGTCATGGTTCGTGCGATACGACTCAGAATCTCGATCGTTGCCGCCACTACCGCCACCGCCACGTCGATCGCGCTTATCTATCAATAAGCAAATGACAATTAACATTGTAGCGATTTAGTTTAGCAAAAAATATAGTACATACCTGAATATTTATCCTTTTTGTAGACATCGCGATCACGGTCCCTCATCTTCTGTATGTAACTATAGCGCTCACCACTACCGCCCCGACCACCGCCTCGATGATCGCCACGATCGCGTATATCGTGTGTACCGTGGCCACCGCCGCCGCCACCTCTCGAAGATGGCGAATCTATGTCGGGCGATTGTGAGCGATAACTATTGCCATTATTCAGCGAGCCGCCACCACCACCAGCGCCGGCGCCCGGCGAGATGTCCCGATCCCGGTAACTAGAGCGGTCGCGTTCATAGTCGCGCTTTGAACTGTACTTTGAACCCTACAAATGATAATAATTGTCATTCAATTAGAATTGTTTTTAAAGGCGACAAAACGACAAGCACAACTACTAGCACAAACATAGATACGTTACACATACACACACGTACAGACACACACACAAACACACGCATGACACACACGAAATCTGTTAAGAAACGCAGTGCGAATGGTTAGTTAACGAAAGTTTCGTCTATTACAATACGTTAATAAAGAATCTATACGAGGATTCGACAAGGACCAATTGGTTATTTAAGAATTGTCTTTAAAATATTGCCAATTAAATATAGCGAACGATCTTTCGGTCGATTAGACGATTAATTAATATGCTTAAATTTTTTTTTATAGATTTCTTTCATTTCATATTAAAAAAGCATGAACAAAATTTTGAACTTGGTTAAAATCTCTTCTTTTTTTTATGAACGTTATACAAAATAATTTTGCCTTAACACGAGTGTGAGACCACCATTCCATTTCATTTCGTTTCTTTACAATAAAATGATGATGATGACGATGATGCGATACGAGAATTTGCTGATCTGAGTACATACATAACTCCAGATCAGCAGTGCCCGACAGCGCACCGCACTGACTTGCGCATTCTTGTCCATTGGTCATGGCCGGCTGGCATCATCTCATCCATCACACAACAGCAGTTGGCTGGGTTGATATTCTGATTGACTGATTGATTGATTGGTTGGCTGATTGATTGATTGATTGATTGGTTGATTGTTTGCCTGTTTGCTTGCTTGCTTGCTTGGCTGGCTACTTACATCTACACGACAGAGCCCAACGGCGGCAGCGGCAGCTGTAGCGGTAACATTTTTGTTGCAGCCAGGCGTCGATGCCACCAGTGGTAAGTCAACGGCAATGCTGTTTGTAGTAGTCATAAACTGAGCCTGCTGTTGTAGCAGCGGCAGCAGCAGCAGACGCGTCGTGCACGCTGTGTCACTGTCACTTTGATACGATAACGAAACCACCAGAGTCCAACAACAACAACAACAACAAATCCGAACTCTGTTAAAGCTTTTAATTGCAGCGTTTCCTAAATCTAAAGTCTTTTCTCGTGTAATGAAGAAGACTACATTTGTTGGAAGAAGCGTTTTTAAACTGATGATGATGATAATAGTTGTGTTTTGTGCATTACATATATGTTTACTACATTGATAAGGCGACCGTGTATTTCGGCGTATTTTTCGATCAAAGCATCATTAACGCGCTTAACATTTAACAACAATCAAGTCGATTTCATTTTCGTTTCGTCTTGTTTCGTTTCGATTAATCCTAAAGTTACAAAGTAAAAGGCTCTTTTCTGGCAGCTCCAAGGTGGGAGAAGAGAACAACAACACAACAAACGCGTTTGTTTATTTAGGCGAGGAAGTTTCGTGGTAAATGATTAACAAGTGGTGCCAAGTTGGTTGATAAGGTGCTTTTTTTTTGTTTTGTTTTATTTTGTTTAAACGCTTTTAAGTTGGTTGGTTTGTTGATTAGTTGTTCGAGTGGTTGGTTGATTGGTTGGTTAGTTGATTAGTTGGTGTTAATTGGCTTAATAACGTTTGATCAACTGATTGATGATGGATGCCTCCTCCTCTGCATAGTTTAGTTTCTTTTCAGTTACTACAACAGATGAAACTTGTTTAAGAAAAAAAATCATGGCATTTATGAGTGAGTAGATGATCAGGCCGTGGGGTTAACTTGATTTTTAAACACAAAATAAAAAGAAAACAAAAAATTATATATATGTATATATATATATATACATATATTTATATAGACATACATATATATAAACAGAAATCATATAAAAATCAAAACTTGAAAAGTTTTTTCGGCGAGTAGAAAACTCAAAGTTAGTTTCATTGATTCCAAGCAATCCAAAACCGAAAGACGCGAACTAAACTCAAACCTTAAAAAGAAAATCTCGAAAGCAACTGTATGTCAAAAGCCTGACGTACAACAATTGTATACAAAGTTATATATTTATAAAATATTATATTAAATGCTTTCATTATTTGCTTTTTCTGTTTGCCATTCGTTTATTTGGGTTTCTGATAGTTAAGAATCAATGAGCAAGTCCTTTTGATTCTGTTTATTTTATACTTTTTGCCTCATTTTTTTTTTTTGTTTTTGTTTTTTTAAAAAACAAGAATACATAAGCCAACATAATTTGCGTTTGAAAATGCCAATTTTAAACATATCCTGTTTCGGTAACGAAATAAATAAGAGATATATAAAAATAAACAAACAAAATAACAAGTTACACATGTAAACGAAACGAAGCACCAACAAACAAAATCATTTAACTCCGAAAATTATAATCAAAGAAAAACCTAATTAAGTTAGGCGCTACAAATATGAGCGAATGACTACAGTAAGGCGAGACTCACCTGATAGGAATGCGACTGATGCTTCTCAAAATACCTGAAATTGTAAAGAAAAAAAAGATAAGGAGAACAAAAGAAAAATAATTAGTGAATGTACAAGTACTTATTTAGTTTTATGCATGCATTTAACGTAGTTTTTAGTTCAAACTAACTAAATTCATGATGACAAAAATAAATTAGAGAGCCGTTACCATTTACTAAGTATAAAGAAAATAAGGCGACATGCATTAAAAAGTTAAACTAAAATATGAATGAGTTACAATTTGAATCAATTTGAATTTTATAATTGTGGCATTCAAATAAACGCAGTAGCAAAGACGCCATAGACAGGTGGCAATACAAAAAAAAAAAAAAAAAACGAGAACATTTTTTCTTTAAAAGTGACACAAGTTTTAGCTGCCGATGAATGACGAAGTTCTGAAATAAGAAAAAAACAAATAGTAGAAATATATCTCTCTCAAATAATCATTACAACGAGGTGAGGCATGGCATGGCGACTCGCATCTTATAAGTTGTTTCATTAGAGATTGTAGTATGGCGACCATAGCAACATACTCAATGTATTGAAGAACTAATCCAACTCTCTGCCAAACTGTTGTTGGTGCCTCACACACATAACACACAAACACATACAGATATGGCTCAGATTCATTGATGCATATTGAGCTCTCCATATACCAACGTTAAAAATATTATATACTCCAATGTTACATTAAGCCACACAACGCATATGACGCTTTTGTGTTCATACTTGGAAATCGAGTGTGAACGCTAAATTATTTTACGTGTTGCCTGGCCATATAGACGTGGAGTACACAATGTTTAAAACGGTGGAATGGATGGATGGAACAAGCAGCAGCTTACCTGAGGTCAACAGCCACATTATTGCATTTGAATACATCGTTACATTCTAGAATAGCATCATTTCCGGAACTCAATGAGTGTCGTAATTGTAAGGCAACAGGACGCGTCGACAAAACGCGTTTAATGTCGTTGGCATATTCCAATGGCTCATTGTTGGCTTGATTGATTTTTTGCCGAAAATCATAACAATTTGTTAATTTACTGCAATTGTATGTTTTCTGAAACTTATTGGAAAACATGTCTTGTGTTGGTGTAGAAGAAATTTCACAATTACGATTTTTTGGCAAACGACTCTCTACACATGTAGTCAAATCGCTCAAAGATAGAAATGTGCGTGTACATTTCACCGGTTGTTCAATTGCTTGCGGGTACTTATTAAATAATTCGAAAAGATTCAATACTCTCGCATTTAACGACTTATCTGACAACGTTGTTGAGTCACTTAATGGTGAATCGGCGTTAATATTATGTCCGGGTGAGTCGTTCAATATTTCCTTTTCAGTTTTTGGCGATTTTTCTGATTTTTCTATACTAGGTGAAATTTCAAACGTCTTTATTGTTTGACTGTCATTTATGTCAGGTGAGCGCTGTGCCGTTTCATTCGCATTCTGAACATGTTCTGCTGTTATTTGTTTTGTGACATCTTCGAGCATGTTATTATACTCCAGAGTGTTTTCAATATAGGCTACTAATTCGGACTCTGGAAACGATGCAGTCTTTTTCGATTTTGGAGTTTTTAATGTTTTGTTTTTAGTCACTTTTTTCCTTCTTTCTTTCTTTCTTTTCTTATGTGACTTTTTGCGACTGTGTACTGGTGATTTATTTGAATCATGTTTAGAACTCTGCTTTGTTTCCTGTTTCATTTCATTTGGTCCCGCCCGGCATGACACCGAGTCGTGTGTGTTGTTATAATCTAAGTTCGATTCATTTGTGTTAACAAAATTTGTCTCCAAATGGTTAAACTGAGCGTTATCGTCATTATTGACGTTCTTATGAACACTTTCATATGAATTTTTGAATTGACTTGTTGGTATTTTCATACTTGATGTTTTTCGATCAGTCATTTTGTTTGATAAATCATCCTGGCTGTCCTGTTGCTCCAATGCCGTATTTGCAACTGATAACGTTGAACTTTCAATAGAACAATATGATTCTAACTTTTCTTTGATATCAGTCTCCAGACAATCATTAGCTAGGACTTCTATAGGATCATCCCTGCAACGACTTACTCCTAGATCGAAAGAATCTTGAAATATTCGAGTGTTTTCATTGATTTCCAAGTTCTCAGTTTTAGTATAAAAAGCAAATTGATCAACATTATTATAATCACTATGGTCTTCATTAGCAAAAGCACATTGTTCATCTCCAGACGCGTCATCAAACATTAAGTTTACATCAACGGAATCCATGATCGATTTCTCATGTTCGGTCAACAAAGTTTTTGACAACAATCCCAACGTCGTTGCAGCTTTGCAGTTATGCTTTGAGACGATTTGATCTGAATGCTCGGGAGTTTGGTTGAGTATTCCAAAAATCGTTGTTTTCAAAGCTGAATTCACAACTATCGCATTAGTTCCAGCAAAAGATGTTTGTTGTTTGTTTAAGGTTGTAGCGATTATTTCGTATTGTTGTTTAGTTGATGTTGCTGATGTTAATTTTGGCAAAGTGGTCAATTCAAATAGTTCTGCATTGGTTGTATTTTTAACTTTTGTTTGTGAGGAAGAATTAAGCTTTGTTTGACTTTTCAAAGGTGAATTTACTTTACACTTTGGCGTTTGGTCAGCAGCGGCTTTTCGTGGTGGCAGAGGTAACAAATTTTTTTCAAAATTAGGTGAGCTCGGCTTCAGCATATCGTTCCATTGCGGGACCAAATAAACGATTGGTGGTCGATTTTGTTCGTTTGACACTGAATTTTCCAAACGTGGATCACATGGATGAATCCAATTATCTGGCACAAATGAGGGCCGTCGAAAAATTACACCCAATTGCATATGGCGGTTTCCATCATCTAAAATGCATGAGTTTTCTGGCGAACGACTCCTTTTCCGCTTCGAGTTATGGTTACGCGTGTTTGTCCGTGATGATTTTAAGCACGGCGGTTTACGCCTACTATGTACATTCTTGTCTGAGCATTCTTGGGTGTTCGAAATTGACATGCGACGCTGGTTTTTATATCGAAACAGACAAATCCCTTTGGCATGTGAATGATCTTGTTTTTGTTTATGTTTAATCAACTTTTGCGTCTTCAACAAGTATTTCACTTCCGGTGTTGTGTCTCTTATCGTAGATTCAATCGGTCGTACCCTGTGATGTCTGGGTACACGGGTACGGTAGTCAAGAACACGTACTGGTTCCGCTTCTTCAATTTCATTACCACCAGCTGTTTTCCTAAAGTTACATACATAATCATCCTTATCACCTGGCGAGGAGTCGTCAGACGAAATGTCTTCAACATCACTCTTTGCACGATGTGTCACCAATACGACGCCGCCAGCTGTTGAAAAAATGCATTTGAGTTGAACTTCGTGTATATGAATCAACTTGAATTACATATAGTTTGCATTGACTACTAAACAAATCAATGAACAACTCCGAGCACTAACTAAAAACCGGTGAAATGGTAACATATTTACCGATAGTGGCTGTTTCTCCAATACGAGATGGCACCGACTGACTGCGATACTGCAAATTTAACTTCTTCCTCGGATTGCGAATTTGTTGTGTGTACATAATAGTACGTTGTTTGCCCCAACGTCCTTGCTTGATGTTCACCGGCTCTGCCGGTTTTCTATAACAGTATGTTTATATCTCAAATCAATGTTAGTTTACCTATTACGACTCAGGCGCTGACGAAATCTTGCAAGTAATTGTGATTTTTAATTTATAGAAAGACTTGCTGCTGAAATAAAAATAATAATAATAATATTCTGCTCGAAGTTACTCGCTTTTGACTTCTTTTTTAGTGAATGTCAGAAGAATGTCTCATTGAGAGCGAACATTGACAGGCTGAGTGGACGCAAAAGAGATGGAAGTTAAAAGCAAAGAGCAAATAGCAATCAAAGCCATACGAATGGCTAGAGAATGAAAGAAAACGAAAATGCCAGCAAAAATATTATGATTTCAATTGATTCAAATATGTTTTTGTTTGTTTTAATGAATTAGTTAAGCTGTAATTTAAAATTACTTGGTTATTAGTATTATTCAGTTATGATAAGTCGTGACTTTACCCATCGTTCATACGCTGCGGTTTTCTAGCATGCATTACCATCAATGCAAAGTTTCTGTCGTCGTTTTGTGCTCCGGGAAAACGCGCACGGATTGACTTTTCCCAACTCCAACGTTGCGTATATGCGGCGCGTGTGTGGAAAATTCAATACGTGCAGCAGCAGTAACGACAGCTAACAACGGAGACTCCGTCGTGGCCCGCTTTGTCGAATCGACACTGCTCCTGCTAAACACACTGGAACGTGTTTTCTTTGGCAAATTTGGCCAGAGGTTATTGCGTATCGCTTTCGCAAAGATTCAACCAACACGACTAACGTTAACAATTCCAATAATCTTACCAAAAGAATAATGCGTTTTTTTAACGCCTTTACAAAGAACAAAATGCAACTTTATTAAAAATTATCTGCGCCTCTGCTTGGCCTCTGCCTCTACACTTTTTTTTTCTTTCAATTTTTTTTCGTCGGCACGGTGTGGTGAATTTCTTGTCGCGTCGCACTATCGTCGTCTCCCTTCCACAAGTTGAGTTTCTGGACCTTCGGCATTGTATTGCCGTATGTCGCGCTGCTTCGCTTAACCACATGCCCAATTCAGTAAATCTCACAAAATATAATATAAGTGTTGGAAGCCGGTATATATGAACCGATTAATCTATTTTGTAGCGTTGATATTTCGATTAATGGTGAGTCAGAGCACGGTGTCAGGAAAGAGGCACTTGCGTCGAAAAATGGTGCAGTTACTTCGAGAGCGGAAAGTAGTGACTCAATTTCGCTTTGGTCTTGGTCAATATGACTACGCCCAAAATTACGGGGCGAAATGCCAACAAACATGATTAATCAGTTAGATTTACTAAGAGTCCTACATAGTTTTAGTTAGAAAATAGATTAATCTTTGCAATGATTGTATAAAAATATAATAACACAGATCAGCTGGGTCTGTGGTGAAATAAGCACTGAAATATAGTGCTGTCAATATTTTTTATTTTAAAGTTAGACATTCTGTCAAAATAGACAGAAAAGTAATAAAAGTTATTTTAATTGCAAAACTTTTATATTGGAAACAAAGAAACAAACCCAATCTTATTTATCCAATCTAAAGTGACAGCACTGGGTGTCTGCAACAGTGTTGCTAATTTTTTAGTAGTAGAAAAGGCTGAAATATAAATGAACTCACTATATGTTGTACCAGATACAGTATATGACAGAATCCTTACTGCATGCAAAGTTGGCCATATTATGGCTCCCATAAAAAACTGGCTATTATAAAACGAAGTGGTGGATGTGTCGCAAATTGCCCCCAACAGTGAATGATGGTGCAGAGATAAAATTAATAATTTCGAATCGAATGTTCGGGTGGCAGTGGCGTCAGCAGCTGATGTAGACTTTCTACATGGGCTCTCTTTCGTTTTACTGTAGCCCTGGCAAATTGCGTTCATCATTGCCTCGTCGAACCTCGACTGACAATTGCCACATTAAAAATAATCCAAATAAAGTTTTAATAAAAACTTAAGCTTGTTATCAATTATATATTCGAGACGTTTTCACACTCATCACACATTAATGTATTTGGTTAATAACCAATTCCAGGTTTATGTCACTAGCTAAGTAGTCGTCTGGAAGGCATTCATTTTGGGAAAGTGATCAGTAGACATGCAATGCGTAAAACATTTACATAAGTACCATGTACAAGTTGCTAATTCTTAACTTTTTCTTAAAAAGGGCTGATGTTAAAAATACATTTCCATCATTTAGCAAACCTATACAAATTGCTTTCCACAGTTCAGAGTTCTGGTATGTTTTAATACATTTCTTTACATTTCGCTCCTGAAATTTGTTTGAGTAACATTGACCTAGCTCAACTGTCCCTGTAACTCAAAGAGACATTCAGTCAGCCAGGACTTTGTTAGTTGGCCCTGATCCGTTTCACCGTTTTTGATGCAACAGCGCGACTCTTCGACGCAAGTGCCTCTTTCCTGACGCCATGTCGACGCAAAAAGAAACTGTTCTGATTTGGAACTCGTTGTTTATTTACTCGTTGCTATTTTCACATTATTTGTGAGAAAGCGTCGAAACTCGTTGTTAGTTGTTGATTTTCGTTCTCACTCTATTCCGTGCACCAGTGTTTCGGTGTGTGTGTGTGTGTTTTGGTGAATGCAGGCGTGAGTGTGCGATTCGAATACAAAGTCATATAGCGGCTGCGAAACTGTAACAAAACAAACTTTCATAAACAACGATATTTTCCAATCTTAAATAATTATACTCAGGTTAATAATTAAGTAAAGTCAATAGCGATAGTTTTTTAACACAATTTATGTCAGAATTGACTTAATTCTATAAAATAGCCGCAATCAACTAACCGAGCGACAGAAACAACACACTCAACTCGTTACATTCAACATCCAATGCAAATATCATCAGTTGGCAGCGCAAATATATTAAGTGCTGCCAGAAAAATTTGAATGTCACTATTTATTTTTTTATGAAACACTCAGACGAGTGTAAGGGCTATATTTTCAAAGATTAATTATTCATGTTGATCTATACAAGTAAAGTCGTCATTTCATATAATAATTTTTATTTTATCTTAACGAATTTTTAGAATCATTCTAGTCAGAGCCCCAGCAACTCCAAATCAACAGTCGTTGTATAAGTCTGGCAACACTAATTTCACCAAGTCTTAGTCTCATTTGACTGTGTCTGTTCCACCTCTATTGCTACTCGTTCGCAAAATCAGTTGACTTCTTTCTCTGCTACACTGCAACACCAACACAAGCGGACCGAAAATTTTTTGTTTTAATGTTGCGAAAAGTTTGAAAAAATTGATAAAAATCACAGAAAAATGTGAAAAATGTACGGAAAAAAATCAAAAATCTTAAAAATTCTAAACTATAATACAAAATTGTGTGCTGGTTAAAAAAGCTAATAAAAAAAAAATGACCGAACCATAAAATTTTCGAAAATTTAATTTTGTATTTTTGTGCAAATTTTTGTGGAATTTCGTATTTAGTGCAAAAAATTTTACAATTTTTTTTGCGTGCTACAAAAATTAAAAACACAAAAAAATTTCAGCAAAACGAAAACTTTGATACGACGTGAAAACGAGCGACGAATAAAAAATTGTGTCTGTTTTTCTTTCTTTTTCCAATGCTGCTCGCACTCGTTGTTCGATCTGTCGTTCATTTTGTATTGCTCGCTCGATGGCTACGTATGTGTGTGTGTGTGTGTGTCTATAAATGTGTGTGTGCATATATGTGTGTGTCGGTGTAAAAGGCGAGTATTCGGTGTTTTTGTGCGTGTACGTATATGCCGCACATAACCGTGCCGTTGGGAGTGCGACTGGTTTGCGCTCATATGCTAGCTTCTGATGAAAGCTGCTCGCAAAACGAAAAGCTAAAAGCAAAATTTTGCCGCCTATCGTCGTCGCCTTCTCGATAGTTGTGTCAAAGGCGGAAGTATTCACGACAAAGCAAATGCAATTCGCAGCAGCCGGTTTAATTCGAATAATGCCAAAAACACCGCCACTCAATACAACATTTTGTATTATTTTTCTTAACTGTCTTCTTGTAAAATTCTTAGTGCTATGCGTCTGTTATTGCACTAAAAATATATATGTACATGTGAATGTATAATTTATTTTTTTGTTTTTCAAAACTTAGTATCCAAAATTGAAAAAATTCCGGATTTAAAAACTCTTGGCGCACTAATAAAATATTTTATGCCGCATATAATGCATATTGGCACTACTAGCGCGTATGGCGGCAAAATTTCAACATTGCCGCCGCCGTTGCCGATGTCAGTTGTCGTATTCGTCGTATCTCAGAGATAGTTTTGCTGCGCAAGCGAACATAATGGAAAAAACGAGCGAGTAACTCTTCTCAGCGAATGATTTGTGTGAGCGTGAAGCGGCGTGTATGTGTGTGTGTGTGTGTATCGGTGATACTTATGTATGTGTAGCAATGCGTGCAAATGTGTTGGTTTCGTTGGTATTGGACAAAGTATCTAAGCATACGAGCGAGATGACTATGATGTGTTGTTGACTACGGTCTACACAGTGATGACTTGTAATACGGATCGGCCAAGTCGGTGTCGGCGCGTATCGAAACTAACGAGCGAACAAACGTACCAATGAGCAAACCCACCAACAACAACAACTGCGCCAATTGTGAAGACGACAACGGCGGCACGATGAACGCGACAAACACTTCTTTGCACAAGATGTCAACAAAAGTATCTTAAAGGCGCGCTCGTGGGTTTAAGCTTAATATGCGCGAAATATGTAAAACCGCGAAAAGTTTTATTCACAAAAACACAAATATAAATTTTATTTATATGTGCTTTGTTCTCCTTTCCCTATATTTCAGTTATGTGCAATCGAAATTTTTTTTAGACAAGTAAAACTACAAAAAAAATATTCACACACAAAATTATGGTGAATCGATCTTCTTTGACATTTTAAGTGAATACATAAATAAGAAACAAAATTCCTCAAAGTCAAAAGCTTGGCAAAAATTGAAGCAATGGTGCAAATTGTAATGAAACAACGGAAAAAAACAAGAAGAAGATCAACAATATAGTAACGCAGCATCAGTGGTGACAACAACAGCTCAAACAATAAAAATAAAATAAATAACAAAAAGACGCGCACTCAAGATTCTATATATTAACACCAAGTGAAGATCTTAAAGTTTTAAAGTTACAAATTAAAAGCAAAATAAAAAAACATTAAGGATAACCAAAATGTTTGGTTCCGCAGTAAAACACCAAATGGATTAAAGCGCCACTTTCTTTACATCTCCGTCTTCTTCAGCAGCAGCTCTATCGCTTTTACTCAACCTTTTTTTTTCGTACTATAAAAAAATCAAAAGATTAAAAACATAACAAAAAAAAAAAAAAAAAACAAAGAAAGGAGACAAACAGCATAAGCCAGAGCGAAACAAACAAAAGCAACAAAAAAAAAAAGAAAGAAAAGACAACCAAAGGCCGAAATCGTAATTCGGCCAATTTGGAAACATTCGGCGACACAAAATGCACTCAAGCGTATGCCAAAAGAACGCTTTAACTTTGTTGGTGGGACAATCAGAGTTTGTGCCAAGAAAGCGTTTCCAGAAGCTGCAGAAGCAGTACCAAAAGCATCAACAACAACAAAACGACGTCGAGGAGCAGCAGCATCAACAAAAGCAAAACCGTCAAATACTGCAAAAGCAGCTGCAAAGACGTCAAAGGTTTCTATTAAAGGCCTGTTGGCGAAGGAGCCGCTACTCAACAAAAGCTAGTGGAACATCAAAAGCGGCAGCATATTTAGCGCCAGCGTCGTCAAAATTGTTATTGGCTGCTTTTGGCTCAGTGCTGTGCTTAAGCAACGTTACGAAGGAAGCAAGGAAAGCGGTGGCGGCAGCGGCAGCGGTTGACGGCGATATTGGATTAGAATTAACTGTAAAGCAGCTGAGGTTTCGAAAATTGTTATCTGCAGCTTCAGCTACATCAACAAACGCAATACAACTTATCAAATCCGCACTAAGAAGCACCAATAACATCAACATCATAAATAATAAATGCAAAGCAGACAAATGCAATAACAAATGCATAAAACAATAACTAAACTTTGCATGTTTAACTAAAAACAAGAAACGAGCGAAAAATCATAAAAGAACATTTAAAACATAAACTTTAAATAATAGTAAACAAAAAAAAAAAAAAAACATTTAACAGAAACATTTGGTTTTGTGTGCAAGTTTGAGTCTTATGAGTATAATAACATCTTTACGCCACTAGATCAAGTCTAGTAAAACTACATCAATTTGTAAAAAAATATATATATAAAAAACCAAAAAATAAAACAAAAACTTTCGTAACTGTAAATTAATTCAACAAGAACGACGTCTTAATGATGGCCGATCATTTGGAGGAACCGCCACAGAAGCGGGTTAAAATGGATCCAAGTGAGTATCAAAACCAATAACCAATTGCTTAAAATTGTATTTAAAAATTGTTTTTTGAACTTCATCAATTACTTTTAGTTTTTTTTGAATTTCAAACAACACTTCTAATTTTATTTCATTAATAACACACATATTCATTATTCTACTACAGCGGAATTTCTTTTTGCGCTGGAGGATAATTTACCCGATGAGCTCGTCTCAACAAACAATGCTTGGCCTGAACAACTTGGCGGGGGCGGTGCTAATGGACCAGGTGGCGGTCCGGTATCTGGTACATTGGGCGTCAATGTTGGTGGTCCAAGTAAACCGCCAGCTCAAGGTCCTGGTCCTGGTGGTCCACAGATGAATGGCGCTGGCGACGATAGTACAGGTGGCGGTGCAGGCTCCGGCAACCAGTTGCGTCAATTGCAGCAACATCAGCATTTACAACATTTGCTGCAGCAACAGCAGGTAAGTTACATATAACAATTACAACATCAAAGTTGTTAACTAATGTGTGTGTCCAGGGCAATAAAAACGCAGGCATGGTTGTGCCCGGAATGGGCAACGCGGGCGGCATGAATCAGCTAGGCAGTAAATCACCAAATATGCAGTCACCAAATGCGGGCGGTATGCAGGTGCCAACCCAAATGGGTATGGTTAATTCAATGCCAATGTCGATATCAAATAATGGCACACAGGGCATGAACTCCATGCCAGGTGAGTGTAATATAACGTACCACGTTCTCATTACAAACGCTTTACTCAATTGTTTTTTTTTTTACCATTTTTTATATTCTTTGTGCAAACTTTTGTAGGCATGAATACAATCGCGCAAAGTAATCTTGGCAGTATGGTAATCACGAATAGTGGCAACATGGGCGGCATGGTTAATACACTGAAACAGCAGATTGGTACCGGTCCGGGCGGTATGATGAACGCCGGTCATGGCGGTGTGGGTCCAGTTGGCGGTATGGGTCCAGGCGGCGTTACTGGTCCGAATCAAGGTATGCACATGGGAGGTCAAGGTCATCCGCAGGCAATGCAAAACGGACCGATGATGGGTCGTATGGTAGGCCAACATGGCATGCTGCGCGGTCCTAATCCACATATGATGGGTAGTGGCGGTCCTGCTGGTGTCGTCGGTGCTGGTGGTCCCCGAATGCAAACTCCAAATATGCAAATGGGTAAGCAATTTCAAATTTAATAAATAATTTCACAATTGACTTTGTAGTCCTTCTTTTTGATTTATAAATTTATAATTTGTAAATTTCTTTTATACAGGCCAATTGAACAATATGGTCGGTGGCAATGTTGGACCAAATGGACCGTATGGAGGTGTTGGTGTCGGTAATGTTGGTAGCTATGGTCCTGGTGCGGCTCAGGGTGGTCTTAGCGTGAATGCGGCCAACACACCGCAGCAGCAGTTACTTGCACAACAGATGGTACAACGGGGTGGCGTTGTACCGCCTAATATGAACGCGTCAATGCAACAGGCCAACCGTCCTGGTGTACCAATGGGCTTAAGTGGTGTTGGTAATGATGGAACCGGCAATGCAGGTCTTGTTACCGGAGTTGTTGGTGGTCCACAACAACAGCAGCAGCTGAATGCAAATGTACAAATGAATGCTCAGCAGCAGCAGCAGCAACAACAACAAACGCAGCCAAATGTACAAGCAGGTGCCATGGTGGGTCCGACTATGGGACCGAGAGCGCAGCAACAAGGCGGCGCTAATGGTCCGCCACCAAATCAAATGATGCATCAACAGCAGCAGCAGCAACCACAACAACCGGGTACATCGCAACAGGCTGGTAATATGGCCGGCGGCGGTGGAACAGCTGGCACCGGTCCAAGTGGACCAACGGCAGGCGGTACGGGTACTAGTCCTAATCTATCTGACGATCGGAAAAAGCAAATTCAACAACAACTAATGTTATTGCTGCACGCGCACAAATGCAATCGACGTGAAAGCCTGAATCCAAACCGTGAGCGTTGTAGCGTCGCATATTGTAAGCCAATGCAGGAGGTGCTCGCACACATGGCCACCTGCAAACAGAGCAAAGACTGTCCAGTGCAGCATTGCACATCGTCACGTCAAATTCTGCTGCATTACAAGACGTGCCAGCGCACTGATTGCATTATCTGTTATCCATTTCGACAGAATCATACGTTTCAGAACAATACCGGAGCGGGTACAACCGGTGGTGGTGCGGGTGGACCGAATCAGTCGATTCAGCAAATGCCGCCACAGAATGTTGTCGATAAGCAACAAGTGACCGGCGGACCAAATGGCACGCAACAAACAGGCGCTGGACCACAAAATTCTGGTGTACCACAGCAGCAGCAACAACAACAAACTGCGGGCGGACCAAATGTTGTTGCCGGTGGCGGTGGACCGACAGTTGTCGGGGGACCAGTGTCAGGCGGAATCGCTGGTGTCCCGAACCAGCAACTTAACATGAAATCCAACGCAGATATGACGCAGCAATTGCAACAACAGCAACAAAATTCACAGAATGCAAATCAAGAGATGCGAAGATTCGATGGCATGAGTATGCAAGGCGGAGTTGCCGGTGCAGCCGGCGCAACGAATATGCTGCAAAATCCTTCTGTGAATACACCACAAGGTATGCCCGGCATACGAATGCCAGGAACAGCAGCGAATCGTGTAATTGGTGGACCATCACAGGTGGCTGTTGGTCCACAGGGCAATGTGCTCAGCAATAATATGCTAATGGGTGCCGGTGGCGGTGGGGTAACAAACGATGGCATGCAGCAGAATGCCCAACAGCTTCTGTTGCAAGGTTGCGGACCGCCGGCCAGACGGCGTCAACAGTTGGCCGTGTTAGTCGACAGTGGCGCCGGCGGTGCAAGCGGTGCTGCTATCAATGCCCTGCAACAGCAACAAACGAATTCGAATCAACAACAGCAAGCTAACATTCCAGTTCCCGTCAATGTTCACAATTTCAATAATTCCAATTTTAATAATAATCAGTTGTCTGGTGGCGATATAACAACTGTTGGCGGTGGAGCTGGTAGTAACAACAAACAAATGGTTGGCCAACAGGATATGACCAAAATGAAGCTACAAGGACACGCAAACGTAACACCTAACGCGTCCATTGTCAATGTCGGCGGTAATGTCACCGTAAACAATGCCACGGGAGTCAGCAGCAACACTGTACTAATGCCAGCGGATGCTGCCGGCAATGTTGGGGGCATTGGCGGCGTGACGTCTGGATCAACTTCACAAAGTCTTGCCGGGACACCGAGCACTGTTAGTGGCAATGCGAGTAGCACGGGTAGTGGAGGTAATCCGGATGGTGAAAAAGATTGGCGGGAATCAGTGACAGCCGATCTACGTAATCATTTGGTACACAAACTGGTGCAGGCAATATTCCCCACTTCGGATCCTACCTGTATGCAGGACAAGCGAATGCACAATCTAGTTTCGTATGCAGAGAAAGTGGAAAAGGATATGTACGAAATGGCGTTATCACGTTCACAGTACTATCATTTGTTGGCCGAGAAGATTTACAAGATACAAAAAGAGCTGGAAGAGAAGCGTCTGAAACGCAAAGAAGCACAAATGATGATGCAACAACAAGGCAGCACACCAGGCACTGCCGGCACAAGTAATGCTGCGCAACTTCCGACCGGTCATACGCCAACACAGCAGCAACAGCAACAAATTCGACAGATGATCAGCCCAATGAGCAGCTCTGCCGGTCAAATGGGCGCTGCTAGCATCATGCAACCACAGATGCGACCACAAGCGCCGCCGGGTAATGTTAACATGATGGGCAATACACCCAATCAGAATCTAGTTCCCAATTTGCGAAGTCATTCGCCAGGCGGAAATATGTTGGTTATGCAACAACAACAACGCATGCAATTCCCACAACAACAACCGCAGCAAGGCAGTATGCTTGTTGGACCACCAGGTCCAAGTCCCAATGGTGGCGGCCTTGTTAGTGGAATACCAACATCTCAGCAGAATATGGTAGTTCAGAATCCTGTGCTTTCACCATATGCCGCACAAGCAATGCAGGCACAAACCGGTGGTGGACCTAGTGTGCTTACGAGTCCAGTGCCTGGCCAACAGCAACAGTTCATTACGAACGGAGCGACCGGCGCACAAACTTCACAGCAGTTGACCGAAATCATGAAGCAGCGTATCATCCAACAACAACAACAGCAGCAGCAGCAGCAACAACAACAATCCACGACCAGCATGTTAATGCCTCAGTCACCGTTCAATAGTGCAACTCAAATGCAGCAGCAGCAACAACAACAGCAGCAACAACAAAATGCTTTTACTTCACCCATGAACCAGCAACAGCCACCACCGCAAAAGCCACAGCAAAATGCAAATGCCGGTCCTGGTGCCAGTAGTGCCTCTGTCTTAAACAACATGCCACCAACGCCTACAAGTTTAGATTCAATAACAGCAGCAGCAGCTACCAGTAGTGGCGGAGGTGGCAGCAGTAATGCAGCCAATGTGAATTCAGTTGGTAATAATTTGGTACCCGCACCGAGTCCTTCGCCGAGTTTCGTTTCGAACGGACCAATCGGTACGCCATCGAACGTCAATCCACCATCGGTATCTTCAATTATCCAGCCATTAAGCGAACGTGTACCAACGCCACCAATGCTCTCTGGCTCTCCAGCAGCACCTGCATCGAATGCAACCGTTGCATTGACACCGAGTTCCTCAACAGCCTCAACATCGGCAACACCAACGAGCGCGACCATGGCATCCGCGTCAAGTACACCACCGACAAGTACGACGATTACAACAACAACCTGCGCAACACCATCGGTAACAACACCAACAGCTGCAACCTCAAGTAGCTCAACACTAACGCCGCCCCAAGCGAACAGTCTGGGGAAGAGTGCCAGTACGACGGCTTCATCGCTGGCCTCATCATTAATCACAACGTCTGCTACAACTACCTCGACTAATGTTGTCAGCAATCGAGCACCGATCAGCAGCAGCAGTAGTTTATCATCTCAAATGGCTGCACTTGAAGCGGCGGCGCGTGACAATGACGATGAAACGCCATCTCCGGGTGCCAATGATACAAATGGTAGCGGTAGCGGTTCCAAAGGAAAACTCGATTCAATCAAACAGGAGGACGATATCAAAAAAGAGTTCATGGAGGACAGCAATGGCGGCACCGGGGATAATTCACAAATGGAGTCCTCTTCGGCGGGTGTCGGCAAAAATGTCAATAATGACGGCACGCAGGTCAAAGTTGAAATCAAGACTGAAGATGGTGTCGAAATCAAAACGGAGCCAATGGAGGTTGATGATACGGCGAAGAGTTCTTTAGGTGGCGTCGATGGCAATTCTGGCACAGGCAACGACTCAAGTAAAGATGACAGTAAGCCAATGTTGGATGTTTCATCGGGTGGTGGTGATGTCAAGGTGAAAATGGAGACAAAACCGGTTGTGCCTGAGCCCATCGCACCCAGCGCCGGTGATAAGAAAAAGAAGTGTGGTAAGTAACTCGGGGAAAAAATCAAAACGAAAAAGTTAATCAAAATCAATAAAAATGTTATTTATTGTAATTTTCCCTCTCTTTGTCTCCCTCTCTAAATAGTATTTAATCCCGAAGAACTTAAACAAGCTCTTTTGCCCACGTTGGAGAAATTGATGCGTCAAGAACCCGAATCTGTGCCTTTCCGTTATCCAGTCGATCCACAAGCACTTGGTATACCTGACTACTTTGAAATAGTTAAGAAGCCTATGGATCTGGGTACAATACGTCAGAACATCATGAACGGAAAGTACAGCGACCCGTGGGAATATGTTGACGACGTCTGGTTAATGTTTGACAATGCCTGGCTCTACAATCGGAAAACATCTCGAGTCTACCGATATTGTACAAAGGTAATAAAATCATATTTACTCAATATCTATTAGAATATATGAATATGCATATACATAACGTAAATGACAATAATATTTTTTTATTTTTCGTTATTTTATGCAGCTATCTGAAGTATTTGAGGCAGAAATAGATCCAGTGATGCAAGCTCTAGGATACTGTTGCGGTCGGAAGTATACGTTTAATCCACAGGTGCTTTGCTGTTACGGCAAGCAACTGTGTACAATACCTCGCGACGCAAAATACTACAGCTATCAGAATAGGTATGTGTAAATGGGTCACAAGAAGATGTCTTTTATTGGAATATTATTTCTTAACAAAAAAAATAATTAATGTGCTTACTTGTCGTGCTTTGATTGCAACTCGTGTGTCCTTTGATTTTGTGTTTTTTTTTCACTATTAATAAGTGTCTCACTATTTAAAATATACATGTATGCTGTGTTGCAATTGAGTTTGCGTGCTGTACTTTATGTAAGCGCACTTGATGTGCTGCATCTCTTTCTTATATATTGAGTCAATGTCTCTTTTTTTTTTCTAAGTGTCGATTTTCTGTCTTATTCCTTTTTGTGTGCTATATGCACGTTGTACTCAAGCATAACTCTTGTATGGTTTATAGTTGACGTGTTACACACACACACACACACCTTCCTGCAGTTGCACATCTAGCTGGCATACTAATTACATAGTTAAGAGTGAAAGATTGAAAAATTTATTGACATTTCTTGTATGTTGTTATACCATTTTTCAATTGTTCTTAACAAAAGTTCATTATCAAAATTTATTAAAATTTGTTTTTATTTACTGTTTTTTTTTTTATTCCTATAATTATGTAAAAATTGTAATTCTAATAATAAACTATCTGTTTTTATTTCTTTTTATCGTTTTTTGCCAAATAAATTGAAATAACTTCCATGGTTATGGTTTTTACGTGTGTGCCTCTAAAATATGTATTACATCTAATCGAAAATCATTCCAATACCTGTAATGATGATGAAACGATGCAATCCCTACTTAAACTACGCATTCTTATAATCACATAAACACACACACAAACACTTATTGAACTTTGTAAACCGCTTGCGTTTGCTTAAATCTGTTCTTTGGTGTCGCCTTGGAAAACAATTTAAACCAATGATGTTGATGTAACTGACTGACCACACATCAAATAAATATAACATCTGCGAACACATATAATACAAACATACATATGCACCAAATGCTATCCACCCACATGAATATGTATATTACAATTTGTAATGTATTCGTGTTTAAATGGCGCTTTAATAATTGTTAAAAATATTTAAAATCATATTTTTTCAATCACTGTGTGAACGTCAACATTACTACTATAACAACTACA
Source organism: Phortica okadai (assembly GCA_034638295.1). Classification (NCBI taxonomy): domain Eukaryota; kingdom Metazoa; phylum Arthropoda; class Insecta; order Diptera; family Drosophilidae; genus Phortica; species Phortica okadai. Next base: position 53,021,023 of record CM067848.1, on the reverse strand, counting down.
ACAACAATTGCTACTAATGTTGTATTACCTAACATGAAACATCGCTCGTCCGGTCGCTCGCTCGCTCGGTCTTGCACTTACAACTCACCACACCGAAATCACCGTCTTACCGCCTGTTCGTTTGCTTACACCACCTGCCATTACATTCTCTTTACATTGTAATCGTATTTTGCACTGGTTGGTGAATATGTTGTTTCTGTATGTGTGTCTTGGCCGAACTGGAATGCTATTATTGCCGGATTATATAATGTACCTCAATACTTGTACACTACATTAATGCACGCCGAAATGGTGCACATACCTGTATCTGATTAAATGTATTTATTTGAATGTAAAATCAAATAATTATCTACAAAAAAAAATATAAATAGTCTAAAGGAATACGGTGTTGCCTCAAACAGATACACATTCTGCCAAAAATGTTTCAACGATATTCAAGGAGATACGGTGACATTAGGCGATGATCCGCTGCAATCACAAACGTAAGTGTTCAACCTTTGATGAAATTATTTATTGCATCAATTAATTCTTTTATTCAAATGATTTGTATTATATTTTTTTTGTTCTTTTAAATTAGGCAAATCAAAAAGGATCAATTCAAAGAAATGAAGAATGATCATTTGGAACTGGAACCTTTTGTGGACTGCCAAGAGTGTGGTCGTAAGCAGCATCAGATCTGTGTACTTTGGTTGGATTCAATTTGGCCAGGCGGTTTTGTGTGTGACAACTGTCTAAAGAAAAAGAACTCGAAACGTAAGGAGAACAAGTTCAATGCTAAACGTTTGCCAACAACAAAACTGGGCGTTTATATTGAGACACGTGTGAATAATTTCCTTAAGAAGAAAGAGGCTGGCGCCGGCGAAGTTCACATACGTGTTGTATCCTCGTCGGATAAATGTGTCGAAGTCAAACCGGGCATGCGTCGTCGATTCGTTGAAGGCGCTGAAATGTCTTCTGAATTTCCGTATCGTGCAAAGGCTTTATTCGCGTTTGAGGAGGTTGACGGTATCGACGTTTGTTTTTTTGGCATGCACGTGCAGGAGTATGGATCGGAATGTCCAGCACCGAATACGCGTCGCGTCTACATAGCCTATTTAGATTCGGTACATTTCTTTAGGCCACGACAGTATCGCACAGCTGTCTATCACGAAATATTGCTCGGCTATATGGACTATGTGAAACAGTTGGGCTATACAATGGCACATATTTGGGCTTGTCCGCCTTCGGAAGGTGATGATTATATCTTCCATTGTCATCCGACGGATCAAAAGATACCGAAACCAAAACGCTTACAAGAATGGTACAAAAAGATGCTTGATAAAGGCATGATCGAGCGTATTATCCAAGACTACAAGGATATACTTAAGCAGGCAATGGAGGATAAATTAGCATCTGCGGCTGAATTGCCCTATTTCGAAGGTGATTTTTGGCCAAACGTGCTGGAGGAAAGCATTAAAGAACTTGATCAGGAAGAAGAAGAAAAGCGTAAGCAAGCAGAGGCAGCGGAAGCAGCAGCAGCCGCAAACGTAAGTATTACTGTTTTTTTGTTTTAATTTTTTTCTATAATTAATTTTTTTATTTTTTTTATTAATACGATTGCAGATGTTTTCAATAGAAGACAACGAAGTTAGCGGTGATGGCAAGAAAAAAGGCCAAAAGAAAGCTAAGAAATCGAACAAGTCAAAAGCAGCACAACGCAAGAATAGTAAAAAATCGAATGAACATCAATCGGGCAACGATCTTTCAGCAAAGATTTATGCGACCATGGAAAAGCACAAAGAAGTATTCTTCGTCATTAGATTGCATTCAGCACAATCCGCTGCGAGCTTAGCTGTAAGTTGAGAAAGAACACCATTTAATTGAAATTATATTTACCAAAAAAAAAACAATGCCATTTACCACAGCCGATACAAGACCCTGACCCATTACTCACTTGTGATCTCATGGATGGGCGCGACGCATTCCTTACGCTGGCGCGTGACAAGCACTACGAGTTCTCGTCATTACGTCGAGCCCAATTCTCAACACTTTCCATGCTCTACGAACTGCATAATCAGGGCCAGGACAAGTTTGTGTATACATGCAACAATTGCAAGACAGCGGTGGAAACTCGCTATCACTGCACTGTTTGTGACGTAAGTGTACATTACCTTTTGTATTACCTTTATTCTTTACAATAATCATCACTTTTTGCGTTTTTAGGACTTTGATCTTTGTACAGTTTGTAAAGAAAAAGTTGGCCATCCGCATAAAATGGAGAAACTTGGCTTTGATTTGGACGATGGCTCTTCCCCCGCTGATCTCAAACAGGCTAATCCGCAAGAGGCACGCAAGCAGTCGATACAACGTTGTATACAGTCACTGGTGCATGCATGTCAATGTCGCGATGCCAATTGTCGTTTGCCATCTTGTCAAAAGATGAAGCGTGTTGTACAGCATACAAAGAACTGCAAGCGAAAGACAAATGGTGGTTGTCCAATTTGTAAGCAGTTAATTGCTCTATGTTGTTATCATGCGAAACACTGTCAAGAACAGAAATGTCCTGTGCCATTCTGTCCGAATATCAAACATAAACTCAAACAGCAACAATTGCAACAAAAGTGAGTATAAGTGCGTCCCGCTAGTTTTTGTGATTTAATACATTTTTTGTGTTTTTCTAAAACTATTAGACTGCAACAACAACAACTATTGCGACGACGCATGGCTCTGATGTCACGTACTGTTGCGCCAGCCTCACTGCCTGGACCGGGCGGAGCAGGTCCGGTCGTTGGTCCTGGTGCTGTAGCGGTGCCCGTTGTTGGAATGTCTGGTGTTACTGTAACACAGCAAGTAATGCCTGGGCAACAAGCAGCTATTATGCCAACTAGTGCCGATGGAATGAGTCCCTCAACAATGCCTGTACCGTCGCCTGTTTCATCAGCAACAATAGGCGGCATGACATCACCACATCCACATCAGCCAGGTATTGGCATGAAACCTGGCGGTGGTCATTCACCGTCGCCTAATGTTCTGCAAGTTGTGAAGCAAGTGCAGGAGGAAGCCGCACGTCAGCAAGTGCCACATGGCGGTGGCTTCGGAAAAGGTGCGCCAATGGCGCCGCCTGTTATGCAACGGCACATGAGCGGTTTGCCTAATCAAAATAATCCTGGTGGCATGGTCGGTAACGTTGGTGTTGGCGTTGGTGTGGGAGTGAACGTTGGCGTGAATCAAATGGGTCCTAGTGGTAATGCAGTCATGGGCAATAATCTGATACCCGTAGATCAGTGGGGTAACCAGCAAAGATATCCAAATAATGCTAATCAGGTCATGCGTCAGCCCAATCAGGTGATGCAACCAAATGTTATGCAAAACCAGAATCTGATGAGTATAGTTGGTGCTGGCGGCGCAAATCAAATGGGCAACGCTGGTAGCATGTCTGTCACGGGTGGCGTCGGTGGCATGAACACTGCGCCGCATGGAATGGGTATGGGTGGTCCGCCTATTGGTGGCCCAGCTGGCGTGCCACGACAACAGGGTGCGCCAACCGTAGGCGGGCCATCGGTTCCTGGTGGCGCAGGTGGTGGTGGCGGCGCTGCAAATATTAGCAATGGTCCGGCCCTCAACACACAGCAGTTGGCGCAAATAATGCAAAAAATCAAAAATAATCCAACAAATGAAAGCAATCAGCATATACTCCAAATACTTAAGCAGAATCCGCAAATAATGGCGGCGATTATAAAACAGCGTCAGCAGAGTCAAACAAATGCGGCAGCGGGAGCAAATGCTGGCGGCGGTGGCATTTCTGCCGGCAACGGTCCACAACAACAACAGCAGCAACAACAGCAACAACAACAGCAGCAACAGGTGATGCAACAACAACAACAAATGCAACACATTATGAACCAACAACAGCAAGCACAACAGATACCGCAGGGCAATCAACAAGTGAACATAATGCAACCCCAGCAACAGCCAGGACCACATCAGCGTATGCCAGCGATAAACCAAATGATGATGCAGACTCAGCAACCGCAACAAATTGCGCCCGGCGTTTCACCGCAAGGTGGCATGGTAAGTAAATATTAGGTAAAAGCAAACAAAATCAATTATTTAAATTTGTTTTCTTTTAAAAATAGGTTTCGAATGCTCAATGGTATAAGATGCGCTCAATGCAACAAATGCAAGGTAATTATCCGCCACCGTACCCTCAGCGACAACGTGCGCCGCCACAGATGGGCGGTGCTGGCCAACAATTCCCAACGGGTGGTACTAACTTTGGTGGTGGTGGTGCTGGTGGTGGACCGGTTGTTGATCAATATTCGGCAACTATGCAGCAGGGACTCAAACCAAATCCGCAACAACAAATGGGTGGAATGCCGCCTGGTGTGCAACAACAACAACAACAACAGCAGCAGCAGCAACAACAGATGATGCAGGCAGCGGCAGCTGGAAGTGGTCTTGTTGGTGGACCAGGACCAAATGTTATGGGCCCACCAACGCCACAAACATTACAACATCAATTAATGCATTCTGCGCGTGCCTCACCACCGATACGGTCGCCACAACCGACACCGTCGCCAAGATCGGCGCCATCACCGCGTGCTGCGCCATCAGCATCACCGCGAGCACAACCATCGCCTCATCATGTCACGAGTCATTCACCAGCGCCACAGGGTCCACACGATGGCATGCACAATCATAGCATGCATCATCAATCACCATTACCAGTTGTGCCTCAAGATGTGGGTGTCGGCGGTGTCGTTGGCGTCGGTGTTGGCGTTGGGGGTGTGGTCGGCGGTGCGACGGGTCAACTGCCCGATGCATCTGATCAGTTAACGAAATTTGTCGAGCGACTCTAGTGCAACTAGCTGCCAGTAGTAGCGCCGCCGTTGCCACCGCCGTCGCCACTGCTACAACAGCTGCCGCCAATACCACCGACACCGTCGTCAGTTGCACCAAAGCTAGACTACCTCAATATTACAAGCAATGTCACCAATAGCAACACCAGACTTTTTCACCCTCATCATCCACTTCATCATCATCATCAACAACAACAACAACAACAGCAACAACAGCCACAACAACAACCTCGTTTCTTCTAAATTGGAAAGTTTAATTTAAGCGTAACTTAGTTACATCGGCTAACAGGACTATACTGCATACCCCACAACCAATCCAGCACCCACGTTGTGGCTTTGCGTTTGAACACTCATGTTATACAAAAAATTACTTATTTTTATATTCAAACGATCTGCAACATTGAAAAATATTTTTTAAGCATATTGTGTAACTTTTCAATTGAAATATTAAATAATGATACATAATTGTAAATTAGGAATTTCAAGTTGTCTAAAGTTGAGATAGTAACAAAGTTATGATTTTATAACAATTATTTAAAGCGCAGTGTTTTTTGAAGAATTAGAAGAAAAAGAAGAAGAAGCCCAATACTTTACATATTAAAGCGCAATAGAATTATGTAGCAATGCCTCGAGGTTTTATCATTAATTATTAATTAATTAGGTATCACTCTATATTTAATTTTTTTTTTCACTCTTTTTTTAACTACTAATTAATTATTAAATTATGTTCATTATTCTTTTTTTTTTTACTGCAACAAATGTAAATATTCAAAAAGCAAAAAAAAAAAAAAACGATAATTAGTTTTTAAGTACCGTGAGTGTTTGTTAACGATTATGATTACGAATGCCTATAAAAAAATGCCTAAACAAAAAATCAACAAAACGAAATAAGCAACAAACAAAGTCAAGCTTGAAATTAGCAGTAACAAAAAACACCAATCAACTGTAATGTTAATAGAAACTAACAAATTCCTTAGAAACAAATAACTCTCTTATATACTTTTTATTATTGTTACCGACGACCAAAAAAAAATTATTGCATATTGTTCTAATGTATGCAAAAAATCGTAGCATGTTTATGACAACAAATTGTTGTTGCTAATTTCATTGTGTTTCGAAATATTTTCGACAACAACAACAATTAAAAACGGTTTATTTTGAACATGTGCTATGAAAAAAACAAAAACAAAATATTACTTATTGTTTTGTGGCCTCGCCTACTAAAGGTGTGATGAGACCTAAGCGAAACAAGCAACAAAAGCAAAGAAATCAACGTTAACACCAACAAAAAGCAATACTTAACAATATTTATTAACAATAATTAAATACAAGCCGCAATCGAGAAAAAAAAAAAATAACAAAAGAATAATAATAGCGATTAAAAAATAATTTGCAGTAAAAGTAATAGTTCGGGCGGATTGAATATGTACAAAGCCAAATGAATGATAATAGGAAAAGAGAGTAGGCCCACAGATCAACAGACATGCCTTAAACAACGTCGCTTTTAGTAATATTTAAAATGAATCGCATACACAATCATCTAATGAATAAACCCGGTCAAATAATAAACAAGGAACGATAAACGATAAAAAAAAAAAATAAATACATCAGCGCCATCAACAACTTGACATTTTCGTCACACTCACACATGTACATGTATAATATGTATGTAAGTTTGTTCATTTATTTGTTTAATTTTTTTTTTTTTTTGTACTCAAACTTTATTATTATCATATATATAAATATAAATATTTACATATATATACATTATGTAATATACATTAAATTATATTTGATATATGCGACAAGTTCTTCGTGCATATTTTTACCAAATTCTTGCATCTTATTTATTATCGAAAGAAAACAAAAACAAAAAAAAACTAACACATTAAATTTTGTATTTTTTTTTTTTTTTTCTTACAATTATGAATCAACTTTTTTCATTGGTCATAATCCAAGTTTTCCAAAACGATAAAAACAAAAAAATTAAGTAAGGAAACAAAACAAGTAAAAACTCAAAACCGCTAAGTGGCCGTCATAGTGCTTTAATTATATACAATAGTTTAATATTATAATATTTATATGTAAGAATATAATATAGACGAATAATAATGTTTGTCAATATCAAATACCAAACTCGCTGAGCACGCGTGCGTGCGTGCTTGCGTTCGTTCCAATTCAATCGGCGTCAATCAATTTGCCAGGCTCGTGCTCGATATGCATGAGCTTGTTACAAAAGTTGTTTTTCTTTCTCCATTTTCTTTCCTTTCCCTCTTTGGTTTACATGCGTGTAAATATTTTAATTTAATATTTTATAATTTGTGATAGTGTTTGTTGTCGTGCGTGTATTGATTTTTTTTCTTTAGTACTAAAGTTTTAGGTCTTAGTTAACAAGATTTTCAATAATTTTTTTTATATCTCATAAGTTTATATCTCGTTTGCTTAAATTGTAATTATATAAATTATGTATATGTAAAAAAATAATAGTAACTTAGGATTACAAGTGAATAAATTATGAAAACAAAAAAACAGACAAATGATAACATTTAAAAAAGTCGCCGCCGCCCATTGTCAAAAAAAAAGAGATAGTCAGACACAAAGCAGAGAGGGAGAGAGAGAGTATACAAGAGCAGTAAGCAAAAGGGAAAAAAAAGAACAAAAATTGTGAGTGTGTTTTTTATGTAGACCTTATTGCGCATCATGGCCTTCAATTGCGATACAATTATTAAGCGATACCGAAAAAAAAATAATAATAATAAATAAATAAAAAACAAAATATCGATAATATATGTTTGTAAATACATTAGTTGTGTAAAAAGTTTGTGTGTTTTTGAATATCCTTTTATAATAAGACTCGCACGCAACACTTTGGCGTCTGTGCGACTGTCGAAAGTCATTAAAAAAAAGAACAATCAAAATGTTTACAAATTAATTATTGTATTTTTGAGAGCTACAAAGAATATGCCGCCAAGCTTTGTCTTTCTCTAAATCGTTTTGTATCGCACAGCCACCTTACACTCACATACACATACAAACATAGCTGCCTTTAGCACATGTACACAGTGCGCCAGAGTGGCCGTGCTGCGAGTTATTAACGTAAGATTAAAAAAAAAAAAACCAACAAAAAAAACGAAAAACTTAAATAACAAAAACCAAACTCCAAATGAATTTCAATGAACAAAAGAGAGAGAGAGAGTAAGAGCACATGTGCCGCCGCCGTGTGCACTTAATTTGAAATGCGTGTGTCAGAGCAGATGAACGGACATGCGCAAAGCATATTCCAAAACTATTTGTGATTATAAATAAAATAAAAAAACAGATATAAGATAAAAAAAAAAAATAGAGTTTACCGTTAGTGAACAATTAAGTCAAAGTATTTGTAAGTACGATGAAGAAAATGCGAGCTGAGTAAAGAAAGAGAAAGAGTTCGAAGTAAGCAAATGAGTTGAGATATTTTGATGAATTATAATAACAACAAGACAAAAACAAACAAAAAACGCAGAAAAAAAGGAAAAAACACAATGTTAGCGAAGGAGCCTTAGAATGGATATGCATAAAATTGTACGTTTTTCTTTTCAACGATTTTCTTTTTTTTTTAAATATCTGTTAAGCCTTCATAATGATAATGTAATTAATTAATGATTGTAATGTGGCACTTGTTTGTAGTGAAGACTTGTACGTTTTTAATTGACAATTTATCAATTAAGTAATTTGCACTGACTAAACGTAATTAATTATATAATTACATGTGTACATACAAATATACACACTTATGTATGCGTATACGTATGCTAAACGCCGTAAGGATTCTTGTTCACGCGTCGTGGATTATACAATGAATTATGCCTAAGCGAACATTGCGAAAACCGAAAAACGAAAAAAAACAAAAAAAATAATTATAACAACTTTAATAGTGAAGCGTTTAATTAAATATAAGAAGCGAAAAAAACAAAAAATTTAATAATTAAAAAATGCTGCAACACCGCCATGCAACAATAAAATACATCCAGACAGACACACCTACACACAACGCATGAACACAGATAACATTGTAGAGTATTTGTATGATAAGGAAAAGAGAGCAAGAGGCGTGTAATAGTAAAAACGGGGCTTTGTTGTTTGAAGCGTCATCAAACAAGCGTTAATCATTACATTATTTAAAATACTTTAAGGAACGTAAGCGTATAAACATAGACAAGGCATAAGAATATAATCATTAGTGAATAGGTTCGAAGCGAAAAATAAGCGTTTGAAAATAACACAGATACACACATGTACGAACATGAATCACAAACACACCTAAGCCTATAAACGTAAATTTATACCTATAAATATTTATATATATATATATAAATATATATATATATAAACGAATATGTTCGTCTGTGTAAGTAATGCATAAAAATACATATGAAGTAAAAAAAAAGGGGAAAACGAGGAAAAACTTAGCATTAAATAGTTCAAGTACATTATACAAGCGCGATTGATTGATCGATCGATTGATCGTGTTGTATTCACCAACAACTCTAATTTAAAAGTATAAAAAATAAAAACGCGAAAAAAAAACAAAAATATAAATAAAATAAAAACGTTGTAGATTATTTAACGATATTTGTATAGTATAAATAGAAGTAACAATTTATTACTGCGAAGTAAACGGAAAAAAAAAAACAAAACCGCATTACATTTCTTTAATATTATTATTATTATTATATTATAATTATTATTTTTTTTTAAAGTGTATATTTAAAGAAAAATGAAAAATTGAATAAAAATTCTTTAAAATAAACAAAAAGCTTAATTATTAAAAATAAAAACCAGTAAGGGAGCTATTTTCAGCTTTGCTGAAACTTATATACTCTTGCAAGCATTTTCTCAAGTGTTCTTATTGGAAAATATGTCTTATAGTTTTTCCAATAAGAATCATATACTTTTATAAAGATAAAGGGGCGTAGCCCTGCCCATTTTCTAATTTTTTTAACAAATACATTGCAATCATTGTACACTTTATTTTGCGATTTTATATCTCATCGGCTTACAGAGAAATCACATTTTTAAGTTTTTCTCTATATAGGCGGTGCCACGCCCTTATGACCGATTTTTACGAAACTTTGGAATATGGTCAAGGATTCATAAAAACGCGTAACTGCAAAGTTTTATCCGTTTATATTTAAGAACAAAAAAGTTTTTCTAACAAAAACCTCATTTTTGACTGATCGTTCCTATGGCAGCTATATGCTATATTTATCCGATCTTCACCAATTTTGCAGTGTGCCTTAACTTACGTCCAAGATGTTCTTGTTCAAAAAATTGAGGCGATAGCTTAAAAATCAAAGATATGCTATAGTTATCCGATCATGTTGGATTTTACATACAAACTGCGTGCAAGGAAAAGAAGATTTTCTGCATTTAAAATTTTTTGATATCTTTAAAACTCTAGGAGGAGTTCGCATCGCAGACGGACATGGCTATATGAACTCGTCTCGTCGAGCTGATCAAGAATATATATACTTTACATAGTCGGAGACGTCTCCTTCACTGCGTTGCAAACTTCACGACAAAGTTAATATACTCTTGCAAGAGTACAATAAGACAATACACTATAATGCATTGCCAAATGAAAAAGGATTACAAAATGCAATATATTCTGAAGAGTAAATCAAACAAATCAGTTGGAGTCATCATTGTATCATTGGTTTACTAAATCAATTGACATGACATACAATTTTATTTCTGAAAATCTAAGTTTTTTTTAACCTTATGCCACTTAGTCATGGATACTGCTTAGATTCCGAAAAATGTGACATCGGCATATTAATCCGTCATTTGCTTGAGTGGCTCCTTAATCATTAGCCAATAAATAATTTAGCCGAAGTCACCGAATCACTTCACGTAATCGGTTTAAAGTCCGTCCGGCAATTGACACTATCAAGATAGTAGAGCACTTTCAATTGTGGCTAAAAATGATTTTCAAATTGTTATTAATAAGCCCAAATTATCTGAACGAAATACTCGAATATCTAATCGCAACTTACGGCCATCGAGTTGGTAACAGATTAAGACAACAACAAAAACGCCACAATAATAAACAATTAAGCACTTCCACTTCAAGCTTATAATTTAATTAAAATGAAAAACTTTTAGAACGCTTTTCATTTCGTGCTAATTCGCTATGCAATAATCCAAACATCATGTTCGCCACATTATGCCCCTAGAACAAAGCATAGGTTCACATACAGTGTTGGACGGCCTTCACTTGGCTTGATTTGATTTGACTTTGGCCGTCAGTCGTACGACTGTCTGTGTGTGTTTTGCCAACTTTCAAGCGGCGACAAGTAAACAAAAAGAAAAAAAATAAAAAACAAGCAGGAAGTGCGTCCAATCGCCGACAGTTTCTGTTCAAAGGTTTCTGGGCTAATTCGATTGAATCAGCAAACCATTTTCAACTTTCATATAAGATTATGATTGTGACCAATTGTGATACTGCATGATTATCTGCTGCATTTCATAATCCCTCATAAATTTTTGACACTTTTAGCTAGATTTAAGTGTGTGTGTGTGTGTGATGATTTATTGTTCAGTTGTATTGTTTCTTGTGATATGTTTAATAAAATTTTCCGTTTTTTGGTTTTTTAGCCAACTGATTTTCATCATTTAAGTGTTATGCGATTAAGCGTCTAACATGCCAATTGTTCACTTTGAGGTTTCTTCATTTACAAATGCAATGCCGCCAAGTTTCCTACTTTTTAACACAAAACTAACGTATGTAGAGTGTACTGCTTTGTAACATACGATACACTAGAATTGACCAATTCACAAATACGGATTAAAAATGTATCAAATATATATATGAGTAATTTGAATTGCTCTAATTAAAACTTTAACTTAGTAGACACATATCCACACATATAACCCAAAAATGTATACTTACATGTATATAAGGCCACCAGAAGTAATCTAAACGAAACGCAATGATTCATTGATAAGATATGTATGTGCTTGTGTGTTTGTGTGAAATCAGTTTAACTGTACTTTAAGAAATCGAAATTTGCGAAACAACTGATTGCTGTAATCCAAATTCATTATAGAGGCAATCCATAATTTATATTGGCAATATAAAGTCAAGTGCCCGAATTAAAAATGTATCAACATAATTACACATTATAAGCCATAAATTGCATTCGTTTAAGTGTGTATGTGACTTTTAAGACATTAAAAAAAGAAGCTCAAACAAAATTCATATTATGATAATAATAATAAAACTTAAACGTCTTGATTCACGTCAGTCGTGTGTCTTCGGAAGCACTTGAAGACCGGCCATTTATCAACATAATTCCGTATTGAGATAAATGACAGTTGAATGTGCTTCCAAGTTGCTTATCACTTATCAAATCGAAGGAACACACACATAAAAATACGTTGGTATACTAAATTATAATTTTGGAGAATTTCCCAACTAATTTAATTAATAATCAAAAAAACAATAAAAAAAGCATGCATTAGGAATTTCCGATCCATTAAAATTATGAAATATAATTTAAATCCGAGCGCACTAAACGAGCGATAAGTACACGGAACGGTAAAAAGCTCAGCCATTGATAATATTGCCACAATAAGCAATTGATTGGTCACAATTCAGTTTAATTACCAATTGATAATATGCTGATATAATTTGTATGGGAGTGAGTGAGAGCGCTTTAACAGATTTGATCAGCAAACGCGTTCAAAAGCAAAACCAACTATAAATTTGGCTAACTGATTTTCTTATTGGCTGTTGTTATTGTTGCTAGTGTTGTTGTTGTTGCGGTCTTAGCGAAACAAAACTTGTAGTCATAGTCGATGATCAGAGCAAGAAATGCCAAACATTCTATAAAAGCTAACGACTTTGATCGTCTTCGAATAGTTCGGAGCGTGTACGCTACAACGACGCGTCCTGTCTGTGCTTCGTGTGTGTTTGAACGTGTGTATTGACTATGATGCGACATATCCTGATCGGATTGTCAGCTTTAGCGCTTTGCTCATCGGCCGCCAACGCTGTCAATGCAGCCAACGCAACGACTACGTGGAGCAATGGTGAATTGATTGCCGGCCATTCGTCGCCGTTCAAGAGTGACTTGGCCTATCATTTCTTTAAAATCGCCAGCGAATACATCAACCAACAATCGTCAAATGTGACAAACGGTCGGGCTTATGTCGATGATCAGTGCGATAAGGATATTTTAAGAATACGAGAGGCTCTAGATGACTACCAAGAATGGGCCTTGGAATGTAAGCAGAAGCAAAGTGTTATAACAAAGTTGAAAGGACTCGATTTGTGTGTGATTTTTTTTTTTTTTTTTTTCGCTATTTGCCGTACAAACGAACGAATATTTTAAATGCAAACTAAACTTGGATTTTTTTAGTGCCAATTGTTACGCTCCTGTTTAAAAAACAAAACAAAAAAAAATCGATTTCGTAAATCTAAATCTCGAAAACGAAAAACTCTAATATGAAATCATTACAATAGCACAACAGTGGCATTTCATTAATTTCTAAACGCTTAAAAAAACTCTTCAAATCACATTTGGAAAATGTCTATAAATCAAATGCGTCATAAATTCAAAGTGCGTTGAATAGTTTTGAGTATGACCGTCCATTGTACATAAACGCAGTCATAACACATAAACTGTCGATGTAATCTTACCACAGTAAATCATAGAACATATTCTTGCTGAGGTTATCTTGAAATGCAACGTTTACTCCTGTATTTCAAAGCGTCACATACTACTCAATACTCAATGCAAAATTGGAAAATAGTATATGCATTGTCAGCCGCTTTCTTTCTTCCTCTCTTTCCCCGCTTGACAGATTCAAATCGTTTTCATATATTTAAATAATATAACTGTTTATGCTGCTTATTTATATATTTAATTGTTCTTAGTTCCGGACACATGGGGTCGCTTGCCTATGGGCTTGTGGTGGGGCCACTCAATCAGCATGGGCTCCTATGAAGAGTGCGTTGCTGCCACACACAAATATACTGAAACCGACGTTATACATGGCCAATACTGTTTGGCCAGCCTCAATATAACAAAGTTCGTTCAAGAAGTCAAACCACGCCAAGACATAGCAGCGCCCCGTATTAGTTACAAAAAGCGCGATCCCGAAATCTTTGAGCTTGGCGTCTGCGTGCCGAGCTCATGCAGTCCTAAGAAGACAAACAATATATTGAAGTATGTTATCACAAAATATTATGGCAGTAATGCTATCGACATGAATCAGGATTTCATACGCGAAGATTGGTGCAAGTATGACAAACCGGTCGAATTGCGTGGCGTCGACATTTTTGCCATGTAAGTGAAAGACTCAGAAGCATTGATTGATTGAATTGAATTTATATAACATTCTACTTTCCTTTGCAGCGTTTTCTTCTCGTTGATCATATTCTTTTTGTTTGCAAGCAGTATTTATGATTATGTTCAAACAAAGAAAAATCAGCCAAAGAAACCACTTTTCATTGCCTTCTCAGTGCTTCACAACGCGCCAAAGATCTTTACTGTAAAGAAGGTTAACAATCCTAATGTCATACACTGCCTGAATGGGTTGCGTTGCTTTAGCATGATGTGGGTCGTCTTTGGCCATGGTATGATGACTTTCTACGATCTGCCGCACATCAATCGTAACGCTTTCTACACATGGGTCGAGACACCATTCTCTATGTTGGTACAAAATGGTTCACTCTGCGTGGACACATTCTTCTTCATGTCCGGTTTGCTGATGTTGTGGGGCGCCTTTCGTGAAATGGAACGCACGTAAGTACAGAGAATTTAAATATGTTGTGACGTCATCAGAAAATTCGATTCTAATGCAGGAAAGGTAAACTCGATTTAAAAATGATGTATATTCATCGTTATATTCGTCTGACGCCGGTGGTTGCCGTAGTTGTACTGTACATAATGTCGTTATATAAGTACTCTGGCGCCGGTCCCATGTGGTTTAAGTTGGGCACACAAGATCAACGTTGCGCCGATACGTGGTGGGCCACGCTACTCTACGTACAGAACTATGCCTTCCCTTACAGCATATGCATTTCGCAATCTTGGTACTTGGCCGTCGACACGCAATTGTACTTTTTGTCACCACTGTTCCTCATACCGCTCTGGAAATGGGGCAAAAAGGCGCTGATACCGATTGTCATCTTTGGTCTGCTCTGTTTGGGCTGCACATTTGCGACCTTTATACACAACGACTTTACTCTGTTCCGAGTCCAAGATAACAACGTCGACAGAAGACAGCGGCTCACATACTACCCAACACATACGCGCATACCGACATGGTTGATCGGCGTCATCTTCGGCTACTTCCTGTACACAAAGAATCGTGGCCGTCAGATACCTTTGGCCAAAAAATGGGTTGTGACTGGCTGGATACTCGCATTCGGTACAATGTTGACCGACCTTTGGGGTCCATACTGGCGCATACGTCCCGAGAATCCAAACTCGCCTCTTATCGAGGGTGCTTTCTTTGAGCCACTTAGCCGTACATCATGGGCGCTTTCAATTGGTTGGATTGTCTGGGCTTGCTACAATGGTCACGGCGGTCTGGTGAACGACTTTTTGTCATGGAGCTTCTTCACCGGTTTCAGCCGTCTCACATATTGCATGTATGTAATACACAGAATTGTACAGCTCGTCAATGCTGCGCGTCTGCAGACCGACACACACTTTTCCGACTATGATGCCGTAAGTATTTGTCGTAAAAACCTTATTCATACATATACTTCAACTCAAATTAAAAACCAATTACAGATCCTTCGTTGGTGGCATGACTTTGGCATCACACTAACCGCTTCCATCTTTGCTACATTGGCTTTTGAGGCGCCCATTTTGGGCATTGAGAAGGCCATCTTTGGACGTGGCGAAGCGAAACCAGCACCAAAGAAAGTAGAACCGGCTGCAACCGCCACGCCTGCGACCGTTGCTGCAACAGAGCCAATAACCACCGAAATTCCAGTGCCAGAAGGACCATCGAAGGCCTAAAGCCTACATCAGTGCATGTGTTTTTGCAGAAAATCACACCGAAATAAGCAAATTTCATTTTGTTTAAAAGCTTATTATTTTAGTTAAAGTTTATTTATTGAAGAATAATTTTTTTTTTTTAAAGCAATACTCACGATGGCCATTGAACAAAGCGGTCGGTGGTATCATGAATTCGTTTATTTTGTACTAATAACAAATAAAGTGTTGATAAAAATTCGTATTAAATTAATACTCCTTAAGGATTTTAGAATTTGCTAAAGTAGTTTTCACCGCATTTGTTGCAAATTTTCCGACTTTGCAGCAATGGACCGATCACGCAATCTAATGCAAGCCTCTAAACGCTCTCTCCTTAGTTGGCGATCGGTCTGGCCAGTCTGACCACTACACTTTAATAGTTCAGGTCTTTCTTGTCTTAATTTAGACTTAATATTTATTTTTTCAGCCGTTTTACGCTTTCTGGGATATTTTTGTCGACATGCTGATACATGTTTACTTTCCTCCTCCGATATTAATGCTCCAAACTGCTTGTTTGTATTAATAGCACCCAATTCCAAACTACATGGCTCAACTTCTCTTGTATATAAATTACGTCTTACAATTTTATTTTTATGTGGTCGTTTTATAATCTTTGGTTCATTAAAAGTTTTCGCATCATGTGTTTTCGGATTAATTTCTGAGCCTATCATTGTTGTGGTTGCTCTGTATGCTGTTTGCATCGGTGTTGGCTTTGGTGTTTCACGGGACACATCGCTCGTTTCTTTACTTAGCTCATAATCGTCAAATATGCTATTAATTTGATCAATTATTTCGCTATCGATTTCAAATTTTTCTACCTCTTTTAATGCCACCTGATGTTCATCATCATTACCACCGGTGGTGTCATTATTGATGACTATTACAGTGTCTGACTTGTCTGAATGTAATGTTATACTTTGGCATTTAGCTAGACCATTGTTTTCAAATGAATTTTCTCGTTGACCACTTTGAACATTTGAATGACTATTGACTTCTTCAGGACTGTCATTGAGGCTAATAGCAACGTCTTGATGTTGTTTACTATTTTGAAAATGTTTGTCAGCAAAGATTTGGGATTGGTTTAACACTTTTTGTTTGCTAATACTGGACCCCAATTGGGCCGTTTGGCATGAATTTTGCTCGGCCAATGGTACACGATTCTCCTCATCTGAATGTGGTTTATTTTTTTGTGGTTCACATGCCGACCGAACTTTATAAATGAAATCTTCAATATTAGTTATGTCATTGCGAGGTATAAAATATTGCACTTCCTTTGGCAACAGACCATAAATCATATCAATTTTGATTGAATCAGCATGTTGTGGCGGTGGCAACTGGGCTAATATCTCAAGTTTATGTTTAACAAAATGTAAAATACTTTCTTTATCACTCATATACGGTTGATACAACTGTGTGTAAAGCTGGAATGGTGGTGTTACTGTGCTGAAATGTGAGCGTATTGTTGTAAGCATGCCTTGCAAACCTTTCGACATAAGATTCCTTTCTCGAAGCTGGAACCAAGCGCGTGCGTGACCCTCAAAAAGAAAGTGCAACTCAGTTACACATTGCTCCTCGGTTATATTTTTAACAGCTCTGTACGCATGCACGTAGTCAAGAAAAGCCTCAACAGCCGTTGGTCCATATTCACCATGGAAACGAACGGGACAATCCAGCATTGTCGCACACGTCATATTCATCATCTGCATCAATATTACATATTAATATCGAACACAATACAGAAATTGCTTTAATTTATTATTTTTCATATTACTTACTTCATTTATTTTTCCTTTCGCTTTAATGAGGAAACCAAATCCCATACAAGTGCAGACTTTTTTATACACTTGTAAAGTCCACGCTCTCCAACTACATATCAAGACGTCGAAATGAAGGATTCTTTCAAAAAAATTCAAATCTCCAGCTGGTTTCCTTTTTCACTTCTCAAAAATTCTATTGGTTTGTCAAAAATTTGCCGCCGGCTTTACAACCAATACTTCTCCAGAGCTTGCAATATGAATAATTAGCCAAAACAAAAACAAAAACTCTGTGCATTCATGTTGCAGTGTTGTCAAATCTGCTTTTTTTTACCAAAGTTTCCTACTTTTTTTAAGACTCGATTACGTGAGCAAATGTGAAGCAGCGGGTATTCTTGTAATATTTTAAGAATGTTTTCAGCATTTTGCGCTTTTTTATTATTGTTTAGTTATTTTTCCCATCTGGGCAGTGTTGTTCTGAACAACTTTATACTGATTCCTTATCTATTTTGAAAGTGCTTTTGATTCACTTAATTGTCAAATTTACCCGAAAAATATGTATGCTTAACGTTCTTATCTGTTTTCTAACAGAAAACTTAA
Organism: Phortica okadai; assembly: GCA_034638295.1. Taxonomy (NCBI): domain Eukaryota; kingdom Metazoa; phylum Arthropoda; class Insecta; order Diptera; family Drosophilidae; genus Phortica; species Phortica okadai. The sequence goes on along the minus strand of CM067848.1, from coordinate 53,002,798 downwards.
ACAGGTGTACCACCATTGGAAACAAAAAAAATCTGATGCGATATTTCCAATTGCATAAAAGTTATAACATCAGAAGGAAAGTCATGTCTCCAGTCCATACAAAAGACCAGACCATAAGATTTTGTAAAAATCGATATTAATTTGATTTGTTAAGACACAATATAAACTATTAAAATTGAAAAAGTTAGGGAAAAGTGTGTATACAAGATGTAATTCCCCAAAATTGCATAAATCATATTTACAATAGAAATCGGGCCCCAGTCAAATCGACTCACTGGAAGGGGTTTTATGTCATTTTCACATCATTCCCTGTGTGCTCTACAGGAATATCCATATTACATTTTATATACAATCTTTGATTTTTTTTGCTAGCGTAATATTATTTCAAAGTTAATCATCTTAATACTTTTTATTTTCTTTTTTTTAATTATGAATGTAAACTTCTGTGTCGAAACTATTAATAAAATTATAGAGTCAAAACAAAAGAATACAAATATGGAGCAGTTGCAAGAGACATGGCATACAATTAAAACTCTTATTCTAATATATAAAAGTCTATAGCAGCAATGCTGGAAAAGAATGGGATCCGCATTGATTTGATAACCGTTAACGCAATCTTGTGGTGTTGAGGTTGGTATGAGTTTTGAAAACGTGTGGGTTCTGTTATGATGCAAATCGTTTACTTATTTCTCGTCGTTTTTGAAGGTGGTTCGTCGCCTTCTTCTAGTAGACCTTCTTCGATTAGCGCTCACCGAAGAGAACAGAGTGTAATGTGTCAATGTCGCAGGAAACCGATGAAATGGCAGCACTCGCCGATTGTGAACTAGAAATGATATGGAAGTCTTTTTTTAACTTGCTTGATACAAAGTCACATATAAGTTTTCGGAGTCTGGACGTTACCCAATGGCTGGAGCTGTTGGTCTATTAGAGGATCGTGGTTTGACAAGCATGCATGTCATCGGCTGTCCATCCAATTGGCGATTGTGGTAAGTATCCACAGCATGTTCAGCGTCAAAGAGTGTCTTGTAAATGACCTCAGCTGTACCTGGTCGCACAACGCGTGCATCGTACATTGGCCCTATTTCCGAAAAGAGTTCCTTGATGTCGGCAGTGGTCACATCGGAGTGCAGGTTACTAACCACAATTCGGTAGCCAGTGGGTGAGAAGCCGCCATTGTCAACCCGTTCCCTAGCGTTAATTGATGTTGGTGGAGTCAGCAGTTTTTTAACGTTGTTTTCATTGGCATAGATGCCATGCGAAAGACGAGGATCTGGAGCGCTTGTGTGTAGACGAGCGCGTAACTCTGACGAGATATTCGATTGTTGACGGTCGTACATAAGACCAGCACCGTTACCCATGTCTATGTCAAGATTGCTACTAATGTTTCCTCCTGAACGATTACGACGCATCTTATATATATCAAAAGGGTCGACGCTGTGATTGACGGGTCCAAACGAAGACAATGGGGCATCGATTTTTTTTTTGGTCCAAATGTCGATACCATGCTGCGCTTGAGGTGGTGGTGAAGGAGTTAACTTATTCAGTCCACCCAATCGCAAATATTCAGATGGTCGCGGTTGTTGCACTTGCAGTTGTGGCATTGTATAATCAGCAGCCCGACGATATTCCTCTTTAAATTGTCAAATTAAAATTAACAATGTAAAACAAAAACAAAAGTGTAACATCTAACCTTGTTCTAAATCCTCCATGTTGTCGTAGTCAACATAGCCTCTTGGTACTTTGGGAGCAAACGCAAATCCGCGCTTGTTCCCAACACCGACACGAACAGCACGCTTGGGAAGCTCCAAGACGGTTTCAATCCGGGCACCAGGCTTACTGTCCATTGTCACAATGCGGTTACCAAGGCGACCTTTATGAACGCTAGCGACATCCGGCAACATGTGCACTTCATCTTGTTTACGCTCAATTAGCCTCTGACGCGCATCGAATCCATGCTTTCGTGTGCTTTTTAACAACACCTCTCTTGCATCCACAATCTTGGCGCGTTGTCGAGCGACAATCTTATTTCGAGCATCTTCAATTTGTTGTTGCTGCGGCTTAAAGTTTGTTTTGTTGTATACTTTTTGCAGAGTGTTGCGCTTCGGAATGCTATGTTCAAAAAAGTAATTTATGTTTTTTATGCAAATAACGCCATTTTTTTTAAAACGGCATTTTACAGTTTGGGTTTGGAACTTACAACTTTTTGTTAGTGGTTGTACTACGCTCTTTCGTCCGTTTCTTGGCAATTATTTCGTCCAACGTCAAGTCTATGTCCATAGCTGCACTGCGTTATAAACTTCTTCCGACTACCTCCAAGCTAATAATTTTTTTTAATTTGTGGTTGACAAATTGCGGAAAATGAATGAATAAAACGCCGGACACTGTTACCAACATCAATAATTTTTCCCCCTAAACGCTTGCCAAGAACCCCTAAAATCCCCCTAAATAAATTTTATTATTATAAATAAAATATTCATTTTTATTATGACTTATATGTTCTTGATAATTTTTATGTAAAAAATGAACTATCCGCGGAAGCCACGGAATAATTAAAAAAAATGGTTAAAAACCTTTTTAAATTTTTTGCCAGTTCTTCACACACCGATACTCACACACTCTCATAATCATATAATCGTTCAAGTGACGGAGTTCTATATGAAAACATAAGTCAAACAACGCGGTGAAAATCAGATTGAGAGCAAGATGGTGTTCGCTCAATTGAGAGCGGACACATTTGACTATTGATAAAGCGCATGGTGCGCTACCTCCGCTGGCGATTTTAGCCACATCTCCAATCGGGGACGTTTTCCGTCATTTTTCTTCTTCTTCCACTTCTGCCGACCCTCTGCTGACGTCGGCGATACTTTTGTATCAATTGGCCCGTCTGCGTTTCTCAACCAATTGCAGGTGTACCCCCTCATGTCTACCTAAAATTTCAAGGGAACATGCGGTACTTGATTTCCATTATCGGTTTAACAGCGCTGTAAAAGATCAGGATCATCCTAATAGTGATGGACAAATTGTAATACACTATAATTTACTATCGAAACTTAAAACTCGATAGTGGTTCGCAAAACCAAATATTCGACATATCGATACTATCGTGAGTGGTCGTCAACCCAGCTCTATCCAGTATGTTACAGCTTAGAGCTGCGAAAAAATCGATTTAATCGATGTTTTTTGTTTTCGTGCGATCATCGATTTTTGTTTTTTTAAATTTAAAAACAAACAATTTTTATTTCAATTTAATCGATTTTTTTTTCTAATTAGTATGGAATCGATGCACTGAGAATCCATTTTTCGCTGCTCTATGCAGCATGTTACTAACATTCCGAATTTTCTGTTAATAACAGAGGCGAGATAGAGATGGGACTTGCCCGAAAATGGGCTAACAGAGCTGTTAAGATGGTGAAAATGGAAGTCACTTGACGTGTGGTATACCGTGCAAAAAAAAAAAACAAAAAAGATGAATGACCTAGTAATGGCACGATTAATCGAAAATAAACCGATATACTCGACTTTTTTCAATTTAGAACCCACCCCGAATATAGGGGATTCTCGAACATTGACCTAGCCTAAGCGCCCATGCAACTCGAAGCGAAATTGAGCTAGCCAGAACTTTCAAGACATCATAGAAATTCCAAAAAAGAAATGTTCATGTTTAATATTCTAAAAATAATGTTGAGGGCCTTTTTTAAATTCAAACAAAATAAAAAAAATTCGACATAATCTAAAAAGAACATATTTTAAAAGAAAAATAATGAATTGGCATCACCTTCCTACTACCCAGTTGGAGAAGAAGAAGAAATAGAGATAAAGTATAGCCAACTTAATCGAAAAGCTGAAGAAAATGTATTTATTATTTATTAAGAGGAGTTGAAAGAATTTAGTTATTTGAATAGAAACTCATAAAACCAATTGACGTGATAACTACTTAAATAGGCGCCGTGTTTTGTCAGAAGGTCTTAGCTTAGACAAAGTGCAAAAAACTGCGATTTGTGAATGTTGGCGCAGTGAAGAACATAAACTCTACATTCAACCGAATGAATTAGAGATAAGAAAGCATTGCAACTCTCTTAAACGTTGAACAATTTCAATGGATTGACATTTAACATCGTTGACGCATCGTTGAAACGGAAAACGTGCAAACGTCGATACGAAGAACGTTTGAAAAGTTTAGATTAGAGATTTTTTTTTGTAGATCCGCGCACCCGTCGCCGCCCACTTAAAGATGTCATCGGCTGTTGATATACAAATTGTATCGGTGCCTAATCTGGCGAAAATTGAGAGTTTCTTTAAAGATGCCAGCTACCGTGAAACTATCGAATACAGCGCCAACTTCAATACACGACTATGCATTGAACGTCGCCTACGTTTGCCGTTTCTCGATCCGCAAACGGGTGTTGCACAGAATCATTCACAATTGTTCATGGATAAACGACAACGAATGCCGGGCTTTAGGCAAGGTCAGATCTATACGTATCCGGCAGCACGTTGGCGCAAAAGCCGACGACAGTATTTAAATAAGATGTACAGGTAAGCACAACATATTACTTTTTGATCATTTTATACAGTTGTATTCACAGATTTCCAGATCGACCATTTCAAGCGTTACGCAAAGAACACGAAGCCCTTATAGCTAGTTCGAGCGCCAGTGGCAGTGGCATTGCACTTAACACTGCTGGCACATCGTCGCCTACTGTGCTCGGTGCACTGCATCACAGCGATACCACAGACTTTAATGGCGCATTTGCTATGGAGGAATCATCATCTTTGGGTGCAGCCGGTGGCGATACCTCCGATAGCAAAGACAGTCAGTTGCAATCACATCAACATCAAACAAAAGACGATTTACCCAAGGAGTGGTTTTACGATGACATAGATATGAACGATGTTGATTCGTTGGAGGATCCCAAATCGCCAGCAGACGATGAATATGACTATGATCCGCGCTATGGGAACAAAAAGCGACGAAAGCGTCGACCTGGTAAACGCTCTTCAATACATCCAGGCGGCGATGTTCCAGGCACCAGCACAGGCGGTCGTCGTCGTAGTGGTGTAGGACGCGGTCGTACTACCACGACAGATGCCACACTTGATGCATCACTTGAAGCGATCGAAGCTGGTGATGTCACGGGCACACCGACATCAAGCGGTGGCAGACGTTCTCGTGGCTCCGGACCGCGTGGTCGACGACGCGCAAAAACCAGTGGTGGCAATCATCAATCGAACTCATGTGATCCACCCAGTCCAGGTTTAGCTAGTGAGCCGCCATCGTTTGAAAGCGCAGCAGCCGCGGTGGGAGTCGTCGAAGACGACGGCCCTTTGCGTAATTATCGAAAATATCTGTAACAATTGCAAAACTGCAATTCCTCCGAACAAGCAGATAGTGCATAGTAGCATGGTGATGAGTTTCAGTCATGAATGTTATACGAAAGGAAGGAAACAAAAACAAACCAACAAAAAGACAAGCACTTTTGTTTGGAGACTTCCAACTTTTTCCGTGTAAATGTTCTTAAATCTTTTTTGTTTTTTTTTTTACGCTGCTTTTCATTATATTCGTGTTAGGCATAGTTTAGTTCCTTATGCGAAGCCAAGTCCAAACGCCTGCACTTGGACACCGCACTTGCAGTAACTGCAGATCATTATCCCACATAAGCCAGTTATCGAGGGTAAACAAACTTCCTCTATGGAATTTTTTCAGGTTCTTTATAAGCTTCCAGAATTTAGCTTCACAATTCCATAAATAATAGAATCAACCGCACTTTATACTATATATAGTCTATTAAATGTAGCTAACTATCCTTGTGCCCCTTCTCTTCCTCAGCTGTAACAAGCTGAACAGACATAGAATCAAACGACATAAAAAAAAAACAATAGCCAATTTGTTGAGTTTTTAAGACAGTTAATTGTATTTAAATTAGCTTGATCGACTTATGCTAATTTGTAATATAACGCATCTTACTTAAGCTATCTGGCCATGGAAGGCATGCCTGATGTGTAAATGATGGAAATTATGTTGGAACGCCATGTCCAATTGGCATCCCAGCTTGTTGGCTACTAAAGCGCTTTCGACTTTATAATCGTTTATTTCTCTTTTTAGTTCAAATTATGTAAACAACAAGGTTAATTATGCATTATGTTTAAGAGTTCTCAATTTAGTAAAGCATACAAAACGATTTTGGCAACCAAAATTTTTTAACTGTGTAATTAAGATAAATCAAATAAAATTGTGTATATTAAAAAAAAAAACATCAAGATATTTCCAAAATTTACTTTAAATTCACCGAAATATTTAATCCTCGAATTGATGTTAAACACAAAACAACGCGTTTAAAATTTACCAAATAAATAGACATATTTTAATTATAGAGTTTATTGGCTTACAATTATTTGTCTAATGTTTCGGCTAAGGCATAAAAATCACAATGAGCAGCTCTTTAATAAGTTTACTGCTCTCGGTCATGGGTGCCAAGTCACCAAGCCATTGACAAATAATTGGCCAAATTACTCATTAATTACATAATTTTATTTGTCCTTTATGAGTAGACGCTTTGAAGCTGGGCGTCTAACTGCCTTAACTATTGTGCCCGACTTGGACTCAACAGTATTTCCTGGTGCTTCCAGTTTTGCACGTTTTGTTGAAGAATTAGATGAACTTAAACTCTCTTCGGAAGCAGCACGCTTTCTCGAACTGGGACCTGGGTTCGATGGTTTCTCGTCCTGCTTATTATCAACCGAGTTATTATCTTTTATGAGCATCCAATGCTTTAGAATCTCCGCAATTTGAGAGAAAAGTTCATCCATAGGCGGAAACTTTTCTTTCCGAGGAGTACGTTTCCAACCAGACCAAATGATTTGACGTTCGTCAGGTTTTACAGTTGGAGACTGTGCCAAAGATATTTCAAAAGCACCACGTTTGGGTGCGCCATCAGCATTAAGTGCTAACTGCAGCTTTATTTGTGATGTGTATGTCTTATCTTCACAAAAACGCTGCAACAGATCTGCGTGCAACTCAAGTGCACGTCGGCGGAAGACCTGTCAGGATCTGCAGTGTTCGATGTACAACACAGGAAGTGCTGGATCCATCTGAATATCCGGTGCACTGACAACCACCTGAAACTCACGTTTGTAAGTTATGCTACCAAGTTTTTCAATATCACTTACGCTCTTTTTATTTTTTGCTCGCTTCGGCGGCATCGTTACTAAAGTGTAGTCGAATTCCAAATTTCGCGCGTATTATATAATGCTACCAAACTGCAATTGGTAAAAATGTATTAAAAAAGAAAACAATAAAAAAACGCCATAATTCCGGCTGTCGCTTGTTACTCATTTTTACTGAATGTCGAGTCTGAAAAATTGCCAGAAACAGCTGGAAAATGTCTGATTTGACAACACTAATATGCGCCTATATCTGGGTACTTTTTAGTATATTTTGTGTACATTGCGGGAGGAAATTGCAAGTGTAGTATTTTTGTATGATTCAAACCGAAACAATAAGAATATTCGAAGTGCATAAAGGCGTAAGTTGTCTCGGAATCTTCTTTCACTAAGTGACAATGATTAAATGTGTTTATTTCAGACGCAAGGTGCCACTGAGTTGCGCTTTAGATGCCAGTAAGCCAACCAGCGCTGGTGCTTTTAAGGTGTGCGTTCACGATACCGTATATATGTATGTGCGTGTTTATGTGTATTGGTATCATAGGAGAGTAGAACAGTTAGTTTCCATGCACACCACGAACGGAAAAAACATAATTTGATTTGGCATCAGAATATTATTAAAACGACGTGTAAGTTAAATGAAAAATGCATAAATTGTAAACGATTGCAACATGCCATCAATCCTGTGAAACACGGTCGGACCGGGGCAAGGTGTGCCGAGTCGATGTACTGTCCATAATTGTGTTCAGCAGCATGAAAGTGAAATAGTATACACCGATTTATCTGATACTGAATTAAATTTGTCAGCTGTGCTTAATTTTTGCTTGAGTGAGTAAACGGTGTTATTACCTAACAGAAAATGGATGAAACAATGCAGCGAAAGCGACTCGGACGGCCGCGAAAAAACTCAGTGGTAGTTACACACCGGCCACGATCACCCGTTGCACTTGTGGAAGCTGCTGTCGATGATGAAAGCAATGACATAGTTATTAATGATACTAGCATTGATGCTGGAGTTGTGTCAGAGATGCCAGGTTTTCTTGCCGTATCCCCGACACCGGAGTGTCGGCGCAGTGCACGTAAAAAAATTATCAAATTTGACGTACGTGATTTATTAAACAAAAATCGTAAGGCTCACAAAATACAAATCGAAGCGCGAATTGATTCAAACGCGCCTCCAACAACTACACTATCCAAACCTACAGATTTAACAAAATTATCAAATGTGCAAAGGCCCATGCCACTAACAAGTCGTCGGTATTCAATGTTCGTTAGACCAACTAAAGATCCCGAAATGTTAGTAATGCAGCAGAAGCCTACTAATAGTTTAATTTTAGCTCAAGTCGCAAATACATCAACCGCCAGGGTCAGCGATGATTTGGAATTAGCAGTTAAAAAATCAAGCACATCAAAGTCGACAGTCGACAAAATCTTTGGTGACCTTCCAATGCCTAAGAAACGTGGGCGTCCGCGTAAAATTAAGCTAAATAGCATTAACATCTCTACTTCATTTGATGAAAGTCGTTTAAAATCAACGAATGATGAAGAAAACGACGAAGTAATTGATGAGGATACAGATACCAACAGCTGTGTTTACAAGGAACCAGACGTACTAGATGCTGCTAGCATGGAAAATCATCCGTGTAAAAATTTTTACGTTGCCTTAAAACGTTTGCCTATATCAGCAATAGAAAGTAGTCCCTGCTTGGTAACAATCGAATCCCCAACTGCTCACGCTGAAGTCACTCGGTCCGAAGACTTAGAATGTGTTCAAAACAATGAAGATATTAATGCAGATAAAACTAAGGCAGAGCAAGTATCGAATGACTCTGACGGATCCACAACAGGCTCTTACTTAGCTAATAAGAAGGAATCTAATGATGAAAACGTTAACGATTTTGATGACTTTTCGAATTACTGTATAAAAACCGAGGAAATATCCTCATACACATTTACAATTGACGACGTGAATACTGATGACTCTTTAGGTAATTCAAGTCCCCCAGTAGTAATTCAAAAAGATTCTTCAACAGAATGTCAACCCTATGAATCAGATATTGAAAGCATGCCACAAGCAATAAAAAACGATCTAGAAGATAAAATCGATGACAATAACCTTGTGATAACCGATGATTCCAATGCTCGGAATTCGCTTGAATCACCGGCACAATTAAAAGGGGTTGCATCGTCAACATATGAAGAGAGTCTAAGCTTGGATGGTAATCTTTCTGAATCGACAACTTCGTCATCAACGACCATGAGCAGCCAACAACGTGTTAGACGAAGCCGCCGTAAAAGCGTATTTTGTAGTAGTCTTGCTTCAAAGGGCACATTGGAGGAACAATATGCGCAAATAAATGAAGTTAGCAGCAAAGAGGCACTAAGTAAAACTGAAGTGGTGGACTCAGTATGCGAAATAAGCAGCGGCACAGACAGCAAACAAAGCCAAACAGAGGTATTTTCTATTGCTGAAGATTGCCTGACTGTTGATGAAAAGTATTGTAAACCTTTAAATGTTCAAATTCAAGACGAATCAAAAGAAGACAAACATCAAAGTTTAATAAAAGTCGACAATAACATCAATTCTCAAGGCGAACGACAAGAACAATTTGTCAATAAAAGTTTAACTCATAATGCTGAAATATGTGAGCCGATTGCCGAAGATGTAAAGCATTTAAACGAACAACTGGAAAAAAGCTTTGACCCATTGTCAGCTAATGATAGTATCACATTGCCAGAAGTCGACAATACCGATTTGCCGGCAATAAAATTAGCACAATTAACCGAATGCCAACCACAACAATCCGCTACCAGTATTGACTCCCCAAACATATGTGAGGACCAAAGAGTGTCTGATGTAAACAACACACAATCAGCCGAAGTAAACATAACCAGCAACGAATCATCAAGAAAACTTGATCTTCAAAAAATCGAAGCAAATAATACATTTTCTAGCATTGAGGACTCATCGCTTTTAGACCTTAAAAGACATTTACAACTCGGAAGCAATAAATGCGTCTCAATGAACCTACGTAGACATTCAATTCAAACAAATGATTCGAGCTTAAACACAAATGCCAACTGTGAAGATTTGTCCCTACAAAATGAGACTAAGCGTAGATATTCTATGCATTCAAATCAACCCAATCAGGACATAATACCCAAAAAATCAATAGTTACGACAGAGCTTGTTGAAACAAGTAAAAAAGTAGAAATCGAAAAACATACAGAAATAAAAAGCTCAACATCAATACCAAGTTTTGAAAAAATGTTTGACCACGAAGCTAAAAATTTAAATCAAATTGATGAAACAATGTATGATAAGAATATAGTAGATAAAATAAATGTTGAGACTGTTCAAAAAATTGTTGTCAATCCAATTGAAAAAGCAGCTCCGGAAGAAATTGAACTGAGTAAATTGTTAAGTTTTGGAACGAGTACTAATATAAACGTTGAAACGAACTTAGACGGAACAGTTATGTCAGAGACACAAGAAGAATGCTCAGTGTCAAGCGATATGACGGTCAAAAACCGTTCAGCATCAACAACACCCATTCCGGAAACTATGATTAAAGAAGACAATTCAAGTCGTACAGCAACGTTACCACGCATTATAATGTCAGAAGAATCTATATCATCAACACCAGAATCATCGGAATCAACACTAAGCGGAAGCTCCAACAAAGAAACGGACTCAATCGATTCTTTTTCCTTGACTTTAGACTCAAATAAATTTTCAAATAAGCGTCAACGCAAGCGTAAAACTAAGGAAATAGAACCTTCGGCAATTAGAGGAGTGACTGCATCGCCTGCCTTGGTTGATGTCTCAAAAACAGATCGTTTACATGCGTCAACACCAGCAATAGTCAGTGAAGATGACACGCTTGATCCATTAAAAGATATTGAAAAGTTTATTGAGGATGGCGTTAATCTATTGAAAAGAGACTACAAACTTGACGACGACAGTGTCGATAATGAATTGTCGACTAGCGTCACAACGAAAACGAATCTAAATCAAGATATGAACGCAGAGTTTGCAGAGCGTGTAAGAAATTTGGAAACGCCAGCAGACTCGCCAGAAACAGTAATATCGATGTCTTCACCGACATCACCGCTTGCGCCATCGCCAGTGCCATCAATACTATCAACTGATGAGGTGGTCTCTGGTGTACGACGTTCACATCGTATTAAGCAAAAACCACAGGCGCCGAAAGCGCTCGTTGGACGTGGTGTCGTGCGAGACGGTGAGTGTACATTGCCGTACAGCGTGGATGAGCAGCTTATTGAGCTAGCCCAAATTGAAGCCATTAATGAGAAGTTTCTGAAAACGGAACGACTCAATTTCCATATGATACGTGAGAATATTTACAAGTGCACCCGAATGGTGAGCAAGGAAACAGTTGATATGCTGTGCGAATGTTTTTTAACCGCCGAAGAGGAGGCTAACGGTCAATGGGGCTGTGGAGAGGGGTGCATTAATCGCATGCTGATGATCGAATGCGGTCCACAGTGCAGCAATAGGGAACGCTGCACTAACAATCGCTTTCAAAAGCAACTTTGCTCACCGTGTCGTGTTTTTCGTACTGAAAAGAAGGGTTGCGGCATTGTGGCTGAAGTACAAATACTGCCCGGTGACTTTGTCATGGAGTATGTGGGCGAGGTGATCGACAGTGAAGAGTTCGAGCGACGTCAGTATTTGTATTCAAAGGATAAAAATCGTCATTACTACTTTATGGCATTGCGGCCGGATGCTATAATTGATGCTACCGTCAAGGGCAACATTTCGCGTTTTATCAACCACTCCTGTGATCCCAATGCCGAGACGCAAAAATGGACGGTAAATGGCGAGCTGCGTATTGGTTTCTTCAGTCGCAAGACTATCATGCCCGGTGAGGAGATCACATTTGACTATCAATATCAACGATACGGTCGCGATGCACAACCTTGCTTTTGTGAAGCTTCGAATTGTCGCGGTTGGATTGGCGAGAAGCCGGCATCGGACGATGATGACGATAGCGACAGTGAGCAAGACATTGAAGGTGAAAGCAGTGGTGAAGAGGAAAGTAGTGTTGAGGGCAGTGAAGATGACAGCCGCAAACCAGGCGTTGTCAGGGAAAAGAAATCAAAGTCACGCAAGATTGCAACTGGTGAAGATGATGGCAAGTTAAAGGTTGGTAGGACGCCGGGTAAGCCAAGAATTAAAAAACGAAAACAGGATCAGCAAAAGGCAGCGAACCACCTACGTGATAAGGACAGGGAAGGCAAAGATCCGAAATTATCACGAGCAGCTGCGATTAGAAAGGCAGAACGACGTACTGAAAAAGAGCGACGTATGCGTTTTCTGGAGGATCCGGATGTCGAAGAAGAAGTCACAAAACTTAGTCGATCGGGACTTAAAAATCAAGCCAACACATTGCGGCTTTCGCGACTCATGGTGCGAGCCAAGCTCGTACAGACTCGACTTAGTTTACTAGGCATATTGCAGCGCGGTGAAGTCCCTTGCCGTCGATTGTTTCTTGATTATCATGGTTTGCGTTTACTGCATGGTTGGATGAACGAAAACGGAAACGAAATTGAATTCCGGCGTGCTCTGTTGGAAGTACTTGAAAGTCTGCCCATACCAAACAAGACTATGCTTACCGATAGTAAAATTTACCAGACGGTTAAGAATTGGAATACGACTGAACTAACAAAAACACAACCACAACAGCAAACACAGACATTGCCTTCAAATATTGCTCCAAGCGAAGAGCAACTAAAGGAGGAAATCGTTTCACAACCTTCAGCTAGTGAATCGGATATCGTACAGAAACGCGTTGACAGTCTGATAATCAAGTGGGATGGATTACCCGAGATATTTCGAATACCAAAGCGAGAACGCATTGAACAGATGAAAGAGCATGAACGTGAGGCTAATCGTCATACTGATGCTACTGCATTGGTCGACAACTTAACGGTGACACCCCTTGAATCAGACCGTTATAAACGGGATCGATTTGGTCGTGATACATCGAGCCGTTACGTTAAGCCAAGTGCTGCCAATGGCAGTAGTGTCGCTTCGCCAATTACCATTGTCAAAGATAGCAGACACACATCGAGCAGCAACGGTTCTAGTGGCACCAGTTACAAAAGCGAGACACGACGACGAACTGAAGGTACATCGCCAGCGAGCTTATACGAGCGTAATAAGTACTTGCCTAAGGAGCTGCGTCGTGAGATGTTTGAAAGAAAGGTAAATCACTTAGGCATAATCTTGGTCCATATATCAAAAGATCACCATAATTTGTATTTCGTTTTGTTTGCAGGTGGCTCGCGATGAAGCCGAAAAGCGTATGGCAGAGGAACGTCGCATATTCGAAATTAAGTGTCACTTCTTTGGATTGGATCCTCTAAGTTGTGATCCACAGCTAATGCCTACATCAGAAAATATTGAAACGGGTGAGTTTTTCAATATTGATGGCTTGCCTGTACCACCGCCACCTAGATGTGGGGATCCACCACCCGCGCCACCCATGCAATTGACTGATCCCGCACTTTATGAATTACCGGAAGCTATCAAGCATTTGCCACCAACTTGGACATTTGCAATCACACCAGATGGTTTTATTTACTACATCAATCTGATTGAGCGCATTGCACAGTGGGAACCTCCAACAGAGGAACAAATAAAGAACACAGAAGATTTGGATAGCGAAAGTGATACGGATACGCAAAGTGACGACAGTCTTGGTGATACCATGGTGGACATTGATGGCGAATATGCGGCTTCTTTAAAACCGGATCAATTAAAGGAGTATATTAAGGAGAAGATTAAAGAGCGTCGTCAAAAGCGCTATGAAAGATTAGTGTCTGTGCGTGAGATAAGTCCGCGACGTGACGAAGATCGCGTCTATAATCAAATTGAAGCCCGCAAATACAAAGAGAATAAGGAAAAAATACGACGTCGCAAAGAAGTGTATAGGCGACGTCGCATGGAAATTGGTGCTCATCCAGTGGCAAAGGGCGTCGTTAAGACTTCTGATGAATCCGAGCCTTATACAACGCTGCCCATACAAGACTATCTTTACTCATCCGATGAAGAATCGGAAATTGAGGAGTGTAACAATAGTCCATTAATCGATGTGATTGTGCAAGAGGACAAGATTGTTGATGAAGTTGATGCTCTCAACAGTAGACGTCATTTGAAACGACCACTGCCATTGCCGCCATTAAACATGGAGCCGAGTACAAGCAAAGCGGCTGCTTCCAAATTGAGGTCACTGCCATTGCCACAAGTTAGTTTTGAAGCAAAAGATGGTATTAATGAGCCAACTACAACGCCAAATGTTTTGCCAAAACGACAGCAACAACAGCAGCTGCAAACGTTAGTGCCACTAGCCTTAAGTCAAGATACGATCGTCGTGGCCGCCACGGGTGACGAAGAACGCTCAGACCATAAGCGACGTCGTATGGAGCGTGACAAAAAGCGAGCGTAAGTCATCAATTAATTGTCTTTATTACTATTTTCAATATATCTTTTTTGTTTTACGAAGTGGTAGCAACATTAGTTCCAGCGTTAAAGACAAGTTCCGCAGCGACGTTGCGCGTATCATTGTCGAATACCTAAAGCCGTACCGCAAAGAAAGTTGTCAACGTGGACGTATAACCAATGATCAGGACTTCAATCACTTGGCGCGAAGGGTAATTTTTTTCCTGCATTGATGCTGTGTAAAGTTTTCAAATTTGAATTACTTTTTTATATTGCAGTTGACCCATTACATTATGACAAAAGAAATGAAGTATTGCGATTTGGTTGGACAAACGCTTGTTGTGAATGACTCTGTAAGACATAAGTCCCGTGAATACATTAAATTGTATATGCAGAAATATGGCCGAATTTACAAACGCCCCGAAAATGCGCCAGAGTTCAAGGAAATCAAAATTCCAACACTTCATTGAAATTTCGTAAAAAAAGCAAATAAGAAATGTAATTATTAATATTAATGATTGTCGAAATAGTTGGCACCATGGGTGTAGACATGTACAAATGGATCGGGTACTGCTATAATCACTCCTATAATGATACAATTGTTTCAATATATTGTATATAACTTTAAGATTTTATGCTTGTTGAAAACTTGATAGTGAATTATTTCATTTTTTTTTTTTTATCGATTTTTAAGTGCTCAGTTTCCATAACCTAAGTCTCTTTTTTTACCTTTTAACATTATACAAACAAAGCTAAAGTCACACTAATTATTTTAGCGTATATTGTTTAGTCTAAGTGCAAAAGTTACAATTGTCATTTAACAATCTACTATGTAAATTATTAACGAATATGTACTGCTTGTATTTGACTCAAATGTAGAATTGCATTGTAAAATGACTGAAGTAGCAAAGAATAATTACTTTTGTATGAATTATTATTACAATAAATGAAAGATTGTATGAATAATAAAAAAACACTAAAAGTGTTCTAATGAAAAATGGTGATAAAAATTGTGATCGCTTGTGACCAGATTTGGCCACGGCGAGTTCAAGACTGTCTTATACGCTGCCTTGAAACATTTTGAAAAGTTGAAATTTGTTGTTGTTGTTTTTGTTTTGAAAATCAAGCATAGCACATATTTTGTGTTTTGTTTACAAACAGACTGTTTATTTAAATAATAACATAATATTTAAATAAATATGTTTTAGCATTAACGAGGCAGAATTGATTATTTAAAAAAAAAACGATATTTTTAAGTGGGTTGAGTTTCAATTAAAGAATTTGAATTTGCGTAAAAACTGAACTTTAAGTGGATGCACGCACACACAGACTTGGTCGTCTCATTTTTTTTCAGTTGCGTTGGTCTCAGCTGGGTTAAGTTGTGAACGATTTGCTTCTTCGGGCTTCATAGCTGGAAACAGCAGCACCTCCTTTAAATCAGAAATATTTACATTAGCTAAAGATTCTATATTAAAATAATAATCAATTGCTCGGCTTACCTTAATGTTATTTGAATCTGTAAGAAACATTGTTAAACGATCAATACCTAGACCCCAACCGCCAGTTGGAGGCAGGCCGTATTCCAGTGCAGTACAGAAATTCTCATCAACCATTTGAGCCTCATCGTCACCGGCAGCCTTATCAGAGGCTTGTTGTTCAAATCGTTCCCGCTGCACGACTGGATCGTTTAGTTCCGTATATGCATTGCAGACTTCTTTCTTCATCACGAACAATTCAAATCGTTCCGTCAGGCCAGGTTCGCTGCGATGATACTTGGCTAATGGTGACATGATTTGTGGATGTTCACAGATGAATGTTGGATTAATACAAGTCTCCTCAATAAATTCACCAACGAGTTTGTCTAACAGACGTGCTGTCGTACGTGGCGCTGGACACTCGATTTGATGTTTGGCGCAGAGTTGTGACAAAAATTCGTTAGTTTTCTTAGTGTTGAATGTGTCGGCCAATGGGAACTTAACATTAAGTTTCTCTTCCAAAGTCTTAATCATTGAGACGCGTTTGAAGGGCGGCGTAAAATCAACTTCTTGTTCAGGACCTTCAGGACCATCTGGATGATATTTGATCTTGTACGAACCATGTATAGCTTTGACCATTCCGGAAATCATTTGTTCAGTAATTTCAATAAGATCATGGTAGTCAGCGTAAGCCATATAGAACTCGCATGTTGTGAACTCGGGATTATGTGTTAAATCAATGCCTTCGTTACGGAATTGACGGCCAATTTCATAGACGCGGTCTAGACCGCCGACGACAAGCATTTTGTGATACAACTCTGGTGCAATGCGCATAAAAAGGTCCATTTTAAGTTCATTGTGATGTGTAATAAATGGTTTGGCAGTAGCACCGCCCGCAATCATATTCATCATGGGCGTTTCGATTTCCAGAAAACCTAATCGATCGAGGAACTGACGCACATAAGAGATGATCTAAAAGTGGATAACGATAAAGTTATTTTAATTTGTTCAATTGTTTATAGCCATTGTGAAATTACTTTTGCACGTATCTGGAAGGTTTCGCGAACTTTGCTGTTTAGTATCAAGTCAAGATATCGTTGGCGGAAACGTGTTTCTTTATCTTTCAAGCCGAAGTGCAAGTGAGGCAACATGTGGAGACATGGTGACAGCAGTTTGATCTCTGTTGGCATAATTGATAGTTCACCCTTCTTGGTTTTCCCTGGGTGTCCAACCACACCAATGATGTCACCACGACGTAGCTTTATCGTATCAGCTTCAAAAGCCGCCTCATTTTTATATGACCTGGCGCTTGCCATGACCTGCAGTTTAACGCCTTCGCCACGCAAGTCGTAGAATATCAATTTAGCACCAGATTCTCTTATCGCATGTACACGACCGGCTACACTCAGTTCGACATTATCGAGAGTCTCTCCCTCTTTTAAATCAGAATATTGAGCAATAAAGCTTTCCAGCGAAATGCTTACGTGGAATTTATGTGGGTAAGGATCCGTCTCAGGCGTACTTTTAAGTTCAGAAACGGCTGCGGAACGAAGTTTGAAGTATTCATTTGGTGAAATATCCTCCTCCTCAGCTGCAGTCGATTTCTTTTTATTAGTTGCGGGGTCACTGGCAGCCGCTGCCGCTTTGGTTGCTTCCTTATCAGCCTTCTCCTTGGCCTTCTGTTCGGCTTTTAGGCGCCGTTTCAACTCACTAAAAGTGTGACAAGAACAATAATCAATTATTTTATTTTTCAGCATTGCACAGTGCAAAAATCTACAACTGTTTGGTACGTTTGCTAGGCGCCAATGCCATTGACGTCATATGGTAAAACTTTGTGAAGGGTGAGATCTCAGAGAAAGGCAGGGTCAATGCCACGTGTTGACGAAGCCGCAACAACTGCCTGCATTGGAACATCTTTGTGCATATAAGGTCCTTTTATCCTATCGTAGAAATATGTCGGCTGTGCGGTATAAAAATTTCACCACATAGAACGTTGGTTACAAAATGCAAAACTGTTAATAATAGTGCAATTTTCGGTTGGCGAATAAATGCCGACACAGCTTGATTCAGTCGCTTATGCCACGATTTATATTGAAATTAAACAACTACGGAAATGCTATGACAACGTGCACAAACGATGTACTGAACTATTTAAATTGTCTTTCGGTTCTAACCTCACATCGTTGTGATTACTAACACCGACTGTTAATGCACTTGATCACTATAATAATTATTTATTTGCAATTATTATACACTCACTTCTTAGACAGTTCACCCGTTGCAGTAGACATTGCACTTCGCTTTATTCGTCCAAAATACTAAAATTGTCAATACGAAAATACTGTTCCCACCATCAACAGAGGTAGCATGCTCGGATCTGCGTCCAATTGGGTGCCAACCGAATTCAAAAATGTATGGCCATTGGCCAAAACCAGAGCAAAAAGTGTCATATTAATTCGCCCGCCAAACCATAAGTTGGCAGCACACTTGAGCTTTGCAAAAAACATATGTTCTTTTAGCTGGCAACATTTTCAGGAGAAAATGTTATGAAACTTCTGGTACTGTATTGGGTTGCCCTATGTTGCGTTGTATTCCATCGAGATATGTTCGCAGCCATCATTTCACAGCGACACATTAGTGTCAATATGGCACATCTGCGTGTACTTTTACACGTTTGTGTTTCACCAAATACGTTTTCGATCCTCTTCTTCCACCCTCTCTTCATTAACAACGACAACTGACTCGCATCGGTTGTCCATCGATGAACTGGTTGTTTTTGCTTTTTCGCGAAAAAAAATAATTGCCGTATTGTTCGCAGGAAAATATCAATGATTATTTCCATAAAATTCGCATTCATTTGGCAAAATTTCGTCAATCACTAAATCCGTTTGCCACCCTTCCGCCCTTCGTTGACTGTCAATGACTGAGGCGAGGCGGTTGACAAGAAAGATGCTTGAAAATGAGAAGAAAGTGTAATGAAATCGTTTAATTCGGGCTTAAGAAGTGATAATAATGAGTGCTTTTAGAATAAGTAAACTAAGTACAATGAGTAATTGTTAATACTTAACACTAATCAATGAAATAAGTGACACAGCATACTAGATAGAAGTTAAAGTGGAGTGGTGTGGAGGAGGGTTGTGCGTTGGTCTTTTGGGCGCTGTATGAGCAAGTAGTGGAGGGCAGTTATATGGAGTCGTTGATACTCTCTGCTGTCCCCACGGAAAACGCTTTAGAAGAGACGTCCATAAGTACGGGGATGACGTCTATGCTGGACGACAGTGGAAATGAAGAAGCTTTGGGAAAAATTAAATCTTCCAGTGAGAATATTGAAGGCGATAATTCACGCATGGTAGATGATGTTACTAATGATGCCGGTGATGATGACGACGATAAAGATTCTTATTACGAAGCAAGGAACGGTACAGACAGCGAACTGGAGTTGGCCTTTGAAAACGTATTGCAACTTTCAAATGACGTCAGTACCAATGTGAGGGTTGTTGATAATTTTGATGCTGAGGGTGTTGAAAAGTTAGTGGGCACTTGCGAACACGAGTTGGAAGTCGAGGGTGCATGCGCTCTACCCGTAGTGAATAGTTGCGTAGGTAAAAATGATGCTAGTTCCGAGGAGATTGAACAAGGTGGAAGCACAGCTGTGGTTATGCGAAAAAAACGAAACAAATGTGAGTAATAATTAGTAGGAGAATTTTTATATTTTTTGGATATACATGTATATTTTTCGAGCAGCTCTTAAAGATTTGAACAAAATCAACGAAACTGCGAATCCAGAGGTCGAACAAAAGCAACGTAAACAGATTTTACTGACTACTAAATCCTGCGAGACTCCAGGAACTTCAGCAACTGCAACGCTTTCACCTACAAATTCATATAATGGCAGCATTGGGAGCGATGGAAGTGTTGGTGGTGGTGCACGACGAAAATCATGGACTTTGTCGCCACAAAGCGGTGGTTCGACACCACTGAGTGGTGCTAAGAAAAAACTAAAGCCACCACAGCTGATTTCAACTGTAGCTTCCACTTCCATTAGTAACGTTACCAAGTCACCGAGTACAATAGTAAGTGGCAATACATCTGGAGCAGATACGTTCAATCTCTGGGTTGCGCGAGAATGTTTTGAAACTGTGCCAGCGGAAATGGTGTATGAGGTACCACTTACTGATACACTTACCGTTGAGGAGGATGAAGAAGACGAGGAGTCAGCTGCCGTTGAAAGTTTGCTTGGCGCTGCTGCTGCGCTTCAAGCTAGTGCTAGTGCGGCCAAAGCCAATGCATCCCCGTCCACGCCTCAGCATGTTCAGCGCAGGCAAAAACATTTACGGCAGCCACAGCATCGTCCCTTGGAACGCTCTTGGCCACCGCGTGCTCTTGGTCGCGATTTCAAGCTGCAGGGTGATGTTTTCAAATTTGATATACTCGATACAGATGAACGGCTTGATGATTATGGAAGTTTCAGCAGTGGGAGCGGTGCCAGCAGTAAAAATAATTCACCGCTCCGTTTACTAAATGAAGCAAGTCCACCGCTTTCAAACAACGGCACACCGCCACCGATGCGTTTTAAGCCGCTCATTAAAAAGAAAATTGGACCGGACAGTTATATAAACACGATATCAACAAAAAAAGTTCCAGCATCCGAGACCTACGACTTTCCAATGTTTCCATTAAAAGAAAATAATGCTTCCGGAATTGTTGGTAGTCCCGGTGTAATGCATCAGTTTCCATATATGCGCCAACATCGTCCGCTTGCACGCGCCTTATCTAATGGAAAAACAGCTGCTGTCACGAATATTGCTTATGCTGATGAGGGATCCACAGTCTCTGGAACGCCCGCGTCATCTTCGCCACGTTTGCTGCTGTCTCCCAAGCGACAACGCAGTCCCCCGTCCGGTTGCTCAACACGCAGCGCTTCACCACTCGACATAAGTCTAAGTCCTGAATCTCATTCTCCCACACGTGGACGCGGCGTTGGTGGCATCAGTGTTATGGAACCACTACCAACTGCGTCAACCTTACATGTACGTCCGCAACAACGTCTTCTAAAGCGTGTAGGCGGTGGTGTGGGCGTTAGTGGTAATCTTATCTGTCCGCCGACACCCACACATCATGCTCGTCGTCATGCACGTCTACAAGCTGTCACTGCCAATACAAATGCTGCTGCACAGGACTGCTTTCTTAGGGCATCAGCTGGTGGACATTCTAGTCAATTCGATTACAATTACATGCAGACACCGCCGTCATCGCCGGCGACATCCTCATTTAGTGCTGCAACTGCCAGTGCCGCAGCTGCCGAGCAGGATATACGAACTGCTGACATTGTACAACTCGGTGCAGCGGCTGTAAGTGGAGAAGCATCAGCGATTGAGCTGCTTGACGATAACGATGTTGTTCATATAACAAGCACAAGGCTGCCATCAATACCGGAACGTGGTGCAGCGGCTGCTGCTGCCGCCGCCAGTGGTCTCATGCGAAATAGTGGCATTTTTGCCGACACAATGGAAACTAACGGCGTTGAACCGCCGCTGCCACCGGCCTGGGAGGCGCGTATGGATAGTCATGGACGCATATTCTATATTGATCATACTACTCGTACAACATCGTGGCAACGACCTGGCACGAATGGCGCGGCAACCATCAGCGGACCGGCTGGACGAGAACAACATCATCGCCAACAACTTGATAGACGCTATCAGTCCATTCGGCGCACGATTACAAACGATAACCGACTCTCAATGGGATTACCCGATGCTGCGGTGGCGAGTAGTAATGGCAATGCCACTGCTGGTGCCGTCATCGCAAGTACCCAGCTGCATCAAGCTCATTACAATAACGGACATGCTCTCAACAATAACTACAATGCCGAACATACGCCAGGAGTTGGTATTGCCAACACCACCAGCAACAACAGCAGCAATTTGCAATCGCTGAATCTATCTGTGCACCCAGCGGTGCTTATGCTATGCCGTCCCGATTTTTATTCCATGCTGCACACAAACGAAGCAGCTCTTGCCATTTATAACCGAAACGCGGCATTGAAGCACATGGTCATTCGCATACGTCGTGATCCGCAATGCTTTCAGCGCTATCAGTACAACAAGGATCTGGTCGCACTGGTAAATACATTTTCACAGCTCAATCGTGAATTACCATCGTGTTGGGAAACTAAGCTGGATCAGTCCGGCAAGCAGTTCTTTATTGATCACAACAATCGAAAGACATCGTTTATGGATCCACGTCTGCCAATCGAATGTCCTCGTGTTGTCCGACATCGTCAACGTCATCAGCAAATATGTCAGTTGCAGCCACATCATTCTGATTATGTCGATGGCAATTGTATGTCGGCGCCAGGCTCCACATCAACATCATCGGCTATGTATGTTTCTGGTGTACCGCCACTGCCACCGCCAAGGCCTACGTCCTCATTGCTGTCTGGCTCGGCAGCATCCAGTTTTGGTGGTGGTATCAGTAATCGCAGCAGCGTCAGCAGTCATGGCGCAGCTGCTGCTATGGCCGCAGCTGCCAGCACAAGTGCTGCCGCTGGGCACAGTCATGCTGGCGTTGGGTATGAAGAAGTGCCTGTTGCTTATAATGAAAAGGTAAGCTTATTTAGAAAGCATATCTTTCGAACTTATACTAACTTTGTTTTTATTTTTTTAATGCCAAAAGGTTATTGCATTCTTACGTCAACCGAACATCTTGGAAATACTACGTGAACGCCATGGTCAACACACCGTGTCCCGATCGTTGCGCGAGAAGATCAACATACTACGCGTTGAGGGTGTACCAGCATTAGAGCGTCTGGGTCATGATCTGCAGTTGACTATTTTGCTCAGGTGCGTAAGTCTTTGACAACAACAATATATAAAAGTCTACTTACGCTTGTGTGAACTTAGACAAGGTCTTTGGAATGTTAATTATTTAAATTTAATTGATACAAGTTTATTGATTCCAAAGCAATGCGCTTGCAATGGCCGCAAATGTCTGCCAGCCACTTTACACGTCGTCCTGCTTCACTGATTTCGTATTCGCGTATTCAACTTGGTTACAAACGTTAATTACCTTCTGAAATTGTGTTAAGTTTTCTACACCAAGGTCGATTTTAGTATGTTTTTTTGTTTTGTTCACATATAACATTATTGTTGTTTCTTTTTTTTGTTTTTCACGCCAACCATTTTTCACTTATAATATTTACTTTTCCACACTAACAGAAACATGACGCACAAGGCCATGTTTCTGAAAAAGGCACAGGAAAACAAAAACTGCTAAAAGGAAAAAAAAAATCAAACAAATTGTTCAAATTAATTTGTTTAAAAAAGATTTATTTTACCACAAATATTAAGGAAATTCTCATGCATTCGTGGCCTTAATCTTTATTCATTGCAAGATTTGTTTAATCTTACAATTTAATTGTTATTGATTTTGAATAATGCCGCAGATCATGTGCAAAAATATTCAATCAAGACGAATTTATGTACGCTGTAACGTAATAAATAGTTCTAGTATCTATGTAGCAACAAAAAGGAGGCGTTGCAGACTGAGTATTGCAGGATAAGTCAACTTAGCAGATCGAGTTTATACGTTGTTTTGCTCCATTACATGTTGTTGGTATATTATTTAACGAAAAATTTATTGTAGCTCATGTCATTGTCATGATGATGGAATCGTTATAATTTTTCCATTACTCTACAAATGATTTATAAATGATTATAGTCCGTTTAATTGCATTCAATTAGTCAATTGTCTCGCATCATTGCACCTCAACTGAGTCAACATTAGCGCAGTCGAACGAGCGCGTCATCATTATCGACGCCAATAACCGCACTGTCGTTGTTCACGGTGTTGTTGTTGTGGTTTTTTTTTTTTTTTAAAGTTGATCATCAATAGTACTCTTAATCAAAATACACATATGCACATGTACATACATAATTATACGCTAACTTTGTTGCACGCTGATAACGCCATTGTTAAGTGAGGCGATTGCTTGGTCGAAATGAATGACTCTCACCAATTTGTGTGGGCGTGGCACCGAGTTAATTGCTTAAACAAATGCTCAGGCGATGACATCTTTGTTGTTATTTGTTGCTACTACTGCTGTTGCTGGTGATGAAATACAAGTACACCAATTGACGATGCGTTCACAATTTCCGTTGTTTGCTATCTTTATCGGCTTACTAATATTTGGCACCATTCAAAGTTTTACACGCTTTTGTGAAACTCTTAAGCAAAAGCTAAAAACAATAAACATACAAAGGAATCCCAGCAATTGCAAAAGTGCAGCGATTCCATAAAACTTTGGTCACTTTAGTCAATGACTTTACGGTCAACATAAGCAACTTCTGTTAGTGTAAATATGCAGAATGTTTGCTAATTAATTTCAATCTGTATGAAATTTTAAGCTTTTCAGCTGGCTACGTTGCCATTTCAATATTTAATTAACGGCACACACAAAGCGACAATGTTTCCATATACTAAACTATTAAGATTTGTGATCGTTCAAAGTTGCTTTTAGGGTTTGGCTTCGTTGAACTCCTCTCCTCTTTAATAATAAAACTGAGTTCAGTCCTATTGAACTAAACAGGGCTGGGCTGGTCAGGGCAGGGCAGGGCGGAGTTTCTGTTGATGCGCTCTGGCGACAACTTGATGACGATTATGTGTTGTTATGTCTATTGATTTTTCCTATTTGACATGACCCACTAATAATTAACGCAGCGAGCGGGTGTGTTAACGACAACAATACAACGAAGTTTTTTTTTGAACCTTCTAGTTGGCACACAAATACGCTCCTTTAATTTAGCATGCCTAAAACTTCAAAAGCTGTTGTTTTTGTTGTTGATATTTTTTTTTGGTTTGTGTGAAGTTTCATGATCTGACAATGATCTTTGCTTTGTGTGTATGTTGTCACACATTGGTTCCAGCTCATTGGGCAGTTCGTTTTACTTTTTTGCTTGACTGTCTGTCTGTCGTTCGGTCGATCTGTGTATCAGTTTGTTTGGCTGGTCGGTACGACTGCGCACAGTAGTCAGTTTTATTTGTTCTGTTAGTTTGTTTGGATGCCGACTTTATATATATTTTTTTTCTGTCCGTTCGTTCATCTCATTTTGCTTCCGTTTAGCTGTTTGTTTGTATGTGTGGGTGGAAGTATGTTTGTTCATTCATTTACCCAACAGTTTATCACTATGAAATTGCGGACTATGCACAATTTCAGTGGAATATGAGTACTTGATGCAACATCTCTGCCACAAAATTGCTCATATCTTTGAATATTTGAATATATTGTTGTCTACATTAGTGTCTTCCTTTTGCGATTTGGTTTCATTCTTAATTAATGCTTTTGTGCGTTTTTTTTTTTTTATTGCAAATTCTTTGGTCGACTTTTGCGCGTGGGTATTATGTGAAGGCATTACGGGCAAAATTATTGAGTTTCCTTTTGAATGAATCGATAGCAGCAATAATGATGATAATTATACATATGTATATACTCACATTAGAAACTAATCCGCTAATGTTCCATTTGGCCGGCCGGCTGGACTGTCTTTCCGTTTATATGACTGTCTAATTGTTGTTTATCGCATTGCACCATGCCCGCGACTACAGATGAGTCAATTACTCATGCACATGCTTGGGCGTTTGGCATAGCCACACTGCGCACAGCTGACAATCCAACGAATTCACATGAAATTATTGTATGGTGTCAGTGGCGGTAGTGCTGGTGTCGTGCTAATGTGTGAGTATGTGTGTGGCATGCCTTTGGTGATGGCATCAAGTTCGGGGCTCCCGTTTTTTTCGTTTTTTTTGTTTTTCTTTTTTGAATTGTTTGCATTTTTATCTTATTCTTATTAGTTTCTATTTTTTTTAAATTTATTATTGTTGTATTTTTTTTTTGTTTTGTTCTGCTTTCGCTGCTTCCGATTTCGATACTTCGCTGCTGGTGCTGTTGCAGCGCAGTACGCGCTCTCTCACTCTTTCGCTTGTCGACGCTTGTGCTCGGTAGCGCCTTCTCGTATTTGTAGCGCCTAACTGTATTGCTCAGCGACGTTCATTCGATGGCTTAGTGCAGAATTTAATAATTAAATAATGTTCCTTTTGTTGTTCTTTGTTGTTGTCGTCGTTGCCGTCGTCGCCATCGTAGTCAGTGTGCGTAGCTTTTATTTTCGTTTGTATATTTTTGTTTTTTTTTTTTAATTTCATATTTATCGGCAACGCGTAATGTAAACGCGATCATTCACGTTTAGAACTTGCTAGCGCCATCACCACCGGCAACAACAACAATAGCAAATAAGCAAGCTATCTAGCAATAAACCGTCAGCCGAAAAGCGTTCATTCATTCATTCATTCAGTTATACGGTTTACTCGCTTATTCGGTTAGTCAGTCAGTTATTGAAGTGCGCAGAGCACAAGAACTAATTCCAACGACAATCGATTCCATATGAATGATCGCGACCGTTAGTTTTTTGAAATTGTCAATAATTGAAAAGTGCGTGGGTGTTATTATTATTATTTTGTGTTCTATTCGCATTTTTACATTGCGATTGATCCTTAATGAAGTCGCAAAGTGCTCTCGATTGTGTTTTAACTAAAATGCGTTATTGAATGTGTTTAAATATTTAATTAACCTGCATAACGTATGAGTATGTCTTGGCCGAACGGCGTATTTTTTCCCCAAGACAATCGTTTTCAAACTGCCAACGCTGCCATCACTGCCATTAATATACAGTTTGGTATTGATCCTTCGCTGCTGCTGCTTCTTAGCTCGGCACTGCTTTGAAGCAACGCCATCATCATGGGCTTCCTCTCCAAGGCGGCTTACATCGTTTGGGCTGTGTAAGTAAACGGAAGTTTCACAGACTTGTTGACTTAGATTAAATTTCCTTCCTTAAAGACAAATTGTGTTCGGGATTGAACCTCTCACAATTAATTGGCAATATTTGTTTTTAGTTTTTGGTGTTTTACTAATCTACGCATATTTCTTAAAGATATAACGTTGACCGCAAAAAAGTCACTCCGTTTCAAACAAAACTAAACAAAAGAAAAAGTACATTGATTTTTAAGGGGATTCCTTTTCCTCAAGAAGACCTCAAATAATATTGTGAGCCATTTCTTGAACAGTTTCTTTACGAAATTCCAACAACAAAACCGTTATCTTTATCGTTATTTATATTATTTTTTTTTTTGTTCAAGTACACTGAGCGTATAAATTCGTTTATTGTTATAAGTATTATTATTAAGGCTTATCTCGATTGCAAAATGTTTAAAACATAATCAATCATTGTGGTGCATGAATGAAAAATGCCGTCAGGTATGATTAGAAGCTCATTGCTGCAGGGCCATCTACGTTGACGCTTTTTGGGTTAATTAGACTGGATTAGGCCAGTTGTGATAACATTGTCGCCTGCCAACACTTGGGTGTATGCACTATCGTCATCATTATCATCAACAGCGACAACGTTATCATTATTCTAATCGATGTTACTTCGATGAATCGTTTGCTGCTTCTTTCTGCCTTGGCGATCAGCTCAGTCAAACTGGCATATTTGTAACGTTTTTATCATTGATATGCACATACATATGTGTGTGTATATTTAATAAAGATTTGTCACTAACACACTCACTTGCTTCCAAAATAGCTACCAACACACACCTTCTATGTTATGCTGTCTAGCTGGTTGGACTTACACGCTTGCTTATCTATTGGACTTGCACAAGTGCATTTCGAGTTGAGTAGAATTGAACAATCAACAGGCGTCCATTGATTTATATAGCGGTTTCTTTTTTTGTTTTTTTTATTAATTTGTGTTGCTTCATCCTGCAGGTGTATTGGCACACACATTAATGAGCAATCGCCGCCATGTTTCTGCCTTTTTGTATCGCTTTCATAAACTGAGTTTCTGACAACAAGAAAAATAAAAAAAATGAAAATGAAAAAGAAAAAAAGAAAAACTCAATTTATTACGTTTATTGTTGGACAACGGCAACGTTATAGAACATTGTCCATCAAATCGTTTAAGTTTCACGAAAGATTTTCTTTAAAACATCAAAAATAAGTCTTTAAAATGGGCTTCTTTACACAATTCACATATACTTTATGGGCTCTGTAAGTATTTTTCAAAGAAAAAAAAACACAAAATATTGCAGAAAAAAAAAATTATTTCAATTTAATGACATTTTTTTTGTCAGTCAGCATTGATCTGACCTGACCTTCAAAACTAACACAACATCGAACCAGCATAATTTTACTCATAAACATAATTTGCAAAATTATAATAATATATGTAAATATAATAAAAAAGAACGCGTGTGCAAATTTGTTGATTTTTATTTTTTGCCTTTGTTGATGACAAATTTTCTGCGCGTTGAATTTTAATATTAATCGAAAGTTTTTCTTCTATTTTTTTTTTTTTTTCATTTATTACATTTTTTCAGTTTAGTCCAAATGGAATTAAATAATTGCAATTTCCTCAAATAATAATAATAAAGACCAATAAAATTGTCAAATTTAACTAATCTTTTGTTTTTTCGTATATTTGAAAACAATTTTTTGTTAAATTTTTAAATTAGAAACTTCCGTTGTGGCCGAAATACAATATTAAAAGAAAAAAGAAATAAAAATGTAACAAATTATAAAACAAAAACAAAAAAGGCGTAAAAGAAGAAGAAACCAAATTTAATAACGCATGAACTCATCAACGTAAAAGGCGTTAATTGTAGTAAAAAATTGATATGAACGCGCACAACAGCTCTAGATGCGACCGGACCGGACCGGCGGAGTTGTGCGTGCCCCCTTTGCAGCCCGCACGCCGCGACACACGTGCCGCGCATCATGCAATTTGCAACAATAAATAATTTTGTTTTCTGATAAATTAAATAAAATTTGTTTTGAACTTTTCTTTTCACCCTTCAGTGGTGTCTGTGTCTGTGAGGTGTTATATTTTTTTTTTTTCTCGTTGACGCCTTTTGCAATTTTCAAGTTGAAGGTCAAAAGTAAAAGTTTCTAAACAAATTTGTTGTATAAAAAAAGAACAAAATAAAAATAATTATTAATTATAATATTGTGCTAAAGATTTCAAATTATTAGTGTAGCAGAAAAAGAAGATGACGGTGGCGAAGGCGAAGGGGCAGCAGGTGGAAAACGTTTAAACGTTTTAAATACTGATTGCTGCTGTTGCTTGAAATCTTGGCTTTCAATTCGAAAGGTCCAAGGTTAATCGATTGCAATGAATTGAAGTGCAGCAAAATTGCCGCCATCGATATTTAATCGATTAGTGTTCTAGACTTAAAAACGAACTCCTTTTAGCGCAACTTCCGCAAAACTTCAAAGACGACGGCGACGGCGACGCTAACGTTGACGTTACGCGTTACGCTTCATTACGTTTTTGCTAATTGTTTACGCTAATCAGGGTGGCGCACATTAGCGATCGTTGTGGGCCTCAATGAGTCGTTTTGCCAAACTAATTAACCAACTAACTAACTAACGGTATTGACAACTTAATGAAATTGCATTGGAATATTGTCAATTGCATGTCCGAACATTGGCCGTCGCATAACAAAAGTTTATTTGTTTAAACATTTCATGATTTACAAAATATTCAAAACAACAACAGCAATAAACTCCTCAATGTTACTCATTCGTAAAATGTCGGCTTAACACCAAAGACACAATAATTATTTAATGTGTATACATGAGCGCAATTTATTTTGATTAACGTCAAATCTAACTTATCCACAGTCTGACTAACGCTAAAACATTTATTGCAGTCTGTTTGAACAGGAGATTATGAGCTACGTTCCTATTGAAGAGCGCAGTCCACAGGGTTCCCCAGTGCCGAGTGCACGCATGCCGCAACGTGCGCCACCGCCGTTCCGACGTGATTTTGAGGCTAAACTACGCAGTTTTTATCGCAAATTGGAGTCAAAAGGTTATGGTCAGGGGCCACACAAATTGAAGTAAGTATCGATGTTGCTGTATAATTGTATAATCATTCGAGTGCCTTATATAATTTATTTGAAATACAGATTGCATATACGCCGCACACATTTGCTTGAGGATGCCTTTCGGCGCATCATGTCTGCAAACAAAAAAGATTTGCAGCGTGGTCGTCTCGCCGTGCTCTGGGATACTGAGGAAGGACTCGACTATGGCGGTCCATCACGGTAAGCGTGAAAAAAGGCAATCAAAATTTAAAAAAAACTACAAATTTATTTATTTTACAGTGAATTCTTCTTTTTGCTGTCGCGTGAGCTTTTCAATCCATATTACGGCCTCTTTGAGTACTCGGCAAATGACACGTACACGGTGCAAGTGTCGCCGCTGTCGGCATTCGTTGACAACTGCCATGACTGGTTCCGCTTTAGCGGACGTGTGCTTGGCCTTGCACTCGTCCATCAATATTTGCTCGATGCGTTCTTTACGCGCCCCTTTTACAAGGCGCTCCTGCGTTTGCCGGTAGCACTCAGCGATCTCGAATCATTGGACAATGAATTTCATCAATCACTGCAATGGATACGCGATAATGATATTAACACTGGCATTGATTTGGGTTTGACATTTTGTGTGACCGAGGAACTGCTGGGTCGCGTTGTCGAACGTGAACTTAAGCCGGGCGGTAAAAATATTATCGTCAACGAGAAGAACAAAAAGGAGTATCTTGAGCGCATGATTAAATGGCGTTTAGAACGGGGCGTACAAGAACAAACGGAATCGTTGGTACGCGGCTTCTATGAAGTTGTCGATTCTCGTTTGGTTTCCGTCTTTGATGCACGTGAATTAGAGTTGGTTATAGCAGGAACGGCTGAGATCGATACAAATGATTGGCGTCTAAATACGGAATATCGTTCAGGCTATCATGACAACCATCAAGTGATCATTTGGTTCTGGCAGGTCATCGAGAAATTTTCGAATGAGCAACGCTTACGTTTGTTGCAATTTGTGACCGGCACCTCGAGCATACCGTATGAAGGTTTCTCAGCGTTGCGCGGCTCTACTGGACCACGTCGTTTCTGCATCGAGAAGTGGGGCAAGCCGAATGCCTTGCCACGTGCTCACACCTGTTTTAATCGGCTCGATTTACCGCCGTATCCAACACCGGAATTACTCTACGAGAAGCTGCTGTTGGCGGTCGAGGAGACAAACACATTTGGCATTGAGTAGTGTGTCAGTTATCAGCTAACATGCTCTGACAAACACTTCACGTTGCCAAACGACTTCCTCGCGCTTGGCGGTCGGGTGATAGCATGAATTCGTTCGTTCCATTGTTCGTTATCGAGCACCGCATTAGTTACAAATATTTTCGTGATATATTTAAATGTTAGTTTATAGGTTTTCTTTTTTCGTTTTACTTCTTTTTATTTAACATTATTATTTTTAATTTGTATATTTTGTTTTTTATTGTATTTTTAACGTATTGTATTTATTGAAATGTTTTCTAGACTTACGACTTATTAGATTAGTTGCGTAGGCGTTGCAACATTATTGTTGCAAACACTAATTTACATTTACATAAATGCGATCTGACGATTGAGTAATTGATTGATTGTTCAATCGATTGCAACGATTCCGTGTATTTGCTGCAGTCATTAGTTCTTAGTTGTTGCAAAAAGCAAACTTTACTTATAAAAGTAAAAAAAAAAAAAAAAAAAAGTAACTGAAATAATTTCCAGACCTTAAACTAATCTTGCTGCTAAGCCAGTTTATGCAAAGTTTGACCGCTATATTAATAATTATCTTCTTTTTGTGTTACTTACTCCTTGCTCAATTTATATATTTCGACAGCTTCGTTGACTCTGTACTTACGGAAGTTTTTTTCACTGTTATCGGTCAAACTTTATGCGCTTAGTAGAAAATTAGAAAGAAAAAAAATACATTTATTACTTAGATCATTTTTTTTTTTTTTAAATAGTATTTAGCAGTTAAGCGCTTACGAATCGTTATTGACGATAATAGACAACATTCCATTCGGCAACTTTATATTGTATTCTGTTATTGGTGAATTCAAAAGATAGTAACAAAACAAACGAAAATATTTTTAAAAATTCCAAGGCAATAATTTATATTTATTACTATAAAGAGGACACACAAATTAAACTTAATTAAATGTGATTATAATTAAAATGTAAGAAATCGGCGCAAAATTGATTTTCAAAACGTATAAAACAGAATTGGCTGATCATTTTTTAAAATGAGTTTTTGTTTTTTAAAAGCCATTTTGTTATTTTGTTTGCCAA
Source organism: Phortica okadai (assembly GCA_034638295.1). NCBI lineage: Eukaryota > Metazoa > Arthropoda > Insecta > Diptera > Drosophilidae > Phortica > Phortica okadai. The sequence goes on along the minus strand of CM067848.1, from coordinate 52,970,464 downwards.
ATTCGATTATAAACACATTTAAATTTTAAACGAAAAATTGGTGGTTTTGTTAAATTATATATTAATATGACATGTGCATACGGTATGTGTGTATGTATTTGTTTAAAAATTAAAACACAAAAAAAAAAAATGTAATTATATAAAAATATTTAATAAAAATAAGTGCGCTTTTCGATTAAAACAAAAAAACGAACAATGAAAGTAATAAATTTGTCCTTTTTTATGTATTGTATTGATTGTATTATGTATGTTTGTATGGAATATGTTTAAAACAAAAACTTTGGAGCCTTTTAAATTTGAACAGAAACGGAGTAGCCAAAAAATAAAGAAAATTCTCTTTGTCTACAATATTTAGTATTTTACTTTAATTTTAACTATTGTATTGTAGAAGTATTCGGATCATAAACGTATATATTTTTTATATTGAAAACTAACAAAACCCACAAAAAACAATTACCGAACAATTAGCATAGCGGGAAACATGTCGGATGGTGTTGACTCGAGCGCGAGTAGCAGCAGCGGGGACTATATGCAATTTCATACACAAGAGAAATACTCATCGAGCATTGCGAGCGGCTGTGTACACGGCAATCCATTTCTACATTTAAGTTGTGAATGGGGTCAGCTAAAGCAGGGATCGTCATTAAAATCGGCAACGATTTCGGGTTTTGGCAACATTCAGCATTACGAACATTATGAACATTTGTTGAATAATAAAATGACAACAGTCTTAACAGATCTGAAGGATGAGTATCATTATGAATTAACATTGACTGAATCTGAAAAGTATGCGCACAAATCTTTGGTGAAGCCAAAAAAGAATGATGATGACGGCGATTATACGGAATTTCTATTAGGTATGGCCAAACGGGTATGCCAGTATGGGCGTCGGCTCGTAATGTTTGAGGAGGTGGTTCAGACACTGATCGATTGTGGCGTTGTCGGCTTTGGTGGTATCCGGCCGGCAAAATTAGCTATTGCGGTTATTGAGTGTGCAGTCGATGCGGGAATATTTTCGAAGGCTCACAACTTTGATGACGTGTCTTGCAGCGACGCCATGTGGATTACCCATTCGAATTAGGGTCGTTGCCCGTTACTGTGAGTAGTGTTTGTGTGCGCTTATTTAGGTTCCTTTATATTGTTTCGATCGGCCAGGCGTTTCTCATTTTATGCTATCGAAATTTTGTTAGTGTTAGTGTCAACAAGGAATGCATTTATGTATATTAAAAAGAGCATTAAAACGACTTTATTCATTTGACATATTTTTATTATATACTTATGTGTGTATATATTATATTTAGGTGTAATTACCGAAGTATATACTTATGTATGTTTGTAAGTTTGTATATATAAATGTGTTCTGTTTTGTGTATACTAACTTATGAACATAAACACAAAAATTCAAATTTGTATGACATACAGTAATACTTGGAACGAGGAAAATCAAATATTTATGGTAATAAATAAATGTATTTTGATGTATGCATGTGTGTATATAAAATAGTGTGAATTTGATTAGAAAAAAAAAATATTTATAAGAAAAATTTTATCACCGCGCCCACGCCGTTGTCGGCACTGGGAACACTTTTTTCACTCTGCCAAGGCAAACGTACAAGGTAAAAAAAAAAAAAAAAAACTAATAATAAATGTAGTCAGTTAATGATGTGACTTTTTGATGAGAGTTCCACGTGAAACCTGCACAGTATTTTTGTTAAGCGTTGCGATTAGATTTAAATTCGAATAACATATAAATAATGAATTCATTGTATGCTTATGAAAATGTCAACACAAAAAAATAAAATAAAAAAAAAAACACGATATATAATTCTATACATGGAACGTGACATGGTCGAGCATGAGTTGCAATGCTTGAACATTTAACATTATAGCATAAACTAATACTACTTTGACCGTATGGAAAAGAACAAGAATGAACTTTAAATATATATATATAAAATAAAAAAATAAAAATGTCAAAACTTGACTGCGTCTGCGAAAACGATGCTAGACGACAATAATGTATAATAACAAGGCATGGTCATTAAGACTGCAAACCGTATCGCAGGTAACGGCGTCAGAGTCGCATGGATTTGTGTGCTAATCCTTCTCCTGGCTTTGCATGAGCGCGGTAATCTCTTGGAATTTGTGTCTATAGTCAACGCTGCTTTCGCTGATTACCGACATATTCGAGGAAGGATCCTACATACATATCGAAAATATTATATGTATTTATTTGTGCTATTTTAATGTGGCAAATTTGAACTCACCAGAATGTCGCGCGTTGCATTTATTTCATCTAAATGACCCAGCAAACTGGTTAAGGAGAAATCATTAAGATTTTCTTCAAGCCAACGTGAATTTGATGAGGACTCTCGCAGGAGATGCATTGGACTCATCATGCCATTGAAAAAATTCGACGCTGATATAACAACACACAATATTAATATGAAAATGTTTAACTTTATATTGTCTTATCTATAACTTACTTGTACTTTCATCGTAGGCACTTTCGGGCATTGTTGATGTCAGCAGGGCCTCTTCAACATAATCCAAGCATGGCATCGAACAGCCGATAACTTTGTTGCCGTTTTTCGTCCGACTGATAGATGTTGACGTTGTTGTCGTTATACTATTATCACTGCTCGACGTATTACTGTTGTTCCAGGAGGCCATAAAATTACTTTTGTTGTCATTACCGCTGTTGGAATTGTTCGACGATGACGTTGCAGAAATGGCAGAGCCATAATCAGAGGTAGAATGGGTGGGAGATATGGAAGACTTGCTGTTCCAGGTTGTCTGGGCATAATCTTTGTTTGACGGCAACGAATTGCCATCATTGATCTCAGCTTCATGAACATTCGTTTCATTTGACGGTTTGGCATCGTTTTGATTTTCTAATTCGCTTCGAATTTGTTCTTCATTAGCCTTTGTTGAGTCAATATACATGTTTTGTAAATTATACATGCCCATTGGATTACCGTGGGTCGTGCGTCCTGGTGGCAGTAAACGACGTTGTACGAGTACATGTCGTGACATTTTCTGGCGCGTTAGCTGCAAATGGTGTACCAAATTAAATTATAATCGAAAAGAACTTGTCTTGTACATAAAATCGTACTTACCGGCTGTCTGACGGGATCAATGCTGAGTATTGGCCGCCGTACGGGCGCCATTGGCTGACGAAATAAGCCTTCGTTTGTGGTTGTCAGAGGATCGCTGCTGTTGCTAATCGTGCTCGATATGTAACTTTTAGCGAGATCACGTTCAATCTGTACACAAATAAATGAAAAAGAAGCAATCATGAAGAAGCTGAAGTTAGCAACAGCATAGAAATGCAGACTTACGCGTGCCTTTGCCGCATTGCGATCGCATGTATGCCCGCAGAGACACTGCCGTTTGCGTACACGGTCGCTGAGATTTGCAATTAATAAGAGATGTTTCAATTTATTGCTAATGAGCGAGGTTTTTAACGATTTAAGTCGCATAACTGTCTCAGATTCATTTACATTGTCTGCCAGTTGTAATTCTTTGTGTAAAAAATTACCACTAGTTATCGTCGCCAAATCAAGTTGTTCTTGCTGTGCGGGCAACGGCACTTGATTTGTTGTCAACTGTGCCTCGCTTGTAGTTGTCACTAGATTTTGAGTTGTTGGGTTGGCTTTCATTGCTGGCACATCATCCCGCCAATAATACTCCAGTTCCAGTTTCGAGTCTTGTCCTAAAACTACATAAAGATCGCCCACTGTGATGTCGGTCGCTTGTGAGAAGGTCCAGCCTTTGCGTATGCTCTTAATGCTGTCATCGTTTAGCAATGGTTTGAAATTTAGCGAGGTTCTCATGGTTGATTTCGTGTTGGTAGCTGTGCCGCCGCTGCTGCCACCAGCAGCAGATGTGTTTCGCTTGTTACGAGCTTGTGTTTGTGGTATGCCCGTGTTCTGCATGTTCACAGAATTTAAGAGTGTGCTTGGATCGGTTGCATTTGGTTCGTTTTTGTTCGGTTCGATTATTGAGGATTCACAGGTAGAATCACCAAGTAGTTCTTGCAGTTCATCACTGAGTTCGTCACCACTGCTACTGTCTACCTTGGCCTGTATTAATGCTCCAACCGTGTCACTTTCACTCACCGTCGCGGCCAGTTCTTCTTTAAGAATTTGCTCGTCGAGCGATTTATCGTGGGCGGGACTGTTCATGGTTTTGATTTTCTTCACCTCTGGTGAACGTTTTTCGGAACCGCTTTCTGTGCGCTGACGTTTGTTGTTTGCCAAGGCACCAATGTTGCGGTCGTAGCTAATTGTTTCGCTGCGAACTTTTACGCCCATGCGTTCTTCATACGCCGTTAAGCAAATGTTGACACTACTTAAGTACTCGGTAATGCTTAAGAGTGGTCGATGTATGGCTACACCAGGCTTTGGCCGAAAACAGATTTCTCCATCAGGATTACAAGCAGCAAATGATTCGGTTGGCGCCGCCATGGCTGTCACTTCATTTGGCAAAGCCGGAAACAATTTAAGTTCTTCTTCAGCTAGTCGGGCACTATGACTCCGCCATTTGTACTGAAACGTTTTAATAAAGTTTGATAATTTTTTGTGCAGCGGCACTGTGGCTCGTGCCCGAGGATTTTGGGCTAACGCCTGAACGCGACCAAAAGCTTCCATATTCGCTGGCGTTACAATCACTTCGATCTTTGTCGGCAAGCGTATATCCTCTAGTGTGTCTGTGAAGAAATTTTAGTCATCAGTATTTTGATCATTAAAATAATGAACACAAATAAAAAAACTTGCCATCAAGTTGATTGAGTCGTCGTAAAGCTTTGCAGGATGGTGTTTTGATGCGTATGTTTTTGCCTTTGAAGCGTATGGTGGCATGCCCTTGATATATGAGCTGACGCAGCTTCATAAAATGCTTTTCACTGAGAAACTGTAATTTGCGTCGCATTTCACCATAGTTAATCAGCGTATAGAGTTCTTGAGCGGGTTTCTTTATTTCTATTATTATGAATAGAATGAATTCAATGTCGATCAAATGTACTGAAAATATTACTTTGTTCATACCGTCAGAGTATCGTATATATTTGCAGATCTTGTGATATGTTTGATAGTAGTGGAGTCGTACTTGTTCCTTTGTTTTAAAGGGGAAATCACTGGTGCCGCGACGCTTCAGTTTTGCATTGATGCAGTTGCTTAATTGCTCGAAATCCTTGCCAAACTCGTTGAGAGCATCGAAGAAATAATTGCGCTCCAGATTAGTCCAAATTGTGCGGTGTGGCCGCACCTGCGATGGTGTCTTCAGTGCACTTTTCTCATCTTTCTTTCCATGTTCACTTGGCGGCGGCGTTAGCGGTCGCGTTTGATCTTGTTTCATCTTTTGTATGACCCGAGCGCTGGTACGCGTGCCTGGACAGTTCTGCGTTGTCACCGAACCAAGTAGTTCGGTGATCGACTTTTCTGTATGCTGGCAAAAATTATAAAAATATTTTCATAGTTGCGCCACCAACAAATCTTGCAATATTTAGCGAATATGTTCACTTACATCTGTTCTGATTTTTTCATCCTGTTTTTTCTCCAGCGGACGTATGCTCTTACCACCAGATGAAACATCTTTCAACTCGTCCTTGATTGAATCTGTCTTTAAAGTGTTACTTTGCTGCTCTACTGACTGTTCGGCTAGGATTGGCGTTGCTATTAACTTGCACATATTTAATTCCATCTCTTAAGGCCGGCCACAAGAGGCACACTACCTGAAACGAACAAGGCGCAAGTTCTTCGATTACTAACTGCGCAGACTGAGCGTCGCTGGACGAGTCAGCAAAATCTTACAACGCAAAATCAGATCAGCCCCTTTTGCGCATAGCGCACTTTGACTTTCCCTTTCAAGCTGTACCTGCAGTCTCAAACAGCGGCTATAAATCAATAAATTCAACACTTAAGCAACTGATGTGATTACAGAATATTTGTAAGATTCCTCCACCTCTTCAAATTCAAAATGAGCAAATTTATTTAAGGTCGTAAAATTGGGTGACAATTGCGCGTTGCTTACATTGTTTATTTTAGTCAATATTTCGAACCGAAATTAGTAGATAACCGATTAGAAAACAATGATCTCCGTACTTTCTTGATTCATTTGGTTACATTTATTGTAAAATTATGACACATGACCACATGAGCCACAAATGAAAAATCGTCGCAGAAAAATTCAAGAAAAATGGCGTTCACTTAGTCGGACTTGTTTCTGCCTGCCCATCGGCCACATATCCAAGGCGGCATTCGCATTCGCAATGGATTCCACTCACCACGGGTGTTTAATGTATTGTTTATATACTCGCGACGAAATTGCATAACTTACATCAATTGAGAAAGTAACATGCGAATTACTTATTTAGTTATATTCCTATAATAATCATTTTTTGTTTTGTTTTGGTTCATTCAAATGAACGCGACGCGACGGACTTACGAGTACAGTAGTATGTTAGATAACAGTCGGTATTTCTGTTATTGACAGAGGCGAGAAAGAGACGGGGCTTGAAAGAGTGAAAGAAAGCATAGAAAAACGCCGCCAAAAATGTTGCCCAAAACGGGCAATAACAGAGCTGTTAAGTCTTACAGTGGCAGTCAGTTGACGTATGTTCGCGACAAATGTCAGGTGACATGAGATGGTACACCTGCAAGTCTCTAGGTACGTGACCGATTGTCTGAAGTCTAATTTACTCATCTCTTAGTAACGAATTTCGGATTTGAATGCGGCAGAGATTTTTGGGAGAAACGCAACGTTAATCTGTCTTTGTTAACTTAAACTTTACGAAAATTGTTGCAAAGTACTTTTCCAAAAAAAAATATATTTAATGATTTACGAAATAGAGCTGGGAAACAATCGATGGCACTATCGAGGTATTGAATATTTATCTCTCTGAGCCACTATCGATAGTCTTTTGTCACTATCTATGGTGCTGGGCAATTTTTCCATTACTTACATAGCGCATGATACAATTATACAAGGTAGTCTCGTCGGCTGCCGAAACGTTCGGGTTTTGGTCAGTGCGTGTTCGTTTTTTGATGGAAAAGGTTGTCTGCGGACGAATTTTTCAAAAATGAACACACACTCTATTGGCGTTTCGCTCGCACTTACTTCTTTAGGGGCTTATCCTCCCTCTCACTCGCACTTATTGTTATGATTGTAGAGGTACCAAATTTTGCCGACGAGACTACCTTGTATAATTGTATCATGCATTAGCGCAGAACACGAGGTTTGGTTACAAGAATTTGGATAAGAAATTGACAAAAAATTAAATATTATATCTCTACTAATAAAACTGCATTGCTTTTTAGGTAGTTCAGGGTGGGCTTTGGCAAAAGTTTTCCCTTTCGTGAGACTAATTTGTTTAAAGCGGTCGTTCCACCGTGCCCTTAGTTGATTTTTAACGTTTCTGATCGCTTCTTTAACGCTGAACCTAAAATCTATCCTACTTCCTAGTCTGGTAGCTGCCTTGGCAGCTTTGTCAGCCTCTTCATTGATGGGTATACCAACGTGGGCAGGGGTCCATATGACTTCGCAAGTTGTTAGTTCCTCCCAGTTTAGACTTTCCCTAATATCGTTAACTAAGTAACAGAGGTTGTTGGTGTTATTAAGAAGTAAAACAGCACCTTTGCTGTCAGTGAAAATGGCGAGTTTCTGGACTTTTTCAATCTTTGCTTCCTCAATGGCCAGGCGTATGGCCATTAGTTCGGCGTCTTGTTTAAACAAATTTACTTTGTTTTTGGCTATATTAAAAACACCTAGTCCAACACCACTAGTGGTGATGGACGCGTCCGTGCCAAAAACTGCAAACTGTTTAGAAATTCGTGATTGGATTTCCTCCGCAAATATTTTTCTTAGCACATCTTTTGCTATATTTTTTTCCCTGTATCTATTGTCCCTATTATGCATTTGATTTTATGGTTAGTGGTTGCCGCACTGATGGCATGTGTTTTATCAAAAATGTGATGAAAGTTCCTATAGTTTCTAGCGTAGCTAGAGCTACCTTTAGCTGATGCAATTTTTTCATACAAGGGCGTGTTTTGGCTTTTTATCTTAAATAACTCTTTGATCGTTAACAGGTCAGCCCGCTCCTCCGGCGGTAGCTCACCTGCTAGGGCAAAGAGGACATGCGTTGCATGGTGGGAGCCCTAAGCATCGCCTAAGTGCACCATAGTGCAACGAGGCGATGCTTTTGGACGTCCCAACGCCAAAGTTGTGATAAGTTGTGGAGGCATATTCAATCTTGCTTCTGACGAAGCTTTTGTAGATATTTAATGCCTTGTCAGGGGTTAGACTGCTCTTAATTGTTGCAACCATGCTAAGTAGGTTAAGGCTGGATTGACTTCTTTGGGTTAACTTTTGTATATGATTAGTCATGGTACTGTTGGCGGATAACACTCTTCCGAGGAAACAGATATTTCTGGTTTGACAGATGGGGTGATTGTTTAACAAAGTAGTGAATTGGTGTCTGGAAGACCTGCTCATTAGCATGGTTTTGCACTTGTCAGGGTTTATGATGAAGCCTAGGTCTTTGACCAGAAGGTTGAAGTTAGTAATGTTGGTCTGGTTAATCTCTGCCAATTTGTCTATCTTCTTGCTGTGAGAAATTATAAGAAAGTCATCAGCAAACTGGTATAATATTGTGTTGGCGCTATTTAATTGGTGCAGTCTTTTATTATAGATATTGAAAAGCGTGGGTGACAAGCAGCTCCCCTGTGGGAGGCCCCCCTCAACTCGTCGTGAAGATTTTCCTAACTGTATGTTTCTATATCTGAAGAATTCATAGACCCAATGACTCAAATGGGCAGGAATGCCTTCATTTGCTAACAAAGAGAAAAGCAGTTTTAGGTTTACACAGTTATAAGCATTTGATATATCTAGTGTAGTTACAATCACTAGGCTACCGTTCTTTTTGAGCTCATCAATCGTAAAAAAATCGTCGTTAAGACACATGGTGGCCGATCTGCCGGGCCTATACGCATACGTTCTTGGGGGTAAGATATTCCTGCTTTCGATTTGATGGACAATTCTGGTTTTGATTAGCTGGTTTAATGTTTTAGCAAGGCACGAGATGAGAGAGATGGGTCTGAAGTTTCTATAGTTGTTTAGATCCTTGTCCTTCTTAGGGATTGGGATAATCTTTATGGTGCGCCAGTTACTCGGCACATTGCACACTGCAAGGGTGTTATTTAGTGTGTTGAGGAGCTGTTGTTTCGAAAAAGGATTTAGGGCACGGATCATCTCATACGAGATGCCATCCTCTCCCGCTGCCGTAGATTTTTTGTTTTTAATAACTTCAATGAGCTCTTTCATGGAGAAGGGGACAAAATCATTTGGATGGCATGGGGGGTTTGGAATAACACGTGTGTACGAATTTGGCCCTAAGACTTGGTCTCTCAGATCTTCAAGGAAGAGCGAGTTGTTGCCATGGTCCCACGCGTTGTGACTCGCATGGTTGCGCCCATTAAGATTATTGAGAAATTTCCAAGCAGCTCTAGTGTTAGGCATGCTGTTTAACTCGTCTATTTTTTTTTTTTTTGTATGATTCTGCTTTAGCTTTTTTACCTCTGTTTCCCATTCATAAACTTGTCTGCACGGTATTGTAACATAGGTGAACAACCCCCCGAAAAACAGGCTAACAGAGCTGTTAAGCTGAACCGATTCAAGGCACATAAAAATCAGGCTGTGACTCAAGTTTGACAACAAATAGAGTCAAATAGAATTGCCAGGTCGTTGAGAATTTTATTTTAATAAATTAATTATTAATAATATCAAAATGGGGGGTTTCTTCAGTTCTTTTTCCTTTTTCAACTCCTAATTTACTTAACTAACTAGCAAAGTTACATCCATTTTTGCTTCAGAATAGTTGAAACTCTTAAGAAGTTGGCTAAATTGTTTTTTTTGCGCGCCTTTTGTTGAAATTCAGCAGCTGATTCGCATCTCTTCTTCTTATCAAGTCAGCAAGTGACTCTTCGGCTCTTCACTGACACCGTGACACAAATGAGTCATCCAGCACTGTTCCTAAGCAAAAATGGTGGTTACAAAGGGAAAACATTGAGAGTTAGTTTTAAAATGTAACGACGAGTATCAGAGCTCGCCAGGTCTTTGGCATATCACGAGGATTAAAGAAACATAAGTTCACCCGCAAACTAATTTATTGTGTAATCTAACACCGTGTGGGTTGCACGCGTAATAATATTGTACAATATATGTTTTGACGGGAATATTGAGCGTCTAGGGGTCAATTAAGAAAACATTGCAGCGGCAAATCTAACTTTTGATAGGTGAAACGTCCGGCGCAGGAACAAAATGTGAGCATGTTTTTGTTACCGAAGGACTTTCACTCGCTTTATGAGTGCGCATATGTTTCCGTAAGTTAGTTCTCGCACGAAATCCTTTTTGGCAAGTTGAACATTTCACCGGCTTTTGATCACTATGAATCAATTCGTGATTTCGCAATGTCTTTCGCGCAGCAAAAGTCATATCACAGCGATCACATTTGAATGGACGCAACAGCAAATGAACTGCCCGATCATGTTCGTTTAGATGTGACAGCTTTTTGAAAGTCTTGCCACATTTGGTACATTGATATCCATTTGAATTGTGTTGGGCAATGTGCAATTGAAGCTCTTCGGCGTTGGATTTGGCACGATAGCATATTGGGCATAATAAACTAGGATCTGCTGTGTGCTTTTCCATATGTATTTTGAGATCAGAAGGTTGTCTAAAAGTTTTCTTGCAGTATTCACAATTGTAAGGCCTCTCTCCGGTGTGTCCCATTTCATGTACACGCATAGTTTTGCGAGCGGCGAATGTTTTGTCGCAATACCTACACTCAAATGATCGAATGCCATGATGAACAGCTTTTATATGATCGCCTAAATGATCTTTGCGCTTAAATGTCTTTGAACAGTAGTCGCATTTGTGTGGACGTATATCACTATGCGCTTTGGAAAGGTGGTCACTGAGAATGCCTTTAGATTCGAATGCCAGGTTACAACTTGTGCAAAGCCACTTAGTTGATTTTTGGTTTATGGAGTTCGTAACAGCGGGATCAAATTTTTCGTGATCATGTGTCTCTATAAAATGTCGCCTCATATGACTATAGCAACGAAAACCTTTGGGGCAGGCCTCGCAAAGAAAAGGATTCGCATTGCCTTCATGAACGCCACGCACATGTGCTTCGTACATAAATCGTTTACGAAATTTCTTATCACATTGTTCGCATTGAATGATTTTACATGGTTTTCGAGTATCTCGCTTTGAAACGACTTTTTTTTTTACTGACTTTAGTGAGAGTCTGTCCGTTGATTTTTCTGTTGATGTTCGGCTCTCACTGTGACTATCATCATCATCATCACTATCAGTACCATCAACATTTGTTAGAAGTGAATGGTCGTTTTCACTCTCATGAGTATTTTCGATGTCCTCCTCCTGTTTCATTATCCATTCACTAGAAAAATATGCTAAGGCATTCGGGGCATTATTATTCTCATTCAATGGATCTATTTTAGGCTGTGAAAATAATGATAACGATATAAAATGTCACTTATACTGTATGATTTAACCGTAAAGTGGCTTACTTCTTCATCAAAACAGAGTCCGGTCTCTTCAATAGGAAGCATGACAGTTGAATCCCTTCGCTCCATTTTTATTAAAGAATCATCTGGAACTGTACTGTCGTTCAATGCAATTTTCACATTTCTTTGTACTTCCAATTTATCGCAGCTTATTTTGTTATCTTCAGAGTTTCCAAGCACATTATCCAAATACTCTTGTGACTCCTGCGCTAAACGTCGGTACTCTACAAAGTTTCTTAATTTTTTGTAACATTGATTGCACACATGCGTAGGATTGAAGTCTTGATTTTCATCTTTTATATTTGCACCAACACAACTGCTTAACCACTCATGCAATTTGCAATCTTTAAGTAAATTGTGTGCCCCGTCAGATAGGGTTAAAGAGCGCAATTTCTTTAAACAGGTCAAACAGAACAGTCGTAGCTTTAAGAGATTATCATCGGTGACAGACTTCTCAGATATAATTTCCTTTAGTGCAACCGATACACAAATAGATTTATCCCGGAATTCGAAGAAAATGCGAGTCTTAGTATAGCAGACATGGCATAAGAACTCCGGATACATATTAGTCTCTTCTCGTTTTGTAATTTGTGCCAGGCCCGTCGTGATTTGAAACCACTTGTGCAACTTGAAGTCCGACTGCATATTATGATTGGGCTCACGTTCATTTTGGGTAACGGGTAACTCCTGTAGACACGAACGACAAAACTTATCAACAGTCGCTCGTGTTATCGGCAGCATTCTAATATGCAATCCCTTTGTTCTTCAATGAACAAAATCAGAAAAAAGCAATTTTAAAATAGTCGACAAAAATTTGTTGCCAAATGTCAGATAAAACGACGTATTTTGCCATTGGTTCTTTTTTAGTGTTTTTTATGTACAACTTGTTATCAACACTGTAACACTGTATTGATTTTCGAACTTCGTCGAATCGTCATCAATCGCGATAAACAAAGAAAAGTTTCCGCAAAATATATTAAAATTGTTTATAATTAAAACGATTGTGTGTGCATAATAAAATGGGTGCTGCTTTTCTGCCTGTACTGTTCTTTACCGCCGTTTGGGGCACTGTTGGAATTGGCATGCCAATTATGACGCCAAAGGGCCCACATCAAAACTTGATTCGCTGCATCCTCATGCTTACGGCTGCAACTTGCTGGTTATTTTGGCTGTGTTGTTACATGGCACAAATGAACCCACTAATTGGACCCAAGTTGAAGCAAAACGCCGTGCTCATGATTGCCAAATCATGGGGCAATCCATTGACGGACTAAACTAGCAAAACTTGCCATTGGTATATGAAATGTCAGGATGGGCGTATTAGTATCATTAATAATCAGCAGAGTATATAAATTTATTATGAATGTATTTAAATATTTTCATTGTAATCTCAGCACTTGTCATATATATATATGTCTATTTTTTTTTTGTTTTCTTTAAAAACAACCAAAGTCAGAATATTGTTGATTAGTTTAATTGTATTAAAGTTTATGAATTAAAATAAAATTTAAAAAATTTACTCCACAAGCCATTTAAGCAGCTCACCAACAACTCGTACGTTTATGCTGTTCCCTAACAATCTATACTTTTGACGTTGAGTAACTTCTGGTGGAAAGTTAAATGTATCTGGAAAACTCATCAGACGTGCAACTTCACGGGGTGTCAAGTAGCGTAGTTGTAGGCTATGTAGTAAACTCATACGTTGGTCAAGTAATAGACTTCGATCATTGTCTGACTCAGTTTGAGTCATTTCATTTTCGATTCGTTTAACATTGACGAATATGTTATCAATGTCTTCCTTGTTCAGCGGTGAAAAAACCGAGCCAGTGCCTTCGCTATAATGCGTATAGCCTTTGGTGAAGCACATGGTATTGGTAGATGTTGGGTTTACAATATCAAGAAGCCAAACGCGTTTGTTAAGCACATCATCAGATAGTAAATAGTTTTCTGCGATTTCACTTGTGGTTTCCAAAAACTCGGATACATTGGTCTGTTTTGCAGGCTGAATAGGCATCGGTAAACTTTCCCAAATATGATTGTCATCTATGTTGAAGTCACGCACCTTACGTGCTAGACAATAATAGCGATTCCGAGAATTTGGCATATTGAATTGTGTCGGTGAAAGTATGAACTCTCGCCAATAAAATCCTGACAACTGAAGTGCCTCAATAAATTTAGCTCTTGCTAAGGATTGTTCGAAACCTTTAACATTCTCCATCAGGATATATTCCAATTCCGTGCATTTGGGCAGCAGACTACAAATATGACTTAAAGCATCTGAGCGCTTATCGGCGAGGTCACGTTGTAAACCTTGTCGTGTATGTGGCTGGCAGGGCGGCGACATAACCAACATGTTTATGCCCAACTTTTGTAATTGTTTTGCCGTTAAGATTTGTATATTATTATTTTTCACATTTATGTTTTTGTGGTTATACTTATAGACAGCGTTTGCAACTGTGTTTATATCCATTGCGGCGACGATGGTGGCAGGCAATGCCGCAACTATGAATAAATTTTAACGAAGTTGTCTAGACAATTGTGTAAATGCAAAATAACTGCTATGAATATACGTACGCACATTGTACAGCGAAATGCATGCCGCCGATACCACTGAAAAGTTCCAAGACTTGTAGTTTATTTGGCTCCATCTCAGGATTTCAATGTTTAGCAATTGGTTCTTTGGAACACCCGCTGGAGCACACGTTAAAGTGTTGACAGTCAAACGATTATTGTTTACGACGGAAACAGTGCTGGAAACTATCAAATAAACAAGTGGCGGAAAGTTTTAAAAACAATTCATATGAAAACTTTATACGGAAATATGATGGGGCTTCTGCACTTGCAGCCTTCCTATCATTCAGCAGTTGTTATAACTGCATAGATGCACAGTTGAGTGCTGCTGGGCCAACAGAGCATAACGAGAAACGATTAAAATAGCAATGGGCTGGCATGAAACCAATTGAAAAAGTTACTATATGACTGACTGACTAACTGTCTGTCTGACTTGATAGCTGCCAGTGTATAATCTGATGAGCTGGAATAGATGCAAACCGGAAATATGAACAGAAAGTAAAACGAAATGAAAAAAGAAAGAAAATTATATGTAACACAAATTAAACAGGAAAGCATGAATTATTACTTAAGTACGCGGTGCAGATAAGAAATGATGCTGACAGGTGTACACACATTTACACCATACGTACATGTACATATGTATGTACATATGTTTGTGTGCTCAGTTACATTAACTACAATGCAAAATAAATTACAATAAACACAACTCAATATCGTGCACATTACAACTGCCACAACCAGTCAACCTTAAATAGATAGCTAAGCTACCTTATAATCACCCAACAAATAAAGTGTGTAAGAAGCCGGTCATACCGAAGATTATGTACTCTTTAAACTTTAGATTAAAACATTAAATTTATAAGTTCCATGAGAAATGCAATATGCTTTACACACATTATTGTGGAGAGTATATAAAAGCATTTAAAACGTTAAGAAAACGCAAACACGAAAGCTTCAACATCGTCAAAGCCGCTGTGTCTTCGTCGTCAATGACTTCGGCTTGAGTCAGCTATCTAGCGAACGAATAATTAGCCAACATACGAAGATTGTTTCAACGATAATGAAAGAAACAAAAGCAATTTTTAGCTATCAAATCTTAAAAAAATAAGTTGGTTGATGCCCTACAGTGCAAATTTTAACTTGGCAAACTGCCCTTAAATGTCAACCGCAAACGATTTAAGGCTAAGAGTTCGAAGCGAACTCGTCGTAGTCTTCGGCCGTCGACGCTGGCTGGCATCGCCGCCATCGGCGCTGTCGAACTTTGATTGTGACTTCGGCTTCATAAACAAATTCTCACTGAGCTTTTGCTCATTGTGTAGGTAAAGTGGTAGTAGTAGTTGGTATTTTTTTTTTTTGTTTTTGTTTTTCTTATTGTTTTACGTTTTTTTTTTTTGTTTTTTCTTTTTGCTATGTCTTATTATATCTTTTTGTTCACTTGCTAGCGTCGCAGTCGTCACAGTTTGCGCATTCGCTTTATGTTTTTGTTGTTGCTGTCTTGGAAAAAAAAAAATAAATAATTGAAAAAACCACAGGCAAAACGTGCTAACCAAACTTTGTTATTGACGCTTTCAGTTGCTAGCGCGATTTTGAATGAGTTGTACGCGAACTTAACGCCAGTCAATAAGCCAAACTCAACGTCGAAAGCAATCGTTGATTCGATTTTGAAGTTAATTTTTTTTTTTTGTTTCGTACAAATAAGTTGTGTATTTTGTTTTTGCGTATTGTATATCCGAAACCTATTTTGTGCCTTTGTAAAACACATAAACCAAGGCGTGTGTTGGTAAAATTCCGGCACTTTACTGTAAAATGTTCCGATGCAGGAAACGATTCCATGCCGGTCACTGCATTCAGATGAAATAACAAGATTAGGATACAGAAGGTTTTGGGGCATTGCTTAGTAGCGCAACCTTAGCTTGGCTTAGCTCAGTTCAGGTAAAGTAGAAATCCTGGCCAGCAAAAATTAACTTGTTTAGTCGTTTGTCAGCAGGAATGTCAGTTTGCTGCGGCAAGTGTGTCAATAACAACAACAGTGTGTCTGTTGTCGTATTGTGTTGTCGGCAACAACAACAACAGCAACAAAAACAACACCACCAATAACAATAACAGCGAAAAATGTTCATACGTGTGCGTGTTTGTGATGTTATTATTATTATTATTATTGTTGTTGTTGTGTTAACCTGTTGTTGGCGCACAGGTTCAAGTTTAACCAGTTTGGACAGAGCAATGTTTGGGTCGGTCTTTTAAATTACCACACATACCTTTGAAATGTTATCTGTATTTAAATCTTAGTGCTCTCATTGTTGTTGTTGTTGTTGTTGTGGCTGCTGCTGTTGTTTTTGTTATTGATGGTGATTTGGTTGTTGTTGCAGCTGTACATGTTTTTGTAAGGAATGCTGACGCCATTGATATCGCTGCTGATAGCAACCAACAGCCTCACATTCACACTCGCACATGCCGCATTTCAATCGAAAGTTCACTTTTTATTTTTCGATTAATTCCATTTTAATTAGATGAATGTATTGTCTGATTATGTAAAAGTCGAAATTTAATACACACACACATTAAACATAGAAATTTATTTAGTTTCAAATTATTTGACGATTTTTCTTTTTATTTACTTTCAAAATTTGACAGCTAATGTTAAAAGAATTCGTTCGTTGCAGCATTAAACAAAGCGTAATGCAGTTACAACGACTCCGCTACAACAAATAATTAGTATGGATTAACACTGGTATGTTTTCAAATGCCAAAGTACATGCTCTAAAAGATAACTATAAAGAAAAAGAAAAATAAAAATAAGAAAACACAAAATACCAAACGGAGAATTCAACAAGCACAGATTCAACGTTGGGAGTTACTAGATAATTGCAGTTGCGAATGTTTGAAGTTGCATTACAATTTGTAGAAACATTAAAGAAGAAGTATAAAAATACGAAAACCAACAATGGCCACAAATGTTGTTGCTTTAAGAACAGCAATGACGACGGCTACAACAACAACATCTGCAGAAACAACGCTGCCAACGGATAACGCAATAACTGTTGAAGAAGAAGATTTGCCCGAATCGAAAACGACAACGACGTCAGCAACAACAACAACAACAACAACATCAACTAGGCATGGAATTTCAATAATGATCGAACACGACGAAATAAAACAACAGCAACAACAACAATTGTGCCAACAAAATAAGCGCAGTAAGTTACGAAGTGAAACCGAAAAGTACCAAAATGATCTAAAAAATGTAAGGGAAGATGTCAGTGTTGGCAACAATGAGTCGTCGGTCGTCATACTTGTTGTGAATGGGCACTTGGAAAAGCCTGAATCAGATGCTTTTGTGGATAAAGACAAGCAAAATTATCAAACGAACAATAACAACAAAAATAAAAATGGTAATAATAATAATAATGACAGCAATAATAATAACAAGAATAAAAACATTTGCAATAAATCACAAATGTTGCTAATGCAGCCAAATGCTGCCGCTGCCGCTGCCGCCGCCACTGCTGCTGCAATTGATGTGCAATATAATAACGTTGCTGCTAATGATGACGGCGACGATATTGATTATAGAAATTATCGAGAAAAATCAGTATATGCAATTGGCGGCGACACGAGTGATATAGAAACTAGTTGTGTCCAATCGCAGGTTACTAAGCAACAGCAACAGCACAACACGAAGCACACTAGTAACAACGGCGCTGAAGAGTCCGAAGCCGATAAAGAAGTACTCTTGTCGGTGACGACGGCGACGGCGACGGCAAAGAGCGATTGTAAGCAAATGTTAAAAGCTGTGGACGCTAAAGATGATGATGATGGCGAAGACGCATCAGCGGCGACGACAGAAAAAAACCAGTTGCTGAATATGAGCGAATTGTTGCTCAGCGCAAGCAATGCTGTAAATTTGGAAGTTGGTCAAAGCGATAGATTGGAAAAAAACATAGAAGAGTCTGGCACAAGCTTAGGCCAACAACAAACGTTAAATAGCAGAATTATCAAACATGATAATGATGAAGCTGTGAACGGTACTAATGACAAACAACACAACGAACACAATGATGATGATGATTATAACCATGTTGGCTATGATAATGATGACGATGATCACGATCACGTTGACATTGATGATGATGATGTTGAGAAAGCGGTTGCTGCGTTAGTTGTTGATGGTGCTAGTAGTATTGGTGTTTGTAAAAATGGTCCGAATGAGTTGCGCTCTTTGGTTAGACACAAACAAATACAGTCTCAGTCTCAGCCACTGAGAGACTCTGCGGCTGCAAAACACTTTGCCAGCAGTCCAGCAACGAAAGCTGGCGCAAATGAACATGCGAGTGCACTGACCGAAACAGTTAGCGGATACGCGTCGAAAGAAACGCATCACGTCGTTACGATTCAAATCAATAGCGGTCTTAACAATAATAATAATAATAATAAAAGCAACAACAACAGCAATTGTAGTACCTTTAGTGAGAAAAAAGAATTGCAGAAATATTTGGATCAAAATTACAACGCCAAACCGACAACAACAACAACAACGCTTAAGGGAAAGCAAGTGACAGTTGTCAGCCTAAACGTGGCTAATAGAGTAGCGCTTGAGGGCGATAACAATACGAACAAAGACAACAAATTGATCGAAAAATTGAACAATTTTAATAGTCAAAATATTAACAACAATTGTGGCAATTTACATTCGAAGACTGTGCACGTGCAAGCCGACAAAATGGTGGTACAGAAATCGACAGCATCATGTTCGCCCGTCAAGTCAAACGTCATAACGTCAACGCCAGCAACAGGTGGCAGTGGCGGTAACGGTAACGGTAACGGTGGCAGTGGCACGGGCAACGCTTCATCCGTCACCGATCTAAATGTCTCAAATTCATCGTATATCTATTATATGGTATCTAGTGGCCAATTTTCACCCTGCGAGACGCTGGATAGTGGCACATGTAGTGACTTGGATAGTGGTGCAATTGGAAAAGCAGCGAGCGTTACTGGCGAAACATTAATCCGTGGCAATGATAGCGGCATTGTTGTTGGTGTTGGCAACAATGATGTGCCCAAGTTGGAAATGCATTTGAAAACAACCAAAATACGCATTAATAATGCTTCAGCAGACTCTTCGTCATCGTCGTCGTCATCGGCGTCGTCAACATCGTCGGTGAACGCTTCCAATACAAATTTGCATCGCAGCGAACATGAGCGCGCCTACAGTTTGACCGATAGCGAGGAGAGTGAATCCTCATCGCTGAGCTGCGATTCATTGCACTCGGGCGAATATTGTGTGGGCAAATTGCATACGCAACGCACCGAACGCAGTGCGCTGGCGACATTTCTGCCGGATTCATTACTGCGCGATATACGCGATCGAAAATTCGTAACAAATGATTTCATAACCAAATATGGCAACAGTGAGAATGACAATGCAACAGCCAAGGGCGTTGGCAATGTCGATGGCAGACCATCATCGTATACGCAACACAATACACACGATATACAGCAATCCTATATTGAGTTACAGCAAGTGCTGGAGGATGGCAACGGCCAAGTCCAGAATGCGGCCACAGTCACGGTGACGACACAAGAGCCAAGAGCAAAGCGTATTGGCAAATTGTGTGATATTGGTAGCGGCGGCATTAGCGGCAATTTCATAGATCCACACTTGAATAATAGACCGTGCAAATACGAAGCGGACAAATATTATACCTTTCATGTGAAGGAGCATGAGAATTGTCGCAGCTTTGGCACGGCCGGCACGGTTAGCGACGTTGTGGGCAATCTGACGAGTGACAGCAACGCGTTGAATGTCTGCGATGGTGAGACGCGCGGCATGCATGAAGATGCCTTTGCTGGCTATAAGGATATACGTTGCGGTTCCGCTTCATCGACAATACGTTCATCGAAAGGCACCGTGCGCGGCGTTAAGAATCGTGTGCGCAATGGAATAGCCACGTTCTTGCAGTTGCAGCAGCCCAGCGTTAAGGTGAGCACACACACACACACACACACACAAAGATACTTTTTATACTATACTATATGTAGAGACATAGGCAACTATATCCGGTTAACTAACTTAAGCTCATTACTGCTTCATTAACGTTGACTTACGTGTCCGTTCGTCTGTCTGTCTGTCTGTCGGTTTGTCTATCTTGCTTGCTCAATTTCTATGCACGTGCAATAGAAATTATTTTCAATACAAGTACGCTTCATCATATTCATCAAAATCGCCGTCAACAACATTTCTTCGTGCGTGCGTGCGTGCGTGAGCGTTCGTTTAAGTGTGTGTTCAATGATGTATGTATGTATGTTGGTCACGTTTAAAGCGAAAGTAATTGACGTAAAATCTCTGCACAAAACTTTTTTTTTTTTAATTCTACTTTGATTTATTTATATGTATGTATGTATGTATAAATATTTTCTACGTCTTTCTGCGGCATTATTATTATTAAGTTTATTGTTAATAACAATCAACGTTTTAATAAGCTTTCGTGTTCAATTCCTAAATGAAAAATGCAACTGACATCGATAATTAACACATTTGCCTTGCCTTGTAAATATTTCTCGACATATTCATCAAACAATTTACCGTTAAGCCATTGTTGTATTGCCCGCCAATTGTTTTGTTTCCGTTTCATTCTTTCTATATTTGTAGTTGTTTGTTTTCCTTCTACTTCTACTTCTTCTTCGTGTTGTTTTTGTTTTTGTTTTTGTTTTAAGTTTCGCTTGAATTTCAACTGCATATCTTCATTAAGTATTGCCAGAATCCTCTTTTGCCGATCCGATTTGTTGGCTTATAAACATTTTATTTAGGGTCTTGTTTTTCAAAAAGGTAATGAAACTTTTTCAAGCCAATATGGCAAATGTTAACGGTTCTTATTTTCTACTTTTGTATTTTATTTATATTATTGTTATTGTTTTGGTTTTTTTTTTTTTATTGTGGTCAGTGGAATTTTGCTTTTGTTTTTGGTTTGGGGGAAAAGTATGAAAATGAATTCGTTTAACGATGTCAGCGCTTTCATTATATGTATGTATGTATTTCTTCTCTTTCGTTTTAATATAAAACTACATTAGCAATAATGAATAATAATTTATGCTTGAAATGATTCTTTTTAACATGCATACATACATGCATATAATCGATCAACCCGATTTATTTGTCTCACGATCTCACTTTCATCATTTTTTCTTCATTTTTTTTAAGACATAAAGTTTCTCAGCGCGTCTTTTACGCGAAGTCGAAGTTTAGCGTGTTTGATCCAATAGAAATTATACAATATTGTTCATACATATGTACATATATATACATAAATATATGTATTAATATGAAATAGAGATGATATTTTTATTTTGTTTGTTTCATAGTTTGATTTGTGCTTAAAAACCAAATGAGATTTGTTGTTGTGTGGTTAACTTGTTTCAAGGTTACCGATTTTTTTTTTTTTATTTTTTTATTCAGATTTAATTATTTAATATTTTTTAGTCGCTGATTTGTTTCGTATACTAAATTTAGCTAACAATAGACATGACACTAATGATGAATATTGCCCGTGCTCCAATCGCTGATTATTGTTGTGTGAAAACCTGTTCCTTTTATTTTTTTTTTTTTTTGTTGGTCTTTTGCTTATTTCGATGACAAAGCCAGGATAAGGTCAAAACTACAAATTGTCAGCTTAACGTATAATGTTTTATGGTCTTTAAATACTTCCTGTTCTTGTTGTTGTTGTTGTTGTTGTTGTTAGCAGCAATTATCGGCACTACTATTTATACGGCACAGACTAAGTGTCGGGCTCACTTAAAAGTAATGTGTGTGGGATTTGTTATAAACAAAAATAAAAAAAATAAATAAATAAATATTCGTAAGTTTATTTAGTATCTTAAAAAATTCTTGCAATGTAAGAAGTCTTTGTGTTCGCACACCTCTTTTGAACTATTGAATTTTTGCATACTACTAAATTGTTAACGTTTTGTTGTTAATTGTCTGTTTGTCGCCTGTTTGACTTGGCAGCTTAATATACATATGTACATATCTTATGGCCAAGGCTGTGATTTTGTTTTGTAATATAATTTCGGCGAATTTTGTTGTTGTGCTTGACGTACGTGATAGAAATTATAGCATTGCTTACGTTACTTTTAGACAATATCACGTACACACATAAATACATATGCAAGTAGATACACCGTTACATATATACCTATGTACATGAAGAGTCAATGAATTGAAACGCATACAAATCACAAATTCACACAAAATCAAACTTATAATAATAAAAAAAAAAAAAACAATGCATAAAAAAAAAAAAAATAACCGACATGAAAGTGAAATTTTTAAGTGTTTTTAGGTAAATTTCGTTTGAGAAATATTTGATTCAAACACATTCAGTATGCGATGGCATGTCGCTTCATTTTTTTAAATATATGTACTCATATATCTCAACCGCTTGTTGGTCTATCTGTTTTTCTCGCTGTTGTATGTGTAAGTGTGTGTGTGTGTAATAAAATTGTTGCATTAAACACGCTAAGGTAAAACAAGACCATTGAAACGCAAAGTTTAACATTAACTTCAATGCTCGCGCCGCCAATTTAGCCCGCCTCAACACACACACACACACACACAGACACAGTCTTAGAAACATTTGTCGAATTTGAATATTTCACTTAATTTTATAATTTAATATCGCAATGAACAATAGATGATGATAGCATCCAAAGAGATATAAATGAAAAGAAATGTTAGCAAAAGCAAAAGCAGAAAAAAATGAAAAATAAAAAATAAGAAAAAAATCCAATAATAATAATAAAAGAAAAAGAAATATTCAAGTATAATAAAAATCAGGTTTCAACAGCAACAGCAACAACAATCCACAATCAACGAAAGTGAAAAGATTTCATTGTGCGTACGCCAATTTATCCAACCAACAGTCCGTCCAACCGTACCTCCAACTATCTATCTATCTATCTCTGTATCTGTCTGTCTGTCTGCCTACCTGCCTACCTGTCTGCCTGTCTGTCTGTTTGTCTACTTAACTAACAGTATATTTGTCTGTCCATCCGTTCAACTGTCTGCATTTTGGGTATTTAACAATATGAACGAGTACCACAACTCGTTGCTGCTGCGACTTCTGTTGCTCTTGCTGCCGTTGCTGTTGCTGTTGTAAATGTTTCTTGAACTGAGCCTGAGCATTGTTTTTTTGTGTCTTTTTTTTTATGAAGAAAGAAGCTGAAAGAAAGAAAACAAAAATGCAATAAAAGTTAAATATAAATAACAAAGTTTCACGCTTGACGTTAACATGATACCTTAATTAGTAAAGTAAATTAAAATGAAGAAAAATTTCCAAATTTCGTTATTACAATTTTACGTTGTTGCCAAATAGTGTGTCACACATACATACATATGTGCTGAAATTATATGTAATAAGCAAAGCAAAAACAAAGTTTCTGCTTTAATTTCAAGATCACAATTGTTCTGGATCAACACACACACACACACACACACACACACCAAGTTTATTTGTTTGTTTGATTAAAAGCAGCTCAGAACAAACATTTGTCATTGAGAAAGCAGACCAACAGGTCTCTGTAAAGTATGTAGCTGCGCTAAAAAAGAAAATAAAAAAAGAACACATTGCACCAATTTCAATCAGGCATGTTTTCATAACCAAACCGAATTTACTCG
Source organism: Phortica okadai (assembly GCA_034638295.1). Taxonomy (NCBI): domain Eukaryota; kingdom Metazoa; phylum Arthropoda; class Insecta; order Diptera; family Drosophilidae; genus Phortica; species Phortica okadai. The sequence continues at coordinate 52,946,632 of CM067848.1, read as the reverse complement.
GTTCCAATATTTTGGAAAAATTAAAGAATATAATAAAACAAAAAATAAAAAAATAGTATTTTGAGCGCCATGTATTAAGCTAAGCGAATGTATAGCTGTATGTCCGTCTGTCTGTTTGTGTGTGTATGTTATTTCTTGACTCTTGTCCAATTGGCAACCCAAACCAATCGTTGATCGTTCGCCATTCAAGTGACCTGCTTTCTCTTTTACCATTTTTTCTTCTGCTGTTGGCTGTTGCTGGCAGTTACTCTGCTTCTTCTTCTTCTTTTGCTGCTGCTGCCGTTAAAGTTGTCGTTCACTTTAACAGCCATGGCACTGAACTCTAAATGCGAGTAGTGATGCTTTTGCCGCTACTTTGTTGCAGCTGACGTGCGCGGCTGTTGATGATCTGTAGTTGTTTGTCGATAAAAAAAAAAAAATAAAAAAAACTACTGGAAAACTCGATTCAAGTCGAAGATGCAATGCAGCGATGAGTTTTGCATTGCATTGAGTTATGTTGGCGACATCAACGTTTGCATTGATTTTTGTTTTTTTTTTGTTGTACATTACCCTTGTTTGCAGTTCAACCAGTTGTGCACAATTACCAACTGTATTTGCATATATGTAAGTAAATATACATACATATGTATTTGCACAGCGATATGAACGCATGCATGCACGCACGCACGCGTTGAATAAGTTTTAAGGTGATTGGCAACCAACGCACTCATTTCAACTTGTTCGGTTACATTGTGAATACCGAAATCAGTATTAACCGCTACGATTTAATGTGTTTTTTTTTTCATTTGTTATTTTTAATTAATACATACAAGAAATATGCATTCAATGACTCAAGCTGTAGCAACCAAATTTGTTTGAATGTGCAAACGTGTTTTACTGTACATACTTAACTGCAAATCAAATGACAGATCATTGCCAACGAAGAGCTCGCGCACATTCACATTCACATTCACTCATTCAACACACAAACAATGATTTCTTTCTCAACTTGTTCTGCTGCTTGCTTGTTTGCAGCCGTAAGCTGCTGCAACAACAACACCAGCAACACCAACAGCACTAAGTCAAGTTGGCCAAATAACGGAAACGTTAATTGTCAATTAAAAGCAGAAAGAGAAAAAATCCGATATCCATGTAAGAAAATAATAACACCAACTACAACACACATTGCAATTTTTTTTTTCTAACTTATTATTTCCAAATGATTTTGATAAAATTGCCGGAACATTTTTGTTGTATCACCTTATATTTTTTCTTCGATCAATGCGATTTTTTTTTTTTTTGCTTTGATCATTGCATGGACAATAAATTTGATTGTTTTGATACATTCGTTTAATGAACAATTTATAATTGGCGACATTGGCGTCATTGCATGATGGTCATTTTGGTGATTACATACATACTTGTATGTGCATACATGTTAAACAACGATTGACTAAATTGTTCGTTAAGTGACAATGAGCTGAAGTGACTTGCACTTAGTCACACACACACATGCCCACATAAAAGCATACAAGTGCATTGAACGTTGAAAAATAGTGTTAGCAAGGTCATTGGCGCAGGATTCGTTGTGCTCATTAAACAAACGTGTGACGAATAAACACATACGCTTGCATTAAACAAGTATTATCGCTAAGTAGTTAATCCTGTATAGCTTAAACGGCTAACAGGCAAATGACCTCTTTAACAACTTTGGCTTAAGACTTTTAGCTGATGAAATTAGACAAGGCAATTTGAATGTTGTTTTCAAAGTAAGAAATATGTCTAAAATAATAGAAACAAATTAAGAAAAGTCATTTGTCAACAACGGAATTGGGTTAAAAGTGACTTAACTTACATTGCGACATTTGGAGCACACTTGACTGTGTGTGTGTGTGTGTGTGTATATGTGTGTGTGTATATGTGTACTGCCGCCGCTCGTAATAATAATAATGACAACAACAATGCCACTGCGGCATCAATGATAATAATGGTCACAACGCCCAGCGTTGATATTTGCCCTGAATTGAGAAATATTGATGAATCATGTGTTATAATTTTTCAAAATCTGTCAGTTGCGAATTTCATATTTATCGTTTTGTTTTGTTTCTTTAGCATTTTTTAATTTCCCAATTTGCACTAAATATTCGAAACCTGTTAACAACGGCGAGTCACACATATGTATGTACATACATACATGAAAAATTTTTGTTTGTTTTTTTTTTTCTTTTTCTTGTCATCATTAATGTCAGCGTATTGCGCTCGTGGCCATTGTTTGGGCTTGAGGTTTTTCAAGGTTATGTTGGACACACACACACACATGCACATTTTAGCCAATTAAAGTTATTATTGCGATGAACGTTGACACAAATCACAAAACAAAATAAAAATATAGTGACTAAGGCCCAGTTTCACAGTTAAAGTTAACCCAGGATTAACTCCGAGTAACAATTTTTCAGTTTCACACTTAGTAGTTAACCCCTGAGTTAACCCTACTACATTCTAGGGTTAACCCCGAGTTAACTACGCTGTTTTAACTTTTTCTATTTATGTTTTTTAATGTCAAAACAGAACTAAATTTGTCTGTCAAAAAAATAAAAATTAAATATGTCCCAATCAATAGAAATGAATTTGATAAATGAGCTTGTATAGCAGCATTCAACCAGGCAGTCTCACATCATATGGAATTACTGACATCGGAAGTCGATTACTTTTCATTGGGAGAAGATATGCATCATTTATACAAAGTTTCCTTATGTGATTGCTATGTGTATTGTACCCATGTTGTGTTTTACACGAAACTATCATATCTACGTACTATTGTACCATTTGAAGAGTGCGGTTTACTTCCATTGTGCATAGTAACTGCCCGCCCCTATGTAATGGTAAACTATACAATTAGACATAATCGAGTCAACATTTCACCGCTTGTTATATTGGATTCTCTTCACCTATCCATTACTAATTGAAGGTGATTTTTAAAATAACTGAAAAAATAAACAGTGTTTGGTAAGTAGATGATCAATGTTGTAAAACATTATTCTCAAAAAATTGAATGTTGCCATACTTATATAACTAGAGTTAACTCGTCACTGTGGAACTGAAAGTCAGTGTTAACTCCGGGTAAGGGTTAAATTCGAGTTAACTTTACTCTGGGTTAACCCTAGACTGTGAAACTGGGCCTAAATGTGCTTAAATTGTTGCTTTATACGGCTTTTGATTTTATTTATTTATTTATTTTTTTTTTTGTTTTATTTGTTCAATTTCAGAATTATAAAGAAAAGGATCTTGGCAAGGTCGTTCTTTATACCACAAGCATGGGCATTATACGTGACACGTACGCTAAATGCACAAATGTCAAAAAGATCTTGCGTACGCTGCTGATCAAATTTGAAGAGCGTGATGTATTCATGAGCGTTGAGTATCAGCAGGAGATACGCGAGCGCATGCATTCGCAGCTGATAAGCGTGCCGCAGCTTTTCGTTGAAGGACAACACGTTGGCGTGAGTATACATACATAAATACATACATATGTCGCTTTGATTTTGTTCATCATTGTAATTTGGTTTCGATTGAATAATTGCAGGATGCCGAAACCGTTGAACGTCTCAATGAATCCGGCGAACTACGGCAATTGCTAAAGCCTTACAAGGTATGTACATACATACATAAAATCGTATTTCAATGACATTGCAAGAACTAACAACATTTATTGCACTTTCAGTCGATTGCGACAACATTTACCTGTCAAACATGTGGTGGCTATCGTCTGCTGCCGTGCCCTTCATGCAACGGCTCGAAAAAGTCTGTGCATCGAAATCACTTCACAGCCGAATTTGTGGCGCTCAAGTGCATGAATTGCGACGAAGTCGGTCTGGTGAAGTGCCACAACTGTTAAGTACATACATATACATTTGCCTCTGGCATTGTGAGCCAACGTCAACATTGAAATTAGAATTGCATCGCTTTTCATACCAAATGATGATGGTGATGACAAAGTCAGTGAACTGCAGTATGCAAACCATGTGCACAACGAATTGATATAGACTATATACATACATAAATATATATAGCATTTTTTTTTTTTAAATAATTTCAACTAATATTATTTAGAACTTGTATTGCTTTTTTTTGCGAAGAACATTTAGTCCACAATTTACTAATATCATAGTTATATACATACATACATACATATATTCATGCATATATTTGTTGTACGTAGTTGTGTAGCTTTAAGAGTTATCATTAAGTGGCAATCGCGTTCCATACATGTGTAGCACCTGTTGTGATAATTTAGATAATCTATGTTGAGCATCTCACAAATGTGTGCAAAACTCAAATTTCATGGCATAACAAATGTTTAAAATCAACAGTTAATCTTAATGTAGTGGAACGATTAAAAAAAATATATTTTAGCAATAACTAAAGTTTAGCCATAATATAACGTCTTTTTTGGAAAAGAATTTTGAAAGTGGCACAAAAGTGTGCGTATTATGCACATTGTCGCTGTTTAGTTCTGTAGCTTATGTAATGAATAATTTTAAGCTAAATAGTGTTTTTTTTTTTTTTTTTATTTATATTATACAACTATCGTTAGACAATAAAAAGCAACAAATAAACTACAGTAGAAACTTTATTATCCGGATCAATTGAAAATAATCGAAAATCCGTCAATAGTAGAAAATTGTCAATTTTTATTCAAAGCAAAGAAGAAAAGTCGTCGAGCGCGAGATGCGGCTGGAAAAGGTTGTGCACTGATGTTGACGGATTTCGTCCATCCGTTGTCCAGCACGTTTTACGTAATTGTCAACAGAAAATAAACAATTTCAACAAATTTTCCCAAAATTTCTAATTTATACATATAAAAACCGCGGTGAAAATTTGTGCAGGGAATGAGTCTGGATAGTCGAAGATCCGTATAATCGATTTTATGGATTGTTTTTTTTATTGTTTTATTCATCGCATCGTCAATGGCGCGCACCTTAATGCACATTGAAGAAGACACGGTGAAGAAGAAGACCGGCCGTCCTTGAAAATCGGAACTGTGCTAGCTGCGCCCTGGGAATTGGAATTTTTCTTAGCATTGCCCAACACTAATTCGCAATTGGGATTGGGTTTATCATGAATTTAGGGGAGTCATCCACAATAACCTGGCCTAAGTGCCCCTGCAATTCTAAGCCACATTGATCTGGCCAGTACTTAAGCGAATTTTCGATTTGCCCCCGACGCTGTCCATTTCGCCAACAGAGACAATTTGTTGACGCAAGTGCTTCTTCCACTGACACGGTGTCGCATTACAAGTTGGTAACACCAATTATCAATAAATTCTTATTGGAAGTGAGAAGAACACACGTCAAAATTTAAAATTCTTTATTGTTACGAAAAGAATCTCTTTACTAAAGATGTCTGACTTGGAGGTGGGCGAGACTATAAAATATTTTGTGCATTTAGTATTTTTATGATTTCACCGTATTTTAAGGTATTTAACAAAGCAGCTGAGGATGTTAAAAATCTAAATAAGACACCGGCAGACAATGACCTTTTGGAACTATACAGTTTATTCAAGCAAGCGACTGTTGGTGACTGCAACACAGGTGAGTGAACAAAATGTCATGACAACTTGTGGTTAATCGAGTCCTTTGTGCAGACAAGCCCGGCTTTCTCGACTTCAAAGGCAAAGCCAAGTGGGAGGCCTGGAATGGGCGTAAAGGCATGAGCACCAATGATGCACAGGCTGCCTATATTGCCAAGGCGAACACTCTGATCGAAACATTGGGATTAAAGGCCTAAACACTTGTCTGTTTGAAATCTGTATCAGCTTACGCTTTCTCATATTGTTTATTTTTGTTGACATTTTCGGATTACATTTTGATTTATTGTAAATCTATATTTTTTAAAACGTATCTATCATTGATAACATTTTTTCTCGAATATTTGAAATAAACGCACAAACAAATGTTAGCCGCACATTTAATAATAATTGATTGATTTTATTTAAATAAATATAAATATGTAATGAAAATCACTTAAGATTTCCGTTTATCATTATTGTGAAATGGCTTGTTTTCTTGGGATCATAGTTAATTTCATTTACTAAGGTTAAAGAGCAACAGTTTGTCTACCTTTTGTCACTTTCGGCAGCCGCAGTAGAGTTAGCAAGGACTCTTTGTCGTTCGTAGAATTCGCGCTGCAATTCACGTAAATTTATTTCGAGTGTTTCTACTACTTCGAAATTCATTTCCTGGCGCGCCTGTTTAATGTACCCTTTGATAATATTGATCTGTTCGACGAGTGGATCATCATGAGTCACACCAACTACGGAGCTAGCACTCACCTGGTGAGCAGACCAGTTGTTTATGGAATGTAGATCAGACTGCAACATTTTAAAATTATTAATACAATATCTGTAAATAAAAAGGCTGCTTTTCTCATACCCCATGAACGAAGTTAGCTTCGTCGCTGCTCGCATGCACATGACTTTTTGATGGCCCGAGACCGTAACGCTCGAATGCCTCCATTGCCAAGCGTTGCTCTGTCTCAATGCGTTGTTTTGTTTCCATGCGTTTGCGTTCCTGAATTTGCAGTATATAATCTTCAGCTGGTAAAGGTGGCAATGAGAGCATTTCTTCCTTAATTGTCTGTATACACGATAGTCTTATGGCCTTTTTGAGCGCTTCTTGCCGGCTACCCTGTTCACTGGGAATAGCGAAAATACGTTTGCTTCTGTTATCAATTGCCTCGGCTGTTTGACCAATCTTTCCGCGCAGAGCACTTGCATCGGCGATCGTGAAAATTGACTCGCCATCATATAAGCTATTTACAATTTTTGAATACATCTCCAGATCGGGTGAAATGTCTTTATGGAGTTGTTTGATTTCAGCATAGATTTGCGTGATTAACGGGTTACACGTTCGGCTTTCGTGCACATCCTGCCGCGTCTCTAGCAGTCGAAGACAATGGTGACACAGTCGTATTGTCTTATTCTGCGTAATGTTTGAAGTTGGTTCCGTGTCTACATGGCCCTGATCATTTCGTGACGCCGTTGATAGACTAGCCAAGTTCACTGATATACAAATGTCGAGTAAGTAAAGTTGTTCGGTTTGGTTTACGTTAAACTTACTTGCGTTACAAATAGGTAGGAACTTTGAGCAGTCATGACACATTATACCACCACACAGGCGGCAATGATGTTGTCGACGTGCAATGTGAAAACTCCTTGCACAATTTGGACACAATTTGACAGAACTTCCATCCAACCAAGTTACTATCTAAACAGAAATGTAAATTACATAAAGCTGTTTGTTGAATTTATGGTTTTTCTTTTTTTTTTTACCCACTTTCTGTTCGTGTTGTTTGCGCAATAAAGGATCTGTTGGCATGTCTTCTAATAGCTTATGTAGGCGAATAATCAGTTTGTTCGTTTCGCTTCCGTATCTCTCCAGACGTGGATTACGGACTGACTGAAAATACTCAAGATGCCCACGCTCAGCTCCAACTGTCTGTCGATTCATGAAATTAAATACATTTGTCCGTGTCCTAGCATTGCTTGATGATGTCATTGGTTCTGTAGAGATCGGTGCTGCTTCTGAGCCTGTTTGTTGCCTATCCGAACTGCGTGTTGAATCGAAAGACCCGTCATCAAAGTTGAGTAGTATTTTTTTCTTTGCTTTAGAGAATATATCTTTAAATATGGACTTGAGGGCATCCTGTTCCTCAGAGTGTGAATTTTCAAAGTGGTCCGTAAGAAACTCTATTGATTTGAGATCTTCGCGACATATTGGACAGAGGAAGCCTTCCAGAATTTCCCCATTTGAATCGTCCGTGGGATCACCAAAAGGATTTGTGCCTGCCATTCTAGGACTTATGTATTACATTACACACAATTTTTGTGGGAGTTTCTATAACAGCTGGGGAGGCAGCAACAGGGAAAATGATGACAAATGTTTTTCACTGCAACTTAGAAAGAATGATAGCACACAACACTTTAATCATAAGAGATTAAGAAAGGAAAAGAACCTGAAGCACTAAACTCATTTTTTATGGCTTTCTTTGATTATATTTTTGCACAAATTGAAAATATTTGTATTTACTTTGCCAAAATGCTACAATGTTCTCAACACTTGTTTTTTAGTGAGGGATGCAGATATGTTAGTTTGCATGGGCTGTTTTTTCAAATCAAAATATGTATTGAGTAGAATTGAATATGTGTGCAATACAATGAACAATAAACATAAATTAATTATTATCCTTGTGAATAAAGCAATATAACGTAATTTGTGTTTATTTTTTTGTAACGAAAATTGTGATTGTGTGCTTAGGTGGTCTTGTTAGTATAGTTTGTGTTGGCCATCCCTGTATGCGTAAAATATTGCTAGCACTTTCCAACACTTACCACGTCATTCATACACTTTCTATTCGAAGTATTTTTTTTTTTGCGTGTGTAAATAAATATAAATTTCTGTAGTTCCAAACTGTTTTGAGCTGATATTTAATAACTAACATTTAATGAAAATGCCTTAGAATTTTAGGGTAACACTCTTGTGTTAGTGAAATATTTGTACGTATGTTTTTTTTTTTATTTTTTTGTTTTGTGCGAACACAAAGTCATCTGCGCAAAAAAACTTGGCATAAATAATTTTTAATGAAATTCATGTAATAAAAAAAGTTGTGCCAAAAAAGATTGCAACTGCATAAAAGAAGCACAACAAATGCTGCGCACGGCCTATCAAACGCGCTCAAATCAACTAACGAACAAACTTGGGTGAGTAAGACACACCAATAAAGTCAACGGAAGCGACAGTGGGGAGTGCATTGATGCGTGGGAACACTATTGTTTTTTTTCATGCTAAATAACCTGCAACATTTCCGTTGTGCGTCCTTGTTCCATTACCCCATCTCTCATGGCTCTCTGGTGATGTAATTTCGATGACCAATCGATGCATTTTACGCCCTCAAAACCACATCTTATCTTTCTTTTCAGCTTATACCCTAACTTTAACAGTATCAAACAAATACTCACTGGCAAAGCACAATACAGCTGATACACATATATGAATGTAGAAAATAGCCTATATTATAAGATTACAAAAATAAAGCAAGAGGAAACCCGAATGACAAAATCAATATATAATTGAAAACGGATTTGTTTTTGGCGGTTTTTTTTTAAAGACAAATTAGACTATCCACAATATGAGTTGGCTACGCTCAAGTCCATTGCGTCATAGCTTAAATCGAAGCGGCAACACAACAAGTAGTGCACAAAAGTTTTCGTCACTCGGCGCTGGCGGTGCCAGCTCATCCCAGCAAGTGGGGCACCGGCGACCAATTGATACCGCAACAGATTGTGACCCACGTGCCTGCTATGATAGTTTTTGTAAGCATTGGCAACAGGCACATGAAATTATCCAGCACTCGGAGCCGCCACATAAGCCACCTACGCATGATGATGTGCTTGGTGTTGTCTCGCACTTGGATTTCATGGTGACACTACTTTTGGTTGAGCTTCATCATTGCAATAAAATAGCGTTACCTTCAGCGGACAATACAGCTGCGCCGCCTGCACCGTGCCTTGAGTTCATGTTAAGTGAAAATCTGCTCGATAAGCTCTACGAATGGGGTTGTTCTACTGGCCGTTATGCAAATGCTGTGCGCCTGGAACAATTGAAATTGTACGAGTTGCTCGTCAGTCATTCACGCCACCAGTTGCTCTGTCACGAGCCATTTTTACGACCATTGCTTAAGATATTAGCATCCAGTCAGGGTGAAATATTTCCGCCTGATCTGGAGAAGCGCCTAGTTATATTGCTGAATCAGCTGTGTGTGGTGCTCATGCAGAACGTGCACCTGCTAGATCTGTTTTTCTTCTCGGCGCAGGCTCAGGTGCAGGAGCGTGGCTTACAGCCAAAAACTGGAACAACAACGAAGTGAGTTTCTATATCTCCGTCTCTCTGTTAAACAAATTTGTATATTAATGATTTGATTTTTACTTCTGCAGTTTTATAATTTTTTCCCTGCTTATACCATATGTGCATCGTGAGGGCAGCCTCGGACATCAGGCACGAGATGCGCTATTACTCTGCATGGCACTTTCACAAAAGAATTCCAACATTGGGACTTACATAGCACAGTATTCATCAATGTGTCCATTGCTTGTGACGGGCCTGGGTGGCCTCTATTCGCGTTTGCCCAATTCAATTGAGATTACATCAATTGACTGGCATCGTATAACGCCGGATGATGTTACTGAGATACCTGAGCTAACACTTTTCATGAACGCACTGGAATTCTGCAATGCTGTTGTCCAAGTGGCCCACGAGATGATTAAGCAGCAGTTATTGGATTTTATGTATCAAGGCTTTATTGTCCCCGTGCTGGGCCCTGCGATACTTCAGGTGAGTTATTGCATATATCATAGATTTGTTCGCAAAATTGTCTTCGATGCATTTCTGTGGTGTTGGTTACGTTCAATTCAGTCACCTCAATTCGACGTTGGACTGCTCACTCTTTCTCTCTCACTCGTTGTAAATTATTGTCTTTGTCGTTTTATTCATATTTATATCTCTATCTCTCTCTGGCTCATTCATATTTTGTTATTCTTTTTAAACTTATATACTTTTTGTGTTTTTTCGTTTGTTTTTGTTTTTTAACTGTTTTGCTTTCAATCGTCATTATTTCATTCGAATTATAATCTTTTCAAAACGGTCGGTCAACAGATTTTTTAACCACGCCAAGAAATATCGAAACAATTTCTCTGAACTATCTTGCAGACACTGAATGGCAAACATTTACAGACAAACATCGATTCGCAAATTTCGGCCATGTCCTATCTAGATCTGATATTACGTTCCATCACAGAGCCTGGTCTATTGCGAGCATTTGTCAAGTTTCTGTTAGACAATGAAAAGTTCGACGGTGAGCGTATACTTGATACGCTCGTAGATCGTCTTAACTCGCCGGATGCGAATCTGTGCATGGTCACAATGGCGCTCTTCGATACACTACTCGGTTTGCATTGTGAAGACTTGATGTTAGAACTGATGTTGAAGTACATGCTGCCTGGCAAACATGTGCCAATTTCGTATCGTCATAAGATCAACAAAATCGATCCCTACATTAATAGTGCTGAATTTTTTCTTGAATTAACGCCTGACGCAATGAAACGTGCACGAGAATTGACCAAGCACAAAAATCTCGGTGACACAGTGTCTGCACAATTAAATGCGAACTCAATTGCCTCAGCAGGATCAACGGGCGCAACAACAACAGCAGCAGGAGCAGCAACAACATTAGCACTGCCTTCGCCCACATCCACAATGAGCAAAACAATTGGCGCCAATTGGAACTATTATGGCCTCTATACGTGCGATAGTTTGTATTCAAACATACACGCATATCTATTCGAGGCGCATTGGCGTATTGCACAATGTCAACGCGATTGCGAAAAGTGGGCCAATGCATACAAGTATCAAAAATGGCCACGAAATGGCGGTCAACGGAACAATGCGCACGTCTTGGAGTTGGTTAAGCAGTTCTTTAGCGAGTTTAATACGAGTGGCAACACTGGCTCAGGTGGTTTGCATATGCTCGGCAACGTTGATGTTAGTACGGCGGAAAACGGCGAAAAAAAGCAATTGGATAGCCTGCAGTCGATCGGTGAGTCCAGCGGCTATGAGTCATTTAAATGGCGGCCGACTGACGATGGCGAAGGCGATGTTAGCGATGTCGTTAGCACGGTAAGTACGGCCAATACATCAGCAGCCAATGCGGCGGCATTTGTGTCGAACAGCGATGTGGACAATCTTGATGCCAGCACAATAACATGCAATAGTCTTGGGGGCAATAGCAATGCCGCAGGAAAACGTGAAATTTGGCGCATATCAAGCAGTCGCAGTGAACTTGTGTTAACTGATTTGGATTTTTCGGAAGATTTATTCGCACAGGGGACCGCAAGCTTAGGTACGTGTGTGTGTGTATTTTGTGCAAGTTTTGCACGATTTTTAAATAATATTTAATATATTCATTTATTTTTAATTATGCCACAGGTCCGTTTCTTAATGCAATTTGGGCCAAACTGCAAACATTCACAAGCAATACACTCTACGTTAATTTACATCTGACTGGTCTTATAACGCGACTTGCCTGGTATCCGTTGCCGCTTGTGCACTCTTTGCTATTGCGACCTGATATTGCAATCACCTCCGATACACCCTCATTCCATCAAGTATTGCGTATACTGAAGCAACAAATTGACGCCGAACTGCCCGTTACCGAAGATTCGCTGGAGATCGTTGATATAGCACGTTCATATTTGATCGATCGTGAATTTCGTTTGGTAAACGCACGCAAAGCTAATGAGAATTCACCTGTGCATGGCACAGCAACGAATGCTCATTACAGCAATGCACATCATCACCATCACCAGCCGCAGCAGCAGCGTTCAACATATGCGACAATATCGGCGGCGACGCCTGTACAGGCGACACCGACAAATGCATACGATCCATTTCGTCGTAGCGATAACAAACGTCGTAGCATCAGTAAATCAATAACGAATATGTTTACACGGAAATCAACAACAACAACAACGGCAACACCGACGCCGACGTCAACAGCATCGTTGGCAGCAACGGGAAATACAAGCAATAATGGTAAGTAGGCGCCAATCTAAGTTGTCATATGAGGCGCATTTCAGACACTTTCTTACACTTATAATAACATCATATTTTTCTATATACATATACTATACGTACACACAAACACTTTTTAAAACAGCAACATTTGTGCTCAACATAGGTGGACATTTAACCACTTAACTTAGGCGAGGGGCGACATAGGTTGATTGGTTTTTGGTTACGCTCTACAAAAGAAACATAACAATAAATATACATACAACATTTAACAATTTGTACTCAACACATTTGCAAACTTAATCATTAATTCATTCCACACTATCGCCAACTTGTTCTACAACAAATCAAACTCAGTCAAGCCAAACTTCATTTTGACAATAAATATAAAATATCAACTATAAATTAACAAGATTTAATTAAATATATATTCTTTTATTTATTTTTTTTTCATTTATTTTTTTGTTGTCCAATTTCCTATTCGAAATAATAGCTTCATCTGGCTTATCACAAATTTACGCATTTTTCACCGGTAAATATGTCACGCTTACGTACAATAAATATAAGTCTGTTCTTATATTTCTATCTATCTTTCTAACTCTCTGTTTGTTTCTTCTAACTTAACCTAACTTAACTTAACTTAACTTAACGTAATGTTATGTTGGTTTTCCTTGCATGCTCAGCTTATGCATTTTTTGTTTTTATTTATAATAGTTTCTTGAAATTATTATGTTTTTTCTATTTTTTTTTTTTTCATTATTTAAAATTGCAAATTCTAGTTTTGTTTGTACAAACCGTTTGTGTGTGTGCGTTGTATTTAGTTAGTGCATGTGAAATCGTCGATTTCTTTGTCCGTCTGTTGTGTGCATCAATGGTGGTCGTCACCACACCACACAAAATTCCGCCTTAGTAGTCAAAATTCACTTCGTCATATCGCGAATTTTAGTAGTTTCTTCAATTAATTAATTGGCATCCTTTTGCTCCCAATAAACCATCAAAAAGTTCACAAACCAGCAAATGTTTTATGAGTTTGACGATGGCTTGTAATTTGTCAAAGCTTTGTTGGTTCTTGTTATATGTTATGTACGACTTATGGGTATTTTAACGCCCAACCGCCCAACGTTCTCTATAATCAAATGCGAACGCGCTTTCTTTGAGAGCTTTTCTTTTGCTTGCATGTCATTGAATATATATGTATATATATATTTGCTCTTATCATTATTGTTTTAAAAAAATATAAATTTTCATTTGATTTGATTCTTGTAATTGCTTCTTTGTGTGTGTAAACGCACAACAGTTGCGTTCTTCTGTAAATTAATTGGCTTCGTTTAATTGCCTTCAAAAAGTCAATTTTATAACAAAAAATATGTTTGAATAAAATTAAATTACTTATATACTTTTTTTTTTTTTTAACGAACTTCTCGCTTCGCAGGCGCTGTGTCGTCTTTGGTCGGCACAGAGGCAAATAGTGTGACGGGCATTGCTGTCAATGTGCCGGGACGCACGAATACATGTGAGACAAGCCTGTCAACAACAACAACAACAACAACAGCGGGAACAGCACCAACCAACCAACTGACGTCGAATGAAAGGCGATTTAGCGGTCGCGAAAGCAATCCAAAAGCACTGCCAACAGTCACAACAGATGGACAGCATCAGAATCCGAATACGACGATGCCAACGACGGCGATGACGACGACGAGACATGCCTTGCCGGGCACGACTAACAGTGGCAGCGACATTGCCAGTGAGCGTGTTAGCGTAAGCGGCTCAACGCAAACATTATCCGCGCATTCATCTATGACGCTTACAAGCCTGGGCTCAACGTTGCTTGGTGTTGGTGGCGATACCGCTGTAATGAGTATGAACAGCGGAAGCGGTAGTGGTGGCATTGGCATCGGCGGTGGTGGTGGTTTCGGCTCGGAGCCAGTATCGCTCGAATCGATGTCATCGATGGGCGCCATTGCCAATACAAGTGGCAGCGAACGTAGCCGTGATTTAGCGTTATGCGCCGTGCTGCTCGATGAATGGCTAAAAGAGTTGGCGGCCATTGCACAGGAGCAAAGTGTTGTGCTTGTTAATAATAACACGCTCTGACAATGGCAACGGCGGCAATACGAGAGGCAACAATACCAACACCAACAACAGCAAAAGCCACACGAACACCATAATAACAAGAACAATATCATAGGCATTGTCACCGACGTCGTCGTCGTCGTCGGCGTCAGTGTCATCATCGTTTCCATCGTCTCCGTTGTTTCGTTGAAAACGGCAACAAAAATTTCTTCTTTTTATGCTTACGATCGTTTTTATTTTACACAGCCTTGTTTGTTGGTTTTTAAGTTGACTTTATTTACTCTAGTTAAATATCTATATATATGTATGTACGATTATGTCTGTTGTTTTTTATCTACATTCTTTAATATATTTAAATATATATATATCTATATATATGTATATATGCATGTAAATATACATATATGTACATATATGTATAATTTTTTTATTAAATCCCTATAACGTATTAGTGTAAACGGTAAACAGAGTTGCAAATACAATTACAGACACATATACAAACCCATAAAGAAAAACACACACACATACAAACACAAATATGTATATAAATATACACGTATTTTTTATTGCAAACAAGAAAGTGAAGCTGATTATTGTTGTTGTTATTCAGGTGGTTTGTCAGTTGGTGTTGTTGTTGCTCTTTTCGGTTTTCTTTATTTTTTTTTTTTTTGTTCTGCGTTGGAATATTTTTATGAGCGAGCTTCCTGCTGCGCGTTCCGTGCATAGTAGTGTGCGTGCCCTACCACCCACAAGCCTTAAACTCGTAAAGTCTATCAACAAGGCAGACGGACAGATAGAACATCCAGCCAGTCAGCCAGCAAGGAGAGTCCAAGCAATCTTTACGCCATTCAACATTCGGCATCGCCAATTTGCGCGCCATGTCGCACCGCATGAAGTACTTATGCCAATGCGTTCGCTTCGAGCGTCGTAAAATGCTTAAATGCATAGCCAAAAAACGAAAAAAAAAAAAAAGACGAAGAAATTTTTGTGTTGGTTGGCTAAGAAGTAATATTGTAAATTAAATACGCGTTGAGGGAATGAGGCAATCGGGCAAACAAACGTGCGGTCCCATAACGTTGACGACGATGTTGATTGTGGCTATAGACAACGGCGGAGGTGCCGGGCGGCCGGAGTGGGGTTGACAAGTGTGCGAAAATTGATTGTAATTTGAATTTATGATGAGAAATGTTTTGGCTAATTTAACGTTAATTATTGTCTGAAAGGAAACGGCAATGTATGCGGCCATAGTCATTGCCGCTGCCAATGTCGCTGCCGTCGTCGCCACCATTAACGTTGTCAGCCACAACGAGCAAAGTTTCATGTTCGCAACGACAAAATGTTTTGCATTTGTGTTGCCAACGATGTCGACGTCGACGTCGACTTCATCGTCATCGTTAGCGTCAGCGTCAACAAAAGCTCTAAGTAGGCGAAATAACAGTTTTGGTGGATATTGTGGGTGTGATGAGGTTGTTAGTAGTGACGACAGCTACATTGGCGGCATCGGCGATTAACGTGTTGCGGACTAAGTATTCCATTAACGCCGCACTTGTACATAATTGTATTGCCTGGTGGTCGTACGCTGAGTGCGCGCCAACCCCAATTGAAGGTGTCGAGTCGACGATACATTGAAGTCGTCGTCGTCGTCGTTGTCGTCGTTGCCTGTACATTGTTGCTTGATTGTTCACCTGCCAGCCAGTAAGCAAGGCAGCCGAGCCGCCTTTTAGCTATCCTGTTTGCTAACTATTTGCAAGCGTTTAATTAAGCAGAAGTGTAAATTCTGATTAGAAGTCTCTTTAGTGTTGTTGCTGTCGCTGCCGACGTCACTGTTGGCGTTTGCGTTGCTAAGCAAGGCGTGTGGCTTTGGCATAGCGCATTGAAAGGCAGCCGTCAAATGTAAATGAAATGAAATAAAATGCGCATTATGATGCCATGACGGCGGCTACCGTTATTGCGGCATGGCTGGACAGTGAAAATGTGTTTAATGCTATGCGCGTGCCATGCCACACACAGGCACACACACACACAAGGGATGACTTGTCTCGTTTGGGATGAGCTGAGCTGTGCTGAGCTGTTTTGCCTAAGAATACTTTCGCAATCCAAACTGCTTAGATAAGAATATTTACGTATACGTTACGTTATGTTACGTATACGTAATGATTCGTTATGTTTAGTAAGCATCTTGTGCGCTTAAGTAATGTATAATTTTAAGCCAAACCACATTTTTGTTGCGACTGATAATTTTATTTGCGTTTATTTGATGGTTTGTCAGCAGAAAGCAACGCTGCGTGCCGCCGCCGTGCTAATCCTTTGAAATGTACGCATTTGTAAAGCGTTAAATTACGCAAAAAAAAAAAAAAACACACACACGCACGCACACACTTTTATATACAAATTGTTGTCACACACGCATCGCGCAGTAAAATCGAAAAGTAATCGCCGCGATTAATCAAACAAGACGCGAGCGAATTGCTAAAAGCATTGAAGATGCTGCGCATACACGACCTTGTTTGCAACGTAAGCACATAAACAGATTTGCGTTATTTATGCACGGCATTCGATTACAGTTGACATTTGTATTGCGCTCGCTTTTTTTTTTTTGGGCTTTGCCTTTTTTTTCGTTTTCTTTTGATATTATTATTTATTTACATATTTTGTTTGTTGCATGGCTCTAACACTTTCTCACTCAAACACACACACACACACAGACAAGCACACACAAACACAAAAACCATTCAACCTGTTCGTAAGTGCGCGCGCTAAAAACGGATTTGTCTGCACTTAATCACACTGTGGCTGAAGGTCAATTTCGCAGCCCACACTGAATGCTGCTGCCTTCGTTTTAATTTGTGCTTGCATGCTGCCCTGCGTCACTCGCCGTGCCATTACAAATGCGTTCGCCCTGAATGACAAAATATGCCCACGCTTCACCCCCGCCCCCCATGCCTTTTATGCTCCCTTGCAACACTGGCAGTTGCGCAGCGCCATTACAGCGCGTTGAAAAAGTACATAGAGTTTATCAAGTCGTTTGACATGCATGGAGCCGCCCCTGACCTCTACTTACTCAATAAAACATATTTACTTCTATTTGAAGCATTTTGATCTAAGATAATTTGTGTGATGCTTTTTATTGCATAAATTAAAGCCTATAAATTTGTATAATATGCGTAAAAATAGTATGAAATATATTCGTCTCTGCCAAGTATAACAATTTTTATACGTATTTTATGATTTTTTGGTTTAATGTTTTTTTCTGTTCCTATTTTTTTTTTTTTTTTTTTTTTTTGAGCTTTGTCGCCGCACTTTATAAGTATTTAATGAGGGTATGTGTGCGCGTTAATGTGTGTGTGAGTGAGTGTGCTTGGTGTCGCAGTAATAGGTTAATTGTCACCTTATGAATAATCGTTAAACAACTGAAAGACTTCCCTCATGTTACTTTCATAACGTGACGCCTTTGTTCTTCGCTCTTGCACGTCAAGATAGAAAAAGTCAAAGCAACTGTCGAACCCTTTATGCCTTTATTCTTTGCTTTATTGTTTTTTTTGTTTTTTTTTTGTTTTTGTGTTTCTTCTTCATTTTTACCTAACAATTTGAAGGTGCATAAAAGCCAAAAGCTTTGCAAGATTTCCTTCAGGCTGTTGCCAGTTTTACTGCAAGTGATTGCTGAGTGACACCGACGACGACGACAATTCTAGTTAATAACAATGGCGAAAGAAAAACGAGCTCTACGCACTTTTAAGGACATGACACGTTTTCCGCTGCTCTTCTACATGACCATCGGCGAGGATATCTATGCAGCACGTGACAAAAACATGATACGACGTGTGCTCCTGCGTGCGTATCTCATCTGGGGTTTCTTTAATTTTAATGCATATGTTGTCGGCGAGATAACATATTTCATTAAGCACATCACCTCGACGACAACGCTGCTTGAGGCGACTGCCGTTGCGCCCTGCATTGGGTTCTCCTTGATGGCCGATTGCAAGCAATTCGGGCTGACGGTTAATCGCAAGATACTCGTCGGCCTGCTTGATGATCTGTCGGACATCTTTCCGGTGACATTGGACAAACAGCGTGACTATCGCGTCAACTATTATGAGCGGAACATGAATCGCGTCATGACCATCTTTACGATACTCTGCATGACATACACATCATCGTTTAGTTTCTATCCGGCAATTAAGTCAACGATTAAGTATTATTTTATGGGCTCAGAGATATTCGAGCGCAATTACGGCTTTCACATATGGTTTCCGTATGACGCTGAAACGGATTTGACCATCTATTGGCTCTCGTATTGGGGCCTCGCCCATTGTGCCTATGTGGCTGGCGTCTCGTATGTGTGCGCCGATCTATTGCTCATCATGACCATAACGCAGCTGTGCATGCACTTCAGCTACATTGCCGACCAATTGGCCGCCTACGATGGCTCACAGCACAGCCATGCGGAGAATGTGCGCTATCTGCAGAATCTCGCTGTCTATCATGGTCGCGTGCTCGAGTAAGTCTACCTTCTTACGCTACACAGTCTCTGCAACTCTTTCACGTTCCCTCTCTGTCTTTGTCTCGCTCTCGCAGTCTGAGCGAACGCGTTAATGATATTTTCAGCTTTTCGATACTTTGGAATTTCATAGCGGCTTCATTAGTCATCTGCTTTGCTGGCTTTCAGATCACCGCTTCGAACATTGAGGATATTGTGCTCTATTTTATATTCTTCACGGCATCGTTGGTGCAGGTCTTTGTCGTTTGCTACTATGGCGATGAGCTCATTTCATCGGTGAGTCAACAATTTCTCGCACAAGTAATTAGTAAGTTTTTGATTTGTGCAATTACAGAGTGTGCGGATTGGCGATGCGGCCTTCAATCATGATTGGTTCACCTGCAATACGGACTATAAGCGCATCATGCGCATGATTATGATGCGCAGCCAGAAGCCCGCCTCCATACGACCGCCCACCTTTCCACCCATCTCATTTAATACCTTCATGAAAGTGATCAGCATGTCGTATCAGTTCTTTGCTCTCCTACGTACAACTTACAATGGCTAAACGGATCTGCAATTACAACGCTCTTTTTTTCATTTCAATTTTTTTTTCTTTATCTTAATAGCCTACGTAAGACTCAACATAGTTGAAGATCAATATGAGAAGGTTTCGGAGACATGAAAATTCTTAATTTCTCAAATAAAAAAAAAAAATTCCAACATTTCAAAATCCCTTCATGGCAGATACCCCTTTTAAGGGTCGTTCCTCAATGAGATCAATACTCTAAGACTATCTTTCAAGCGATTTATCTTAAAAAAGAATAAATAAAAATAAAAAATAAAATTAAAGGCACTCTGCAAAATTTAGCTTCAAAACAGTGTGGGAAGATAGCAAACACCAAAAAAATAGCCATGTCCACATCAACTTGTCTCGTCTTGTCTGTTCAAGAATATATACAATTTGTATAGTTGGCGATGTCTCCTACCGCGTGAGGAGTATATAAGTGAAAAGGATATAAAAACAATAGAAATGAAATGAAGTTTCAATTAAAAGTAATCTTCAAAATGCTTTCAACAAAACTCATTTAATGCAACGGACATCATTTTCTTGTGTGTTTTATATATAATAAAAAAAAAAAAAAAACGAAAAATAAAAAGCAACAACAACAACAAAGTAAAATGTCAACGTTAAATAAAGCGAAGCGACATACGGCAGCGAGCAGAGCAGAGCAGGCAAAAAAACAAACAGATGGACAGACATACAGACAGACAGACATACGTACGGACAGACAAACAAATAAACAATTAAGCAAGCGGAAGTATGGCGGTCAATCTAAGAATGTTCGGCTTTGGCCATTAGCTGAGATATATGTATGTTAACAACAACAACAACAACAACAAAAATAACATCTGTCGTTTTCAGTCTTATTGGCCATGCACCCATTTCTATTACTGTTTCTTTTTTTGCTTCCGTTACCGTTACCGCTATTCAGTCACGCTGCTCACGACTCATCCATAAAATAGCAGATGAGTAGTGGACGTGAACGTGGAACGTTACTGATTCTATTTGTTGATTTCATTGAAGCCATAATCGCCTCGAGATTGTTTGATACAGAAACGGGCATGGCCCAGGCTCAGACTCAGACTCAGGTACTCATGTATGCGCTTTGTGTTCTCTGTGTGGCCAACAAAACCAACCAAATAAACAAAAAACCAGTAAGGACGCTATCTTCAGCAAGGCTGAAGCTTATGTACTCTTCACGCACATTCTTATGCCACGCCCATTTTTTTGACTGAATCTATTTTCTATTCATCTTATTAGCCT
The DNA here is from genome assembly GCA_034638295.1 of Phortica okadai. Taxonomy (NCBI): domain Eukaryota; kingdom Metazoa; phylum Arthropoda; class Insecta; order Diptera; family Drosophilidae; genus Phortica; species Phortica okadai. Next base: position 52,925,649 of record CM067848.1, on the reverse strand, counting down.
ATATACAAATTTTCATTGTTTTTACTCATTGGGTGCCGGAGATATGCAAATTATTGATTTTTGCTAAAAGTGGGCGTAACCATGCCCATTTTTTGGTCAAAATAGTTTTCGTGCCTCCCGAAGAACGTGAGTGTGAAGTTTCAAGTCAATTGATTAAGAAACAAGAAAGTTTTCCATACAACGACGTGAATCTTGCTTCTCTTCCTCTTCTTCATTTTGTATGGCAGGTACCAGTTCTAGTTGTCCGATCTCTATGAAACATTCATTCTTCCAAAACAAAAAAGGTTTCCATACAACGAATCAAGTTTTGTTCACTTTTCTTCTTCTTTTCGTATGGGGGCTACCAGTTCCAGTGGTCCGATATGTGATATATGTGTCCGACAAATGAGTTGATCGGACAAAGAAGAAGACTGTGTGCAAAATTTCAGCTCGATATCTTCAAAACTGTGGGAGGAGTTCGTATACATACAGACGGATAGACGGACATGTCTATATCAACTCGTCTTGTCGAGCTGATCAAGAATATATATACTTTATGGGGTCCCCCTCCCCTCCTTCTTGCTGTTACAAACTTCAGCACAAACTTATAATACTATTCACTACGTGAAGAGTATAAAAAATGTAGAAATAGAAAACAGTAAACAACAAAACTAAACAAACAAATCGTATTCGAAGTCAAAGCAGTCCAGACCAGCCCAGACCGGGCCAGAACAGAACAGACCAGACCAGACCAGGCCAGGCCAGGCCAGTCAGCATAGGCCAGAACAAAACCTCGTGGAATATATTAGAAAGAATTGTATAGGGCAGAGAGCTCAAACATGGCACAATGGCGTCGCCGACCGTAATGCACTCTAATCTAAACTAGTTGTCCAATCGTTTCTTACTTGATGCTTTTATTGCGGTTTTTGACCAGCCCCCCCACCCCCCATTATTACTCCTGGCTGGCTGCTTGCTTGTCTGCCACTTATTTGATGCTTTGCTTTGCTTTGCGTTGGTGCTTTTGGCACTCGTGCGCCGAACGCGGTGAATAATGAAACACGCTGAGGCTAAGCAAAGCAAAGCATAAAGTAACAAAAACAGCAAAAAAAAAAATAAAATCAAGTATGATATAAAAGCATGAAGAAAGAAAAGAAAAACCAACACAGAAGTATAAATAAGAAGAGAAGAAAAAAGAACGTTAGCAAAGTGGCCATGTCGCTTGGCTTTGGTCAACGTTTTATCAGATTTGCTCAGTTTCGCAATGTGCACTAAGTACATACAAGCATTCGGTTTCCGGTATAACGGTACATACATAAGTATAACTGTATAAACGCGAGCGAACCGTTAGTTAGCTTGGGCTGCCTTTGCTTCCTTTGGCTTGGCTTTTAGCCTAAGTTTGTTTTGCTTGCTTACTTGCTTTCTTGGTTGTCCTACCCAGCGCTCAGCGCTGTACGTCTGTCTGTTTGTCTTGATTATAGGGTTTTAAGTTGGTGGCATAACTTTGGATTTCAGCATACACGATAGCGTAATAAAAAGATAATGGCGCTTAACGCATTATTTCATATACAGTGCGGAAAGTAACAATTGATACTTATGCCGGATTGTTGTCTATTTGTCTATCTGGCGATATCTTACTACATATACATACATACATACATACATTTATACAATATAAATATGTGTCTATGTGTGTGTCTCTGTTGCCATTATGATTGACTGCGCTGCAATTGATTGCGTTTGTGGTGAAAGTTGATTGCGCTGTGGGGAGTAAAATGACAGACAACAGAAAACATTTTCTTGCTTTCAATACAAACACACACACACATACTTCAACATGAAATAAACGTAAAGCAAAGTACAAGAAAAATTTCTGTACATGCACAGCGTGACTGAATACATGTGTATGCATGCATGTTTTTGTGTGTGAATTTGCGTTTGTATAGATTTTAAAACATTTTTTGAACAGAATGTATGTATACCAGCAGCATCAGCAGCATCAGCATCAGCGGAGCATCACAAAGCAGCCGAAATAGCAGCCAGTCAACCAACACCAACAAACAGCATTACTTTTTCATTTCTTCACTCTTCTTCACTTACGTATGTATGTATGTATGTACGTATGACGGCCCTCTCTTACTCACGTACTCATGCTCGTAGTCGCATTCATGCTTACGCTCACATTGACGCGCTCATTGACTCTGTGTAACTCTTTTGAAGTCGTTGTTGTTGCTGCTGCTGTTGTTGTTTGTGGCGATGATGACAAAGACGACGACGCGACGTCGATGTTGGTGTTGGTGTTGGTGTCGGCAGCATTGGCAGTGATGACGGCACACAGCATTCAAAACAAGATGATGAGAGCGCGCGCGCGCAAGAAAAAAAAAACATTTTTGCCGAAGGTTTCATATATCTTCGGCAAAATGACGCCGGCGCAATATTACACTTTGTTTTTGTGTGCGCCTCTTCGTGCTTTGCTTCGTGCACGTCTCGGGTGCCGCTGTTGTCGTCATTTGCACCTTTGACGTCGTTGCTATTGCTGTTGTTGTTGTTGTTAGCATCAGCGTGAGTTTCCTTGTTTAATTTGTTGCCATTAATGTTGCTGACGACTATCATTGTTGTTGCTCAGCTGCACTCATATGCAAAATTTGCGTTCATTTGTATATTTATTGATTGTTATTAAATTAATTTGCTTTATAATTGTTATATTTATATTTGTATATAAATACATATATAAATTATTAGTTTTTTTTTGGCTGTTGCAATTTGTTGGGTATGACTTATACACGTATGTACATACATATGTGTGTGAGCATGTATTGCTCGTTTGCCAATCATGACAGTTTGAGAATTTAATTTCCGCGTTATAGGTCATAATCCAACCCAACCAAGCACACGCCCCTGCAATCATAAACGTTTACGCTGTCAGTAGCAGGCAACAGCAACAACAAAAACAACAGCGACAACAACAATAACAACAATAACAACGGCAGCAGCAGCAACAGCCGCAGTAACAACAATAAATTCTTATTGGGAAATATACGTGCGACGAGTAGTCTAGTTTTCCACTTGAGTTATGACGCTCTGCCGCTGTCGCAGCCGCCTCGGACGCCACTGACGTTCTGCCTTTGCTGCCTCGGTCGCCTCTGCCGCTCAGCTGCTCTGCCTTGGCAGCATCTGCCGCCTCGACCGCCTTTGCTGCTCTGCCATTGACGACGTCTTTTTCATCGTTGCCGCTGTCGCTGTCGCTGCCGTCGTTCATTGCTTTTTACTCTTATTCGCGTGCGATTGTTACGTGGAAGGCAGCATATTATTTTATTATTTCTTTTTAGTTGCTGTTGTTGTTGCCGTAGTTTTTTTTTTTTTTCATTTTACCCGACCTATGACCCAGTTAAAGTCTGCCTGCCTATATGTCGTTGTCGGCACTGTTGTTGTTGCTGCTGATAACGCGCTACTGTTGCCGCCAGAATGTTGAGTCTGTTGCTGCTGCTGCTGCTGTTGTTGTTGTTGTTGTTTATATAGTTGCTGCAGCAAAGTTATTGTTAGCAACTTGTATGCTAAGTCAGAGTTTTTTATGCTAAATGATATGCATAGAAAAAAATAGTAAACACAAACAAATAAAAAAAAAAAAAAATAATAAAAGCAAAAAAAGATTGTTTGATAAATCCAAGTTTTGAGTTTATAACGATGCGCTTTAAGTTGAGGACTTTCATTTTTAGTTTTTATGTTTTTGTTGTTGTATTTGTGTTTGCTTGTTTGTTGTTTTTATCGTTAGCGTTCGACGTTTGATGCATTTAAGTAAAGCGAAAAGTTTGCAAGTGGGCGTGCGATGGGGGTGGTGGGCGGCTTGGCTTCGCTTGGGGTTTGGTGGGCGATGGCGGACGCTTGGGTCAACAAGAAGAACACTTGCAAAGTGCATGCGAACGAACGAACGAAAACGAAACGAAAACTTTTTGCAGCTGTGCTCTGTTTTTAGACAAAAAAAAAAAAAGAAGCAAAATAAGAACGAAAAGCGAGAAAATGAAAACAAGCAACTAAAAATGAACGAATTTCAAGTCAAAATTAATTTCATTTTACGCTCTACTTCCATGAAATGATGTCGAGCGTTGTTCGTGTCCGTGTCCGTGTCGGTGTCGGCGATGGTGTGATGATGAAGCACACACACATATACACAAACACGCACACAATGCTAAATAGAGAAGCAAATGGTGACTCGAGTGAAGCTTGAATGCTTCACAGTTGCAATTAGAAACGAAATGTAATGAAATGCTCAGCAGTCACAGCACAGGACAAGAGGCGCAACAAGAACAACAACTAGATGAAGCCTACTGCTTAATTACAGTTGTCATCATCATCATCATCATTATTATCAACAACATGACCAACATGACCAACAGCACCATCATCATCATCAGCAACAAAGCTACACTTATGAACAACGCCGCCAACACCAACACCAACACCAACAACAACAACTACAACATCATCATCATCATAAGCGCCAATGTCATAATCGCCAACTGTTGTTGCTCGCTCTCCCACTCATCTCACACTCCTTACACCTTCGCCTGTCTGATCGTACATGCACGCCTCTTCTTCTTCTTCTTCTTTCAACAACTCATTTCCAGTCCAGTTATAACTTCTCTCTCTTTGATTAAAGCTTTGCGGCGAATGCTCAAAGCACTTTACGTTGGACAGTAACAACAAAAAAAGAAGGAATTATAAATATGTCTGCATGTGTGTGTGTGTGTGTATATGTGTGAAAGTGTCCTTTCGGTATTAATAACATAGTTGCATAGTCAGCTGCGTGTAATAATGTATATGTGTGAGTGTGTGAGTGTGTGTGTGAGTGGGCCGCATGATTGGCAACGTTAAAGTGTTGTAAAACGCTTCGATTGCTAAAGTCAAATGTTGAAATAATAAAGCATCACGATTTGCGTGGCCAGCAGGTGGATGCGGGGGAGGGGCAGGTGTTGCGTGTGTGTGGTCCGTTGCTAGGACAGCAGACAACAAACTGCGATAGCAGTAATTTTTGTTTGGAATGATTTAAGTTGCTTAGACAAAATGAAGAAGAAGAAAGTTTTTTTTTTTTTTTTTTGTTTTTGCTGCGCAATTTTTGAATTTTACATTTCTTCCATGTTGTTTTTTTTGTTTGTTTTTGGCTTCCTACTTACTTTGGTGGTTTGCTGCTTGGCCAGGCTCGTTTTGAAGCCATGTTCAAATTTTTTTTTTTTTGGGGTATTCAAACAACTTTTAGGCGAAATCTTACGCAATGTAAAATTGTTGCTGTTGTTGTTGTTGTTGCTGTTGCTGCTGGCATCACAAACACTTGGCTGGCACATCTTTGAGCAACCAAACCACCCACAGTAACATTTGCCTGACACTTGCCGAGAAATTATGCAAAGTAAGGAGAAAACCTAACGAAAATGAAAATCGGCGAAAAAAAAAACACAGAAAAAAAAGACAAATGAATTCAAAGAAACCAAAATATTGTATGTAGAAGAAGAAAAGCAGTGTTGTGAATATTAATGAGAGAGAGAGAGAGAGTGAGAGAGAAAGAGAGAGTGAGAGATTTTTAGTTGTCAATAAGCATTCATACGCGTTCTGTCTTCTTTTTTCGTCGCCCTCTGCTTACGCTCACAATCTTATACACTTGACAGCCTGCATTTGGCAGCCTACAACACACACACATTAACACTCATATACGCACACAAACGGGCACAAATCATGACAAAATCGCAATAGAACATAAAGCAACGCAACACACACACACAAATAAAGTAATAAATTTCCATGGGCCGTAAAAGAAGTTATTGAAACACATTTTTTAAATCATAAAAACAAAAAATGAAAACAACAAAGAAATTTGCATTAATTTTGCTTTCTTGCTTTGTATTTTCATTTGTTTCGCCAAACTGGACGTGCTCAACTGAGCAACGCCAAGCCGAAGCTGAGCCGAACTAAGCTGCGAGGCTACAAATACTGAGCAGTTTGCTCTCTCCAGCAGCAGCAGCAGCAACAGCAGTAACAGCAGCAACAGCATCCTCCCCATGGTCCTACAAACACAACTCAACGAAACGATCGACTTCGTGTCGTATGTGCCGAACCGAACCGAGTCAAGCTGAGCCGAGCCGAGCCGAGCGCTGAGCAAAGCTCAGTCGTTTGTTGTCAGAGCTGTTGAAATCGTCGTCGTCGCATCGCTGTTAAGAACGAAACGCGCAGTCTTTTTTAAACTGTTGCCACGAGCGCTTCGTTCATTGATGGCGTCGCAGTAGTTTGTCGGCATCGGTCGGTTGGTCAGTTCGAAACGTTTACTTTGCTGTTTTCACTGTTGTTCGTTCCGTTTCTGACACACTTACAAACGTACGCACGTACATATGTACATGCTGCTGCTTGTGATGCTGGTATTTTCTGCTTGTATTTGAGTCAAACTAGTTGAACAGACAGAAAGACAGAGAGACAGACAGACAGGCAGGCAGGCAGCCGGGCAGACAGGCTGGCAGGCAGTCAGGCAGGCAGTGATGGAGTCAACAGTGCGAGTAACGCGAAATAACAGCACTCTGAGTCGCACGAGACATATCGGAATCGGTATCGGAATCGGTCTGACTTTGCACAAAATTTAACATAATATATATATGTATATTTGCAAACTTAAACGTGGTTTTACAATACAATAACAAGAACAAATAAGACATAAAATGCATTTACGCATACTAACAGCAAAGCCAAGAACAAAAAAAAATTTTAAAAATCTAACTTTTAAAACAAAATAAAACAAATAATTAGAAAATAAATAAACCGTTCTAAATAATATTTTGTGTGAGAATTGGATTTTTTTGTTGTGGTTTTTTTTTTTTGCAACATACATACATACATGTATATGTGAAATAATTGTTAACGGAAGACTTGCGCTGAATGAATGAAATATAAACGTGCAAAACTTACGGCAAACGTAAAACACAATATAACAAAAAAAAAAAAATTCACGTTTTTAATTCATAACTTTACGTTACGTTACGTAGCATTGCTTGACGTACCGTTACGTTGTTATGCATTGGCTTGCTTTGCTTTAACGCTGTGATTGCTTATGAATTGTATAGCATCGGCATACATGTATATGTATATGTGTGAGTGTATTGAACGTCAATGCCGTCGCCAATATTATCGCCGCCACCGTCGTCGTCTTTGCGCCGTTTGTTGAGCTCAGTTGAGCTCAGTTGAGTTGAGTTGAGTTGAGTAAAGGCACGAGGGTTCATACATGTGCATGTGTATGTGTGTGCGAGCATAAGCATGAGCAAGACTCTACGTGTGCATGTTTGTGTGTGCACATGGCGCTCACTCACTCAATCGTCGTTAGCTTATTCGCTCGCTCGTTCGCTCTTCATTACTGTGTCAATCGATTGCGTGAAAGTGGAATTTTAATTGGATTTTCGTAAATGCACAAAGACAGCTGAACAAGTGCAGATACAAAACTGTGCACGTGTATGCGTGCGTAACCAACAAACCAACCAACTATAAAAGTATTTGTGCCAAAAAACAAACAAAAATCAAAAAAATCAAAATCAAAGAAAAAAAACAAAAAAAACAAAAAAAACAACACAAATTTGAACAAAATTAACGTAAATAAAAACAAGAAAAAAAGCATAAAACTATAAAGAACATTTTAATAGCATTTTAGTCAATAACAAAAACAACAAAGCGCAACCAAAGCAAAGCATCAAAGGGCAGAAGTGGAGAAGTGTTAGCCGGCGCAAGTGAAGGTGCGTGTCATACAAATGTATATAATTACATATAAATATGGTATAATATAATATAATATAATATAATTTTTTTTTTTTTTTGCACGATATCTGCGTTCACTGACTCTCAGCTGAAGCGCTTGTCAATTAAAATTGATTACAATGCATAAAAATGTCAAAGAACAAAAACAATTTTTTTGTTGGTTTACTTTTTTTTTATGCTTCACTTTTTTTTTGTATGTGCTTGCAAAATGAGTAAAAGATACGGGCTTGCGGAATACTTCAATGGCAGCTGATGGCTCATGAAGGTAAACTTGCTTTTTGAAGCAAATTTTGTCTTTAATTAACATTTGATTTGATTTTCAAAGTTTTTGTTTCTGTTTTAGTTTTCAGAAAATGTGAAAATTCATAATAGGTTTGCTTTCAAATCATGGCCGTGATTTGCATAATGTTTCTTTAGCTTTCAAAGTGTGAATACAAAATAATTACAACTTTTGATTTTGCACCAAAGTATGCAATACATTTTTTCTAAAGTTTTTCTACGCAATTTCGCCCAACATTACGTACACTCACTCACAGACACATATTCAAATACAAACATTATTTTCAATTTGGGTTTTAATTACAATTTTTTTAGATAGAATTTTTATTTTACAAACTGCAATTAACTTAAAGTTGTTTAAGTTATTTGATTCGAATGTAAAAAGTGTTTTTTTCCAAATTGATTTTGTTAATTAATTTGTACAACTTTCGCACGCAAGCATTAATAATTATTCAGCTAAAGTTGTTAAAACTTAGTTGTTTTTTGCACTAAAATGAGTACAAGTACAAAAGCGATAATCGCAAATTTTGTGTTGCATACTTTTTTGGGCAATTATTTGTTTGAAATGTAAAATGGCAAAATTTGCTTAGCTCATTATTAGCAAAGAAATGAAAAAGTAATCTGTTTGACAATATGAAAAGAAACCCGTTGAATAATATGGATTTTTTTTCTTTTTTTTTTATTTTATCAAATGGACTTTTGTAATCATTTTAATGGAAATGTGCAAATTGCTGATTTTCTGTTTCCTACAATAGTTTTGTAACATTGTTTGATGTTTTAATGCGTTTGACCTTCAATAAAGTTTGTGAAAAAATCAAACTAAGCTAACCTCCGTTCGCAACAAGCGCCACCGGTCATCATGACTTCATGACGCTCTTGGTATTACACAATTCAGTAGTTTTCTGTTTATCTCATGTATAAACAATATTCTTATAAGGTTTCATTAGAATCTGTTTAGTCAGTTTTGAGAAATTTACACATTTATACTAAAATATTAGTAGGAAAATGTTGGGGCGCTTAAGAAATAAAAAAAAAAAAAACGGGAATATTCTGAACTGATTTCAATGATTCCGCCTGTTGTCTTTAATGCCTCTATTCAATGAGTTACAACCGAAAACGAACTTTTATTGAAAAGTTTAAATTAAGGCTAAAAAAATAGATTAAGGAACATGCTATCTTATGCAGAATTTTGTGATTGACATACATTTATGTTAAGAATTTCATAAAGATCCGTTCGGAAGTCTAGCAGCAGGCTCTATACAACTTTTCCCGTTTTGAATGCTAAGCTGTCGTATGTGTTGTGTGTGCGCTGCTTAACATAACACTAAAAGTTGTTTTCAATAATCAAGCATCAAATAAACAAGACTCCTTGAACCAAATTAAATGATTTTTCACTTGAATAGCAAAAATGATTTTTTTTTTCGCCTCATATGACTCATGCTGTGCATAGATACATGTTTCTATTTTTTTGCTTTGTTTTTTTTTTAATGTTTTTTCTTTGAGAAATTCAGCCGAGTTGATTGTTTATGGCGCGCACTTGAAGGCAGACATTGTATGCCGCTTGTCGAAGCACTTCAAAGCAAAAGAACAAAAAGAGAGAAAAACACCTAAGCTGTATGGAAATTGATCAACAAAATAATGACACATAAGCATGTGAGAACATGAGAGCATGTTGTAAGCGCATTCGATTGAGGCAACAATTTCAAGAGGTACTTTTATTCTACTCAAGCTGATTAAAGAAACTTGGTGGCGCAAAGTAAAGTAAAGTAAAGTAACATGTAATGGCGATCAAACGGCAAGGAGCACACCATTTGAACAATAACACCAATCAAGTCAGCCATGGCCGACTTTGTAATTCGCAACAATTATGTCCTATACATGTATGGTTATATTTTTCAAGGTTGAACATGTGTAAATGTTATATAACTCTTCTACTTTTCAGCTGTTACAGCCACGTAGATTAAACACACATAAATGTCGCGCTTCTAACAAATGTTGTAGGGTATAAAAACGACAATAAGAACGACATCTGTTCATTGGGGTAAAATGTCGCGTATGGAAGTTGCAAGGTCTTATAGCAATACACACAAATATACATACATATGTATATGGCATATCGGGCCATCGGGCCATCGGGGCAGGGGCATGGAGGCACATGCAGGCACTGTTATAAGTGAGCTGAGCTGAGCAAATGGTGTGAAATGTCTCATTGAACACGGTTGCGCAGTGAACTGAAGTGTAGTGATTCCAAGTGAAGTGGAAAGTTTGAACGTGCTGGGCGAGCATACATACATACATCTACATATGTATATGTGTGTGTGTGTTTGAGCATGATTTTACAACGATGGCGACGATGACGACGTATGCCAATGATGCCGAATATGACGACGATGATGATGATGATTGTGTAGCATGCTATCAGGCGGCAAGGCAGCATCCGTTGTTGTTGTTGTCGTTGTTGTTGTTGTTGTCATTGCTGTCAGCCAACAATCGAAGAGGGCAAAGCGTCAATGATGCTTCCAATTGCTTTTGCTTCGTCTGTGCATTCGTATTAATTTTATTTTTTGCTACTTCTTTTTTTTTCTCTACTGAAAGCTTACTGACTTTCTCACAGTCCGTTTACTTTTTATTTTTTATCGTTTTTTTGTTTTGTTTAATGGAACTCAACACACACGCATACACACGATGTTTGCCTAGGCCATATAAGATGAAGTGTGTGGAAAGGCCTCATTGACGGAATTCGTAAGACATTCGGATATTTAAATAAATACAAAACAAAGTTATGTACGAATAAAGATCTTCATACTCTCCATTTACATATTCAGATAGTCGATTCAACTGTCCAACCGACCGACCGACTGTTCTCATCTCATATTGCAAGGAATTCAAAGTCTAACACAAAGTTCCACATAATCGTCACTTTTATTGTCGTCGCTTCCTTAATGATTGTCAAATCGATTGTACAATTGCTTGAGGCGTGGCTACACCCATTTATCAATTAGGGTAGGGTAGGGTATTATACTGTCGCGCTTACTCGCATCAATTGCGCTTATTTGTTTTCATATTTTGTGTGTGTTTGGGTTTTTCGTTGTTTTTTAACTCTTGCATTTCATTTTCATTTTCGACGTGATGTGTTGACAAGCGTCGGTGCGTTGGGTTAGCATCTGGTTCACTGAGGTCACCGTTGCATGCTCTTTTCAAGGAGATTTTTTTCTTTGGAGATCAATGAAAACCAAATAAGTTTGGTTAGGTTTTTATTTGAGATATCAAGATGAGTCTCAATTTATTTTCAATAGCCGCACTGCATTACCGAACACTGTCTTATCATGTTCAATACAAAATTTGGCACTGCCTTATCAATGTTTTCTTCTTTCGAGCAGTGCCAATGCATGGTATATTTAACACGATCTTTGGTTGTCAGTTGCTGTATGTGCTGTACAACTCCAAGGCAACATACATGTATTTATTAATAAAGGATAATTAAATCTACATATGCGCGATTTTGGAAATTCTCTGCCGTTTGCTAAAACACTTTTTTGCTTACTTTTTATATATTTTAAATTTATTTTTTTTTTTATTGTTTTATTTGTGCTTTGTAGTGTACATGTAAATATGTATGCATGTATGTATGTTGTTGCTGAAAGTCGTTTTTCGTGCGCATTTTCATATATTTCAAAACGGAAATGAAGCGTAAAGTCAAGTTGAACAGCTACAAAATGGCCGCCTAAATGTGTTTTCATTTTACGCTTTGCGTTTTTCATCATTTCCATTTTTCTCTTCGCTTTTTTTTTTTCTTTTTTTTGTATTTTTTCCTGTGCATATTCAACATGCCTCTCGTTTATTTATTTATTTATTTTGTGTTTTTGTTTTTGTTGCGCGTGCTTCACTGTTTATCTTGCTTGGCTCGTGCGCCTCATGTACTCCACATGTTGTACCCTACAAACAGACACACACACACACACACACACACACATACAGGCAGACATCGTGCGATAAAGGGTTATAGATCAAATCAACGAAAGACAAAGCCATTTGGATCGGAAATGGTTTACTCAACGCTGCGCCATCGGTCTACTCAGCGATCGGCGTATAGACGGCCCTGCTAACCCAACTCACCACCCCTCTCCCACCCTCAGCAGCCCACAAGCCCTTATAACTTTTACATTCATTGAGTTTGCATGAAATTTCAAAAAAATGATTTGCAATCTATCAACTTTTGAATTAATTGTGTGTGTTGTATCTTTTGGTGGGTGTGGCAATGCCCATTAATTGACGAAGGGCATCACAGTGTCGCCTACGTTGCCTTTACATATGTTTCTTATTTTTTCGTATTTTATTTATTTAATTTTGCTTTTTTCATTTTGTTTTTTTTGTGTTTTTATTTTTTTTTTTTTATTATTTATTGAAAAGAAAAACGCAAAATATGAAAAAAAAAAACGCAAGAAAAATAAAATAAAAAGCATGTCAATACTATTGGGAATTATTTGCGTAGTTGACGTGACTCGGCGTGTCGTGCGTGCGTGTCATGCGTCGCTGCGCTGCTCGGCGCGGCGCGGCTGTCATGGCGTAACGCAACGTGATGTGCGCGCGTGGTTTAGACAGCTCCGTTTCTTCTTTTGCTGCCGCCGCCTTTTCTAAAATCATCTTTCAAACAGTCGAAAAAAAGAAAGAAAAAAAAATTGTAACAAATTTCAAATTCGTTTTGTTCTTATGTAAAAAAAAAAAACAACAAAAATGACATTTAAACATTTTTTATCTATTTTTTTTTTTTTCATTTTTTTGTATTTCATTTTTTTATTTATTTATTTTATATTTGTTGTTTTTGAGCTAAAAGAATTTATAAAATGTCTTAATGCTCAGGCAGCGCGTGTGTCGGCAGCGGCTACGACGTCAGCGTCGACTCTTGACAGCATTTTCTTCTTCTACTTCTGCTGCTGCTGCTGCTTCGTCTCTTGTGCGGCTTTTGTATTTCACGCATTTGCATTGCTTTAATCGAACGCCTTCATTAAATATGACTGATGACAACAACAACAACAACGACGACGACGACGACGATGACGATGACGGAAAGGGCACATGAGAAAGCTCAGAATTTTAGTACGCCTTCAACACGTTCTATCACCCTCTCTCTCTCTTTCTCTTTCTCACTGACAGTCTAATTTCAGCAACAATGTCGTTTGCTACATCCTTGTTGTCTTCCTCTTCCTCGTCTTCGGCGTCGGTTGCGATCCGTCACAGATTGCATGAAACAGACTCATTTAGTATGTAAATTGAGATAAATCGGTTTTTGTACTTGACACACACACACACACGCGCGTAAATTGATGCGTCTTTCTACAGACGCACGTGCGTGTGTGTGTGTGTGTGTGTGTGTGTGCTGAGCTTACTTTACGCATATGACGAAAGTTATAAGAAGATGATAAGACTTTAAACTGAATTTGGTTTTGTAAAAAAGAAAGCGAAGTAGAAGAAGAAGAAGCAAAAAAAGAAAAAATTAATGTTCGTTATTTTGCTTGTAACTAATTTTGGGTGTCGATGTGGGTGGGAGTGTGTGTGTGTGTGGGTGTGGGTGTTTTTTTGCCACACAGCTTTCATATAATTTTGTTATCGAAGGCTTAACTCTGGTTAACTTTTCACTTAGGCCACGACATGTACGCGCATTTTCACAGCCCTTTTCTGCTCTTGTTGTTGCTGTTGTTGCTGTTGGTGCTGTTTTTGTTTTCAACACAACTCAGAGCTCAAGTCAAGTCTTGAGTATAACGCATCTCAGTTTCGCTTAAGTTTCGCTGCGTTACTAAAAGAAGAAGCAACAACGACAAAATAAAGATGATGAAAAGCAACAGCAAATTCAACAAAATTCAATTCAACTTCAACTTCGACAACGAAATTGGCCTTAGCTAAAACACACACACACACACGCACACACACGCAGTAATATGTTTGTATGTGTATTGATTATTTATTTGTTGAAGTAACAAAGACAAAACTTTGCCTTCAATATGCCAAAAGCACAAACAAATGTGTTTATTTACTCCTCATTCGGTTCGCTACAATCAAATCCATATACACACATATACATATACATATATATATATACATGTATTTGTGTGTGTGTGTGTGTGTGTGTGTGTTTGTGTACTGTGGCATGTTTGAGCACATGTAAATATTTGTACATATATGTATGTACATAATTCTATATACTTAAACAGAAGGCAATATGAGAAATTTAGCTCAGCCTCTCCACACGCTCACGCTGACGCTGACGCTCACTCTCTCACACACACACACACATACATACATTAACTGTGTCTATCGTTTTGACTCGTTGTTTTTTTTTTTTTTTTGCACTCTTATTGCTTTTGCTTTCGCGCTCTTCACTTAAGTGCTGATTTTGCAAATGTAACGTAGCGTGAATTTGCCGTTCGCCGTTCGCCGTTCGCCATCGCCAACACCAGCGTAAATTTCATTTCACATATATTTACATACATACATATACATATATATACATACATGTGTATATACATATATATACTTTTATAAATGTATATTCAGCATCTTAAAAGTTGCCACTTCATATGTTAGCCAAGCTCTCAATTAAGCTACAAAGACATAAACCGAGCATGATTTGCAGCATTTTTAAGCAAAGCTACTTTAACAGTCGTCTGTCCTGCTGTCCTGCTGTCGCTCTGTCATCTATCGGTTTCATCAGCAGTCTCGTTCGACAGGCTTCGACTATCGTTGTTTACCTGTTGCTGAATTGTGGTCAGAGACTCATCATTGTTTATTAAGCTTTGCAAAAATCACTATTTTATGAACTCAATTTACTTTGTCAGCTCATCTTGTCAACCGACATTTCAGCTCACATGATTTTCATTTTCATTTTGATTTTGATTTTGTATGAAGAAAAGCAACAATAAAATTTATTATTCTTATTACAGTTTTTAAAACTTTCTTTTCATTTTGTTTTATTAAACATCATGTATGTATATAAGAATAAAGAAACAAGTTGAACTCTGCAATATTTCAATGTTTAATGCGCTTATGTTGTCAACAGTGAGCAATGAAATGCGGACAACGTGTGGTATACATAATATATAAAAACAAAGCATACTTTTGCGGCTTGTTTTGCATTATTTATTATTATTAATCATTGCTCTTCTAAGCACTTCAAGAAGCATGATTCAATTAAAAATTTACGCTCACATAAAACCTTTGCCTTAACTCTTATGTTACAAAGCGCCACGTGTCACATACGTCAATTCTGCGTTCACAAATGTTTCATGTGACTTTGATTTTTTTTTTTTATTTTCCATAATAATTATTCAATTGCTGTTGTTGTTTTTATATGCATTTTAAAATCTGAAATCTTGGATTTTTTTGTTTGTCTTTTGCAACGAATGAAGATAAATCCGTTGTGTAGATACAAGATTGTTTTGCATATTTATTGCAATAAGAGTACATTTATGCACAAAGAGAGAGTCTTGATTGCACTTTCAAGTATAAAGTATTTTTAGAGAAAATTTTTGCATTTTGTTTATTAATTATACTCTTCACACTGTGCATAGTATTATAAGTTTGTGCTGAAGTTTGTAACACATAGAAATATTCGTTTCCGACTAAATAAAATATATACATACATATATTCTTGATAAGGACGACAACACGAGTTGATTGAGCCATATCCACCTGTCTGTATTTGTACGATCTCCTCCCACAGTTTTGGAAGTTATCGAGCTGAAATCTTGCACAGAGACTTCTTTTCGTATGAACAACTCATTTGTCGGAACCGGCAATATCAGACCACTGGAACTGGTAGCCCCCATACGAAAATAAGAAGAAAAATTAACAAAACTGGAATCGTTGTATGGAAACCTTTTTTGTTTTGGAAGAATGAATGTTTCATAGAGATCGGACAACTGGAACTGGTATTTGCCATACAAAATGAAGAAGAGGAAGAGAAGCAAGATTCACGTCGTTGTATGGAAAACTTTCTTGTTTCTTAATCAATTGACTTGAAACTTCACACTTATGTTCTTATGGAGGCATGAAAAATATTCTAACCAAAAAATGGGCATTGTTAACCAAATTTATAGCCAAAATCAATAATTTGCATATCTCCGGCACCCAATGAGCAAAAACAATGAAAATTTGTATATAGGCTAATAAGATGAATAGAAAATAGATACAGTCAAAAAAATGGGCGTGGCACAAGTGCGTAAAGAGTATCTAAGCTTCAGCCTTGCTGAAGTTGGCGTCTTTACTGTTTTTTTTTTTTATTAAAGTGTTTTTTGTTTATTTGTCGTTGTTTTTGGTTTTGTATTTTGGCAACAATTAGTCAACAATTAATTTTTAAGTGAATTTTTGCGAATGTTGAAAGGTCTCTGGGGTTGGTTTTCAACGTGTCTCGAATTACTTACATATTACATAATTTGTGGCAATGCTTTTAGATCGTCTGATTGTCGCATGTGTGCATCTATGTGTGTATGTTTCTGTGTGTGTGTGTGTGTGTGTGCGTGTCTGTGTATGAAAATAAACTTTTTATTGTTGCAAAGAGACTAAGGCGCATTGAACTTTTACTCGGAAATTGTTGTTGTTGCTGTCATGATTGTTTGTCATTGTTGTTGTTATTGTTGTTGTTGGTTCTGCTAGTTCTTATCTCTACGTCAACGTTATTTTTGTCGTTTGTTTCCGCAAATGGGGTCTTTAAACGAATTCCAACTTGGACTTCCTTCTGCGTCCT
This sequence comes from Phortica okadai, assembly GCA_034638295.1. Classification (NCBI taxonomy): domain Eukaryota; kingdom Metazoa; phylum Arthropoda; class Insecta; order Diptera; family Drosophilidae; genus Phortica; species Phortica okadai. The sequence goes on along the minus strand of CM067848.1, from coordinate 52,908,875 downwards.
CAAATGTTGGCATTCATTTATTTGCATCTGCATACAATGATGCATGCATGCATGTGTGTGTCTGTGTGTATATCTGTGTGTGTATCTGTGTGTGTGTATGTTATGTTCCGCTACAGCTACAATGGTGGAAATATTTCACCTTTCTCTTTGCATTGCCGCTTACATTTATTCATGTTGCCTGCTTTATTTCAGTGTTGTTGTGGTTGTCGTTGTTGTTGTTGTTATTAGTGTCCGTACACGTATTCATATTCACATTCACATTCGCATGCAACAACATTTATGAGCTTTGCTTTCCAACAGTTTGCCTAAAATGTCGAGTGTGGCAAATGCCGTTTTAGTGGTTTTGTTGCTGCGTCTTCTTCTTCTTCTTCGGTCTCATCTGCCGCAACTTCATCATCGTCATCATCATCTTCATATACATACATACATACATACGTCGTCTTAATCGTTGTCTGTTGTTGCTGTTGTTGTTGCTGCTTTTGCTTCATCACCTCTCAACTTGTAATGCTGCCAAAGTCACTACGCAGCTAAAGTAGTGTGTGTGTGTGTGTGTGTGTGTGAGTGTGTATGCCTGTCTCTTTCTCTAGCTGTATCTACTAAACGGAAATGCAGTTTCGCTGCACAATGTAGACCAAGCACATTGTGGTTGCCAACAATGCGAAAGTAAAACAACGACAACAACAGCAGCAACAACAACAACAGCAACAACAACAGCACAACGCTTGACGTTTAGTGTTCAGTGTTAAAGCCATCCTGACATTAAGGACAAATGTCCTGTTTTTCATGCTTTTCTTTGAGTTATGTATGCCCCCAAATGTGAACAAGTACGACAAACACACACACACACACACACATACACATGTATGTACACGTTAGTTTGATTGCGTTATAATGGTATATTCGTGTGTATGTGTGTGTGTGTGTGTGTCTGTGTATCTATCTATGTATTTTATAATTTTCATGTCGCTGCAAAGATATTCCATGGCACATTATCCGCATTGCCAAAATTTTTTAAGAGTCATGCAAACAAAATGGCGCAGGCCAACAGGCGAAAGTCCTGAGACGCCGTTATGAGTGTTTTTGCCAGACCGAAATAGACTGAGTCGCGACGACAGAGAGGCAAATTTTATAATCATTTTCGGCAAACATAAATTATATCCATTAAAAAATAAATAAATAAATCAATAAACTTATTTCATTTTTTTTTTTCATATTTTTTCTTACAGTTTCAAACTGTCCAACGGGTCCAATAAGTCCAACGAAATTAATGCACCGATGAAAAATATAAGCCCAAAAAACACAACAAAAGCGACATAAATAATTAGATACATTAAAAACAAAAAAAAAAAATACATAAGCACAACAAATAAAACAAAAAAAAAGAAATATTAATTATTACACAGCGAAGAGTCGTTTGCGCAAAGAAGTAGGCAACATTTTTCTTTTTAAATCAACAACGCATGCGCTTGCCATTCAACGACAAACAACAACAACAACAATAGCAGCCACATCGATGGAACGTGCCAAATAAATAAGATTTCTGGAATTTGTAATTGGACAACATTTGGACTCATAGACCCGAAAGCCACACGATTACTTCCAAAATGAAATTGAACTTGACAGGGCTCATAAGCACAGGTAAGTAAAAAAAACCATACCAGTGTTGGAAAGTGTGCATTCAGTGCTGTAACGAAAGCAAATAGTCTCACTAAAGGGGTCATTAATTTACTATTTTTTCAAAATTTTAAACAATATCTCATGTGAGATCGTCAAAATATCATCAAGACGTTGGGAGGGGTCAAAATTTCTAGAAAAAAAATCTTACTTAGTTTGTGGAGTATAATGCGACCTTATTTCTGGTTATATTAGAGTTCCTAAGGCAACTGTACGCTATAGTGGTTCGCTTAAGATGATTCTTACCGAATCCTATTTAATTATTTGATAGATTTATTGGTACATTTAATATATTATTATTATACATGTTTCATTGTTTATTCTCTACCTTCTCTCTCACACTCGTCGTCACTTTGATGTAAATGGACGGCTATACAGCGCTCCTTCTGCTGTTCGCCAGTCTGCTCTCGAAGGCGTCTGGCGATGATTGGTCGCTGAGCTGCTCTTCGAATTGCACATGCAAGTGGACAAATGGCAAAAAGTCGGCCATTTGCAGCTCACTGCAACTGTCAACGATACCGACTACGCTCAGCGTCGAGCTGCAGGTGCTCGTGCTCAACGATAATCACATACCGTACTTGAATCGCGAGGAGTTCATGGCGCTGGGCCTGCTCAACTTACAGCGCATTTATCTGAAGAAATCGGAGGTCCAATACATACACAAGGAGACATTTCGCAGTCTAAAGATACTTGTTGAAATTGATCTGTCCGATAATCGCATCGAGATGCTCGACAAGGATACATTCATGGGCAATGATCGTTTGCGTATCTTGTATCTAAATGGTAATCCGCTGAAGCGTTTGGTCGCCTATCAGTTTCCCATTTTGCCACACCTGCGGACGCTCGACCTGCACGATTGCCTCATATCGCACATCGATCCAATGGCCTTGGCCAATCTCAATTTGCTTGAGTTTCTCAATCTCAAGAACAATCTGTTGGAGAGCCTCAGCGAGTATGTCTTTCAGCATATGGCGAACCTAAAGACGCTTGCGCTCGACGAGAATCCGTGGCAGTGCAATTGCAAATTGCGTAAGTTTCGCAAATGGTATGTCAACAGTCGCCTGAATAGCGTCAGTTTGCTGTGCAAGGGACCGCCGGCGCAGAAGGACAAGCCATGGGAGGCGGTCGACGACGAATTGTTCGGCTGTGCCCCGCGCGTTGAGATCTACAACAATGAGGATGTGCAGAACATTGACATTGGCAGCAATACGACCTTCAGCTGCCTCGTCTATGGTGATCCGCTGCCCGAGGTCTCCTGGGAGCTAAATGGCAAAATACTGGACAATGACAATGTGCTCTTTGACAGCGAGAGCATCGCCTCCGATAAGCTCTGGAGCAATTTGACCGTCTTCAATATGAGCAGCCTCGATGCGGGCACCTATGCCTGCACCGGTTCGAACAGCATCGCTGCCGTGACGCAGAACATCAGCATTTATCTGACGGAGATCGTGCAGCATGTGCTGATCAAGACACCGGAGACGTTCTGGTACTTTGGCCTGATCATGGGCACCTTCGGCACCGTCTTTCTGCTCATCTCGATCTCGTTCGTGGTGTGTCTGTGTAAGCGGACAACGCGTCAGCGGCGGCATCCCAGCAAATCGGGCGTCAAGTCGAGCGTCAGTTTCAATGATCAGGAGAAGAAGTTGCTCGATCTGAGCATCACGACGACAACGAACGATCGCGGCGACAGTTGTGGCATTGACAACAATACGACATCGATGAGTAAAACGGATTCGGTGATTGGCTTCGATCCAATTGAGATACATGCCGTTGACAATCATCGTGTCACGAGTCATGCGCACGGTGGCTTATTGATGAGCTCGGCAGCGGCGGCGGCGCATCATCAGTTGGCGGCACAGCAGCAGCAGCAGCAGCAACAACAACTGCAGCAACAACAATTACAGCAGCAACATCATCAGCAACATCATCAGCAACAACAGCAGCAACAACAACAACAACAACAACAACAACAACAACAACAACAACATCAGCAGCAGCAGCAACAGCAACAGCAACAGGCGCAGCACATTCATCTAAGCAATGCGGGCGCACGTCAACAATTGCTGGCCGTCAATGATGGTCCCTGCAGCATTGTCGGCATACCGACATCCATGGCCTCGGTGGTGGCAAGCGGCGCGCACACACACACACATGGACACGGACACGGGCATCAACATCAACATCAGCACCAACAGCATCAGCAGCATCAGCAGCATCATCATGGCGGCACAAATCAAATGAGCGATGAGTTTCCGTTGAATGTCGGCGTCTTTCCACCGCCGCCGGAATTCTGCTCGAACATTGTGCCAAATCCAACGTTCGGCAACATATTCATCAGTGTTTCGGTGACGCAGGATATGCTCGATGGCGCCGATATCAATATGTATCCGGATCTCTTGAACATACCCAAACGTCTGCAGGATATTTCAACGTCCTCGGCTGCTGCTGCTGCTGCTGCTGCAGGTGCTGGTGGCGTTGGTGGCGTTGGTGGCACGAGTCTCATGTGCAGCACAACGGATGCTTCCGCATTGCCGGCAACAAGTTTAGCGAATATTTCGCCATTTGCGACATTGCCGCGTCATACACCACGACGTGGCATACTGAAAAAAGATACATCATTGCAGCAGCATCAACAGCAACAACTGCAGCAGCAAAAACAACAACAGACAGCGAATTTGTATCCGCACAATGAAATCGTTGCGTATCACAATTTGGAAACGGGCTTCAGTCAAAATTACAATCAGGACCAACAGTCATCATCGTCGCCTGCACCGCCGCCGCCGCCGCCAGCGATTACTGCGGTAGCGCAGTGTCATCATCAGATGGCGTCTGTTGCAACACCACCACCACCACCATCAGCACCGGCACCGGCACCGGCAGCAACGCCGTCATTAACGGGCTCGGCTGTCTCAAAGAGTTGTGCAAACTGCATTGCCAGCATGCAACAGCAACAGCAACAACAACAGCAGCCCGTTGCATGCAGCACGCCGCCCATCATCGGTACACATTGCAAGAATCCAAGCGCTATCGCTGCCGCTGCCGCTGCTGGCATCGCTGCTTATCCAAAGTACGATAATATGGGTCTGCGTATTACGGCCAGCGGCAATTCGACGCTCTCACTGCCTGATGAGGAGCGCCTCGAGAACGAAATGCTTTTCAATGAGCAAATTAAGTCAGCCAAGCAAAAACAACAACACCAACAGCAACAGCAACAACCACAAAATGACTGTCAGACACAGTTGAATACTGGCGATGGTGATGGCAGCACTGGCAGCGGCGGCGGCGGCGGCAGTGAGTTTGTCTCGCTTTAGTATTACGGAACGCAGGTGTAAGTGAATAACGAAGAGCAATATAGCTTCACCTACTCAAAGGCAATCACATGCATTAAACAACATACATGGGCAAACACAAACACATAAACAGACACACATATACATAGCATGTATACATCCTTATAAACATGTAAAACATTTGGCCAATAGATTAACTTATGCGTGTGTGTTTTAAATGCCTACAAAAGTTGTTCACTCAATCGGCAATCAACAATTTTGAAAAAAAAAAAGCAAAAAAGAAAATTCAACTTCGTTCATCTCAAAGAATTGATGCTCTTCACGCAACACTTTTTTTCATATTCAGAAAAAATGATGCCTCAAAATAGAAACGTTGTTCGGTTTTGTATTAATTTATTTGCAATAACGAAACTGCCGAAAATCTCTCTTTAGAAGGATGTCTCGCCAACGATTTTCAGTTTATATTCTCATTCATTGAATAAGAATTAAGAGTACAGCTGAATATGCTGAGCTGCTCGAAAAAATATTAGTAGGAGTTCGAAGAGTTAGAGGGACGAGGAACGGTTTTCAACAAACGAATAGCAAAAACTTGTGCACTTTATTTGATCGAATGATTTACTGCGTGAAGAGTATTAGAAGATTATTTTGGCAAACGTTGCACATCGTTCATATCTTTTAACCTTAATGCCATGGCAAAACCAATGCCAATGATTTGATTAATCGATTGTACGATTGATTCATTGATTCATTGATTGAACGATGCGGGCGCAAGCAGCCAACAAAGAGCAAACAAGTAAACGAAAAACAAATCTCAAAACGTTCATGTTTAAACATGTTTCTAATGAAATTGTGTAAATAGCAATAACAAAGGTGCTTTTTTTTTGTTTTTGTTTTTATTTATTTTATTTTTTGCTTGTTCAGTTGGTGTCATCAAACAATGCTAAGCAGCATGACAAATAACAAGAGGATAAGCATGCAAAACAGCGTTGTGCAACACTGAACGCATGTGAGCAAAATTTACATCTTCTTCTTACTCTTTTTAATCACAATTACAAACAAAACAAACAAATTGCAAAACCAAATCAAACAAATAAAAATGAAAATAAAAAATAATAAAAAAAAAACAAAAAACAAACAAAAAATAATACTCGTGTCTCTTTCGCTCTCTGTTAGAATTTTATATTAGATTCTTCTGTACATATGTATGTAAATGTCACTCAAAATATGATAACAAATTAATGAATAATTAATGCATACGCAAAATATTTTAATGTATGTAAAAAACAAATGTTGTGCTAAATTAGACAAGTAAACGAAAACAACAACAACCAAAACAAATAAACAAAGCCAACACAAACACAAATTATTTAAAAGAAATTATATAAATAAGAAAATTATCTTAGCGCAAAATTGTTAGAATCAAAAAAAAAAAACAAGCAAATGGCAGAGAAATCTTATTAATTTTAAAATATTCAGTAAATATATACATAAACGAAAACAAAAATATGATGAATTTGTAATTAAATAAATGCCATTTAATAAATCGAAATGAATTATGTAACGTATGAAAATGTTTAGCATTATGAGATACTTTTCTGTAGTGTTTAATATATGAGCTTGATAAACAAACAAACAAAACAACCAACCAACCAACAAACGAACGAACGAACATTATTTAAGCAAATTTTCACATACAAATGCTTTCATACATGTATGTATATGTATTGCATTGTGTTTTGTATATGGATAGTTACATTAGCTCATGCTAAAATAAAAATGAAGAAAAACACACTCACACACAATTATTGAAAGCCGAACTAATAAATATACGAGTATTTAAACATAAATAGCTACAAATTTATACATACAAACACATACACACACATACACATAAATGCACACATGCATACGTATATACATTTGTTCATTGAAAATGTTATGTTGCAACATTATTGTCGAGTCAAGCCGACAAAACAAATACGCTGCAGTGCTCATCGAAAATCAACAGTTTTCAGTTTAAAGATTTTTGAATTTTAGTACCGTCAAACCGTTATTATTAAGCCTACGGTTCTTTTGCTGCTTACTTACTTAGATCGATCCATCATCACATCACATCTAACTTTTTTACTACTTCAATAGCATGATAAATGTCAGAAATCCATGTTCAGAACTTCAACTTTTAACTAAAAACAATTTCCAATAAAGAAGTACATGTGTATATTTATTAAAACAAATTGAGTTTGTGTTCTGTTGTGTTCGCTCAGTCAACCGTTTGTCCGTCCGTCCGTCCGTTCATTCTTTCAGTGTTCAAAAAATGTATATGTGTTTGTGTCATTCAGATTCTTAATTACAGCAGAGAGTGTCATATGTCATATGTGAGTAGCATATAAAAACTAAACCAAAAATCACCAAAAAAAAAAAAAAAAAAACCAAACAAAAGATTGTCTTATTTAAACAATTTTTTTTTAAATATGAAAAAGCAGAACAAACTCAAAATAATTAAAACGTATTTACACATATTAAAAAAACAACAACAACAAAAAAAAGACATATTTAAAAAACAAAAAATAAATTACATACACATACATATGGATAGAAAGTGTCATGTAAATGAAAAATGTTACATTTTTATATATTATATACATAAATTATATAATAGACAAGTTGAATGAATGTTTGTGTGTGTGTGTGTGTGTGCGTGCAAGTGTCAGTGTCAGTGTAGTTGCGGGTGGGGATGTGACTGCATGTGTGCGTAAATTTTTAGTCAGACATTGAAAGCAATTGAAAATTTTGATACATTTTTTGCACATATTTTTTTCCTTTTGTTCGTTTCATGGCTTTGTAAACATTTTTGACATTTTTGAAAAATTTTTATTGAATCATTGTTTAATTGGCACTTACTTACTCAACTAACTTTTAATAACGGAAATTTAGAGAGAAAGTCAAAAATCATACACTTTTGAAGTTTTTTATGTATTTACAAATATATGTATATTTCGCTTTAATTAATTTATTATACATATATTTATTTACTTTCCATATTAGTCATGCACTCAATGTGCCCAATATATATTCTTTTTATGGCAAATATATTTTTTTGTCTTTATTGAATTTCTATTTTGAATCTGTTTGTATATTTTTTATTGTAGTCGGGCAGTTTGCAAACGTATACGTTATTCTATCCCTAACCCGAAAGTAGGCTTTGTTTTTTTTTTAATAATTTAGCCATGCATTTCTGGCTTATTTCATAAATCTCTCGACATTTTGTGCTAATTCACGAATGCAGTTTACATTCATGTATTACAAACTTGTATTTATTTATTTTATTTTAGTTGCATTTATTTGTTGTTTTAATCTTCTACTCTTCTCATTATCGCTGACTTCGTTGTTGAGCTTAAATGTACATTTTATAACTTTAAGTACAAAACTAGTTTTAACATAAACTTGAAAATGTCCGCAAAAGAGGTTTAAAAAAAAAAAAATAATTAAGCCCTTGAAGCATAATTGTGTATATGCGTGAGTAATTTTTTTTGAATGATTGAATGCGTTGCGTACTTGAAAATATACATAAATATATATATACATAAATACGAGTATGTAGCAATGTTTTTTTTTTTAGTGTTATGTGTCAAAGACAAATGAGAATATATGAAAATTGATCAATTTTTATAGTTGAACAGCGCCTATAGACTTCTTCTTAGATATAAAATCACTTTTTACATCAAAAATATATATATATATACATACATACATATATATAAAAAAAAAAAAGCAAACATCATATGAAAAAAACATACGTACATATATATATTCTTAACGTTTTTAAACCAAATTAAAACACATACAAACATACAAAACAATAATAACAACATTCATACATACACATACACATTCACATTCACATAGTGCAAGAACAGTAATTGAAAAGCATAAAAGAAATTAGGAAAGACTTAAACAAAACAAAAACAAAAACAAAAATTAACGCACTTTCAACAAAGCAAAAAGCGAAGCGGCAAAAAGTTTATAACTTGATCAATACATAAATGAAAAAACCTCAAAAAAAAAAAAAAAAAAAATGTAGTGAAGAATAAATTTTTTTTTTTAAAATTTTAACTTGATATTTCATGCAATTAGCCACAAGTATCTGACATAAATTTCGAAACTAACAATAAAAAAATAAAAAACAAAAAAAAAAAAAAGAGCAAAAGAAACTGCATATTCATTAAACAAAACAGACATGTTTCGAAGTCGAAGTCGAACTTGAACTCGAATTCGATTTAAGATCAGATCAGATCAAATTAGATCAGAGAATTATGATTAGCGCATTGCGTATTGTAAACATTATGTATGATTATTATTTGAAGACTAGATTGTAAAGCTTTATTAATATTACTACAAACTAATAACGTAATACAAGAAATAACGAAAATAGTGAAAAAGTGATCAAAAAATAAAAATTCAGTGAAATCAAATGTTCATCTTTGATGTTGTTTTTATTTTTACAATAATTTAGACATGAAATTACTATGAGAACTCTTTCAAAGCAGCACAAAATTGTGTTTTCTATACTTTTGACGTATCTGAAATAGTACATTAACTTTGTCACGGAGTTTGTAACAGATCGAAATATTAATTTCCAACTATATAAAGTATATACATATATTCTTGATCAGGACGACAAGACGAGTTGATTTAGCCATGTCCGTCTGTCGGTCTGTCTGTCTGTTTATCTGGGCAACTGGAACTGGTACCTGCCATACAAAATGAAGAAGAGGAAGAGAAGCAAGATTCACGTCGTTGTATGGAAAACTTTTTTGTTTCTTAATCAATTGACTTGACACTTCACACTTATGTTCTTGGGGAGGCATTAAAATTATTTTGACAAAAATGGGCATGGTTACGCCCACTTTTAGCCCAAATCAAAAATTTGCATATCTCCGGTACCCAATGAGCAAAAACAAAGAAAATTGGTATATAGGCTAATAAGATGAAGAGAAAATGTATTCAGTCAAAAAGAAATGGGCGTGGCACAATAAAGTGCGTGAAAAGTATATAAGTTTCAGCCTTGCTGAAGATAGCGTCCTTACTGGTTATTTTTTGCTTTGAATGCAGAAAAGAAATCTGCGTTTAATATATGGCGGAATTGGTTGGGTGATCCCAGTTTAAGACAAAAAGAAGTTTAAGAATTAAGCAAAATTCAAAAGTCATACAAATGTCAGTCGATTTGAAGCCGACAGAGGAATAAGGTTCAAGAATTGTAGGAAAAAGTCGCTGATATACTTTTATTGAGAGTCGAACGCACTACAATATGATCTCGTATGATTTCTTGCGGAGTCTACTGGTTCACGGTCTCGAATTGTGACTATTGATGAGTAATGATTCAATTGTGATAATTCGAGAACAACTCATGAGTTTAAGTCGAGCATTAATGGCTCGCAAAGGCCCTACAGTGAAACAGAGAAACACTGAAATGGAACATACGACATTTCAGGCATAATAAACGTTCGTTTCAATTCTGATTCTATGTTAAATGATTTTATGAGGTTTCTTTGTGTTGTCTGCCGTCGTTGTTGTTGTTTTTCATTTGCTTGTTTTTCATTTGGCATGTGTGAAAATGTGAAAATGTATTAATGTGAATGTTAAAATGAGCTTGTCACTTTTGTGTGGGCGATGCGAAAAACTTGTAAGTTGACGCCGCAGGTGGCGGCACGTGGACATGGACGTCGACCGCATGCAGGCAACGTCACAAGTTCGCAACTGAGGGCAACCGAGGGCAAGCGGGTGGGGCAAAAGCCAAATGGAAACGCCCAAAATAAATGGAAAGTTGTAATAATGTTGTCAGCGTTACATACAAGTTATCTTCGTGTCGCAGAGAGGGCGCCAACGTACACGGGTAATTCTTAATTACAAAATGCCAATAGAAGAATTTCATTTCAATTTTACTACGCAGAAGATTTTATGATTTAATATTTTCTTTTAAAGAAAACAAAGTTACAACACTTAAATTGGAGTAACCATTGAATGACAAGGACAAAAGCCATAACAATCATGCGTACGTATTTGTGTGTATGTGTGTGCGTTCTTTTGTCAACTGTCGATCCAAAATACCAAAAACATTACCGGAAGCGTACAAATGTTAAGTGCTGCCTTGTTTTCAAAGCTTTTAAAAAAAAATGAGAACCAAAAAAAAAAAAAAAAAACGAAAAAAAAAAACGAAAAATATAAATAATAAAAAATGCTGCACAACGACAGTATAAGCAGCAAAGACGAAACAAAGATGCAAGCGATTGCATACGCGTCAGCGGCGCACGGAGAAATGCGTGCGAAAGTAACAAAGCACACACTCACACACACCCCATTGAGTACATAGCAAAAGGGGAAAGCTTCAAAAACAAAAAACTAAAAAAAAAATAATAAAAGGGTGCAAAGAAAAAGCGCAAAACGCCGCCGGCTCAGTAAATGAAGCTGCGCTGCTGCCGAAAGTTGAACAAGCTGAGCAGCAGGCAAGGCAACATCAGTGCGAGCAAGCGAGACGGCAAGCTGACACTGGGATTTACAGAAAATGTCTATGGACCATGTCCATGTCGATAGCATAAACAACAACAACAACAACAACAGTAGTCATGTGCTACTTGAGCGTAGCATATGACTTTGTTTTTGCCCAAAAGCAACTCTGCTCATTTCATTCTTGCATGTTTGCCTGCGACGCACCCTTTGAGCACTTGGCAACAACAACAACAGCAGCAGCAAGAACACTGGTGACTTTAATAGTGTTGTCGCTAGACGAAAGTCATCGTCAAAACTAACACACACACGGATACATACAAGCGAAAGCTGCCTCAGCATGGCAATGATTATGATGATGATGATGACGCGTAAACTTAATTTTACGGCATACTCTTCATGTCGCACATCGCACAGTAAAATAATAGATGCAACAACAATAACAGCAACAACAAAACATGCTGTCAACATGCTAGGACAAGAACTTACTGACAACATACAAAAATAATTTGTAGCAGCTCTTGTGCCATAAATAAGACAAAGAATAAAAATATAAAACAGCAACAACAGGGACAACAACAATAATGCAACAAATAACATAACAAAAAATAATAAATGGAAATGCCTTTTACACATTTTTAAGCTGTTTTGCGAAGCATTCACACTTTATTATAACACTCGCACACACACACACACACACATACACACACACACAGACACACACTCAGCGAGAGTAAAGTAAAATAATTGCAAACTATCGCGTTGTCTCGCTCGCACGCTTATGCAAACATGACAACGTCGACAACTGCAGCGTCGGTCAAGGGTTTGCAGCCGCTTAATTTTTAAGCTGCGCAGCTTTTTACCTAAAGTCGTCGTCAGAGGCTCTTTTGTTACAAATAACGGTAATTGAATAATTTACGCTTAATTAATATAAAAAAGCTTAAATAATTAGCAGCAAAACGCAGCGGCAACAAAAGCAGTAAACAGTAAATAAAACAGCAGAGTGTTGCCAAATGCGCGCAAACATGAAATCCTTTTGTGGGGCTTTTTGGCACATTTTGTTTTGATTTATTATATGTTTTATTATTATTATTACTATTATTATTATTTGCCTACTTTGCCTACTTTGAAGCTTATAATTGTATAGATATTTTTAAAACTCTTACATAATTTGTTCTTGCAAACGAAAACAAAAGAAAAAATGCTGCAATCATTCAACGTAACACCACAAAAATGGCACAACAACAAATTGTTAACTCTTCTTTAATTGTACATTTTCATCTTGACGAAAGCATTAAAAATATGCGCTTAAGTTGTACTCCAACATGCTTAACATATGAGCAAACCCTCAGCCCTCAGCTGCTGAGCGATATTAAAGTAGCCAAACGTGTCTGTCTTTGTTGGTTTGATGGCACTTCCAGCTAGTGCGGTGAGCAGAATTGGGGATTGGAGAGGTGCTAAATATTGCAAATGAGCATCGCACGCGCGCACGAACGCGCTTTGCGACATGAAAATTTAAGCTGATACACATTTCTTTAAGTGCCTAATAAAAATTATTTATAAAAGCTCTATTATACAAGATCCTGTATGCGGACTGAGAACAGGTTACAGTTGGAGTGTGTGTGTGTGTGTGAGAGAGAGAGAGAGAGAGAGAGAGGGGAGGGTTAAGGTGGTATGACAAAGATATGTCAGCATCAATCAAAGTGTTGATGTAAAGTCGAAAAAAGCGAGAGAGAAGAGAAAGAGATCAAATAAATTGAAAGATCGTGTAAGAATTTATCAACATTTTTATTTTTTTTTTTCGTTTTTTGTTCATTAATGACGTCCTTAACGGCGCTTTTTTGAGTACGACAAAAAAAAAAAAAAACAAACGAAAAATTTAAAAAAAATGTAGCATACAAAAATGCGCAGTGAGCACATTTACACACAACCTCCGACAAACAGCAACTTGGATAATCACACATACGTACGCAGTGCGCATATATATGTTTCTGTGTGTGTCTGTGTGTGTGCACGACGCAAAATATTTTCAGTGGCATTTAAATAAATCAAACGCGCACAGTAATTAATGCAGTGTCGGTGTAAGTGTGTGTGTGTGTGTGTGTGTGCATGTCTGTGCATGAGCTTATGTGTGTGAATTTAAGTGAACGAGCTTGCGTGACAACAGCTTTTTGATGCTGCTGTTGTTGTTGTTGTTGTAATGGCAGTTAGGTAGGCCGTAAGGTAGCTGTAAGTGCAGAAAGCCATTTATTAAAATTTTAACAAAATGGCGTTAATTTTTTTTTTTTTTTTTTTCATTTTATTTTTGTTGTTTTTGTTTGTTTTTTTTTTCACTTTACTGAAACATTTTTATGGTTCGTTTTTAATATTTGTTACGCTTTCTTCTTCCGGCTTTTTGTTGCTGTTGTTGTTGTTGTTTTTTCTTTCAACTATTTGTGTGCGCGCATTGCTTTGAAAACTTATTAAAGGTTCGAAAAAATGAAAATGAAAAAAAAAAAAAAAAACGTTGCTCAACACTTAGTAGGTCACATATGTACGATATATGAATGTATATGCATGTGTGTGTATGTGTGTATAACGCAATACTAAAAAATGTAAAAAAATTTGTTAAGTTTTGCTAACAAACGCGCGAATCTGAAAACTTATTTTGCTTTCACGTAACGAATATCAATTTTGAGATTTATAAAAGCTTTAAATTTCATGCACACACACACAAACACACACACAAACACACACACAAACACACACACAAACACACACACACACACTGACACACACCCACATACAAATATTTAAGGACAAAGGCTAGTGTAACCAATTCCCAATGGCAATAGCACCAGTAAACACTCACAAACACAAACACACACACACACACAGACACAGCCAACGTTTTGGACATGTCAAAATGTCAGGCGGCTAAATGTATGTGTTTGTGTATTGGTCTCTGTGTGTATGTGTGTGCCTTTCTAACTGAATGCTCTTGCTGCTGTTGTTGTTATTTTTGTTGCTGCTGCTACTCGTACTATTGTTACTATTGGCTGCTTTGGCTGCTTTGGCTGCTTTGGCTTTCGTTTTAATTCAGCTGGGAATAAACTGGCTAAGAGCATTAAATGTAATAAAATTCTAATGCTTAATGCATGGGCTCAAAATACACTTATAGTACATACAATACATACATATGTATGTATGTGTATATACCAGTACAACAAACAAGCGAGCAAAACAACATGAAAACAAACAAAAAAAATGAACCAAAACAAGCAGAAAGCGCCTCTGATGGCAGTCAAGAGCAGGCAGCACAGACACCCACATACATACATACAATATATGCTCAATGTTAGTAACAAAACTTACATGTTTGATCGTCAAACCAACTACAACACACACACACACACACACACACACAGACAGCGACATAAGCAACTAGCATGTTGTTTAAGTGCTCAGTGACAAACCATCTTCTTTTTCTTCTCTCATGCCTACTGTGGCCCGCTTTGTCTTCTCTCTTCTGCTCTGTGCGTATTTATATATGTATGTGTATATGTGTGCGTGTGGCTACTTTTTGACTTGTTTTGTATAGAGCACATAGTTGGTGGAGAGATATGAAAGTAGTTCGAAGCAACAAAAGCCACATTTGTGACGATGTTCAACAACATTCACAACGGATCAGAATAGAGCAGACCAGAGTCGAGCAAAGCATAGCAGAACACGTGTGCACACACACACACACACACACACACACACACACACACACACACACACACACTTATGCCACATGACTTTGAATGTGTGCGTGCGAGTGTGTGTTCACTTAAATTAAAACTAATTTGGCTACGAGTAAAAACGTTGTAGATTCTTTGGCAACCCCCGCACCCGCTGCCGACGCGCATGCCACTGCTGTTGCTGTTGCTTTTGCTGTTGCCACAACTGGTGTTGCATAAAAATGGGCATTTGTACAAAACCCAAAACGAAATTAAATAATGTAATATGAATGAAGAAATCTGGAGTTCAATTTGAAAAATGGCACAAATCTTGCCACACACACACACGCACACACACACACGCACACACACACACACTTCAGCTCAGCTGAACGCCGCGCCACCTCAGACTCATGCCTAATAAGTATGCAACAAAAAAATAAATGGTGAGCAAATTGCTAGCGTTGCTGCCATTCAAGTGAAACGATGCTATTCAAAGCACTTGAATTGCACAATTCTCGCAAAACTTGAAAGCGAAGCCGGTGACGATGATGACGATGATGATGATTTGCCTGCCTGCATTTCACTTCACATTACTTCACTTCACTTCACTTCAGTTTACGTTACGTTACGTTACGTTTCTTTACTGCAATGCGCTTCTTCTTCTTGCCGCGCTACGCTCAACTGTGACGCAACACGGTACATGCCACTCGCCACTCGCCACTTGCCACATGCCGCATGCCACTTCACTTTATTTGTAACGTACATCAAAGTTAGCATGTTGAATTGGCTTTCATTTTTCAGCTTTACCTCAAAGAAAATGCCTCAATTGTTCAACTCAATTGCGAAACCACAATTTTTTTTTATTCTTTGCACTTTTTGCTTGTCTTTTAACTAACATACAAGTGTAACGAACGTCAGAGCAGTTTGAATGCGCATTTAAAAGATATTTACTCCATTTTGTTAGTCAGATTGTTTTCAGTATTCGAAGTAATTGAGTTCATTATATTTTTTTTTTCGTTTACTTTATCAATTTAGTTAAAATAAAAAGGAATAAGAATTATATATATCCATTTTCATTTTTAAAACATTAAATATAATAATAAACATAATAACAATAACAAAAACAAAAACAATAGAATAGCACCTCTTGTGCTTTGTTTTTAATTCAGGCCTAAAAGTTTTTTTATTTGGTTTTACCAGCAGTACTTCGATCTAGTACAGAACTAAGGTCGGAACTAGTTCGAATGTAAATACTACTACTACACAACTTTCCACCACCGAAGCACGAAAGCTACTGATCCTTGTGCGAAAAACCACCAACAGCTCGTTATTGGACGGCGTTTTATTTGCTAAGATCGCATATGTTAGGCACTTGCCCACAGCACATACGGCACTTTAGTGCTGACAAAAATATATGAATTATTAAAGCGGTGGTCATAACTTTCTAGTGACCGTGCCAGTACACTGCACTACAATGTCGTTTTGGTCAGATTGTGTCCTTTTTCGAACTCTTTGCACCTAAATCACAAATTTCTTCGGTATTGTGTCTTTTTTGAGCCTGTGGATGTCGTCTAGTAAGTGGTGTCGACATAGGGCACTTGAGTTCCAGAAAAAACACAATCCACCGTTCATGTTTATAAATATTACAATTTCAAATGTCATTTTGAAATCCCTCATTTTTCCGATCAAAACGAAAGTTAGAGAAAATGCTAAAAGAAAAAAAACATGAACATTAAAACAACAACATTTCTGCACAAAGCATAAGTTCATGGCCGCAAATGACGCCATGTCCGTCTGTCCGTCTGTCTGTTTCAATGCGAACTCCCAGAGTTCGAAGTTAGCAAAAGTTTTGAAGTTAGCAAAAAATTTAAATGCAGAAAATTTTCTTTTCCTTGCAGGCAGTTTATATGTAGAAACCAGCTTGATCGGAATACTTTAGCATATAGCTGCTATAGGAACGATCGGTTAAAAATAAGGTTTTTGCTCAATGAACTCTTTGATTTAAAGCTATCGCCTTGCACAAGAACATCTTGGATGAAAATTATGGCACACTGGAAAATTGGTGAAGATCGGATAAATATGGTACATAGCTCCCATAGGAACAATCGGTCAAAAATTCGGTTTTTGTTAGAAAAACTTTTTTGTTCTCAATTTTAAACAGATGAAACCTTGCAGTTACGCGTTTTTATGAATCCTTGACCATATAAAAAAGTTTCATAAGAATCGGACATAAGGGCGTGGCACCGCCCATATAGGGAAAAACTAAAAAATGTGATAGTCCAACACACTAAACTCAGAGCTACAGCAGGCGACCTGGAAACATTTGATATTTGATAAATTTTATTTATTTGAAATTGTCACGAATAGTTTTCACAACTACTTCGGTAGTGCTCTAATAGAAGCATTAAACAACTTAGAGCAAACAAAACGCGCAATAAAACTTTCGGAATTAATTTCATTTTTCACAATTTATATAAAAATGTTCGCAATATTGTCACATTTGAATTTAAAAGCGGCCAACGCGTGCACGCCTAAGATAAGCAGCGAAATGACCAAGTGTAATCCAAAGGGGCGTGGACAAGGGCAAGGACATGAGCGGGGATATGCTCATTTTGAGTAACCCTTTGCCATAATGCAATTAAACGAAATGCGGCAATGATTAAAATGATGCCAGCGAAATATAAAATAAGGAAGGTCGACAACGACGACAGTTTCGGCATAAGAAGAGTATAAAATTGCACACATACACATACACACATATGATAATAACTAAAATGCCTCGTCTCATGCACAAAACTTTACCTAATGAACTACTTTGCTAATGTTTATAAATAGTTTAATTCACAAAAGGCAAAACAAGAATAAATAAAAAGAAAAACAACAACAACAACAACATTCCAACTCTTGTCGACAAGCATGGACCTTAAAAACAACACACACACACACACACACACATATTTACAAACGATACTCACACACATACACACTCACATAGACATGCACGCATTTAGACAAATGTGCTTAGAGAAACTTTTTTACATTTTAATATTTTCACTTCATTAGCAAAGTTGAAAAGACAATAGTACCAGCAGAAAAAAACTACAAACACACACACACACACACAGATACACTAAAACTTTACTTAATGCTAACAGACATAATATTTTTATACTGAAAGTTTTCAAATGTTCATGTCAAAGCAACGCACACACTCATACACGTACACGTACACGCACACACAATATGATGGCGTGTAAGAAGTTTTTTTTTCGGATTTAATATTGTTGTTGTTGTTGTTGTTGGTTGATGCGCATTTATTTGCTAAATCGACGCCGTCAACGCCAGAATGCGAATCCGAATCTGTGTGTGGACAGAGACATTATAAACTGAATCCAAATCGGCATTAGTATCATCACACACACACATACATATGCGTAAGCTGCTCAATTCATGTAGCACAGTTCATTTGTTTATTTTGATTGTAGCTTTTCGAGGTTTTTTTTTTTGCCATTTTTCGTTTTGTTTTCATTTTAATTTTGATTGCTATATGTCCGTCTGTCCTACTGTCTGTATGTATGTATGTATGTTGGTCTAATTGTGTGTGCGCTTACGTACTTACATTCGTAATTTCATTTCATGAACATTCTGCCAAATATGTATGTGTAAATGTGTGTGTATGGGTGTATGGGTGTGTGTGTGTGTGTGTGTGTCTAATATGGCTGTGCGCGCATGTTTATGGCTTATGTATTTATATGATAAACGTTCGTTCGTTACGCTTTTAATTTAAATAATAATGGCCATAAGGAAGCAGTCGACAACAACAACATTCTGACACAAAAAATAGACTAAGGCCACAACAAAAAAAAAACAAAAAAGGAGAAGAAGAAGCAGCAGCATCAGCAGAAAAAAAACAATAATATTACCGATGTGTACGAGCTTTGCTAATTTTGTCGCCACCCACCGTTTTGTTGAGCATTGCAATGTAGGCTATTCTTTTTTCGGCGTTAACCAATACTGACATTTTGAAAAAACAAAGCCTAAGCAACATCTTAAAATATATGTACATGTGTGTATAACATAGCCACCTGCACATGTATAAGAAAATGTACATAATGGCGCATGTATTTATGTATGTATGCAAACGAAGTAAATCGACATATTAGCCAAGGCGAAGGCGAAGGCGATGGCAAAATAACGCAAAGGTAACAAATTGAACTGCCAGCCTGAAATATTGCACACACACACACACACACAGCCTGGCCACCCTTGCCGTGGGACATGTGCATACACACACACACACACACACATACATACATAGGCATAGGCTTGGCTGCCGCAACTGCAACTGCAACGATTGCCGTCTAAATAAGCCAACATAAACCGAAACGTTTGAAAGAACAAGAGAAACCAAAACGACTAAGATAGCGAATGAGTAAACAAAACAAAAATGCAAAAAAATACAAAAAAAAAACAAAAAAAACAAAATCAGTAAGTGAGTGAAAACATAAAGTTAAAGCACCGCAAAGTCAACGAAAACTTTGACATGGAAAAAGGTAAAAGACGTTTGAAGGCGGCGACGTGGTGCAGTGGCAGAGATGCTGCTGCTAGCGCCGTTGTGTGTGTGTGTGTGTGTGTGCACATAGATGGTATGTGTTGCTGCGCGCATCTTTATTTGATTAAGCTTTTGATCTTCGATATCCTTGAGGTATATGTACAAAATTTTTCACTTCGCGAAACACTTTGATTGCTTTGCCAAGCCATTGCCGCCACCGTCACCGTCGCCATCGTCGACTGCCACAAACACGGCGAAAATGAAAGATAAGCCAGCCAAGATGGCATGAGTGTTGGTTGGTTGGTTGGTTGGTTCGTATAAAAGTAGCGCGACCGTCAACCATCAGACCATCGCACCGCAAGTTGACGGTTGTGGCAGTAGGCGTCCGGTGTGGCGGTTGTCAGGGCTTTAAAATGGGTATGGTTAATACTTTTGCGCAAAAAAAAAAAAAGAAAAACAAGCAAAGAAAAGAAAAAAAAAAAGAAATTCAAATTCAAGAGCCTATTTCGGCCAGACGCGGTGAGCAGGCAAAGGTTTTGAATTTAAGATTAGTTGCGAAAACATAAAAAATATATATACATATATTTATATATACATATAAGAATTGCGCACTAACAACGACAACGACACGTTTGCTTATTATTTTATTATAATTTGTATATACCTGTAAAAGGATATTTTTCCTTGCTCTTGGCATTTGCAATGGACAGCAGGGTAAGTAGCTATGCCTATATAAAGTACATAGTATAGATATGTTTGCCAAGCGATCCACAAATTATGGACTTGACAAACATGAGGAAATCAACCCCATGTTGCAATAAAAAACAATATTTATTTGGTTTTTCGCTTTGTTGACATTTAAAGTACTCAAAACCAAAGATAACTCAATAGGAATTGGAACTGTTGAGTGAGTGATATTGAAAAACGCTTATTCATGAATTTAAAAAAAAATTATAACACAAAAATAAAAAAAAATTGAAATTTAGATTTATTTTGTCGAACTCCTCACACTTATCACACTTGAGATTTGGCTTAAAATTTTGAAAAAAAAAAAAAAAAAATAGTAAATTAATGAATTAATAAATTAATGGAATGGAAAAAGTTCACATGAGATTTTCGATAAACCATTTGGTGAGATTTTCCTGGACCCCGTCACCTATTTTTATCTCACGTAATTTATGGACATTCCCCAAAGGTGGTAAAATACTTGACAATAATAATACCATATACTCACGCTATGTTGGCTGGGCTGGAATGGGCGTGACACAAAGCCAATCAGACATGAACTGCTTACGAACCTCAAGAATATGTACTCTATCACATGTATGTATGCTGACTTACAGTATGTATGTATGTAGGCATGTAACAATAATCTGCCTAACAACAATCGATAACATGTAAATCGATAAGTATTCGAGTACAGAAAGCCGCATTGCATTACCGCCGCCGCCCAGCCGCAGAATGCAAATGGTCGGTCACTTGAATTAGCATAGGTCGATCGTGTTTTTTATTTAGAGTTCATTAACACGCGTCACGTTAAAGTACAAACTAAAGCCACCGCTAGGCCGTATTCGGACGTCAGCACGCCGCACCAAGCCGCCCGTCCAGCCTTCTGCGCCTAATCAAAATACGATATTGTAAGTGAATTCCATTTCACAAAAAGCGATTTTCGGTAGGAGGGCATGTTCAATATGTTCAGTTCCGTGGTAGTCGTTGACTGGAGCAGAGATACGAATCGAATCGAAGCGAAGCGAGCGAGTCTGTTAAACAAAATATAAAGAAACCTCTCTAACCGTCAACGATATTAAAAGCGAAAACAATAATAATATACTTATAATAATAGAAAGTCAAAGCAAAGGCGTTGTTGATAAAGCATTATTGAACAGTTAGCAAGATGGTCTATCTTATTAAATATTGGTACACCATGCTGGCTGATATCTTTGAACATTATAGCGATCCGCGCGTTAAACATTTGCCGCTCGTCGGCCATCCGCTGCCCTTTATCTTGATCATCGCCGGCTATCTTGCCTTTGTGCTGCACTACGGACCGAAATGGATGGAAGGACAAAAGCCATTCGAGCTCAAGTATATAATGCGTGCATATAATGCGATCCAAGTGCTCGCCAATTTGGTGATGTTGCTCTTTGTGAGTTGATTGACTGATTGATTGATTGATTAATTGATTTGCATATTGAACAATAACCAAAACGATATTGAATTCGTCGAATTGAATATGAATATACTAGACAGATCGAAGTCAAGACAAAGCGAAGTCAAGACCGGACGGACAGACTGCCTATTCTGGTATCTTCGCCGCTGTTCGTTGCTGTTGCTGTTATTGTTATTGTTGTCATTGTCATTGTCATTGTTGGTGTCATTTGCAAAGTTTGCCTTCTGGCTTAATTTCATCAATTTATATTTTGTTGTCGCTTTTGTTGCTGTTGTTATTGGTAATACAATATTATTCATTCATTTCATTGACAGGGCCTGCCCAACTCCTATTTACGACGAGAATTCAGCTTAACATGTCAACCCATTGACCACACAAACACGGAGCCATGGATGCTGAACCTCATTTATATATCGTACGGTTATTACTTAACCAAATATCTGGATTTATTTGACACGGTAAGTCCTTTTGAAGTCGCTCAAAGCGCTCTGGCTTTCTTTCACTGGCTAAGAAGACGAAGAAGACAGACAGACAGACAGTCAGACAGACAGACAGACACTTTGACAGCGCTTGTTTTTTTTGGTTTTTGTTTTTTCTTTCTGAGCGTTTCTTCGTTCCTTCACTCCACCACTTTTCTTTACACTCTGCTCTGCTGTCTGTCTTTATGTGACAACGTACTTCTATGTATATACAATGTGTATGTGTATAAGTAGTTGTTGTTGTTGGCAGTTGGCAGTTGGGCGGGGTAATTGATTAGTATGGTTGTGAGGGCATTTCGTTGAAGTTCGTTCCGTTTCTGTGTATTGATGCGTTAGCGGTTCATGGCTCATGGCTCATGGCAGATTGCGAATTGTTCTTTGCCCCGCGGCCATCGGCAAAAGCGTTCCAACTCTCTCTCTGACAGAGCTCAGCTTAGCTTAAATTGTTACCTTGTTGGTTGCAAAGCAAACAAACTAAGTAACAAACAACAACAAATGAGAAGAAAAACATATTAAACGAAATTACAAATTTTCTTTCAACAAAATTTAATAGACAAACATTTTTTTTTTTTTTTTTGTTAAAAAGCTTTACTAATGATTTATCCAATATTATACACACAATTCTTTGACAGATTTTCATTGTGCTGCGCAAGAAGAACAAACAAATCACCTTTTTGCACGTCTATCATCACGCCGGAATGGTATTTGCCGTCTATGTGTTTCTCAAGTTCTTGGCTGGTAATTCTTTCTTTAAGCAAAGACAAAAAAAAAAAAAAAAACTTGTATGATTTCAAGCTGACAATGATTTATTAATAAGCTTTTTTTTTTTTTTTATTTTAATCATTTCCCTCATGCACGCTTCGCCTGCGCTCTGACTTCCGAACCGACTTCAGGTTCACACTCAACCATGCTGGGCGTCGTTAATCTCTTTGTGCACGTCGTCATGTATCTGTACTACTTTATCACATCGATACGTTCCATACAGTCGACTCTCTGGTGGAAGCGACACATTACGCAAATTCAACTGCTTCAGTTCGGCTATCTTTCGATCCACTTTATGTTCGTATTGGTGAAGAACGATTGTGATCATCCGACGTTTATCGCCATGGTTGGCTTTTTGCAGAATATATTCATGTTTGCGCTCTTCTTTGATTTCTACTGTAAAGCCTATTTACGCAAATCGACCGGAAGTCGCCAATCGCCGACGCTCGCAACAAAATCACAACCGGAAGCGGTCGCCAGCAGCAGCAGCAACAACATGAGCAACAAGAGCAACAAGAGCAACAACATCAGCAAGAGCAATTGCATTGAATCTGAGGCCAATATGGAAAAGAGTTCTGGCGCCATTTCGCCCGATGCCACGCTTACCGGCGCGACAAAAGTGAAACAAAGTTGACCGCGCTCTGTGTGTGTTCAACAGTAATTCACTAATTATACATGCCAACCTTTTTTTTTTTTTTTTGGATGTCTTTTTTTTAACCCAATGTTTAGTCTTATTAAATTCGTTTAGTTAATAGAGTACCTCTTTTTTTTCGTTGTTTATTTTATTTCTTTTGTTACGCTTCACTTTGATTTAAATGGGCGCAGGTCAAAAGTCGATTTTCCGCATGCTAAGTGAGCTGTTTTTTTTTTTTTTTTTGTATTTATATTTGTATTTATAGGAATTAAATTTGATTCAGCGCCAGGCAGAAATGAATTATATAATATACAAATATGTGTTCCTAATAAAGTTACAACTAAAGTTTGTCTATTAAAGACAAAATGGTCTATCAAAAAATATCTCTCAAGTCGGAAACAAAGTTCAGCCGAAGATTTGTGTAACTTCACGCCTTATATTTGTAATAAAACTTATTATTAGAAAAATATCATCTATGTGGGCATGCCAACGCCCATTTATTTTTGATACTGAGTAGTTTTTGGAACTTTCAGTTGGTGAAGAAACAATGCTAAGCTTAAGTAGTCATTACAGGAACTCAGACTTCTGCTGAATTTCCAAAGGTCCCTAGAAACGCTAACACACACGACAGCACTAAATGGTCTCGAAAAGTATCTCAAGTGTCTCTCAAATGATTGGCAAGCGATACATAACTGTTTCGATCGAAAATGGAGGAAAGAATTTAAAATTTATTTTATATTAATGTGCCTCAAGAGTATCAAATATTCGGCATGACCGAAGTTCGTTTGTTGTTAGTCTTCATTTACCGTTATGTCAGCTATTTGTCAATGTGTGGACATGCCAGTGATATGTATCGGTTTTGTACTGACAGACTGACTGTCTGACTAACATAATGTTAAAGTATTAGTTTGATCCGTTATGTTTATAAGCCTACATAAATACATACATTCGGTTGCCTATTAAGCGTGCGCTTCAGCACATCATTTTGATTTGACGTTATCAACCGATAAAACAATACATCAACAACATGAATATTTGCAAAATCAACACGCAACAACAAAATGCCGCACATGTATGAATGTATTTAAGGGACAAGAACGCTCCGAATGGCATCGAACACAAAATCGTTAGCGACAAAGTATTGCATAACAACAACAAAACGACAATAACAAAAATTTATGAATGACTAAATAGCAGAGCTCGCAAATAACAGTTGACCGTTTTTCGTTGTCCTAAAATAACTCTCATTTACGGACACTTTGAGCAATCGCTCAATAATGAACCGTTCACATCGTCTCTTCAATAAATCGGTCTGTGCTCCAGTTTTCCCCTGCTCATTCACTGACCGTTTTGTGGCGAGCGAAGAAAATAAAAGTCTTTTGCATTTGTATGCGAGTCAGACGTCTATTTTGACTTGAGATTTGCTTTGTACACAACAACAACAACAATTAAAATATTAAAGACCGTTTGCGATAAGCCTTTCATTTTTTTGCCCATCTGCTGACACTCATTGTGCGAGCACTCAACCGGATCGCTCACTATAAGTTGTTTTTGAAAGATCGAAACAATGGTACCTCAATTGAGAAGGCTCGACCGAAAACCAAAACGAAGAAAAACGCAGTGTTCTGCTCAGAGCGAAAGCAAACGTGCATGTTCGAAGTCGATACAGCCGCACTTCGCTGCCTAAGCCACGGATCATGCTTTTGTCATGTGACCGTCATGTCATGAGACTATCATGTCATGGAAGTAACATGCTCCACGACTTCTTTTGCCAAGGAACAGGGCAGCGGGTTTGACATTGAAGAGACTTGGCTAAAACCATTGAGTGTAGCATAGTCTATGCCGACCTGCAATAGCGGTAGAAGAAGTCTTCTAATTTCCGCTGTGCACACACACACGCATAGACATCGGTGTGTATGAGAATCGGTTTGTTGGCATTCGTCATTGTCGTCACCGCCTTGCGGATTTTTGTATATTCATCTCACTGTTTTTCGTGAGATTTTTTTTTTTTATTATTTGAAGCTTACCCGTTGTAATTTAAGAAAATTTACGATGTTATCTATTTGAATTTTATTTTTTATTTTATTTCTTTTTAATGAAATATACAAAAAATCCATGTTTATGTAAATACATACATACAAACAAGGAAACAAACAATCTTATGAATTTTGATCATATGCTCTTCTTCTTCTTCTTGTCGTACCAGAAGAGCAATCAAAATCATTGCCAGTGTTAAAGATTGATTTATGATTAATAAATAAAACACACTCACACACTCACACACACACACACACGCTCATATGCACAAAACGTAAATAAACGTTGAAAGACAAAACCGAGAATGAGTGAGAGAAGAAGCAAAGAATCCGACGATGAAGCGCAAAGTAAAGCGAATTAAATAAAAAAAAAGAAAAGGAAAGAGGAAGTAACGTAAAGAACAGAACAGAGATTCCATCATATTTTCACAAAAATTCCTTTGATGAAGAACCTTTGCTTATTTTTAGAGCGTCATGTGAAGAAATCTTTTTCTTGTTTGTATGAATGTGTGTGTTTGTGTTTTTATACTTTTCACGTAATAAATAATGTATTATAACTTTGTCACGAAGTTTGTAACACTCAGAAGGAGACATCTCCGACTATATAAAGTCATATATACATATTCTTGATCAGCATGCCAAGACGAGTTGTTACATTGTAGACATGTCTGTGTGTGTGAGCTATCTTCTACCGCAGTAGAAAGGGAGGGCTACTTCCCATACAGCAGTCATGAAAATTTTGAAATCCTTGTATGAAAAACTTTTTCATTTCCGGTTTGACTTGAAACTTTACACTTACATAAGTTCCTAACATGGCAACCGAACTATTTTGATCAAAAAATGGGCATGGCAACGCCCATATACGATATGACCGAAATGAGACATTTACTTATCGCTGGAACCCAAGGCCATTAAGATCAAGAAAAATAAGATTACAATGAAAAAATGGGCGTAACAATAGAAAAAGGGGCGTGAAGTGTATTCAATACTTCCGCAAGATCGAAGATAACTGTTCATACTTTTTTTTTTAATTTTTTTTTTTTTTGTTACAACAACAAATATGATGCGTTACTGCGGCAGCATGTGGTCTCTAAAGAGAACGAGTACAAAAGACATAAGTACACAGACACACACACACACACACATAGGCACACGCACACTCTCAGAAGAAGCAAGAAGGGTTAAGAGCATAAGCTGAAGTGAGATAAAGTAGAGTGATAATGCATGCATGTGTATGTGTCTCTGCGCGTGTGTCTATGAGCAACAGCAAAATAAAAACCGAAAAACAACAACGACAGCAACAGCAGCAACAGCAGCAACAGCGAACGACAAAAAAAAAAAAAGAAGAGTGTGAAAAATGAAACAGTTAATTACGAATACGTTAGGCGCGAATTTCAACATTTTATTAGAAAACTTATTACACCTCAGCAGGAAGCTTTTAATTAAGTGGTGACGGAGGTCGCGGCGCGGCTGCCAACTTACTCATTTTTTTAGTGCTGGCTGCTGACGGTGAGAGCGAACGCGATGAGGCTTGCAGCAGCAAAGGTGACTTGTGAAGTGAAGATGTTCTATCGTTGGTAGGCGACGGGCGGGAGCGACCTAGGTAGTCGTGTGGCAAGGGAACGGTAAGGGCGAGACATTCACAGGAATTTCCTTAAGTATGCGCGCGTGTATGCATGCGTGTGTGTGTGTGTGTGTGTGTGTGTAACTCACACATGCGTTAATATGTTGGTTAGTACCTTCATACTTACTTATCGTACATTTGTACATACATTGATTTTTTGTTCGCTTGCTTGCGTTAATGCAACATTAAAAAAAAAAAAACAAGAAGAAGAAGAAGTAAAAATATTTAAAAAATAAAAAAAAAGTGAATGCTAGTAACACAAAATGTAGAGCAAGCACACATACACCCACACATGTACACACATGAGCTTACAAAGGCAAACTGAAAACGGATGTTATATGCGCGTAAGGTTTATAAGACGAGTAAAATATTCTCACACACACACACACTCACACACACACAGCGTGTGGACATTTGTATGTACAAAAGTAGAAATTGCTGTAATAGATATAAACTGAAGCAGTGTTAAAAAAAGCAGCAACAACAATAACAACCATAAGAACTTTTAAAATGAAAAAAAAATGTATAATCATATATTAAAGATTTGCTTATTACAGCAAAAATGATTTGTCTGTGTGTGTGTGTGTGTGTTTTTGTGTTGTTTTGTCGCCAAGAAAAAAAAGACAACAACAACAACAAAAAATTGTATGCGACTTTTGCGAGCATTAATTAAGTTCATAATGCTTTGTGCGCGTTAACTTTGAACTCTAATTTCAACGACTTAAAAGCCGCGAGGGGCGGGAGGAGGTTAAGTCCGTTTTGATTAACCAACAAGTTATGTAATCATGTAATTAAGTTAAGTAACTAAACATGAATGTACACTACCATAAACCAATGAGTCGCGCCAAACGTTCCACGCCAAACGTACATCACTTAAGTCAAGTCAAAGCTGAGCGCCACAAAACTGACGTTTGCATCATTTTCAGTGTTGCCCTTCTATTTTTTTTTTTTTACATTTTTTTCTTATTTCGCTTACGAAATGAAATTAGTTTTAATTTCAATTTTTCTTATCTGTGCGTGTGCAGTTGACAGAACGGAAGGCAAATAGCAAACACAAAAGTATTTGCATACACATACACAGACACATACACTAAGAAAAAAGTTCAGTTGCCTAAAAAAAAAAAACAAAAAATAATTCACTTGATTTTATATCTATCACACGTACTCCTTGAAGAACATCACATATCTTCATATAGAATATGTACAAAATATGAATACTCATACGTAAAATATGCAAAATTTGTGCTTAAAATACGAAAGAAGCGCCATATATGACTCCACGATGAATAACTCAAGCGCAGATTTTGCCAAACTCGGTAAGTATTTTTTTTTCTCAGTGTACTTTCATACATAAACATATATTTACAGTTACAGTGTTCGACGCAGAAACGTTAGCAAGGCACAAATGCAACATCATACACACACACACACACACACACACACACACACACACACACACACACACACACATACATTGAATGCAATAAGCAAAGTGAGCATTTTCTTAATATGCTCAGGACTAGATCAGCAAAAATGTTGATACCGTTGCTCTTGCTGTTGTTGTTGTTGTTGTTATTATTATTATTATTTGTGTGATGTTGTTATTGTTGTTGTTGTTGTTGCATAGACTTAAGTAGCATTCGCTATTAAAACGACCAACCAACATAAGCAAAATATCTTATTTCCTTGAATCACACCCTCGCCGCCTCTCCTTACCTCACCTCACCACACCACACCACTCCGCCATTCGACTCATTTTTAGTTTATTAAGCATCTTTGACGCGGTCTGCCGGTGTCAGTTAACAAAATGAATAAAATAAAATACTAAATACCAACAAATTCACAACACCACACACACACACACACAAACACACACAGAGGCATAAATATAGAAAATATTTGACTAGAAGCGTCAATGACCGACAGACAGACGGAATCGCAACGGAAAAATGGCACTTAAACCGCAGGCCAAAAATGCGATGAGTTGACATGCGACAAACACTCACACACACACACACACACACACACAGCCACACAAACAGAGAGATACACTTAAAAAGTCAGTTAGCGAAAGTGACAGCAAAGACGAGCCGCCAATAAGGCTGTTGCTGTTCGCCTAAGCATTTACCGACCGACCGACCGACCGGCCGACCGTCCGCCTACGCTAAAAAAAGAAAAGCCAACGCCGCTGCCGCTGCCGTCGTCGTTGTTGCTGTTGCTGTCACCGACGTCGTCGCTTAATATACTTTCAAATGTTAATGATGCTGCTAACAAGAATCACACAATCAGAGCAGCAAATATGATAGAAGCTAAAAAAGGAAGAAAACAGAAGGCAGCAATGGCAGCACTGGCAACGGCAACAGCAAAATTGCTGACGGCAGCGCTGCCGTGAGTAATGCGGCCTGCCGCTTTAACGTGGCCGGGGGAAATTACTTTTTGCGGTTACGGTATTAGCCAAATTGAGGGCGGACGGACTTCTACTTTTGCTTTGGCTTCGGCTTTGGCTTCGGCTTTGGCTTTGACGCTTAGTAATTCACTTGACTTTGACTTTTCGGCTACGGTTTTGGCAACAACAACAATACAAATCCATGAACAAAATAGTTTTATGGCAACCATACACGCCGGAAGTTCACATTGCTTCCGACCAACCGCGTTGCCTTGCCCACCTCCCATAACCCCCCTTGTCACGCATAGGAATTTTTACCGCATACCTCTTCATTTCATATTGTTCGTTTAGCGCTTTTTTTTTCTTGCATGTTGCGTGTTGGCAAACTGAAGCGCTTCCGTTGTGTAGTTGTTGTTGTTGTTGTTGTTGTTGACAAAGTATTAACTATTTGAACTGTTTATGATTCGGAAAATGCGAAACGGCAAACATGCAAAACTTTTTAGCTCTTTTAATTCAAATACTTATGGCTTTCTGCCATAAGCCATCATTAATGTTATGAGCCAAGTGGCTGTTTATGCGTACAACAGTTCCCAGCCAGAATTAGCAGGCTTCTGCACCCGCTGTCACAGGCCTGTTCTTTCACATAAGGCAGTCCTGCATAGACCATGCTCGGCTAAATGCTTGGCAAAAAAAGGTGGAAGTGTTGTTGCATTGACTTCGGACTTTGTCCAAATGTGCTTCCGCATCGCATGTCCTCTAATTGGAAATGTCATGGCAATGTAAGGCATGAATTGTGCGCTCCAGGGCCAGGGCCTTCCTAAAAAAAACTGCACGGCTACTTTTTGTCTGTGTGTGTGTAACTGTACTTAGTTGGCCTAACTGTTGTTCTAAGCGAGTTCTTTAAAATACGATGCGTCATTTTGTTGGCCAACCCAGGAAACAAGTTCGTCTAAAAAGCGGCGTGAGAATGAACTTTGTGCTTTGTGGTCGAAGACAGAACAATATTTTTATAATAATTTCATTCTACATTAAGCATTTTGTGCAGTTTTGTTGATCCACCAACCCCCTCCTCCTTTTTTTTATTGCGGGCACTTCATTGCCATTTTCATTCATTTGAAGACATTAGGCCACATCCTGTATGCACGCACACGCACATACACACACATATGGCAAAACTCTTTTTTTTTTTTATTATTATTTTCCGGTTTTGTAAAAATACTTCAAAAGCGAAAATAGCATAATTCGTATGGACAAAAAAAAAAAAAAAAACAAGCCGATTGTACCATCTATTGGTCAATCTGTCCGGCTATCTGTCTGTCGGTCGGTCGGTCTGTCTGTCTGTCCCATCGCATTGAAACTCAACGAATCAAACAAAACAAATGGCTAACATTTGCCGCCAGAAGCACTCAAACAAACGCTCAACAAAGCTCAAAGTCGGCAAAATGACAAATTCAACAAAATGGCAAAAGTGAAAAAGCTACAAAACTAAAATGAAATCCAAAATAAAAATGAAAACGGCAAAGCAAAATAAGAACAACAACAACAGCAACAAGAACAATACCAATAAAAAACCAAACCTGTGAAAAATGGCAGCTGTCATTCGTCATTCCTCTGTCTGTCCGTCCGTCCGTCCATCCGTCCGTTTGTCGGTCTATCCGGCTGTATGACTCTCTGGTTGGTTGTCTGTCTCTCCAAAATATCTGCTCATAGCCTAAATCGTTTTTGCCGCTTTAGACGGAATTTCGCCTTTGATTTTGTAACAAAGCGTGAATCGTCTTGTATGTATGTGTGTGTGTGTGTGTGTGTGATTGTAACTCAATTTGTGAAAATAGGTCCAGGTGTTATGTTCAGAATAAACGCATTAAAATGATCTATTATACAAAACAAAACAAAACTGAAAATCTTCTCAAAACAGTAAACAACAAAAAGTTTTCGCTTTGCGTCTTCTCGCTTTGAAACAAGCGTTATTTAATAAACGACATGTAAGTCAAGCCAAACGCCTAAGAAGCTCTTCATATGCCAATATGCCCAATATTGCTTAAGCTTATGTTACAGCGGACACGCATAATACATACAACACTTTAACGTTACGACGCAAATATTATGCCTAAATATTAAACCGTCTTATGTGTCAAGTGCACCTAGGTAACATAAGCGCACTTAATATTTGAAATATCAAAAAATTTTAAATATTTTGCAATAATGTAAGCAAATTAATTAAATATCGAAAATATTTTATGCCAAAGCCATGGTATCTCATGATGAGGATTCTTCTAAATGAAAAATCTCATGTGTGATACAGAGGGGCTCATCAAAATCTCACTAAATCATTATCAAGAAGAAAGTCCAAATTTAAAAAAAAAACTTCACGTCTTCTCTTTCGAAATGTCATTAGCTTCGCTATTAAATTCACAATGGCTACTTAACAATGTGACGGCGGGTTGGGAGGACGGCTCAAGCAACTTTTCATTGCATACTAAAAGGCGCTAATTTATTGTTGTCAACGCTTGTGGTTTTTCGGCTTAGCTTTAATCCGTTCCTGACTCATGCAATAAGCAAAAAAAAAAAAAAGGAAAACAACAACAACAAAAACAGTTATTTACTGGACGACGCGTCGTCGACTTGGCTGGCGCAGCTGATTGGCTTCTGAATGTCGATAAATGACTAAATTAGAATAATAAAGTGAACAAAATAAAGCAATACCAAAAATGCCTTCACAAAAGAAAAGAAACGAAACGACGAAAAAAAGCAACAGCAACAAAAAAAGAAAGAGAAAAGCTAAGCATAAAAGACAACAACAACAACAACAAAAAGAAAGGGATATTTTCAACGAATGAACGAACAAACGATTGACTAAGTGAATGAATAAATATGTGTCTGTGTGTGTGTGTGTGTGTGTGTGTGTGTGTTAGACAAGTTCATGCGTTACAATTCATTGAATTGTGTTTTGTGAACGTGCGCGTATTGCATAGATTTTTATTTTCGATTTTTAAGATAGTTGACTACGACCAACGACCAACGACCAAATCGGTCCGCCATTTTTTTTTATTTTATTTTTTATTTTTGGCCTCGAGCGTAAGATATAAGCGCGCATACTCATGACTCTTGTCTCAGCTCTATTTGTTCGGTCAAATTCTATTTTATTATTCAACAGAAGGCGCCACCAAAATGTTCGTCGACCTTGTAAGACAACACTGTTGTTGTTGAGCAATAGCCTGATCTGTGTATTTAAACGATAAGCACACACATACCGCCCACGCGCACGCCCACGCCCCCTCCTCCACCAAACAGCATCACTTTAATACATCGCAAAATTCGCGTGCGTTTAGAGACTCGTTCACTTTATTTACTCGTTCGTTTCTGATGCTTTTCATATACAGAATACAAGCGCACACACACATACACACATACACACATTCACAGACAAAATGTAATTTATTCTACAACGATTTATGTATGCATGTATGCATATATGGTACATACGTGTACATTTGTACGTTTGTATGTGTGCGTGTGTGTGTGCGCCCAAAATATACATTTGCCTCACTGGCCAACTGCCAACTGCCAACAGAGCGCTCAACAGTAAAACCCAATTCACCTGCACTGCCACACAACAAAAGCTTTTAAATTTTCATGCCAGACTGGCGAAATAAAATAAAAAAAAAAAATAACAAACAACAAAAAAAAAAATACAACAAAACCAAAAAAAAATTTAAGAAAAGACAGAAATATTTTTGTCGGCGTTCTAAAAGTGAAGAAAATAGCGCGCCGCATATGAATTTGATTTGACCTTTTGCTGCCGCACAACAACAACAACAGCCAACAAAAATAAAAAGAAGAACAAGATAAGCGGAAAAAAAAGAGCAAGAAGATGATAATGAGTACGGCAATCGCGTTGGCGTTGGCGATGTCAGCAAAAACAACAACAAAAACAACAACATCAATGACAACAACAATGACAACTACAACGACAAAATGAAAAGCGTTTAATTAATTGTTCAATTAAATATCGTAAAATATTTTGGGCGTCGTTTTCCACTACAACAACAACAACAGCAGCAATGGCAGTAGCATCAGCTTTATTGCAATCAATTCATATACAAAACACCCACACCCACACATACACATACACACAGCCGCATCTGCGAAATAACCGCACGCTTTACCTTCCGCTTCTTTTCTCTTCTCTTCCCTTCTGTTCAATTCAATTCAATTCAGTTTGCTTCAGTTTGGTTTGCTCTTGCTTTTGCCTTTGCTGTCGCCTTTGCCTTTGCTTTGGCGTTCGCCAATCTCATTTCCTTTTGCCAAAAACGCCAAAACAGTCAAATGAGTGCGCGCACAATTTAGTGTAGCATACATTTAAGCGCAAATTTGCGCGTCTCGTTAATGAAAATGCTACCTGCCGCTGCCGCTGCCACTGCCACTGCCACTGCTGTTTATGTTGTTGTTGCCGTATGCGCGCCTCAATGTTGCCGCAATCAATTTCCGCCCTTTTGAGATTTTAAAATGCCGGAAATGAAAATGAATTCAGCAACAGCAACAGCGACCGTCGACTGTCGACTGTCGACATAAAGGACGCTCTTGTACGCTTGTAAACTGATAACGTTGCAATGCAAAATTCTGCGCAGTGTTGCAACAGCAACAACAAACAAAAATGAATAAGGCATAGAAATTTGTTATTACATTAGCTTTGTTGCTGATGCACTCAATTTGAATTACTTGATCAACATTTAATCCTTATGCTTATTTCAGCAAGCAATTTTAAGCAGACAAACATGTTTATGTTGTTGTTGTTGTTGTTGTTGTTGTTTTTTATTTTTATTACTATTATTATTATTATTGTATTTCATATGTTTTGTTTTTGTATGTTTTTGCATGGCGGCTTTAATAAAATGCACACAAGCTGAGCTTAGTTGCGCCGCGTGGTGGCGCTTTGTGCTTTGAATTGCACACATACACACACACATATGCAATACAATAACGTGTATTGCAACCATCTGTTTGTCTGTCTGTCTGTCTGTGTGTGTGTGTGTATTTTGTTTTTGTTGGAATCTTTGTTGTCAACAGCTTTAATGCCATCACAAATGCATAACGGTAGTTTTCCGACACCAACACCAACACTGACACTGACACTGAGACTGACAACCCATAGGCCCCTAAAACATTGCCTAACGGCATTCACAACATCAACAACAACAACAAACGAACAACAAATGTTCACAAACGTTTTAGTCATTCCAATTAATACTCTTCTCATCCGTCATCACTACCTCTCTACACTCTGTGTGTCTCTGTTCCTCTTATGTATGTATGTATGTATGTATATCATCATAGATATGATATGAAGTTGTGTCTAATAATCGCACGTTCGTTTTCTATGTCGACTGCATAAAATAGCAATTTTCGTGCTTGGACCTTAATGTTGTTGCTATTGTTGTTGTTATTTGTTGCCTAAAGCACCATCAACATGACTGAAGTTAAATCACCACAAATACGTACAACTGAACAAAAACAGACGCCCACATGTCCTGTATAAGTCAGTGAACCCCCCTTGCTCCTCACCCCTTTCCACCGCTCGTCACAGTGTACAGGTGCGAAATTGCAGTGTAAATGAAATAATGGCGCAATGAATGATTCCCCTTATGTTCTTTAACGTTCTTATTACGTCCGGCAATCCCTTCATACTTTTATTACGTATACGCGCCGTTTAACTTATTTACTTATTAAAGAACACTTTTATTTATACAGAAATCATGGAAATTCGGCAAATTGCATTGCCGATGATTGATGATTGTCCGCTTTACGAATCCAGCCCTGTTTCGCAAGCGATAACGTTTGTCATTTGTAGATCATTAAACGCTTTTATTTGACAGTTTGTTTCTATTCAAGTATCTGTGGGTGTCAATGTCTCTGGCTCGGTCTCGGTCTCTGTGTGTGTGTGTGTGAGTGTGTGTGTTTTCTGCGTACACATGGCACAACAAACATGTTATAAATTTGTGCAAACGCCACAAGAAGCGGCAATCGTTGAAATGGCGTGCAGCTTAAAACTGTCAAGTCAACTTCAACAGCGAACATGAACAAAAAAAAATAACAATAATAATAACAACAAAACCAACAACAACACAAACACATTTGCTACAGGAAACGTACATTCAACCATTAAATGCTTTTTTAATTAGAACGTTTGTCGAAAAACAAAATTTATTAATAGCAAAAGTGGGCGTTGCAAGGAGTGGCGGGCCGACGCTGCGTTGCTGTTGCTACAGAGGCCATGACAGAGCACTGAAGTGCCATTCAAGTGCCAACAAAGATAGTTTGTTTCTCTGTCGGTTTGTTTGTACAGATGTGTGTGTGTGTGTGTGTGTGTGTGTTTGTACATACATATACATATTTGTATGTGGGCGCGCGTGTGTTTCCGTGTTATTTTGTTGTATCTTTTACTGTTGCTCCACTTTGATTTACTTGATTTTTATTGGCGTAGCATAAGCACAATATTTTACCGTTGAACGCATCGCATATTTTTGGCTTTACACATATCCACGAATGAATTGTGCTCGAACATAACCGACCGAACCGAACCGAACCGATCGAATGACCAAACGAGTGACCAGCCGACCGATACGCTTTTCACTCACCACTCGACCGGCAATTAAAAGTTTTCCACTTCATATGCCGCTCTGCCGGCAATAAACGGCTGTTGCCCGGTCGCACGCGAAGACGTCGGTTAATTGGACGACGGCAATGTGCACAGAGTGAGTGAGTGAGTGAGTCAGTGAGTGGGACTTGGTGCGTGCTAATTGCTTTTTATGCCGGTTACGCTCTGCAGTTGAAAAGCTGATGAATTCTTATATGGGGCAACGTTGGTTTGAGTGGGACGCACAAAATAGGCAAACTCAAATTCAATTGCTGAACGAACTCGACTCATTGAGCCGAATATGACCGAACAGTCCCGAAATCAAAGTAAGGTGGTCGGTTGGCCAATCAATTTACAATGTGCCAAAGAAAAAAAACCATTTGCTTTATGTTTACTAGCATTATGCCATGCATACAACAATTACAAGTTGACAGCTTTGTTTCTTTCTATTTTGGTCGTTTGTGTGTTAGCTGTGTTTATTGCGCACTAATTTGATGCTCGCTGGGTGAGTGCAACGATCGAGAGAGAACTCGTTTAAAGGTGAACATGATGGTGAAGTGAAATGAAGAAATGCCTTAAAATTGCAGCTTGTCTCTCACTCACTCACACACAAACACTTATACTCATGCACGGTATCGCGCACGGTGTTGAATTTAACTTTAAACTGTTGGCAGTAAAAGTCAACAATTTCATTGAGCATTTTCTCATCATCTGTTCAACAGTCACAGTTGCTTTACTTCATTGTCATTTCCTTATTCTGGCCGTCTTATCCTGTCCTGTTCTCAACCTGCAACATCGTTGTTGATGTCGTCGTCGTTGCCGTTGCCGTCTTCATTGTCGCCGACGTTGTCGTTGTCATTTCGCCTTTAGCCATACGCATGAATTACGCGACGCTTTATCCTTTCACATTGCTTCTGTATTTCTTGGTTTACGCATACGTGTATGTCTATGTGTGTGTGTGTGTGTGTGTGTGATTGCGACATTGCGTGCTTTGGCCTTTTTGCGTTTTTTACACAATTTCATGTGCGCTCGTCAACATTTCCAAAAATCGACGTTGGCTTCATTCGCGCGCGACGACAACTCAACAACGTCCGCGTCCCGTATCAACATGCTAACCACACCACTCCACCCAACTGCCTTCCCTATCCGCCTTGCCAATCCAACACACCAAACCATATTGTTTCCTTTCGTTGCTGTTTGATTTCGGCTTCGGCTGTGCCTGAGTCTGAGTCTGCCACCGCCACCGTTGTTGTTGTTGCTTCTTCTGCTGCTTTATTGCCCATATTACGATTATTTTATATGTGTAACTGTATGTGTGTGTGTGTATGTATGCATAAGTCGGCGCGTGTGTGTGTGTGTGTCTGTGTGTGTGTGCGTGCGCCTTTTAATTTTTAACACGACACGTATAAAGCACGCGTCAATAAAATTTAATGGACCAAATGAACGAACGAGAGAACGAACGAACGAACGCGAAAATGCAAACCCCAAAAAATAAAAAAATACAAAATGTCTACGCCAAAAATCATGGAATCTTTGCTTCTGCTGATGTTACACTCCTATTATTTCATTTTCTTCTGTTTCTTCTTCTTCTTCTTCTTCTGTAAATTTACCCACAGTCACAATTGTCGACGACCGTTGTCTCTGATAATGGCGGTCGCTCTGTACGTGTCACTTGAAATTTTAATATAGCAACAACAACAATACTCATCACTAAGCCACCATGGCAATCGAGTGCTGGTATATTCACCACCTTACCCACTCAACAAACAACAATCTGATTTCAGCAACAACACCAACAAAAATCGTAGTTGGTCGTCGCACAATTCAATTCGCTTACTACCACCTGTATGTATGTGTACGTATTAATTTTATGTGTGTGTGTGTGTGTGTGTGTGTATGTATGTATATCTGCAGTGGCAGCATTTGTTACTAATTGTTGAACGGGACAAAAACACAAAAACAAAACAACAACGAGTCTTTGATAGAGCGCATTATTATGCCCTCCGTCCGCTTGACGCTTATTGGCATGAGATGGCATTCTACTTACAGATCTGCTTTAATGATATCGCCAATCTTTCGATGCGTCAGCTGAATGTAACTCTACTCTAACTGAAATAAACTTGAAAATCTTTTTCGGATTTTCGACCATAATGATTAACTGGCAACCAACTGAATGACCGACCGTGCTACTGTTTGTGTCTAAATATGTGTGGCAACATCATTAATTTACTTGTCGCAGTGCAGGACACCAAACTAATACACTCACTCTCACTCGCATCGATTATCGCTCAGCCAACACGTGGTCGTTCGTTAGGTTAGTCTGCTGTTGTTGTTGAATGCACTTGCGTATAACAAATCTAAACTATTTTCAGCAACGTATACGCTTTATTTTATTTAGTAGAGTATCCAATTAATTAAAAGCATTCTTCTCAACTTAACGCTAAACGTTAGACTAACGTATGTATGTATGTATGTATGTATGTATGTTACGTGTGCCTGCCCCTATTGCTTATGTTGCGTTAAGAGGACTGAACATGTTAAATTGCTATTAAAAATTGCTTTAACTATAATTCAATGTACATACACCTAAGCAGTGCATACTTTGACACACAGTCACACACCTACACAAACACACATACATACATGTACATTAATTATTCAAATCAATTTTCTAATTGATTTATTGTTAAGAAATTCTTCAACACTTTTCTGTGAACAAGTGGACAGCACATTTTGCCACCAGCTAAAAACCCCAACGAACAAGGCATTAATCAACTGGGAGTGAGGGAGTGCGAGGGAGAGGGAGAGGGTTAGCAGTAGAACTGTTGACAGTGGGAGTAGAATATCGTCACAGCTGATGTCACAGCTGTAAAAATTATTTAATAACAATTAACACAAATGTCTGTCCAATGTCGCAGCAAAATGGCGTTGCGCTTATAAAAAATACAAATGCTTACAATCAACGTATGCAAATGTGTTGGCGCATACATATGTACATACAGACATATATGTATATGTATTTCTGTGCTGTGTTTGGTTATATTTTAAATACAATGTAGCCAAGCATTTGACTTCTCGCCCTTCGCCTATCAAGTTTAAGTGCGCATACTTTGTTGCTTTTGCAACATGTTTGCTCTTGTTGGTATTTCTTGTTGTTTTTTAATCTTTTTTATTATTTTTTTGTCGAGCACGCATTAATAATTTTGCGCATTTAAATGCGGCAAAAAGCGAAAAAAATGCGCAAAGCAAAAAAGCATAGCACAGAAAATAAATTCAAACAAAAGCATCAAAATTAGAACATGCGCCATTTGGTTTCGTGTTTGTTGTTGTTTTTCCTTTTCTTTTTGGGTTTTTCTTTTATATAATTTTTTTTTTTTTCTGTTCAAGTTTTCATTTCTTTTTGTTTCGTCATTACTTTTTTTTTTAATTTTCCTTTTTTTTATTCTTGACGAATTACTTTCAACGTTGGCAGCTAATTCTTTGCAAAGTAACTTTTTTCTTTATTTGCGTGTGTTTTTTTTTTTTTTTTTTTTGGCAGACATTTCGAAGTAATCTTGTTGCCTTTTTTTTTTTTGGTCCTTTAATGTTGTTGGCGCACTTTTCTACATTCTTTCTTTTTTTTGGTTTTTTTTTTTTTTTCTTTATCTTTTCTCACTTCAGCTTAATTGGCGATGAGCGAGTGAAAATTTCGTTTGAGCTTTTTGTCGTGTTTCGACGTTTAGTTGTTATTGTTGTTGTTTTTTATATGTATAACGAATTTGCAGTTATTTGCATAAAGGTGATTTTGAGGGCGTTGCTACGAAAAGCAGTCGTGCGTGACACGCCATGAGCGCATCACTGTGCAATGCTGCCACTTCAAACTTTAAGTTAACATACTTTTCACTCAACGGCAACGACGAAGACGAAGACGACAACGACAATGGGGGAATTGACAGACTGACTACGCCCGTTACCGATTGTCGCGTTATACAGTGTGTAGTTGTGTATTGGTATGCGGGGTAAAAAATAAACAAAAAGTTTCTGCACAGCAGATTAGCACGTTTGTTGTTTCATGCAAATAAGTTCAACTGACAAAAAGTCAGTCGTCCAACAGACAAACAGACAGTCGGACAGACAGGCAGGCACACACACAGTCAAACAAACAAACAATCAAGCATCAACAACACATTGCGTGAGCGTCTCGCGCGCTCTTACCGTAAACCGCAAACTTGTATAAACACGAAATGAAGAAGAAGAAAAAGAAAAATAACATGACAATGAAGACACGATGAGACGTGAAAAGCGATGAAGAAGTAACAAAAATAAGTGCCGCGGCGCACAACTCAATCGAAATAATTTCAGCAACATTTCATTTCGACTGACATAGCAACACGGCAGGTGTGTGTGTGTGTGTGTGTTGTATTTCTGTAGCTGAGTGTGAGTGCGATATCGTCGATGTTTTCGTTGTCGGCACTTAAATGCGTATTCATTCAAATTCGTATCGTAAAATTCTGACTTCCCGCGGCACACCGTCATAGCGGTTATTAGAATTTTTGGCCTGTTAACTCAATTGCGGACAGACTGACTGACGGACTGATAAGTAAAGAAACACGAACCATCTGACCAACGACTCCGACTCCAACTCCGACCATGACTACAACAACGACCACGACGGTTTTGGCTTTCCGGCTAATTATGAATGTTCACTAAATTATCTCCATGCCCCAAAGACAATCAAAATAGCAACAGCGTCGACGGCGTTCTATAGCTCTATTGCTCTCTCGCTCTATTGTTCTATCGTCAGCGGCAACAGGATAAGTGACAAGCGAGTTTCGTGTTGCCAACATAAACAACAACAACAACAAACCAAACCAAGTCAAGTTGGCTAACCAAACGGCCAACGTAAATTTAATGGTGTTTATATGTGTGTGTGTGTGTGTGTATGTGTAAAGGAAAAATGGAACCTAACCCGAAATGAAACGAGTCACTTTCTGCCGAGCATCAGTTTCAGCATCAGCCTCAGCCTCAGCTTAAGTTGCTATAATTAACAAATGTTCTAACTCGGCACCGCCAGGCGCGCCAACAACCAACAACAGTAAAATATTTCATTGAAAGAAGGCTTAACTACAACACAGACAAACGGACAATTACTTAAATACAACACAAACACACACACACACACATGCGCGTACGCAGAAAAATATACATATACATACATACATACATACATAGAGAAAAATAAATTACAAATATACAACGGAGAATTTTACATTTTCATCACGTTGTTTGCGATAATCACAACAGAAACAGCAACAGCAACAGCAACAACAACAATGATGAAAACACCTTTAGTCAAACAAAAATATCGACTGTCCAACACATTCAGCTAAGTGTCTAGTCATGCTCATCTCTTCACTTCACTTCACGTCTTTACGTCACGTTACGCTACGTTACATTACGTTACATTACGTCGCGCCATTCTTCTTCTTGTTCTTATTTTCTTATTTCACTCGAAGCTAAGATAGTCACGACGTAATAAACTAAGTTTTATGTAAAATACAATTTCATCGAGCGCACTTTCGCTCAAAAAGGACCCTACGGATAAAGAAGCTGTCGTTGTAACAGTTATGCTACCTCTTGGCGTATGCCAACACAAAGATTCTCAGACTCTGACTCTCTCTATCTCCATCTCTCACTCTCTCTTTCCATTGTGAGTCTGTCTGTCTGTCGATGTTGACGTTAATGTTGACCCTCCGTCGTTTTCTTTAGCAGCATGTTCAACAACAACAACAACAACAACAATATTCAAAGTCATTCATTATGTTGCGGGGTTACGAAGGGGCAACGGCGGCAGTTGTCTGTTAAAAAGTGACAATTTGTTATATCAATGAAATTAAAATACCTTTGGGAAGCTATCATAATAAAAGTTGTTAACCTTCTTTATCAGAGTGAGCAACTGTTTCATGCCATTCGCCAACAGCATCAACATCGACATCAGCAACAACAACAGCAACAGCAACCAACAGCAACAGCATTGTCAATGCTAGCAATGACAGCAACGGTTAGATTGCTCTTCTACCTTTTACTTACTCACTCGTCTTGCTTTATTATTATACTTACATACATATACATACATATACATACATATACATATACATGAGCGGTCGACCGTTGCCTAACATGCCGAATGCTTCTCACTTCGACTGAAAACACATACAAGTATTTTGGTACAAATAGGCTTGAGTTGAGTTACCGTACTAAACCTCATTCCCTTTCGCGCTTTATGGCAACATAGCCCCTTCAGTTCGGCACATCAGAGCACAGCCACATTAGCTTACTAACTCTCATTTATCTTTTTCTTAAAGCAATTTTCTTTGCCTCAACTGTAGAAAGTTTGCATCGCTGTCCTGGGGCTTTTGTAATTGTCTGCTCGACTGTGTGTCTGTCTATCTGACTGTCTGTCTGTCTGTCGGTCTGGCTGACTGACTAGTGGCTGTTACAACAAATGTGTGTGACATGTATGTATATATAGTATGTATATATATATATGCGTGTGTATGTGTTTGTATATTCTTCGAATTGTTGCCTTTTTAGTTTGGTAATCAGTGCGTAACATTCAAACTTAAATGAATACCTGTCAACGAACGTCCGCACCGCACTCATCCCTCAACATACATATATGTAACTAACCAAACGAGCATGCCATTAAGGCACCACCCACACACACACACACACACACACACACACACACACATACGCATGCAGGAAAAGCACACAAGAAGAAGAAGAAGAAGAAGAAGTGTTGATAACAGAGCGCAGCGAAGGCAAAGAAACGCGACTTACGCCACTTGCGTACGAAATATTTTGTTACGCATGCCACTTTTTAATGCTTGTTTGTTTGCTCACATTCTGTCTGTCTGTCCATCTGTGTGTCGGTGGGACGCACGGACGGACGACCAGTTGGTCTGACTGCCTGCCTGCCTGTCCATTCATTCGACAATCTTATTGCTTCCTTATGCGTGTGTGCATTTTTTGTGCTGTTGATTATTTTCTTTTCTTTTTCTATTTTTTGTTTTTTTTTTTTTTCGTTTCCGTTTTTGTTCTGTTTTGTATTTTTAGTACTGTTGTAGGCAGAGTTGATGTTGACCCTCATTTGTCATTTTTCGTCTTATGCTACAACATCGCAACAGCTTCCTCCTCTTCTCTATCTTTCTATCTTCATACATACATACATACATACAGATACCACACTAACAAAACACCAAAAAAGGAAGAGGAAAAAAAAAATTAAGATTGGTAATGTTTTCCCTGCCAACGGACATGCCCCCGCCCCCGACGCCGTCATCGTTGTCGTTGTCGCTATAAAACGCTATCGCCAAGCGCGCTGCCAAGGCATTCAAAGTCAGCACGCCGCAGAACTGTCACTCAGTCGACCCCCCGCGCCCCCAGCCGGCACCCGTCAGCTTTTGTAGCCAAAATAACCGTTACAATGTCGCCCATTCGTCCGGTGCGTGTCGCCAATTGTGGCCAGTTCACACCCACAGCCATCATAGTTGTCATCATACAATTCAATTCTCTTGTAT
Organism: Phortica okadai; assembly: GCA_034638295.1. Classification (NCBI taxonomy): domain Eukaryota; kingdom Metazoa; phylum Arthropoda; class Insecta; order Diptera; family Drosophilidae; genus Phortica; species Phortica okadai. Next base: position 52,864,864 of record CM067848.1, on the reverse strand, counting down.
GCGATTTGCTTTGCTTTGCTTTGCTTTACTGCGATTGGACTTGATTGGTTGGTGTTTTTTAGGCGTTTTTTTATTCTCATATCGGCGAAATTTTTACTGTGCGATTGAATATTTGATTTACCTATGTTGCTTCTTAAAGCCAAAGCGAACTTCGTATACGAAGACGAATCAATCGAGCAAAACGTTCATCGATGGTGATTGAGTAATTTTGCTTTTGCCTTAAATTTTTTTTAGTCCATTGGTTGGGTTAACACACCGTTTGCCATATTCGACCTTTGTTGTAAACAATATCTATTTGTATTTCGTTTGTATGTTTATTTGTGCTTTAAGAAACGAAACATGAAACATAATGATAAACGGCAGTGGGCAGCTAAATAGTTTATCACCTAACCCAGCGTCTCGCTTACACAATGTAGCTTTCTGTCTCGCTCTTTCACACGCATTCTTATGCGATTTGTGCTATTCAACACACTTGTTGGAAATTAAATTTACTTGCGGGTTTCGTAAGCTACACACACACACCTACACCATGCTCATGCCATCGCTTTATGTGTGAAACGAAAAGTATTTTTAATTTAACGGCATTCCAGGATTTGCTTTGCTGTTTTTATTTAATTCGTTTTCGCTGTATTCGTGCTCTTTGTCTATGTACATATGTATGTGTATGTATACATACATGTATGAGCGTGTAAGTGTGTTCGAATCTGTGCGGTTTAAAGTATTTTAATTGCAGTTATTTTTTTTAAGTTATGATTGCAACGTTGTATATACACACACACATGAACTGTGGATTTTAACTAAAGAGCAATAAGATACATATATAAATGTATGTACATACGTGCAATATACATACATATGTACATCATATATACATACTTATTTACAAGCCAAATTGATTACATACGTACATACATACATATGTATGTATGTATGTATGAAGTAAGTCTTTCAAAGCGTGAGACTGCTAATGTATTTATTTGTATTATCCTTCAGCATATTTATACTCTTCACGTATGTGAATAGTATTATAACTTTGTCACGGAGTTTGCAGCAGATCGAAATATTAATTTCCGACTATATAAAGTATATATATTCTTGATCAGGACGACAAGACGAGTTGATTTAGCCATGTCCGTCTGTCTGTCTGTCCGTCTGTCTGTCTGCATGTATGCAAACTTGTCCTCAGTTTTGAAGCTTTCGAGCAGAAATTTTGCACAGAGTCTTAGAATTTATTACGATGAATCATTCATCGGAACCGGCCACATCGGATTACTGGAACTGGTAGCCCCCATACGAAATGAAGAAGAAAAACAAATTTTAATCGTTGTATGGAAAACTTTTGCAAGATAGAGAGCTGAAATTTTGAAATATGGTAGTTTTACATGGTCCGACTAAATGCCAGAAAGAGTCATTGAGATCAGGCAACTGGAACTGGTACCTGCCATACAAAATGAAGAAGAGGAAGAGATGCAAAAATCACGTTGTTGTATGGAAAACTTTTTTGTTTCTTAATCAATTGACCTCAAACTTCACACTTATGTTCTTAGGGAGGCACGAAGACTATTTTGACAAAAAAATGGGCATGGCTACGCCCACTTTCAGCAAAAATCAATAATTTGCATATCTCCGGTACCCAATGAGCAAAAACAATGAAAATTGGTTTATAGGCTAATAAGATGAATAGAAAATGTATTCAGTCAAAAAAATGGGCGTGGCACAAGAAAGTGCGTGAAGGGAATATAAGCTTCAGCCTTGCTGAAGATAGCGTCCGTACTGGTTCTATTTTTCTTTGTCCCGTACATAAAAATTCCTTCCTTCCTGTCGACATGACTAACTCACACACACACATACGCACACATTGCTTACACTTCATCGCACTTGCTGAATGTATGAATGTGTATGATGACGGTTCATTTTTTTTTTGGGTATTTTTTTTTTTTGTTTGGTTTTTTATACCCTGCACATAGAGTGTGTCAGGGTATATTAAGTTTGTTTGAAACCGAAAGTATGTAACGCATAGAAGGAAGGGAGGGGGACCGCATAAAGTATATATATTCTTGATCAGGACGACAAGAGAAATTGATTAAGCAATGTCCGTCCGTCCGTATGTCTGTCTGTCTGTCCGTATTCACAAATGGTTCTCGGAAACTACAAGAGCTAGAAACTTGAAATTTTGGAGGGTAGACTCGTGATGCTCGGCAGTAGATCAAGTTTGAACGGTTTTGTGCCACGCCCACTCCTTCCCGCCCATCCAGCACCACCCACTTTTTTAAAACGCTATAACTCGAACATCCAAAGAGGTAGAAACATGTAAGTCGGTATGTCGACTCAGTATGAGTAGCTCTACAAGACTGCATACCACAATTTTACACCCTCCCCTTAATTTCCGTTTAAAAAAGGTAATTTTTTTTTAAAAAAGGTATATCTCCCAAAGTATTGAAGGTCAGTAAATATACATCTTTAAAACTGCATACCACAAATTTCCCTTCTCATTCATAGTTACCCCTCAGAGACCAACAAACTCAAATTTTTCGTAAAAGCCAGAATTTTTTACCGATTTTCTTGATATTTGGAACAATATTTGAACGACCGATGCGATGTCAGATCAATATGTTTTTGTAGATTTTGGGAATGGCACAGCATACCATGTGTGCAGGGTATTATATTGTCGTGTTTACTCGACTATACTTACTGGCTTTTATATGAGCCTATGGTGGTGATTTACAAGAGTCTGCTTTGCAGCTACTTTTGCAAACGTGGAAGAGTAAAAATGATGGCAAACTGGAAACAAAACCAAGCTAAATCAAACCGAACCGAACAGAACAGAACAGAACAGAACCAAAGCAACACCAAGCAAAGCAAAGCAAACTTAATGCTTAACAAAATCAGACGAAGCAACATTTTCTCAAAATGAAAACCAACCAAAGACCAACGACCAAACGAAGAAACGGAACGAACGAAGGAACGATGGAACGAAAAGTTTTGTCTCAGCTAAAACTTTCACCAACAAAACAATCAGGCCTTCTTTATTATCGCTGCTTGGTTTTGTTGTTGTAGTTGTTGTTCACCTTGTTGTTATTGTTGTGTTATTATTGTTGTTGTTGTTGTTGTTGTTTTTGTTCGTAACCAATAAAACTGTCCATTGAAATTTATTGCTTAAGGAACATGTGAACATATTTATGGAAATATGTAAGAGCAAAAACACACACCGACACATATGTACACATACACACATACTTACATAAGTGTACATGTATCTTTGTATGTTTGTACACATTTACATTCGAGCTCAACCAAACGAATTCACATAAAGAGCATTATTTTCATATTGAACGAACCTTAGAATCCAACAATGTACGAATTTAAAATTGTAAACCAAGGAAAATTACAAGTCGCCTTTGTCAATAATATTTCGCTTGAAAAAAAAAAAAAAAAAAAAAAAAAAAAAACACGAAAATATGAATTGGAATTGGAATTGCAGCCCGCAACACAGCCATATTAAAGACCATGTGAGAGACAGAGACTAGTCGGCAATGTGTGGCTGAATCTGCCAATGCATTAACATTAACAAAAACAAAAATGTATATATGTATGTATTTACCGCTCATTTACTACAAGAATGTCTTGACTCAAATAAACGTTATTATCCCAAAGATAAAGAAAAATAATTAAAATGTTCGGATAGTGTACAGAAGAAATCTTGCTCTGCTCACGTGAACTCTAAAAAAAATTGTGTTTCTGTTGTTCATTGTGCACTCGGTCTATACAAAATTATACATAGTATATTTTACATACATGTGCATATCAGCATTGACCATAGAATTTCCGCCAAAGTTCCCAAATTCTGATCACAGATTAGTCAAACACTAGGACCCCAAAAATAAGTCGAGCATTGTTCCCTAGTCGTTGAAAATCGCCTTATGTCAATGTTACAAATGATTCGTGTATGGATTAAATGGATTAAATTCCGTGTTTAAAAGAGTTCCTTTTGTTCACAATGTAGATTCACTAAGTAATGTTAGGTTAAGGATGCAAGTTGTTGTCACACCAAGCAATTTCGAAACTTTTGTGCCTTCAAAAACACTGATATCCTGAAATGTTGAATTCTCGGCATTGACATCCATACATTCAGATTTATGCACAGATGGTTTTTGCACAAAACTAATATGCTTCGGTCACACATTGCCTTCGGGGTATATGTATGTACCATATGTATGTATGTAAGACATATAAGCAAAAAACATAGTTCAATGCAAACAAAAGCAATGAAATTATGGGCTTAAAAGGAGCTAAGCTAACTTGTTTTGGTGTTAACACGGTTGTCTTCGTTGTTGCTGTTGTTGCTGGTTGTTCTTTTGTTGTTGCCCATGATGACCGCGTAAAAAAACAAAATAAGCGAATTTCTTCGAAAAACAAAACAACTTCTTGTTAGAGTTTTCCCACATTTTCCTTTATTTAATGAAAATTAATGGTTTTTTTTTCGCAAGACTACTGTCCGCACAAGCATTTCTTCTTTTGGTTTCACAAAACAACGACTGGCACAGAAAAACAGCAACAATTATAAAAAAAACGCCAGCAAGATCTAAAAACGATGACGATGTACAAGATAAAGAAGGCAAATGTAAGAAGCAGGAAAAAATAAGAACTAAAGCAAAAACAGGAAAAATTAAAGTGTTAGAAACACAGAACAAAGTGAAAGGAATATGTAGTTTAATTACACATGCATATATATGTACAAACACACATACATACATATTAAAGTACAAATAAACATATACATATATGGTATATAAAACATACAAACGTATCTGCGTATGTGTGTATGAACATATTGTCTAATTGAAGTTAAATTGTAATGAAGCTCAATCGATACAACCTTGCATACAATTGGACGACCTTTATCGCGTCTGCGGGATCGCTTGCGTATCTTCTGGGCTGTAGAATGGCCATAAATTCAAAAACCTTAAATTCTACAGCATATTTTAATGGAAGATATTGTTTTAACAACGCTCTATAGCAACGATGACTTCTACTGAACAGTGCTATTAAGGTGATAACCATTCCTTATCTTCCAAGTGTTAAGCTTTCAGGACACAACGACGCCCGAATTTGGCATCATCTAGGGAGTCTACAAAGAGGATCGTAAGTGATTCTTTAACGATTCCACTTTTTGACGAAATGTTTGCAGGGAATTAAAGCGTTTATGTCGAATGCTTACAAAGACGTACAAAGAAATGTTGTCATACATACATATATTTTTTGTTTGTCGACATTAATGGACCACTCTACGTATACGTAATTTTATTTCAACGCCCAATCGCGTAAATATTAATGAAGGCTCGAAACTATACAGACGAATGAAACGAACGAAATACATATACATACATATGTACATGTATGTATATGAGAAACTCATAGTCGAAACGGCAATTCACTTATGTGTATGTACACACATTCACACACACACACTCATGCAAACACACAATCAACAGTCAACAACTACAAACAACAGCAGCCAGCGAAAATCACAAGTAAAAAGAACACTCCTGCGTTGGAAAAGTGCTGCCAACTGACCGCGAGATCGCAATTACTGCGGTTGTTGATGGCATAATTCTCTGTACAGACACAATGTACAATTATAAGGTGCGCACAAATATTAATAATCACACCCACACACAAACTCAATTACAATATGCTCAAACAAACATATCCCAGAGAGAAATTTTTGAACTCCTTGCCGAAGAAGGCTTTCCATAGTGCCTTCCCAGAGAGAAAATGGGAATACCTTGACAAAGAAGGCTTTCTATAAGGCCTTTTTTTAAAGCAAAGGTGAACCGTTTACCCTGGAAGGTGGCTTGAAACAAGCTTGGAAGGATTTTGACGTCATCAAGTTTTACCTAAATTAGATGAAGACTGAATAGAATTAATATTGCAATGGTACTGAAAATGACTCAAGAATATTACCCCTGCGTAAAAGTAAATTAGACAGGTAAGGTTTGGGCAAGGTCTGAAACATTCCAAAAAAGTCTTACAGAACGCCTTGTGAAGCGGTACAATTTCCTTCTGGGATATGCATGTAACACACATACATATATTTGTAAATGTTTCATATGGTGAATACGCTAAAGCAATATGGTAAAGTATACGTATATAGAATAAATACACACATACATACATGTATGTACATAGGCACATGAAATCTAAGCTAGATCAATGATGATTGTGAAAAGCGACACTTATGATTGTCGGTAATACAATATGAAACTACAAATAAATTCCATACAATTGTATACTCTCAAACAATCCAGCAAAAAGACAAACCTGTAAAGAGAATATAAACAAACAATTGTGCGTACATGTGTGCACTACACATAGCATGAGTCCTACGGGAATTTTTTAATATTTATACAAAGCGATGCTTTGCTTTGTATTATGATACGTATTGATACGTTGCCCTCACTTGTCTCGAACAAATCGCAAACTTCAATCAAAATAAAATCGCCATTATTATTGTTGTCCCTGTCGTCGTCACATACATACATACATACAAGCGATTCTTAACGATACATATGTACATGTATGTATTGACGTACTCACAAATGTATTAGATTAAACAAATTCGAAATCTAATGCGCGCTGCTACTTACTCAGAACATAAGTACATAAATACATCTGAAACTAAGAACCATCAAAGTTTAAGTACTGACAGTAATACGAATACTATAATACGAAATTGGAAAACCCAAATGTAATATAGTGAAACCTTAAAATTAATTATATGTTCTCACACCTGATAAATAGATATGTATATACATTTGTTTCCATTAAAATCAAGTCGAAATACTAATGGAATTACATTCAGAACGCTATCAATATTTAAGATTGACGATAATAAAATACTCTATCTGTAACCATAAGAAATACAAGTTTATACTTTAATAAGTTTTAATTAAGATTAAACTAAATACATTTGAGTGAATATGCTTGACAAACGTAAAAAAGAGATGGCTTAGATAACGAAAGTCTTGACAAATAGTAATCGAAACACACTTTTATGATCAGTCACTGGTAGTACAGCTCCAAATTCATGCCATCGTGTATCTCATCTGTGAAAACAAAAAATTAACTACTTAAAACGCTACTAACCAAATAACCAACTTACAATCAGAGAGACGAATTGGATCCTTATAGATTGTGTACCATTTCTTGAGTACTATCTTTTCATGTTTGGTGCCGGTTTGTGCAGCGATCAATTTCTTTAGATCACCTATAGTGTCATCCGGATTGCATTTTACACGCACCTAAAATGTAAGAAATAAGCTGGAATAATTAAATTCGAATACGTTTGCAAAACACACCTTTTTGCCTAATCTATCATTACAAGTTATTTCAATCATAGTCTCTTGAAACTTTCGTGCAGCCTAGAACTCCTGTCGATGAATTACCAAAAACTTCAATTTCAACATTAACATTATTAGCAGTGTTGCAAATTGTATAACCTCAGCTGCTTGTACACTTCCAGTATTTTTTTCACTACTTTTTTACTAAGTGCGATAGTGTTAAACAGTGTCAGTGTAGTGCAATACAATTTTTGTCTGCCGCCGGCCGAGTAACAGCGACTGCGAACCGTTGAACGTTTAACAATATAAAATTTGTGCTAGCAGAGCGTTCTCACGCTTAATTGTTTGGTTTACTGTGTAACTGGAAATGCAGATGATTCCGTTCTTTCCGCCACTACGTCCAAATATTCCCAATCGTCTTTGGTTGGAGGGTTCGTACGTGAACGAGGAGGCACAGGCATCCCGTTACGAGCGCGAACATCAAAACTGGGTATTTATTACAGCTTAGTGAATATTGTTAAAATCGATTGTTTTTAAACAAAGCTAATTTAGCGCGACTCCATTAAGAATGCCGCTGCCGACCTACAACCATTGGGTAAAGTATTGACCATGCCAGGGATCGAAACTGATGACGAAGACGGTAGATACAATACAAAATAATATTAATAGTTGTAATATATTAATTGTCATTCAAAATAGCAAACGATGATAGTGAAGATTCCGACAGCCATGATGATGAAGATGAAGAAACTAATGAACGTCTTTTAAGTGGCGCACCGCCAGACTTCTATTCAATGCCCGATGATACCCACCTGGACGATGATATCTCAGCAGCAGTGCCATTGGCCTAGTCCGGGTGGGCCTCGGAAATTGCGCACTTTCGCGCGCACTTAAGTCATCTATTCTTTCTCCAATCAGTTATTACTATGCCCATTAAACACATCTCAACAAGCATTATCAATTTGCATCGCACATCGATCCACTATAGTTATACATACATATATTTATATAATTACTTAAAAAATAATAATAAAAAAGAAACATTGTCATTGTATTTTAGTTGTCTTTATTCAATTATATATATATACCTATATATATATAACTTTTTTTTTTTTGGGTCATGACCTATGACATGAGAACCTTTTATTGTTGTGGTTGGATATTAGCTTTGGAACAAATCAATTTTTGTTCTTGTTGTACATAAATGTTTGTGTACAAAATGCGTAGATCTATAAACTACTTACTTAGTGCCTAAATACCAAACACCATGGCTTCCGATAAAAACTGCCCAGCCGTGCCCACACTATGGGCATTGATCAATATGCTTGGTCAAAATGCCCAAAACCAATAACAGAGTGATCAACCGATGGTATGGATTGGGATCGGTGATAATAACCCAATTTGGACATAATCTCAATAGAAAACAAAAAAAAATCTTATTCAGGGGGAAATTAAAGTTTACAATAATTAGATACGTTTAGATTGTAGGGGAGGGAGTAAGCTTTTTTTTTATTTAATGACGATCACGCGAATCAGAACGGCTGCGTCTGTCGCGTGAGAAGCTGCGACTACGACTGCGGGAACGACGCGGAGAGCGCGACCTGTAAGAAGAGTTAGTGAAAGAAATTAGTTAATTTTTATAAGTAACATGAAACAGTATACAAATATTGCTAAAAATCTTGAAGAGGAAATTGTGGTCAGTCAGTTGAGTTGACTGCTATTGCAGAACCGCGCAGCAACAAACAAATTACGTTGTAGTGTTGCAGGAGCAGTAGCACGTAGGATGACGACAGTCTTCCCACGTCCCACGGCAACCAAGATAGCCAGCATCCAACTTCGGAACAAGCAATCTAAGGTGGTAACACTGACCCGGCACTGATATTGGTTTCAGCGCCGCCGTCTGCTACCTCGCCTTAGAGATGATGTTGTAGTAGTTGTTGTTGTTGTGTAGCAGTTGCGATTTCTGTGGCAGTGATTGACTTTGATGAGACAAACGAAACTTTCTGTTCTTTTTTTTTTCTTTTGTTAGTTGATTGGTCGGTCGGTCGATTGTTGGTTGCATGGTTCATTGTGGCATTAGTTGTGGTTGTGGTGGTACTTGATTTCTTGATAATATTGTTGGTTGGTTGGTTGAGTTGAGTTGATTTGGTTGGTCTAATTTGTGACGATTCTATACTGATTTCAAATGCTGCGGAGGAAGTGAAGGATTGGTCGGTTGATTGGTTGGTTGGTTGTTTTTGGTTGTTTGCTTGCTTGCTTGGTAGTAGTAGCAGTAAATGAATGTTGGTGGGTTTGCCAGCAGTTGAGCAGTTTTAATCTTGTTGAAATCACAAGTAGGCGAACGCACGAGCGAGTGAGCAGGTCAGGCAGGCGTTCGTTGATTTTGAAGGCAACAGCCTGGCTGATTTTGCAAATCTGTCTTGTCTGTCTGTTTACCACTAGCGACGGCTGTTTGGTAGGTTGGTTGATTGATTGGATGAATGGACGGATTGACTGTCGTCGTTTGTCTGATGACCGCGGCGATGCGCTCGCTCGCGCTGCCAAAACGAAATTCTGAGCGTACTTGGTGTTTGCTGAGGTTAGGAGCATTGATGTGCGATCGGTTCGAAGCGGTTCTTCTGCTACCTGGTCGAATTCATTTTTGAAAAAATGTAATCGTATAGTAAAATAACGGGTGGTACTAAAAATAATATGCATAACAAAGCAGACAAATAGCATTAACATCAACATAAACAGTAAAAATAGCATTAATGCTTAGAAACTAGAACTCAGTGTTTGAAGCTGAAGTTTTTTTTTCGAATTAAGATTCATCTTACTCTTGCTTGGCTTCGAGATTTGTTTCGCTGTCGAATTTCAAGGCTGATCTGAGCTGAACAGAGTATAGAGGATTGTCGAAGCAGTACAGTAGTAGAAGCTGATTTGATGATATTTCGGTCGATTAGTTGACTGATTGGGTAGTTTGTCGATTGGTGACTTATTAATACTGATCGAAGCAACGTAGGAACGAATTAACTATTATTAATGCAACAAGTTGTGCAACTGTATTACATTTTTTTTTTTGTATATATTCGAGTTGTGTTGTAGCAGTTGTTGTTGTTGCTGTTGCAGCAGTTGGCGTTGCTATTATTGCTGTTGTGGGGACAGAAGTAGTAGTACCAGTAGTAAAAGAGGTCATTATTCGACTTGTTTTGTTCTTGCAATAAGCCGAGTTGACAGAGTCAATACCAACACATATAATGAATCATTCGACGACAGCCGCGCACTCAATGTTAAGCTCATCTCGAACTGTCGTTTTTGTTGACTCTAAATGAGTCATGATATTTGCTACATTGATCACGTATTATTTGGAACCCAAAAGTCGTAAACAACTGAATTCTGACTAATTTTTGCCAGTATTAAAGCTGCGGTCCTATGATGATTGTTGTGGTGATGGTGTTGGTCAATTGTTCGTTCTTCAATGCAAAAATTGATGTAGTTGTCATCGATGTTGCTGAGATTAGAAGCGAGCGGTGTAGAGGATTTGTATTTGCTGGTGTTGTTGTTTGGTTGCTGTTGTAGTAGTTGTTGTTGTTTTTGTAGTACTAGTTGTGTTGAGTTGTGGTGGTAGTTGTGAAGTAGAAGTAGTAGTAGTTAGAAGCTAATGATGACTGATGTCTAGTAGCAGTTGAAATTCGTCGCTGATACTGACGCACACGCACATGTAGACTCTGACGAGCTCACGCACTGACAATGATGAATATCCCTAATGCAGGGGTCCTGCTGTCACCTTTGTCGTCATCGTCGTTCGCATTGAAGACCCATACTTATGGTCAACGTTGAGTGTATTATGTGAGATTATCAAATGGTATTCTTCTTAATATTGAGTTGAGTGCTTTGAATCAACAGTTACCCAAAATCGTTTTAGCATTTAATTGTGCACTGATTTTTAAAGCTGAAGTAAACAATGATAGACAACACCACGCGCAGGACTATGTAAAAACCTGTTGCAGCATGTGTCAATATATGTTGGTTAATTTTTACATTTTAATGGCTCGATTGTCTGCAAATGTGATGTATGTGTGTTTTAGTAACTATGGCGGTCTGGTGTAATGTGTGATACAGTGGAGTATAGTTATTGCTGAATCAAGTGGATCGGATTGTAATAAAGATGATGATGTTTTTAATGTTTTAGTGTCGGTGGTTGCGGTTGAGGTCGTCGAATTGTCGTGATTATCTCTATATTGATTTTGATCATTGAAGTGTTGGTTGTTATGGTGTTTCAAACGAGTGCTAATTTCTATGAGAACTTCATTAATCGTTTTCATATGCTTATTGAGTGGATGTAGTTGTAGCTGTAATTGTTTTGGCTCTGGTTTAACAATAATTTTTTCATTATTGTTTGCCTTGTTGTTGTAATAGTAGTTATTGTTGAATACAATTTTCAAGTCGAATATCTTGTTGCTTTTCGTGGTGGTTGTGAAGATTGTGGAAGAGGAGCAGTAGTTGTGAATCGTGAAGATGTTCTTGTTGTTCTTGTAGTTTTTGTTGAAGGAAGAGGAGGTAGTAGAAGATCTAGTAGTAGTGGTAGTAGCAGAAGTAGTCTTTATCCTGCAAAATGATTGTAAACTACGTTTAAAATTGCCTCTTGCGTTAAAACATTTGAGTCGACAAAAACAGAAAAATTTTGAAAATATTTGTGGAAAAAAAAAAACATTGAAACATCGTATTAAAACAAACATCCTTAGAGTATGCAAGTGTGTATTTACATACAAGATAAAATAAATAAAATGCGCCCAAAGCTGTCTAGAAGATTTTTTGTGCGTCTACAAATCGTCTAAGGTTTTTTTTTATGATTTTAAGTTCATTTCATATCATCAACACAACACTTTTCATGCAGCTTACAGGCCACTCCCAATAAAATTTTATTGATACACAAATTCATCACTCAAATAGTGTAGTAAAACTTACCTGTATCTTCCTCCCCGTCCACTGCCGCTACCGCCGCCACCGCCTCCACCACCACCACCTCCGCCGCCACCACCACGACGACCACGACTATCACGCGAACGGCCGGAGGACATTTCTACACGAATGCGTGTACCACAGCACCGACTACAAATCGATAGAATTAAAAAGGATAAATTATTTTAAGCTCGTAAATAAATTGCTTTTTGCTTCTCTCTTACGTTCCATCAAGTCCACGAGTTGCGTCTTCGGCGTCACGACGGTCTTCGAACTCAACAAATGCGAAGCCTGGTGGATTTCTTGCGACCCAAACATTCCGCAGTGGTCCATATTTGCTGAATGCGTTTTCTATTTCATACTTTGAAGCAGACGAACCAAGGTTACCTACGTAAACCTTGCAAGCCAAATCCCATTCTCTGTATCGCGGCATATTTTTCTCTATTTTGATAGTAACTACGCAAACTGCATAAAAAAATAAATAAATACAATTCAAAATATATAAATAAACGACAAGGAAAACAATAAAAACAAATATATGTGCATATATGTATTGATTTTCCAAACCGAAATACCAGTTTTAGTCGCGTGCAGTTAATTTTGACAATACACAAAACCAAGATGGCGGAACTTGTTATAACTTTCATTGACAAAGTTTAACCTGAATACTTTGCTATACAACTTTAATTTAAATACCACTCACCTAAAGTTTGCTTCACTGTGTCTTATGTAATTCAAAATTTACCAAATAGTAGTTTTTTTAAGTTTTATATTTGTTTTTGAAAATTCACAGCAGTCACCAACAAAATCTCACCAAACAGGTACACCTTCTCAGAGATATCGAGTAAATACAATGGCGACGTTTCCCATTTATTTTAAGGCGCAACACTTTTCGTTTCACCAGCCTGTCGACATTGTGTCAGTGAAAGAGGTACTTGTGAGTCGAAAGTGGCTCAGTTGCGTGTAGAATCGCGAAGAAGAAGACAAGCAAAAAGTACACTAAGTAATGAGTAGCCCAATGTGCGGTGCAGTTGTACCGGCAGTTGAGTTATTCAATATGGGAAATGCCTCCAAGTTTGCTCGTTTTTGCGTAGTTCACTACACTGTTACTGCATGCTTTTCAAGAGCTTTTATAACACTCTGTACATCAAAAATTAACTGTTTTGTTGAACGTCTCTTTCATAAAGAAGAAGCTTAGAGATTTTGGTGTCGTTTATGTTCTCTTTCGTACTCGTGCCCGTTTCACACCAATTTGTTCGTTTATTTTATGATTTCGTTTAATTTTTCGATTTGCTAACGAAGGCAACAAAACATACATTCAATTAGTTACTTAAACCTGTGTCAATAACGACCATAACAGATTTGGACGAATTCAACGTCAACAGAAAACGAACATACGAAACTATGAACATACCAAACGAGTACATCTCAAAAACAGAAGATGTGGCCGATCAGGTAAGAAACATATCAATTAATATTGAACCAAGTTATCCTCAAAGAAACTGTTACACACTGCGTTCCACGGACCAAACATTACCAACATACTTTTAGTTGGGTCGTTTGCGTTCATACAAGAATAACGAAGAAAAACTGCCAACGTCATCCACTGTCATCGGCGGCAAACGACACCTCATAGCTCTCACAGGAGCTTCGGCTTTACATTTGATAAGCTTCACATGTTTTAATAAATTAAGGGAAGCATATCACAACTTTCAGATCGTGTAATGATTTATTGAATTGAGCAATTTTACATTTCCATATGTCAGTGAAAGTGCACGGATAGCATTGGATGAGCGTGATAACACGGAAAGAGAGGGAAAGAGAAACATAATAAGAGAGCGAGTAGTTGATTAGCAACAGGGGGGAAAAGTGAACGGAACCAATTGTTGGCACATCTTAAACTCATCTACAAGGGGATATGCACTCTAGGGCAACAAATTTGATACTTAAATTTTAATAATGCCATGGCTAACAAAATATACACATAAGTTACATCAAATAATTTCAAAGTGACCGGACCTGATTTACGGTGGCACATGTATCACACTTACATATTTAAATAAAACCAGTCCCACAAGTGCTGAACGTTAACGAACGTACTGCCTAGACAAAATTGATTTAGATTCGATATTCGGACGCTTACACGTTCGCTCGATTGTTCGAACAACGGATGGAAAGATAGTGTTCGCGCAGATAAAGAGAAATTCAATGTCTTAGACACGTCATACAAGAAGGCGGCCGAGCAGCCGTCAGTAGTGTGACTCCACTCTACAGTTCACTTATGCAAAAAATTGACAGTCTACTGCCAACTCAAAATGCTTGAACTTATGTTGCAATCATGTTACATCACTGCCGCTAGAAAGCGCTGACAAAATTTATTGTAAATTATAATCAGCATTATCAAAAATATTTGTATTTTTATACTCTTGCAAGAGTATATTAACTTTGTCGTGAAGTTTGAAACGCAGAGAAGGAGACATCTCCGACTATATAAAGTATATATATTCTTGATCAGCACGACGAGACGAGTTCATATAGCCATGTCCGTCTGTCTGTTTCAATGCGAACTCCTCCCAGAGTTTTGAAGTTAGCAAAAAAATTTAGAAACCAGCTTGATCGGAATATTATAGCATATAGCTGTCATAGGAACGATCGGTCAAAAATTATGTTTTTGCTCAATAAACTCTTTGATTTTAAAGCTATCGCCTCGATTTTTTGCACAAGAACATCTTGGACGTAAATTAAGGCACACCACAAAATTGCTTAAGATCGGATAAATATAGCATATAGCTTCCATTGGAACAATCGGTCAAAAATTCGATTTTTGTTAGAAAAACTGTTTTTGTTCTCAATTATAAACAGATGAAACCTTGCAGTTACTCGTTTTTAAGAATCTTTGGCCATATTACAAAGTTTCATAAGAATCGGACATAAGGGCGTGGCACCGCTAATATAGATTTAATTATAAGCAGACGAGATAGAAAATCGTAAAATGAAGTGTAGAATGATTGCATTGTATTATAAAAAAAAAAAATTGAAAATGGGCGGGGTTACGCCTCTTTATCTTTATAAACTTATTCTTCTTATTGATAAACTATAAAACGGATTTTCCAAATGCTTGCAAGAGTATATAAGTTTCAGCAAAGCTGAAAATAGCTCCCTTACTGGTTTTAAAATACAAATTTATTTATTTACAAGCTTCTCTAATATAATAAAATATAAAGAGAAGCAAAGGAAAAAGAAGCTATAGCTGGGAGCCTTAAGCTTATAATACAAATTTATATAGCTTACTTTAAACGCAATTCGATTTTAAAAGTAGCTTAGTACAATCGTATCAAGTATATCAAGCACATAATCATACGTGTCGATCTGTGCGATGTTCACAACAATTTCTATTTTAAATTACTGGTGATTGCGGACTATTATAGGAGATAATTGTTTTCTTTCTACTATTTATGAACTTATATACAATTTTAGGTTATCCGACGGGGAAAACATGTTTTACCAACGGTAGCACGGCTCTGCCTTATTGCCACTTTCTTTGAAGACGGTCTGCGCATGTACTTTCAATGGAACGAACAGCGCGAGTACATGGACATGAGCTGGGGATGTGGACGCTTCTTAGCTACTGTATTCGTACTAGTTAATCTAATTGGACAACTCGGCGGTTGTGGTATGGTTATAGCAAGATTTAAAGTTGACATTGCTGTTGGAATACTCTTCTTTATTGTTGTGCTACAGGTAAGAATGTAAAAAAAAAAAAAATTGTGTTTTGTTTATACATATGTTGTATTTTCATTAGACCGTTGCCTATTCTATACTATGGGATATACAATTCCTGCTACGCAACTGTGCGCTTATTGGTGCCTTGTTACTTGTTCTGGCTGAGTCGCGAGTCGAGGGACGTAGCTTGTTCGCCGGAGTGCCTTCGCTTGGTGATAACAAACCCAAAAATGTAATGCAACTTGCTGGACGGATTTTGCTTGCGTTCATGTTCATCACTCTGATCCGTTTCGAACTGAGCGTATGGCAGATTGTACAAGATATTTTTGGTTCTATTCTGATGGTGTTAGTGACAATCGGTTACAAGACAAAGTTGTCGGCACTCATTCTGGTTGCGTTACTGAGTGTGCTCAATCTCTACCACAATGCGTGGTGGACCATTCCATCGTATAAACCGCTAAGAGATTTTCTTAAATATGATTTCTTCCAGGTAAAATCATAGATCAAAATACCAATTACTACAACAATTTTAAAATGATGTTGAATTTTATTACCTTTTAGACCTTATCAGTCATTGGCGGCTTGTTAATGATAGTTTCGTTGGGACCGGGTGGCGTATCAATGGATGAACATAAAAAGAAGTGGTAAACGGCGCCACATAATTAATAGACCGACTATTTACAATTTTTTTTACTTGTTCAAAAGAAAATAACAAAACACAAATACGAAAAAGAAAGAAAGGGAAAAGCTAAAAGTGTTACCATTTAATGGAGTTCAAGGAGAATTTTTTGTAAAAATGAAAAACAAAAAAAATTATTGTTAAGCACGCAAATACGTTACAAACTGATATCTACATCGTAGAATTGTCAAACATGAATTTTTGATGTCTCGTATCGTCCACTCATAGAATACAAGGATTCGGGAGTTCACGCATAATACACACACACACATTTAAAGACATTATTTCAAATGGACAGCATAAACGAGAAAGAGAGCGATATAGAACGAAAAAGAGAAAGCGACTATATGAAGAACGCGAGCATGATAATTTTTAAACACTTCCACTACCTGCATATGATATACATATATTTTTTAAATAATGACGATGATGATTCTTGATGAGACACATATTGTTTTTATTATTCTTAGTTGAAGTGCGCCTCTGTGTATGACGAAAAATCCTATCCACATCATTATAAATACAAACAAACACACGAAATTATTGTAAATAAATTTCTAGCCACTTCAGGGATGTGACATAAAATATTCCAATAAGGATTTTAGGAGTTCATTTGTAACAATTGTGAGCACGTTGATTTGTGTTTAATTCCCTCCTTTTTTCCGTTCGCCTTCTTTTTACATTTATATATATATACATGGTGTTTGCGTTTGTTGTCCTTCAGTTTTGATAATTTTTTTTTTTTAATTAAATTCCAAAAAAAATGAAATTTAGAATAATGTAATGTATCAATTGATGACGATTTGTTTATTTTTTTTAAGACATAAAAGTGTAATAGCATTAAATTATAACGTTGTAATAAACAAATACTGAAAAATTTTAAAAATGCGTACTTAACAGTTGTTTTACTTGGAAACCATTTTGGCCAGGATAAGAACCGAAAGAAATAAAATAAATTTTCTTTTTATATTTTGAGAATTATGTGCTTTTATTCAGTAGCCATTTCTATACACATTCGTTTGTCGTTATACGATACTCGGATGTATTCGGTTCTTCTTCGAAATCGGATGACACAATTATTTTTGCAAATTCAGTATGGAAACAAAAAAAAATATATATTGTAAAATTATATCTGACAAGCTGAAAAGGACATTTCAGGCTTAGAAATATTTAGGTCAAAGCAGCAGCACCAGAGATGATTTCAATCAACTCGCGCGTAATTACTGCCTGTCTGGTACGGTTGAATGTCAGAGTAAGTTTTTCAATCATTTCACCGGCGTTCTTGGAAGCATTGTCCATGGCAGTCATGCGTGAAGATTGCTCTGAGCAGGCTCCTTCCTTCATGGTGAAGAAAATAAGCGAAGCCAACGAGAACTCCAAGTAGCTCTGAACGACATCAGCATCAAGCGAATCATAGACGGTCAGCTTATCGGATTTCTCTACAGTCGGACCACTGAAAATAGGCAGTGTAGAGCACTGGTATGAAACCACCGATTTAAACTTGTTGTAGACAATTTTGCCCTCGGTAAAATCATAACCGCTCTTAATTACTTCGTGCGCAATTTTCGAAGCATCCAAGAAGGTTGGAGGCAGACGGCCAATTTCATTGGCCACCATCAAGATGTTTTTACCGTAAAGGCGTGCCAAAATCGCACGGGATTTATCGCCTACACAGAAGATTTTCGTGTTGGTATCATCTTTAGCCAATTCAGAACGAATATGGCGAGCGACACCGGTGTGCACGGCACCACACAAACCACGATCCGATGTCATGGCAATAAGCAACTTCTTGGGTTCAGCTTTTTCATCAGGCTGGATTTCAGTTTTCTCGAAAAACTGCTGCGCGCCGATGCCGTAGGGACGTGCTGCTTTTAAATCACGCTCAGCACGGGTGTATTTCGCCGCTGACACCATCTTCATGGATTGCGTAATTTTTTGGATGTTCTTCACGGATTTTAGACGCATAGAAATAGTTTTTAGTGTCGCCATACCACGCTGTTGTTGAGCCTGCATGGTGGCTTCCAAAGCCATTGGAAGCAAAAAGGTTGCGCGCTGCATCATCATCTTGTTGTCTGATGTATAATTCCGTGCAAGAAACTGCAATTTTGTTGTTATTTAATTCCACTTTTGCTTCCAATCGTTATGATTATGCAAATCATAGACTTACCAATCAATTTTTCACGACACGACTGAAAAGACAGTACTGTTCTTATGTAAGCGAGAACCAGTGTTACAAATAAGCCTTTTTCCGGCAGTATCTGTCAGTTTTTCAGACTCAATCAGTGTTGCAATTTTTCAAAATCAAAAATGACTGTTTTCGGGATCATACATTTTTTTATTTATTTTCTGACCGGTTGTTTTGAATTGTCAAAATTCAAAACTTACGGTAGTATAATTCGAAAAAAAAATTCTTGGAGGTATTCTATAAAAATGGCCATAATTCTAGCTGTCTGCTTTTACACATTTTACTGGCTGACGAGTCTGAATAATGGCCAGAAACTGCCAGAAAATCGTTGATTTGGCTACATTGGTTGCGACTGTAATTTCGTCAATTTACGGTTAACCGATTAAGTAATTGTCAACAAAAAATAAACAATTTCAACAAATTTTCCCACAATTTACAATTCATACATATAAAAACCGCGGTGAAAATTCGTGCAGGGAATGAGTCCGGATAATCGATGATTGGTATAATCGAGGTCCAGTTTATCAAGTTTCTACTGTACACCAGCTAATGAGTTAAAGTTTATAAATTGTTAGTTATTTTTTATTAGTTTCGGATTAAAGTCGAAACAGCTTTTTCGCAAAACAGTCAGTGCAACTCAATATGACAAATCCTCAAGATGAGCTCTGCCCGCCACCATCTGAGGACGATGAACTGACTTTGCCACGCGCAAGTATAAACAAAATAATAAAGGAATTGGTGCCATCAGTTCGGGTTGCAAACGAAAGTAGAGAGCTTATACTTAACTGTTGTACGGAGTTCATACATCTCATCAGTTCTGAGGCAAATGATGTTTGTAATCAGCGAAACAAGAAAACAATCAATGCAGAACATGTTTTAGAAGCATTAGATCGACTGGGATTTAGAGATTACAAACAGGAAGCGGAGGCAGTCTTAAATGACTGTAAAGAGGTCGCCGCCAAGCGGAGGCGACAAAGCACGCGACTTGAGAATTTAGGAATACCAGAAGAAGAGTTACTGCGACAGCAACAGGAACTTTTTGCTAGAGCACGTGAAGAACAGGCACGCGAAGAGCAACAACAGTGGATGAGTATTCAGGCAGCGACGACGGTACAACAGAATGCAGTACTTACAAACAAACATATGTTATGTCCCCGCGACAAGATATGTGATGATGATGAAGATGAAGAAGACGACGAGTACTGAAATTGCAATTACCATTTAAGCTCTAAAGTTTTTATTTGCACATTAAAATAAAAATAGTAATAGTTATTCAACTTGACACACTACGTTTTAACATCAGCCTCAATTTGTTTAGCAACTTCTTCTGTCTGGTCAGAGTCTTTCAGTTTTCGAATTTGTAAATCAATTAGAGGAGAAGCAATTAGAGAATCATTGAATTCGAACAAACCTGGAACGTATTTGCCAAGAATCTCCTGATTCTTATTCCAAAATTGATTACTTATAATGTCACCGTGTAAGGGTACAATGAGTTGTAAGCCTTTACCTTTCAACGAGCCTCCGACCACTCGTTTACGGACTAGTACAGTACCTTTACGAAACATGGCGTCCAAGTTATTGTAATTTATATCAAAACGTGAGAAAAGTATCTCATTTTTGTCTGCAGCCATGGTACCCCGAAGTTTCGATTCAGCTTCTTGGTTGCTCAAACCCGCCTTCAGCACTAAACTCCAAAATGCTGTGTTGTAAAGATTGTTGACATGAACATCAGCTTGGCGCCAGCTTAGATAGTCCCGAAGATTTTCATCCGAGGGGTACAATACTATTCGCCCATCGAAACAAGGCGGGTACTGTAGTTGTGTGTTCGGCATCCACTTTGACCAATTAAACACATAGGAAGATGTGAATAAACTATTAACATATGTGAGCAGTTTTGAAGCTCGCCGGTTAAATGCTTTGGTGTCTTTGCGGAAAACAAATGAGTACTCGTCGCTTTGTCCATAAGAGATTACAACATCTCGAAATTCTTGCATTACAGTTATGGCGGCAGTATTCATCAAATTGAGTGCTGTTAAAATCAAATCATTGTCTATTGAGAAGATCGATGTAAACGTTGCGCACGCTTACCGCCTGTATCATTTGGTTTTTCGAAATTGTGGACTTGCGAAAACTTATGAAATTTTTTCCCATCAATTCGAACCACAATCCAGACGTTTGGTAATACTCGGTCATCCTGTTCGAATGTTTTAACATATTCATAACGGCTGCATGCCATATTTCTATAAACTATTGTCTGATGTCGTCGCAACAAGTGCAGAATACCTATCCCAGACCTCATCTCTTTATAGTCAGTGCTGCTACTTTAGCCTTATTCCATTCCAGCAAATTGGAAAGTTGAAGAGTTGCCATCTTGGATGGGGTTTCAGAACAACTGCAAAATTAATTTGTATTTCAGTTGTATTGGCCTTTTTATGTAAAATACAAATTGAATTAGTTCTAATATGTTGTGCGTATTTTTATGCAAGTAAAGAGGTACTTGTGTCGAAAATGGCGCGTTGCTGCTAAAAACGCGAAGAAAATGGGCTAATTGCATCTTAAAAGTTCTGATTGGCTTAATGTCGCCTCGATCTGCATGGGCTATTGGGCTAGGTCAATGTAGGTGACTCTCCCAAGAATTCGAATGAAAATTTCAATAACTTACGTACTTATATAACTAAACGTTAGCATAAAATACTTCAATATTCACATTTCGCACAATCTTACTGAGCACCCTGTGTAGGAAATGGATAAATGTTTTCTATTTTTTTTTGGTTTTTAATCACAACAGTTGGGATTTTGTTAACGATAAAATGAGCGAAAAGTACGATACAGCAGATGATGAGGTTTCTGCCACGACGTCCAGCGATGCAGAGGGTGCCAGCGACGACGACGAAGTAGCTACAACATCGCAAACTACAAGTGATAGCGAGCTTCAGTCCAGTACAGATGTTGTGTCAACCGGAAAAAGTGATGGTAATATTGCGGTAACAGCACCAGTCGCCAGCACAAGTCAAAGCCATGATAGAAATATTGATAACAAGCATAAAAACGAGGAAGAATGTGCGGAAGAAACCCCTGAAGCAAGAAGCTCCACATCAGATGGTAACATGCAGGTAGTAGCTATGCATTACAATGAACTAAAAGAAGCCGGTCGAAAGGAGCGTATTAAGTCTAGAATTTTTTTTATGAGGAATTTCAATAATTGGATCAAAAGTCAACTTATAAATGAATATTTCGGTAAAATTAAACAGCACCAACGTATCGGTGATGCGATGCGTGTGCTGGACATGTGCTGTGGCAAAGGTGGAGATTTGCTTAAATGGGAAAAAGCAAATATAACACATTTAATTTGCACGGATATCGCAGAAGTTTCGGTGGACCAATGTCAGCGACGATATGACGATATGCTAGTGCGCGCAGTTAAAACAAAGTTTGGGCATAAATTCACGGCTGAGTTTTTTGCTTGTGACTCTACTCTCGTGCGATTACGTGAGCGCTACAAAGACCCATCACTACAGCTTAATTTAGTGTCATGCCAGTTTGCCTTTCACTACTCCTTTGAATCGCTTTCGCAGGCTGATTGCATGGTGCGAAATGCAGCTGAATGCTTGCAACCTGGAGGTTATTTTATAGCAACAATACCTGACGCAAATGAAATCATGCGTCGTCTTCGAGCTTCGCCGAATGGCAAGAGCTTTGGGAACGATATTTATAATATTGAGTTTATAAGCCCATTAGATCCTCCTCCTCTTTTTGGAGCGAAATACCAGTTCCACTTAGAGGGTGTTGTTGATTGCCCTGAATTCCTTGTACATTTTCCGACACTTGTAAAACTCTGCCGGAAACATGGCCTTAAGCTGGATCGTAAAAACACATTCGCTGAATACTATAAGGAATCAATTCAAGCTGGTGATTAAAACTATAAAAAATGTTTTGCTTTTTCGTTAAGTTAGATTATATTTACAGGTCGCCAACTTTTACAACGTATGAATGGCCTGGAAACCGTGTACACTAATCGCTGTGGCAATGATGAGCAATTTTCTCATATACGCAATGTGTTCGGTGCAAATCGTGGCAAATCTTTTGGTACACTGTCGAAATCCGAGTGGGAAGCAACAAGTACGTTTTCAGTAGAAGAATAATTACTCTAATTGATTACGAATTTAATACTTTTTCAGCGCTATATTTAGTTTGTGCCTTTAAAAAATGCAAAAGCACTTGGGACGCAAATGTGAAGCCTGTTTTCGAATTTGATTGACAAATGCATTCATTAATATTGCTTAAATATTCTTATTAAAGCAAAATCAAGGTAAAGATTTAAATAAAACGTATGTAAAACAGATCATCGTTCTCATTCAATTTCTACCAGTCACTGCCGCATAAGATTGAAAGTGCATACAAGGCTTTTTTGCGACTGACTTTAATTAAAAATATATAAATTTATTAAAAAAAAAAGTAAATGTTTCTTAAAACATTTAGATTTTAAGGTATCAAAAAAACATTAAATTTTTAACTAATTAGCAGAATTAAAAGTACATATATATTAAAAAAAAAAACATATGTAAAAATATCTTAGTTTTTATTTAGACCGAACCAGTTTTCACAGTATCATAGCGTGTCATTTAACAGTTTAAGCCCTATTTTCTTCTTGTAGAATGGATTTATTGGACTAGGTATCGAGTTGGGCTTGAGCAGACCCTTACCAGGCTTCTTAGCTGCATCATATGGCAGCTGTGGAGAGCTTCTTATCTGCTTTATGTAGTCGCTGGGTTTTTGAGCTGTATTATGTTTCAACACAATTTTTACGCGCCTTTTTGGGGTACTATTAGAAGAAAGTGAAATATTTGAAGAATTGGATTTATTTACCCTTAAAGGTGTTTCGTGTTTTTCCATTGAGTTGAGTTTTACAGTTGGGTTAGTCAATGCTTTGTTAGCCTTGGATGCTATAAGCTTGCGTGATGGTATAAAATATTCTGTCTCTCCTTCACCGACTGGCTTATCCCATTCTGACAGCGGCTTTTTCAAAGAAGTTGATAACTTGTCTGTTGCATTCTTATTTTTGTGTTGATTTAATGTGCTATGATTTTGACTATTAACATCTAAGGCTTCCTCTTTCCACTCTGTTTCAACAGGCAGTTCTGATTTGGTTTTTGAGTTTGAGTTTGTTGTATTCCCATTCTGACTGTTGTCATCAATTGCTTCTTCTTTCCATTCACTCATCAATGATATTTGCGCTTTCTTTATCCTTTTGCAAGCAGTTTGTAGTTTTGATATTTCATTTGTAACAACGTCTTCGTATTCTTCATCATCAATGTTGTCAAAATTAATGGTTCTTAAGAGCTTTCGGCGTTTGCGCTTGTTCAACTTTTTGAGCTCACGTCCTAAGCCATATGCCTCATTTTCAAGGTTTTCCAACTGTTCTACTTTGTCTTCAATAAGTTCATTAAACGGTTCTGTTGTTTTACGAGGCATTTTTTTGACGCCTAAAGGAAATTCGCCACATTTAAATGTTTGAAAAATAGATATAAGTTTTCTCAATGCTTTTCGACGTTTGCTATTTAATTCTTGTGTCTTCATAATTCTTTCGAGCTCATTAATGACACAATCGGCATCAACGGGTAGCTCAGGTATGTAAACATCTACATCACCTGCTCGCGGATCTAAGTTAACAACACCATTCTCCTCGCTGTCTGCTTTACCGTCATGGGATTCGTCACAATCCTCATTCTTTTCTAAATCATCAATAGATGAAGTCGGAAATCCCATTTCTTTCCAAGCATTATATTTATCACTGTATTCACGGCCAAGTGAACTCTGATAGAGAAGATGAAACAATACTCTGATGCGGCACTGACCAACCAATTGCGAATCTCGTTGGTTACCCACATATGACACAAATGGCAGAAGAAACGCGTTGACGTTTTTTACGCTGATTTCACCTTCTGACACTTTGGCTAATTCCTCAAAAAATATGTCTAGATAATGCAAAGTAAGTCCTTGTGCTTTTGTATTATCCGATAATACCGTTGCCTGCATGCGTTCATTGAAGCTTTGAATTAGTTCCTGCGACCAACCGCTTTTCTTCAACATGCGTAGAGTGTAACGGAGCATACGCCGCGCCAACATCAAAAACTTATCAAGACGCCACTGATCGATACCGAACCATTCCTGGCACATTGTACGCATAAATGTTCCGAAAAATTGAACACTGTATTGTACATTGCCATCAAAGCATTCCACCAACTGTGCCAGTTGTTCAGCCAGATCTTCCTGCACTAGTGGCTTGTCCGACATCCACATTGTGTAGTAAAGTCCCTTCCAGATACGCATAAAGTCATCGTCAGTGAAGGGAAAAGAACTTCGTGAACGAAGTTGGAACCATTTGCGTAGCTTGCGTACTTGCCGAATACGCTTGTTCACGTCGTTGTCGGCTAGCGATTTTACAATCTTCACCTCCTGTGCTATTACCAAAATCTCCTTGGACACTTTCTCATCCGGTTCTTGATTTTCGATGTTGACATTATCAAGAGCCGCTTCCGCTGAAGAACGCTTTGGTGCTTTCTTTTTCACAGACATGTTACTTTACTCGTTCAAAATACGTGCACGCACGTGTTCTATAGATTTTGAAAAGTGCTGTAAAATATATACATATATTTTAACTAGTGTTGCAAAATTAGCATTTTTCAGACTTGTCAGCCAATGAAAATGTCTTTCAGTCGACATTTTGGCTTTTTTTAAGGAATTTTTTAACCATTTTTTTAAAAATTTTTCAATTTATAGGATTATTCTCCTAAAAGCCAGTATTGTTTGCAGTACTTTTTTGTATTTAAAAAACTTACTTTCTTGTTGTCAATTCTATTTAAAAAATGTTAAGAGTCCATTTAAAAGGATTTTTAATAGATAAGTAAAAGACGACAATTTAGTCTTGCGGTAGTGTTGTGGCTCCAATGTTAGGAAATACTGTTGTGTTAGGCAATGAGGCATTTAAATTTACTAGCACTAGATTTTTGTACAATTTTTATTCTATTAAAAAAAAAATTGGCAACTTTCACGTAGGACAAGCTCTGACTTTTTGTTTTCTAGATTATTTTAAATTGGCAATACATTTTTAAAATGCCTGTGACTATTAAAAGTGCTGAGCAATACCACAACTTCATAAAGTAATTATTAAGATAGAGCGAACCAAATTGGTTATTTACTCTTAATTTAACCTTGACAGATTGGAAAAAAGCTCCATAGTTCTGTTCTTAGCTGAATGGGCCGAACAGTGCAAACAAGTACTCAATGTATTAGAAGATTTGGAAAAGGCTTCAAACGACAACGTACAATTCATGACTGTAAACGCTGAAGAGTTCCCCGATATTTCAGCTAAACATCAGGTAACTGACAACCAATTGACTTGATTAATAGAAAAATATACATTAATGATCATTTACAGATCGATGCCGTCCCAACTGTAATTTTTTTTACGAATGGCTCAGCTATTGATCGCGTCGACGGAGCAGATATCGCACAAATATCCGCAAAGGTAAAAAAGATCGGAGCCAACGCAGTCAGTGCCGCGGCCAGAGGAATTACTCTTGAGGAACGTTTGAAAACACTCATCAACAAAGCGCCAATAATGATCTTCATGAAAGGAACTCGAGATGCACCCCGTTGTGGCTTTTCCAAGCAGCTTATTGCGATAGTAAATGAAACAAAGTAATTTTATTTAATTCTTACATTTGCAACACAAAGCTTACAGTTCTTAATTTTTTAGATTGCCCTACGAGACTTTTGACATATTACAGGATGAGGAAGTACGCCAAGGCTTAAAGACTTATTCGGACTGGCCCACATATCCACAAGTTTATGTGAAGGGTGAACTTATTGGTGGACTAGACATTATAAAAGAGCTTGTAGCGAATAATGAACTAGAATCAATTCTCAGAGGCTAAGTAAATGTCGTAACTACGGACAGAAATAATAAAATCCTTTTTACGTTCTTGGAATAATATTGAAAAAAAAAAAAATTAAACAATTTTCAGCCTCTTAAGTTCAAAACAAAACGATATTATTATTTTTTTTTTTTTTTTTGTGTTAGCATTGGTGTTTACATCGTTGGGACTATCAATCACATTTGTTCTCAACTCAAAATTACTTATTGAAAACATACAATTATATTTGTATGTTTTTGTCACTGAGTTGTGTTTAACAAGCTGACTTACACATTCCAGAATAATCGGTTATCATAAAGAGAGGGATTTGTAGCTTTGGGTAACAGAACTATCCATCCGATAAAGCCAACAACGTAGAAAACTATTGCTATTATCCGTTTTATTATATGTTGCTGCCACAAATCTTGCAAATCAGGCAGACCCATATGATTGCAAAATGCGTGTACTAGAAAGGGTGCTACTAAATGTCCTGTTCGTGCGAACAAAAACGTCGAATAGAAGCCAAACAGCGTCGTATATATAAACTGAAAACAAGTAATTAACAACGCCGTTCCAAGATTAACGCCTAAACTGAGACGCTCTGCAATGTGATGTACATGAGCGACACCAAAAAAAAGCGGAGTGATAAACACCGAGGCGATAGGAGAGAAACTTTGTAGGATTAATGGCATCATACATGCGCGAAAAACGAATTCTTCGCTTAATGGTGCAACAATGTGATTGCGCAGCCACATAATATTTCCAATGGAATTACGCCAGTAATCGGGGTCTGAAACATGAAAAAAGGAAACGTTATGGATTTTATGTTTATATTGGGTGGATATAATGCTTTAATACCCAAATATATACGCAAAGTGTCGTTCTGCATTTGAACACATAATGGCCCGAGAAAGAGTAAAACCGTTAAAAAATATGGTATGACTAACGCCTGCCATAATCCTTCCCAGCGTATTCCTAGGAGTATCGGAAACGACACTCGTTTCAACAGTTCTGGCGATGAAAAAATGTAGGTAAAAAGCGGCGCTAATATCATAACAATAGAGACGCTGCAAAACCGACGTTTTATCGTTGATGGGTGGTCACGGTTGTTTTTGTTGCTCCATATGTAGAGACTGGCCACATACAATATGGATAAAACAAGACAGCAACTGACTGAAGTGATCACTGCGATGTGTGGCAGTGGTTCTTGAGTTTTGAAACTAATGTTTAATGACATATCAATACTGTTGTTCATAATCCTTATAGCAAAGAGAATTACTAAAGAAATATCTACTTCTTCTCAATCTCGATTTCACAAAACTAAAATATAGCTAATTTCCAACTTGCCATATTCGGTTGTAATTTGTAAACGTAATTCACAACACTGACTTTTAAATGAAATAAAATCATAGGAATATGTTTAAAATTAGAATGTTTATTTAAGGAATAAGATTTGGTTTTATAAACACATACAACAATCACGTCGGTTTTATGTGTAATGTGATTGCTTGTTGAGAAAGTTTACAAAATACTTACGGTATTTTAGTAATAAATTATTTGCGAAAGTACGGCCAATTTTTAATTAAAAATAACAACAAATTTTAACTCATTTTTTAAACAAGTTTGACCTACGATTAAAGCAATTATGACATTAAGCAAAAACATGGGTCAGTTGCGGTGTTCACGCATTTCCCGTTAACCAACAATGTATGAAAATATGGACGTTAACGACTCAAATGCGTGAACACTTTTTTTGACCGTCTCGTTAAAGTTGTGAGTTCTCTTCTTCTTATATAACCAAACAAAAAATTAAATTCAGCTGAATTGTGCAAAAAAAAATTAAATAAAACTAAAATGCCGCAAAATAACGTGAAAGATCAAGTTATGCGAGTAATTGTTACAAAGGTAGTAATATGGAGTGAAATTATCAGTTCAATGATTTATGTTGAGTAAGATGGCCAAATAACGTACGTCATTTTAATATCAAATTCTTGCGAAAGTACAGCCACTTTTTCATAGAAAATAACTAAAAATTGCCATTTTTATACTTCCATACGTTAACTAACAACATGAATCTCTTTAAAGTTTGCATTTTGTTGTTGGCAATTTGAGTTTTCATACGCTTATAGGTTAACGAGAAATGCATGAACACCGTAAGTGTCTATGAAACTTCCTTAAAATCTGCCAGTGTATTTTATTGGATTGGAAAATGGTAAAAAACTATCTAACAAAAGCTAATTTGGCAACACTGAATAAGTCCAAAGTACTTTGAATTTTTCGTTTTAAACTTTGCTTTATTGATAAGCAGTTTTCTTTTAAACAACTTTGAGCCATGTTTCCATTTTTTAAAACTGTGGCGTTGTCCAAACACTTTTTACATAAAGTTTGTATTTCAACAAATATTATATCCAATAAATGTTATATATTTCGTGCTTATCCTCATTTCCATAGGGACCGGTAGTGCAACAGCTGCGACACTTAAATCTTTTGGAGTACCAGAGCAAAGACCTACTTCAAAAATATGGAGTGTCTATTCAACAGTTCAAAGTGTTAAGCAATAATAAAGATGATACCAAATTAGTAGATTCATTAGGTAAGTATAGTAAAAGACGCCTTTTATTATTTTACAAGCATATCTTAATTTACAGATTACCCTGAGTATGTAGTTAAGGCGCAGATTCTGGCAGGAGGTCGTGGCAAGGGCGTTTTTGATAATGGCTTTAAGGGTGGCGTGCACATAACCTCGAAGTATACCAAAGCTCGACGTCATTTAATTTGATAGCGATATTCTTACTGATAAGCTCTTCTCTGTTTTTAGTAAAAATGAAGTGCTCTCATTAAGCCATGTTATGATAGGCCAACGGTTGATCACCAAACAAACACCTAAAGCTGGGATAACTGTAAAAAAAGTTATGGTAGCCCGTAGCATAAACATTTCCCGCGAAACATATCTGTGTATATTACTGGATCGAGAACATAACGGTCCAGTTTTGATAGCATCACCTGCAGGTGGTGTTGACATCGAAGCTGTTGCAGCTGAGACACCTGAGAAAATTAAGACTGTACCATTAGATATTTCAAAACCTATACCTGAGGCGATTTTAACTGAAGTGGCTACGTTCTTAGAGTTCAAGGGTGAAGCTCTTAAACGTTGCACGAAAGAAATCCAAAAACTGTACACGCTCTTTAAAGCCGTTGATGCTGTACAAATTGAAATCAACCCATTGGCTGAAACTGATAACGGCGAAGTGATATCTGTTGATGCCAAACTGAACTTTGATGATAATGCCGAGTTTCGTCAAAAAGAAATCTTTAGCACGGACGTTAGCGAAGAAGAATCAGACCCAAGAGAAGTCGAAGCCGCAAAACATAATCTCAACTATGTAGCTATGGATGGTAACATCGGTTGCTTAGTGAATGGCGCCGGGCTAGCCATGGCCACCATGGACATAATCAAACTCAATGGTGGCGAACCGGCCAATTTTCTTGATGTTGGCGGTGGTGTTAAAGAGGATCAGGTGCTTAAAGCTTTCCAAATACTTACATCCGATCCCAATGTTAAAGGCATACTTGTTAATGTTTTTGGTGGAATTGTCAATTGCGCAACAATTGCCAACGGAATTGTTGCAGCATCAAAGACACTTAATTTGAATGTACCGCTAGTTGTACGTTTAGAGGGTACTAACGTATCTGAGGCTCGTCAGATTCTGCAAAAGTCGGGGTTAGATATTGTAAATGCCAAAAATTTGGATGACGCAGCACGAAAGTCAGTGAGCGCTTTGCAATAACCAGTCATTAATGGAGATGATTACAAGGACACGAGCATTTACGCGCCACGCATAGTTTTTAAATTTTCTTCATTTGCCATTAAATGAATATGTGCATTTGTATCAATTATATTATGTCAACTTTAGATATGAGTACTCTCAATAAAATTAACATTTGAACTTGAATATATTAACTAATATTAGTCTTTCATTTGTGCAACACAACTTGTTAAGTGGGTAATAATCTCCTACAATAGGAAGATGAGTGAGAATATTGAGGGTTAGAGTGGGTCGGGTAGAACATTCAAATAACATTTTTCACTCTCAATATCGAATTGGAATTTTTTATGAAGTTTTTAGTCACTTATTTGTTTATTACTTGGCGTATTATTTAAAAAAAAAAAGCTCACTTAAATATTCTTTTCTTTGTTGTATGTTTCTTTTTTTTTGTAGATATTTAATTTCTCATTTATTTTGTTGTTTCAACACAACAACAGACACATGAAAGTATAGTTGAAGGATTGCCGAGTTTGGGCATATCGCTTACAAACGGCGACCACGACGACCACCCTTCCTACGTGTAGAATCAGATGGAATTGGAGTCACATCTTCAATGCGGCCAATTTTCATTGATGAACGAGCCAGTGCACGCAGTGCAGACTGAGCACCTGGACCGGGTGTTTTAGTTTTGTTGCCACCAGTGGCACGCAATTTAATGTGAAGAGCTGTGATGCCAAGAGTCTTGCACTTCTCAGCGACATCCTACAAAAAAATTTATACATAAGTTATAAGTCATCGTTGTATCATAGTAGAGTAACAAAGCAACTAGCTTACCTGGGCAGCCAACATAGCAGCGTAGGGAGATGCTTCATCACGATCGGCCTTGACTTTCATTCCGCCGGTAACGCGAGCAATGGTTTCCCTGCCGGACAAATCAGTGACATGAACGAAAGTGTCATTGAAGCTGGCATAAATGTGAGCGACGCCAAAAACATATTCGCCATCGCGGACTTGGGGTCCAAGCGAAACTTGAACTTCTTCCTTTTGAGCTTTAGCTTTTCTGGGAGCCATTTTGACCAATTGAATAACTACAAACAAAAACAAAAAAAAAAAAAAAAATTAGCACTTTCCAAAGCAATTTTAACTTATTTTGCAGTGATATCTCAAAAGCAATAACACAAAAAGTTCACAGTCAGCAGGGTGTATTTTGTTTTTATTCCATTTTTCTGCCGATAGTAAAATAATAATTCGTCGGCATCGGCTTCTCTTATTTTGAATTTTTCATTTAACTTTAAGATTACAACTCTCAACAGTTTGTATTAGTTGTTGTGTATTTGCTTTTTTCAATAAAACATAAAATATTCACATAATTTCACAAAATATTTAAGAGCTTAAAAAACACGAACCAATTGCGTGAACCGGATGTTAAAAAAGAAAGGCAAATAGTTCAAGCTGTCATAACTGTCAAACCCAGTACTTATTCACAATAAAGTGTAAACAGTACAGTTTTCAAACCGTTGTCCAATACCGTATGCTGACGTTAGTGTTGTAAAGAATCGAAAACACTTTTTCTTAATCACGGTTGCCAACTTTAATGGCGGAGGGCCGGCATTTTATGGCTTTGTGTTTTTGCAACACGCGTCGATATTTTTTTTTTATGCATTTTTCAGTTGTTTACACGAATCGAACTTAGATAATTCGAGTTTTTTAAAAAATAGTATAATCTTAATTTTGGTCATTTTTGGGATCTTACGTAAGAAGTATCAAGAACATAAGTCATAATTAAAATGAATATTTTATTTGATTTATAATAAAATTTATTTAGGGGGTTTTTGGTTAGCGTTTAGAGGGAAAAATTATTGAAAGTTGGTAACACTGTTCTTAATATTGGTCTTTGTCACAATGTTAACCACATTTGGTATTTATTAGTATTTGCATTTAACGAAATGATACACCATTTCCAAATCTTGTGATTGTGTTTGGTATTTTCTTGTTGCGCTTCTATGTGTAAATTTTATAAATAAGACTGATTAAAGATGTCCTGGGTCTCTGATTATAAGTACACTTTCTGTGAAAAATTTACATTGAACGTCCTTAAAATGGGGATGCACGTACCACATCATATTGCGTTTGTAATGGACGGAAACCGGCGCTACGCTCGCTCAGAACAATTGGAGAAGATCGAAGGCCATGCTCGAGGTTTCGTTAAATTAGCGGATTGCCTGCGCTGGTGTCTTGATATTGGTATACAGGAGGTCACTACATTTGCGTTCAGTATAGAAAACTACAAGCGTTCGGAGCAGGAGGTAACCGATTTACTCAATTTAGCACGGGAGAAATTCAAAAAGCTTTTAAGTGAGGCACAAAAGTTACAGGAATACGGTGTGTGCATACGTGTAATCGGCAATTTGCAACTACTACCAGAGGACTTACAGCAACATATTGCTGATGCTATATTGACCACAGAACACAATACCAAACTCTTCCTAAACATTGCTTTCTCGTACACGTCACGCGATGAAATTTCGCAAGCAGTGGAAGCGGTTGTTATGCATGGTGATAAGCTGACAGAGGAGAACATTACTGAGCGTTTGATTCACGATTGTTTGTATACAAGGCATTCGCCACCACCTGATTTAATATTTCGAACATCTGGCGAGACACGACTCAGTGATTTCATGATGTGGCAGGTAGAAAAATGCTTCTATTAGATAGTGTTCAGTAAATTTTTATAACATTTCATACTTTATTGTAGCTAACGAGCAGTGTACTCTATTTCACAAATATTTTGTGGCCGCAGATAACAATTTGGAATTTTTTGGCTGGCATATTTACGTATCAACGTACTAAATTGCAACTTGATGGCTTCCGACGAACAGAAAGAGTAAGGAGCGCACAAGAAGCGAAAACATCAAAATTCTACTGTGAGCCTGTGCAAACCTTTTTGCTAAGATTAGATGAGTACCGACGTAGTGTACTCTTAAGACTGTCTTCATACTGAATACGTTCCATTCTGCTTTATATTATTGTTTTGAACATATAAAGGGGCCTGTTTGATTTATTATTCATAATGTTTTGAAAGATACTGCACTGTTTGAGACACAACTACAATTTCCAGTTCGGTTTAAGAAAACGTTTTTCGGAGGTTTGGTAGTTAGGTGTATGTAGTCAAAAAATTACGATGTCCATTTTAAAATCGGAAAATTTCCTACCCATTTACATATGCAGTAGAAACTCGATTATCCGGATCAATTAAAACCAGGTATATTCCGTATAATCAAATTGAGTTTCTGAAAAGTAAATATGTTTATTATTGCATGAGTATACAAATAATTAACTAATTGTGTTAAAGAGGTGAACAGACATGGGTCGGGTTGGAGCAATTAAGGTAGCATTGGATGACTTTGTGGACGACATTATTGGCATACATCGGTTGGTGATAAGACGAAATCAAAGATCCAAAATCTGCAATTTGATGAATTAGTTGTATGTGTTGTGTTATTGCTTGTAACATATGAGTAGTCGTTGCATACGCGAAAATATGGGAATTAATTTTCCTTTGTATTGGCTTATGTTGAGAAAGGCAGACATATAACATATGCTGTTTTAATAATAAAATGATGTGAAAGTACAGCCACTTCTTTATTGAATGTAACTAAAAATTCCCATTGATTTTTTAACGAGTTAACGCGTTACCGAACAACACGAGTCGGGGTTGATGAAAACTCGGCAAAATTTGTCAATGTATTTTGTTTTTGGATTTTCATCAGTTACGACGTTTACGCGTTACCGAGTTGGGCGTGAAGACCGCTATTAATTTTTTTATTACTTACATCCTCCTAAAAACAGTTTTTTTTTTTCAATTAAAAAAATATGGCAGCAATGTACACCATACAGTTGCTTTTAGGGGGACGCAGTTTTCTTTAAATGTCGGCCTCGGAAGTCTTGGTATAAGTTTCAATTATTGACGATAAAAATGATTGTTTGTCCGGAACTTTGCGGTAGTCATCGCAATCCTGGTGTTTTAAACTAAGACGTTAGCCAAGCTCAAAAAAGTTAATTTAGATTAAAAATAAATAAATAAAAATGACAGTAAATGCGCAGTTTTTGCGAAATTTACAACAGTTCCGCCTGGTTACGTTTGACGTAACGGACACATTGCTTTGCTTGAAAGACCCAATAATACAATATACTGCAACAGCGGCCGAATATGGTGTCAACAATTTGGACAAACAACGTATGAAAATGTGTTTTCGCCAAGAATTTAAAAGAATGGATAAAGCTCATCCCAACTTTGGCCGGCATACACAAGATATGAGTTGGCAACAATGGTGGCATCAACTTGTATGTAACGTCTTCCAATGCGTAGATGATAAACTAACCGGAAAGCAAATTGATAAAATCGCCCAAAAACTTTTATGCATCTATCGCACCCAAGAGTGTTGGACGCACGTTGATAGCGGCGTCGAGTTTGTTGAAACTTTACGTAATGCAGATAAATTCGTAGGAGTTATATCAAACTTCGATCCTTCTTTGTCGACAGTACTAAGCGAAATGGGACTGATAGATAAATTTGATTTTGTGTTAACCTCGTATAAGGCAGGGTTTGCAAAACCTGATGCAAAGATATTCCGCATACCGCTTGAAAAGCTTGGGCTAAGGAGCTCGCAGGCACTGCACATTGGCAATAAATACGACATAGATTATATCGGTGCAAAAAGAAGCGGTTGGTCGAGTCTATTAGTACAAGATCCAGGTTCGCATCTTGACAATGTGGACGAAACGCACGTGTATGCTAGTCTAGCCGATATGCTGGATGCTCTGAAGACCAAGAACATTAACTGGTAGATGTGATATTAACCCTTAAAAATTAGATTTTGTAAAGTTACTTTATATAAAAAAAAATTATTTTATGTAAAATATAGTCACTTAAAGAAAACAGAGATACATGGATTTACAAACGCAAGTGATTTACCACAATGACGAGATTATACAAAAAAGTGATAAGATACTGACGGATTGAAGAGATTTTGTTTTAATACTTGTGCTGATGTACTTAACTAAATGCAAAAGTGAATGCACTGACTTTATTTCTGTTTCTGATTCGCAGATTCTACTGTCGTAGACATCATGTACGCCTTTTCTGCCCTTAGTTGCTGCCGATTCAGTTGTTTTCGAATTTCTGTCGACACTTGACGTATGATAGCTTCGGTATTTGCCTTCAAATCACGCTCGAGTTCTTCAATATTAATGTCGACATCTTTGCTTTCTAGCCGCATTTGCATATCGGAGTAGAAATCGCAAAATAATACTGGTTCTTCTGAACCAATGGGTGTACGTGTACTACAATATTGTCCACGGCGGTGTAAATCTTCTTTTGGTGTATTTGAGTCTAAAAAACGAGCGCCCAGTGGTAATTGCTGCTGTATTAACCGTTCGTGGTTTTGCGATAATTTAAACTTCAGTCGCTTGAACTCCTTAACTTGGTTCTTCATATATTCGACGTAGCTAAACATTTTCGATGTCTTTTTTGTTAAATTTTCTAAACAGCCTATAAAGTTACGCACTTGCTGAGTCCGTGGCAGAGTGCTGGGATCGAGGCGTTCAGCCTCATCGAAATGGTGTATTGAACGATTAAATTCATGTTTCATGGCTAATGCTGAACCGAGCACCATATGATTCTCTGCCACGCCAGGCGCATGGTCAACTGCAGCACTAAGTATGACATCGGCATCTGGTAGATTTCCCATGCGAAATAGAATTGTACCCAAACTAAGCAACGGTATATCTTTATGTGTTGGTGGCGCTAACATAACAGCTAATCGCGCACATGGTAGTGCGTTAATTGTGTTGCCACGCATACGCCAGTAGTAGGAGCTAAGTGTGTGAAACTTCCACGATTTAGGCTCGCGTTCCAAGCCGGCGACTGCCAAACGCCTAATGACTTCCACAGTTTCTGAGCTCACATTAACATCATTCTCGTTTTCAGCTTGCGTTGCTAAAAATTTCCGCTGTTGGAAGCTCTCGAGATGATCGTAAGTGGCCGGACCGACGCTGAGTTTATGTACTTGTTCACATATTGGCTCTGCTAATACACCAAATTCTTGTGCTGTGGATTTATGCACTGTTGTCATCAAATCTGGTAAATCGATTCGTTTTAAGTGATTTGATGTAATTTTTAAATACGACATTCGTTTTTCAAGTAACCAGAAGTCCATTGCACATTTGGCCTGATCCACCAGACGTTCTCCAAAACGCATTGAGAAACGCAAATGTTCAACAATCTGCTCACGTTTTCGTAAAAGCTCCAAGTAAGAACGTTCAACATATTCATTATAACGGATTTGTTCTAAAAACGCGACCAGGTTATTTGGTTCACGCATGTGAAATGGGGAGTCAACCTTTTGTAGTATTTTTGCATCCTTCAACACCCAATGATTGTTGATGGCTTCAACAACCAGAGCCAGAAGTAGCACAACTACACTGCTACGTACACACAACATTTTTAGAATAGACCATTTTTCCTTTCACAAAAACAAACGACGATAAACGCTACTTTAGATTTACATTTTTTCTTATGGCGAGGACTAGAGCTGGGAAACAATCGATGGCACTATCGAGGTATCGAATATTTACCTCTCTGAGCCACTATCGATAGTATTTTGTCACTATCGTTCCCGCTTTTATAAGTGTTTGCTAACTAGTTTTTTTAAATGTACTAACAAAATGTACTAAATATACGAATTCGTCATTATAACTTTATGAATAAAGTCCAAAATTAATTATTATTAATTATTAATGGTTGGTTAATGTTGGTTGATGTTTTAAATGTAAAATCATGCCAAAAAATAATGTAAAAGTAAAAGTAAGGGAAATTTTAGGGTGTTTTGGAAGCACAATTTTCGAATGCAACGCTGCGTCAAAAATGTAAACAAACTGCTTCCTCTTCTGGTCCAAATGACACTGCATATGCATATTGGTTTAGCCTATGTCGCGGTGCACTCCATGGGGATATTTCCCTACCCTCAATTTTACGGGAGTTTTACATCACCCTTTTCGCGATTTCTTCCTCTTGTGGTCGTCGACGCTTTTGATGCAATTTGTCGCTTTTGAGTAAATATGGGCTCGTTTGCGTTTTTCCAAAATCCGACTCATTTCGCGCCATTC
Organism: Phortica okadai; assembly: GCA_034638295.1. Taxonomy (NCBI): domain Eukaryota; kingdom Metazoa; phylum Arthropoda; class Insecta; order Diptera; family Drosophilidae; genus Phortica; species Phortica okadai. The sequence goes on along the minus strand of CM067848.1, from coordinate 52,827,146 downwards.
TGAAATTCGAATTATTAAATTTTCATTCAATTAACTTAATTTTCATCAAAATGTCCCACAATACCAAACAACATGGTTGGGCTGTGAGAGAATGAAGGGCTCCCGGATGGATCTTTTAAGGTCCTATTCCTCGAGTCATAGAAGCTTCGAAAAGTTTGAAATTTTCAGTTTTAAAGACTGTTGGTTGCAGTTCACACATTGGGGTGGTAGACAAATGCGTTCAACACGGCGTATATCATCTAGAGTGTTCTCAGCCATGGCGTGTATTTAGAGGTTACTTCACCCGCAAAATATAGTATTCCATTTTAAATACTATATTTTTATGCCAATATTTACTAAATATATAATATTCTATTTATGTAATATTTTGTCGATAATATCGATATTATCGAATATTTAGGTGAAAAACATCGAAAATATCGAATATGGTCACTATCGATGTTTTCCCAGCTTTAGCGAGGACTGTCTTCGTCCAGTGTTGCCAAGTCAGTATTTTTTTTCGGTATTTGTGACTTTTTGTAAAATTGAATAGCTGCGTGAAGTTAGCAACACAGTTCCAGCAATACAAAAAGTTCCATCGTTCCGGAGGAACGGTGAAATTTTGGTTTATAGTGTGTTGCTATTATTGCTATTATTTTATTATTTTAAGCTATTTTTGCATGATATTTAAATCACTGTATAGATTTTAGTTGGAAAAATAAAGAATAAAAGATTTTATAAGTATATAAAAATTGGGCAGTATGTGTTTCATTATTTTTAATCTTAAATTGCTCGAAAACCATTCTACTCGCTAAGATACCGTTTCATACGTTGAATAGAGGGACGTTAAGGTAATTCACACACAAAATTTGAGATCGATCACACGTACAGTTTTTGTGTAAATTGCATAAATATGTAAAAAAGGCCATTTTCAGCCCTTTTTCTCAAATAACATAAAAACGATTCGACTCGCTAATATGCCATTAACTGTATTTTAAAGAAGGATATCACAGAAATATTGTGCAAAAACCTCAAGAAGATTACACATACAGTTTTTGAGATAATCGACAAAATATGTCAAAATGACCCTTTTTTTGTCTTATTCATTAATTTACATCAAATAGGGTCAACTCGCTAAAAAACGAATTTATATACTATGTAGGGGGGACATGAAAAAAAACAGTTTAAAAAAAATTTCAGCTTGATCGAACATACTCAAAACGAGAAAATTGAAGAAATGTTGACATACTTTCAGACTTTTCCATTGCGCGCGCAATAAAAAATTCAAATTTGCGTACACAAATGAAAAACGAAACAAAAATGAACCAGGGACACGTATCACAAAATAACCAAATGAGTATACATATGCTTTGCGTGTGTAGATATGTACATAACTAAAATTTCGAAATTTCAACTTTGCCGTGGCTCAGTGGGTAGAGGGTCTGCCTTGCATGCCAAAGGCCGCAGGTTCAAAGCGCGTTGTTAAATATTTCAATTTTTTTTTTAACTCGCTAACATGAGACTGTTTTTGTCATTTTGTGCTCCATCCCAATAGTATTGAGTGAAAATTTCAAATCGATCACACGTACAGTTTTTGAGCAAATCGATTGAATGTGAAAAAATGCCCCTTTTTATATATATATAGGCTTGTTCACAAATTGCATCTTAACAAAAAATGCTTATTATTAAAAAAAAAAGAAAAACCATATTTCTTTTATTTTTATTGATCGAATGCGAACATTTGCAGTACTGTCATCTTTTGCATTTGATTTTGCATTAAGCCAACAATTTCGCCCTGTTCATGTTAATTTGATTACTGTTATCACACTGTTACCACACGTTTTAATTCAGGGCCGCGCTTTAAAAGCTATTTTCTCAAATCTGTAAAACCTCTGCTAGCTCTGAAATTACAAATTTTCGATTGAACTGACTGACGACACTTGCTAAACTATGTCTACATCTATTCTGCAACGGCACACAGGCACATGACACTTCGACTGAACGCATGACCCCAAAATGTGAAAATGAAAATGCTAAATGCCAAAATTTAGCATGCTTTTGGGCATAATTGACTCATTTCAAGCGAACATACGGCACTTCATTTCAACAACAAAACTCATTCATACATAAATAAATTATTTGAAATTATTTTGAAAATGGCTTAAAATAGATAAAGGATATCTCTTAGAAATGACTTCGTTGATTAAAATATATATCATTTTACGTTTATCAATTAATAAATAAAAAAAAAAAAAACAACTAAAATGACAAACTCGTTTCAATTAACAGTTTGTTTAATGAAAAATCGTTGAAATTTTATCAATTATAGAAAATTGTGAAAACAAGAAAGTGTTTTTCAATTAAGACAAACACAAATCTTCAATTCCTACAAATTAGTCGAGCAATAACAAAAACAAAATAAAACAAAACAAAACCTGTTAAGAAAACGCTTAGACGCATTCAATGAGCAGCAAACGAGCGACCGACAATTAAAAAAGAAGTGCGCGAGAAAAGACGACGTTGGCCGAACGACGCTGAAGTTTAATTACCGCCAAATAATCGCTCAGTGCAATGGTTGAACAAAACGCCAACGGAAAACAAGATAAACTGAAAGCAAAGCAAAGAGAAGAGTAGAGAAGAGAGAAGAGGCCAAATTGCACAATTGCTGAAACGTGCCAAAAAAAAAAAAAAAAGCTGCCAAATAAATTGAAACTGAGGGCGAATGTGAGCGAGCGTCCGAAAGGAAATACTTTCGCCAACAACAACAACAACAAATACAAGTTTAAACGCATCTAAACTATTCCTGATCCGACACTTAATTAGAGCATGCCAGCCGACGCCAGCAATAAATTATCGTACTAACAATGTGCAAATGGAAATGCATGCATGACCAACTGACTGACTGATTGGCTGACTGACTGACTGACTGAGTGTCTTAAGCTGTTCGATCGTTCGATATTTGCTGTTCATTTATTTACTTCCTTCCTCATTGTTGTGAAAAATGTTGTCCTGACTCGTTTGGCGGCTTACATTTGTACTACAAGAGATGACTGACGACAGACGATGGACGACAATTGCATGTTTTACAACAAAATTTGGCTCCGATTTACTTTCGATTCGTATTTGTTCGATATTTTTGATGCTGTTATTGTGGTTGTTATTGTTGTTGCTTTTCGCTTAAATGTGTGGCAATGGTTACAAGGCGGGGCCAAAGCATTAAAACGCTTGCGTGCGCGCGCAGTCTCAGTTAAATTTCGAACGCTGTGACGTGCAGACGCTTCCGTCGGCTCAACTCGCTCGCTCGTTCACCTTCTTCTTCTCAACTTCTTCTTCAAAGACATCGTTGTCGTTTTGTTTACTAAAAACTTATTTCAGTCAACAGTTTTTGTTTCTCCATTGTTGTTGTTGTTTTCGCACTTTCGCATTTATTACACAATCAAGCTAAACTACAACAATAATGACAATGATGATGACGACACGAGTTGGCCGCTCATTTGCGCTTGTGTGCCTCTTTGTTACATGCATCACTGGCGCACCCTTGGCGCCCACAACGTCGGACGGCGCGACGCCCATTACAGCAAAAGTCTCAGCGGTCGACTTTGGCAGCGACATTTCGGATGGGGAATACAATAATAACGGTGCTAATGGAGCAATCGTAACACGCTCACAGGCCGAAGTAGCGGAGGAGAAGAGCGACGCAAGCGAAGGTGCATTTAAGGTGAGCGAATGATTGATGGATTGATTGATTGATTCAGTGAGTGAGTGATGTTCATGCAGATATCGCTGCTGCCGACGTCTGAGAAGTTCGCTGAGTCGGTGAATCTCGAGCATGAAGGCATACCCTCAAAAGTGCTCACCGTCTATGACAACAGTCAGAAGAAGCTCACCGACATAACGCATGTAAGTAGCAATCACTTAAACGCTTATGTCTTGTATCTTTAACTGAGCATGTGTTTAATTCACAGCCCGTGCCGATCTTGGACAGCATCGGTGAGCATGAGAAGTACGGCAACAATGGCGATATGTTCGATGGCATCTCGCGCAGCATTGTCAATGGCTACGAGGCCTTTTCGAATCTCTTGAATACCTTTATAACGGTAAGTAAATGATGATGATTTGTCAATGAGCATTGCGCAAACGCACGCTGCGACATTGTTGTCTGTCCGTCTGTCTGTGTTTTTGTGTGTTTTGCTTTCAAGGTTGTTTACAAAATTGATTAAATAAAAAAATATACTTTTATCTCTAATTTTTGATCATGTTTTGTTTGTCGCACGCACAGAAACCAAAGGAATTGGCGCGTTCGATCTCAAAGGGCATAACAGCGCAATTGGACATCTTGGGCGGCAAAATTGTCGGTCTTTAGATACTCTTTTGTTTATTTCTTTCTTTTCTTTTTTTTTCTTACAAAAATTCTTGCAAATTTCGTTTTTAATTTATCATTTTTTTTTCCAATGTCAATTAATTGAAATAAATAATTTGTTTAATCATTTTTATAAAAAAAAATGTTCATTTTCCTTCGCCATTTGAATAAATATTTGAATTAATATTATTTTGTAACAATTTTCTGCAATTACCGAAGGAATGTTGTTGTGCTTGTACTTCATTGCTGTTGTAGTTGTTGTAGAGTAATTGTTTGTCTTTTATTTAAATAAAATAAATAAATAATTAAATTAACAATTAATAAATTATATACGCGTCGGCAGTTCACATTTTTCCGCATTATTTTTTGTTGTTTGTCGCTTTTGGAAAGTTCATTATTAATTTCATAACACAATAAATACAAATATACACGCACACGCACACGTGTATGTGTGTGCATAATGTAAGTATGTATAATATTATTAATGCATACAGTTTAAATAATACTCATACGCCTAGTTAGCACATCACAATATGGATTAACTGTGCATTTTCTGTTATACAAACATAATTATTATTATTATAATTAATATTATTATTATAATATTTTCTAGAAAGTTTCTTGTTGCTTTCATACTTTTTTTGGTTATTGTTTTTTTTTTTGTGCATATTTCGCAAGTTCAAATAAGTCAAAAAAAAAGAATATTTTCAAAACAAAAAAAATAAATAATAAAATCATAAAAAACACAATTCATATTAACAACTTAAAACTTAATTAAAAACAAAAAAAAAAAACATGTGTAAAATTAATTTTTGGCACATTTCGCAAAATAATTTGAAAATAGAATTTGAAACTTGTCTTTAAACATGTTCTCCTGCACAACTTCGCTGCAAATGTCATCATCATCATCATGGCTACGGGTGTGTGTGTGTGCAGGCTTTGGAGATGTGAGCAGCTTAGAATCCAGTTCAATCATCCCAACTGCTTGTTCGCGTCTGCGGATCAATTGATGGCGAATACGATTTATATGTGTCCGAGTCGCGTTTATGCTTCACTGTACAGAACAACAGCATCGATGTGATCAGACCGAAGAGCTGCACGAAGGCAATGCCAAGACCAACGGCGCCGATAACATTCAACTGACCATTGAACCAACTCTGCAATGAATGTGCACAGCCGCGTTCCCACCAGAGTGAAGGATTCTCGGAGCTGGTGTGTTGGATGGATGACAGACATTATCAAAGAGGAGGAGAGAGAAAGAGACAGAGGCTTACTTACCGACCACAGTCGACGCGCATAATACTGTCACCCGAGCCTTCGGTCAGCAAGGAGCCACGCTGCTCATAGATGGGCCTACAACAGGATTCGGGCACCCAACGACGACCGCTCCACGATTGTATATCATACCAGTCCTCATACGAAGAGACGCCGCAGCATTCAAACTAGTTAAGTTGCATAAAGTGAAAGTTTAATTCAACACACACACACACACAAATCTACTTATTTATTTATTTAGTAAGTAGATAAGTAAGCTCACCGATTTTTGTACATTATCCCAAATGGCTGCAACCGAGGGCGCAACCAATGAGCCGCGATCGCTTGCATTGTAATGTTTCTCAATGCCGAAACGCAACTCGTTGGCCAATGTCCGTCCGAGACCGCCACGAAAGAGGAACGCAATCGAGCCCACAAGAAACTCGCTCAGAAAGAGCGTAACAATGAGCATGAAATACTGCACACAAAAGCAAAAATAGCGTGAGCAAATAAATAACGGTAAATGGCATGCTAAGACTTACAAGCACGAGAAGACAACGCGATTGCACCCAAGCGCCGCAGCAGCCAAAGAAGGACACAACAAAACCAACAACACCAACGCCCATAAAGAGAGTGTCAGCACTGAGCGCTGCATGCTGTGGCAATAGTGTGGCGTAGCCCTCGTACGACAAACGCAGCCAGACGCCAGCGCCGAGAAAAGCACAGCTGCAAAGCTACGAAGTAAATAGAGTGAAAGAGTCAGTGAGTGATCATGTGTGTGTGTAGGTGAGAGTGTGCATGCAAATATTAGTATGTGAGGGTTGTGTAGAAGGGCAACTCAATGCGCACAATCGTGTGTCGTTGAAGACATCGTTCACATCAAATGTTTAGCTATGCGCGCCACCTGAAATCACGCCCGCCCTCACGCACGCATGCATGCTTGCACGCAGGTATGCATGCACAGCTACTTATATATTTTTTTTTTTACTTAATGAATGAATGTCATTAACATATTTTGTGCATTTAATAATGCAAACTATATAACTCAGCTGAGAAAAAAGAAAAACATTGTCGCGTTGCCGTTACGTGTTAAATTGCCAACGTCGACGTCGACGCCGTCAACGCGAAACAACAATACAATTGTCATGAGACTTTGTGAGTTCCCCACTTGCTGAAGGGTTTTTTGTTTTGTGTCTGCCTGTCTGTCTGTCAGTCTATTGTTTGTCTCCCTTTGTCGTGCTTTTTGTCATCGCAGCATTTGAGAAGCCATGTCGTAGATAAACTTCCGCTTCAGACTTGTGACGAGAAAAGTTTACAGACGCTCCGCAATGCATGCAACACACACACATACACACACAAGCACGCACACAATCGAACAATGGCCATCGACATTGATTTGCCATTGTTTCAAAACGATACATTCTCAAAACATTTGTCGCACAGACAGTTTTTTTTTTCTTTGATGCACTTCACACTTTGTTTCAGTAGTAAGTATATTGTATCTGTCGCAACGCTTGTGCATGCTCGTAGGACAAGTCGGACAGCCCACCAACCTAAGTGTGTGTGTGTGTGTGTTGAAAGCACCTAAGTTACACAGCGTCACACGTTACAAACGGCAGTCTAGCATTCAAACGTAGATTTTAAGTTTTAAGGTTAGATTGCCGTATGTATTGTGACTCTACAACTGTCATGGGCGTATATAATGATATTATTCAGGTTTGTTACCTAATAGCCGTCTGTCCGTCTGTCTGTGTGTGTAGGCCAGCAAGTTTAACAGTCTTAAAGCTGTCTCGGCCCAAAGTCGAGAGATAAAAGCCTTAGTTCCGTTCGAGGATAAATACCTCCCTTGTCTAGAAACATGCTCTTGCATGTAAAGTGTAAAAAATCTTCAGCATTGACGATGTTAAATCTTCTGCTCGTCTTTCGTACAATTCACTTTTTTCGGAAGTTCTTGTTTTATTTATTCATTGAAGTTTTGTTTTGTTTTCTTTTTTTTTTTGTATTTCTGTTGTTGTTTATTATTTATTTATGTTTCCGTTCATTATTCACACGAACTACAAAGCATGCATGCAGATATTTGTATCTCGATACTTTACCCAGAGTATGATATTGAGCCAACAGAAGGTCCGTCGTATGCATGAATAGCCGGCATTACCCATTTTGTGTATTGTGCTCGATTCGAATCGTATGGAAGCTGCTTACTTTATGCTGAAATGAATTTCAAAGTATTTCAAATGTAATACAAATTATCTCAAAATCTGTTGTACATTTTTATTAATTTATTTATTTGTTGTTCGCTTTGCATTGCAAGCTAGACCGGAAGTCTGAAAGACAAATTCTTTTTATATTATTTAGAATAACTTTGTGAAAGCATTTGTCAAAGCATTTTATCAACACTTTGTTCGAAATTACTGTTTGCTAAAATATCTCGTTTACTGCAGCAACACGTGCTTTTTTTACATTCTTTATTTAATGTTTTTAGTACAATTTTTTTTAACGATGACCTAAAAAAAAAACAACAAAATAGTAAACGAATGCCTAATTTTCCTCAATTTCCTTTTGTTCTGACTTAACAACAACAACAACATTAGAAGCAACAATAGCCATAGCAATGTGTGCGCGTGTGTGTGTGTGTTCGCTACTAACAGCAGGGGTGTATTAGCAACGAGAGCAGATTCATACTTTTTTATTCTATCAGATTCGTAGATACAATTACACAGACACAAGTACATGCATACATGTGCACTTGCTTGCACATACATACATACATACAAATAGCACACAACACTTATAAGCTTTAATATTTATTTGCCTATTTAATATGACACTCTCGCTTATAAGCTCAAATTTGCAAAAACAAAATGGATCAGTTACATATTACAACAACAACAACGACAACAATAACAAATGAAATGAAACAACAAAACGGTAAATTGTTTTAAACTAGTTTAGAACCAAAGTCGAGCAGAGGAATGCAGAGCATGGATGAGGTGAGGTGAAGTGAGGAAAAGAAGCGAGGACGGTTGACAGCAAACGTTTAAATATTATTTATGATGATGATGTTGATTATGATGATTATGATGATAATGACAATGATGCTGGAATCTTTATTTTGGCAAAATCAACAAGTTACTTTGTTTTATTGCTATTTATTTATTTAGTTTAGACAAACTTATCAATGCAACATGAAAATTCTGACGAAATGAAAATTATTTAACGACTAGCGGAAATGACTTTAATTGAAAATTTTCTAACCAAATGATTTCATATTACATATTAGCGAAGGCACACATGAAACCTTTTAATATTTACAAATATGTACATAAGTGAAATTTGAGCATCTTCTTCTTATATGTATAATTAGTAGAGCACAGTTGCAGCATTTGGCACTTGTTGTTCTCTCTCGTCTTAGACAACGAAACGAAACGACGAAAAGAAACAAAACACACCTCTCCCTCCATTCTATCGCTCTCAACAGAAGCATACAACAACTAACATTGAGTTAACATATTTGTAGCATTTGATTTTTTGTTGCTTTTTGTTTCTTTTTCACTTGTTGCACTTAAATAGCGCAACATGACAAGACTTCTTCTTGACCTGTGCCGCGTTGAACTTGAAAGCGCGCCATTTGCCCGACAAGAGGTCAAAAACGCTTGGCGCAAGCGCAAAACACGCTTCAAATTGTTTCTACTTTAGTTGAAGAGGCGACTTGAGTGCAATTTAAATTAATGATGAAATTAATGCAATACCAACAACAACCACACGCAAGGCTTAAAAAATTACAACAGACAACAACAAAGTAAAAATTAAAAAAACACAGAAGAGTGAAAAAAATAATAATAATAATAGTGTGAAATGATAATACATACTTTTATCAAGAAATATGTATTTAAATATGTATAAATTTATTGCACGAACTAAACAAAGCTAAGCTTAACCAAAACAAAAACAACAATGTAAACTGAGTAGCAACAAGAGCAATAGCAGCAGCAGAAGAGGAAGAGTGCGAACAATTGCAATAGCAAAATGTTGTGCTTGTCGTCGCGCTTATTTTCCAATTTAACTCAATAACGCGCGCGACTTAATGCCATTTGACGCTGACAATTGCGATTTACTGCAATGCGAACAACTAAAAACACACGCACACACATGCACACATCAAGAGCGAACGAAGTGAATTAAGAAGAAGAAGAAAGGTACTGAAATGGACGCACCGAACTATCCGTACTGACTAAACTGACTTAACTGAGCTGAGCTGAACTCAACTTGATGCCATTCGGCCGTCGCGCAGCTTATGTGGGCGGGCGGAGGGGTTGTATGCGCGATAATCATAATTCAAATGAAAATAAATACAGCACAAAATTGAATAATGCTTTTCAAGCGTTTTTTGCGGATGTGCGAACAGTTTTGTGTTTGTTTCAGCTTCTGTTTGCACCCCTGCTGCTTCCTTTGGTACGCTGTTCTACACACATACTTTCATGCGTATGTATGTACATATTTATGTGCCTTAATTCGCCGAATTCGACAAGGCTGACAAAATTTTATGCTTATCAAACTCTTTCTTACGTTCTTTTTTTATTGATAAACAATAACAAATACGCATCTTCATTGAAATTCTTCATAAACAAAAGCAAATCTACGTTATTCATTTAAAAAATCATATATTTTATCGTTATATAAGTACGTGTCATAGTTAAATAACATTTTTATGCATAAATTATGCATGCCTAAAGGCAATGGGATGTCTTTATGAGGGCAATCTGCCTTCAGAGTGGGTACTACACCTTCCCACCATGAAGTACCGCTAAAAATCATTACTAATATCATCAACAACAGATCAGCAGCAATCATTAACAAAAATAAAACCATCAACAATTATAACAAAGATCCAAAAAAAAAAATATATAAAGATGAAATGTGTTGCACAAAGCATTGAATTACTTTCAAATTTTCACAGCGACAAGAAGACAAGAAAAAGTAAAGAAAGTTCAAGTTGCAAGGAGTAATGAAGAGGACATCGATTAAATCATATATTATAAGTCTTGGTTGCTTAACTATCGTATGTATTAAACTAAAAAGAAAACAACAACCACATGCCCAACTCAAGCAGACAAGACTGAATTGATTTTGACCATTTAAGAATCGCGCATCATGCATTGTTGTTGGCCGTTGGCAAAGTGTTTGTGTCGCTTCAAGTGCAACTTAATTCAACAACAACTTGAAGCGTGTTGAACTCGCAGCACGGCTTTCCACACACAGCTTGTCTTTACTTGTCTTCAGTGCCCCAACCCGACGCTCACCACCCCCCACACACACACACACACACACACACAGCCGAACGAGTCTTCAGACATTCAACTCTTTGTCGCATTGATATTCGTTACTTTGCTGTGACTCTTTCTCTTTGTAGGGTCTATGACAGTTGCGCATGCGCTACTCAACTTTTTTTTATTTGTTTGGTTATTTCTTTTCTTCTTCTTTTTTTTTTTTTGTTCATAATTGTTATTCACTGCAATTGCTGACTTACGCTTGGCGATTTAATGTCCAAGCAATTTGGATTTTCTCTTTTCTTAACATTTGTCATGCCTATTTTCTTTTTTTTTATAATATTAACCTTTTTTTTTACCTTATTTTTTTGTAGTTATTTTTCAAGTTGTTGTTGTTTTTATTTAGCTTTTTCAATGCCAATAAATTGCAATGCGATCAGAAGCAACAACAACGTAAAAAAATGAATAAATCTGTAATTGTAATGAAGTCATGTAATGCACAAAGATACAAATCACTTTGATAAATGCTCAAGATTGCTTTAGTTTTTCAACAAACATTACTCATTATAACTTTATGTGCAAGAAGCAGAAATCAGAGGTCTCTCATAAAGTAAGTTCTTATATATATTTACGTCTGATCAGTCTAGACTGTCTGTCTATTTGTCTGACCTAAAATGTTGCTTAGTTTCTTATGTGTGCATTCATCAGCCTATGCACGGCGACACACATGTCTGCACCAAAGGTGTCACCATGAGTTACAAATTGTATATTTGCAGCAATAAAGATACAAATTTGTTGTAACAACTTTAAATTAAAACAAAAACCATATGTTGAAAGACAAAAGTCAATCATGGAAATCTTTGTTTAATTCTCTTTTCAATGGCAAATGTTTATATGCAATGGTGGTCATAATGACCATTATATTGCATAATGACAACGCTTAGAAGTCTGACATTCAGTCAGTCAAAGATCATTTAAATCATTTATGAAGTTTCCTTAATGGCATATCTTTTATCATCTCTGCATATAAGAAACACAATCATACATCCCTTCTATGGACTCTGGGCTTCTACCTTACAGATATACATATATGACGTAAACAAGGTTTTGAAATTAGGCTATATTTGGGGTGTGACACCGCCCATTTGAACAAAGAATCAACTCACGTTTCTTTAAAAAAATATCTTATTTCATCTTATGTTTCATAGATATATCTTACCCTCTTCAGAGGTATTGCAAAAACAAAAAAAAAATAAAAACATATCACACACACATCTTTCCAAAGGACATACTTCGCTTAATGATTGATCGCAAACTTATTGTTTCCTTTTTTATCAAAATGTTTTGAACACAAATTCCAAAAAAAATAAAAAAAACAATTATTTGTTTATTTTTTGCAAAAAAAAATAAATTGAATATGTAAGATTTGTTTTAACAACTTTTCACATTGTTCGTTATAGTTTTTTTTTCTTTCGCTTTTTATCTCTTGAATTGAATTTGCTTAAAATTTATTCAAATTGTAATTTTGCTCATGTGCTGAGCCACTAAATTGTCCCCGTTTCGTTTTGTTGTTTATTATTATTGTTGTTGTTGTGTTATTTTGTTGTTGTTATTGCGTATTCGTGTTTGTGTTCTATTCGCTGCGAATGTTCAAAATAAACTGATTTTTCGACGCAGTTAAAAATAGTTGAGAAGACAACTTACGACGTCGTTGTCGTCTGCGATGGCGTTTGCGACTGCGACTGCGAATGTGACTATTTACGAAGACCTACAAAATCAGCGCATCCGCCACGTTTGCCACTGTCAGTGGCTCTGCCACAAACACTGCTGCGCTGCCAGCCGAATCGACAGCAGACGACGACAAACAGCGAACAGCCGACAAGCGCGCGCGGACAGGTTGTCACAAAAACAACAGCACAACAGCAACAAAAGCGGCAACGGCAGCAGCAGCAACAACAGCATTTGAATAAAGAGAGAGCTTCGTCAAGCAATAGTAATAGCAACAACAAAAACAACAAGAGCAATGAACAACACTCAGGCAGCTGTGACAGACGAGACAAGCACGTACGTATTTACCTCCCGCAAAGAGCAAGCGAGCAAACGAGTGTTTTGTGTGTTGTGCAAGAAAACGATGCAAACAGTGAGAGAGTGAGAGTGCACTAGAGAGATAAAGAGAGAGCACGTAGTAAATGCATGAATAAATAAGAAGTGAGTTGAGGTTGCGCCGCGCTAAAGAAGCTGCAATCATGTGCAAAACGGCTGGCAAACTGCTGTGATAATGGCAGCGTCGTTCACGTTGACGTTGACGTCGATGTTGTTAGCGATGGCGACGGCGTCGGTGACAGTGACATAGGCAAGCGATGCTGCTCATCTTCACAACAGTGAAATGGACACAACACAAATAACAATTCTATTACTTGCTCAGTCACTCTGGCGTATGATGAATCTTTAAGAAAGTTTGCGAACAACATCTAAATTAAATTATATATCGAAATACGATTAAGACAATACTTTCATTTTATTTGTTTATTCAAGTTGATTTGTTTTTAATTTCTCGTTTTTTTCTTTTTGTCATGCAAATCAAAATTGATTGTGTTTGTTTAATTGATTCTTAAAGAAATGCTTGATTGCTCAAAAGTTGTTCAAAAAATGTCAACGGCAGCAAATTTGCACGTTTATGCGCACCAACGAAATGTTCTCATTTTTATGTACATATGTACATATATGTATGTATGTATATGTACAATAAATAATTTTAAACTTACAAACGTTATAAATTTGCATGCTTGCCCGCTGACCCCACAAACGATTTTATTATTCAATTTTATGTAAATAAATTTAAGCTGTTTTTGAAGACGAAACGCGTTGCTTCATTGTATTGTATAAGATTTGTTACAACAACAAATCAAACAAACAAACAAAAAAAAAAGAAATGCAAATTAATAATTTTCACCATTAAGTTTTATTACAAAAGTATAAAAAAACGCTTAAAAATATTCGTTAAAGAAAAAAAAACTACAAAAAAAAAAAAAAATTAAATAACGATTTATGCAGGTCGGCAAATGAGCGGCAGCGATTCCAACAACACGGCGGAAACGCTTCTTTTTTAAAGTCTTTCTTCATCACGTTTTTGTTTTGCTCAACGCAGACATCTTCTTTCTCAACACCATCATTATCATTATCATTATCATCGTCATCATTATCATTATCATCGTTTTTCCGCTACCATTGTGAAAATGAAATGTTCATAATAACATTTCATTTATTTATCTTTACGTAACTTTTGGCTCGACACTTCAATCGCTTCCAGCCAAAGTTTCAGCTCAGCGGGCATCTCGGGCCGCTTGGCTGCCTCCGGATATGTTTTCAATATGTCAAGCACATTACAATTGGTGATGCATTGCTTTGACAGCGCCACAGCGCGCACAAAGCCATCGGCGAGCGTCACAAACTGTTGCTCCAAATAGATGGCCTTGTCGTCCCACCACACGAGCTTCGTTTCGATCTTGTATGGATGGAAAATCGGTATGGTACGACGGTAACGCACACTCGATGCGCCCTGCACGGCGCCCCCCTTGCGCGCCTTCACCTGCTCATAGAGACCGGTCAGCGCATAGAAATGAAAGCGAGCAAAGTCCAATTCACGCAAATAGCGCGCATTATTCATGTGCCTGATGAAAATGTCCACGTCCTGTGTGGTGCAGAGCCCATAAATGGTCGTCGTTTCGGTCACTTTGCGCTTGCGCTGGAACAGACGGCCGGCAAAGACGGTGAAAATGCACCGTATGAGATAATTAACATCCCAGACGATGTACAGAATGAGCAAAATCACCAGAAACGACATGCTTTAAGAAACAGAGCGTAAGATTGCAGTTTGATTAGAGAGTTGGGAGAGACATAGATAGAGAGAGAGCGTAAAAAGTGTATTGAATTATTGGAACAAGAAAAACACGTTAAGATTGCAGCAGCGAAAGTTTTCCGCGTTGTAATCGCATTGCAGTTTTTTTATTTTCATTTTTCTACTTATTGTTCAATAGCGACCGTTGAGTCATGTATGTACGTTTTGTCAAACGCTTACGACAATTCTGCATATCATTGGGACAGTTTAGACAACCAACGAACCATTGCAATGCAGCACTGTTGAACTTAACCTTAAAAAAACAATAAATAAAGAAATAAATTTAAAAAAATCACCTTTTGTTTAACGGCAGATATGCGACACGACTGACGGCAAACGAAGCACAAGAGCGACTGAGCGAACGACGCGAAAGACGACCGAAAAGAAAGTGAACGCAAACAGGTGTGAAGCGAACTTGCAACAAGATGAATGACATCGACAGTATCGACAAAGAAAGCTTAAAACGCGCACAATGAAATGTTAGAAAAAGACAAAAACAAAAAAAAACCTTTGATTTTCGTTAAGTCGAACTTTTTACTGATCGATCAATGGAAAAAAACTCAAATGAAAAATACAAATGAAGTTCGAACAGTCAAACTTCATGGTTGCTATGATTGTATAAACAAATATATACACTGTATCTACTCAGAGTGTTACAAACTGCTTGCCCAAGTCTAAGTTGCTATGTGAAGGGTGTGCGTTCAGAAAATTGCCGAAGACGATAACGATTGTTGATCGACGAAAAGGCAAAGCAAAAGACAAACAACAAAAAGATATTATAATGAAAAGAAAGACTGAGTGCAAGTGCGACAGAGACAGTAACAGAAAAACCCGATTGTTTAGCGGAAAACAGCTGTTTTAACCCATTAATGCGAAAATCGCACAAACAGAAAATATTGCAATGACAATAACCTGTCTCATTTTAATTGATTTTATTTTCTGTATATTTCTTTACGTGTTTGTTGTATTTTTTTATATTAATCATACGCAACCGAATTCATGCAAGCAACTTTGTATGTTATATACACCTATGTTACATATGAACACATAGCACATACGGCAGTTTAATATGCCTCAAAACTTAATGCAGAATTGGGTTCTTTGTTGGATTTTGGGAAATCAATTCTTTAAATAAACTACAAGTGGATTTAGTTGAATTTAGATTTTTTTCTTGTATTATTCAACTTACACTACAAATTTACTACAAGTTCCTTTACAGTTATTACCTTATTAGATACACATTTATAAGAAACTATTTTATTTTATTTGATTGATATTTTTTTACTTTAAATAAAATTTAGTGCTGTTTAGTATTTTATTTATCCAATTTTTTTTGTCATCTTCTAAAAATTCATAGAAAAATAGTTGTTGTTGTTGCACAGAGCAAAACAAAAACAATTTTTGGTGGTTTTATTTTACGCTTTTTAAAATTAAATGCTACAAAAATAAATACGTACACAACATGTTGTTCAGTTAATTTTGTGAATTTAGAAGGGAAACACAAAAACAAATACAAGTATAAAAAAAAAAAAAAAAAAATACAACCAAAAAGCAAAAACAAAAGTACATAGTGACATTGTGACTTATTAGAGCGTCACACCGTGAGTCGATCAGCAACCTTTACGTAAATTCTTGCTCGACACATCATTGTATTCGATCCACTTCATCAGCTCCAATGGCATATCGGGCTTTAGCTTATCGGCGAGCGCCTGTGCGCCCTCCGGTTCGACCTGATCGACATTCGTCGTGACCATGCCATTCTCGAGGCTCACCGTTGAGCTGATTGTGTGTTGGGAGGCTTGTATTGGTGCCGGTCGTGGCGGTGCCATTGGCGTCATCGTTGTCGTCGTCAGAGGCGCGAGTAAATCGCTCATGATCACATCGACCGGCACATTGACAAGCCGTTGTCGGCAAATGGCAATGCAGTGCACAAACTGATCCGATGGCTGTACGAAACGATGCTCCATAAATATACTCTGATCATCCCAGTAGATTATCTATACGCACAAATGCACAGTGAATTAGAGAGAATGTGAGATAGAGATTATGTGTAAATGAGAACAACTTACGCGTGATAGAATTTGAAAACGATGAAATGGTCTTATAAAGCGTCGATAGCGTATGGTCGCAGCGCCCTGGAACACGGAGCCGCCCTTTGCGATAATCGTGCGATACAAATTTGTTCGTTCGTAGAAATCTACGCGTGCGAAATCCAATTCACGTAAATAACGCGCATTATTCATGTGATAAAGCAGCGTGTCGATATCATTTGTAAGACAGACGCCTAAAAATACAAATAGATAAGCCATGTAATTCATAAAACATTTAATTTTATAATCGATTAGCATTAAAATGCAATCAATATCCCACAAATTAGCACACAAGTAATTGTCAACAAGCACAAGGTCACCTCGCCGCCCCCTTGGTATGCTACAACACCGCGGTACAACGACCAACACCTTTAATAACAATTACTTTTGTAGTGTAACGCCGCAGAGCCATGACAAATATTGAACAAAAATGGCTAAAACAAACTTACTTAGCTGTTTGCCTTGAACTTGCTCAGCAAACACTCACGAAGGGCAGCAAAAAACAATAACAACAACAATTACACACACACACAAAATAAAAACTAAGATACAAAAAATGAAAAAGAATCAGCAATATTGACAAGTGTTACAGGTGACGGGTGCGGGTCGCAATGAAGGACTGACGTGCACGAATGACACAACATAAAACTACACAAAACCACAACAACAACTACAACAACAAAGCCAAGACGGAAATAACAAAAACAACTGAAAAAAACAACTATCAAATGTTGGGCAAAAAACTTAGCCAAATATGTCGAACAGTTGATGCTCTTTTTTTATTAGAAAACTTTCGAAACAAAAAAGTTTTCCTTTTTTTTAAATAAAACTTTAAGATTGTCGGAAGTTTTTAGTGCAAAATGTATTTTATAAAACAATTATTTTATACCCATACAAATGTTATCCTTTTGGTAAACTAATTGTAATAAATTTTTGGTTTTTCAAATACATATTTGAATTTATAAACTTTATATAAAAACAGGCAGACAGACACACAAACAGACCGACAGACTGATGTATCGCCGAACTAGTTTCTTTGAGGATTCAAAAGATTAAAGAATAATATATATAGTTGAAGATACTCCTTCAATGTGCTTTATAAGCCACATAGAAAAATGTTTACAATGTTATTAAAAAATGTATGATTAGATCGACTTAACTGACATCTTAACGACTTCTTTGTTATGTTAGAAATAAAAAAATGAACAACAACAAAATTTACAAAGTCATTCACGTAATGAAAAGTGTGCATTGTCCAACAACGGAAGGGGGCGTAAGGCGCCAGTAGCAAATTGCACTATATTTAATATTAATAGCATAATTGCCGTCATTCATATCGTTGCCACTTACCGTTAACCGTTGTCGTATCCAGAATATGACAGCGTCGCTTGACAAAACGCGCCAAGAACACACAAAGGCACATACGCAGAAAGTAATGGACTTCGAATAAGACATAGAGGGCAAGTAGCATAAAAATGCAGCCGATTATGAAATAGCTGAAGCCGTCCATCTTCTCTCTCTCTCTTGCTCACTTTGTTTTTATCACTATGCCAGTAGTTGACTACCAAGTTGATGTTGATGATTGTGGTTCTGCTAAATATCTTTAGCCAGTTTTGGTTTTGATTTGACTTTGGTCCGCGGCTGCAGCTGTGTATGATGACAATGATAACGATGATGTTGGCTAATGCCTTCAATGCACTGTTCTCGCTTCGATGAGGCGCTCTTTTGCTATGGCTTTTGTTGTTGTTGTTCGCTTGCGTAGCACTTAATTAGAACACCAAGACCACGGCTACTACAGCAACGACAACGACAGCAACAATTATGTGCTGGCGACGTCATCTAGAAGATATACTACAAAATTGTTATTTATTTTAGTTATTATAATTACAATTTATTTCTTTCTTCTTTTCTCTCTTCTTTTATTTTGTTGATTAACTCATTTCGATTTAGTTTTTTTTTTGTTGTTTTTTATTCCACTTTAGTTAGTTTTATTATTATTATTATTGTTGACTGCAATTAATTAACTGAAGCCAAACAAAATGCGCTGCTCTTTTGCCAAACTTGGACTTTATTCAAGCCTGTGAGTGTCAGTGTGTGTGTGTGTGTGTGTGTGAGTGTATTCACTAGAATAGGGTTGAACCCGTGCATTGTATTGCCTTACGGCGCATATACCAAGCAAGCTGCCTAATGAACATCTCTCATCATTTCCTGTTTTAATTAATTGTTATTACTATTATTATTATTTTTTTTAGACTCTTTTCGTTTTTGTTCTTGTGTTCCTGCCTAAGACAACAACCTTTTTATTCTCCACGTGAATTAGGTCATCTGCAGATACTTTGTACAAGCGTCCTGTTACTATTACTATTGTGCAGGACCCAAGTCTGGCGCTTATTTGTGTGCTCTCTTCTTTACAAAAACACGCGCAAGCTTGCTCTCACAGACACACACACACACACCATACACATGTACATTTGTTCTCACAGTAATCTTCGCCTTGTCCTTGCCTAACGACATTGTAGTACTTTTGCTACTTTTTCGATGTTTTAATCAGATGATTTTTATACTGCACTTTTTCGAAACAACAAAAAAATACATATATATAAAAAAACAGCATCAACAAATGATAAATCTTTGTGCTTTACAGAATATTTGTTGTTTACGACTTTTTAATGTGGAAAAAATAAATTTTTTTTTGCGCGATAAGTTGTTCGTATTGTTTATTTATACACAATTTATTTGATTGTTCTTTTTTATTATTATTATTTATTAAATTTGTTTTGTTAACAATATTTTTACGACACTTATATGACTAACCAGTTGTGATAACTGGCCAACTGACCAACTAACTGACTAAGTGCCCCGCTCGGCTTGCTGGTTGACTGTGCGTCAAACGCAACGCATTCACCAAGCCAATTTTCTTCCTTAGGCTTACGAAACTAAACTACAACTGAACCAAACTGAACCGAAACGTATCGCACAAAAACAAAAAAAAAAAAAAAAAAACAAATTGGTTTTTGTTGTAGCTGTTGTTGTTGGTATTGCTGTATTATTGTATAGTACACACTCACCAACTCACTTGGCCGCTTGGCTAAGCTGCCTTTTTGCCTTTCAGTCTGTCCGTCGGTCGGTCGGTCGGTCTGGCTGTCTGCTGCTCTCTTATAAACGCTCCACAAGCACTCAGCGACAAACACAAAATTCCTTTACTTGCCACATTTAAAGCGTTTTGCTGTTTTTTCTTTACTTTTTTTGTCAACGTCGCTGGCGTCAACGAAATTGAGGCAAGCTCTTGCTGTTGCTTGCATGCGTCGAAATATGTAACTAAGCTTTTGTCGATGTCGCCGAATCTTAGCGCCTGCGCAGTCTAACGATTTGTTGCTGTAGCAGCTGAAGCAGCAGCGACAGCCACCATCGCATGCCGCACATTTCACAAAGTTGTTGGCCCAGGCTCTGCTGTAAGCGCCGCTGCTGCCGCCGCCGCCGCGGCAAGTTGCTGTATTGACTGTAAAGAAAATCAAACTATTAAAAATAACTTTTCTTTTTTTCAAGCCAAAGGAAATTTTATTGAATAACAACGATAAAAGAAAATAAGAAAACAAAAAAAAAAACAAAAAAACACTTTTAAAGCGCAATGGTTTTTGTATACCGTATGCCTTACAAACATGTCCATTGCATCGCTAACACAATTAATTCATACAAACAAGAAATTGTTTATTTATTCAGACAAAAAAATATGCAAAAAAAAAAAATTGAAAAACTAACGAAAAATTCACTAAAACAAAGAAAACTATTTGGAGCATAAAAAGTAATGCTATAAAAAAGTTCATTTATTATTGATTTGCCGGCAGTTAATTTGCATAAATTTATTAATATTTTTGGTTTGTAATTTATTTATTTTTTTTTTTACTATACACAATACAAATTTATATGTATACCTTTTTATAGCTTGTGTATTTGCATGCGGAATACCTTCATTTGTTAATAAAAATAACTTGTGTTCTTTTATTAGTTATTTGTATATATTTAAGTCTAATTTTTTTTTTATTTGCAATGCTTTCATATTAATAAATTAAACATTTAATTATTTAACATTATTTACAGCTCTTCAGCTCATTCATTATTGCAGTTAAGAGTAATTAATTATAGAAAAAAAATTTTTTTTTTATTTATGGTACTTCGGTTATATTCTCAATTTCTTTTTTTTTTTTTTGGATTTTATTTAAACAGGGAAAACCCTTGTTGGTTCATAATTATGTTGTTTTTTCCCGCAATTTGTCATTTTTTTTAACTGTCGGCACAGACGCATTTGACAAAGCTTGTGTCGCAGCGAACAAAGAGAAGGTAACTTGATCTGTTATCTCAAGTTCACTGCGATTGCCTGAACTCATTTCAATGCACACCAAATTCCAGATCTAATAATATGTATGTACCTCAGTTAAAAAAATGTGGGCCCCACTGAAGTTCGAATTCTAGAAAACCAACAATCATGCCATATTTCATATATAGAATATGCTGGAAATATGTCTTCACCTGCAGTTTAGCCAACCGACGTCAAGTCATGAGAAAATCGTTCGAAAAGTGTGCTTTCGGAGCTAAGGCGACTTTATGCATATACGTATGTATGTATTTCATTTTAGTGTTGATTTTAATAATATTTCTTTTTTTTTTTTTTTTTTTGTAAAGCATTTAACTAATTATTATGTATATAAATATATATGTTTTTGTTTTATTGTTTTAAACTTTTTGCTTAAATATTAATTTATTTATATATTTTGTTCTTTATGTTAAAAATTTGAATACAGCATGAAAATTAACTTAATCTTAATTTAACCAAAAACAAGTTAACAATTAAAAATCAGTAAAACAAAAGTTAGAAAAAAAGTAGTAATAACAAAATAATTATTGTATCCTTTTGTCTTTATCGAAGTGTTTGTAAAATTTCATTTACTGAAATTGTTAGTATTTTATTTATTTTTTATCATTGCTGCTTGGGTGAACTTAATTCTATTTTATATAGTATAAGGTAAACATTCCAGTAATGGATCATGTTCTACTTGTGAATATACATGAGAGATAAAATGATCTTGTGGTAAAGTAAAACTGAATTTTATTTGTTCGAAAACTCCTTCGAAAACTTTGTCTCTAACTCAAAGTTCAAATTTAGCTGTGCGTGAAACATTTTTTGTTTCGTCGTTAAAAGGAGCATAACAATGTGTGTCTTTAGTGTGTTAATAAATAGTGATATATGCCAACACTTTAAGATATATACGGTGTTACTAAATTAAAGTTTATTAATAACAGTTTATACTCATTACTGGGACCTTGTCTTAGTTGAGGTTCAATAAGATAACATTATCTTTTTTATTAGCGTTTTTAGTCAAATAATTCTATGCTTCTCTAAATTATAATCCGATTTTTGCACAGGATTCTAAACAACTCTAGTGACGATTTTGTTGCAAACTGTTTGTAATTTATAATTTAAACATTGTTTTTTTTTAAACAAGCTTTTAAAAAGTAATAAAATTCGTTATTAAAAAATGTATTGTCATTCTTCACAAGTGCCACTTTTAACCATGGTGTATTTTTGTTGAAATACGTGCCCTTACTACAATTTTATATGAATTAATTTGAAATGTTGCACTCCAACAAAAGATTTTATTAGTTTCACAATGAGTATTCCCTCCTCATCTCATTTTACAATTGCAAATCATAAATTTACAACTCAAATTAAAAAAAAACAATAATTATCACTAGATCCATTGCTAGAACAAGATGAACCACAACAGAGACAAGTTAATCAATCACTGGAACAATTGGTCATAAATTGATAATCATTGAAATTTATTTATAAAACGAATAAAAACTAATTTAATCGAATGTGTATCTTGAATTAAGAGGACTAAATGTCTAAATAAAAAAAAAAAAACATTTCAGTGCATGTTTTTCATGTTTTCTTAACAGATCCACTACTGGGATATTTACCTTATATATAATGTTTTCTCTTTCTCGTTTACTTTTGTACAATACACAAAAAAAAATCTATAATAATTCTACAAAAGAAAAGCGTTTTAAACAGGAACAAATGGAAAAGTTGAATAAGTTATATCATAAAACAAAAAAAAAAACTGCGTAACTTCGGTAAGCTCGAAGCAATTTAGTCATATTTAAGCATTCAGACCGACATCGAAGCGTTTATTATTGCAGACATTTTCATGTTTCTGTTTTTTTTTTTTTTTACATAAAGTAGTAGACATCAAAATTCGAATGAGAATAGTTTTTGATCATTAACAAAATAGTTTTTCATTTATTAATTTGTAACTGTGATAAAGAGAAGCATTTCGATATGGCAGCAATTTGAACAGTCACATACTTAGAATGGAATTTTTATATTCCTTCTTTGCTTTCTTGAAACAATGGTTCAATGATAAAATTATTAAATTTACAAGTCTACCGAATTCTACGTCTTCGATATTGGTCTAAATACCAAATGGGTATTTACTTATGTACAATAAAATTTATGTATATATGTTTATTATAGAAGAGAATATTAGAATATGAATGTTGATTATAAACAGTTCCCTTTCCATTTAACACCCTAGCAATGGTCCACATCAGTCAATCAGTTATTAATAAGCCGACATTTATCATCATACTAATTATGAATTGTATATACTATATTACATATTTACGATGTCATCGACGAATCCTTTTACCATGTTAAATTCAGCGAAATTACATTGGCATGCTTTCCTTTCGCTTCTCTCTTGCTTTTGCTAACGCACCAACTTTTACTTTATCTGCCTCTATCTCTTTTTCAATGTCGCTATCTCTTTCTTTTTTGCTGCTCGGGTCGCATTATCCAAAAAAAGCTTAGGAGTGGGATTTAAGCTGTATTACACCACTTCGCACATTTCCATGAAATTGCAACGGTCCAAACTGTCAACGAAAAGGTGGCGTAAGGTGCGTAAACTGCACAGATCGGAATCAGCTGGACAGCCGGGTATATGCACCACGCGCTCCTGATGCAGCGTCAGCACCATAGGCTCATTATCTGTGCATCTATTTGGAAAGAAAAAAAAATTAATTAATTAAAATGATGTCACCAATTCGTCAGCACATTTAAAATGTGAGAGTTGAAAATGATTCTACTCACTCATATCGCACAAAAGCCAAGTTGGTCGCAAAGGCGTCGATCGCACTTGTGCGCCATTGACGTGGACGTTTAAAGTCCTTGTATGTCAGCGGTTGCGGATCCTTGTATAGGCCCAAGTGTGTCATTACCTTTAGCAATGCGCCCGAGTGTGTGAAGTAGAACGTGGCATTTGGCTTCTCCGACGATAATCTTAACATAATAAAGATTTCTCAATTTCACATATAGAATTAATAAAAACGCAGTTCTACATACTCAAGAGATTCAAGCATATCTGCTATTGCCGGACAGGCAATACGCCTTGTCAGTTCATAGCCATAGCCATCGTTCCAATAATACTCCAAATCCTCGGAAAATTCGAGCGCTTTTATTGTCTCCCGATTGAAGAAGTTACACCACACCGAATGCCGTTTACGCCTTTCCGAAGCAGTTTCTGAGCCACAAATCGTATAGATAAGTTTTGCATCCTTAACAGTTAGGGGCTCAGCAAGCTGGACCCTTTGCTGTATGAACTTAATGGCGTCTCGCATTTCAGGTTCGTCGTTGAACTTCCGCGCATTAACAAATGTATCAGGATTCTTATCGACGTCAGATTTCCAACGTTGACAGCGTTTATAAAACTGCAATGAAATAATAAAAACAAATACAGTTAGAGAAAAAATATGAAATTGTCTTCTGTGTTTGCTGCATTGATGGGCAACACTATTGTGTACCTGGCGTGGGACTGTTAACAGCTACAGTATTGTCAACAAATCCAATTGCTAGTTGCACTTTATATGTGTGAAAGGATAGACATGTTGGGTGACCGATCTTTGAGCCCATGAAACCTTCGTTGCCGCGCAAAACGCTCTGGACGCGTCCGTTTAATGAATAGATTGATATTTTTGACGCATTACCGATGGCTAATGCATCAGCAGACTGGTGACACGCAATCGCCGTTACGTCCGGTCCAGACTCCCATGATTGCAAAATCGAACCACGTAGATCATGCACACAGACCTTGCCTTGCGCACAGCCGGTCACAAGCGTTGTTTGATTGGAACGCAGACAAGCACACATTATGGGCTTCGTATGTTCACGATAGACGCGTATGCGTGCCTCCTGCGACGAGCAACGTTTATCAAACAGACGCACGCTGCCATCGCCGCAACCGGCAACGATCAAATCACTGCGTACATTTGCTACAAACGGCGACAGCACACGGACGCTTGTCTCATCACGCCCAATGGCCAAATCACTGAGTTTCAGTTCACGTTCTACATCCCAAATGCGTAGATAACGACAAGAGCCGCCGCCCACAACCAAATGTTGACTGTGCTGTTGCCAGGCGGTCACAATGCCCGATGAGTTATAGTCGCCTCTGGATGCCCGACCATAAATGCGGCACGATGACGCAGAAGAGCTACCGACGCCGACTGAAGAATAGGAACTTGAACCACCGTACGATGCATGAGGCAATGCATCCCAGGCTGTGATTAAACGCGTCTCAGAACTAGTACGTTGTTGTTCATCACAGTTCGAAGAGGCGGTTGATTGCCAAACACGAATGACGCCATCTTCGTGACCCACCAATACGAGACCGACATCCTGTGCATTTAAAAACTCTATGCTGCTAACACGCGCTGTAATGGCGGATGCACAGGATGATGCAGCGGCAGTCCCACTGCATGAGTGCGAAGGCGATGGTGTATGCACTAGGGAACCGGTTGAGCCTTGCTTACGCGGCGTGCTACCATTATTGGCACCATTGTGGTTGCTATTGGAACTACTGTTGCCGCCACTGTTGCTAACAAAACCGCTGCCGCTGCAGCTACTTGATTCCGACGTACAGGTGCGCACCGAGTTTCGTTGCCAATCATAGATCAGAACTTTTTCTTTGTAGGCCACTGCAATTTGATGTTCATAAGGCAGCAATTTAACAATTGACGGCGTGAAGTGTGTCTTTCGTACCCAACTATTTGCGTCTAATCGTTGGACGCGATTTTCTTGTTGCTGTTCCTTTGCCTGCCGTCGTATTTGGAGATTTCGTAAATAACGATACTCTCGATTGCGCAGCTCTGTAGAATTCTTATCAATTGGATAGCACTGCTGACCTTCTTCACTTCCCTCAGCCGAACTGTAACGATGTTTGCCCGGACGTGTGAAATAGGATATCGCCCATGGTATGAACTCCGTTTGTACAATCGGTTTAAGAACTTGTGATTTCGATGTTTCATAGTTATTGCTTTCACTGCCGCTGCTGCGCGCCGACTGTGTACCCTCCGCATTCGAAGGCGCTGCACTGTCCGTCTCATCGTTCATCGATGTCGTCCGCAATTTGCGTTGCAATATGGCCTGTGGATCACCACCACTGCCACCAGGCAAACGCAATCTATGCGACCAAGGATTTATATGCTGAGTGGATGTATTGGTTATGCTATTTAACGGTCCGCCAGTACTGCCGTTGCCAACTGGTGGTGAATCGCCACTGCCGGCGCTGAGATAGGTTACGCGTGTATTTGGGCTAGGCGGCAGGCTGACACTTAAACTGATACATTTCTCTGTCGCTATCGTTGCTTCTTTGGCGGTGATCATGCACAGTGCCGAGTCTCGCACGTAGTTGATAATTTTCTGTGCTGTTTCAGCTACCCTTGGGAAAGGGTCGTGTCCAAGATTGTAAATGCCTTGCCATAGTTTGAGGAATATTGATTGGAACGGTATGGTTGTCGTTGCCGTCGTCGACGCTGAGGCCGATGTCGTCATGTTCGCTATAGAACTTGAGCTAACGCCACGTCGCATTGTTACATGACGTTCGAGGCTATGTGTGGAAGAATGTGTAATTGCGGGATTAGGTGCGCCAGGCATGCCATGCGTTATGCTTGCACTTCGCTCGCCGCTCGACACCAATGACGCGGTATGATTGTTCATATGCTCCTGCATGTAGACGCTGACGAACTGTGATTCAAACAGCAAGACCATCCATTGCAACGAAGATGCCAACTCTAAACGTACCAAAGGTGACATGTCCTCGCTTACAGTCTCCAGCAATGTAATGGCAATAATACGATCAATATTGTTCGCATGCTCCTCGGTGCGATCGGTCACCGAACTGATAAATGTACCCAAGGCAAAGACGGCTGCAGCACGTACTTCAGGTATTGCATCACGCAATAGTGGATATAGTTTTTCATGCGCCAAATCACGCACGCCGGACCAGCGCGCCTTCTCAAAGTTCTGCCAAAGCATGCCCAGACATATAGCTAGCCATTGACGCAACAGCCAACTTCTATCATTTAGCTGCTCCAGACATATTGACAGCAACGGACCTTGTAACGCGCTCGTTTGTCCCAGCAAAAAATTGTTCACAATCGAGGCAAGCACGAAGGCAGACAAAGTGCGATGTTCTTTAGACACGCTCACATCCTGCAGTACCGAAAGGAAATATTTGTGATCCTTAACCAAGTCAACTTGACAACTTGGATCGACAGCGAGTATCTTTGCCCAAATAAACACCAGAACTGGACGTAATTCACGCGTTGAGCTCTGCAGTAGTTTAAGTACGTAAGGAAAGATGCCAACGCCCAGTGCCAAATTTACTGCCCACGGACCCAAATCAAGGAATCGCGCTAACAGTTCCAAAGCGCGCAAACGATGCACTTGCGAAAGTAACACTTGCAACACAATCGGCAGTTGCTCTGGTGGTGTACGTGATTCCGATTCGCTGTCCAGCCATACCTGAAAGGCGGTTAACTGATCTTCAAAGAAAGGCAGCTGACGATAAGGTGCACCACTTTCCAGTATATCCGGTAGTTGTTGTAGAGCCAAATCAACGACCAGATCCCATGCACGCCACATTGGATGCCTAAAACAGGGCGGCAGTGATGGCAACGACACCGGTGTACAGTCATGCGAACGTAATATACGCTCAGCCAAAAGAAAATTGCGAAAGAGACTAGCAACGAGCAAATCCTGACGAAAGAGTCGCTGAAACAATTCTCGCGGCAATGTATTCCACGCAATTGTGTCTGTTATAGCGGTGAAGACCCAATTGAGCTCACCCATCATTGTACGACGGTCGTTCACCTTGCCCGGTATCTTGTCAATAAGGTCACTGTGTATTCGAGGCACCATGCCTAATTTTTCTTGCATGGCATACCACTTGAGCGCAATATTGATGGGCGTCGTCAGGCATGAAGTGAACAAATCCGCCGGAAGTTGTGCGTTCATTGGTAAAATTTCATTGGCAGAGCATGCGGCTAAATGTATGCAGTTTTTATAGCTGACCATTTGCGATAGCTGGGGTGGTGGCTGGCCAGGCACAACGCGTTGATTTGCAGCCAACAAAGCTTTTTCCAGTTCACGTTCGTGCTGCTCTGCATATGGTTGAAATGAGTTAATGATTATGCCAGCATTTGAGCAGTCATAAACATAAATCGAAGGCGCCGCCATCCATGTTATCAATTCAAAAATGCTGAGCGGTATATATTGTGTAAACGTCTTATTGAAGACCCAAATTTCACCGTTTGCGGTCGGCTTGGGTACACCGTGTCCATTGTAATGAAATAGAATGCGTTCACCTTTGGCATTGCGACGCAACGATGTACAGAGTTTTTTGACGTCATCCACTGTTGGATCATGGCACTTTTTGTAACGTGCACGTGGCTGCCAACGTTCGTATTGCATTTGCAAATTGCTTCCAATAAGTTCCATTGCCTTTGGAGCTGATACCGACGATGGATCAATCCAACATTCTAGTCGTGAGCATGGCTGAATTTTAACGACATCCGGCGGATCAACGCCTATATTCAAGCATAACACCAATGCAACGCTAGCCGTCTTCATCCGTTCCCGTATACGCCAAGCGTGTCGTTCATAACTAAGTGCTTGTATAACCTCCTGATGACGTTTAGCACTAAATGATAATGGACAATGATGGTCCATTACGTACTCGCCAAAAGAACCATTCTCCAGATATTGTAACATTTGTGGCAACTGTTGCTGCAGCACGCACTCAGATAGTGAAGTTTTACGACTGTTTTGACCACTCGAGTTAAAATTGACAGCACTATTAGAAGCTGTTGTTGTAGAAGTAGTAGCAGCAGCAGTAGATGTAGCGGCATTGCCAATAGAAGCGCCCGCGACGGTATTGGTAGCGGCTTTGCACGTTGAACTTGTGCTCGAAGTACTCATAATGCTGCAAGTGACACCGGCGGCACTGGCACTAGATATACTACCACTAATGGTGGCATTGTTGTTGTTGCTGACATTTGAAATTCCCGCTGTAACTGTAGCAGCAGCAGTGGCAGCAGCAATAGATGACGCCGCACTTGCACTGATATAATGCGATTCGATCATGACTAATAATATTCCTTCAATGCGTAATTTAAGACCGCAAAATACTGTGATCACAACAAAGCAATTATTGTAATATAAGATGTTGTTTTCATGTACAAAAAAAAAAAAGAAAAAAAAAACAAATATTGATATTGTTGGTTGCCGCCTGTACTATAAATCATATAATGACAAATCCGTTCGTAATTAATTTATCCTTGAACGTGTATCACGTGTAGACAGCCAGAAAGTCGGGCACACACACACATAATCAGTCAGGCAGGGCAGCACGTACAAAAACTACTGCGGCAGCAGCCATTCACAGTGCGGTTTGGTTCGCTCCGCGTTTCTGGAACGGCGTTACACAAAAGCTGAGACGATATATTTCCTTTAGGTTTTTGTATGTTTGTTTGTTGTGTTGATCGATTTTGTTAGTTTGGCGATGCAACAAAAGTTACAAGCATTCTGCGTATTATCTATTTTACATTTTTGTCCAAAAATCCGCTACACATAACCACAAATTTCCTCGTTTTTTCACTCAAATTTTTTCATTTAGTTTTGCACTTTGGTATTTAGTTATAATTGCGTATTTATTGAGTTATTTAATTAACTGCGCATAATCATCATAAAACATTTGCGAATTGCATTTCGCGTTTGTTTGTTGTTTTCTTTATTTTCTTTTTTTTTTTTGTTTAAATGTTTTTGTTCGTTGAATTCTTAAACCACGCTAGAGCAAAATCGAAATACGCATCAACTTTTTCCTTTTTTACTCTCCTCTTCGTTTTGGCTACTTTCATGGTATCGCATTCAGTGTTGCCAAATTAGCTATTTTTCCGCTGGTGCTAGCTACATATTTGTAAATCGCAATTGCAGGAACAAATATAAAACACCGGGAATTCTGGATGCATGTTCCAAGCTTTATGTTACAATGAACCATTCTATGCAGCTGAATAAAAAATCGGACGCCCAAAACAACGCTAACGTTTTGTATCTCATTTTTAATACAACGTTTACCACTTATGATCCCTCCAGAAAATGCTTTTTTCCTTCTACAAAATTGGCGGCACTGATCCCATTTGTGACAAATAGTGGATTGTTGCCAGACTTAGATTATGGCCCATGTTTAAAAACGGGCAACAAAAGGAATGTATGTTCATAGTGAGTCCACCAAATGCAAAGCAAATGATCTTTCATGAGATATTTTTAGATTACACATAGTTTCAGTTTAAGATTCACATACCCTCAAAATTGGATCTCTTAGTAATGCCCTCGGATAATCAATGTCGCCAATTCGATCTCGTCCAAATAAACCCGTAGCAAAACTTTCCGCACTTTTGAAAGTACGCTGTGAGGCGGTGTATTTAAAAAAATAAAAGCTAGGATCGTAGAAATCGGGAAGCAGGTCTGGAAAGCGATTTTGCATTCGTTCAGCTAATTCAATAAGTTCATCCTCGCCTTCGGAAGTCAAGAAGCTCCTTTTTTTTATGTCATAACCGAACTGCCATTCACGCAATTGTTCTAATTCCTCAGCACAAAGACGAGATTTAGCCTGACTCAGTATATATTGCTGTATTTGAGGTAACCTATCTTGGGCTGCAGAAATAGTCGAACCGCTGGGAGTACGAGCACCATGCCGAATAATCGACCAAACGCGTGTCGGGTGGCAACCTTCCGGCAAAAAACAGCTGATTAATATCCATGCGAGAAATGCATTCGGAATTTGTGGAATTTCATAACACATCAACAAATACAAACAAAACTTACCGGGATAAATAAGACGGGAATCATTAAAATTAGCTACCGCACGATATGGTGATTTCGTAGAGAGATGACTCTCGATCTCATTCCTTTTCAAATTAAGGCACATTGGATCTTCTTTTGATTCTTTTTGTAAACAGCATGTCAAACCAAACAAAAATATTAATACAAATAGGAAATTGAAGAAATTAAGCATTTTTGCAAAAGAAATTGAAAAACTTGTCAAAACATTAAAAACAATAAATAGCTCCGAAACTAAACGAAAAAAAAATATAAACTAATTAATAAATTTTAATGAGAGTCGTCAAAACGAACAAAATTGGTGACAGTGTTACCAACTTTCAAAAATTGTTCTACGTAAACGCTAACCAAAAAGCCCTAAAATCTCCCTAAATGAATTTTCTCACGAATTTGGGGGAGTCACCCTAAAAATGAATTCCAATTCCCCCGCTATCGACTCCTGGAAGATCGCATTTCTTGGCCAAAAATCGACTATTTTCTTGAAGCTAATTTTTTGACCGCAATCGTTGTTATGGCTTATGTTTCTTTGAAATTGCAACACATCATACGAAATTAAGATGCGATCGAATTTCTTTTTAAATTTAAAAGCGCTATGAATATTAGAAAATAAAATAATTTAATATTTTATTAAACATTTATTTTTTGGTTTATTCTGAACTTTGTTTGTTGAGTTATTTTATAACTTGGATAATCTTTTCACTTCAAAGGTTGGCTATCCTCGAATGTTTTTTGAAACTATATTCCAAAAAGGTTCTAAAACATTAAGCGGTATTATCGTTTGTGCGAAATTATGTAACATGTACGCAAATCATAGATATGCATAGATCTCTTAGACTCAAATAGGCCAAATTTTTAATTATTTATTTAAATACAGAATATCAACTTTGAGTTTCAGTAAAAGTAACGAACTATCGATTCGATTGTTTTATTCGATTGTTCGTCGACACAAATAATCGTAAGTTGCTTAAATTTAAAGCTTAAATAAGCTTTTCGCTTATTTGAGTGACACTCAATTCAAATCATTACTAATTCACTCAACAACGAAAATCAGTTAAGACGATATTATTTTGGCTAGAACATGTTAACATGAAAATTCATGGCGCATAAAAAGCAAAAATCAGTTTAGTAGTTGGCAAAAAATCAAACGCGATGGCTGAACCGAAAATGTGTTAACAATAAGCAAAAAAAAAAGAAAAATGAAAAAAAAAATCTGTGAAAACCAATCAAAACATTTGAAATAAGTTTCGGCAACAAGTATCTCAGCCAGCATATGGCAAAAACAACGCGCTCGAAATTTAAACCAAGCTAAAATAAAAAAAAAAAAAAACAAATTTTTTATTATTTGCCGAGCATATGGCAACGAAAGTAATTTAAATTGCATTATTTAACTATTGAAAGTGTTGTTATAATAAATAAATAAATAATAAAGAAAATCATAGTGCCCTTTGCTGCCGTTAAATGCGGCCAAACACATAAAAGAAGTGCTCAGCACGCGATTTGATTTTATTGCATTTGCAAGAATTGTTCAAATAACATATTATTTTTGCGTGAGCGCGGGTCTGTCAAACAACCAACACCTGACCAATAACTATTATTATTATTTTTATATCACCGATAAAAGTTAAATTTATGTTTTCATAGAAAACTGAAAGGTTGAAATCAAATCAAAATACAAACATTTGAAGAATGTGCGTGCGAAATGAGATTTACGACTTTGCCTAAAAGCCGAAGCGGCCTATTTTTACATACCTACTTACAAATATTTACATACATATTGTTTTTTTTCCTGACTAAATTAATTTTGCAAAACATGCCAAAATTATTTACTTAAATTCACTGAAAGTTTAATTTTGCAACAATATTTTCATTCAAGCAAAACGTTTGATTGACCAATCATTCATCTTAACGGTTCACTTTGCCTGAGACATTTTATTTTCCAATAAACAATAAAAATTGCACTAAAATATAAATAAATAAATAAATGATTACAAAATAGTAAAGCAATAAGCGCTGAAGAAAGCTGAAAAGCAATAATATTTTATTTTATACTATTTAGTAGTATATATATTAAATACAAGTACATTACAACGGTTATGGTAAGTGAACTTTCTATAAAATGGCAAGCCATAAATTATAACCCAAACAAGTCAGATAAGTCACGTTTGTTTTAGAATTTGTAATTGTGTACGATATGAAGAGAAAAACTCTTACAAATATATACCATATACACATACATACATACATATATGTATGTATGGAAAATAGATTCAGATACAGTATTGCCTTAAAAAACGCGTTTAATTTGTTGGTAAAAAAAAATACATGAGACACGAGCCGCGCTATTCAAATATTCCTCGTTATGTATATACCGAGTTTCACAAGTTATATGAGGGATTATTACACATTATTACAAACACAGTTTTATATGTTATATGTACATATATTATACAAAAATGTATATTTTGAATATTTGTAGACGAGCAATTTTCAACGTGTCTGAAAAAGCTCAATTTGGTTGTCCAGTTGACAACTGTCAGACAAGTCGGATTGCCTTTTTTGGCCCTATGAACAGTTTAGAGGCGTTCACATCTTCAACCGGCTGTGGGAGGCCCCGATACTGACCGCAGTTGATAAATTACCAAACAGATCAATGAAAATATTTATGAGAAATGTTTCCGTATTAAAACGAAGCCGAGAAACCGCTTAATTACATGGATAATACAAAAATACAAAAATATGAAGTGATAGTACAATGCAAAATACTTTTTATCCTTTACTATATGCATGACTAGAGAGGTGGATAAAGGTGGATTAATCTCCCAGGACAAAATGTTCTCTGATGTAATAGATTCACTATTATAGAATATGATGTCCTCTCTATGTTTCTAACAATATGCAACAGTTGTGGGGCGTGATACTGCCCCTTTACTCCATCAAAATTCTGTAAGTTTCGTACGTTTGGCCAATGTCAATATACCCTGTTGTGTTGCAGGGCGTAAAAAGGCAACAGAACGCATTTAATTTATGAAAACAAATTGAAAACTTTGTCATTATGGCGAAGCGTAAAGATTTGAAAGAGATTCGTGCGATAGCGTAAAGTGCTTCAAATACTAATTAATATTTATATTTATGATAGTACATGAAATATGATTGCGTTTTATTGTTAGTGATTATGTTTCGAGCTTGTTTTGTTGTTGTTTTTGTTTTTGTTGTCTAAGAGATTGCGACTAAAAGTTGCTTTAAGTCATAGACAGATATAATTTAGTGTTAGATAGTTAACTGACTGAGAAGAAACAAACCATAAGCCACTTTTGACTTATAAATAGCAAAATTCAAATAAAAAATTAAGCGCCAAAAATCGAATTGAAATTGTTGTTGTTAGGACGAAAATGTAGTTTTATTTATTTTTGATTCTATGCCGTAAAATATTAGGAAAAATCACTCAAACGAAAGCTTTTTTCGCTTTGCACTTGTTGAGTTGAATTGAGTTGAGTTGAGTTGAGTGGGTGACGCGATGCCACTCACGTCTCGTTTCGCCTTGTCGCGCCTCACCACCCCTCGCCATTGAATTGCCGCCGCATTGCTTAAGTTTGGTCGCTTAAAAGCTAAGGACATGAGTTCAGCGCATTCAGTTCAATTCGAAAACTCGCCTCGTGCGGTTTTGCAAGACCAAAACAGAAAAAAAGAAAACAAAATACTAAAAATTGAAAAAAAAAAAAAAAACGCAAGTTTGGCAGAAAAATTAAAGTAAAATTTCGAAAATTCACACATAACTGTATTGAAATCGACACATATATATGTATATACATTTATAGCAATATTTTTTTTTTTTTTTGTTGTTCTTGTTGTTTTCTTTACTGTGCGATTTTAGTTTATTCATATAAAATATAAAAAAAAATAAATACAAATTAGAAAAAGAAAAAAAAAAATCAATTAAGTTTAGAATAACAAAACTAAAACTGGTTTGCTTAAATCAAATAAAAAAAATAATACAAACAAAAAAAAAAAAAATGAATAAAACAATAAAAAGCATCAATTTTCAAATAAATTAATTAATTATTTTATGAATTTGCAAAAACTAAGAAGAAACAAAACTATAAAACAGAAAGGAGAACATGTAAAAAGAAGAATAGAATTCAATATGTGAGTGAGTGTGCCTAAAACTGTTTTAAATCTCGTTCGCATATCACATAATAATAATGTATATTATGTGCATAAATAACGCATATATGCATACATATCTTTTTTTTTATTAAAGTTTTTGCAGAAAAATCACGTGTATGCAAATAAAGAATGATTTTGATTGCTTCTTGATCGAATAATGTATCTTAAATACCGCCCGGCAACACGACTCACATACAGCCACATAAAAACGCAAAGAAATGAAGTCCGAAAGACTCGAGGAATATGCACGAACATCGCAAAGGCAACGAAGCGACTTGAATGTTGTTCGCCTGGCCGAGAATGGCTTAGGTCTGCCTTAAGTCTGGCTTAGGTCGAGACTTGCGTTGGCTTGGCTTGGCTTGACTTGGCTAAAAGCCGGCCTGCGGTGTGCACGCTTCTGACCGGCCTCCTGCCGTTGTTCTTTTTTATAGATTTTTAATTTTTTTTGTTGTTGCTTTTTTCTTGAATTTTTTACGTTGTCGTTTTAAACAAGTTTGTTTTTTTTTTTTTTTTTTGCAAAAATCGCCGACAGTTAATGTTGTTGTCTTCAAAAGTTGATTTTTTTTTCTCTTTTTGTTTTTGTTTTTTTTGTATTTAAGTTTGCGATTGTGTTACTTGGCTCGCACACGCATCGCAGCGTCTCTTTCAACTGTGAATACTTGAATTATATACATACATACATAGGTATATGTATTTGTGTTGTACTGGCTTTTCTTGGCTGTGCGAATTGTGCGGCGGCGCGACGTCAGCTCAATCGATGTGGGCTGAGGCGCTGCACCAATAAGGCCAACATGTCGACAGTGATTGACCAAACACCGGAGGCAAGCGACATTAAAGAAATTATGAGACAATCATTAATTTCGATATTTTATGCAAAAAAAGAAAAAAAAAACAATTTAAACAGCTTTAGCTACTCTAAAGCGTATCTCGTTAGTTGTATTGTTGTTGTAACACAAATGAGCTTGACGTAATTTACTAATTGTGTATTGTATATTCTTAAAATGCATACATACATACATATGTATATGTAACTGTATCTGTATCTGTGTCTGTGCATTTTAGTGTCAAGAAATTGAACGGACAACACGAACAAACGATTGTGATCGCCTTCGCCTGCATGCCGGATTCGGATTTACAATTGATTTATAACACGCTGCAGATACAATTACATACTTGGATATACAAACATAAAAGGGCGCTTACAATAGATTAATAAATAGGAGGGCGGCATTCTGATATGTGCGCGAAGATGATTGCATCATAAATCAAAAGATACAAAATAAGACAAACTAACTGAAGATACATACATTTAAAAAAAATAAAAAAAAATACGTATTTAAAAGTAGAGAACGTCAATAATACGCCGACAGAGGGCGCATTGAGTGAGAGCGAGAAGGCGGTGAGACGACTTGATTGAATTAACCAATCCCGAAGCGATCGCGTCAAAAAAAATAAACAAGAATAAAAACAAAAACAGTTAAAAAATGTTGACGCAAAGCGGAGCAACAACAACAAAAGCAACAACAGCAACAGCAGCAGGAGGAGAAGAAACGAGTAACACAAATGGCAGCACAGGCAATAAGACGCTGAATAACGGTTATTTATGGAGCACAGATGCAAGCGCCAATCAGCGTAAGAATTATCATGCAGCAGCGACCGAAGGCAACGGCGACAATGGCGCTGGCAGCGCAGTCAACAGCAGCAGCGGCAATACAGCGCTTGCCATGGATGAGATCAATGCAACTGTAGTATCACCGCTGCTGGGCATGGAGTCGAATCGTGAGCGCACCAAAACGCCGAACAGCGTTGTCAATCCCATGACGACAGCAGCAACCCTCGAAACGCACACAAAACTGCCGACGGTTGTCTTTCTCAGCACAGACGATGGCACCGGCGGCGGCGGCAGTGGTGGTGGCTGCGGCAGCGGTGGCGACAATATTACGGCCAGCGTCGGCGGTGTTGCACGCACTTCACTGCAACGCAATGCGCCGCCAGCGACATTGGGCTACACCAACACCAACAGCAACAACAACAGCAACAGCCTGAACATAAGCCCCGGCCCGACGGCCAACAACAATGGCGGCAGCAACGGTGAAGCGCTGCCGCGTGGCAACCATCCAAGCGATTGGCTATTGAAGGAGCCCGCTCAGCGACGACGTCTGCTCGTGCTGGCCATCGCTTTCACTGTGCTCGGTGCAGCAATTGGCGCTTTGGCGATCTATTTTGCGAGCGTGCACCAGCGCTGTCACATCTATCCGCAAACGGCGATCACGGGCGGCAACACGGATGGCCGTCAGAGTGCGACAGTCGGTGACGTTGCTGCAGGTGAGTAAGCTATTTAATTGCTTTTGCTTTTGCTATTTGCTAGTCAGTCTGTCTATTTGCAATATGTTAGTACTTACGTTCATTAAACTATACATATGTATGTATGTGCGTGTATCTTTAACTTGTATCTTGTATCAGTATTTGTTATGGCGGAGTCATCAATCAACATAAAAATGATTGACCAAGTCAAGTGCTGCCATGACACTTTGGTATGCATGAACTTTGTTTCGGTTACTAACTTCTTTGGCGATATCACACACACACACACACACCCGCACGCACGCACACAAGGCCTAAATTGTTGTTGATAAAATTCAAGCTGCCTGGCAATCAGTTTGACTGTCACTGAGTCCATCGTTCTTGTATTTTATTTATTTATTTATTTATTTATTTTTTGTTTCGTTTTCGTATCTTTTTATGACACTGCGTCAAATTGACTTGGCCTTTTCTTCGCTTTGTTTTTTTGCTACTCATGTGTTGTCTGTGCGTGCCTGTGTGTGTGTGTGTGTGTTTGTTTTCCTGTTTGCAAATGGCATCTCAATCGGCGAATCATATATTCATTGGCTTTTATCAGCGCACCGTTTTAAAGTATTCATTTTGGTAACTGAATTATTTATGAGCCATGTCGCTGACATCTCTCTAATGCAGCATTAGCGTGTTCCTTATATCGGTTTTCCCATTCTCACACACACACACAACGTGCCGATAAGCACTGACAAGTTGTACCCGCCAGGGCATTAACTATTCAATTACACTATACAATATGTATCGAGATACTTGCATAAGTCCAACTTGCATGTGACCAATATGTTATTAAACGGTATTTCATTTAAGCAAACAACTCAAAATAATTAAACACAAAACACAAAAAAATATATGTATTTATAACTTATCTTTTAATTACAAAAGTATCTCAACTTTTTTTTTTTATGCTATAAATAAATGTATATATGTATATGCATATATTTGACATTAGTAAATGACAAGCCGCAAGTACAAGAAGCCTTTGTAGACTTTGGCAAACCACAACCACACATAATTCACACCATAATCGCAAACAGCCACAGATACAAATCGCGTACAACAACATTGTTAGCTTATTTATGGTTTAATGCAATTTGATTGCGTTCGAGATATATAATATACACATACACATATATTTTATACTATAATGAAAGATGCTCTCATCTATTTGTAGATTTGGTTGTAAATTTGCATTACCGAAGTCATTTTGTCATATTCAGTTGTTCATTTAAAATCGTGTTCCAACAATCACAATCACAACAACAGCAACACCTACAACAACAGCAACAACGACAGCAAATGGCGCAAAAACTCAATTTCCTTTGCTGTCTTATCGGCATCAAGCAATGTAGAAAAGCTCAACTCTGAATGAATGTTGAAATGTAGAGCGTCCTTCCGAGCGAGCATGCAAGGAGCAACAGGCAGTTGAGCAATCAACAGGCAAAAGTCAAACGACGACTGACTACTTAGGACAGCGGGCAGAGAGGGGCGTGTGCGGGCACACGGTCGTTCGGCAGCGGTTGAAGTATGCCAAAGTGTCAGCTAGCGAAATATTCAAGCAATGATTTCCTTTTAGCAGGATGCCGCAGACGCCGACGTTATCGCTGCTGCTGCTGCCGCTGCCACTGCCGCTGTTGGCAATGTTTGTGGTTTTGTGTGAGTGTGTGTGTGTGTGTGAGCCAGCAAGCGACTTTGTTCGTTTGGTTTTGCTGCTATTGAATTTTTATTTGATTTGATTTTACGCGATGATTACTGCCAATAGCAACAACAACAACAACAACAACGACAACAGCAATAACAACAACAAAGTATGTGCTGCAAATGCGAAGATTTCGATTTGCCATTGTCATCCCTTCAACCTTGTATTTTTTATTTAATTTTATTTTATTTTATTTTTTCTATTATATTCCCCACCCTCTTGATCTTTGTCATTGTCCTTGTCCTACTCATCATTCGGCGCCTTCTTCTTTTGGTACTGAATCATCTTCAGCTCACACTTCTGGCTCGCGGAAATAATGTGCTTGCTTGTATTGCATTCGTGTTTGTACTGATTGAAATTCAATTATAGGATGTGTCAACCAAACCAGCCAGAAGAAGAAGCAAAGTTGAAATGGCAGCAACAACAACAACAACGATAATAAAGGAAAACAAAACCGAAAATGAAAATGAAAATGAAAGAAAAATCTGTATGAAGGCAAAAAAAAACAAAAAAAACACTTATGAGCATTTATAGCTTATTTGAAAGAAACAAACAACACAATTTAGATGTTCTTCTTCGTTGTTATTGTTATTGCTACCACTGTTGTTGTTATTGTTGTTGTTGTTGTTTATGTTGTTGTTTGAAAGCACAGTGAAATCTCTTTCTACACATTTGGCATAAATGAATGAATGAAAACTGAAATGAATGCAACTTTGACAAGGCAAAAGAAATCGCCTTGAAGCGATTGAAAATCGGGCATTAATAAAGATATCTCAGACAGTACGGAAATTGTGTGAGCTTCGAGTACGCTTTGCGCTCTACAGTACAATGAAAGGGTCAATTTGGGGTTGCGTTATATGTATGCTCTGATGTTAAGAGCTGCAAGTCTTTGAAATGTACCAAACATATTGTATCTTGCCAAGCAGACTCGAGTGTGTGGATTTAAGTATGAGGATAGGATAGAAAAAAATACGGACAGACCTGTAGAATCACTGAGTGATTTCTTATCAGTTGTCTTCTTGTGTGAACGCAACGTTGGCTTAGGAAATCCACATGATTGTTTCTTGAATTTTTAGTCAAAATTGACAAATCTTTGCTTTCACAATTTTATGTTTATTTATTTATTTTTTTTCGGTTCGCTGACAGTTTCCGTTTCCGTTTGTGCTTACGGTTATGTTTAACGGCTTATGGCTGACGCCATTTTTAAATCTATCGATTTTCGAATGTTATTCGATCGAAATGAATAAACCGTTTTCGAATAATGTAAACAATATTTTTCAAATTTTTAACAAACGAACGTATGTGTGTGTGTGTATCAACATCATAGACACACACATACATACATATATGCAAATGCCTACCGTATCCGTTTCCGTTGCTTTGAGGCTTTATTTAAACCTGTCTGCCTGAATGAATCTACCGGAATTTGCTTGCCTGCCTTTATGTTGTATATATACATATATATATGTGTATGTGTGTGTGTGTGTGTTGGTGTTATAACAACGTGCTTCTTATGTTTTGTTGCGCCAATATAGCTCTGGGAAAAGGCGCACTGCAAACGCGTTCATTCATTCATGTTCATATCTCCATGCTGTTGCCGCTTTTCACGCATGAATTTTTTTTGTGCCGCCCGCCTTAAAATAAAATTCGACTATAAATAAACGCGTTAGAGCGCTGCCTACTTTTAATAGACTTGCTGTTGTTGTTGTTGTTGTAAATTGTGTATTTATTTTACATTAGATGTATTTATGGCTGCTTTTGGGCAAATATATTTTTGAAATCGAAATAAACGTTTATTAAAAGTCAAACGACTGCAACAACCTTCAAAACCAAACTCTATTTAAGTATTTGTATGCTTTTCAATCAAATTAATTGCATTACCTAAAGCTTAATTAGACTCTTATTAGATTAAATTATTTATTCTTTTTTTATATTCCTTTTTCTTATTATTTCTTTTTACAAAACAAATAAAAAATTGAAAAGTTCTCATTTGCGAATGCAAATACAATTTTGTTGATTGACTTTGTTTCTTTTTTTTTATGTTTTTATTGCTGTTGTTGTTGTTGTTGTTTTAAGCATGCACTTAATGCCCAAGCGTATGCATTTAATGACGACGTTTGGGAAATATGCACATTTTATATAAGTTTTAAGTAATATGTCTCTAATTGCATACAAGCAACAACACACATACAAATAAACAGACAGACAGACAGAGAGACAGACAGATAATAATATGAGCTCTGTATATTATGTATGCACATATTTAAATGCGTATAAACGTTATCGATCGAGTCAATTAACTAAATGATTGACAAACGTTCTCATATGTGGAATTCTCATAGAAGCATTTTTGAAAAAAAAAAAAAATAAATAAATAAAAATGAAACATCACTCATACGTCGTGTGGTTTTCATGTTCTGTTGGCCAAAATAATATGCTTCTTTGTGTGTGTGTGTGTGTGTGAGTTTATTTATTTTTCTTATTTAATCTAAATTATATTAATCTATTTATATTGTTCTCAAACCCATTTCAGATCACATATCAAACAATAACAACAACATTTGCCTAACGGAGGAATGTGTACGCACAGGTGAGAAATTTTATCAATGATATATGTATGTAAATATGATCTTTTGAAAGAACACTTAAGGCATCAGGACATATCCATGTTGTATAACTTAGAGCTTGTTGACAGACTGACTTGTTCATTGGCCACTCAGCTTGCTTGCATGTCAACTGAATATGTAACATTTTAATTGAGTTTAAAAACTTATTGCGTACAACTGTTGAGACACACACACACGAACAGATACAAGTGCATACAGCATACGAATGAGAAATCCGATTAGTTTGTGACATTTATTGTTGACAGTCATAAACTTTTGCAAGCGTCTATCATATTAAACGCTTGGTAAATTGTAACGGTTAACGGCATATGGAGTATGGCGTGTGCAGAACAAATGTAAAAGAAAAGTTACTGTACATCTATCTTCAAGTAAAAGAAGAGCAAAATATGAATAAAAAATTAATTTTATGAAAAGAATTATAGCTCAGCGTGTCTATGTGTATAATGTATGTATGTGTGTATGTATGTAGAAAGTCATGTAAACAGCAACAAGTATACAACAACAACAAATCGAATCGCAACGCATCGAAGTATATGCGTATCGTTGTTGTTTTTGTTATTACTTGTCGATGTTTCCTTCATTGTTCTTGTTATTGTTTGTTCTTTCGTGTTCTTGTTGTCGCTGTCAAAAAGGAATGCAAGCGTAGACATTTAAGTATTAAAGGATATTGCATCGTGTCGTGTGTCCAATCAAGTAGAGCGAAAAAAGAACAATAGCAACAACAATATTATAAACCATTAGGCAAAAAATACAGTTTAAACTTGTCAAAAAGTGAAATCTTTAGACTTAAATAACAAAAACAAACAATAATTACAAATTGTTGATAAAACAATTAACCTTCTATGCTTAAAAATATTTGACAAATATGAGTCTATGCAATCGTTATAGTATTTATCCAAGGGCAGTTTTAGAATTCCCTTTTGAAGTTAATGTTTGTTAGTTAAAATTTCTGTGTTTTTTTTTCTGCCCCCCTGCCCACTAGAGACTCTTTTGGAAGCACTCAAGTCATTGGCTACTATATGATAATATATATTTCAACTAATTCGGCGAACAACTCACTTTTATGATCGCTTTTTAAGTGTTTTCAATAAATCATCGCTGTGCAATTTAAGTGAAAAGCAATATTATAGTATCGTATTGACATAATGACGACCACAGGTGGCGCTTTCCCATGCCAAAATATCTAACCATGTGGACATATATAAATACATCTATATAAGTAGATGATAATATACAAATTATAAATGACATTGTACAATTACTTTTAGCTGCTTCGCTGCTCTCCGCGATGGATACGACCGTTGATCCTTGTGAGAACTTCTTTCAGTATGCATGTGGCGTTTGGAACAAAAAGCATCCGATACCTGAAGATCGCAGTTCGATAAGCACATTCGAGGTATGCTCATCTCAGAAGTACACACATACATACATACATACATTATTACATGTCATTTGACATTTGCAGGTGCTATCCGACCAACAACAAGTCATATTACGCAGTGTGCTGGAGGAACCATTGAACATGGACGATAATCAGGCAACGATCAAAGCAAAAACATTCTACAAAAGTTGCATGGATTTGCGTAAGTCAGACAACATAATAAATAAATTAATAATGTATACATTCACACACACAATCACACACACACACATGTAGCTCAGATACGAAAAATTGGCGCCGGACGGCTGAAAGAGGTGCTAGAATCATTGGGCGGTTGGCCAGTGATCGAAAGGAACTGGCAGCCGCCGAACATGAGCATTGAACAGCTGATGGCACAACTTCGCAGCGATTATAGCGAATCGGTGCTGATGGAGCTATATGTGGGCGCTGACGATAAGAACTCATCGGTGAATATACTACAGATCGATCAATTGCAATACGCGTTGCCGTCACGTGACTATTATCTGAAGGCGAGCAGCAAGAATGATCTGAAAGCGTATCATAAGTATATGACACAAATCTCTGTGCTGCTGGGCGCCGATCCGTTAACAGCCGGTGATGAGCTCGACGCGATTGTACAGTTTGAGATCGAGCTGGTGAATGCATCACTGCCCGAGGCAGATCGACATGATTCGAGTGCAATTTATAAGAAAATCACGTTGCCAGAATTGCAGCGTCAGGTGCCACAGCTGAACTGGACCGAGTATCTGCAGACGACATTGGGTCGTGACACCAAATTGCAGCCGAATGAGGAAATTGTGAGCTATGCCATGTCGTATCTGGTCGATATGGGTAAAATAATTGAGCGTACCGATCGACGGGTCATACACAATTACGTCATTTGGCGTCTGGTCATGTCCATAATGACGCACATGATCGATGAATATCAACATGAACGTGTTGAGTTTCGCAAGATCTTGTTGGGCATACAGTCGGAGCGCAATCGTTGGTCACAGTGCGTTGAGTGGACGAACAAGAAGTTGGGCATTGCGGTGGGTGCGCTTTTCATACGCGATAATTTCAATCAGGAAAGCAAAGAGACCGCACTCGAAATGATACACACGATACGTGAAGCGTTCAATGAACTGTTG
The DNA here is from genome assembly GCA_034638295.1 of Phortica okadai. Lineage (NCBI taxonomy): Eukaryota > Metazoa > Arthropoda > Insecta > Diptera > Drosophilidae > Phortica > Phortica okadai. The sequence continues at coordinate 52,782,691 of CM067848.1, read as the reverse complement.
GCCGAGAACTTCTGGATGGACGATGAGACACGCGCGGTGGCCAAGGAGAAAGCCGATTCAATGAACGAGCGCATTGGCTATCCGGAGATATTGACCAATGCCACTGAACTGGAGCAGGAATATGTGAATGTGAGTTATAAACTTCTTTGTGTTTCATCATAAATCAATGTAAAGATCGTATTTGTTTTGTTTTTATACTAGTTAACAATCGTCAATGACAACTTTATGGCGAATGTATTGAGCATACTGAAATGGGAATCGGAGAAGATATTACAATTGCTGCGTCAGCCGGTGGATAAAGAGAAATGGACTACGGAACCTGCAGTTGTGAATGCTTTCTACAATCCCAACAAGAATGACATTGGTAACGTTTTATTCACTCTTTGAAAATATTACCTTTCAACTCTTTTTCGCCAACATCTCTCATAAAGTAACAGAGAGAGGATTTTTTTTATCAGCTAATTGAGTGAAAAAAAGATAAAATTTAATGTTTTAAATTTTTTTTGTCTGTCTCCTTCACACTGCTTGCAGTTTTTCCAGCCGGAATATTGCAACCGCTTTTTTACAGCAAAAATTTTCCCAAGTCATTAAATTACGGCGGCATTGGTGTCGTCATTGGTCATGAGATAACGCACGGTTTCGACGATAAGGGACGCCAATTCGATAGGGACGGCAACATGATGCAGTGGTGGAACAATGCAACGATTGAGGCATTCCGTGAGCGCACGCAATGCATCATTGATCAGTATTCCAAGTATAAGATTGACGAGGTCGATATGTACATGAACGGACGTATGACGCAAGGCGAGAATATCGCTGACAATGGCGGCCTCAAGCAGGCATTCCGGGTAAGCGTTAATACAGTTAAATTCCTTGACATATTTGTTAATGGCAATTTTTGCTGCAGGCATATCGAAAGTGGGTGAAACGTCATGGCGCTGAACAACAATTGCCCGGCTTAAATCTGACGCACGATCAGTTATTCTTTCTTAACTATGCACAGATCTGGTGCGGTTCGATGCGTCCAGAGGATGCGCTAACAAAGATACGTTCGTCGGTGCACTCGCCGGGCTTCATACGCGTGCTGGGGCCGCTCTCGAACTCCGTGGACTTTGCGCGCGCCTACAATTGCGCCGTGGGCACAACCATGAATCCGGACAACAAGTGTAGCGTTTGGTAAACACATGCGACGCTCTCAAAAAGGAAGGAACAGTTGCCATGCCGCCGCCACCGTCGCCGCCGCACCGTGACAAATGCGCTTCTTGACTGTGTCTACAAAATATTGTTTAGTTACGTAACTAGCATGTTTTTTTGTTTCTGTTTTCTATTTTAATTTAATTATAAAATAGTTTTAATTTTTTTTTTGGTATACAAATTTTAAAATAAGTAAATATTAATTAAAGCAAAGAAAAAAGGCAAATCAAAGATCCTATATACATAATTGTAATTTATGTACTGTATAACCTTATGTGCATGTATATGTGAAGTATATATATAAAACAAAAAAATGAAAGTAAAAATAAATAATTCAAGTAAGCACAAACATTAAAAAGAAACTACAAAATTCTACATAAAAATAACAAATAAAAGTGTCATGTTTTTTTTTTTTGTTCTTGCGTGTATAGGTGTGTGTGTGTAGGTTCATAATTTATCTAATTACTTAAAGATTATATTACACAATGGTTATCCGATATGTTTATATATATATATATATATGAGTGTATAAAAAACAATATAAAATTATTTATAGTTTGGTTTCGGAAGCTTCAAGTTCTGTAGGATCGCTTAGTATCTTTTAATCGTACACACAAAACGGAACGATGCGAGTATTAAAATTTAAATGAAAAAAAAAAAAAAACAAAAATACTGCAGCACTGAGTTAGCTTACTTTACATATGCCGACCGGGCCATGTGAGCTCAGAGCGATGAGCTTGTTACAGGATGCCGCGTGTCGACATTATCACACATCACTTTGTTTTTTTTTTGTTTGTTTGTTTGTCGTAGGTACAATACAATGATCGCTTTCATCAACGCTTTTGGCATTTTTGTTCAGTGCAAAACTAAGTACGCACCGATCTGGCCATTCCTCGACGACGTGCCGCATTCAATGACCAGCTTTGTTCGTCGGCACTGGCAAAGATGAGATATATGAAATTGCCGCCTATGTTAAGCGCCGCAGCCAGCCAGAACACAATGCGCCACTGTGCTAGTGTCTCATGGTGGTTAATGATCGAGCCGATCACGTAAGGTGCCAGGAAGCCACATATATTGGCCGCTGAGTTCGTAATGCCGTACATGGTGCCAGCGTAACGTGGACTCAGCGAGATGTGATTCATTTGATTGCCCGCATAGACAGCGCCGCCAAAGGAGCCGACACCAGCGAGCATGATGGTCACCCAGATCCAGTCACAGCCCACATATGCCACACCGACCAGGCCCAGTGAGGGTATTATCGAAGCAACGCTATTCCATAGCTTATAGGAGTTCAGTTGTGTTATGTAACGCTTCTTAAGCATCCAATCGGCCAGCGCGGAGCAGGCGATACCGACAAACCAGGAGGTCAGGAAAGGCACAGCGTTTAACAGTGCATTCGATTGTATATCGAAATGAAGAATGTTGTTCATGTACGTTGGAAGTTCGGTCAGTTGCGTGTAGAAGGCCCAACCCTGACCACACTGTGTCAATAAAATTGCCCATAATGGCACGGAAGTGAGAAACGCTCGCCATGGTATACTTTCGTCATTATCGTCAGCTGCACCGTCCCTCGGTGTTGTTGAAATCGCAGCAGTCGCTGAATCGTTTATATCATAATCGTCGTCTCCGTCCAAACCGCCAGATTCAGATGATAGAGATTCGAGCATCGCTCTGTGCGGATTTATACTACGCTCTATGTACTCCCGTTCTTTGCGTGATATGCGGGGATGAACAGCCGGCCGATCGTAAACCAAGTACATCCAAAAGCCAAACCACACTATGCCCATTAGGCCGAAAATGTAGAATGCCGATGGCCAACCGCCCAGAAAGTCAAGCGAGCATAGCCAACCTGCCAACGGCATTGAGATCACTGTGCCAATATTACTGCCGGCATAGACAATCGCAGCGAACTTGTTGCGTTCGAGCGGTGGTATCCAATGCGCGAGCATAGCGTGCATAGCCGGATAAGTCACGCCCTCGCCCATGCCCTCTAGCACGCGCACGAGCACCAACAATGGTAGGTCCCAATGTGCGGCCACCGGTGTTAGGAGCGTAAAAATGGCCGTAACAAGCACTCCGTAGCCATAAATACGCTTGCCACCAAGCAATTCCGCCAATCGGCCACCAGGTATTTGCGTTAGTACATATCCGTAAAAAAATGAACCCAACACAAGGCCCTGAGTTGCCTCGTCCCAGACAAACTCACCCTCGGGCAACGGTCTACTATCGTTACGTGGGGGCGGTACTTCACAAGTGTCATCTACCGTACTCTTATTGCCGTCTGTATTTGGTATTGCAGTCTGATTGACCATTGCCACAATGGCAACGGAGAGATTGACGCGCATGGCATAGACTACGGCAAAGCCTAGAAAGCCCATCAGGCCAAAAATGTCGCGTGCCTTTGGAAAGTCACCGTCCTCTATATTGTAAACCAATGTATCGAATATAATAGAGTGTATCGAATATACATATTTAGGATATACGCATACCTTCAACTGTGTTGATAAGCGGTCGTTCACCTGCGACGAATGCGTCTTCCTCTTCGTCGTCATCATCATCGTCTCCAGACGCCCTTGCAACGCCGCCAATTGTTTCATCGTCATAATAATAGTTTTGCTCCAACATGAGGACAGGGTCGCGCCTGTCTTCCGTCCACTTAGCTGGAGCCATCGTTGCGTCTAAATGTGCACACTACTTACACCAATTTAGTACTTATTTAGCAAAAAAGAACGAACTTTTATTTTTTTTTTATCATTTGTGCAAATTAAGTGCGCATATTAATTATTGTTATCTTTCTTTCTGTATTTCTTTTTTAAATTTTACTACGCTCCGGACAGTTTTGAACACATCAGCACTGTGTAAAAACAGCTGGAATGATATTGTTTAGAAAGCAACAAATCGTGGCGCTCTGGCAACTGAGTGAAGGGCAAGAGCGTATTCACGTAGTAGATGTGTGTCATATGGAAGGCAGAGAGCTACAACTAGTTTAGGTAACATTGCGCACGCTCTCTCTCCCTCTCTTTCTTTCAGACTCTTCTTTGGTTCACGTAGTTAGAGTTTAATGGCTGGAAAGGAAAGTGTGAAACAAAATAAAAAATGCATTCATAAATTCAAGAAAAAACAGCTGGATACAACAATTTTAGCGCCAAATCAAATTGTGCATCTGGTCATTGTCATAAGAAGTATTTAGCGACTTCATGGTCATTCCGACAGTTACTTTTTCGTTGCTAAATAATAAAAGTTTTCAGATAATACATTCAAGGCAATACAATCGTTTATTGATAATTTTTAGCTACATAAACATAAAAAATAAATGCATTTTAACTTGAGTCGTAATTAAAATATACATAAGTATTACATCCAAAAACAACAGACTATTGTAAAAATAGTTAATGATTAGCTCACCAGCAATTAGTTAAATTTTAAATTTGTCTACTGACTTTATTCTTTGACTCTCGTATTGCTCGCTAGTTAGCAAAAATTGTGCCAATCGGAAAGACAATTATTCTCTTTCGGCTTTGCAAATGTAATGTCTCATAATGGTAATTGTTCTCAATGGTAACATGAGTGCTGCCACGATCAAAATGCGGCTTAATCGGAGCTAATGACAAATTGAAACAGTTGAAGAAGTAAACAGGGTATGAAAGATTCATCGCCAGTTCATAGGCACACGAAAGATTTTCATTCCAAATTGAGACGCTTTCGAAGTGAACAGCATCTTTTGCACACAGGGAAATCGTTTCTTTTGCCGTCCGGAAAGTATGCAACGTAATAACACCAGATGGACCGCTGCCGAAGTAGTTTTGTGTGAAATCACAGACGATCGTCGGCGACTGCTCAGGTGTCGCCACATCAGCCTTGGCTGTCAAAGTGCTGGCATTTAGTTTGTCCAAAACACTTTTGGTGCGTAAAAAATTGGGATGTTTTGCGTATTCCGGATCTAGAGGTTTAAGTTGGTTGATTACCTTACTGATAAAGGCTTCACGTATCGACTCTTGGACATAAACGCTGACAACATTGTTCGGTGCGAAAGGCGATTGTGCCGACCTGGCGACGTAGTGCGCAGCATTGTTAATGTCGCCTCCATCAAAGACGATCATGAGTACGGGATGTTCCCATTGCGTTGAAGAACAATCCACGACATTCTAACGAATGAGTGACAAAGCCCAGTCAGATAAGAAAGAATTGATTCTTTTAAACTACTCACAGAGCCAGTGTGGGGGTTGCTATCATATTGCAGATTATAGATCATATCGCGTGTTATCTTCTTTTGTCCGTTTGACATGACTTTTTCTTGCACGTTTTTTACTTTGTTATTTCGGCTGACGCTCTGGTGTGTGATAAGAGAATCAATCAACAGTTAATCGTTATCGCCGCCTGCAGATCAAAAACAATAAAGGCCGCTTTAGTGGACACTCTGCCGATCGTTGATAAGCGTGTTAACGGTAAGGATTTTTTAGTGCTTTGCTTGCAGTAGTGCGTTCAAACAATTTAATTCCAGATTACACGTAATCAAAAGTTAATAGCCAAATTTACGAAACTAAACTAAACAGAGAATTTGTAATAACTAATATGCTGTATATAATTATTTTGACTTTTAATATGTATAACTCAGGTTTTCTGTGCGACACCCTGGTCACCCTTGCGTATATTATTGTAGCAGGTGTTTTTGGACACATTTGCATCTCACTCGCACACCCTTATAGTACGATGAAAGATTGACAGAAAAAACATATTTGACAACATTACGCGTTATTCTAGAGAAACATCGAAAGTTGGCAACACTGAGGTTTTAGGGGTATTTTCGACAACATGATAAATAAAATGAATAAAGTCGAACATTAAATTGATAATTTCAAGTAATATTACCATTGAGTGAGAAACATAAAAGAGCCAAATTGACACAAAAGTGTCGGCAGAGTGTCGCTAGAAGTGGAAGAAGAAGCAAAAAACATAGTTTTGAAATGACCTTAAATCGAAGATATGGCTTAAATCGCCAGAAGAGGCAGCGCAACATGCGCATAATCAATACTCAAATGTTGTGTCACAAATAAATGACACCGGCTCTCACGACGCAGAGTTGTCAAATCAGCTTTCACCATAAATTCTGCATTGTTTTACGTATTTTTACGGTTTATCCCGCGTATTTTTTTTTGAACAAAATTTTTATGAGCTTCTTGATACCTCATCTGTCTGTTTACAATAATATTTATTTAGGGGTTTTTGCTTGGAGTTTAGGGTGAACCAATTTCGAAAGTTGGAAACACTGTTTTAGTCGCAGGTGTAAGTGCGGGTAACGGCACTTGAGTATTTGTTGTATTTGGTGTTGGTCGTGTAGCGCGATCGCGGTCGAACAAGTTTTCATGAAGTAACAACATTTCATCATAACTCCAACGTAATTTGATTGACAAAACATAACCGTTCATTTCATGATTTGATTGGCGATTGAACGTTAGACGTTTGCGGATTTGAGCTATTTTGGGTTTTTTTTTTTTTTGCACCATCGTACTCTTTCGTTGTACGTTTGCGCGTTGCACTAAAAATAATCGTAAATTTGACACTATAACAGGAAGAGACCAACAAGTGCGCCATCGTCCGGAAAGTAGAAATAAACTCAGGAACGCATATGCAACGAATTTTCAATTGCAGTAGTTGTCGTGCTAAATTAAAAGTGAATTAACTGAAAATAGCCGAACGGGAATGACGACATACGAGCAAACAAAAACAAATTTGTCTCATTTATAAAAAAAGAACAAAGAGTAAAAAGAGAATTTGCACAACAGTGAAAAACAACAACATATACAACCATATATAAAGTGAAATATAAGTAATAAACACAGCTGCTAAGAAAAAGAATTGAGTTCATCACAGGTAGTAAATAAGGCCCGAGGGAGTTACAGGTACAAAATCAAGTGACAACAGGTTCAACCATCCATACATTTAAAACATACGTGTGTTTTTGTTCTATTCTGTGTGCGTGTGTGTATAAAGTACGTTTTTTTTTTATTTGAACTTCGCAGAGTACAATAAGAATAACAACAATAGAAGTAATCAAGATGACCGATATAAATGAATTAATGGCTTCGTCTTTCGTGCGTGTTAAGGTAATTAAATGAAGATAACCATTTGGGTAACTAACAGTTGATATAAGTGAAAACGCCCCCCACATTGCAGTGAGGCAACAAATACATACATACATATGTATATATGTACACCACAGCGTGTGGTTATCAAACCTTATCGTTTGTGCAACATATTCATTCTATTAAACTGCATAGAGCTTCATTGGCCGCGCCTTGTTTTTCAATAACGAAAGATGCCGGTGGCTAGAAACTAAAAAAAAAGTCATGCAAATTGAATACTTATTAACGCATCAATTGTTGTTGCTGGCTGCTGTATCAACGTCGCCATAACCGCAATAATATCGAACAACAATAACAACGACGTTGTCATTGCTTCTCGGTGTCTCTCTCTGTTGCTCTTGTTTTTGCATTGTTTTGATCATTCGCATGTTATTTGCAATGATGCAATGGAAGTCGCTCTCTAAGCAACTCTTTTTTGCATCGCATCGGCCCGTGAGTAACAATCACCTGTGTGAGACGAACAGACAATGAGTCGAGTTGCCAACCACAAATCGTCAATTTTTTTAAGGCTTCACACTTTTGTATTGCTTGCTGCTTGCTCGCTTATTCAATGTTCGTTCTGAACTTTAAATCATTTGCATTACTTTCAATATTTGTGCTGCTTTAATGATTGCGTCAACTTTCTGCTAAAAACAACTACAACAACACTGAGATCAAATTTATTTTCAATTTGAAATTCAAAACTCTGAGCTAAAGCCAATAACTTGACAGCAATTCTTTAGTTAGCCTGTAAGGTTTCACTTCAAACATTCATTGAGTAGCAAGCAAAGTAGACTAACAACAACAGCGGCAGCTGCAGCAACTACAATAGCAAGAACAGCAACAACTACAACAAAATAATGCCGATTGACAACGTAATGCACAAACTAATGCTGCCTGCTCTTTCACTCCCACTATTTTCCACCCTTTTTTAATTCCTCTTTCATTTGTACTTTTTTTTATATTTCTTTTTTATTTCATTTTCAGCTCGTTGCCTTTGTGCATTTCTTCTTCATTACGAATGCGATGCTGGGCGTTTGGGGCCATGGCGCCTATGAGTTCTACAACTTTCTCTTTATCATATCATTATTCTGGACAATGCACAGCAAGGATTCCATTGAAGCTGCGCAAACGGTAAGTCTCAATTAGATAATAATAACCTTAACAACGCTAATATAATAATAATAATTGTGTGTGGGGGGGGATGGGTAAGTATAAGAGAACTACCCATTTGAATGAGCTTAGACGAGCAGTAATTATCAACTTCTTTAGAACAAAAGTATTTGTCATTTAGATGATTGTCGGCGTGTTTTGTTTGGTGATTAGATTAGCACAGCTTCAATAGTGGGGCGTCGTTGAAGTCGAAAATTTGCATTGACTGTAATGAGATAAACATTTTGTGTTTTGTGTTGGCATCAAGTAAATTTTACGATTGCTGATAACTTTATGAATGATTCACGTCTTAACAACAAAAATAATAAAAAAAAAAAAAAAAAAAATTAAAAACATTTACATATGGTGTGTATTTAAATTTGAATGATGAAATCAACCAAATGGCATACGTACATTAATATGCGAGCGTTGATAGTGATAAACGCATGGATCGTTTGTTGTCGCTATGGACAATGAAAAGCCATTATACAAAAGCAGCGCATTTTTTAATTAATTTCCTTAATGCTAAACTGATACGCGAGATTGACGTTTCTTCTATACTTTCTTCTTCTTGTTGTTGTTGTTTTGTCGAGCGCACAGATATGACAAAAACGATAGTAAAAGTTGTTTGGCTATGATTGGTTTTGGGCTAGAAATAACGAAAACTGGTTTAATTTGCAGATAACCACAAGTTTAGTCAAGAAAAACTAAAATTAGCGAAAAGAAACATATGAACAAATTAACATATACGATACAAAAAGTACAAAGTACAAAGAAGCAACAAAGGCAACAATATACAAAAATCAACAAAAACTAAAACTAAATAATTCATTGCTCTATGTATGTGTATTTCTTCTCTGTTGCTACTCAACTTAACTCAACTGAACTAAAGTAAATTCAACTTATTTTATTTGGCTAGTTGAGCCTTAACACGTTTCTCACGCAATGACGGTGAATTTTTAATAAATTAAGTCGACAACGGCACACAAACTATTGGGTGGTTGGGTGGTTAGCACATTGGCGTTCAGACGTTGGTCGATGGACAAATGGTTTGAGTGATATAAAAAAGACCATTTGACCGAATTGATTGAAACAAAGTGAAAGTTGCCACACGTTGTTTTTCGCATAAGATTGAATCGAATCAAACCAAAACCGAAACCGAAACCAAAATGAAGAATAAAGAAAAATGCTTCAACTTTGACATTCTCAGAAGGAAACGCGAGGCAATCTAAATTTTAAGCACGCTACGATTTACGGTCACTCACACGAAGCCCAATAACGAAAACAACAACAACAACAACAATAACAACAACAGCACCTTTGGCCTCGCTCGACGTGGCCTTACTTGACTCTGACCAGGCTCAGAGGGCAGCGTTGGTCTTGCTGTGCCCAAACTGGTCACGCCATGCTCCTTGCCATTCGTTTGGTCGTTCTGAACTGTGCAAACTTTTCTTGGCAGCCCTTTTGTTTAAAGAAACGAACAAAAAAAAAATCATTAGCAACGCCTTTTAATCAACTTAACCATGCGTCAGCCTAGACTGCTAACACAAATACAAAAATCTAAAACAAAAAATATTGAACAAATGAAGTGAGTTGCTCTTCGACCGGTTGCGACAGCCAAGCCATATTTTAACCTCATTTAGCACGATTTGTATTTCATGGACTATATTTGATATGCATACATACACACATGTATATGTGTGTTTCTTAGTTTCTCATTCTTTTATAATTAAGAATTGCCTTTAATGTTTCACCCTCGAAATGTTAATAAATCAAAGAAAATGTTTCTGCAAAAAATGATTAAATTTTGTTGTTTTTATTTTGCAAATTTATGTTTTACACAAAATAATAAAAAATTTTCTGGTTTTCCTTTGCAGGCGCTTGTCATCAACACTTGCAGCATATTCTTTGACCTAATATGCATCATACTATTTTTCAGCATCATGAGTATGTTTTGCTTTGCTTACTTATTATTTACTTTTTGATCTGAAACACTCAAACAAATGTTTTCTTTACACACACACACACTCACTCACTAACACACAGATGGCTGGGCGATTGCCTTCGCGATCATCAATCTGATCGTGCGACCGGTAAGCGTTGCTCTGCTCTATCGTGAGTTCAATACGCGCGGCGGCAGCTTGCAGGGCGGCTCCGTTTTTCCAACAACACAGCAGCGCAGCTATCAGGACATTGATCGGCCAACGCAGCCGACACCGACCAATTCGCAGCCGGGACCGAATGTCGCTAGTATCTTCTAAGCGGAAACAGTTGCAATTGCCATTGCAGATGGATAAATACGGACGGGATCAGACGCAAAGAGATGTGCAAAGCGAAGATACAAAGAGAAAATTGTGTGCCTCGAAAATGTTTGGTTTAATTATAAACTTTTTTTTTTTTTTAACATTGTAATTTGTTAACAAATTTTGGGCTTTGCAATAGTTGCGTTTTTGTTAAAGGATTGTTTTAGTCATTTATATTTATTAATTTTTAAAACAAAAAGTGTTAATTTTGTTTCGTGTTTTATTAAAATATTTGTTGAAATTCGAAAAATTTAAATAGTAAAAAAAAAAAAACAAAAAAAAATTGAATATTAGTTTTTAGTTGACGTTTCCCACAACCCAACAATTCCAAGTACCTTTGAAAATCTCATTAACAATCAAATTGTTAAATATTAAACGCAAACGGAATGAAAATGAAAACAAAAACAAAAAAAAAAAACATTTAAAAAAGACGGACATGAAATGAGTACCGAATTAACAATAATAACAAATAAATATATATATATATTTATATTAAAAGTTATACATATATATGTATGTATGTATATGTGCGTGCAAAAAAAATGCATTTGCTTTATCTACAAACAATTTTTACAAAAACAAAAAAAATAATAATAATTTTTTTTCTTACTAAATTGCATAACAAAAAGTCATTTGTGTGTGTATTTTCTTTACTCCTCCCCCTACCATTTATTTTGTGCTGAGCCAATTGAAAGTTTTCCGAACAAAAACAAAAAAAAAATGTATTTTTTTTTTTTAGAACAAAAGTTGCACACGAACACATAAAGACACACACACACACATACAAAACTTAAAAGTCTAAAATTTACTATTTAAGTTAAATTTAACGAAACTAAAAAGAAGCAGAAAACAAAAATAAATAATATTTATAATAATAATAATAACGATTATATAACAACAAAAACAAACATTATATTTATACTATAAAACTACGGGAAAAATAATTGTATTTCAATAAATAATCAAATTTTCATGCAGTGTATTTCATTGAAAGTAAAATGCGCACAGAAAACCAAAGTAAAGATTTCGTTTGAGAACAATTTGAGCTTAGCTCCTTAGCACACATGAAGGTAACGTCTTATAATAGAGTTTACAAAAGAAACAAGAATACCGAAGGATCAAAATAAAAACAAAACAAAAAAAAAGAAAAACGAAAACGAGCAGGAATATTGGCAAAAACTGATGTTGTTGTTGATGTTGCTTAGAAGCCTTCCTTGGCAGCGCGGAATTGATAGCGATTCTGATCGCCGGCAAGGCATGGCACCTGCACAAGATTAAAGTAAATTGAGCCCATCAGTTGCGATGCAGACGTATTCGTTTTCTTCAAGCACGAGAACAGCAAATCATCACAGATACAATGCGATCTAAAGAAAGTGAAAAACGATAGTAAGTATTACACCATAGCGAGTGAGTGAGAGAGAGAGAGAAACTTACTTTGTGTAGAGTGAATCATTCATGAGATCGTATTTGTGCTGATAGGCGCGTATCTTCACTGGGCAAAGATCATGCTGGCGACAGCAGCGATCCATTGTCATTTCAGTGCCCAAATCGTTGTACGTCTCGGCAATGTCGCCAGTGCCGCACCATTTTGTGCCTTGGAGTAGAATGCTTATTAGTAAGTAAAAGGAAATTGCGTTATGTTGTTTCACTTACCCGGTATAATGCCACTCAAAAGCGAGAAAGGACTACGCGGAAAGATGTTGGCCGCCAAATTGAGTGCACCGCCATTCGAGGCGCCACTTGTTGCCTTGCCTTTGCCGCTGCCCTTCTCGGCAAAGCCTTTGGCAGCGCTGTTGCCGCTGTCGCCGTCAATGGACTTGCCCCTCTCATGTGCGGCATAGCTCAGCTTGTCGACATGCTCGCATTGATCCATCAGTTTCAGCATCTCATCGAATTTAATTTCCAGCGGTCGATTGTATTTAGAGAGACCTTCGAGCAGCATTTTACCCTCTTTGTCATTGCTGTTTGTTGCATGCATGAATTCAGACAAATCAAATTCTTAACAGTTTCTTTTTTTATGGCATAAAACACAACGATTTACTTACTAAATTTCAATAAGTTCGCAGCCAAGCAGCAATTTCTGCGGTCCCAACTCGGTCACAGCGATCGTCAAGTCATGATAATAGATCATTATGAGCGACTCATTGCTCACGCGTTTCCCGCTGCAAATCATTTTCATTCGAGAATCATTCAAATACATACTTATTACGAAATCGTTTTGATTAAATTATTTTATTTAATAAATGTTATTAACAACATACATAAGTCTTTGTCATATTATAGCGAATGGCAATGAATTGTCGTCGCTGATTTTTAAGGCGTAACACGTTGCGTATGATGAATAACAATTGCAATGTGTAGACAGACACGCTCTTAATTCATGTGATCAATGACAAGATTATGCGTGCATTAAATTATCCGTGTATCTGTAAGACGTTGAAGCTCTGACTCGTCGCTACTTTGCTATTTGACCTGAATTATACTCGTAGTGCTGATAATTTTTCAGATTAAAAAAAAAAACAGATGAATTTTTGCCTTTCATGAAAGTTATAAGTCTTTGTTTCATCATTCATGGCCAATATCGAAAATTGTAAGAATTTTTAATGTAATGTTTATGTATATAGTATAAGAAATGTTGAACTGTTCGATCTTTAATGATCAATGAAGAAGAACACTTCCCCAGAGTATATTTTATTAAATACTAAAAAAAGAGATTAGCAGAGGGCTTCCCCTCTAAATGTGAGTCACACACCTAGTAGATGGTTTTTTGTTTTTTCAGTAAGTTGGCTAAATTATACAAAGTTGAGATATTCATTCATTTTGATTTGTTTTGAATGATGTTACAAAAACATTACAAAATGGTTACTTATTTCAACCCACCATGAAATGTTGCATTTATTGGCCATAAACACAAAAGTTGAATTTTGTGCCAAAAATTAAACTGCAAAATTAAATCTTTTTTATATTTTAGTTTCAACAAAGTTTTCGCTAATCTAATTACATACAACGACAAAGTGTCAAAGAGAAATTGTGCGACGTGACTCGATTGTTTTTGTTGTTTTGTTGCATCTAATTTTTTATTGTTTTATTTAATTTTTTTTTTCTTTTTTATATGCTTGTGTGCGTAAAACCTTAGGCTGTCCCATATTTGAGTGAAATGATATTTTTCCTGTTTTTTTTTTGTCTGTTTAAGTTGTTGTTTCCTCTTCTTCTTTCGCCTACATTAATTGGTGGAAGCTCCAAGCCCATTTCGTCTGTACATGAATTAGTATGCGAATGTGTTACGCATGTGCAATCATAAGCAATGCATACATAATTATCGCTTACCTGTAGGTTTTCATTTGTCGTATGCTGCGCTGTTCAATGATTTGCTGTGTGAAGGACTGAAACGATGGAAATCCCTGTAGGCCTTGCGGCAAACTGAATGAGATCGTCGGCTTTGCCACCGCCGCCGTTGTAAGAAAGCCGAGCAGAGCGCCCAGCAGCAACGTGATAAGTTGCAATCGTTGCTTCTTTAGGAAACGCACAAAACGCATTTTTCTTTTTTGTTGTTTTGATATATTTTGATTTTGATTTCGATTTAATTTGATTTTCCAAAATCTTTGCTTAAGTTTTGGCACCTTTGTCACTTGGGATGAGAAGATATGCGCGCGCGTTTCTCACAGCGCTCCAAGACGAAAACGCATAATTTTTCTTTTTCTGTTTTTCTGTGATTTTTTTTTTTTTTGTATTTTAATTATTATTATTATTGTTTTTTAAAGTATATTTTTGCTTTGTGTCTGACTTGTGGCCTTTTGCTAAACAAACAGTCTTGTCTGAGAAATCACTTTGGCTCACTTCCGCATGTGGATTTTTGTGGTTTCGTCTGAACGTGTTTGAAATAATTAAAAACAAGTATAAAGCAACAAAAGACTCATGCAGATACTTCACATTAACTAAGAACGATTCGTTTATTTTCTATGCCGCGCTCGTTGTTATTGTTTTTGTTGTTTTTCTTCTTCTTAGTCTTTATTGTAAATTGATTGTCGCGTGGTCAAGTCAAGGCAATGAGCAAGGAATTAAAAAAAAAACACATATTTAAATACATATATTTAAGTATAGAATACATAGTATATGTATGTACATGAATGTATCTAGATACATACATATGTTCGTATGTATGTAAAAGAACAAGTGCTGATTTTCTTTCGCGGTTTCCTTCATAGGCTTTCATTAAAAATGTACGCCGTTCGTGTTGTCCTTTTTTATTGTTATTGTGGTTTTTGTAGGACGCTATCCAGCTGCCAATTTGAACGCAACTGTTTAAATTCCCAGGACGCTTCTTCTTTTTCTATTTTTGCCTTTCCCTAATATGCAACTCCGATGTCATGGCAATCCTTGCGGTGCTTCGGCACTTGAGTCCACTGAGGTCAGGTCAGGTTCACTTAGCAAAAAGCCACGTACATCCGTCAGGTTTTTTTTTCTTTTTTTGCATATAACACAAGTCGATAAAGTAAAAAAAATAATAATGCTGCTAATAATTCTCTATAATCGTCATATTTTTCTGAATTCCTTTTATAATAAAAAAATTTACTTAATGATGTCTGAGAATGAGATGAAATCTTATAGTGTGACATTAGAGAGCCGGCTGTCCTATGCCAACCTATTGGAAATTTTACAAATTAAAAATGTGTGATTCTACCACTATTTTTTTGAACGCAGCTGTAGCTCTACATTGAGGACTTTATGGGATAGCTAGTAGATGAATAGACTTGAAATAGAAAATTTCGTCATATAATAGGCAAATCAAGAATATATACATCAGCCACGCCCACTTTTGTGTGTTTTATTGTGGTATGCAATCCACTATAAATTAAAGGGTGTAACAGTAACTTTTATTTATAGTTTTTTTTTTTTTTATGGCTATGAAAATTTGATGCCGCCATTGCAGAACGAATGCTGTAATTAGCGCCATCTGACGTCGCTCAACGTCAACCAAGTAAGTTATGTGTTAATTAAATTTCATGAGACAAAAAAATAATTATGAGAAAATAAAAAGAAAAGAAAAAACTGCATAATAGCTGAATGTGTGCATAGAGACGGTGCATACTTGCGGCACAATAATCGGCATGTGAATGATGACAAGCGATTTTGTTTTATTTTGTTTTCTTTTGACGTTTTATGATGAAACAAAAAATTTCAACGTTGTTTTGCATAATTTTTGCAACTTTATGAAAAAAAAAAATCAAAATTTCTATGCAAATGAAATTGATGAAAAGCAAATATTAGAAAAATAAAAAATATATGTATGCACATGACTGGTCGGCGCACAATCAAGATAAAGACAATAAAGATTGTAAGTTGGTTTTGTGCGTGACTTGTGATTAATAACAATTTTTTTTTTTTTTAGTTTTTCTACTAAGAAATAAAGTTGTCAACAACAACTACAATAGGGGGGGAAATATAAAAATAGTAGTGTGCTTGTAGACGACGCCCAAAGTGCCAAATTTGCCCAACAAAGTGAAAGTGTTTTTTACACGTCTATTTTTATTTTTATACAAACAAACATATACACATATATATATACATATATATTTTTTTGTTTTGTCATTTTGTGGTTGAACTTTTTTATATGTTTATTGTATTTGTTTTTATTTCATTTCTTGAGAAACTGTGTGGAAACATGCAATATTGACCATATTGCTTGTGGCCGACGTCGACAATGGCGTAGATGAAGATGTGGAGCACAGAGCGTTGAGATTGTTGTTGGCCAATGTTAAAATTGGTGCGTGTTTGCGAAATGTGGCGACGACTCAATCATTGTCGTTCGTCTGCCAATGGCTCTGATTTCGGCGCAAAACTAAACCGGCTGAACTGAGACCAAAATGGCTTACATACATATATCTCTAATAATTTTTTTATGCCTTCAATTACAAGTGTTAATAAACAATGTAATAAGCTTTGCTCTGATGTACTTTGATGTGACATGATATGACGAACGTTGCTTGGAATGTGTCTGATGAGTTCTACGTGGCCTTCTTCCGTTGGCTATAAAAACTTCGTGCCTTAAATAAAACAGTTCCCGTACCAAAAAACAAAAAAAAAAAACACTTTACGATAACGTCACGACTTACATTCATTTTTGACATTCAAAGCACAAAACAATGACTTCGCAAAAACAATAAATAATAAATAATATCTCTATAATATATAACATTAATAATAATAATAATTAAAAAAAAAATATATATATATAGTAAAAACAACACACACCCACAAACACACACACACTCTCAAATAGACAAGATTGTTAAAAACAAAAAAAAAAAAACTTTAATAAATTGAGGCGATTGTAAAATATTCGCTAAGTTTATGGCAGTTGTACATTCAAGGTGAGCTGTACAGAAGGCTAGCTGCATACAGACAGAGATGTAAAATATTTTCTGCTCTTTTTGGCAATAATAAGCGACAACAACGTCAACACAATTCAAAGCATTAAGGGGGGGGTAAGGTATTAAATTTTTTTTTTATGGATTTTTCCAAAATTTGCGGGATGACAGTAGAATGTTTCGAGAATATCGTGTAAAAATTTCAGGATGATCCGATGAAAACTGACGAAGATAGAGCGTTTTCAGTTTCAGTCTTCCTATGCGGCTTACAGCGCAGAGCAAAAGTTTAATTTGATTTTCCCACAACTTGCTTTTGCAAAGTCGGTGACCACTCTCACTCGAAAACTAACAAACCGATTCTTTTGAAATTTTACAGGCATTTTCTAGACATAATTAGCCGTGTCCTGACGTCGAGGTTTTTTTTTTTTTTTAGTTTTAAGTATTTTTTTCAGCAGCTTGAAGGTTGATTTTTTTGTCAAAAATCGATATTTTGAATTCAACATGCTAAAAAAAAATTTTAAAAATTTTTTTTTTAAAAAACCTCGACGTCAGGACACTGCAAATTTCATCAGCTAAAATCATTTATTTTGTCTTGAGTTTGCGATGGTTCAGTAGTTTGTAATCGTGGTCACCGCAAGACACCTTTTTTCAATGGCATTAATTTAAAACTGCTGCCATCGTCTCAAACTTTTTTTAATTTTAATGAAATTTTCAGGAAATATGCTTAAGATATTACTTATTAACTTCCCATTCAAATAACTGAACAAATGCTTATCGTTTTCCTTAATAAAAATCACAAAAATTTGCTTTTTTTTCAACGAATTAACCTTACCCCCCCCTTAAGAATGAGAAACGTTGAAAATATCATTGAATATGCAATAAAATAATAGCTCAGCTTAAAAAGCAAAAGTTTCTTGATTACAACAAAGCAAGCAATCTTAGCATAGGTCAGTGAAGCTCATAAAAATGACCCGCTTTCGGCGTCTTGTACACTTTAACTTCAACTTTCATCGTTGACTGATTTTGCTCTTTTTTTTTTTGTTTTTTTTTTTTCTTTTACTTATGTATCTTTTCTTTGCTTATGCTGCTGACTTTGAAATTTTTTTTGCTTTTCTAGCAGTGTTTTTTTTTTTTGGTTTTTCTGTATTTTTATTTATCGTATTCGTCACTTTTACCAACTTAGCGAATTTTTCAAGCAAAAAAAAAAAAAAATCAAGAGCATGGCAATCTATCATTTAGCAAAAGCAAAGAAGCAAGGTTTGTAGTTTAAGGGATACCTATGGCATTTTTTATGTTTAGGCATCAAATGTGTGCCAACCGAGCTCTTCTCGCGCCGCTTAATTGCTCACAATCACCTCAGCGCATTACCATGTTTTATTACTTGGCACGTTTTTCGGTTCGCGCGCATCTGACATTGTCATCTTGCAGCGCTCAAAAAAATGAAGTGGGAACAGGTTTAAATGTACTTCATTTTTTTGTGTTTTTTTTTACGTGTATTTTTTTGTTGTGATTTTAACTTTCACATTGCATTATTGTGGGCTTAATCGCTTGGTAGATTTGCTCCAATTTCGGTTGTTGTTGTTTTCTTTTTTGTTTTTTTTAAATGCACGCAAACGAAATGCATAATGAAATAATAATGAGCAGCGAGGGCGGTAGAAGTAGAGAGAAGTGCACTCTTAATAATAACAACAAAAAGAAAAGAAGAATACTCACTACAACAACAAAAACCACAAATTTGAGACCATCATGAGAGATGAGATGAGTTGAGCTTACGAAAACAAGAAAAAGAGAGCGCATAAAAGAAGAGCCAAGTAAGTCGTGACAAAACAGGCGCAATTGCTGTTGATGAACGCAGCAGCAGTAGCAACAACAATAACAACAACAACAGAAACGTGCTGCCGTTAATGCTGGTTGCAGCTTCTCATGTTGTTGCTGCAGTCATGTTGTTAAGTACAACAACTATTTAATGTGCCTAAAGCATCAACATAGCAAAAACAAAAACAAAAAATAAACAACAACAATGCCATAGAGTACCACTATTGTTAAATGCGCAAACGTGCGTGCGTATTTGCGCCGCTCTGTGTATGTGTATGTGTGTGTGTGTGTTTATCGATTGCTGGCCGTTTGTTTGCAGAGCATTTGGCGTCGTTTCACAATATTGAATTCGGTGAAACGCGGTCAATCGCTCAATGAAATCGATTCAAGCTCACAGTCAAGTTAGATACTTATGTATGATGTCGAGCATTCGGTGCGATCGTTCACACGCATGCGTTGTCAATTTGTATCTTCTTTGGCTTTGATTTTTAAGAAATTAGAACACAAAACAAACAACAACAAACAAATAAAATACTATGATAAGAACAACAACAAACAAGCAACACTTTTGTTTTAAGTTAATTTTTTTCTTTATCTCTGATAAAACAAATTAAAAAAAAAAAAAAAAAAACACTTAACGATTTTTTGCAATATGACTTGAACAAGCGCGCATTTGACCTCATTTTGTAATTGAATTTTTATGTTCATTATTTTTTGTTAAAAAAAAAAAAACTAAATTAAAAAAAAAATCAATAAATAAAAAGATAATAATTAATCAATAAAAACACTTAAATAAGCAACGAATTTACTTTTTACTCTTATTGATTGAAAATTGTCTAAAATAGTTTCGACACTCGTAAAAAAATAAAATCAGAAGCGCGATTTAAACATATCGAATTCCAAACACGAACTGAAACTTTGCTTTTTTTGAGACCGTTCGCCGCCGCGCAAAGCCAGCAACTGATCGCGAATGCGTTGACGGCTTTAGTTGGGCCCCACAAAAGCACCACTAACAACAACAACAGTAACAACAACAACATTAACAAACTACGAACAACGAAAAACGTCAACAGCATAAACAAACCAAGCCAAGAAATGAATGAGCAAAGCGAATGAACCAACAAATGAGCGAGTCGAGTCGAGTTGAGTCCATGTTGAAATTCGCGTTTCGCGCAAATCTCAATTCAGCTCAGCTAAGCGCTCAACACATCGCGTGATTGATTCGAGCGGTCGGTTGGTCGATTGGTTGTTCGGTCGCTTGCCATCTCGCTCAGACTGGTGGAGGCGGCGGGAAACGACAACGCGTCTGGCCTACTCCGTTCACAATGGGCCTGCTGCGGCGTACGGAATCTTGTAAACTTCACAGTAGATGCGTTGTTGTAAGTAAAATGCACAAAACAACGACACGGTAAAAAAAAGGGTTTTTTTCTGTTGTTTGCAAAACTACATATATAAAGTTAAAGAATATAATAAAAAAGGCATTTTATTCAGCTGTGTTAAGTATTTGGAGTGATTTGAAGTTTTAAGTTCTGGAGATCTAACAGTAATATGGTCATACGATAGAAGTAAAGATCAAATTTCTGCACACTAGCTGCTCTATGTTCGGTGTTAACCAATGTTACATATTACATTTTCAAAATTTCTTTGCACAAATGACGCAAAACTAAAAGTTTCTATATTTATTTAAGTAGATCATGCATTTCATACAGAAATACCAATAAAATGGCATACGTTTCTTGCAGTGTAAATGAGATTGCGCCAAAATGTTGGTCATTACTTTCATTGAAACTAAATACAGGAGTCACTAAAGACTTGTTCATATGTAGTTGATTGTCGCAGTAGCAAACGGTAGGCAACAAAGGCGGCTGCGGTGGTGGGAAAAAAACCGTCTGTGGCCAACAATTGAGAAACTCAACGCGACGCGACGCGGCATAAAGCATGAGACCGACCGCATGTAAAAAAAACCGGTGTCAACTGTTGACACACCGTCGCCGAGCCAGCGCCCGTTGCCCACCGCCAGCCAGGCCGACCAACGCACTTTGACAATATTTACACATACCTATATGTATGTGTGTGTGTAAGCATGTATTTACGAGCACATGCGCTGAATGAACAAGTCGCCAATGTGTGTCTTTTCTTTTTTTTTCAGATCTTTCTATTTTTTGTAGTTTTATTTTTTTGTTTTCTCAACTTTTGTTGATTTTAATGAAAAGCGATAGTGGCACGGCCGGCACACGAATGATGACGAGCACAACACAAAAATTCGAATAATGACTTTTTTTTTTCTTCTTCTAACTTAATTGACATCAAGTGCTTTCCGACACAAAAACCTCTAAATTTGGCGCACAGGAAATTGTTGATTTTAATTTGATTTCATTTCGTTTTATTGTCGGTTTCTGTTTTCACCTTTCAATTTGAAGATCTCATCTGAGAAATCAACTGACAACAACAAAAAAAAAAAAGAAAAACAAAAACTCATTTTAATTTTATTATATTTATTTATACTGCACAAATACGTATCTATGTGTTTTGCGATTCATCGTTTTAACATTAATTTTAAGTTGCCTTATATTTTGGAAGCTTAACTAATGTCATGAATTTATAATTCAGACAGTTTTGTTAATTTTAAATTGGTGTTCATATCTTTTCAAATAATAAACTAAAATTAAAATATACATTAGAGTTGTATTTTTGTTTTTGCCATGCACACATTGAACATTACATTACTCAAAAGTTTAATTAATTTGCGTTTTTTGTTTGCAATGAGTGAAACATGTTTCAAATACATTTTGTTTTTACTTTTCTTCTTTTATTTTTCGATTGACATTGAAATGAATGTGAATAGCGTCGTAAATATAAGAAATTCATCATCAAAGCTTTACAATATTAACAAAAAAAAAGGCGTAAGAGTAAGTTTACAATTTCTCTGCTAATTGCGCTAATAGCTAATTTTTTTTGTTTTTAATATATGTATGTATATACGTGTATTTATATTACATTTTTGCTTAATTAATTAACCAATAAAAATTTCACTTTCGACTTTCGATCATATTTCACTTAAAACTAAAGTTTTACACATTTTTGAGATTACACATATATATATATATTTTTTTTTTACCAATAATTCTTGTTGTTTCTATTTATATATCAGTATTTGTTTTAAATATTTAGTTTTTGCTTTAATCGTACAGAGTTTATTTTTAACTATTTATTTGAATACCTTACGTATGAGATTTTTGTTTTTTTATGTATGAGATTTTTGTTTTTTTATATTATTATTTTAGTTTACTAGAACTTCCGCGTTACTGAAAAACAAGTACATTGAACATTTTACATAATATTGAAATGTTAACTTAACTAAATTTCAACGCATTTAAAAAAAATATATATATATGTTTACAGTTAAAAATAAAAATTATATATATGTAAGTATATATATTTAAATATCTATTCATGTATAATATATGTAAAAGGAAATCACTTAAAAACAAATTTGAAATTAAGCGCTCGCAAAGAGATGTTGTCATATTCTTTAACTAAATGAGTCGTTTAAATATCTATTCATGGATTACAAATATATATACCTACATACAGACATGTTACTATGCATGTATGTATAAGTACACAAAGGAGGAAAAAAAATATAACTTGTTTAAGTTTTAAAGTAACGCAGTTCTGGGACGCATCAAAAGAACACTTTCAAAGCTCTATAAGATAGTTTAAAGTTGTTGATTAAGAAGAAGTTTATAAAAATTCTACCGATTGTAAGTCGTTTTGGTTGACAAAAAAATTAATAATAATAACAAAGTAAAACACATTAATTGTATTTGTTTTTTTTTAGCTTATTACTAGAAATTTTGATATACACAAAAATAAATAAGTACTTCACTGCATAAAAAATAAGCTTGTGTGAAAATTATCTACGAAAAAACACGAACAATAACGCGATTAAAAATACTAACACACATATAAAAAACAAGTTAATGAATTTCGCTGGCCTTAATAAACCAAAAAAAAAAAAAAAAAACATATATATATATATAATAATAATATTCATATACTTGTGTTGTTTGTCTTCAATTTGACAACAATGTGAAATTTGCCTTTGCATGGTTTTGTGCTATTCTTTTTTCTTTTTTTTTTGTTTCCTTTTTTTTTATATCTTCGTTTCAATATTGTTGATCGTTGTGTATTCATTTGTCATTTGCACCTGTCGCATTCTTGCTGACCATAGTAAAATATTTGTATTTGACCTCATCAATTGTGAACTTCTCATTAATTGGTGGATAACTTGATTTCTATAGAAAACAAATATTAATTAGTACAATAAATAAATTATAATTCTTCATACATTTTGACTTACGTTTTGTGTTAAATTTTGACCGCGCAACATTTGCCAATTCTCTAAAATGTTTGCATAGCGCAAATACTTTTCAAATTCATGTAAAGTTTCATAGACATGACACAAGCCGAGGTAATCGTACTCCAAGCCGGAATATGAGCGGCCAAATAAACGTAGACCTAGGAGACAAAAAATTTAATTTCATTTTATAAAAAAAAACTAAACATGTAACTCACTTATATCAATGCTACGCAAGTAAAGATCCTCAGCATCGCGATACTTTTTCATTTGATAGTTGTACAGCGAAGCCAAATGGCCAATTGAGAGGCCTACTTCATAGTCGTATGGGCCAAGTAAATCGGTTTTTATTTTAATTGCCTTCTGATGCATACGTTCCGCTTCCTGCGCTTTCGCATATAACAAAAACAAATATAAAAAACTATGGAACAAACAATTTCATATTATTATCATTACGCACCTCAAAACGATTCATTGTCTGATACAAACGACCAAGATTACCATAATGCTTAGCCGTTTGTACATTCACCTCACCAAAAACCTCAAGCGACAGATGCAATGCAAATTTATGCAATTCCTCTGACTGATTGAGCAAACCCTCCTCGTTCATGCCATCGGCCATTTTATCCAGTGCGATCTCCTCGAGCAGCAGCGCTTTAACACGTTTCGCTGATGCGAGCATCAAATGATTGCTCGGCACTAAATCTTTCATAATATCGACTGCCTTGTCAACATGATCCTGTGCACAACTAAAGTCACCCGTACTGTATTCATGTACGTAATACGCATATGAAAGATCCTCGTGCGCGATTGCAACATGAAAATTACGATTACCGAAAATTTTGCGTCTTACATCCAAAGCTTCTTTATAGATTAGTACAGATTGATAGATTGAATCGACATTTAAAAGGAAAAAACCATAATCCAACAATGCGTCGCCATATTTCTGATGTTTCGTACCAAAGGCCTCACTTAATAAATAAAAAAAAAAAAAAGAAGAAAAAAAAGCAATTGAAATTAAACTCACAACTACACACACACACTAATATACTAAAAAATATGTATATAATAAATGATTGGACTTCTGTTTTATGTTCTAATATTTCAAGTCAAAGAAACTGACTGAGTTGATTGTTTTAATTATAAAATTAAGTAAGTTATTTCGTAGAATAAATGAAATTAAAGACACAAGTGTCTTATTCGCTTGTCTTGTCTTTTATCATTCTTATTTATTGTTATTGTTTTTGTTATTATTTGCATGTGTTTGTTTGGCACTTACCGCGCTCGAAAAACGGCCTGACATATGAGCATATTGGCACGCGCAAAATCGCGTTTGACCACACAAGATTTTGCCGCCTGGCGCAGCACATCGATGGCAATGCTACGAAATATATATGCAAGTGTTGAAGTTAGTTAATTTCTTGAAATTAATAATGAATATGCAATAATTTATACACTTATGTATGTGCTTTTGTATTGTTTATAACTATTTTAAGAATACTGCGCCACCACTCACCGCTCTGGTGTCGAAGTATCGAGTTCGCGCATTGCTAGCACACTCCATTTGTGGCTATTATCATATTCATTGCGTGCAAAGAACATCGCCGAAATCTGCGCACAACTGATCGCCTTTAATGCTGCCGGTAACTCAACTAATTGACGCAAATCATGTATCTGCTGAACGGTGCGTGTTGATGCTTTAAAATCACAATGTGCCGATTGTGCTTGTAAAAGTCTGCAATGACACAAACCGAACAAAATATTGAATACAAAACAAATAAATATTAGGCATTGTTATTGCAATTTATACCTTTGTAAACAGTCAACGCGTAGAATTAATGTATCTGGCTCGGGTGGCATATGCTGCAGTCGGGCATCCAAGCACTGTAAAACGGCAATGCTGTCGGACATCCAACCGGCTTCCGCTAGAAATGTGCCCAGCCGCAAGCCACAATCAATTGGATCAATATCGCATGTTGAACTGATATCAATTGGAAAATCATTAATATCGAAAGTGACAACATCTAAGCTGTAATCGGACAGTGAGACATCGTTTGAAAGCGTAAACATTTCGGATCTTAGAAATTCCTGGCTTTGTGTGCTTTGCGGTATATGATCAAAGTTTCGACCTTGCAATGCTTTCACTTTATCGAGTATTGTTATTCGTCTCGTTGGTATATTACATTGATTTTTTGCTTCTTTTTGCAATTGAAAGCGCATAACATAATTACGTTGTAGATATTTCGGTAATGGTTTCTTGCTATTCGTTAGCTCGCCTAGGATTTGATGAAGTTTCGAACGTGCCGGACTAAAGCGTAGTAGGCGTGCGAATATTTGCAGTTCTGCGAGTTGTTCAATTAATGCATCCTTCAAAAGTTCACGACGCGACATCTACAACAAAAACAACAACAACAAGAAAACAATATTAAAACTTCAAAAATCCATTAACAGTAATAAATCACGATTATAATGTATGTATGTACATTCAATACACACATGCATACATATATGTGTAAGTATTTACATATATATATGTATACGTATGTATGCACTTATGGCAGAATTGTCTGCTTTTGCGCAGCTTTAATTGATTAGCAACAACACAACTATGAACATACATACAAAGATCGACACATACACATATATATGTACATAAAGATACATACATATGTATGTATGCACTGTACATGCAATGAAACAACAATGCCTGCTTATTTATCAGTGATTGGATTGAAGGTGGCACACAACTAGCCGACTGGCTTGACTTGGCTGGCTCACCCGTTCAATGGTTACGCAGAGCAACGCTCGTTGGTATGTTGGACGTTGGCAGAATATGCCTTCACTCAAAAGCAAGAGAGTTCAATGTCTTCTTAGCGCTTGATTATTGCAAACCAAAGCAAGCAAGCAAGCAAACAAGCTAGTGAGCGAGCGCGACTCAATGCTGTGCAAAAACCCACAATATCACAAAGGGCGCAGCGCAACGCAGTGCAGCGAAACGTGCAGTGCAGAGACATGCAACTGGTTGGTGCGTTATTTATAGTGACAAAGCTTTTCTATAGAATACGCATCTTTCATCGTCTCAGTTTAGTTCAGTTCAGTTTGTCTATCTGACTGACTGACTGTCAGTCTGTATGTTTTTTTGAGTTTGTCTTGAACAACAATAAGAAGAAGAACAACAATTGCGTTACACTTCTTTTCTTTAAAGCGCAGTGAACCATCAATTCAGTTGAGAAAGCAAGAAATCAAAATTGGAAAATATTTCGTATTTCTGTCCGATTGAGTCTTCCTTTCAATTGCCAATGAGAACAAATGCCAAATTGAGAAAGTTATAATGTTACCAAGGATATACATATGTATATATTTTCTTTGCTTTAGCCAATTGTTGTGTAGACGCCAAATGACTGGCGCCATACACTAATGTCGTAAAGCTTTGTTTGAGCAAATATAAATAAACAAATACTGCTCAAAATGAGGATAAAAAAATAAATAAACACGTAATATTAACAAATTTTATATCTATACAATCAACAAATGTTTTGTTATACATAAAAAAACCTAACTGAAAATTAGCATCATGTATAACGGGTCCTTTCAACACTTGGAGATGGACAATTGGTGAAAAGCGAAAAATGTTTATGTTTCACAGCACACGAGTTTGTAAATGTTTGTTTTTGTTTGGTTTAAACAGCTGATTTCGAAATTAAGTTTATAGAGATTTCACTTTCGTGATAGAGAGAGAGCATGTGCGAGCGAGCGCAAGAGAGTGACTGTGAACAAGCAGGTGGACTAAACTAAAAACTAAGATTTTTGTGTTTTTTTTTTTCTTATTGGAAAAGAAGAAGTAAGAAAGAACAGCATTTTTGACTTATTGCTACATGTTGGAATAATTTTAAATTGAATATTGAATAACTTACCAACTCATAGACATCAATGAGAAGTGCTTGGGGCAGATAACGCAACTGATGGACACGCTCCAGCGAGGGTACACTGTAATTCGTGTTGACCACAATGCATTTCAAACACTGACCGTAAAGTGTGTCCGGGTTGTTGCCATTGTTGTTGTTAGCGCTGCCGCTGGCACCGCTGCTGTTCAGTTTTATTTCAGCCATACCGAATTAAATTATGTATGTTTTTCTTTTAGTTAGTGCTTAATGTCAAACACTAAACGACACAAGCGACACCACTCCACAATGAGCTTATTGCTTTATACGAACTTTTTGTCACAAAGTGCTAAAGTTTTGTGCGATTAAGGTTAAATTTATTGCGTTAACAAAATTCATTGAAATATTTCTGCTTTATGCTTTTTGTAACTCATTTAGATTCTATGCTTTTCCAGCACTTTCTGAGTGAAGTATGCAGAGTCTTTAGAAAGACAAACGTACAAAAAAAAATATATATAACAAAACCACACGGACGAAACAAATAATTTCCAGCAGGGATACGCACGTACACACACACATATACATATGATCAATCGCGATTCAAATTCAATCTCAAGATTACACCGATTTTAATAGTCACATATGAGAATTGTGTTCCGCTTTATCTTTGTCACGAAGTACTAAATTACTTTTTGACACCATTCATTGGAGCTCGCTGGTTTGGACCAAAAAATAAAAAGTTGGAATTATAATACTAGCAAAAATTTACAGTTTTAAAAAAAAAAACTGTATTTGTTATGTCCGTTTCTCGGTAACATTGTTTTTTTTTTAACATCTTTTTCAGCAATTTTTTTGTTTTTGTTAAGCAGGAGTCTAAAGTAATTGACGATCTCTAATAGATGGCACTAAAAGCATTTTAGGACACTTTAGTAAAGTTTTGAACCGAAAGAGTGCAGCCGCTTTTAATGCGCAAATGATTGTAATTTTGAATTATCGATTAATGATATGCTTTTCCGGTAGGAAGTACAAGAGTCACATGTAAAACCAAATGAATCAAATTAAACCGGGAAAATAGATTGACAAAAAACAGATTTGCGGATAGGGGAGGTTTATTATTACGGACAAGACAAGGAAAGATCTCTTTGGAAAAAGGCTAAAGTAGCAGCACTGGATTAAGGTTAAATTTGTGGTGTTAACTTAAAACCAGGCGCGCGCGAATGAACGGTAGATAGATATAGCGACACCGTTTACTCTCGCAAATACGTAAGCATCCACACTCTTCTCTCGCGCACAAAAAACGACTTCACTTTTCCTCGCTCAGCTTTTACTTTTACTTGTGTTGCGTGTTATTTCTTCTTTTGCTTCTTTGTTTTTGTTGTTTCTTACAGCTACTAAACTCTCTCACTGAATGCCGACGAACGACTGACGAAACACACAGTGGCGAATGATGTTGCTGCCTGCCTTTTGTTGCTACTAGTGGCAGCGTTGATTTGTTTTTGTTGGTATTGTTTTTCCTTTTATTTTTTCACTGCTGTTGTTGTGCGGATTTCGTGTTAGTTGATATTGCATAGACACACTGATTTTATATCACTTTTTTTCTCGTAACATACAAAATATACGCGATAAAAATTTTTTTTTTATAAAAATATTGCACAAACAAGTCAATTAACCAAAAAAAACAAACATGTATGAAGGGTTTAATAATTAACTTGAACACACAGATAACTAGATATTTTTCTTTTTTCTTTCTCTCTCACCCTGTGTAACGGAGACGACGACAAATATTCATTGGGCTGTCGCTGTCGCACTCGGCCGCGTGAGAAAAACGAAACTGTGTCAGTAAAAGACACAAATGTGTCTAAATATCGCACTTGTGTCTCCGAAAACTGGTAGCTGCGCATAAATTTGGTTGCAGTACAGGAGTCATGAATCGTTTCGATATTTCCGATTTGTTTGTCGAAAATCGTGTCAAAGGTATCCAAACTGTGTGTCTTTTGAAGAAGAAGCACAAAAAGTATGAAACTGCCAGCTGGACAAATGTGCCATTGAAGTACAACGCAACTTACTCTTACTAGATATTAGAGTGCTGGGAAGTGCGAAGCATGTACTTTATTTAAGTGCTGAAAAATTTCAATGACACCGATTGTTATCGGCTTAAGAATTTAATCGTTCCTTTATTTATTTTTTATTTATTAATTCAAATTGATTAATAATTGAGGGTATCTCCGAATATTACCTAAATTTTGGCGAAATTTAGCAACGAACATATTCTATCATTTTTAAGCATTTGTTAAATTCTGATCAGAAGTTACCGTTAACGCATGAAGTGTATTGTTTGCTGGTAACGATCTACAGACGTTTGAAGTATTGATTACTATTCATAGAGTAAATACGAACTATTACAATTTCTTGGTTATTTTTGAATAAAAGATCGGGGGGAGAATAGAAAAACATATCTTAATTGATGAGCCACGATTGTGTACCTCCCATGTATAAGATCATTGTCATAACAAAAAAAAAAAAATTTAAATAAAAATACAAAACTGAATCTTTTGATGGTTACAGGGAATTTGATGGTATATTTCATTATTGCATGTTTTCCTATAGTAGTAATTTGTTAAAATTGGTTATCACTGTAACTTAAAATAGATCGAACGTATCATCATCAATGTCCACCAGAGCAAAATCACTAGTGCTGCCAAACATCCACCAATGGCGCAATATATTGCGTATTAATATGAAGCGCGTAGTCACAAATTCAAAGAAGTGAAAGAAAAGTGCGCCTATACAAGCAATAATTAAAATAAGTACTTCACAAGAAAATAGCACAGCCTACTGGATGTAAGTAAAGCGCACGAAGCGACAAACACCTCCTGAAGGGTGAGTTGGTCCGACGAGCCATGATTCAAATTGTCCATACATTGTAGTACCTGTTGCATTTGGTCACGCGAGCACAAAGCCAAAACTATACAAAAAAAGTTAAAGTAAATAAATTAGTTTCTTACTTGTTGCAATACAACGTGAGCAAGCGGCATCAGTGAGGCGCTAAATAGCAGATGCTTCATGATCAAGCCGCAACAGCGTGAACACCAAAATGTGCTCATCATCTGCTTGAAGCTAACCCGTTCCTCGGTTATTTCAAAGGGGGCATTGCAAATCTCGCAGCGATTGTCACGCCGATGCATAATCCAACGCTTCAAACATTTCAGATGTATGAAACCCTGGTAGCAGAGAACAAGCTCAAGAACACTGAAAAGGACAATGCGTGCGCTGATTGACACTTACCACGCTGCCTTTACACTTGCAGGGGCAGTGTATGATCTTCATGTCACTGCGATTCCAGCGGCATATGCGACACGAATTGCCAAATTCATTGGCCGATTGTACGCTCACTTCTGACTTCTGACTGAAACTATTGGAAGAGGTCGGCATGAGCACAAGCGACAATGGCGATGATTTAGCGTCTGAACTGTTATTGTTATTGTTGCTGTTGCTGCCGCTTGGCCTTTCATCTGTCACAGTCTGTGTCTGTGTTTGTGGCTGTACGTCTGGTGTGTACAATCCGGGCTCTGTTACCAACGGTGTTACTGTTTCCTGATGTTGCTGAACAGACGTGCCCGCAACAACGCTGTTGAGTAGCCGCATTGCCGTGGCCTCCGACAATGAAGGCGAAGGCATATTGAATTACTTGCTATACTGCCGCGTGCCCTCGTCTGGTGTAATTGATCGAGCGAACAACGTTAAAAAAATTTAACGCTGTACTGCGGCAAGTTTTCTAAAAGCAACAATCAATCGGCTATAAATGATATGGTTTTGTTGTATTTGACGTTTAAAAAACAAACCAAAAAATTCAAAATATCAAAATTTAATTATGTTTACGTTGCATACTTGATTGAGTGTACATTTCAATAGCCCTGGCGTTTGGCTCTAAGTTGGTCCATGTGATAATAATTTTCGTTGGGTTTGCCCGTTTTTAATTTTATAAAAACAATATTTTTCGTGATTTTTTTTTTTTTATGTTAATTTTTATTGTTATAATATGTTTATATTTTATATATTGTATAGCAAGAGTTAGTGAAATTCGTATTCGTAAATAATAAATGATAATAATAATTTGCTTGTCAAACTAAAATTCTTTTCTTTTCATTTACTGCTTTCGCTTTTACTTTCTGTTTTCGTTCTTTTCCTTTCTTTGCAAAAAACAACAGTTATAATATTAAACAAAATTGTGCTTCATTATGCAATGTTAGTAAATTATTACACATTTTTTTTTATTCATTTTATTGTATTTATGATTATTATAAAAGTAATAATAATAATAAAAAAAAAAAAAATATAACAAATTAATTTTATAGTTTGCGCAAGTTCATAACAAACATAAGTGTTGGCTTTAATGTAACGAAATAACCAATTTGATATTTTTAAAGCAACACAATAACATAAAATTCGCACGGCTTTCATTTATTCCTTTTCAATTTTTTATATATTTTACTTTTGCTTTTCTTGCGTACTGATTTTACTTTTTTTCATGTGTAAATCACTGTTAAATATGTATAAAACATTAGTGTGTTTGTGTGTGTGTGTGTATATGTATAAATAAATGACGTAACTGCTAAGTCAGATTGAGCTTGCAAGCTATAAATATATTGTATAATTGTATGAATGTGTGTACGGTTGTGTTATATACGAAATGCCACGGAAGTATGCTATGGTTTTTTTTCCATTTTCTTGAGAAAAATTCATTTGCAGAAAAAACGTGATACATTTGGATATTAGTTGAATTCAGTTGAGTGGTGGGCATAAGCTGCTTTTGACTATTAATTGCTGTTGCTGTTGTTGTTGTTGTTGTTGTTAATATTGGTTCACTGGCAATTACGAAAACGGCGATAGATACTCTGCACATAGACAAATACACATTTCCAATCTGGTCGTCTCATAACAACCATGTCCTCGACATCGAGTAAAGGTGCTATACCGGCTTTTTCGCTATAAAAGAAAAATAATTTAATACAAATACAAGTGACTGAAATATACATATATGTATGTATGAACTTACTCAGCGACCGTAAAGGCCAATTCGAAGTTGTGTCTGCGTGTTTGCTGTGTTAGTTTACTATAATCAAAGGCATCTGGCAAGAAATGGTGAATCAGTGCGCAAAAGGCTAAGCCATCTGACCAGCTTGAGCTAAAATTAGTTATTTGGACGTTCTGTGAAGATAAACAATAAAACATTTTTATTAATTCAAATACAGTTTTGAGAAAAATCATGTGACGTTTAACTTATTAGTTAAAATAAGCAACAAACGTTAAAACTTTAATAGCTGCACATTTTTATTAAAATTGTTTTTCTATTGCTGAGCGTGTCCTTTGTCGCTTTGTTTAAGATTTTATATTTATTTATTTATTTTTTTTTTTGTGTTTATTACAAAAGCAAAGCCTTTAGCTATAAAAAAAAAATAAATAAACCAGCATGCGGTAACTTAAGCTCGGAATTTTTTTTTTACCGAGTACTTTTTGTTTTAGTAATTCGTTTTGTTTTGTTTATATGAATAAAATGTATTATGTCTCATTGAATTTAGAAACTGCGAAATTGTACAATTGTGAACAGCATGTGTGTGTGTGTGTGTGAGAGAGAGAGAGGGGAGAAAGAAAGAACGAAATAAATTGATGTATCAAACTTAGGCGTGGCAAGATTAGGCAGCATTAAATGTAAGTAGCGTGTTGTTGTAAAAAGTAGAACAGGAAGAAGAGTAAGTAAGCTTGGCTTGTTTGATTTATTAGACTTTTTGTTGCAACATTTAAAAATTTTTTTTTTTTTTTATAATAATTATGTTTGTTATTGCTTTTATTGAGTAATTAGGTAAAGCTTTTTTTGTTGTTG
This sequence comes from Phortica okadai, assembly GCA_034638295.1. Classification (NCBI taxonomy): domain Eukaryota; kingdom Metazoa; phylum Arthropoda; class Insecta; order Diptera; family Drosophilidae; genus Phortica; species Phortica okadai. Next base: position 52,749,615 of record CM067848.1, on the reverse strand, counting down.
TATTATTTTATTTTATTTAATTTGTATTTTATTTTTTTTTTTTGGTTTTTCGTTTGCTTTTGTCGAGAATGGATACCTCATATTCCTGCGTTTTATTCTGACACCACTGCAGTAGTTGATCCTTGAAAGTGGCGGCGCGTGCATTTAATGCCGGATCAGTGAACTTGAATAACGGTGCCGAACCGCCGGGGGTCGTAGGTGTGGGTGTTGTTGGTGATCTGAACAAATGGGGCAATTGTAGTTTTTTTTTTATTTAAAAAACATTACGAAATCTTTTGTTTTATTCTTTTTTTTCAGTTTACTAATTTGTTTTTCTTTTTGTAATTAATTTTGTATTTGTTTTTTTATTTTATTTTATTTTTTGTATTCTTGGTTAGCTAATAACTACAACAAAAACAAAAAACATAAGAAAAAAAATGACTACTTTTTGAGTTAAAATTGTTTTTGTTTTGTTTTTTTTTTTCAAATTTGCTCCTTCAACTTGCTGTGAGCAAGTGAGCATACGAAACTATGTATGTATGTGCCAGAAAGTGACAGAGAGATAGTGAGTAAACATCAGTGGTAGAGCAATAGAGAGGGAGAGAGAGAGAAGGGGAAGATTTCGGCTTACTAAAGAATCTCTACCAAACAAATATGTAAGACGTGAACTTTCTAATGCTTCTTCTTTTCTTTTTTCTTTTTTTGGCATTCAACATTTTTTCATTATCACGTATACGCAAACCTCTTGAATTTTTGCAGATCTTGGCATGATTTTTGTTTCTTTTATTAGTTGTTTGAACCGTTAACCGTGTATAAAGACATCGAGTTTAAAAATCAAAACCGAAAAGAAGAAAACTTTGTTTGCATTCACAAATTGCACTCAGAATGCTGAAACTTTTTTTTTTTTTTATTGATTGATTGATTTTTTGTATTTTAAAGGATTTTTGTGCTTGCACCAATACCAATGTGCAATGAAAAATTAAAAATGTATCTGTGCATGTGACTGCGTGCAGTTTATTCCATGTTGTGTGTGTGTGTGTGTGTGCATATATGTATGTATATGTGTATAAAAATAGTTTCAATTAATGTGAGCGACCCAAACCCAAATCGATATTGTTAATGTCACCCAACCCCTTTGTTTTTGTTGTTGTTGTTGTTGTTGATGGGGCATTATGTGTAATTTCGTGCTTACTTTGGTGATTGCAGTGAATTTTGTTTGTCGAGTTGCCGGAACTTGGCAAACGGTGAGACTTGTTTGGGTGCAGTGCCCGTGCTCGAGCCTGTGACAGTGCGTGTTGTAACTGCAACAAAAAAAAAAACAAGAAAAAAAAATACACAGACAACAAAAACAATTGTTGAAGATTTTCAATTTGTAAATGACTTTGGTATTTTAGCATGTCTGCTTGACTCACCTTTGGTTGTCGTTGTCACAACTGCGCCATCCTTTTCCTTCTTTGTCTCAGTTCGTTCCGTAGTCGTTGTTGATGCTCCGGCTTGTTGTTGTTGTTGTGCTGTATATATAAAATTAAGCGTGTTTTTTTTGTTGTTTTTTTTTTTTTTATTTTTAATTACAATAGTCGATGCAAACATATAACATGAATAATATACATAGTAAAATAACGAAAAGAAAATTATATATATTTGGGAAGAAAAAGCAAACAAGAGAAAATATTACAAAATTAGTGAATTTACATGCACTACAAAAAAAAAAAAATATATATATAAAATTAAATCAATTAAAAAACTGTTAATGAATTATTAGCACAAAAAAAAAAAATATTATAATTAGTATTAATAATAAAGTCAGACTATTTCGGTTCTATTGATCACGCAGAAGAGACAAAAGACAAAATCATTTTCAAAACTATAAATGAAGACGCAAAAGCTTGTTTGCTTTTGCATTTTTTAATACGACATTTTCTATTTTCTACACAAAAAAACTATACAAAAATTAAAAATCATATTTTCGTTTTTTTATGCTTGTTTGATTTGAAGAATTCTTTTTTCTGTTGCCAATTTGAATAGTTGATATTTTGTTTTTATTGACAAATTGCACATGATTGTTACAAAGAAAAATATTAGAAATGTGCACGACGTATACGTAATAAATTGCAGGTGCTTTTTTGTTTTAAATATTAATGAAAAAATAATGTGTCATGAAGGCTTTCTTTTTTTTTCATAGGTTGAAAACGCTTGCATGCAAAAAACGTGTTGACATTCGAAAACATTTTGTAAAACTTATAATTATGAAAAAAAGTGATGCAAAAAAAAAACGACAGTGAAAAATTTCTTTATTTATAAATTTTTTTTGTTTGATTGAACGCTGTCAATTTTCAAAATTCAAATAAAAATAATTTGCATTTGCAAACGAAAAAAAAAAATAGCATTTTTGAAAAGTGTAAGAAGTTTTTGTTGCCAGTATTGTCACTGGGCATGCTAAACTTAACACTCAGCGTCGGAGAGCGAGTGTCTGCGTAAGTGTGTGTGTGTGTGTGTGTGTATGTGTGTGAGCGCAGGAAAGGAGCGAGCGAACTGGTGCGTAGATGACTTATAAATATATATGTATGTATATACATTATATGTATGAACTATTTACAGAAGGAGGGACAACATGGGGTTTACTCTGTCAAAACATCTTAAGAATCCTTGCCTAAATTATTAGAAACAAACGCAGGCAATGTAATAAAAATCGAACAGAAAAAAAGGTAAATAAGTAAATAAATAAAAACAAATAAATAAATAAATAATTAAAAGAAATAAACATAACGGAACGCAGAATGCAGCACAACGCATTTACAGTTTGTGTTAGGCTGGAGAGACTAGTACGTGTTTCTTTGTTGTGTTATCGATTGTTATCGCTTGTTATCGGTACGGCTGGATTCGTAAAGGCATTTCTTGTTTATTTGTTTTTTTTTTTTTTTTTAAGTTTTTTGTTTTATATTGTTTGTTTTTGTTTTATTTGTCACTTTGGCGCATGCGCACGATTTTCAACGTGATGCTTTTTAATGCTTTTTGATTGTCAACTCACAAATCTCATAATTAAGTTTTCAAGTTCTTCGGGTTGCCGTTGTTACGTTGATTCATTCCGTTGTTGCTTTTGCTGCTTTTGTTGTTGTTGTTGTTTTGTTGCTGCTAACGCTACAGTTGAGTTGCCCGTACTGGAAATGCTCGACCGGAACGTGGCATATTTTTTGGATTTGATTGTGTTTTATTTTATAAGAATTATGAAATTTTTTTTTTTTTTTTGCTGAACATACTTCCTTTATCTTTGATTTGACAGTGGCAACGAATTCTTTGATTTTTATGTTTATGTGTGTGGGTGTGTGTTTATGTATATGTGTGTGTGTGAGTATGTGTGTGTCTTGCGTGCATTTATGTGTTTTTATTGTATTTATTTGTTAAATAGTAAACCACATGAGGTCCCTCAACTTCCGCAATACGAATGCGTGCAAATAATTTGTAATTCATTCAATTCATAATTTGTGTTAAAAACAAGGCTACTGTCTAACATACTAATTGCTTGAAACTGTCTGACTCTTCCGTCCGTCGTACTATTCTTTTTGCCTGTCTGTGTCCGTGTGTGTGTGTCTGTGTGTGTGTGCGCGTGTATACGTATTTGGCAAATCATTGTTATCATAGTGATTATAAGTTGTTTAAGTGGTATTGGTGGTTTTGTTGTTCGTAGATCGTAGTGATGTCTATGTTGAGCCTGAGCTGGAATGGACGCTATTGGCGAATTGTCCGAACGCCTAACTCCCCTACGAGCCCATCATGAGCTGCTCAAAAGCATCCTCAACATTGCTCTCGTCAAGCAGATTTAAATTGGCTATGTGCGGCATCGTCGCACTGCGACTGAGACCGCCGCCAATAAAGCCACCACCGCCGCCCATCATCGCTACATTGCCATTCGATGTGGCGGCAGTCAATGAACTCAACGATTTCCGGCTTGCCGATACTTTTTCACTTGTCTTTGTGCGATTAATGGCAGATTTCTTAACTGAGGCCGTTGACGTCGTCGTCGTTGATGCTGACATCGTTGAATGACGGGCAATTAAATCGTCTTGACTGTTGGGTGACTTTGCACCCGAAAAATATGCGGCCACGGTCTTTTGTTTCTCATCAACTTTTGATTTATCGATGCCGGCCTCATACATTTTCGGCAACGCCAATGTGTGTCCCGATTTAGTGCGTCGCAACTCATTGCCGGGCGGCGCATGATATTTCGGTGTGTTCACCTGAACTTTTTGTTGTTGTTGCTGGGAGGCGACAATCTGATGCCATGAATCGCATTTGCTTAAACGATTCGGACGTTGCTGTTGTTGGTGATGATGCTGTTGCGACAAATGATCATAGTGGGCGTCATCCATGGATGCGTTGCGTCGTGACATCGATGTGAAGGCACTGATGTTGTTGAAGACAATATTGCGTGGTATTTGATCGTCTGTCTGCTCTTGCGGCTGTGGCGTTGCCGGCGTTTCGACTACCGATGGTTTTGTGGTAAACGTTGAGTGTTGCACGATCTCTCGTTGTGTTGTCGTCGTTGCCGCACCACCATTTGACACTTTGGTCGTAGTTGTGGTGGCACTGCTGGCATGGTGTCCGCTCGCTTGAGCGCCACCGACTTGTGGACTTTGATAAGCATTCGGTACATAGTGATGTCTTTGAGGTGGTCCGAATTTTTTCAGTATCGGTGCATTCTCATCCTTAGGCAGTGACGATTTGACAATGTCCGGCGTATCGCTTGGCGCTGATGATTTATAGACCTGCTGGATCTCTTGCTGCTGCTCGTGCTGTTCATAGAATGAGGACTTTCGCTGCTGTTGCTGTATGTCCAATGCATTGCCAAGGCTCTTGCGACGCGGATCGAGAATCTGTGGCTGTTGCTTGTACTGTGTCTGTGTTTTGGTTACTAGCGATTGTTGGGAAAGAACGCGGTTCTGAGTCTGCAACGGCATCATGCCACTGCCATCAATTGTGTTCTGACGCAGCATGGGCGCCTGCGGTCGTTGGTATTGTACAGCAGGTTTCTGTGACTGCGTCTGTTGCTGTAGCTGGCTCAGTTCATAGTTGTGGCTTGTCTCAGTAAGGGTCTGACTGCGTGCAGATAGCTTCGGTCTGGAACGCGTCTGTTCCGCTGAGTATGGTGGTATGGTTTGAATATTTGTGGTGCTTGTTGGCTTTGGGACCTTTACTGTCGCCGATGTCGTTACTTGTCGATTTGCTGTTCTAATCTGTGCTTGCGGTACTTGTGGCTTTGGTGCCAATTCCGGTTTCTGTGCATAGGTTCGCGTAAGCGATGTTTCCAGCGGTACTGTGGGTGGGACAAATTGCTGCTGCGGCTTTGTTGGCTTGTATGTATTTTCTGTATAGTTCTGTTGTTCGACAGTATGCACTGGATTTGCAGTCCAGCTTGTGTTCGGTGATGGCAGATTGTTGTAGGACATTGTTGAGCTGCCCGTTGAGCCCGTTTCTGACAGATGACGCACACGTTGCAGTGGCAATGAGGTGGGGTGCGCCATCGTTGAATGTTGACTGTTCTGATAGAGACTGTCCTGGTCATCGGTAGAATCATCCAGTGGATAAGTGACAACATATGAGTTCTGATTTTCGCTGAAGTAAGGCTTTGGTTGTACGTTTCCTGTTGCCTTTTTTGTCGTTGCCACTGAACGGTTGTCGTTTTCCAGCTTGTTTGGCACGTATTGTGGGTAACTCTCCGGTTTAATGATGCTGCGCTGTGTGCTGCTAATTGGCGGCGTTGGTGGTGCATAGGTGGGATTTTGCTGGTACTTAACTGGTGTGGAATTCGTGCTGCTACGTTGTGACAACTCGGAACCAACATACGAGGGCAAACGATTGGCTTCGAAGTTGGTAACTTGTGGGAAGAGTGGATCGACTAGTGGCGCCTGATATTGACGTCCGTCTGGCGTAAGACTTGGCGATGTGGGTGTGCCCAATGATTTGCGGCTACCGCTTATGGCTGCAGAGCGCTTACCAATCGATTTCTCACTGTTGATGGTGTTGTTGCTGTTCCCACTGCTGCCAATATTTTTCATAGTAGTCAGAAGACTCTTTGCGGCACGTGAGTTCTTACCGAACACTTCATCGTCACTTACATGAGCCGTACGTCGCCCAGCCACGGTAACAGCAGTTTGACTATGCGGCTTTCGCATCACTTTTGTCTCGGCGCGGTATTCAAGCATATTATCCGAGTCTAGATCGTCGTCAGTATTGTCGGTCGTCAAAGGCGCTGTCACGAAGCTGGGACTCGTTGGTGCGCTGTCTACCGGACTCACATAATCGAATTGCCGTAAGTTGTAACCCGGCGCGTGGGGTTGCAGTGTATCTGTGATGGAGCTAGTGCCACTGACACCGCTTGGTGGACCATACGATGGATTCGCGCTTGTAAGAACAAGCGGTTGAGCTTGAGGATTCGTAAGTGAATCCTCACGGCTGCGGGGTGCCAATTCATAATCTACTGCACTGGGCAGGCATGGATAGCTGCGATAGTTGTTGGGTCTTCGTGGTGTCGCCGAAGCTGTTGATGTTAAATTATCGAAGTCAGCATATGTGAAGGATATATTTGTGGGCTGAGGTGGTGGTGGCGGTTGGTAATACGGATCATTTTGCAACGGTAGTTGCTGTTGCTGCTGATGTGGCATGTACTGAGCATGCAACGCCAGATAAGGATCATTTGCATTTGGCAGCGATGGTCGCTTTTTGAAATCATCATACTGTTGGGGTTGTGGGCGTTGCGAACGAAGCGAATTGTGTCGTTGCAAATATGGGCTCGACTGCTGCTGTTCGGCCAAGTTGTCACGAAGCGACCGCTCTTCGAAGTGATGCGCTTTCCGCCGAAAATCGCTGTTATCAACCTTCGGCTTCGAAACCCATGGTAGACCGATTGGTGAGGTAGCCGTAGGCGAGGGAGAAGTTACATAGGGCGGCTGCTGTTTGTTGAGCGGCATGCTTAGATACTGTGGCGATGTGGGAAGACTTGAGGTCATTGGAGGCTTGTTTATTGAGAGCTGACTTGGTGGCTGCCACGTGTTAACTGATTTCTGCGGTATTGGCTTATAGATATTCTGAGCTGGCGGCTGGTGACTTTCGATAGGTCGGAAAACAGATTGTGGTGCATGTATAAACTGGTTGACAGGTGCCGGCACCTGATTTTGGGCTTGTGCAGCTTGAGCTGTAACTAGACGTTCATGCTCAAGACGTTCATGCTCAAGACGATCTCGCTCCAGCCGTTCTCGCTCCAGTCGTTCTCGCTCTAGTCGTTCACGGTCCAGTCGTTCCCGCTCGTAGTACTCTCGGTCCTGCCGATCACGCTCTATGCGCTCATGCTCTAAGCGCTGACGCTCAAGACGATCCCTTTCGATACGATCCCGTTGGATTAACTCTTCCTCAAGTCGCAATTGACGTTCACGTTCCAAGCGGGCTTCGAACTCCAGGCGATTTTGTCTTTCAATCGCCTCCGCCTTTTGATTTCTTTGTGCCTGCAGCTGTTGCTGATGTTGTTGATGTGAAGAATGATAAAGCTGAGAGTTTTGATGACGTGGAGAATCCAGATGTTGTCCAATTGGTTGTTGAAAGTCCTGCTTATTCCAATAGTTCTTTGCCGCATTTTGTGGCACGTGACCAGGAACTGGTGGGGGCTTACCCGTTGTTACCGTTGCCGCTGCTCCCACCTCAAATGTATTCTTAATATTGCCGAATTTATTTGTCCAATTTGAAACTGACCGTGATCCCGTCCAACCCAGACCTGATTTTGTACTTTGCTTATTGATAAAAGCTAAGAATTTGTGGTCGTTTTCAGTCTTCGGTTCAAATGGCGGCACGACATTGTGGACCTTACGTTTAACGCTTACTTGTACTGCACGCTTAAGTCCCAAACTTTTATCACCCTTGTCCTCAAGCTCGGAATCCGTATCAAAGTCGGGATTGTACTTCTTTGTTTTCGGTATATCAATGGTATTGGCCCGTTTCATGAGTTGTTTCTTGCTCGTAAAGCGTGCATTTCTTGATGCGCTATCTGGCAAAGTATTCTGGCCGCGATCCGCTGTAGGTGATGTTTGATCAATGTTCTGAAGGTTGGCAAAGCTTACAGTGTAATCACCAGAGAGCGGTCTCCGATTACCAGTTGCCGGCCTCAAATGCGCCTCGCCACTACTTAGACATTCCGTCGAACTTTTAATTCCGCTAGGCACAAATTGATGTGGTCGATAAAGTTGTGCAGCGGTCTGATTTGACTTATAACCCAAACTTTCCGGTTGTTGTTGCGTTTGTTGACTTTGTTGCTGCTGTTGTTGTTGAGGATTATGTTGTTGAGGTTCCTGCTGTTCTTGTACCAACATCGACCCTGTTGAGGCATTCTTCTCGATTGGAAACCATTGCGGTGGCGTCACTGGCGCTAGGCTACTGTCCGGCGTTGTACAATTCGATATGCTCTCTATCATCAGCATGTCCTCCATGTAACGACGCGCGTCTGCCAACTCTTCACGACTGACACCCACGGTATGACGACTATTGCGATTACGTCGTTTTGCAAATCGTTGACGACTTGTCCGATGTGCATCGGCTTCAGGCGATGATGTTTCTTCATATTTGGACATCTCACCACTGCCGCCCAAACCACTTTCTACCATTTCGTCAGTTCCAGGGCCGGCACAAAAATTTGATGCCAACTCGGCCAATTTCTCTGGCGATGTAAGTCCGGTCTGCAGACGAGCGACCAAAGCAAGCAATGCTTTACGTTTATCTCCATCTACCGAAATCTCCTTGCCTTCTTTCAGGGAGCTCTCGAGGCGGCTGAGAGCTGTAGTCACTTCTTCGATAACATTTGTATCGCTTTCCATTTGCAATTTATCACGAAGTCCTGCGGCAAGCAGACGGAGATCTTCACCGCTCTCTGTGCCGGAATCCTCCTTCTGAGGCACACTTAATCTATGCACTTGTTTCGTACTTAAATTAGTTTCGTCACTATGATTACCGTTACCACTACCGTTACTACTGATTAAACTTGATGTTGTTGTTGGCATTGTCGTTGTTGCTTTTGTCGTTGTTGCTGTCGCTGTTAATGTCGTTGTCTGTTTTTTACTGTTACTAACATTTAACATACTAATCTTCTCACTGTTATTATTACTTTTACTACTTTTACTGTTATTACTCTGTGTGTTATTTTTATTTTCGTTTTTATTGACGGCAGCAGCAGCAGTTGCATTTGCATTTGCTGTTGTTGCAGTTTTTGTCCTTTTGCTGCTGCTGTTGTTGCTGTTGTTGTTGGTGGCTTTTGTTGTATTGCTACCAACTTGTGGCAAATTCTTGTGCAGTAAATCTTGTAGCAAGGGCATTAGCGACTCACCCTTGTCATCGTCGTCATTGTGAGCGTTGACAGCATCTTTTACATTACTATCGTTAGCATTTGCTTCAACGTTCTTGTCTTCCTTCTCGCTGTTGCTAACAACTGTCGTTGACACTGACTTTGTTTCACTTAAATGCGTAGTGCTTTTCTCTACTTTAACAGAGCTGCCTTGATGCTCTTCAATTACTTTTTCGCTTTTAGTTTGCTGCACATTTTCTTTAGCAGTATTGCTGCTAATCTCTTTGTTCTTCTCTTCCTGTTGTTTTTGTTTATCGTCGCTACTTGTTTTTTTTACATCATCATCATCATCATCGCTGTAATCGGTAACCTCTTCGATTATCTCTTCATATTCACTAGCGCTGCTCTCGTCGTCCTGCTGAGGTGCGGCTTCTTTTTCGCCTGCTTTCAGATTTTTCTTTTCTAGCATGCGTAAACGCATTTCGTATATAAGAAATAAACGTATTAACTTAAATTCTTAACTTAACAAACAACAAAAAACGCATAACGATTGAAGAAATGCTAAAAAAAAAAAAACTGTAAAACAAAGCAGTTGAACGGCAAGCCAATGTACTTTGAGTCCAACTAATTGTGAATTAAATTTTGTCATATAATGTAAAAGGAGAGTACGCAACTGAACTGAACTGAACTAAACTCAACTGAACAGAGCACAAAAACGATAACGATCAAAAGAAAAAAAAAAAGATACAATAAAAGAAAGACGATTATAAAATAAAAACAAAATTACGCCAATTTTGGGGTATCCTGACAGATGACTGACTGACTGATTGATTGAAGTATGACGTATGTTGTCGTACGACGATCAAAACAGTGAGTAAGAGAGCGCAATAAAGTGTTGTATGCAATAGTGACGACACGAAGATGTACGATAAGAAAAAACAAAATAACAATGTCGACGCTTAATATGTTCAATACCTGTCGCCTGCTTTTGTTGTGCTAACGGCTTTTATAGTTTGTAGTTGCTGTGATTGATTGATAGCTTGTTTGGTTGATAGATAGAAGATTGTTTGACTGATTTTGTTAGATAGTTTGTTTCTTTAACTGAGAGATCTAACTAGCTATGATGATGTATTGTATCATCTATAAAATAACAGTAATAGTAATAATTAAATTAAAAACAATAAAGTTTGTTTTTATTTTTTTTGTGTGCGTGTATGTTTTGTTTTTTTTTTTTTCAAATAATATTAAATGTTGTAAGAAACCAATCACCAAAATGAAACATGAACCTGTGCTGCTATACCCAACTAATTGTAAATATTAGTTTGCTAAATTTTTATTATTTTATGTATTATTATATTTATTCTTTGTTTTGTTTTGGTTTTTTTTTTTTTTTTGTTTGTTTAGTATTTTTATATGTCGTATTTTGAATCGTTTTGCATACCTTCGCGTTCCGCCATCAGTTCACGTAGACGTGCACGTATTTTTCGACGTTCCTCGTAGGTCGACGCCTGTTCAAGCTGTCAGGCACAGAGTTGATTAAATAATCATTAATCATTTTATTATGCAACCGTACTTTCACATTGTATTTGTTTATATGTGTATGTGTGTGTGTGTTTAAATACGTATTATTATACTTACCAGTTGCTTTAGAATTTCTTCGTCCCAGATCTCCTCGATGTCACAAGTTGTGCGTGTAACTGGTGATGAGGAGCTCCCAGATTTAATCGTTTTCGTTATGCGTGTGGTTTTCACCTGTTCAATGAGAAACGAATAAAGAGCATAAGATATTTGTTCAGAGCATTAATGAGCTTAGTTCGAAATAATAAAAACAATAGCAATGTGAGTGATTGTCTGTGTTTGTGTGAGCGTCAAAAGAATGTTTGTAGGCAGCTGTTGTTGTTAATTAGTTTAGCTAAATTCAGGTGATGAACGCATTTGAATGCCAGCTTGTTTCTGCTTCTGCTTCTTCGACTTTGGCATATTGTTTTGCTAATCGTTTAAAACAACAACAACAACAACAATTATATACGAAAATCACAAACAAAAATAAAAAAACAACAAAATGTGCAAAAAATTCGCCACTATTTTGTCACACTCACATAAGAGAATATTTTATTATTTATTTATGTGTGTGTGTGTGTGTGTGTGTGTCCCATTTGCTTCTTTTGCTGTTGTCATATAACGCGCACATTAAAAGCACATCAATATTCCAAAAAATTTCATTGTAGTTGGCAAAAACAACATAAATTTATATGAATTTATGATCAATTAAAGCTAATTGCGTATACGCCATGTTGAAAGCAAGCAAGCAAGCAAGCCAGAAAGAAAGAAAAACAAATGCATTTCGCTCATTTTTCTATTTTAAAATATTGGCAAGAGGCGTACTCCTCAGCCAAACCGGAACCGAAAATTCACATTGCACATCGACACACACAAAAATATTGTTTTGCATTTATTTAGTATAAAATGTGCAACGTAATTTCATTTCATTTCATTTTCTTTTCTTTGATTTTCTTAATTTAAGCAAATTTTCCTTATTTGGTAAGCAAACGAGTGAAAAGTATTTATTTATTTATTTTTTGTTGCTGTTGTTGTTGTTTCTTCTGCTATTGAGAAAATTTCAAAGATGAGGAAAAGTGAAAAAATAACTCAAAACGAAACAAAGATGCTGATGAGATGAGTGGAGTGGCGAGGAGAGGAGAGAGCAGTCGAAAAAAAATACACAACAAAATAAAGAAAAAGACAACAAAAATGGTCGAGAAACACGCGTTTCTATTTTTAGTTATAAATCATTTTACCAATACATATAAACATGCAATGTTTTTGTTGTTTTTTCTTACTTATAAAATTTTTACTAGAATTTTTTATCGTTTCTCTTTAAGTTTTACGCATTTAAAATATTCTTTTTTTTTAATTTTTAATTTTTCTTTTGTATACCCTACACACAAATGTTGAAAGAGCTTGTACGCATGTAAGTCCGACTATATAAAGTTTATTCAATAAACTTAATCAGTATCAGTTGAGGAATCAATAGAGCCACGATCGTCTGTCTGTTTGTTTGTCTATCCATTTGTTTTAGATTTTGTACATTTTAAATATTATAATAATTAAATTATACGAATTTGTCTGACAGAAATTCATGTTCTACAAATGGTTTATTGAAATTGACGATTTTTCTTTTTATTGTTACTTATGGGCGTTCACACGCCTCCTTTTCTTTTAGAAAAGTGAGCGCCTCACACCTTTTTTTTATCATTATTGAAGCGTATTTTGTAGTCGTGCCCTCTCCACATTCCTCACAGCATTCTTACTTGTTTCATTTTATGATTATAATTTTTATACACAATACATATACATACTTTTAATATTATTATTATATGTATTTTTGCTTGTAAACAAAGCACATTTGTACTTTCATGAATTGTATATTTTCCGCCCCAATTCGATTGTCATTCATAAAAAAAAAAATAAAATGTTTCGATAATCAGAATTTTCTTGTGTTTCAGCGTTATTTGCCTAAAAGCGTCATTTTGCGTCTTCCTCGTTGTCTGTCTGATTGCCGCATTTTACGTTAAAAAGAAAATGTATCTATTTTGAGCGCATGTGACGTTATTTGGCTTGCCTGTTGGTGATGTGTTGCCAAGCGCAGTTCCGCCAACCGAAAGAAAAGAACTATCAACAACAACAACACTGACAGTTCATTGAGTTAAAACGCGCAACACATAAAATTTGTATACCCTGTAGCCATTGGAAAAAGCGCATTTGGATCTTAAGAAATATGGATATATGGGAATGATCAGCTTAAGCTGCTATCCGTCTATATAAGCTCATCAATTGCGCGTTTTCAAAACGTTTGACTGAGCAACAAAGCTTAGTGCAGGGTATGTCACTGTCAGGTATATCGTCTGTGTAACACTTTTGTTTGTAAGTTTTTGTAATTGAAAATCTATGAAAAGGTAAAATTTTGCTTAATTAACGAGAGAAATGGAAAATTTTCTTGACACCTTTTCTTCCAATCAAATTACAACGAAATCATTCAATTTGCCTCAAAAACTAACATGTTGTTTTTGTATGCCGCGCACACAGTGTGCCAAAGGTATGAATTTGTGATTTAAAAACGTTCGAAATTTCAAAAGAAGTCTAGCGAATTTTATGAACTTGACCAACTAATTCGTGGCATTACCAAACGATACTAATGACCTTGCAGGTGCCACATTTGTAGTCAGCCAAAATCTGCGGAACGTCAACTACTATTCGAGTAACCAAAGTGAAAAGTCGCCTTAATATGTTTGTTTTTTTTTTTTTTTTTTTTGGTGATTTTGTATTTTGTTTGGGTTATTTTTTGTTCTTTGGCGCTGACGAGTCGACGAGTCATTGGCAAGACAGCAAACGATTTGTCATTTCTCTGTGTGTTGTGTTGTTTTGTTCTTTCTTTAACTTTGTATACCTTTTTACATATATTTGCATTTTACGTTAATTGTAAGGTAATTACACAAATATTGCCACACCGCTCGACCTCAGCGCTGTCGCAACCCCGCCCGCATACGTCCTCCGGCACACACAGCCACAACCTGATATATTCGAACGTCCGTACTCGATTCTTTGTTGTTGTCTGTTCGTATGATTAATTTGTTAAATTTGTCAAGTAAATAATTTAAATTTCAAATTATATTTAGCAATGCTATTCAACTCTTATTTACGCTGTTGTAAAGACTTCTCTTCCGTTTTCTTTCTCTCTTTTTTTGCTTCCTGTTTTTTATTGTTTATATCAATAAAAATTTATCAGAATAAATTTTTTGCATTAATACATTCGTCGACATTGTTTGACACCCACTTGGAATATCCTCACGTATACGCGATGAGACAGCTGACAATTATTGTTCTATATTCTTCATAACGTACATGTGAGCATTCAGCCAAGGCCATTGTTATATCTTCTTGTGTTATTTTGGCTGTCTATATTTATTATACAATATTTGTACATGTTATTTGTTTTCTTAATACTTTTCGTCTATCCATAGACATGTTCAAGATTTTGTCATACATATTTGTTTGCCTAAGACATTATATTGTATCTGCTTAGTAACAAAAATCTGTCAAATTTGACCTTTATGGGGGCATGATTAATTACTCTGTTTCACATTACAAGTATAAATGGTTTTTTTATAGTTTAATTAAATCCAACTAAGACCCATTAAGAGCTTTAAGTAGCACATGTGCTTTCAACATATGTATATGTATACCACATAAACATATAATAATTAAACACATCCATTTGAGCAAAGATCTTATGTATATAAAAGATTGAAGATGTAATTATAAAAAAATGATTATTCTAAAAGAAGTCTCTTTGTCCATTATTCTGTTGTATTTTTGTCACGCCCATCTTTTGAAAAATTTAGATATGGTTTATTAACGGGTTGTTTGAGCAAGCAAAATGTATTCTTAATTTGTACATGTTTAAATTCAAAACGTACAAAATGCATTCCAACATAAAATGCGCCAAGATTTTGTGCTTGGAATGCGTTCGGAAATGACATACATATATACATACATACATATGTTCTTGTGAAAGTATAAAATGACATTTATAACTTAATCAGGTCGTATGAATGTTTAAAGAATAAGGAATGCAAAATGCACTTGTCAAAACTTAAAACCGTGTTACATAATATCACACATACACATAAATGTATGTATGTATATACGTATCTATTTTGCACCTGTTATTGTCACATTTAAATCAAGTCAACGCATGCTTTTCATATACAAAGCAAACATGATACGCGATCATTTTTGCTTTCTTTTTGGTTTTTTTTTTTTTTTTTGGTTTTGTTGTTTTAAGAAATGTTTTCAAATATTTTTAAATACAGCTATTCTTAGGCCTGAACATTAGCAAAGTGCAGATAAGGTGTTAATATCGAAATAGATTTATTTCGAGGCTAAATATAAAAATTGTTCACACGTTGCAGCGAAATGAATGCAACAAATCAACATACATACATACATTCATACAAACATCGAGTTGAAGAAACCAAAGCGATATAAACAGCACCGAACTGAATTCGAAAATGGGAACGGAACTCGACGTTTGTGTCTCAGTCGAAATTTCCGAAGTTTTTAGTTTTTAGGAATTTTTCAAGTTTTGGTTTTTTTTTTTTTTTCTTTTTTGTGTGTGTCTCTCATTTTGAGAATGCAGAAGTGAAATTAAATCAAAAAAAAGAAAAGAAAAACGAGAGTACAAAAGAATTTTCTTCTCTTGTCTGGCGCAAAAATTTAGCTCACGCGCTTTTTGTAACAGATTTCCTGCGGGGCCTGATGAACTGTCAGTTTGTCACAATGCTGGGATGCCGGTCTGTGCAATGCATTGCATGCAATCCGTCGTGTATATATGTATGCATATACTCGTACTTATATGTGTGTCTATATGTATGCAACTAAAACGCATTGGAATTAAAATTTTCTAAAATTTTTCATTTGACAATAGCCAAGCAGAAAAGACAATTTTAACTCAGCCATGATGAACATTAAAATACGCTACACATAACAACTTTTATTCTTTTGATAATATGATTTTTATTTTATATCTCAGATTCATTGAGATACGAATATTTAAACGGATCTCTTTTTACCGCCAATATGAATTACAGGTTTCCAAAGTAAGAGGTTGGATTTGTTGCCGTTCTTTGATTTTGGTAGTTTTCAAAATTTTAATTATGCAAAATTTCATACTTCTGTATTACAAACAGACAGACAAATGTATCAGATTCATATTTTTTACAATCGGAAATTCTTTCTTTACTGTAATTATAGTTTGATGTCTCATACTTTTCACTGACAGAAGTATTTAATGAAAGGAACAACAACAACAACAAGCCAAACGCCAACATGTTCCGTTTGGAAAATATTTCGATTTTGAATACTTTTGTAAGCTCGCTAACCGACGATCCATTCCGTCACAACCATTTGGCGAGTGCACATCCCACTCTCTGCTGGCGGCATGCATCTGCTTTGGCATTGTAGTGAATTGGATTCATTTGGTTTTGAGTTAAGTTGATTTGGTTTGTTGTGTTCGCTCCAATAAATATCTTGCTGCCTTGCCTGTGTCTGTAAAAATAGTTATCCAATTCTATTTTAGTAAAATTTTTTTTCAAGCATTTTTTTGGTTTTTTTTTTTTTTATTTTGGTTTTGGTTTTGATTTTTGCGCTCAGCGCTTGTTCGTTCGCACGCTCATCGCCATTCGTTTGGCAGCTCGTTGGTTGCTTGATTTTCTTTTCTATTTACTTATTTTGCCTTAAAGATTTTTTTTTTGATACCGTTCATTCGTCCGACATACACATATAGTCCGTCTGTCCGTCTGTCTGTCTGCCCGCTCGCCCGCTTCTTTTTCTTTGGCTCGCCTAACTGTCGGTCTCTCAGTCGTGTATCTTATAGCTTGCCGATATACAATTTGTATCTCTTTTGATGCTTTTGACCGCTTTGTGCGTTATTCAGGTGCATCCGAGTTGTTGTAGCAAAAATTCTGTTCAGCAAATTATGCGCATTAAACATTATACATAATTTAAGAAAAATTTTTTTTTTATCTTTCGGGTTTCACGACTATTTTATATATCCTGCACAAAATGTGTTACATCAATGCACACACATACATACATATGAGGTTTGTGCAAGCCCTCAAATATGTTCATGCCAGGCATTAAAAAGATTTAAATATTTTTTGATAATCATTGAATGAGACTATTTGCTTGACTATTGTCCCACAAAACTAATAAGACATCAAAACCTCTATTGATCGATGATTTTGGAAATGCATTGTATATATCCAAAAAGCGTTAAGATTATGATAATGTTCTCACTTCTTTAGTTTTGTCTCTCGAATGATGTATGCAGTTTAGCTACTGTTTTGAAAATTGATTGCACTTACACTTAATTCCGTTACACTGTGACACAAAAACTTTGTATCTAGATACTCAAAATGTCTTAGTTCGATTTCCTTTTTTGGCTTTTACTTTTTTGTTTTGCAATTAACGTTACTTTTAACTTTATTTGGTGGGATTTTCTCTTTGTGAGTGTGAGTGTGTGTTGGTCTTCAAACCGGCGCAGAACTTATAATTTTCAAACACAAAAAAAAAAAAATGTTTTTTTTCTTTGATTTATAACACGCTTAGGTGAAAATTATATTCCAATATGAATTTATTGTGAATAACTTTTTAGTTGTTTCGGTTATGTATTTATATTTTTGGTTTTTTTTGGAAAAAAAAAATTCAGTCTTCGCGCACAGTGACACCAACACCAACATCTACAACGACAACAAAATATTTAAATTGTAACTGTTTGGTGGATTGAGATTTTTCGATTTGAACAAGTGTACAAGTGTGTTCGATTCCGCCTCTGAGTGTGTACTGATCGCTTGAACGTGCTTGAACGTGTTCTCGATTCGACTCGATTCAATTCGATTCCATTCGCTGCTGTCTTTGTCGGTGTTTTCTTTTAGTTTCATTTCTTTTCTTTTCTTTTTTTTTTGCGCTCCTGTAGTGAAAGGCGCACGAAAAAAAAGCATGCACGCACACGGCGCTGTGAAAAGTGTAGCGGAAAATGAGCATTACATGCGCAGAAAGCAGCATGCGCAGGTCCACATACACACGCACTCGTACACAGATCATCAGACGAACATACACCGGCCACACTCGGCTGTAATCGTTTACACTCGCATCGCATTGCTAGCATACAATCGGGCACACACGAAGTGTTGTTGCTGTCGTATTGTCCATGCATGAAACTCATTTCACACCTCACAAGACTTCTGTGTTTACTTTGAACTTGTTAACATGCACAACATTTTACAGTATGATTTTTCATTAAAAAAAAAGAAAAAATAATAAAAACAAACAAATGAAAAACGAACAACAACTCAGAGCCGATGAACGAACGAGCATAAAAGTGAAACATACTGACAGAAAGTGTGAGCGAGTATGATTTAAGTGAGCATGAGAGTAATTACATTGGGTAACATTGGGTTGAAAGTGCAAGAAACCTTGCTGAAATATTCATTGTCATTTAGGGCTTAGCTGCCATTATATAATACTAGCTGTTGCCCGCCTGCTTGGCAAAGGGGACGTTCATAAATTACCTGAGATAAAATAAAGGGAGAGATGGTTCAGCAAAATCTCAACAAATCTCACTTAGGGGTAGGGGGGTTCATTGGATATCTCATGTGAACTTTTAAGTCCATTTTTTCAAAATTTTAAGCAAAATCTTTTGTGAGAATTAGAAGTAGGGGTTCCTCAAAATCTCACTAAATCTCACCTGATCGTATTTGAGCTTATATGTATGTATGTATTTAGATTTATGTGATTTTATTTTATTGTATTTTTATCATTTTGGTTACGGTCGCTGCATACTGTGCATCGAACTTAACCCAACATATCTTCTTCAAATTCCTAAACAATGCTTCGGAAACTTACCGCTTGTTCGCTATGGTTATCGCTGACATCGCCACGGTTTGCATATTTTGTTGTCGTTGTGGTTTTCGTTTGTTGTTGTTTCATAGGTAAGGCGCTCTCCACGCCATGCATAATTACGCTGGCGCCTAGAAATTTATTCAAGAGAGCGCGAGCTTCCTGATCCTCAGCGGTGTCGCCTTCTTCGACAACTGTAAACGAAATATACTTTTTAGTACATACGTTAATTATCATCAGACGACATTGCTTACCGTTGTCAGCATTGCGCATGCGTTCCAGCACATCGTCAACGCTCGTCACAATGCGAGTTTCGTCGCCGCTATTAAGGAAGGATCGTGTCGATTGTGTGCGTGAGCTGCTGCTCATTTTCGATGATGATTTTTGACGAATTTTTACCGATTCACATTCACTTTCGCTTTCATTAATATACTCATCATGTTCGCCTCGTTGTGTGACATCTATAACGCTGCAAACCTCATTTGATTCACTGTCCTCGGTCTCTGGCTCAGCTTCGTGTTCCGATGATGATGCATCCTTTGAGCTTAATCGTGAGTTCGTACGTAGTATGAGACCCGCTTTTGGATAATTAGTGCCGTTGGTGGCCGTTTTAGATTCAGTTACTAATTGTGATGATTCTTTGCTTATGAATTTCTCGCTCATTTCCTTGACGGAACCCCGACGCACATATTTTGTACTGGCAAAATCGTCTGTTTCAGCGGATGTCAACGCTGTTGATTCGTTTTGACCACGGTCGATCTTTTTGAATTCGCGCACAACAACACTGCCATCATCCTTGGATGACTTACGGCTGTCCACTTGCTTCTGCAACTGCAACAACTCATCAGCGTTTGTTGAGTAGATAAGCTCCTTGCGTTCTACCTTTGGCGGTGATTTGTTGTCCGAGTAATATTTCTCCTCAATGACATAACCTGTGACATCTATTTGTACAAAAATACATTAGAATAGACCGAGTATTACATTATACTCTAATATTACTTACCTTCGGTTGTTTCACAGGGCACAGCTGATTGTGGTTTTTTCTTGAGTGCACGTATGCCGAAAAGCGGCAAACCATTTTCGTCCGTCGGTCCAATGCCATAGCTAGAAGTGATTGAATCCTCTTCAGTCTGCTTTGTTAGGCGCCGTTGTTGACTGCTGCTGGTACTGCTGCTGCTCGTCATAGTTGTCGTACGTGTTGCTTTCGTTGAGGAGTTATTAGGCACAATTGGAGTTTTCTTAGTACCAGTGCTGCTCGTAGTATTGGTTTTTAGCACATTGCGTCGATCAGCCCAGATTGGTGTTGCTTTGTCATCCGTCTTAGGTCTGCTGGTACGTCGCTCAGGCGATTGTGTTGTACTGCGTACACTTGTCGTTTTGGTCATTGTTTCGACACGTTGACTGCCGCTTTTATGAGTTTGAGGACTACGATCGCGTGACGGTATCTTAGCTTTGCCAACAGGACTTGTACGACGTTCCGGTGATTGTTTTGTAGTTTTATGGCTGACTGTGTTTTGTTGGTTGACATATTCTCGGGTTAAGGTGGAATTGCTCGTCGTCGTATGTTGTGGACTGAGACTACGATCACGTGGTTCCGATGTCGGCGATCGTAAGCCACTAGTGGCACGAGGAGTGTCTCTGTTTCTTGGTTGTATGGGACTGTGACTGCGATCACGTGGTTTTACCGGTGGTTTACCAGGTGGAGTTGATTCAAACTGATCATCAGAAGATAAATTGGAGTTTTGCTTGCGCACAGTACCATAATCAACATGCTCGGTCCGTGTATATTTGCTTGTAATAGTCTGAGGACCTGAGACATGTCGCACTTCCTTTCGGCTACTCCTAATCGTCTTTGTGTTGGGACTGAGACTTCGATCCCGGGGTGACCTGTCACGTGTCTCTGGCTCCGGTTGATTCTTTTCATAAGGTCGATGACTGACACTGGGACTGTGACTGCGCAAGGGTGACGACTTGGTATGATGCTTTTTATATTCGCTGTCTTCTTCTTCCTTTTGTGTTTGTGTCGAATATGTTGTCATCCTGGAAGTCTTCTGCTGAGTAGTTATGTTCTGTGCATCTGTATTAATGATGTTTTTCTTGACCAAGCGTATTTGTGCGCGTATACGGCGGCGTAATTCATATGAGGTTACAGAATCTAGCAACCGCTCGAGTACCTCAAGATCAAATATTTCCTCGATTTCAACATCTTCGGATATACTTATATTCGATTCTTTACGAGGAGTTACTGCACGCTTACTTGGCTCTTCAAATTTAACAGCGCTATTGGGCTTACGCTCATAGGGCCCATCATCCTCCACCGAGGATTTGCGCGTGTAGTTGCTCTTATTGATTTCAAGTGAGTCACGTCTGATGTGCTCCAAAGAGCTCTTTGTGTGGTCCATATAGGAGGGGCGCCGGCCGCTCTCAAGTGGCTTTTGAGGGCGCGAAGGCTTAGGGCTTGCACCTCGATTTTCGAAAATGTTTCGCCGTGCTGCCACCGAATCGGTGACACCAATGCGTGAACGTTCAACATTTGATGGTAAAGATGGAGTTGATGGCTTCGACTGTGGTAGGGATTGGTCTAAAATTTGGTCAACATTTTCAGTATCTGGACTGGAATACAATGAATTTGATGGTATATGCTTAGTGCTGTGCTCAGTGGTATTGACTACGGTGGTTCTTGTGGTTGTGTTACGCTTATTCGGGGATGTAGTAGCACCTCTAATAGGACTGTGTGAGACTTCCAGCTCATCATCACTTTCTGGTCGACCTAACTCGGGATTTTGTGCGTATTTGGCTGTCTTTATTGAAGAACTAGTCGTCACATCAGTTTCAGAGTCAGTATACTGGGTATCAACAACAGAGGTAGACCTGGATTTTGGTTTGGTCAATTGTGGTTGTTCCGTTGATGGTTTTCTTCTCGGCTCTTGTTTGGGACTTTCAAAGCGAGAACGTGTCGTTGAAATATTTGTAGTCTGATAAGATGTTTCTCTGGTCCTTTCTGGCTTGTTTGAGCCAGTTGACGGAGTCTTCGATTTTAATGTTGATCCGTACTGTTTATTAACATGTGAGCTTGGTTTCTTTTCAGTCAATTTTGTTGGTTGACTTGGTGATAAAACTGTTGGTCTTCTGAGAATATCTTTTTGCCGTTTCAACTCAATTTCGGTTGTATGGGTTTTTGACATAGGTACTAATTCGTCATCATCTGTAGTTGGCTCGAGTTCCCTTGTCTCATACAATTCATTAGTAGTTTTGATTACTTTATCTCGAATAATTTTCTTAGTTTCAATGCTCTTCTGCCAAACTGAATCTTCTGGTTCAACGAACTCATCATCAGTGGTACGTTCAGACTTATATTGTGGTTTTTCGGTCGACGGCTTCCTTTTTGGCTCTTGTTTTGGACTCTCGAAATGAGATCGTGTCTTTGTAACGTTTGTCGTCCGATAATTCTTAAATGTCTCCCGGTCATCACAGCTTTCGGGTGCTCCTCTTATCTTCTCTGGTCTGGAGATTGTCTGTGTCTTAGGTTTATTTGTGGTTCCATTTGTTTTATTTGTAGGCAAACTTTGTTTCTTGTCCATCGGTTTAGTTGGTTGACTTGGTGATAATGCTTTAGGTCTGCTGATTGTATCTTTTTGCCTTTTAAATTCTATCGAAGTTGTATGTGTTTTCGATGTAGGTGCTGTTTCATCATCGTCTTCTGATACTGGTTCAATTTCTCTCTCTTCGTATGATTTATCTGTGGACTTCATGAATTTATTTCGTGTCGTTTTCGTTACTTCTGTGGTTTCTTGCCAAACTGAAGGTTCCACTTCATCATCAATGACACTTTCATACTTAGGTTGATTTCGTTCAGTTGATGGCTTTCTATATGGCTCTTGCTTAATAGGCTGATAATTTTTCTGTGGCTCTCGTTCATCTGATTTCCTGATACTTTCTCTAGGCCTATTTGAGCTTGTCGGGGTCTTCGGCATTGATGTTGCACCGTACTGCTTATTAGCAGGCGAACTTGGTTTCTTTTCTGTTGGTTTTGTTGGTTGGTTCGGTGATAAAACTGTTGGTCTTCTAAGGATATCCTTTTGTCGCTTCAACTCAATCTGAGTAGTATGTGTCTTCGACATTGGCACTATTTCATCCTCATCGTCATCTGTAGTTGGCGCAACTTTTCTAACCTCATACGATTCATTGGTAGTTTCAATGACACTGTCTCTGGTAATTTTCTTGGTTTCTGTGCTCTTCCTCGAAACTGGTTCCTGTTGAATGTCTTCATCATCTGTGAAACGTCCGGATTTAGGTTGCAGTCTTTCTTTTGATGGCTCCTGTTTCGGACTTTCGAAACGAGGACGTGTTGTAACTCTTGTCGTCTGATTACTTGTTAACGTCTCTTGTTCATCAGAAATTATGGATGTTTCTCTGGATCTATCTGGAGTATTAGATACTGTCGGAGTTTTTGGCTTTGATACATTTCCCTTTGGATTACGAGAAGACGAATTTGGACTGGTTTCTGTTGGTTTTGTTGGCTTAGTTGGTGAAAAAACTGTTGGCCTACTGAGGATGTCCTTTTGTCGTTTTAACTCAATCTCTGTTGTATGAGTTTTCGTCATTGGAACAAGTTCATCATCATCATCTGTTGTTGGACCGACTTCCTTAGTCTCAAAGGTTTCGTTGGTAGTCCTAGTATTGTTGTTCTTCGTAGTTTTCTTTATTTCGGTGCTCTTTTGCCAAATAGAAGATTCAGGTTCAATATCCTCATTATCAGTTTCAGATTCATCATGCGGAGATACTGGTTCCTCGCCCGGCTCACTTTGACGTGAAATGTGACGCTCAATATTGGCAACTAGTCTAGGAGACTTCTGTGGTACAGTTGGCGCGAGCTTCTCCGCCGTATCGATAAATTTGTGTACCTTTTGTGAGACAGACAATATACACTCATCGTGACGTAACTCCTCGTCAATATCATCAAAATTAGGACGCTTAATTTCCTTAGTCGGTGTAACGGGCTGTTTGGTGATTCCCTCAGCTGTCTTTAGAAATTTGTCAACCTTTTGATTAATTGTTAGCAAACATTCATCGTCTTCCGGGACTTTTGTGTTCTCATCAATTTCACGCGTAAACGGCGTAGATGTTTTTGGTTTTTGAATCTCTTGAGCGCTATGAGTGAACTTTGAAACCTTCTCGTGAACACTTAACAAAGAATCATCAACTGGCCTACCGTTAACGGTGTAGTCGAGACTTTGGGGCGCTTCAATAGTAGGATTATCCAAAAACTCCTCGTCAATTGGATTATCAGTTAAATCGTTTATTTTCTTCGTTTGGTCAAAATTGACCTCAGATATTTGACAACCAACAAATTCGTTAGTTTCCTCTTCAAAGATGGGTATATTTTTTACCACAGGCTTCTTACGTGGCTCATCCTCGGGTTCTTGAACAACGTCAGGATAGCGTGGCTTGCCTGTGTCAAAGTTCAAAGGTACAGGTGTTGGAACAATCTTATCCGGCGATGGTTCACGGGAGCTTTTTGCATGCTGAATATCGATTATAACATTTTCCATATCCTCACTATTAATCAAACTATCGGTGGTGGTCAGATTTATAGTCTTCGTAGTGAAACACTTGCTTGGACGACCACGTTCGGTCGGCTTGTGCGCAGAATTTGGCGTTAGAGTATTTGTCTCGGGTATCTTGGCTTTGTTTATGGGTGCCTTGCCATTGGTTACCTTAATAACATTTTCACTTGTAGAGCGTGTCACTTTCAGATCCTTATCACGGCGTGTCACGCGGGGCACGGGTGCTGATTCCTTACGCTCGGTGACTGGTAACTTACGAGTTGGCGATATTGTTTGCTGGCCTGATGGCTTACTCTCCTTTGGCTTCTTTACCGTGGGAACTGGCGATTTCGGTGTTGCATGATCGATTATAATTTCGGTATGCACAGAAATGTTACTTGAACGACGACGTTCACTCAAACGTGATGGACTGACTTCAGGCGATGAAGACTGACCATCCACATCGTCTGTCCTTGGCATCCGTTTAAGAGGCGATGAACGTAAGCGATCTTTAATAGTTGATGTAGGTGTATCGACTGTTTTATTTGTAGTCGGCTTCGTGATCGACACCGTTTGCTCTATCAAACTGTCTTTTTTCGGTGTTCGTGAGACATGCTCTTTCGTTGGTCGCATCGGCTTCACTTGACCTTTCGGTGTATCTCTTAGCGGTTGATTCGAATTCGGTGAGGATGTTGTCTTACTAGTTATTTTGGTTTGAGACGTGCGTCGTTTTTCAATAACCTCAACATCATCAAATCGTTTAGGTATAGTTTTAGTCGGCTTTTTCGTTTCTGGTTTTTTCGTTTGGGGCTCAGTGGCATTCGGCTTTCTATCGATTGGCTTTTCTTTGTTTGGTACTGATCTCTCAATTGTCGGACTAGTATTTCGTTCAGGTGATGTTGGCTTTCTGCCAGTTGGTGATGTCCTACGTGTAGTTTTCCGTGTTAAAGTACTATCTTCATAATTAATGACCTTTTCCGAAACGTAATGTGTTTCAAGGTCTGAATCGGTCTGCCTTGTAGGACTCACAGAACCCCTAGTTGGTGAGTTTGACTTTCGAGTTGATAATGGTGACTTTCGAGTTGGTGATGGCGATCTAGTAGGCGACTTTGATGGGTGTGTCGTTTTTCGAATTGTTGTTTCCTCATTTATATTAATAGTTTTTTGCGTGGTCGCCGTTGGACTTGAAGATCTTGGCTTCGAATCACCTCGCGTCGGCTTACGAGGCTCGTTTCTAATAGGTATTTTCTCAGCGGGTTGATCGATAGACTTTTCATTAGGTTTCTGTTCAGGGTAAGATAATGAAACATAATGTGTTTCAATGTCTGAATCGGTCTGCCTTGTAGGGCTAATAGAACCCCTAGCTGGTGAGGTTGACTTTCGAGTTGATAACGGTGACTTTCGAGTTGGTGATGGCGATCTAGTAGGCGACTTTGATGGGTGTGTCGTTTTTCGAATTGTTGTTTCCTCATTCATATTAATAGTTTTTTGCGTGGTCGCCGTTGGACTTGAAGATCGTGGCTTCGAATCACCTCGCAATGGCTTACGAGGCTCGTTTCTAATAGGTATTTTCTCAGCGGGTTGATCAATAGATTTTTCTTTAGGTTTCTGTTCGGGATAAGATTTGCTTGGTTTATTCCCTGTAGTCTGCTTTGTATAAGGCACTTCAGGCTCATCTTGCTCTTGCAAAGGACCAGATTTATTTGGACGCTTATCTGTTGCAATCTTAATTATCTCTTTTACGTCAACCAATTCCACATCATCCTTTGGCTTTTGAATTTTAGGACGATCATCAGCTGCACTAGGAGCATTCACTGTAATCACCGGCTGTGTAAATGGTTTCTTGTTTGTCTCTCTAATAATTGTAGTTCGCTCATCATCGTCATCATCCACACAATCTTCAATCTTCACTTCAAATGTCTTTTTAATCAATTCCGTTTCGTGGTTAATTGGCACTTTTGGCACTCTCTTACTATCATCATCGGTTTCCGGAACATCTTCGTTGTCGGGATATTGTGAAAAGCTGCCTTGAGTGTCTCCACTGTCTTCCATGCCCAGAATTTTGCGACACCTATCTTCAAATGTTTCACGACGGCTTAAGCCTTTTTTACGGAATGTTGGCTTATCGTCCTCGGGCTCATGATCCTTTGAGATGAAACCACCATCAAGTGACTCATCATCAATATCCGGCATACGTTCATTGATAAGAAATTCTTCATTGAAATTTTTATTAGTTTTAGTCTTCAATGTATTTACTTGGGTTTGGAAAAGTTCATCGACACGTGGCTTGTCATCGTGCACCCTAGGCTCAGGGCTTTTACGCTTTTGTGATGGACTCAATTGTTCTGAGTCAACCTGAGTAATTGGAGTTTGTGACCTAGAACGGGGCTTTTCAACGGGATGGATAGATTTCGGCAACTGCTCATTTTTGGGTTGCTTATTTGTTGTTGTTTCAATAATTGTGGTTTTTGGTTCAACTGTGTAATGTTTGTCGCTGTCCACCTCAGGTTCACTATCAACTAACGGCGTCTGTGGCCGATCATTTTGCTTCTCAAAAGTGGTCTCTCTCACTACAGTCCTACGATCAACATTTGACGTTTTAGTAATCTGATCTAAAGGCTTTTTGAGATCATTGTCATTAGGTATGAACTCTGTGTTATCATTAACTTCAATGTCAATTTCATATTCAACATCATCATCATCGGTGGTGGCATTGTGATCTTCAGGTTTAATGGAATTCTGTTTGATTGGTTTGACTGTGCGATTTTTTGGATTGCTGCTAGTACTAGTAGTAGTAGTAACAGGTGCTGGTGAATATGACGACTTCACTGTTGGGGGAACGAATATCAACGCATAAGCTAATCACCGAATACAACAACATTTGATAGAATTTGAATAATTAGTTTGATCGACCAAAGAAGAAAAATCGACCAAATGAACAACATTCTACTTGCTACATGCGAATTAATGGATTAGTTACGTTTTCAAACTACTATGTGTTAATTTTATTTGTTAATAATCTTTTTTTTATTGGTTACAATTGGGAATATACATACATACATTTGATAACAAAATTTGCAAACACATTGTTTATATATATACATATGTATATATATTCTGTATAAAAATCATATTAAGTTCTATTTACACATAAAATAGTTGAGATTAGTGTTGGTGTTCA
This sequence comes from Phortica okadai, assembly GCA_034638295.1. Lineage (NCBI taxonomy): Eukaryota > Metazoa > Arthropoda > Insecta > Diptera > Drosophilidae > Phortica > Phortica okadai. The sequence goes on along the minus strand of CM067848.1, from coordinate 52,722,131 downwards.
ACTACAACATACCATGCAACTTTCGCGGCGCTTCTTGGCTAGCAAGCTCGCTTGAAGTTACAGGGCTTTCGGCGCATGTTGCGATCAATGCTTGCAACTCAGCTGCGGCTTCAAGTTGTAAAGTAGCAGGCGACAGCTCGGACTGCTCAGTTAGAAAAGTATCTGCAAGTTCGTGTGCGTGTGCGTTAGCGTGTGCGTGTGCGTGAGCGTGTTCGCTTTCGTTCGGACTAACTTGCTTTGGACTAGCAACTGGTTCGTGTGCTGAATACCATTTTGGATTTCATGCAAGTTGTTATGTACCGTTGTGCGTTTCCGAAGGAATAAATAGGTTTGTTTCGTTGTGGATATCAAAATTTGATTTTAATATATATATTTTTTTTTATTTTTCATTTATTTCATTTGATTTTTTTTTTTTTTTTTAAACTTTAACTGCTTTGAAAATTCAACGCTTACCGTCTTTAATGGGTACAGTTTTTGTGTCGTGAGTTTCTGTGATTGGAGTTATTGTGTCTGTGCTAGAATTGCTCTTGTCATTTGTAGCGAGAATTTGTGTGGACACAGAGTCGAGGTCAGAGCCAGTCGTCTTATCGGACGGACCAAGTTTGTAGTAATGTCGTTTAATGCACAAAGGTTCCTCTATCGCGTTTTTGCCTAGCGTCGTCGCCTCATTCGTGTTGAAGTGAGTTTTCGTGATGATATCGAAATCGATTTTATCGGTATCGGTAACGGTATCAGTAACAATATCGTTGTTCTTTTTATTGTTTATCGTCTTGCGGTTACTGTTACTGTTGTTGTTGTTGTTGTAGTTGTTCTTGGTTAGTGGTTGTTCGTTAATAGTAGTAGGATAAGAGAATATATCGGCTGGCTTAGTAGTATACGGGTTATCTGAAGGATATATATGTATATTGGTTTGTTTTTTTTGTTTCTTGACATTTATCCGAGATAGATTTTTAAGTGAAAATAGATTTTCATGTTTCTAGTTCGTACCTGGTTTTGGCACTTCGTTGTTCTTGTTGCTAGTAGTAGTAGTGCTAGTGGTTGTCGTTGTTACAGTTGTCTGGTTAACCGGTATAGACTTATTGTTGGTCGTAACTGTTGTAATCGTGCTTTTAGTAGTGTTCGCTGCTGGTGCAGTTGGTGTCAAAGGCGATGTTGGTACTTTTCCCGGCGACGACGGTGACTTTGATGAACGCTGCGGTATTAAATCGATTGTCTCGCTGGAACCAGTCACGGTACGTGTTTTAACAACAGTAGGATGTTGTTGCTTTGTAACAACCGTTTTGGAAACAGTCTTGGCGGGCGACGTGCGTGTCACCGTGGTCGAGCTAAAACGGCTCACTTCTGATGGCGTGTTGCTATCATGCGAGCCCTCACGTGTATCGCGCCTATTGTAGGTCTTGGTCGATGATACACTTGAGCGTGGCGTTTGACGATTAGGGTGATCTGAATAGTTGCTGTCACGTCGGCTTGTAACACTCTCCACTGGTGATGAGCTGCGCAAAGATGCTGCAAAAGCACGATGTGCTGCATCGACCTCCTTTTCCTTTTGCACTAGTTTGCGTGAGGATTCTGTGGTCGTGTTATTGGTTGTTGTGCGTTTGGTGGTCACAGCACCAGTTGAACCACCAGGTTGTGTGGACGGCTTGCGTGTTGGCGATCGATTTGTAGTTGGCGTGCGTTTAGTGGGTGAATCAGGAGTAGACTTTGTTGGTGATCTAACTGAGGGAAAACCGTGCGTTGAGAAATCTTCATCAGGTTGAGATCTACGAGGACTACTGGGTTGCTCACGGCTAGGCGTAGTACTGCTTGATCTTGGCGCTGAGCGCACCGAAGGGAAGCCGTGAGTACTGAAGTCCTCCGGTTTGCGTGGTCGACCTCCGGCAGCAGGTGTAGTTGGTGCGTAATGATCATAATCTCCAACCAATTCAGTTTCGATGATGCGTTCGGTATTGGTATTATGCTTGGCAGTGCGCACTGACGAAGAGCTGACCTTTGTCACAACTTCACCATCAACCGTGGTGGTGTTGGGCGCATATGGTTCGACAAATCTATTTGTAGTAGTTGTCGAAGTAGTATCGCGAACCGATGGGAAACCATGTGTGCCAAAGTCTGGTCGCGGTTTAGTTGGCGACCTTGTTGATGGATAACCGTCAGCTGGCGGCTGCTCGCGTGTTGGAGTACCGTGACGTGGCGCAATCTCTCTCACGACAGGCGATGATGGAGTACCATTTCGTGTGGAAGGAATGTGTTGAGTTGTGTAATCATCATGATGAGGTCTGCGTGTCAATGCAGGTTGATGGTGATCATCGCTAACCACTTCCGTTTCAATAATCCGCTCGGAGCTCATCTTTTGTTTATTATTAAGGGTCCTCTCCGACTTGACAACGATGATTTCCTCACCATTCGGACCACGTTTTACCTCCGTTGTGATATATTCAGCATCGGCTGGTTTCGGACGATCTGTAGGATACTCCTGTGTTGGCTTATTAGCTCGTACCGATGGAAAACCGTGAGTCGAAAAATCATTTGTTGGCTGCCTTGGCGATTGCGGTTGCGATTGGGGATGCGACTGCGGGTGCGGCTTTGAATGCGGATGCGGTCGATCGGTTGGATATTCTTGTGTCGGCTTATGTGCTTTTACGGACGGGAAGCCATGTGTACTAAAATCCTGCTTTGTCGGCTTAATTGGCGATGAACGATCATCGGCGAATTCCTCAATAGTCTCGGAGGTAGTCTCCGTGGAAAAGCGACGACTCGATTTTTTGACTGTCGAATATGACTCAGTTGTCACCTCATCGGCATGTTGTTGCTGCTGCTGTTGTTGTTGTTGGCGTCGCACTGTCTCCACATTGTCAACCACATCCACAGGTTGTTTATGGTATTGCGGTGAATTTGTTGTTGACCGCTCATCATCCTGCACACGACGTTGCTGTGCATTGTTGGTCTGATTACGAGTCGTTGAAGTCGTGGTACGTTGCTGGCGTACCTCCTCATTGGCAGGCCGCAATTCTTCCGTCTCATAACGCTTATTCTTTACAATAGTGCCATCGGGCAAACGTTTCACCGTGGTAATCATCTTTACATTTGGCTTCGGATACTCAACTGTATTCGAGATGACCTCACCCGGCTGTGCCATTAGGTACTGCACATGACGCTGATACTCGGGCGATGCTTTATCCATGTCAACGTAACGTTTGTTCTCCTCAAAACGTTGTTGCGTCTCCACATTGCTCGTGGTGTTCGACTCCTGACGACTCTGATTATACTGCTCGGTGGTCGAGTGATGCTGCTGCTGCTGCTGTTGCTCTTGAACGTAACGCTGCTGCTGCGAACGCTGTTCCTGCGTACGCTGCTCATGTTGCTGTTGCAATTGTTGCTGCTGACGAATCTGTTCTTCCACCAAACGCTGCTGCTGCTCTTGATGTTGCTGCTGTTGATTATGATGACGACTATCAGTCAAATAACGATTGCCAACGGCTGGCTCAGCGTCATCGTATTCAACTCTCGACGAAGAGGATATAACCTGGGATGTTGACGACGACGTTGTTGAGCTCATTTTCATTTCACTACGTCCCGAGTTTTCATCACCGAATACGACTTTCTCCTGTAGATGCGTGTTCGAACTTTCCGAAGCTTTTTTCACAAAGTTGCGATCATCGCCCTGATGCGAGGCACTAGAGCGTTGCTCGTTGCGACCCTTAAATTCAGCCAACCCACCGCCGTTGAGCTTTTCAACGCCTGTAAGTGTATCAAGTGTATACGTTTTGTTTTACCATAATGAACCAATAAACAAATACATAGAAAATATTGCTACTGTGACACATTAATGAAATGAGTAACAAAATGAGATTTACAATCCATTCAACTAACTCACCATCGGTCTTCGCGACTGTCTCTGTACGGTAGGCACGTCCATCAGGGCTTACCTCGGATGAGGTTTGCACATCCCAACCGGTGGTGTTCGGTTGATTTAGGCTCAACGAATGAAACTTCAAATCGTGCGGTGGACTCATCGAATCGCGCACCTCCTTTGACTTGAGACTCTGGAAACTTTGATCGACAAGGGAATCGCCATGACAAGTGGTCAAAGGATCCTTGTTGAAACCGGCAACGCTATTGTTATTGTCAGCCATTGTATCGTTCTGATAGAGATTCTTTAAACGAGTTTCACGTAACTTGTACAAATGTGAACGTATCTGCTTCTTATGTTCAATATCCTTCGACTGTTGCCACTGAAAATGAAAAAAAAAAATAACAAAATATTCAGAAAATCGTTCTGGAACTATAACACTTATATCATATTTTTTCAATCTTCAATTGACCTTGCGCTAATTAGCCACAAATCAAAATTAAACCAATGCTTCAAGCGTACTGAATACACAACTTAAATGAAAAGCATCGAGTTTGTGCCCAGCTTGGCTCGAGTCGTGTTGTTGTCCCACGCGCATGTGCGCCTCTATTGCACAGACTGTTGCCTTTTTTATCTGGGGCAAGTGCAGCACGAACTCTATATTCTTTTTTATTTATTTTCTTTTTTTTTTCTTAATTCATACAACACACAGACACACACACACACACACACACACACACAATGTGCTGAAAGCAGCGAACGCATTCGTTGAAGCTGTCATTACAATGAATATAAACGATCAAATGTTGGCGGTGGCGTTCAGCGATGTGCATAAATTAATAGTAACAATCAATCTATTACGCTTTATGGTAATTATTATTATTACAGACAAAACTAAAATCACAAGAATAAAAAAAAAAACAAATTTTGAATTATTTTTTATGACGGCCAACGGCAAAATTCAGTTGAATGAATAAGAATCACTATAAATTACAGGCAACTGACGGTGACTAAAAGATCGAATCAGTTTGTCATTAATTCTAGAAGTCACATTGATATCGACCCTAAATGCACCTAATCGCTGAGCAGCCGATCGCAACAAAAACAGTACAACAAATAAATAAATTTGAAAAATAATTGCTGATTAATTTAGTTATGCCTAGCGATGACTGCGTTGCCTATAAATAGAAAGCAAAAAAGCGCAAATTGCTCTATTTTGTTATACCCTGTAAAGCAAAAGTATATAAGTATATACATATAAGAGATTACAATTCGAAAAACTAGTCTATTAAGCCATCTCTCTTCCTATCTTTTATACTTATTTCTGAACTATATTTGTAAGAGAATGGCTGATTGGTTCTATGCTCCTTTACAGTTTTATATAGTAAACTGTCAAGAGTATTTCGAAGTCGTGCAAATTGGCCTGTTTCTTTTTTTTTCTTTTGATAATGGTGATTATAATAAAATATTATATAAAAATAAACAAAAACCAAAATATGCAGAATGTATAAATATGTGTGTTTTGGTATCTTAGCCAGAGTCTGAATGTGTATGTAAAATAAGAAATTCAGACAAGTGTAAACAATGATTAAAACGTTACCGTCATAATTGAGTTGTTCAAGTGCTAAAACAACAATAATATCAACAGCAACAACAATGTCAACGTCAACAACGTTAACAGCTAAACAAGCTGTGTTGTACTGTGAATGATATCACCACTTTAACTTAACCAACTGACAAAAAAAACACACACACAATAACAAAATGTATCTACAGACTTTAACAGTTTATTGCCAACAGTATCTGAAGGCAACAAGTATATTAAATTTGTCAAATTTTATGTTAGATATAACGTAGCTGATGCCAATTAAATTCAAAAATGTTTTAAGTATTAAATAAAGAACAAATTTATTTATAGTTAATAACTGAAATTGAGTTACCGCTAGCTAACAGCACCATATGGCTTAGTGACGTAACGGTAATGATTTTAGTGCTGACGGCAAATGACAAAGTTCAGACGACTTTGATTGTTGTTATTGATAAGCGAATTGAAATCAAACAATTTAACACGATTAATGTTTAATTTAATAAGAGCAAACAAAAAAAAAGAGCATAACAATCAAAAATTAAAGTCGTGCATAGATCACAAGTAATGTCATCACGGAAATGGAACAATATATTCGGCTTTGAAGCAACTTATTTAACCTATAAATCTGAATATCTAAGAAAATTGTTGTGATAAAAATATGAAGGTATTTTTCGAATGAAAAGCATGCAGGATATTCCAATGTACCGATGGCAGTTTAGTGTGTGAGACCGTCTAAATTTTTGCACTTTTACTTGTTTTAGATAAAATTTTCCATGTTCGCAAAATTTAAACAACAATTTAATGTTTTGATTTGAAAGGTTTTATCTAAATAACAATAAATAATTTGAGATAATGAATTCATAGGCCAACTAACAAAGTTGCTTGACAGTTTTAGCCAAGTTGAACAATGAGTTAGACAAACAAAACAAAAGAAACATACATAAAACACAAAACAAACAAAAAATATTAGCGCAATCATGATTTGACTCAGTAGGTAAGTTCAATGCTTAACCAAATTTGGTAGACCTCAATTTGGGAAAACAAATACAAAAACAAGAACAAAACCAAAATCAAAATCAAAAAACAAGTTAAGAACTAAGCTAAATTAGCTAAAGTTGCTGGAACGGTCATATAATGGCGCTGCTTCAAATGTCAAGTCAGCATGTGCGCATAGACTACGACGAGAATTCAGTGAAGAGTCACAGAATCACAGAATCGCTGAGACTAGTCAACGTCTAAAAAGTAAGTCTAGACTCGTCTTGTGTTATTTTTATGTCGACCTCACTTGACTTGGCTTGACTTGACTTCAATAGTCTTGATTTGACGCGACGCTGGTGTCGTGTTTAGCGAAAATTCGCTAAATGACGTAATTTCTAAAAGTGCCAACGATGATAACCAGTTGGTAAAGCTCGAAGCCGTCGAGTCGCCATTGAAACGCTGATTCGCAGTTATTACTAACACCATCATCAGCAGCAACAGCAACAGCAACATCAATATCAACATTAACAACAACAGCAGCGATCAGACGTCGTCGTCGTCGTCATCGTCATCGCTGTCGACTTTGACGTCGACAACGCAGTTAGGCATGAGCGACTGCGCTCTGCAGCAGCAGCAGATTGATACGACATCACCCTCTCCTCCTTCACAAATAACAATATCCATCATATAACCTGTTACTGATGCCGTCGCCGCTGCTGCTGCTGCTGCTGCGCCATTATGAGTGATCTGATGCGATGCGATGGGACGCAAAGTGATGCGACGTGACGTGAGACGTAGTCTGCATCGACGTCGACATCGACGCTACGTGGACGGTTTCAATTTGACGTTGCTCTGTGAGCAAGTACGAAAAAGTTGTTTTCGCTGCTACTGATAAATTACTTTTATTTTCGTCTCTTTTTTTTTTGTTCTTATTTTTTTTTTTTTTTTTTATAAATTAATATTTCGACTGTTTTCGTGTCAATTTTTTTTTTTACGTTTTTTGGAGGTCACAATTATTTCACTATTATTATAATATTATTTTTATTTTTTTGTGCAAAGCTTTTGTTATTGAATTTGAATTTGTTTTTGTATTTGTATTTTTTTTTTGTTCTTTTCTTTAATTTAAATACATTTTAATTGAGTCAATTTAAGACACACGACACGAGTTCAAATCATTGAGGAAGCAACAACATGCCACCAGCGCGGCCACCTGTTGCAAGCAGCGCAGTTAAGTTCGGTTGAGATACATTTTCACGCCCAACTGCACAGTTGCGAATACGTTAGTGCCTTTGGAGGCAGCACACTCTTAATGTGGTGGGGTGGTTCGGTAAAAACGAGGGGCGGCGTTACGTGACATTGAAACTTTTTCGAGGAAATTGTTCGCAAAATTTGTTAAGAATTAATTGTTTTTGCTGTCAAACTACAATATGCTGTTAAGGTCGAGTTGTGTGTGTACATATACATACATATGTATGTGTATGTGTGTGTGTATAAGTGAGCGAAGTTTGCGTGTGTTTTTTATTTACATTTTTTTTCCGTATATTAAAATGACCTAACTAAAAAAAGAGCAAAATTGTGTCATTTGCACAGACACTTCACAGCAGATACAATTGTATCTTGTTATATGTATATGTACGTGTTTGTGTAATTGTTTTTGTACGTTAATTTGCTGTACACCTGTTACATTATAGTACAAATTAAGTGCATTTTGGTCATTTTAATGTGAGAACAGAATTGCTGAGCGTCTTTGGTGAATGTGAAAGCTTCATTGTGTTGCCAAAAATTGAAGTTGGACTCTAAACTTTATATATATTGCCAATTTATGTTATTTTTGCACAAAGAAAGTCAAAAAAATGTATAACTTTGCATAAATTATTGTCAGTTTTTGTTTTTTTTTATTTCTTTCTACTCATTTTATTGTCTCTTTTTTTTTTTTTGCAAACTTGTACTGAGTCAATCAGTGTTGACGAGTGGGAGTTTTCGAATAGAGGTGACCGAAGTGATTTATGTACACATACATATACATTCGTACAAAATGGAAAGTAACTAAAATTCAAATTAACTGCCACTTTTGTTCGTTGATTTAATATATGCAAAAAAAAACCTACAACAATGTAGGATTGTTGGCATAAAATAGAGTTCAAAAGAAAGTTAACCAAAAGACAGAGACAAAGGCAAAGACAAAAGCAAATATAGTGAAAAGATAAGATTGATCTTGAACAAAGTTTTCGAACCATTTCGTAATGATTGGCAAATTAGTTTCAAGTCATTATTTGAGCTCAGCTTTTAAATTTAGAATTCGTCATACAAACAAAGCCGCACCAAAACCAAGTCTGATCTCATGCTTTAACTTATTTTGTTATTTTGTTGTTATTAAATAAAGTATAAACAAATTAATCATAAAAAAAAAAATTTTTTTTTTTACCAATAACAAAGAACATGTATTTCGCACCTTAGACGAATTGTGGAATTATCACGTATGCGCACAGCTATCTTTGTTTCAAAATTTTTTCTTTTTTTTTTAATATTATTTTTTTTATTTGTTATCAAGTTTGCTGTGTCGAATCCGCACCGCAAATAAAAAAAAAAAAACAACAAAAAATAGTACCGGCAAACAAAACAAAAAACAAACACAAAAGTTAAAACAGTAAAGTTGAGAGATCGGCGAAATTTACGTTTTGCTTACTAAAAGTTTCGTTAAGAGAATTCAACACTTTTTACGGCTTTAAATAAAAACGAGCAACAAAAAAAAAATTAAATAAAATTGTTGACGAACAAGTTTTACTTTGTTTGCGAGTTTTGTTTGTTCCTTCTTTTTTTTTTTTTTTTGTTTTATTAATTTAAAATATGTTTTTTAAACTATTTTTTGATTATAAAAAAAATAAATTTTGTAAAACTTTAGGCAATGGGAATTTATTGACGGTTTTTTTTTTGTCGTGTTTAATATAAAGCAAAGAATTAGAGAAAAAGAACGTTTGGATCGATCGAGCACCAAAATCAGACTGAAATGTTTGTAATCAAAACCTCGGAGCGGCGAATGCGTTTGCAAAGCTCAGCCGTGACGTTAATGACAAACGAGTACATTACGACGAAGTTTAATGAATGACGAAATAGCTTGCTCTCTCTCCCTCCCAATACAAGACCGTAAAGTACGCTGTAAAAACAGAGTAGAGCCAACAGATATGACCAAATACGATCGTACCGTGTGAGTTTCAGTTTGAGTTTGTCGTGATTACGAAGCATTGCGCTACGTAACGATACCTACGTTACGCTACGGCAAGGTGTTGTGCGGTGCAGTGCGGTGTGGTGGTAAGAAAGAACACACACACACACACAAACACAGTGAATACGTTAACGGCGGCGAATACAAGTTATATGCGTGCATATGTAGTCAAGCCCACTATCAAAAGCCAGGCAGTAAAAGGTGAGGCTAATCGTTAAAAGCGAAAAGAGCGTGAGTTGCTCATATGCTACTACCACGTTGCTCTCACATTGCGAGAACAACAACAAACAAGAATAACTTTGAACAAGCCGAGGCGTGCGTTCTGTTTGTCTTATATACCGGTCCATCATGTGGAAACATTGAGAAAAAAAAAAAAATCAGCAACCGCTAAACGCCAAAGGATAAAACGTCAAAAGCAAAAAAAAAAAAAAAATTACACCATTTTAGGCCGCATTGCCACCCATTTAATCATATCATATAAGGACTCACAATACATTTTTTTGAGATTCTAAGCCACGATAACAAACTGACAATCTTATGTTGCCTGTAATTAAAGTATGCACCTATACATATGCATGACTCAAATTGGAAAACCTTATATGTAACATATCTCTTGAGCCATGTGAGATTTTGCAGTCATTTAGAAGGTTGAACAATTAGAGCAGACTTTGACAAGGTATGAGGACAGGTTGCAGTAGAGATAGATCTCATATGTTCGACTTTTCCTTATTTGCTTTTTATTAGAAACATGACATATTCTCTTACCGACATTTGCCTAAAGTAGAAAACAATTTAACATATTTGACTTAAGAAAAAGTAATTTGTTTAAATTTTATTTTTTTTTTTTTTCTTCAACGCGCATTTGCAGCTGCAATCAATCATCAGTTAGTGACTGTTTTTGCTTTATTATTTGACTAATTGAGCAAATGCTACAAAACAAAGTGACAAAATTTGAAATGAACGTGGGCGCTTCACTAACTACTTTGATCATACGCTAGATGTCAGACACATTAAAAAAATAATGTATAAAATAAATAAATAAAAAACACACAACAACAGCAATAATAGTAATAATAATAATACATACATATATAAGAACTAAAAAGGTCATGCATGAAAATAAATGTATTAAAATAAAATCATATTGCTCCATTGAATAAACAAATGTCGCCAACGCCGATAACGATCAAGTCATCGACGATGTGCATGACAAAAAAAAAAAAAGTTCGTTTTAAAAAAATTACTCATACTCAACGTTTATGTTTATGTTTAACAAGTGACGTGAACACGCATTACGACATGTTACGTCAAATAACGTTACAACGTTACTGATCTAAAATCAAATTGCAAACAAAACATACATACATACATAAATATGAACTGTGCGTGTTTGAAACGACCAACAATAACAACAAATCACATTATTTATGGCATTGTCGAAACTTTTGGAGATACAGATACCCTCAGCTCCACCTTATGCCAATGAAAGGCGGTTTTTGTGACAAAATGTAGCATAAAACATAGTACGGAAGAGTGGGCCAAACATATCAAAACAAAATATTGACAAATCAATCCTACTTTCTGTTTAACAGTTAATCATTTTGATAAGAATTTTCCATAACAATTCAAATCATAGTTGATCATATAGTGGATCCTCTATACTTGCAGTATTTCTTTGGAGCTTTACATGAATAAATTGAAATACTTTTTTTGAAGTGAAATAAATTTGAAGAATGGTTTAAAGTTCAACTAGCCAGCTGGTTGTGATAGAAGACATTGCGTGCAGACAACGACGACGATGACACCCTGCGTATGGTAATGATGACGACAGCGATGACAACGACAACAACAACAACAATAACAATAACATCAAAGCGGCTAAACGCAGTTAGAGTAGCTCAAATTGAGGTAAAGCCAAATCACGTTTCCATAGTGGCTTCTCAGACAGACGTAACAGACAGACAGACAGACATATGAATAACAGGGACAAGAAGACAGACAAAAAGAACTCAAGTAGTTCGATCGTTTGAATCAATGGTCGATCGACGATTGGTCATGTTTTATTTAGCAGACGGACAGACAGACAGACAGACATTCAAAACGTGTGTAACACACAATCAGCCCAACAACAACAAAGTGGCTGTTTTATGAGAAAGCTTGTAAAGGCAAAAGAGAACAAGAGAGCTGAAAACAAAGCCACCGGCAAAATGTGTGAGAGAGCAAAACCAACAACCGGCATATTACTAAATAAAGCGCGAGCGGGTGTTTTTTTATTGTTTTTTATATGTTTTTTTTTTTTTTTGTTGTATTTTACGTATTAGTACAGTAAGGAAGTCGTAAAAAAGGGGGTTACCTGGAAAGTTTTGCGGGAGTTTTGAAAATTGGCATCTATATGGATTTTTGGCTGCTCTTTCCGAATTTCCACTTTGCGACCTTCTACGACCGCCGCTCGAGCCGCCATTTTGAAAAAATGGCGTCCAAAATCACTTTTTCGACCATATCTCCATTTTGGCTCATTTTACGGCAAAAACATTTCTATACTAAATTAAACAGGAGGAAATTTCCAACAAATTATGTTCTAACCTTTTTTTTCGTTAGACTAACAGTTTAGGCGTACGAGCGCCGCAAAGTGTACAACTTTGGTACTATGGTTTTCATACATTTTGTATGGAATTTGGTATTGTTTTGAATGATAATCTTACTCTCAGTCCAAGTGATTTAGATTTCACTAACTTTTATTGTATTTGTTGTTGAGATTTAATGTTATATTAATCGTCAATTATAATAAAAACGTCCCAAATTCAAGTGCAAATTTACAAATCCAAACCAACCGTTTTTCATCAAAAAATGCCGTTTTCTTATAAAAGAGGCAAGTAACATAAGCATGGTTCTGGGCCTGTAAGTCTGTTGACGGGCTGGGAACGTTGTGTTTAATTGAATATAAGACAAGTACAATATTAAATATAAGCATCAAACACAACAAATTAAGCAAATTTTCAAAATTTGGATTAATCAAAATCCCATACAAAATGTATGAAAACCATAGTACCAAAGTTGAACACTTTGCGCCGCTCGTACGCCTAAACTATTAGTCCTACGAAAAAAAAGGTTAGAACATAATTTGTTGGAAATTTCCTCTAGTTTAATTTAGTATGGAGATGTTTTTGCCGTAAAATGAGCCAAAACTGAGATATGGTCAAAAAAGTGATTTTGGACGCCATTTTTTCAAAATGGCGGCTTAAGCGGCGGTCGTAGAAGGTCGCAAAGAGGAAATTCGGAAAGAGCAGCCCAAAATCCATATAGATGCCAATTTGCGACACTCCCGCAAAACTTTCCAGGTAAAACTACTTCCTTACTGAACTAGTATATAATTTTATTGATTTAAAATACGTGAAAGACACAATTCAGTGTTTTTGTCTGTCCCACACTCGATTCAGTTTGAGCTCCAGTTTTGTGCTTGTTTTGTTGTGGTTGTTGTTGTCACCGCCGCCGACAGACGTCTGGCAGCCAGTGTTGCTGCCCACATGCATTTAGACCTAATTCAATATAATATTTAAGTTGAATACGAATGCGAATACGAATCATGGCCAAATAAAACTATACAACAAAATTTACGGCTTACGACGACAACGACAACAACAACAACAACAACTGTGACTCTGACTGCGACTGCGACTTCGACTGACACTGTCTGCGACGTCTCGCAGTCAACAGCTGATCAAATTTTTGCAGCGATATGACGTCATCGTACAAAACAGTTTTAACGACAAATTTCAGATTTTCTTATAAACATAATCAAACTTGATTTGAACTTCTGTATGTATGTATTTTGTATCTGCTGTTGTTGTGCATCTGTATCTCTACGAGCGTGAGTGTTTGTGTGAAGCTTGGACAGCAACAAAACAGAAAAAAAAAAAATGTTTTTAAAAATAAAAACAATAATCCTGTTCGCCTGATGCCAGCACAATCTTTTTTTTTTTTATTGACCACCACATAAATTTCACGCTTGACTTAACATGCAAAGACCAGAAATACAAATTTTGAAATAAAATCAAATAAAAGAATAAAAGGCAATAAAACTTCTTTTCAAAGTATTCATGAAATTGATTCATTTGCGTGTGTTTGTTTGCATCGGTGATGACTCATCGTCGCTATTAGTGTTGGCAGCTGCATCATCGTCATCATCATCGTCATCATCACCATCATCCACAACATCATCAACATCATGACCATCATGATCGTCGTTTAACGTAATGAACGAAAAACTGCAGCGTCGTCAACCTTATTTTGAACTTGACACTGTCATCGGCCTTTGCTGCATATATCATGCACTTACACTCATTCATATATTGTCTTTTCTTTTCTTTTCTTTTCTACTCACATTTCAAAATGTTATTTCATAAATATCATTTATGTATTTATAAGTAATCCATCGATTCATGGTAAGCGCCAAGCCTCTTTGCCACAGTCGCGCCATTTGCATGCCCAATCCGTGGGCATTCTTCTATATATGTATGTGTGTGCGGTTTAGTTTTGTTTTTTTATTTTATTTATTTATTTTTATTACAATTCTTCGCTTTTATTGGAATTGAAAGATGAGTCTGCGTCGAATTTTCTGTATTTAGTTTATTTATTAATGAATTTATAACTTTTTAACGATAATTGGTAATGTCTACAACGGACAGCAGCAACAACAACAACAAAGCTGCCACTCAGTCTCTGTTGGTGTCAACCTACGTTCATTTAACTTCGACTTGGCCGAATCATAGAAATTTCGTGTAAATAATAAAAACGAACCGCCAAATTCTTTATATGAACCGAATGATTCAAGCTCTGAAAAATACAAAGTCGAGATTTTTTAATTCAGTTGGCTAAAAACCGTTCCTAAAGTTTTTTTTAGGGAGTTAGTTTCTTCGATACGACTGGTATTTCTCTGAACAGATCAGGAGCACTCAATTCTTTATAAATGTATGTAGTTACCTATCCTACAAATTTATAATTGTTTTCATTGAACAGGGCATTGAAGAAATCCTCCATGAAGGGTACCTCTTCTAGGAGCAAACATATTCCCACTTCAGAGGATAAATAAAATTTCATATCGTGCTTTAAATAAATTCAAAACTTTTAAGAAATAACAACAACAAATTTATGAATTCTGGATTTTTATTGAAGCTTCAAACATGGTGTTGTAAATGAATTGATGCCTTATGATGTCTACTTCATTGTGTTTCGTGACAAAGCAACAATTCACAGAATAAATATTATTCATAACATAAAAACAAAAATTTTGGTCATTTTGTTATTAAATCAAAATCAAATTAACTCGTGTCGTTCTAATTTATAAGCATCGCCAAAAAAAAAAAAAAAAAAATATCCGAAAAATCATTTGTATTCCATTTTAAAATTTTATTGAATGCAATAAAAAACACAAAAGAACTTTTTCAATAAGAAAAGTTTGCTGTTTTAGTAATCATAATAAAAAAAAAAAAAACAATCATAATTTCAATAATAAGAAAAATAAAAAGAACTCACCATCTTTCGTAGCAACTCCTCGTTCTGAATCGATCCCAAATCGCACTCCAACTCCATATTATCAGGATGTCTGAAAATACATGAATTCAATAAGATTTATTGTGAGTTTCAACGAAACGAGAAGTGAAAAAAAAACTTGGCTTATTTTGTTCATAAACAAAGAAAAATGATAAACAAAAATCGCAACCATATCGAAGTCACTAAAGTCTCAGAAATGTAATCCGACGTGCCCATGTTCCTTCTGTTGATATCTTGTTTATTATTGTACACAATGGATTACGGTGAAGTTGATTAAGTTGAATAATAACAATACATTTAAGCTTAAATTAATAAAAATATTACATGAGAATCTACTTTTGCTTATCTTAAACACTTAAAAAATGCCCCGGATCAATAAAAACAAAGGGAACAGTAATCAATAGGATGAGTGAGAGGACGTCCAAAAATAACGTGAGGTTTTTTTTCTTGAAATTTTGATGGATCATGGCACTATCCTACATTTGATGGAGCCTGTTTGATGTTATTACAAACATTTTCTTATTGTACATTATCGAGGAGAATTACCTGTAATATTTTTGTTGTATTTTTAGAAAACAACATTGAGAGAATGAGAACTACTTATATGAAACAACTTGTTTCTGACAAATGACGATCATTCAAATATGATGATAATAATGATATTAAAAATAATGATCATAATAATGTATATAATAAAGTCATGCTAATAAGATGACGATGATGTAATTATCACTCATTTTTTCTCTATATTAACTGTAATTTATCATGATTTTTATTATTGCCTCATTGTTAGCCTCTGAGCTATCTTGGTTGTTTTATTTTTATTTTTTTTTGTTTTTATTTTTTTTTTTTTTTGTTTTTATTTTTATTTAAAAAAATTTTATTTTTATATTCATTGAAATTGTGAAATAAAGTCAAGTGAAGTCAATTCAATTGCAACAAGTTTTAACATTTCTCCGTAAATGGTCAAATTCAACAAAAGCAACAAAAACAATAACGACAACGTTGACATCGACGACGACGACGATGACGACGACGACGGCGACGACGACAGCAAAATGGCATAAGCAACCGCATCGGGAATAGTTGGAAAATGCATTTCATTTGATTTACGATATATTCTATATGTATATTGAATTTGCGTCTATTTCAGTTTTTTGTTCAAAAAAAATGCTCACAACACATTTGAAGTCAACGCGACCCCAGCGACCATTTGACTCAAAACGACAAATGACAACAACAACAAAAACAAAAACAACATTGACAAATAGCAAATATCAAAGCCAAACAAGTTCAAAACCGCAATTGGGCAAATAGGCCTGTTTACCTCACCGATCGAACGACCGTCCAAACGATCCACCGACCGACTAGCTGACTGACTGACTGACTTTACCCGCCATGTGTCTCTCTTCCCCTTTTCACTAATCAACTGGCCAATAATTCCAAAAATTTCATTCAATAAAATCCATTAAAATAATGCTTTAAGAGATGTTTTGGTTCGGCATTCGCGCAATCAATTTATCGCAAGTCTGCAACGGCATTACAAACGCATACGGCAAATTATTACCAAATATATTCAGTTAAGTTTAAGCAATTAATTTTGAAGTGTTTCTTAAAATATTCAAATAATTATATGTCCTTTTAATAAATCGTCATAAATTTCCTGATTGATACTAATAATTTACTAAGATAATGAAAAACTTTCTTGAAAAGTTTCAGATTCTCTTCGTTCAACTACCTTTTCCGTCGTCCATCCAACCATCTATTAATTCATCAACAACTTCGTAGCAAAGGTGCAAAAAGCATATTCCATAACTCTACATATTTTTTTTTTTTTTAAGTCAACGTGCACAAAATTGGCTTTATTATCATGACATGATGGGACATTTTTGGTCAACACGCTCGTAAAAAATTTTGTCCACAAAAATTATGTGAATTACACGCTTCTCATTCAGTTTGTCTTTATTTAATTGCGTTTGTATTGTGTGTGCGTGCATTTGATTTATGCTTTGAAGTCGCAATATGACACCCACGGCCTTTGGCGAACGCACGATTTATGAGTTTTATACCCCCAAGACAATACAGTGGGCGGATGTATGCGTGACGCTGACAACGTTTAGTCATTTGATAAGCCATACAAGACACAAAACGAAATATCTATCTAATTAGATCGAATTACATACACACATACATACATCATTTTGCAATTGCAAAAGGAAGGCAACAGGTCTGCTTTGCTCAAAGACAAGGCCAGCTGTCTCTGTTGTCCTGAGCCGTGTTGTATGAATCAATCGTCAAATAATCATAAACTACACGCATATTATATTGAGTTCGAATTCGAATTCGTATCCGAATTTGAATCCGTTCAAATTAGTTGTTGGCTTTGTAACCAAATAACCAAATCGACTTCCCATACATGATTTGCTTACCGCAAATGTTATGATTACTTATGATAACTTTTTTTTTATTATTTTTATTAATATTATATTTAGTTTTGTCTATTAATTATTTTAATATATACATAGATACACATATATGTATGTATGTATGTAACTTACCTCAGCGCGAACAATTTTTAGTTTATCAAAACCAAATAAACAGTAAACAAAACAGAACGAAACGAAGTAAAAAAAAAATAAAGAACACAGATAAAAACACGACTCGATTCCACTTGACTCAATTTGAGATACGATACCGAAAGATCGAAAACCAAAAGAAAACTTTTTAAATATTTTAAATACTTAGTTTAATTTACGGAAAGATCAAATAACGTTTGGCGCGCGTATGTAAATTTGTTGTTATTGGAATCTGTTTGATTTCTGTAAATTATTAAGAAGATGGCAAAAACAAAGCGATAAGTTAACAACGCAACTGACAATGTTGATTGATTTGCGGTAAATATCGTTCGAAATTGTTTTTGTGTACACTTTTAGTGCTCTTGGCGTTCTCGTTATTGTTATTGTTATTGTTGTTATTGTTGATGATGTCAATCGTTGTAACTGTTATTAACGGTTTTCAAATTAATCTTAATTTATGCATGGAAATTCTTCAATTTGATTTTACTTTAAGAGTAAAAATGTTTTATCAGAAATCTTTAAAAAAAAAAAAGGATTTTGTTAACACTTTGCGTGAAGTCTAATTTAATGAATTATTTTTTATTTTTAACATAGTTTTTAATTGGTTATATAAGAATGACGACAAAAAAAAATATTCAAATTAAATATCTTATTTTATTATTACTATTTTTTTTTTTTGTTTTTTTTTTTGGTTTTAATGATTATTGATTGGAATTGTTTTAAGCCACACAACCGAAGTAATCGAGCAAATGCGTTTAACTGATTATGGGGAATGCAATTGTGATTGCATTTTAGCTCGGATCGATGACGACGAAGGCGAGACTTCGATTCGGTTCCGCGCGAGGCTTACCTCGTACACGTTCCTCTCTATGTATGTGTGTGTATGTGATGCATAAAGTTTATATGTGTGTGTGTTTCTGTTCTGTTGCTCATTATTATCATCGAAATCATTGTCAATGATAAACACAGATACACGCATTTATGTATGTATGTATGTATGTCTGTGTGTGTGTGAGATATCGTCATCGTCACAAGGAATCATTGTCATATAATATGGCGGCAACGACAACAACAACAACAACTGATTTTGTATAAATCACAATTTTTGGTGAAAACTGTTGCCGCTTTTGAATAACTTAAAGTCACACACACACACACACACACAATGACATAAACGCACTTTTTTCCACACGCTTTGCTTTCGTCTCTTATACCCTTCTTCTATATACACATACGTTTATGCATACACACACACACACACTCATATACATATAAGTTTGTTTCGCATAAATTGAACTGAAATTGAAATTAAATTGAACTGAATTGAATTGAAGCCGTGTCGTGATGTGCCGCACTGTGCGTGCTCCTCATGCAGGCTTCATATGTGTATGTGCATGTGCATGTGCATGTGTGTATGTTTGATGCATGCATGAGTATGTTACAGGGTCAGTACACGTCCACCGCCACTAACAATCAACTGCAAACACAATTTTTGGTCTGATCTGATTGTGCGTAAATCAAATTCAACGAGGCCCAAAACGGAACGAGCTACGAATGTCAATGATCAGTGCCAATAAGCGAACGAACGTATGAACGAATGCGCAAAGTTGACGAACAAAATTAAAAAAAACAAACAAAAAAATTCAATTTTTACGTTTTAAATTCTAGGAAAACATTTGTTTATGCAAGTGGCACAAGGATAGCAACAACTTTACCATCAACAACAACAACATAGGCGACCAAAAAGGGCATTTGCCACTGGCCCACACTCACACTCACATACACACACACATACTGCTGTCTACTTCAGTGTTCTGACGCACCCCGCGCATCTTGCTCACAAAAAGTATTTATTTCATTGCAGAGCACACAAAATGCATAAAAATTCTGGCCATGCATCATTTTCAAACGTTATTAGAGACGACACTTGCAGCAGCTGGTGCTCATGCCCAAACAGACAATCAGACGCACCGACCCGCCCGGCACGACAGCCGGACTTACATATATGGCGAAAAGTGAAAGCCTGGAAAAAAAAATTGTATCTGCACAACTTCTGTCGAAATCCAGAAAAAAAAAAATACAATGTCAGTTAATGTCACAGCGAAGCAAATCAAAAACAATTAAAATCAATATTGTCGACTATGCTCGTCAACAAAATACCCTGCATGAATACAAACTTAGGTCCCCATTTCACATTATTAAATTTAGTTAGACATTTCGTCCTTGTTGGAGAGTCAAAACGCTTGCAATACCTCCCCCGCTATTTGGCAATTTGTGATTTCAATATTTTTGAAAAGCTTCGAATGTATAAAATTCATTTAGAAGCTTTGAAACATCCAAGTTTTAGGATTTGTTTCATTAGAGTTCCGAAAAATTATCTATTAACAATGGAAAGAAAACTTATATATTAATAATTTTGAAAATGAGAAACTAATTTGTAAATTCACGGACAGATAGACAGACAGACAGATGGTCATGTGCGCATCATCTCTTCTCAACGAGCTGACCAAGAATACCTAACGTACACTTGTATGTACTTGTATGAAGGGCAGCTCCAATAAATGTGATCATCACAAAAAATCGATAAAAAAAAAATAATGTCTGCTCAATATAAGGCAATAACGACACATATGGATGAGACTTACTTCAGCACTTGTCACATAATGCATTCAACGTTGGCGGCCCACACAACGACATGACATCATGTCCTTGTGACCAACAAATGAAATGAAACTTGCAACATTGCATACATTCGACGAGCGACGGACAACGAGGACTGACGTCAGCCTCAGATCACGCAATTATTAGTGACAGTCAGCAAACGCCAAAGAAGAAGCAGCAGATCAAAGTAGCAAAGTAGCAAACAGGCAACAAGTTGAAAGAATGAAATAAAAGAATAACAAAAACAACGACAACGAATTAAAATAGGAAAAAAAAATATGAGCATAAAAAAAAAAAAATTCAGGCCAATAAACGCGTGCGCCATACTTATCATGTTGTTGCTGTGATTGTAATTTTTGAGCCTCGGCAGGCGCGCCTTAAAAGGATAAAACAACTTGACATGCCACTCACACACACATACATACATACATACATACAGATACAGATGCACCACATAAAAACACGAAAAAATGCACAAAAATGTATATTAATTTGTTTTGCACAGAAGGCAAATAAAATAAAAACTCACAAAAAATTCAGCAAAAAATAACTAAGATCGCTTAGACGAGCATACACGATAATAAAATACCCTATACAACGTGCACTTGATTGACAATAAATAGACAGCGCCACGCCTCTAAACTAACTACACAAATGACTTGGCCATCACCATCACTGAATAATTTCTAAGAAAGAAATAAATGGCTGGAAGAGTTATAAGGATTATGGATGTCTTCTATTGTTTTGCTTTAGTTTTGACATGTAATCGATTGGAAGGGAAACATAAACATATCCAAAATAGAATCTATCTCCTATAATCATTTGTACAGACAGACAGATAAACAGGACCGAATCGAATCGATTTCTCTTGTCGTACTGAATATTTTATATGATCTTATATGATTATATACATATGTATGTGTGTGTATACAAACACATAGCAGCGTGTTCGGTGGCCTTGAATGACTGATTTTGTCGCATAGCTTCAACAATTAAAATGCACTTTATTTAAATGTAGTATTTTATTAATTATTTTTCACAATTATTGATGTAAATTACTTTATAAAAATAGTTTTGAATTCATGTCTCATTAAACAAAAAAATAGCACTCAATTTAAATGAGCACTTCGCAAAGCACAAAAAGTGCAATGCAACGATAATAATTTGAGATTTTATTTTCTTATTGTCCAGAGAGTTACAAAACAACAAAAGATAAAAGGTCTTGCCCATCAAGGCAACAAAAATTGCAGCGTCTCAACGTGAGTGTGTGTGTTTAGATCGAAACGTATTTATCCTTTTTCCTTGCGGCCATTGGGGATGTCAGTGTAGAAAGGCATTAATCCACCTGCTATTCTTTAGTGACCTTTTACTTTTTGTTATTTTAATAGACTTTGTAATTATTGTGCAACTACAAAAATACTTAATTTCTAATTACAATTTACACACTCACACTCGCACGTCCATGCATTTGAGTGTGTGTGTGTCTGCCTAAATAAAACTAATCAGTGCTAAATATATAATTGTATCTTAACACAGAATTCATTTAATTAAACAAATTATTGTTATGTATGTATGTGTATATGTATGTGTGAATATGAATATGGAAAAAAATTCGTTTATCATAAAATGATGATATCAATGTGAAAGCAACAATAATTATAATGCTTATTAAAATGCATGTGTACAAATTAAAAATTCTTTTGTTTTCTCTTTAAAAAAAAAAAAATTAAAACAAAAAATTTTAAAGCTTAGCACAAAGAATTAAAACGAAACATATAAAACATAAAACGTTTTCGAATATTCTCTTTTTTTTTTTTTGTGCAATATCAAGTTAAATACACTTACATTTTTAAACAATAATTAAATATAAATTATGTTTTAAATTTGGCACTTAAAAATAAATGTTTATATGGAATTTATGTTTTTTTATGTATTACAAACTACAAATAAAGAAAACATAATAAACAAGTAAATAAAAAATTATGTTGAATAAAAATAAAGTCTCAGAGAATTGCAATTAGCAATGGAAGTGCATTAACTACAGTGAAAGCCGGCTAACAATGACGAGCTGACACTGTTTTCTTAAAGTTTAATACAAGTTAAATACTAAAGTTTCAAATACTTATAAGTCTACGATAAAATGGAAGAACATGTAAAGGAAGTTTACGATTGCGCGAAATTACACATTTATTATTGGATTAGGTTGGTTTCTGTTTGTTATTCATTGTATATATATATATTTTTTTTTGTTTTATTTTAAATTAGCTTAGCACAAAACTAGCTGCCGACAGCACATTATGTTTATGTGCCATTGAAAGATTCAGTTTATATTTTGTTTTATTATTTTTGTTTTTAAGGTTCGAGCAGCTCGAACGCGTTCGCCTGCTGCTGACAACAGAGATTGCACACACATACTGAGATGAGATGAATTAAAAATGGAATTAGATTGGTTATCAATCAGTCACGCCCAAGTGCACCAATTGTTGCATTGTACGTTGTAAATATGTTGGATCCGGAAACATATTAAACTGTGTTTTGTGATCAACACTGTTCCATATGACAACATCTTCACGGCCCGTGGTCACCGAACGACCAATGGAGAAAAGCAAACGTCGATCGAATGCAATTTTAAGAAATCGCAACACTTTGCGACCCAACGGACAATCCGGCAAATAGCAGATACGCGGAAAGCCAACAGCAAAGAAGGCACGACCCGGATGTGGATGCTCCTCGGTTTGTACGCCCGAAGCGATGCTGAAATAAATATTCATTTTCAATCAAAATTATTGAAACTAATAATGAAAATTTTATTTTCAACTCACTCGTAAACAATTTGTATTGTGTTTTGACCCTCATGACCAGGCAAATTCTTACTAATAATACTCCAAGACATTGTGCCAATAGGTTGATTGCCTACCTTTTCACCGTAAACAATACCACAAACTGGACACTCAATAAAGAGATTCTGAAAAAGAAAGGAACAACTTCATATCGCTGTCTCTTTTGCACAGGCATTTGCAATTCAAAAAGTCACCTTATTCATTTCGCTTTGCTGAGCTATAATCATGCCATTTAGACACTGCAAGTGCATTAAATGTTGACAACGGCTTAGCGATATGGCTGGATTTTGTGTCGAGTGAACAAGTTCTTCCATACACATAGGACATGGCTGCGCATTGGGCCACACTGGCGGTTCAACCACTTTAACGAAACGTGATATCATATCACTTGCGGGATCTACGCCGACAATCGAACCAGCGATTGATTGCTGATGCTGTTGTTGCTGATGCTGTTGGCCTTGTGTTACAACACCCACAACACCTGTGTTACCAACTGGGCCAGTCGCTGTTGGTAGTGCTGTATTGACACTGCCATGATGCGGCAATGGCGGTGGCACTGGTGCTCGTTCGCTTAGCATAGACGCGGTTGATGCTGGCCCATTGCAGGATGGCAACGATGGCACAAACACCTCATCACTGCCAAGTGAGCAGTCGAGCAGATCGTTGACAGATATGGCAAAATTTCGACTCCGCAGACTCTCCTTACTTTCGTGACTGAGATATGTCGAAACGGTATCAACGCTGGGGCGACGACGATTTGACTTCATGCTGTTCGTATCAGTATCGGAGGCTCGTGTACGTGAACGTGAGCGATGTGAACCAATTCGGCTACTGCGCTGAGACGATTGCAATGAGCCCTCGGAACAGCGGCTGTGATGGCTATTCATCGAGGATGTTAGCATGTTGTTGGCATGTGAAAATGGTTGCATTTGAATATGGTGTGTCGTCTGATGGTGATGGTGATTGAGCGATGAGCTAGTCGTATGCGTTGACAATGATGCCGATGACGATGATGAGGACATGGTGGGCGCTATAACGGAATGTTTGGTACTACTACCGAATATATTGAGATTATTTAGTATTTGTCGAAGATTGGTTGTGGAAATTTCGCCATTCTTCTTGTGAGATTTGCTGCGCTGCGATTGCTGATGCGCGGAATGATGATGGTGGTGGTGCTGATGTTGTTGCTGCAGCTGCTGCTGTTGTTGTTGTTGTTGATGGTGGTGGTGCTGATGATGATGTTGATTCGATACCGAAGCAGATGTCACTGATATGGGTAACGGATGTGGTTGACGATGACCACCGCCTCCACCACTCCCACTGGTACCACTGTGCTGCATTGCATTGCTCAGTGGCAACATATTGGTTCGTTGCAACGACTTCGTTTCGGTGGGCTTAAGTCCAATTTTTGGCAATG
This sequence comes from Phortica okadai, assembly GCA_034638295.1. Taxonomy (NCBI): domain Eukaryota; kingdom Metazoa; phylum Arthropoda; class Insecta; order Diptera; family Drosophilidae; genus Phortica; species Phortica okadai. The sequence goes on along the minus strand of CM067848.1, from coordinate 52,697,448 downwards.
TATTATTTCGTTTTGTTGGTCCGTAATCATTGTAATGCATATTGGCTTGAAATTCAAAATAAAGAAAGTATATAAAAACAAACAATATTAAGCGTAAAATTGTTGATGTCTACCATTTAATTGAATTGCTTGTTGGGGTGTCAGCTTCACTAGTGGATACGGCGCTTGCTGCGTCCGTCTTATACTACGTATTGGTCCGTTTGGCTGTCGTATCTGAGTTAAATTCAGAAAGTTTATTGTGTACGGCAAGCCGATATTCGTGCCACACAGATCAAGTGTTTGCTCGCCCTGTATTTGAATGTAGACATTAGCAGCAGCTTTAGTTGAAAATGTTACAGTAATATTTACCCGCGCCCATGCATCCTCAATTATACATTGCACATGCATATTGTACGAACGCCAATCGCTGGCGCCTGCACCACCGCACCACTCCCACTTAGTTCCTTTGCCAGCTGGCGAGCCGGACGCGTAATACATACGTCGCACGCCAATAGTTGCTACTCCAGTGTCTTCCTCAGACTCTTGTGTCATTGTGCGAACATTTACATAGTATTGGTCCAGACCGGGATCTGCGTCGCTAAGCAAAACGCGTGTGAGTTTTTTGGCGTGCGCACGCTCTAAGTGCTGAGAAACTGCTGGCGAATATGGCAACCACTTGCCACCGCGTGACTCAAATTCCCAAACGACGACTGCATGAGTGTGCACACTGGATGCGCCACTGCAGCTGTTATTGTTGCTGCCATTACCGTTGTTTGTGTTATTACAGCCATTTGAACTACTGACCGACACCCCGCCAACAACCACTGCTGCAGCAACTGAGACGACACCGTGCTGCGCCATTTATACACTGTGGTAGTGACTCCGTCTTGTCGACCATGCGCTAAACGCATTCGAAGCTAAACAGCTTCATATTTGCACATGCGCAGCATGCAATACGAAAACTATGGACAGATAAATGTCAACGGAGCCGTGGTGTCATCGCCTCACAGCGGTTTCTTGCACCTTTTTCTCTTGCCGGCTCACACACGCTTGTAAGCCGATGTGTTTTGGATAATGCTCAATAATATTTTTTCACTTTGCATCACTCGATTAAGAAATTGTATATAACATGGTTATTTCACAGCGATCAACAGTCGACGGGGTTGCTTTGGTCAACTGGCTTCCAAGGAGGGGCGGTGGTGTGCAGCGAAGCTTCCGAATTCCGTTTATTAGACTAGTTTACGACCATTTGAATAATACAGTTGTTAAACCAATTAAAATCGTACTGAACACAATATGAAAAGAGTTAGATTCAATTTACTAACAACAATAAGCACAAATTAATTAAATTTATAAATTTAACGATCTTGCGAGAGTGATATCTGATCATCAATTGCAAATTACTTATTTAGTTATATTCCTATAATAATATAATCATTTTTTGTTTTGTTCAAATGAACACGACGCGACGGACTTACAAGTACAGTAGTATGTTAGATAACAGTCGGTATTTCTGTTATTGACAGAGGCGAGAAAGAGACGGGGCTTGAAAGAGTGAAAGAAAGCATAGAAAAACGCCGCCTAAAATGTTGCCCAAAACGGGCAATAACAGAGCTGTTAAGTCTTACAGTGGCAGTCACTTGACGTATGTTCGCTTCAAATGTAAAGTGACATGAGTTGGTACACCTGCAAGTCTCTAGGAACGTGACCGATCGTCGACTTTAGACAGTAATACCAACTCTCAAAAATTGTTCTCCCTAAACTCCAACAAAAAACCTCTAAAATCCCAACAATTACTAGGAAATTCCCCTAAATAAATATTACTTTTCATATTTTCATTTTCATAAATCAACAATTCAACATAAAATCGTAAAGGTAAATGCTTCGATATTCGCGAAAACGTCCTTTATTGACTTAAAGTTGCTGAAAAGGCATATTGAATCGCTTGCTTACAGCATGCAGCATGATCGATAAATTAATATGTCGATATTGAAATATCGTAAATTTTGCGTGTCTAAACGAACACGTTCGTCAAGACTTCCTTACTCATAAAGTTAACGGAAACTTGCAGTGAAAATAAAGTGTATTTTCATACAGAACGCCAAGCAGCATATGTAAAGCAACCCGTGAGCACACCTATCATAAATGAACATGAAACCTGACCACATTGTTCAGGGCATGAAAGTGTAGTCGCACACACCAGTGCTGACAAGTTTCAACGAACTTTGACAGTTATCTGACATGTGCGCGACTTCCGAAAAATCCATTCCTTTACCTTTTCAACGGGCAGACGAAAAGCTGGTCTTTTTTTCGACCTGCAACAAATCTGCGTTTTCCGTAAACATCAATAATAAGAACTAACTGAAAAATGGTTGTCAAGAAGGTGCGATAAACTTAAAAGTGATATTTTACAAAATTCTTTAAAATCATCGTGTTGCTACACGATTGTTATTGTTTGTGTTGAGTGATTTTGTTACTAATAAGAATTGTTTACTTACTGTTTCCGTTTTTTAGCCGAGGCCAAAGAAGAAGCCAGTGACCAAGAAGGTTGCCCCAGCACCACTTGCTGTCAAGAAACCAGTGGTCAAGAAAGTTGTTAACCAACTTTTCGAGAAGAGACCGAAGAACTTTGGCATCGGTGAGTTCATCAACACTTTGTGTTTAAATACAAACTTACTAACTACTTTCCTTTTCTACATACACAAAACATAGGTCAAAATGTTCAGCCTAAGCGTGATTTGTCCCGCTTCGTAAGATGGCCGAAATACATTCGTGTCCAGCGTCAAAAGGCCGTGCTCCAGAAGCGTTTGAAGGTGCCACCACCAATTCACCAGTTCAGCCAAACTCTCGACAAGACCACCGCAGTGAAACTCTTCAAGTTGTTGGAGAAGTATCGTCCAGAGTCGTCGCTTGCCAAGAAGCAACGCTTGAAGAAGATTGCTGAAGCTAAGGCCAAGGGCAAGGATGTCCAGCCCAAGAAGAAGCCAAGCTTTGTGCGTGCTGGTACCAACACTGTGACCAAGCTGATCGAACAGAAGAAAGCTCAGCTGGTTGTCATTTCCCACGATGTTGATCCATTGGAGGTGAGTAGAATTCGCGTCAAATTTGTTTGCGTCAAAATAAGACATTTGCTGCTATTGTGATAAAATGATGTGATTTCTCGAATTTCTTCAACTGAATGCTTCCCGACAAGAAGCTTAAATCATGCGGAAAATTTTCATACTGACACAATGCAGCAAGTCTTCAAATACAATAACATATTGCTCTGTTCAAATGCAGTACTTAACATCTTTCTTTTCTTTTTAGTTGGTGCTCTTCTTGCCCGCTCTGTGCCGTAAAATGGGTGTACCATACTGCATTGTCAAAGGCAAGTCCCGTTTGGGTTTGTTGGTGCGTCGCAAGACTTGCACCGCTCTGGCATTGACAAATGTTGAAGCCAACGACAAGGCAAACTTCGGCAAGTTGTTGGAGGTCATCAAGACGAACTTCAACGACCGTCATGAGGAGATCCGCAAACACTGGGGCGGCGGTATCTTGGGTGCCAAGAGTTTGGCTCGCATTGCCAAGCTGGAGCGCGCCAAGGCACGTGAACTCGCTCAAAAACAGGGTTAAACTCATTCCTATGTGCGTGCGAATAAGTAGGAATAAAATGGGGGTCGTCTTTCAAACAACAAATGCGACGATTTTATGAATAATGAACTCTTGGCTAACAGTCAAACGCTTGTGTTTGAAGATGTGGTTATGACAAAAATAAACCATTAAGTGTAAAAAATTCATAATTTTTTTTTTTTTTTTTTTTTACTCGTGCTAAAGTGTGTGTTTCCCATTTGAACGTTACGCTGCGGCGTTCAATAAACTGTAATGCTAAGCTTTTTATTTAAGAAACAAAACGAGTGTTTCTATTTCGAAACAGGAAATGAGTTAGCAATGGTGAAGACTTTCGTCGGGATTTGCTTCAACTTAACCTCAATTTATATTAAAAAGTAGTTAGACAAATGTATTGTTTTGTTAACTACAACTACTCAAGATAATAGACGAAGAAAGGGTTAATTGTTGACTATGACGTCTTAGTCAACAACATACAGGCTCAAATCTTGCCCAAATACCAATGATAAAAGAAAATATATTAAGCAACTCAAAAATATTTTTCAATCAGTTCTCAGTTTAATAGTTTTTTGTGTGTTTGAAGAATATTATGTGCTTTTATGTACAGTAGATATTTGAACATGAAAGATCTTTAAGGATATATCAAATTTTCGAACGCTCCGCTGTCGGGGTTCGTAACTTTGTGCTCTGAATGGCCTCATGTAAGATACTTAGCACCATGTCGACCTTTTCCAAGGTAGCATTTTCGCCCATTAGACCAATACGAAAGACGTGCTCCACAGTAGGGCCAAGACCACCGCTGATTTCAAGATTATATCTACAGTAGATGATAATCGCATATGTAAACGTTTTACTCGCAATTTCAACTGTTTGATACTCACTTGCGCATTGCATACTCAGCAACCTTTCGCCAGTCAACGCCCACAGGCACTTTTATTGTATTAACAGTTGCTAGGCGATCGGACTCTTTGTGTACAAACATTTCGAGGCCCAGTTCTTCAATGCCCAACTGCAAACGATGCGAGCATTCCTTGTGACGACGCACTACTGACTTGAGACCCATTGCACAAAAGTGGGCAAGCGCTTCACGTAGTCCGTAGAGCAATGTCGATGAAATTGTGTGATGATAGATGCGTGGGGTACCATAGCAGTTCCAATACTGGCCCACGAGCTGCGCATCAAAATAGTAGACCTTCGATTTGGTTCTACGATTCGCGATGTGAGACATTGCACGTTTGCTAAACGAAATAGGCGTAATGCCAGCAGGTCCGCCAAGTGATTTCTGTGAGCCCGTATAGGCAACATCTACTTGCCATTCGTCCATGTAGAATTCGGTGCCGCCCAATGATGCAACCGTATCAACGACCAAGAAACAATCATATTTGCGGCACAAATCGCCAATTTCACGCAAATGCGTTTGTAGTACGCCCGTCGAAGAATCACCTTGCGTGACAAAGAAAACACGCGGTCTATGATTGGCAAAGGCATAATCGAGCTCTTCAAGGGACAACGGGCGACCGAAGCGAGCCTCAACAAAGCGTACATCGGCACCGTAACGACGAGCCATGTCACCAGCACGATGACCCCATAGGCCGGTAATGCCCAGCAGAACGACATCTCCATCCTCGATGAGATTGCTGAGGGCTGCTTCCATGCCGGCATGACCGGAACCACTTATGCACATTGTGGCGTCATTTAGTGTCTGAAATATGTACTTTATACCTTCTTTGATCTCATCCATAATCTGTAAACAGAAATTTTCCATAAGCGTTTGAATGTGACTGTAGCAAAACTTAAGCAAACACTCTTAACTGTCCTATACCAGCTGAATAAAACTGGTGCCAAATAGGGTGTATATGTTCTATATGTTTACCTGCAGGCATTCGGGATGCAAATGACCCAGTACCGGATTACTCATTGCGTCGAGCACTCGGTTAGAGCAATTTGATGGCCCTGGTCCCATTAACGTCTTGTTAGGCACATATAGGGGGCGTTTAAGGACAAGCGGTGGAGGCACCTCCATTTCGTTAATGTTTCGTTTATTCAAACCTGGCTATTTCGGGTGGTATACTCGTTTATACGTATTTATATACTTTATTATTTTATTTTTTTCACTTGTTTTTATTATTAGCTTAGACTTCTTATCACAGTTGCTAAAGATCACAAATGTCGTTGTCACTGTTTACATGCGTAGTTGCTCTAATCTGTCGGCTCTTTATTCAACGTTGGAATGAGCCGATTCACAATCCGGCAAGCATCTTTATAGTGTTGAGGCTTATCTCTGCCAGCTATGACATCAAAGATCGACAACGTACAAGGAAAACGAATTGCTTCGATGTAGTTGGAAATCTTCTCTTTCAAATCAATTTTATATGCATTAATGTAGCTTTGTGTGTGTGTGTGTGTGTGTGTGTGTATGTGTGAAGCGTAGTAATACGATTTTCCTGAAGCCTTTGGTGTCATTGCCGGTGCCATAACGGTTTTTTTCACATTACTGCGTCGATCATTTGCAGAATCAAAATAGACATACAAGACGACCTTGGCTAGGTTCAAAAAACTCAATTTATTGTTATTGCTGTAATCATCGGAGCATTTATAATTGATCTTCAAAAGTGTGTGAGGGTCCAACGTGAGGAGTTGAGAAAAGATTAAAATTCGCTATTCATCGAATGCACCTGTTGCAATGTGCACATTATGATGACGTTAAGAGAAAGATTCTCAATAAGTCAGCATTTTAACGGTCCATGCTATCGAAGAAGACGTCATTCACATTGCATTGTATCAATCGATTGTAGTTTTATCTATTCTTTATCGCCTAGTGCTGCCAAATTTTTAAAAGCAAAATTGCCAAGATAGCTATGTAAAAAGCACACGATATATTACTTTTTGATTTGTGTTGGCGTACGCTTCGTTTTGCACAATTATTTGTAAAGCCGTGTCCCTACAGAGTTTGTGAACTTAGTCAAGTGGCCACCCGAAACACTGAGCCAACAGGGCTTGATGTCAATTGATCTATTTATTTAGCCTGTGGGACTTAAAAAGTATTCTAAAAAATGGACAGAATTCTAGTTGTGAGCTTTTACATATTTTTACTGAATGTCGGGTTTGAAAAATAGACAGAACAGCCAGCAAATGGCTGATTTGGCAACACTGTTATCGCCCCACCCCAATACCGTGTGTTGGTTTTGTTGAGTTTTGTTGATAACTGGGAAAGGCGACGGCGAGTTTGGGAATTTGTAAATTTAGTTTATTTGTTTTATATATCTTGTAAATTAAACAATTTGCTATAATGCGTAACCTGGGCAAACAACAATCACAGGATACCACTGATAGTGGTGTTGAAAAGGGCGACTATCCGCGTGCGACAAGTAAGTGACGAAGTTACTAACTTGATATTTAACAAATAGAATAAATTCATAATGCATGTGTGTACATAATTTCTATGCAGATGGCGTTGTCTTCGGAGCTATTGTTACGTTTGTGGGTTACTTTGTGCTCATGATGTCTTTTTGCTCCCCTTACTGGATCGAGTCGTACGAGGAGACGAACAGCAGTTTTAAGAACATGGGTCTTTGGCAATACTGCTTCAAAAATTTCGTTTATCCCCTATATCAATTTCCGAAACAATTTACAGGCTGTCACAATATATTCTCACATGTAAGTTACCCCCTACATGCACAAAAAACTTTAAAATAAGTTCTAATATTAATAATAAACACTCAATAGGAATATTACGTTATACGTGAGTATTTGCTGCCGGGTTGGCTCATGGCCGTACAGTGCTTTGTTACAATGGCATTCATTCTAACATTTGGAGTATTGTCAATACTTGCGTTGACTATTATACGATTGCCGTTGAAGACTGTGCTTCAGTACGAATGGCTGTTGATTCGAATTGCATATTTGGGCACTGCAATCTCTTGTAAGTAAATGCTATAAATTAATTAATGAAATCTCCCCTATCATTGTTTTTTATTAGCGCTCTTCATGTTTTTGGCTGTATGCATTTTCGGAGCATGTGCCTATCGTCGCGATTGGCTTATGTATCCAAAGTTTAACGTACTTGGCTGGTCATACGCACTCGCTGTCGTCACATTTATGCTACTCGGTCTGGCCGCTCTTATATTGCATCGTGAGGCTCGTCAGGCTTATGAAGCCCGCGGTGAACAAAAGAATCTTGTAATGCAAATGGAAATGCAAGAGCCAGGTTACCAGCCACCACGCCACCATCAAAGTCAGTCACGCAGTCTTCAGGGCTACATATAAGTGATATTGAGTAGTATCATTGCATTCCATCGCCAGTTGCAACTTCGAATATATGTATACACTCACTATACATTTATTTAATTATTTTTTTTTCGATTATTATGTACGCACTAAGCAGTTAGTTAAGCTCACTTGTGAATCTCGATTCTTATAACCGTCCTTTTGTATTTGTTAAATAGTTTCGTTCTCAATTGTGAACTGTTAACTTGTGCCTTACGATTGTAGTTAAAATTTTTTGTAATTTACACTTGCATATGTATTCATGTTCATATCACAAATGCCGTCCAGACATTTATACACAAAATAATTTATACTTTTACTAAATACAAATTTTTAAATATTTAATGGATATTTGATACAAAAAAAAATCTTCTCTTTTTCATTAGTATTGCTTTGTGTGCTTCTGTTATGCTCTTTTGTGCTCTTAACCAAGTTATTATCAATGGCGCTGTATTTCTTTTTTTTTTTTTTTTTGGCATTATCTACCGTTCAATTACATGCAATTGATAAGCGTTTGAAAGAAACTGTTCGATCAATTGGCAATTATTATGAAATATTCGAACTCTTTTCCAGTTTGACGAAAGCGTTCGTTGCGTTTGAGTGCTTAATTTTTTATTTTGCTACAATTATTTATTATTAATATATATATATTTTTTTTAACTTGTTAACTTAAAATGAAGAATCATTTGTTTTTTTACATATTTTTACTAAGTGGAATTTGTAAGTAGCAGAGAGTTAAACTGATATGATTCATTACTTTCTCAGGGGCGAATTTCCAATTAAATTTCTTTATCGTTCGAGTGCTGTTGGGTTATTCTTTTAATTATAAAATTTGTATGGCAACGGATATTGAATTTTGAAAAAGCCATGTAAACGTATAAATGGCTTATCTCGGATACTACAAACTAACATCAGTGATAAGCCTGCAATGAATCCGTTTCGATGCATACTAAGAAACCTTCAAGGTCTATCAATATTATTAACTAACTCTTGGGTTGCAGGTCACAGACATGCAGCAGCACAAAATGCGCAAGTGCCATCGCCGCGCATCATTAATGGCACAGCGGCGACCGTTACCGATTCAAAACATGTTGTGTCCATACGTCTTAAGAAACATGACACAACGTTTGGTAATGGACACATTTGCGGTGGCTCCTTGATCGGACCGAACAAGGTTCTAACCGCTGCACATTGCCTTTACAAGTGAGTAATTTGTTTTGCTAACAACCAACTGTGCTTGTTCGATTACCAAGTGATGCATTCAAGACATTAGGACAATGTAATTACCTTTATGTTTCTTAGCTCCGATAAGAAACGCTATCGCAAACCGAAGGAATTCTTGGTTGTCATGGGCACGCTGAATCGATTCGATCCGTACGTCAATGGGACCATCATTTCAAGCGTTAGCTCAATTGCATATATGGAAACATTTAGCTCGGATACAATGCGTGACGATGTTGGCGTAATGTTTCTTAAAACGGGACTGCCTGCGAATCAAACGCATCTCACTGTGGCGCCCATTACACTCAGCAATGCGTCAACACCCGCGGGCGTGACGTGTCAAGTCTCTGGCTGGGGCCGCACTACAACGGTGAGTAATCATTTACATTCCGTTCGATGATTGCCAAAAAACAAATACAACAAAAAAAAAAATAAATATCTTCAGATCGTTTCATTGTGTTGTCTGCGTACTTTACTTTGTGTTGTGTTTTATCGCTTTATCGCTCATTTGATTATGAACATGAAATTTATAAATGCGTCCTCATTTTTTTAGAGTCAACTCTCAAATATTCTGCTTACGGCAAATGTGACTGTAATACGTCATGAAACATGCCGCGCCATCTATGGTTCAGGTCTGTTGGCGGGCATGCTTTGTGCCGGGCGCCTACAGGGCGGCACCGACTCATGTCAAGGCGATTCAGGCGGACCGCTCACCTATAACGGGAAATTAATAGGCATAGTTTCGTGGGGTTACGGTTGTGCAGTTGCTGGACGGCCGGGCGTCTATGTAGATGTGCGTTACTACTACGATTGGATTATGTCGCGTAACAGCGCATGGCCGACTATTGAGCGAATTAGTCGCTCGTTAATGCTTACAACATTGATCAGTTTATATTTAATATGGAAATAAAAAAAAATGCATATTTTGTGGTCTGTTTTTTGTACTTTTAACACAGATTTTTTATTTATTATTTCACTTACGACCAACAAACAACAGAAACAAACAATATTACATTAATATATTCATATGTATCTATTCATTTATGCGTATAGGAGTGTGTGTATTTATATATATACATATATACATAAACATATATATGTATGTATGTTAGTGGATATGAATGCATGTAAAAGTAAACCAACAATTATACATAATCATCTTCAATTATACATAATTATGCAGCATACAAACTTTATTCTATGACACGCCAACAAAGCAAAAACAACAAGAAATTCGTGAATGTAATTCAATCTACATACAATTATTGTAACAAATTAACTCTACGTCAAACACACTTGCATATACATACATATGTATATGTGGTATGTGTTTGCGTGAAACCAACGCTAAAAAGCACTCGTCTATTCACAACAACAACAAGAACTTAACAACTACAATTCCTATTCGAATTCCGGTTGGCGACCGTTTCTTCACCATTTGGATCGAGACGAACAATATCCGAGCTAAAGACCAAATTGGGCAGACAACGGGACTGTGTCATGAGCAATGAAAGCTCACGATTCATAGTTGCATTCTCAATCCGTTCCATAACACGTCCGACCAACAATTCCACCGCCTGCTGGACATTAGCGCCAGTACAGGCGCTTGTCTCAATGTACGGCAATTTATAGCGCTCGGCCAGAGCGGACACTTGCTCCCGACTAACGACACGCAACTCAAGTAAATCACACTTATTGCCGCACAAGACAACGTCTGGATCCTCGGAGTAGGCATGCATACGCAATTGCTCCAACCAATTGGTTATCTCTAAAAATGATTTCTCACTGGTCAAATCGAATATGAGTAGAAAACCCATTGCATCGCGATAGAAAGCCGTCGTTAATGAACGAAAACGCTCCTGTCCGGCCGTATCCCAGATCTGCAAATGTATGCGATGACGTCGGCCGCGTGATGTATAGATCTGTGAATTGTTTACTATAATAATGTATATGTAAATATATAAGTAATTTTTATACTTACCAAGCGTTTCTCTCGAAAATCAATGCCAACCGTCGATATGAACTGCGTATGAAAGAGTCCGTCTGTATACTGATAGAGTAAACAAGTCTTACCCACTCCCGAATCGCCGAGCACAAGGAATTTCAGCAAATAATCGTAATCGATGTTTATAAGTGACATAATTTAAGTTGTTGTTTTCAGCTTTTTGTTATTTTTGTTAGCCGTTTTTTTTTTTTTTTTTTTGTTGCTCTAAACGGCAATTGATAAATGTTTGCTCACAAAAGGCGTAACCCAAATTTAAATCTTAAATTCATACAATATCATATTACATGCCGGTAGCATTAATATAGCGGTAATATTGGCAACGGAGTATCTGTAGCTGTTGCTTCACTGAGCAAAATTGCGTAGTTTGTTAATATTTTGTCGTTTGATTGATGGCGAATTGTAAAGAATTGACGATTTCTATAAAAAAAAAAAAATAAATTATAATTGATTCGTTATGGCAAAGTTAATGAAATAATTATAATTAACAATGCATCTCATCATACTGTATTTTATTGTTTCATTACTTTTTCATATTTCGGCATATTTGTGTGTATATAGAAAAAATAATAATTATAAAGTTTCAAAACGGCAATGGTACCGTTATCACCGAAAACCCAAATGATGTAATAGCGCTCAGCTCTAAATAAATCATCATATTTTCAAACTCAAACGATATTAAATGAAAATTTATTGATTTTCTGTCGCTCTTATTTCCTGTTTCCTTCCTCTACTCTATTGCCCTTCATTTATGTGCTGTTATTCAACATTTTTTTCGGTCTTTTTTTTTTTTCGTTTCTTTTTGAGAAAATACTTTAACACATTACAAACGGAACAAAAAAAGTTAGTCCTTTGCTTTTGCATCTACTTTCATTTCTGAAGAAGAAATGTTTATGGCTTGGCATAATAAAAAGTAAGCGGATTATGTATGTGTTTGTGTCAGAGAATGAATTAATGAATGAATGAATGAACGAACGAAAGCAGCAGAAAGCATGACAGCAGCCACCGCAACAGCAGGCGTCAAAAACGGAACAAGATTTTGCATTAGCGACTGCTACACCGCGCTGCCCCTTACCCAACTTCAGATGCTATTCATCCCATGGGATTCGGCCGACGTTGTCAAGTCAAAATCACTTGAGTTGCCATACATAAGCTTTGGTTAAAAGTTGATTTAACCTGTCATAAAAAAAACGGAAATAAAACAAATAAGCGTTTTTTTTGTCAGGTATTCTCAACATTTTAAGACCCTCCGTTTCATTTTTATCATTTAGAATTTCCAAAGATTCAGACTTGATAATTATGTCCAACAAGATCTCTTCTGATTTCGTAGAATCCTGAATGCGTTGTGCGAATCAATTTCTATTAATTTGCTCACCGCATACATACATTCCGATGTGCATGAAGTCTTGGGATAAAGTCAATGGATACGGTTAGAATTGTGTGAAGGGTATTAAAAAGGAATTAAAACGTAATAGAACGCGCAAAGCATAAAAATGACTTTATTAAATTCAATAAGTACAAAGTAACTTAAGTATGAACAGACTTTATTATCATTCAAAGTGAATAGCGTAGCGAAGTTTCATTCCATGCTGTGTTGGCGTGTGGCAAATGTCCAACTAAGCTTGTACAGCTTGTGTACAGTTCCACGATTTCTATTTCATTTGATAGAGATTCAAATCTAATAAAGATAATAAGTGTGGAAATAAGCAAGGAAACGAGATAATAAAAGCGGCAACAACAATAGCAACAACAACAACAACGGAAACAATCACAAAAGATGTATGAAAGACGAGTTTTTCATAGAATTTGTGCCCTTCGGCACAGACAATACAGTCTGCTGCAAATGAATGTGTTTGACTACGTTATACCCTTCAGCTAAATGCCTTTATGAAGTATGGCACCGCACATTTTTCAATTATAGATTTTGCGCTAAGAAGTTTTTTATTTTCATTTGACGGCGAATAGTTTTATAACCTTTCTTATCAGCAATATCAAATTTCAATCTTCCAATGAAAACTGTAATCTCTTAACGTAGAAAACAAGAAGATTGCTGCAGCACAAAGTAGTGGGTTTAAAAGTATTCTAACGGTATTAAAATGCAGCTAATTTGTACACTTGCTTTCACCCTAAAGTATGCTACATTTCTTCAACGTTAGCGTGGGTGAGTGTGTGTGTGTGTGTGGGTGGTTGGGTGTGCTAAAGAATACTCAGGCTTTTTCTAATGCGTTTTAACTGTGTTTTCTTTTTTATTTTCTTTATTATATCACTGGTAAGCCTTTACAACAATAAGCTGGAAATTGCGCGCATTTTTACTTTGTTCGATTTCCTTGTTGAAACAAACAACAGCAAAAAAATATATTATATATGTAAGTACATACAAACATACATACATATGTACGTATGCTTGTATGGATACATGAGCAAAGTAAAAAGTTCAACAGGTCCTTGCTTTTAACAAAAATGTTTCCGTTGAGTGGCTGTTTATGCGTATTATATGTAGGAATGTATATGAATATAAATACATATACTATGTGTTTGTTGAAATGTATTTGCAGATAGCAACAAGTGATATAAAAAATTTCTTAAACTCATACTACTATGTATATACACGCAGCATCTTGTTCTGGTGTGTACAAATCTTAAGATAAGTGCAAAATATACTTAGACCAATAACACTTCACTAGCTAATTGATTGTTTTGGCGCGAAATCATCATCAAACATAAGCAACTTTAAGTGTCAAGAGCTATTTGATCAGGCACAACTTGTGCGAGTTGTTTATGGCACATTTTGTTGTTTTATCTTCTATCACTTAATTTACATTTTAGTTGAATGTTTTGTAATAAACTTTGCAAACTCCGTGAGACTGGAAGTTTTTCGCAAGAAGTTTCATTTAAGAATTTGGCCATGAAAGCTTTAATTAGCGGCATTGGTTTCGGAATTTTCAATTTCGTTTGAAAACGCCATTTGTCACTTGCAGCAACGACGCACACACACACACAACAATTCTCGTACGCACTTACACAGTGCGTGCAAAAATACATACATACATATATATGCAGTTATGTAGTATGCAAATAGCCTCAGATGCTGTTATTGTTGTTTTAAATTTCGAAGGTCTTGCATGACTGTCCATGAAAATGTTTTTGCGCCAATTCATGTCTGAAATTCTCAAAATTGGTTAATGAATCCAAAACCGATGGTCAGCAGTGCGTATGTTTGTTTTTGATGGAAAAGTTTTTTAGCCGAGATTAGCAAGCGTACATATACATATATAAGAACAAGAATGTAAGTTATGTACTTACTATAAATATATAATTATAAATAATGATAAACATAACCTTACTTACATAGTTAAAGCAGCCTCGATCATAAATGATTTGCAATATTTTAAAATTGATATTTTTACTGTTTGAAGTGCAAATTTAGTGTTGCTTTAAATTTAACATATGTACATACATACATATTTGTAAGTATTATTTGAAAGCGTTATTAATGATATAAAGATATTTTATTGTATTGTACTTACAGAATGCAAACAACCTCCTTGTTACGATAATTGAGCAGCAATCCATCAAGTTTAGCCTTGTGCAGAGTATATGAAATACGAACAGGTTATAAATTGCTTTCGATGTTGTTCAATTAGCTCGTGTGAAGTTAATCAGTTAGTTGATTCGTTAATTTCGTTGAATAATGTTACACTTACACAGACATGGACACATTTGATATGTATGAATAAGGATATTTAGCGCGCGCTAGCAGAATATACAACGTAACGGAATTAAAAGACTTTTAAGCCTATCTATTCGATCTAACGGAAAAGTTGAGTTTATAAATAGCGTACGTACAAATTGTACGGTAAGAACCAATCATTTGAAGTAAATACGGATACACGCGCACGTTAAAACGCACAGTCGTATCGCACTGACTGCCTTTTGGTTAGTTCGCAATAAAAAAAAAAATGGGCGGCACCGACCTGTTGCGGTACGTTGCGTTGCCTGCAACAAACTAAAGCTGAAGGATGCTGGCTGGCATTGCGCTGTATCGACAAGGACCTTGAAAAGTAACAGGTAGGATTCACGCCTAATGTTTTAAATGAGCTTTTGCAATGCTTTTAAGCTTTCAACGTAATTTTACTTAACAAAAAAATAATCGATTTTATAAAATGCATTAGAACCGATAACGATTGCTTATGATAAACGGTGAATGACAAAATCACTTCGGTTTTCTGACATTCTCTCATTGCACTGCAATTCGCCGCTATTCAAACGGCACATTCAAAAAGAACGCTTGACGCCGCTTATTTTTTTTTTGAGTTTAATTTTTATAGCGCGAAAATAAATTTATTTTGTCTCGTAGATCATTTCCAATGCAACATATTTAAAAATGACCTATGTTAATCAGAACGTTAACAAAAAGTTTGATTGGGATGACATCGATACAGGTAATTTTTTACTTGATCATTCGCAAAAATTTTTTGGTGGGTATTTGAATTTTATGTGAAGCTAATGCTGCACTCATTTTTTTATGAGGTAATTCATCTTTATTGTCTTCTGACTTACAGCACGAAATAATATGAAATGTGAAGTCTATGACGACTTCGAGGAGTTGGTTGAAGAAAACAAAGAGAATGCGATATCTTTGTTAAATGCGCTGGAATACAACAATGAACTGAAAGGAGCACAGCCTTGCAAGTTAGAGCCAACAGCTCATAAAATCGAATGTGAGAATGGTGACAGTATTGACAACAAAGTGGTGGTCTGTGATAGTAACACAGAAGCTAATCAGAAAGATGCGGCGCCTCTGAAATCGGAGCTACCAGCTGGCTTGCAGCATCTGAATATTAAAGACGAAAATGACAAAAGTCCAGGTGATAATAGAAACAATGATGTCACGAACGCAATCAACTTAAGCGACGAAGTATTAAGCCAAATCGAGTGCATTAAAAGTGAAACAGAGAATGGAACAATAGTTAAGACAGACGCAGATTTGGCAAATCAATTGGAGGCCAGGAACGTCTTACTTGAATGGTCCACGGTCGTATTGACATCAAAGAATAAGGTTACTGGTCCTGGTGGCGCGGCTGCGGTAGCACCACCGAGGGCCTACGTTTTTAAAGATATATATCAACAAAAAAGGGAGGAAAAGCAGCGCATGCTTCAGAATGAGGAACGTAAATTGCGTGAGTTTCACAGTCGTCCAGCGCCAAACTTTAAAGAACTCCATAAACACAATCAGATACGCCCCATTGTACACCAGGTCACATGTCCAGTTACTCCTGCAACGTTAAAAACATGGCGTGCAACCGAAGAAAAAGTCAAAAAGAAGGTGATTTCAAAGTTCACCATTGATAGTTACAAGTTGTATACATTTTTTTTTATTTCAATTAGAGAGAAGAATTTATGCGACAACAGGAAGTGCAGAGACCCAAACCTCGACCTATAGGTTATCTGCAGGAACAGCCATTTCAGCCTAAACATGTCGCACCAACTGGGTTGGAGCAGAAACCATTTCGACTTCATTCAGATGAACGTGTAAAGCAACGAAGGGAATACAATGCCGTTATCCAGCGTGCACAAGAGGAAAAAATTAAACAGGTAGACAGTGTAAGAATATTTATATTTGTTCAACGTTTTGAAAAACTTCGTGCTACAAATTGTTATGTTATCGTTATCGTGCGGCGATTGTCGATTTATCGTTACTCCCCAATGCAACCCTTACAGCTGTCATCTTTCATTCTTTTGTCGTTGTTTTCGTCATTTTAGTTTGTTCGCTTTCTCGTTTTATTTTTCGGTCTGTTGCGCTACTGCAAGCGTTAAGAAAGAAAAAGTGAATTACAACTGCTGCATTTAAAAGTTTAATCAGACTCGAAATTATTAGTTTCTTATTCTTGAGTTTTTTTTTTTTTTAAGAAATTCTAAACAGTTATAGTGATTACTGGAGACACTGTAAAAGGATTAGAATTTAAACAACAACAACTCTCGTAGTGATCAGCCGTCGTGAGTCATGTCCATATAGTCAGCTCAACCATTCAGTCAATCGTAACCGCACACACGCACACTCACAAACAAACATATACAAACGAGTGGACGCATACAATCTTCACTTATAGAGAAGGGACCAGCAGCACAGAACGGATGACTACAGAGGCAAAAATTCAAAATAATAAAAAGCAATAAAAGTTGCAGGCGTACCAAGCTTAATTCGAAAACAAAAAATAAAAAAAAAAAAACAAAAGAAAAGAAAAAAAAGACAGCGGTGGAATGAAAATATCAAAATCAAATTTTTAATAACAAATGTCAAAAGACATATGAGAAAGAAGACTTAAAGCAACGACAAGCCACAAAAACTAAAAAAACAGTAATATAAAGAAAAACTTATCAAAAGCTCAAGCGGAAAGCTATTTAAAGGTCTACCGAGCAACTTTCGCTGTTGCGCTTCGCCATTTGGAATCATTGAACCAACCGCTTATAGTTGCATATATAACTGCTTTCTGCACACGATCGCGATCTAACGATCGAACGAAAATGGTTGATCGTTTGGTTAATTCGGAGGCTAACTCCCGACGAATTGCCATTGTTGAAAACTGTTTTGGCAGCTCTGGCGACACACTCGCTGTGCCAGGACGGGTACTTGTCGGCGAAGGAGTGCTCACAAAAATGTGCCGAAAACGTCCAAAGTCACGTCAGTTCTTCCTTTTCAACGATATACTTGTCTACGGTAACATTGTGATTGGCAAAAAGAAATATAATAAACAGCACATAATGCCGCTTGAGGAAGTGTCATTGGAATCGATCGAGGATAACGGACAGTATCGCAATGGCTGGCTAATACGTACGACAACGAAATCGTTTGTTGTGTATGCGGCTACAAGTACCGAAAAACAAGAATGGATGGCACACATTAATAAATGTGTTGAGGATTTGTTGCGCAAGAGTGGCAAGAAGCCAGTTGAAAATCATGCCGCCGTGTGGGTGCCCGACGCGGAAGCAAGCATCTGCATGCATTGTAAAAAAACGCAATTCACAATGATTATACGACGTCATCATTGTCGCAACTGTGGTGCCGTCGTGTGCGGACCGTGCTCGTCAAAGAAATTCTTGTTGCCGCAACAGAGCTCTAAGCCTGTACGTGTGTGTACTGGTTGTTATGAACGTCTAAGCAAGGCCACTAAAACATCGGAGGTGATGCGTAATTCTGGTGGCGGTGTTGTATCGTCAGATCCACAATTATCAACGGTGGGAACAATGGGTGGAACATCAAATTCCAAGATTCAAGCCGACAGTTCCGGTGATGATGATTCAGATGATGAAGCAGGCGCCGCCGGCGCTGAGACCACTCATGATGAACCACGCTTTTATGGCGACAACACAATTTCATCGGCTGACGAATCGACACTTTCAGCAACAACAACAACAGCAGCAGCGGCGCCACTCAATAAAAATCATGCGTTAAATAATTGCTGAACTCGCTCCAAAGCGCATATTTGTTTGAGAAAGGTTTTGGGAGTGGCTGCTGGCAACGAACAGGATTTACGGAATTATTTTATGTAGAATGTTTTTTTTTTTTTTTTTCGTTTAATTTTGTTCTATCCGAGGTGAGCCGTCAATGTGCATTGAATCAACCATTTAATCGAATAAGCTTCATCGTGCATGCCAATTGTGTATAAATTTTTTTTATTATTTTTTTTTTTTACACATAATCAGCCTCATTTCTTTTACATTCTTCTTATACTTGTTTTTCAAGTTTTGCAACGCTGTCACATCCTCTTAAAAAATTACTTTTGTTTGTCATTTCGTCTCTACCATGTCATGTTTTTTATCATTATGTGAATACAATTTTTATGCTAATCTTATCAAGGGACGCTGGCGACGCTGTCGTCGGTCGATTTGCAAATAACCGCAACCGCTGAGTTGTGCTCTGTACTTTTCGTTTTGATTTTTTTTTTTTTTTTTTTTTGTCGTGCCATGATTATCACACAGTATCAAATCGTAGCAACTGGCTAGTTGAAACTTCGCATTATATCCACATTAATGTAAGCTTAAAACATTCTTCAGTTAAGTTTCTACAATATCTTCTGACTCAGACCAAAAAGAGCGACGGACTTGAGCTCTTTGTGAAATGGCGACAGCGTTATCAGAGCGACCTCGGTTTCAATAGTTCTCCACAATTTGTTTGTGGTATATCATTCTACTTTTTTTTTTTTTATAAATCTTTTGTGCTAAAACTCAATTGATACTAATGCAATTTCTTTGATCTTTTGTAGGAGGAGGAGGAACGCAAGAAACGTGAAATGGATGAACTGAAACAAATTCGAAAGATGACACAATTCAAAGCGCGTCCAAATCCTTTTAAATAAATAAAATATTGTTTCATATTTACTTTTTATGTATAGATTTATGAGTAATAGTAAAACCAACAGGCAAAACAGAGACAAGTCACTCTATCACACGTAACACGGACTCTACAAAAGCAAATATTATGAATATGTATAAACATAAATACTTATATAGCAGTTTAATATTAATGTTCTTTCATGTTACTATCAACTATTTTGATTTCGTTTTTTTTTTGTTTGCAATTTTGTGTTTTGATTAATGCAAAGCTGTGCTGCTAATTATATTACAAAGAAACAGCAGCTACAGAAATTATAAAAAAAAAAATGTAATGTATATTTAAAAGTTTTTTTTTTTTTTTTGTTAATTTTAAACTAATCAATTTTTATTCTACTTAATATTTTATTTTAATTTAAAACATTATCCGTTCGTTTTTCTAAAAAAAAAAAAATTAAATAAATAAAACAAAGAATTGGTGACAAATTAGCATTAAAAATGTCTTAAAATTAAAAGTTTGTTAATACTAAAAACATGAGTGTTCTTTTTCTACTATTAAATAAAAAATAACCAAATTAATAATACAAAAAAAAAAAAAAGACAATTTACTAAAATAAGTCATAAATAACTGTTAAATTGTTTCAAATTGTAAAAAGGAAATTGTAAAATTTTGTATGTATTTTTACATAAAAATATCGACCACAGCAGAAACAAGAGGAGAGGACCAACACCAATGCATGCGTCAACCCAAAAGCAGCTGCGCCACAAAGTTTAGTAGAATTTGAATGCAGAAATGTACACGCGTCTCCAAAAAAAATATTAAGAGTATGCTTTTGGTTTTTGTTTATTATCGAAATTATAAGATTTTCATATTAAAAATGATATAGACGACTTATTGTATGTACAATGTATATTTCAAAATACGAGGGTGGTTTGATAAGTCAGTGACTTTTTAAATAAAATAATTTTTTCGGCAAATAAGTGTTTTATTTTTCAACATGCTCTGCATTTTAGCTCGTTCACCATTTCTATAATTTTTTTAAACTCTTTGAAATAGTAAGTTTTTCGGGCTCATGAAATTGGCGTTTGTTTTAGGTTATTAACCTCTTCATTCGACTTTCCTGTTTGGAAACATGAAATAGTCACAGGGGGCGTTTAATCTCCAAAGGCTTTAACTAATACTTGCCGGTGAAATTCAGTCACTGACTTTTCAAACCACCCTCGTATATTCAACAATTTTTTTTCATGCGTTATAGATTTAAAATTTTTTTTTTAATATGTCCCCCATTTGTAGGTTATGATCATCCAGCGTTAAGAAAAAGAAAACGATATTAGGAATTAAAAAAAATACAATTTTTATTGTAAATCGGTCGCAAGCAGTTTGTTTTAACACTGTAGCGATTTAAATCATCAAATATGAGAGCTGATTAAAACTGTCCATCACTGCCCCATGAGGTCTTGACAGTGTCATCATTCCAGTCCTCAACACCGCCAACAGTCTCGGCAGCGACCTCATCAGCCCAGTTGGTTGTCTCTTCAACCGGGTGGTCGACAACCTCTTCGATCTTAGCTGGAGGCAACAATTCCTTGGCAGCATTTTCTTCCTTTTCAGCTTCCTCTGGGTCACGGTAGAAGAACAAGTCGACAACGACTGGCCATTCGACGGTGCGTGAAACGGTACCGCGCAGACGGAGCACTTCACGAGCCAACAACCACCACATCAGACCAATGGAGTGTGGAGACTTGTTGTTGCATGGAATGGCAATGTCAATGTAGCGGAGTGGCGAGTCCGTGTTGGTGAAAGCAATCACGGGAATGTTGACATACGATGCCTCCATGATGGGCTGATGATCGGTGTTGGGATCAGTGACAACCAACAGACGTGGCTCACGGAAAGCGGGCTGGATCTGATTGGTGAAGGCACCGGGTGTGAAGCGACCAGCGATTGGTGTGGTATCGGTGTACTTGGCGAACTTCAGCACAGCGCGCTGACCAATGGGACGCGACGAAATAACGAAGACCTGATTGACATTATTGAGAAATATTAGTCAATTTGCTAAATATTTTTGAGAAAAAGTATGTTGCGTTTAATTTGTGTGTTATCAGCTTTAAAGTTGAAATCACTGCATTTCATACCCGAAAGATTAGTAAAAACTCATCATTTGCACACACAAATGCAACTTTTCAATATAAATATGTATTATTTTGTCTGTATACTTACATCCGATGGGTTCTCAATAGCGGCAATAGCACGTGCAGCCAACACCAATTTCTCCCAGGTCTTGCCCAGGTTGATGATGTTCACGCCATCGGAGCGCCTCTTGAAGACATACTGCTCCATTTGGAAGTTAACATTTTCCGAACCCAAGTGGGTGGTTGCGACCAACATCTTGGTGATATCATCCTCTTTGAGGGATAAAATATCTAAGCCTCCCGACATTTTAACGTATTTGGAGTTACGAGACCTATAGAAAATGCAATAGCAGACACAATTATTAGCGACATAACCTCAAACTTTTTTATGTAGTTGGTAAAACAAATATTCCACACACGTGCTCCGCTTAGTGTGATATTTTTTAGTTATTGCCAAAATGTATTTAGTTCAGACTTACTTGGCTGCAAGCCAGTCTCAATAAGTGTATATAATGAACACATATATACAAGTTTTATTTTAAACATTTCAGCAAAACTTTAAAGCGTCTTAAACCGTCAATTTTTGTTTTTCAATTGATTAATCAAAGAGTGATTCGTACTTACGTTCTGGATGCCGCTGGGAGCGTTGACAAAATGGCCGAGTGACGTTTCGTGGCGCTGCGTGTTATTTTTACTTGGCACCACTGTCAACAAAGCTGTGCCGTTTGCACTTTGTGGCAGCACTCTTTTGGCAGAAGAAGTGCTGCCAAATTGCTTCAAACCAGTGCTGTCACTTCGTTTGCATTAAACTGCGTTAAAGCAGCCCATCCACATTTGATACAACAGAGATTCTAATATTGAATAATTTTAATGCCAAAAGGGGCGCTTATTTTTTCGGGGAGTCAACCATATTGAATTGGACCAAGTGACCGTGCAACTCCAAGCGATGTTGAGCCAGCCTATACTTAGGCGAATTGTCGTTTGTCCTTCGACGCTGTCCATTTCGCCAATTGCGACAATATTTGACGTAAATGCCTCTTCGACGCAAAATGGCCTCTTCCGCTAACTCGGTGTCGGATAACGGTAAAATTCGTTCGCGCTTGAACTCATTTACTTGGCGGGTAAATCGGCACAAAATGTCTAATTTCGACTGGTTCGAGCTACTGGATCCTCAACAAAAATCGAGTTCAGTAATAAAGTAACGTGTAAATATTACAAGTGCGAAATTCGTTTAATTAAGAAATAATTAAATGCTCATGCGAATACGCAAAAAAAAAACTTTTTAATGTCATGGCTATTTATGTTGATCTTGGTGGTAGAAAAAGTAAGTATCCTCCCCACTAAATCATTATAATATAGAAATAACTGTTTAAAAGCTGATGATTTGGCAATACAGCTACACACGGTCATTGACCATATTTCGAAGGACGGTTGGCCACGAACTCTTTAAAATTACGTGAAGTTTTTTTCTTGAAATTTAGAGCCCTCCACTTTTGTTGAGATTTAGAGCCAAAAGGGGAGTAAATTAATGAACTAAAAAGTTCACATTAGATTTTCAACACAACCCCCTCCCACTTGGTGAGATTTGAACCCATTTCCCATGAAAACCGCGCGATGAATTAGAATTAATTTTTAACAATTTATTAATTGTGCATAATAGTACAAAACCTTCAGTATGGCATCATTTTTGTATTATTTTAAACAAAATTATGAAACTGACAAATTATTTTTCTTATGCGGTAAATAAAAAAATCATTAACTTTCCTAAATGATTTTCTTCATTTTCGGAAAATATCGTTTACGAGGCGCCCATCTTAGCTTTGACGGATCAATTGTCAGCTTTGGTCGACGGAATTGTGGCAGGAGTAAGTGATCTGAGATTGTCTTCGGCGTAACGCAAATAACGTGCTGACCCTTCCAGTACTTGACCATTTTCATAGATTGCAGGGTATAAATTATATCATCTTGTGTAATGCCACTCAATTCACTTAGCTCTTTAATACTCTGCGTAGTTGAACGACATTCGTTCATAAGCTCAAGCAGAGTGTTAGCCCAGTAGCTTCGATAGCTTAATCGTCCCAAGTCTGAGAGCGGTTTCTCTGGACTGCCAATTATGCCTTCGCGACGTGAGAGTTCATAACTGAAGGCAATTAGAAGCTTGCCGTATCCCTTACGTTGGTATGGCGGCAATATTAAAATACAAGCGACGTTGTTATTCTCGGGAGATTCTTTCTCTTTTGAAAAATACCCAACAATATGCGCAGCATCTCGGTCAATCTCGCACAGAACATAAAAATAGAACGGTTGTACATCATAATATAAAGTTTTATGGTCTAGAAAGAGTTTTGCCATTAAACATAGTAGTTGGCAGTAAAGCTGATGATGTTTCCCATCAATTTCAAAGACTGCCACATTGCCATCGCGATAGATTTCATTGCCGGGAGGCTGTCGTACCTTACATGTATTCATATGACTGCTGTATGTGCTTTGTAGACGCATATATGTAAGGCAAAATTCGCAAACATACAACGTTCCAACCTTGCCATATTCCTCTGGGAAAGGACTAAAGTACCATGTGTCGATTTCGAATCGTCCAATTTGTAGTTTGTCAATATATTTTACCTTGGTAATGGTTTCGTGTTCTTTTTCTAATGCTGCCGTTGTCGGATTCATTTCAGCAAGGCTCTTTTGAACATGGTTAATTTCGTCGTGGCGCCTTTTCTGATTACGCGTTAATTTACGATCACAGTATTCATTACTTTGGTAATCGACTCCCGAACAATCGACTACAGGTTTGGTACCTAAAGGTGCGCCACCTAGATCTTCAGAATTTTCCGATATTCGGTACCTTTTCACCCATTCGTCCAAACGTCTGTTCAATCCTACATAGTGGACATAATACTCGTTCGGCGTATTGGATTTATCTGTGCAACGTGAATCAAGCACTTGTCCCGCATGCACCGTTCCATCGGCACGTCGTATAAAGTACATTTTTTCAGGAGTTACTTTTATTTCAACATATTCGTGTTCTGAGTCCAAGTCAATCCTTTCCGTTGTGTCCTCATCTCCATCTGAATGATCTTTATTGTCTTTATCATCCACGCGGTTTCTTATTGCTTGGTTCCTTCTTTCATTGTCTTCTTCAACATCATCATCTTCATCATCGTCGTCGTCTCTGTCACTACTGACAATGCTACTACCGCTATTACTCTGATTGGGTGCATTTTTTGTTTCGTTTTCTCTAACAGTATGCGTTTTTTCGAAATCAGATTCCGTATGGAAATTGCCAGAGTCGATCTCATCATCCTGGTTACCAAATTTGCTGCAGTTCTCCGTTGGAGCACTCTTCTCATTCAACTTTGTTGGTGGTACTATATTTTGGTCAGTGCTGTCTTTCTCAACAGTCTCCGCGTCATCAGTGGCAGACGATGTTGGCGACCTGCTTCTCGGACTAGCGATATTTGGGAAGACACTCTCACTGCAATTTGATTTCAGCGAAGAAAAACTGTCAGCAGAAGAACGGTTTGAATTAATTTCTGCGCTCGGATTTTCGCACAAATCACTGGTTGTTTTCATTTCACCAGTACCGGCGTCATCATTTGGTTTACTTTCGTCATCCATATCGTGGATAGATATACTACTTATTTTGGTTTGTATTTGGTAATTTTAAAATCAATGTTCATTTTTCAATTGTCAAATTAAATACTTAAGCGATTGACGACATGCAACAAACAAAATTTTATTATTTTTTTTTTTTTTGCTTTCCGGTAGCCATTCACACTGAAGGCATGGATGATCAGTGTTGCCAACCCGGTTTTTTTTGCTATTCTGGTTTTTTTAAACTCACCTCCGAATTTAGGGAAGACCTAGCCCAAGCACCAGAACTTTCTAACGCACACTATTTTTTAAATGCAATTTTATGCAAATTGAAAACTATTGATTGTTATTTCCCAATCAAATAGACCATCATAGCCAGCATTACTATTTACAATAAATAAAAATAATAAATAAATTGTTTGCCATTTCCCGGAAAATAAATATTTTCGTTTTTTAAGCAATTAAATTGTCATAAAATTTTATTAATTTATGTTGTCAATTAGACTTTCTGTATAGTTTTGAAAATTTTTTAAATTATTAAAAATTTTAATTACAAATTTCGTTGAGTTAAAAGTTGTAAAAGACGTACTTGCCTAACAAATTGGACTGTTATTCCTGTAAAATGATGGTGATTATGCAAACAATGGCGTTACGTTTTGGCACTTTATTTGAATTGTTTTATTTTTTAATAAATTATTTATGTGTTACAGGATCAGAATTATGTTTCTAAATTATGTTAAATTGCATGTTAGGCATATTCTTCTTTTCGACTCGGTTCAGATCGTTTTGAACGAGGGATATTTGTACTAAATTATAAATTATTACTTTGTTCTTTGAACCATAAATTCTCAAACTCGTTTTGCATTTTTTCCTTAGATCCGAACCGGGTTAAGAGAGATTATCCTATTTATTATTAACAATATTAGATTTTCATTAAGTATATAAGCATTACACGTAAATATTAATAAAGAAAAAAAAAAAAAAAACATGTTGATAAAGTTACAATACTTAGAATACTTTTAGATGCACACATGCACTTATAAATTTTTTAAAAGAGATAAAAACAGAACAGTTCAAGTTTAAAGTTGCTTGAAAGCTACTATTACCAAACGCTGTGGTCATGCGTGTCACGTGAGGGAGATATTCGCTAAGACCTTGATTTTTAGAGACCTAGAACTTGGGCGTGTGGCTTTCTATTTATATTTGCTGCTAGTCAAATGAAATTAAGCCCCGGCAGTAGGTCTATCTGTCTGCCTGTTTGTCTGTAAGTGTGTGTATGTGTGTGTGTGTGTGTATGGTCACTTGCGACTGTCAATGTTGCGCACTTCGATAATGGTCGACCCGGAGCCGCGACGTAGTTGCTCGTCTTTGTACATAACAATGCGCTTGCTTTGGCCCAGTTCATTGGACTTTGAATAGTTGTAGGAGCCCATGTAATCGTCATTGGTCGAACTGCCACGCCTTATGATACTGGCTGTATCCTTGTTGATTTCAACCGGTGAACGAGAGTCGAGCGAATATTTCGGTTGTAGTTGATTTTTGCTATGTGTTTTACTATTGCCATTCCCATTGTTATAATTATCATCGCCAACGCCACCGTGCAGTGTTCTATATAGATCGGGCGCTTGCTGATGGAGACCGCGTAAAAATAATTGCTTTTTATCCTCCTTTGATGTGCCACGTGATATTTGACCGCTTGTTTTGGGGCCACTTGAATGTGGCTGATAAACATCACGTAGATTATCGTTGCTGCCGCTGATACCGGCATGATGTGCTTGTAAATTGTAGACATCATCATCGTTAATGTCCTCATTGATGCCGATTTTTGAAAGATCTTTCTGACTGCGACTTATCAGATTAACGATCGATGGACTCTTTAGGCCGCTCTGCAGTGAATTATCTTTACTTGACGAAAATAGATGCGGATTCGATTTGTATGCTTGACTGGCGTGTAAATTACTGCTGTTGCTGTTGTAGCTACTAGAATTATTATTGTAATTGTTTTTCGTGAGTTTTTCGATGTAGATTGGACTAGGATCGTTGCTGCCGTTCATGCCATGCACGTTGAAACTCT
The DNA here is from genome assembly GCA_034638295.1 of Phortica okadai. Classification (NCBI taxonomy): domain Eukaryota; kingdom Metazoa; phylum Arthropoda; class Insecta; order Diptera; family Drosophilidae; genus Phortica; species Phortica okadai. The sequence continues at coordinate 52,670,239 of CM067848.1, read as the reverse complement.
TGCTACGATTCAGCACTTTTGCATAAGATCGTGCTGGCTTGGCTGGCCCAGCAGCCGCATATTGTTGCTGCTGATGATGCTGTTGTTGTTGTTGCTGCTGTTGCGAGAGCGTGGCTTGTGCATATGGCATGCCACGCTTATCTGGATGACCTAGTGTATGATGGCCGGCGCCGCCATAACGTTGATTATTTCGCAGCTGTGATTGATGCTGTTGTTGCTGTTGTTGTTGCTGCTGCTGCTGCTGCTGTTTGAACTGATTGTGCTCATGCAATTTGCGTGGCAATGTCTGTGCCGAACGATATTCTTGATTAAGATTCGGCGTTGAGCCAGAAAAACGATGTCCACTCTTCTGATAACGGCCAAGCGTGTGTGTTGATGTTGTTCTGAATAAATGCATTTAATAAAATTAATAACTTATTAGCTTTTGTCCTAATCTTGACATTATCTTTAGAGTACGCACACTCACCTGGCACTATAGTATTCATCATCGTCGGCGTCCCGTTTTTGTATTGCATTATTATTATTATTATTATTATTAACCTGACGCACATTTCGCTGCACATAGCCGGCACTAACGTTGCGCGCTTGTTGCCTACTGCCAATCACATTGGGATCATAGATATTCTCTTTACCATATAGACTGCTCGAATATGGATCTTCGCCTAGATAGTAACGTTGACGCGGACTGTTCACTGGATCGGCGTCGCGTTCATTATCATACGGATCGGCCGATTCGGCACGCTTAAAACCTAACTGAGCATTACGATCAACAATTGTTGAATTGCTGTAAAGACTTGATTCTGTTTTGTTGAAATGTATCGGCTCTTGCTTTATACTCTCACGATCTGATTCATTGCCTATGCCAACGTTATGACCAACACCGGCACCACCGTTGCCGCTGCCGATATGACCATCAATGACATTATATTGCTGATAGGTGGTCGTTGATGCATTGCCATGCAAACCATGTCTATCATCTGTTCGATTGTGTGCCGAAGGCGAATGTTCACGTGATTTGCTGCTCGATTTCATACGGAATTTACGCTCTGCGCTCGCCGAACGTATCTTACTGACTAGCTTCCTCAACGAATTACCAATCACCTGTCCGACTTTGTTCGATTTGTGTGAGGCTGTTGTTGTCGACGCGGATATGGTCGATGGCGCCGTTTGTGTTGTTTGCGTTGACATGCTCGGTCGCAGTGGGCCATGATGATGATGCTGTTGTTGTTGCTGCTGGTGATGATAACCATCGCCACTGTTCATTGAATGCGGATAGTTTGTGGGTGTTGTGGGCGCAAAACGTGTACGTTGATTTTGCTTGCGTGTCAATGTGCTACTGGCGATATTGGTGGCATAACCATCGCTGCCACCGACACCGCTTGTTGGACCCGTCGTTGGATCGACAATGCCAATCGTGCTTATATTGGCGCGCGAACGATTCATGTAATCAACTTGCGGTGATGATGAGCGACTACGCGGTGGCGGCGAATAGTCCGGTGGCGGTTCCATCAAGTCCTGCTGTTGTCCATGATGATGCTGACGATGGTGTTGGTGGTGGTGTTGCTGCTGCTGCTGCCGCTGTTGATGCTGTGCCTCCAATTGCAGTTTCAATGGCTGTGTCTGCGACTTGCTGTTCTGTTCGAGCAATTTTTTCTCAATCGCGCGACGTCGTTGCGGCACAGTTGGCCGTCCCAGCGTACTACTGCTGCTCGGCATCACGGTGAGTGGCGCTTCTTCGGGCGTTTGTGTACGCAATGTTGCCTTCGGCTTGAGCGTGTTTGTCGTTTTGGCATCATAGCGCGACAGCTCATAATTATAATCGGCATCCAGCTCTCTGTCGTAGCTCTTTGAGCGACCATCATGTATATCATGCTTGCGCGTGCCATTGTAGCCCATGCCACTGCTCGAATGTCTTGCGTCGCTGAGGTCTTTATGGCTGCCGTTGTGCACGTTGATGTTGTTGGTGCTGCTGCTGCTGTTGTTGTTGTTGTTGTTGCTGCTTATTATACGACCATACATGACACGTTTACCATCATCCTTCTTGTTGATGGCACTGCCGCTGTTTATGGCGGCACCGTTACTGCTGCCGTAACGCAAATCGGTGCGTGAGCCATTCATGTTGCGTGACACATTACGCGGCCCGGGCATGGCGTCCAAGTCATCCAGCGCATCGCGTGAACCACGTGCGCTCTTTGCTAAAAACTGTGACGATAAACTTTGACGTTTCTGCTGGAGTATATCATCGCGACTGACGTAGCTATCATTCGCTGGACTACCCACAATGCCAGCGCTGCTGCCGCCTGCAACACCAACGCCACCGCCACCGCCGCTGGCACCGCTTTTCTTGAGACCATTACGCTTGATTGTATCCTGCAGATCATCACGAAAGGCTTTCGATGAGAAATGATTGACAGTTGGCATTTCCTTACGATCGGACCAATTCGATATGCCCTGATAGTATTTGGAATTATTGCCGCCACCGCCGCCTGAGGCTTGTGTCTGCGCCTGCAGCTCTGTGCGCTCCTTGCCGGCATATTTGCGCTCATAGTTGCTTGCCATGCCGGCAGCGGCATTATTGGCATTCGTGCGCATCAATGATGTTGCTTGATTTTGTGATTGATTCGATTTGATGGTCACATTAAAATAAGTTTTCTTCGTTGGCTCAATTTCGGCATCGTCGTCCCGTGAGTCATTCGAGGCGGTCGATTCACTGCCAAAATGTGATTCCAGCCATTTCATAGTCTCGCCTTTGCGTGTCTCTTCCTCCCGATCAAAGTCCAATGGCCGCTTGGTCAACGCATCCTTGCGATCTGCCAGCAGCGCAACTGTTTTGTTTTTTTTTTTAACGAATTAATTTAAAAAAAAATTTTATAAATAAAATCAATTTGCAGAATGTTTATTGTTTTATTTATGATATATTGAATTATCATACAAACCCTTTTGTTGCTGCTGTAGCAATGCCTTTTGTTGTTGCTGCTGTTGTTGTTGTTGTGAGTGCTGCGTCGGTCGTCGCAACTTGCGCATACGATCCGATAAACTATCCCAGTCGCCCGGACGTTCCAATGAACCGTCCTTGTCCATTTGCATTGTCTCGGCCGCGTAACGCATTTCGGTGTTCACAACTTTGCCATCCGCTACCAAATCAACATGCTGCTCGTCACGTTGCTTATAATAGCGTTGAGTAGCCTCCTATATATATATGTGTGTGCGTGTGTGTTAATAATTCCCCTCCCTTGCGTTCACATTGAATAAGTATAATCATTTCACTTACCGTTGTTGTTATTCGCTCTCGACTGCCGGTTGAACGATCATCCTGCTCGGGCAGCTCCTCATCGACAATGACCTCGTGCTCGGTTGTTTTCTTGTTCTCGGTGACCAAAGTGCCGTCCGGCTGGGCGAGACAACGTTTTTGTGTGTCCTCCGAATCGATTGTTTTAAATGATTTACTTGTATTCTCAATCACACGCGGTCCGAGTGGCACCAATTGTTGTTGTTGATTTTCGGCGGCAAGCAAGGTTTCCTGTAGATTCTCAGCGCCGCTATGTATGGCATTCACATACGTCTGTCGTGCAAATGAACAAAAGAAAAACAACATTGACAGCAATTAAATAAAAATAAAAAAAATAATAATAAAAAATATTGAGCCTGTTGCTTCAATCAAATTGCATCATATTGTGTTGCCAGTGTTGATGGCTTCTATAAATGCATGCATGCATGTGTGCGTGTGTGTGTATGTGTGTGTGTGTGTGTGCGTGTGTGTTATTCAGAGCAAAACAGAAACCACAACGCGTTACTTTTTGAAATCAAACTAAAATGCAAGAAAGGAAACGAACGAATGACCGAACTAATGCAACAACACAACAACAACAACAACAATGCATATATAAGAAGGTAAACAAAAAAATAAAAATAATAAAAAAAAAAAAATGATGAAGAAGAGAAAAACAGAACTGCAATTCACTTTTGCTTTTATTCTCAGTCCGCCGACATTTTTGCAATAACTGTTTTTTTTTTTTTTATGCGGCGGACATCAAGTAAGCCGCCAAAGTCATTCAAACCAAAGATTCTTGTAATTCTTTCTCTCCTCTGCTCTACGCGTCACCCACCTGTCTTCTTCTTCTTCCCTCTTCTTCTTCTTCTTAGTTGTCTCGCTTTTCGATTTCATTTCAAAGTGTCAAACAATGCAATTGCATTTATTTGCAACTATTTTATACAAATACACACACACACACACACACACACATACATACACTTTTACTTTGCTGACTTTGCACTTTATTAGTTTTTGTAACGTCTTCTTCAAATGCGATATCACTCTTTCGATATACAATGTATATATGTACGTGCTGCTCTTACATTAAGTATATCTCTCTTTCTCTGTCTTAGACATTTTACTTTCAAACGTTGTTTGACCTTGTTTAACGGTAACGCGCGTAGAAAGTGTTTGTCACTCATTTCAACGACAACAACAACAACAACAAAAGCAAAATACAATAATAAAATAACAACAACAAAACATTTTATGATTACATCAAAAAAGTTTGTTTTCTTTTTGGTGTTTTTTTGTGTGTTTTTGTGTTTTTTTTTTTTTTGCTCTGCTAATTTTCGATTTATTGTTTGCGAATTGCGCGGCGTCGCTTTCGTCGCCATTGGCCCTCTGCCGGCCGTTGGTTGTCACCGCCAACGCCAACGCTGCTACTGTTGTTGCTCTGTTAGATAACTAAATGGAATTTTTAAGATTTTTGTCATTGAATTGAAGAAAAAAAAAAAAAACAAACTTGAATTAATTTCGGCTTTTGAATTTTTTTTTTTTTTCTTGTGTTGTTGTTTTTGTTATTGCTTTATTAAACGCCACCAAAATTTTGTATTAAACATGACACATTTGACACAAGCATATTAATTTTTTGCAATTGTTTGCAACAATTAATGAAAACAACTCATCACGCAACTAACTCAAATGTGTTGATGCGCTTAAAACTAAAAATAATAATCCTAATAATAATAAAAAAAATATAAAAATAAATAATATTAAATAAAACAAAACATTTAAAGAAATTCATAGCCGTTTGACTTTATGCAAAATACAGGTTTACTTAATCAAGTGGAATATTTGGTGAGATTTAAGGCAAAAATAAAAAAAAAAAAAAACATCATTGAGCTAAGCAACAAAGGCTGAAAACAGTTAAAATACATACTTAGAAGAAGTACATACATAGACGATCGTATAAGCAGCGGAACAAGCTTTCATACAATGATTTGTTTGTGGCCAAATTAAAGCGAATTGAAGCGAAGCGAACCGAGTCAAGCCGCATGAAGTGCTGTGCTATGCAGTGTAGAGGCATGGGGAGGGGAGGGGAGTAGCCAATGCAATGAAATGGAATGCAAATGCAATTTTTGGTCCAAAAACCAGTGGTGCAAAGCAATTGCAGAGCAGAGCAGAGCAGATTCTGTTGAACAGAAACTCGCTTTCTTTTGTCCACTAACGATTTTTATGCTATGTAAATTTATTTATTTTTCTGGCACTCTATCTATATGCATATAAATATGCAACAAATAAAGAAACCCACACACACACACACACACACACACACATTTGATTCAACGCTTAAAGGGAGCAATGATCGACTTCTCATTTACTCAAAGACTCGTTTGCCTTGGCAGCTGCTCAACTTGTACACACACAAACGCACACATGCACACATACAAAGACAGATTTAAGCATGCATATGTCGACTCCTAGACAAAATCAAATCTATAATTTTTTCTCCAAACCCAAACGTTTTCTATCTAAACTTATACACTCTCACTTAAACGCTTCAAATCTCTATCGACCTCTCTCTCTCTCTCTGGCGCTCTCACACTTAATCTCTTTCTCGGTTCTCGTTGGCAATATTAAAATCCACCAGCAACAACAACAACAAAAACTTCAGTAATAACATTTTTTCGCTCGTTTGTTGGGCGTTAAGTTGAATTCGATTTCTTAAAGGTTTGTTTTTTTTTTTTTTTGTCGCTTTTGCATGTAAAACAGCTAACAACAATAACAACAGCAATGACAGTAGAACAACAACAACAACAAACGTTGTCGATAACAACACCAACAGCGTCAACAACAACAACAACAAGTAACGTAATCGTAACGCGCGTTTTTTTTTTTCTTATTTCTTTATTTTTTTTTTTATTTTTTATTTATAACGTTCATTTATATTCGTGACGACAACTCGGCACATTCAGCGAATTGGAGTTTCAATGCGAGTTTTTCATTTTTTTTACCTTGTATTATTTTTATATTATTGTTGTTGTTGTTTGCACTGATTGGTCTTGTCTGATTTATCGATTGGCTTTTATACGCAACTAACAATAGTTTTGCAGTCGCTCATTTGCATGAAACGCCATCGTCAACGCTTCTTTGCCTGAGCCTTCAACAAATCGCTCGAACGCTTTGCTATATGAATTAATCATTGTTGGCTTTCATATGCCAACAATAATGCTACTGACGATTAAGATATCGTTAACCCCTAACAAATACTCCATCAGAGCATCAACAATGTATATTTTTATTAGATTTTGTTTCGTTTGAATATTCAACATTGCATTCACAGACAGTTCATAGACCTCAACAATTGACTTTTTTACCAATGTACAACACCTATGCCAGGAACATACACAACAAGGAGCTTACACTATTGATTAAGTACAAAAAAAAAAAAACAACAACAACAAAACAGGTAAAAGTATCTTATGATTGTACTCAACATGATTCTTTGTTCGCTCTTTTATTCTCTCTCTTTCTCTCTCTCTCTCTCGTACTCTGCATAGTTGCTACTTTGACTACAAGTTATTGTTGTTGTTATTGTTCATATACCAACACTGCCGTCTATAATTGCAAACTACCGGTTTAGAAGAGTAGCCGACAAGACAAGACAAGCAGCAAAGCTCAGCACAACAGAGGAGAGGCGAGAAGGGGAGAGGAGAGGTGCGTGAAGCGGTAGCAACAATTGCTGCCAATAAATATTTTAAGCCTAAAATATTCTATGCTATTGCAGAAGATAAAAAATATATACATATATTTTTGTATGTACATATGTATGAGTAAAAAAAAACAACAATAAAGCGCGCACGCGTACATTCTCACGCAACTTAGAGCTCACAAACTATCTTTCTCGCTTTTTTGCAGCCTCTCATATGCACACACACTCTTTCTCTATGTGTGTGCGTGTGTGTGTGTGTGTATGCTTCATTTTCATCTTTGCCTTTACTGCTTAAGCACAACATCACCAATAATAACTACATGCCGCATTTAAATCTCTGTACCTCTTGTTGTTGTTGCTATTGTTGTTGTTGCTGTTACTGTTGCTGTTGCTGTAGAACAAAAGATCAAGTTTGTTTCTTAAGTCTTTTGTTTTGCCAAGTACAAACTTAAATAAGCACCAACACAAGCACAAGCACAAGCAGACACACATACGCACATGCACGCATACACGCATTCAAAATGTCTAAGACAAATTTGATTTGCTCTCTCTTTCTAATATTCTTTCTTTCTTTCTTTCATTTTGCTTGTGTGCAACAACACATTAAATTAAAAAAAAAAAAAAAAATAAGGGGGGTAAACAAAAATATTTAATTTGACAAACATTTGTTTTTTATGTTTTGCCCTTTACGGCAAATTATTGTAATTTCTTTTTATTGTTGTTGTTGTTGTTGTTTTCTCTTTACCTTGTTCCAATTGACATGCGGGCAAGCGGGAGGCGGAAGATGAAGCAGAGCACACTAAATGACTTCGTTTGACTTTTATAATTTTTTTGTTGTTGTTGTTTTTTTTTTGTGTTTTGGAGATTTTTTGTTTGTTTTAATTTAAGCGAACTTTTATTTTGTTATTTATTTACTTTTTTGTTTTTTTTAATATTTATTTTTGGTTGCAAGATGCGAGGCACACAATTTGTATAAGTCTAATTTGTATATCACATTGATGAAAGAAACAAAAAAAAAAAAAACAAACAAAAAAAAAAGTGTTGAAAAAGTTGATCAAGCGCAGCGTAAATGATTGTCAAGCATTGAGTTTGTTTGTTGCACGTCCTTGCGCCTTTTCACGTTGCCGTAGTGGCGTCGTCTTTGTCTATTTAACTTTAATTGCTTAAGTTGAATGGAACTTCTTTGATTGTCTGCCTGAATGCTGTGCGTATAAACAACAACGACAACGACAACACAAAACAACCCGACGAACGTTGAAAAAGATAAGAGCAAAAACAACAAACAACAAACAAACAAAAAAAAAAAAAAAAAACTATACACACAATAACCGCAACCGAAACGGAAACCTGTCTCTGCGCACGCTCAGCGGCGACTAACTTGGCTCAAATGCAGCCGCAACAGCTTGTTCAGCTTGTGTCAGTCGGTTAGTCTTTTTAGCCAAACACATTCACATTCACTCTGCCGCCATAGAGTCAGCCTCAGCCTCAGTCTCAACATCAACATCAGCTCCAACCTCAGTTTAAGCTTCAGCTTCAGTCTCAGCTCAGTTTCTGTTTCTGTTTCAATTTCAGTTTGAGCCAAAGTCTCGGTCTCAACTTCGGAGTTGGCTTCAACTTCATTTTCCACTGTCTCAGCCAATGTTGTCGTTGTTGTTGTTATTGTTGTTGCTTAATTTGCCTTCAATGAACATACGAACGAACGAACGAACCAACCAACGAATGAACAAATGAGCAAACAATTCTCTATTGCTTGTTATTCGCCTCACAAACTGCCTCAATGTGTTGCCTTCTCTTCTCTGCCCCTTGCTCCGCTCCACTTCGCTTTTCTTCTCTTCCCTTGTCTCATCTATCGTTTGGACTTTTGGTCGTCATTTCAGTGCCGCAATCAATAATTTTTCAACAAACAATTGTTTGAAACATTTTTCAAATATAATAATTCATTAGAATTTTCGTTTCTAATATTTTGAGCAAGAATAACGACAAAATAATCATATAACAATAACAATAATTATAACAACAACAAAAATAGCACACCCATGGCAATCGGGTGTACGGTCCCAAAGGGAACCATAGCACTTCAGGCCTGCGTCCAAGGATTGTCAACTCAACTGCGAGAATGCAAGAGAACTCGCAGTTGCTACAACAACAACAACAGACCAACGGGACGGGACGTCCATAAATTACGTGAGGTTTTTTTCTTCAAATTTAAATCCCTCAACCTGGTGAGTTTGGATCTGGATCCCTCTGTATCTCACATGAGGTTTTACTTAACATTAAAAAAAAAAAAAGAAGTAAATTAATAGACTAAAAAATTGACATGAGATTTTCTATGAACTCCCTCCTCCCTTGGTGAGATTTGTTAAGATCTTGCTGGGCCCCATTTCCCTTCTCCTAATTTTATTTCACGTAATTTATGGATGTTCGTTCACCAACAATTCTTTTAGGAAGGCTAACTGAACAATTTATAATTATATGATTTAAATGTGTGCTTCATCATCATTTATTGTTGCTAAGTGGGCCCTAAATACGCACCTGTGCAAATTGCTGGTAAAACCGAAACAAACGAAAAAAAAAAAAAAATTATTTTGGCTTCTTGCGGTTATTGTGGAGTGGCATTAAACGCCATCAAGTCGAAGAAACTTGATTGCGCCGCCGCCGCTGCTGTTGCGGCCAATGCTGAACTGTTATTGTTGCTGTTGTTGCGATTGCTTTGCTATTCGATTTGGACTTTTGTCAAGTTTGCTACTCGATTTGCTTGTTTTGCATACTTTCGAGTTAATCTTTTATGTATATTAAATATTAATTTTGTCGTTTTTGTTTCCCATTTTTTTTTCTTATTTGGTCAAACATTTGCTTCTCATTGATACATTTTTGTATTGTATTGTATTTCTTTTTTTTTTTTTGTGATTTAATTTATTGAAAAATTATGATATTTAATAGTGACTCACCTCATCTGAGAAATCGCCCAAGTAGCGCACATCTTCCGTTTCCAAATAGTCCTTGATCTCCTCATGCGAAACGACACGTTTGTCATCGATCTGACGCACCAAGCCATCGGCTGGGCGTGGCACCATGCGTTTCACCAATTTGCCGCCGCCCGTGCCGAATATCTCCAATTGCTGTGACGTCAATTGATCGGCAGCTGCCTCTATGGCCTCGGCCGTCTTGCCGGTGCCCTCGACTGCGGGCACTGACGCATTGCCGCCGGCGCCATCGACTATGTCATCTGGTATGCCCAAATCGCGTTTCTGCAAGCGTTCAATTAATGTTTTATGTTGTCTAATCACAACTGTTGTTGTTGTTGTGGTTGTTGCTACTTACCTCGGTCGTTTCGGTTTCCTGCTTGTCGGTGTCTTCGGTCGTATTGGTGGAGACAATCGGTCCAGAATCCTCGACCACTTTGCCATCTTCGAGCACGACTTGACGCTTGACACGTGTCTCGATCTGTCGTGTTGTTGTCAGCTCAGTTTTTCGTTTCGTAATCCATTCCTCTGTAATCGACAATAAATGCAATGCAAATGAAAGAAGTAAGAAATCAATGAAATTTCTTAATTATGCTCATGACGTAGTCTTGATAAAGAAGTATTGATTCATGATCAAGATATAAATATGATGAATATTTTATATTTATATATAAGTTTATAACAAACAAAATGTTTCGACAATTAATTTCCATTTTTTTTTTTGCCTTAATTATGCCGCAAGTTTGCACATTGCTTGCGCAAATGCTTGCGTTATTTTGCTGGTTTTTTGTTGTGCTGCAGTTTGCTCAAGCCAATGCATTTTAATGTTGCAGCCTAAAAGTGAGCAACACATTTTGTACAACTGATTTTCAATGCATTTGAAAAGCTTTTGCGCAAAAGCTCTGCGTGCCGCTCAACTTTTAAGCCATGTCGCGCAAGTTTCAACTTCAAAGACATGTGAATTTGAATTGGCAAACAAATATTTCAAATAAAAACAAAAACAATTTTATTGTTTTGTGCTTAAAACCAAATAAAAAGTAACACGTTTCAGTTGTTGTTAAAAGTCGCTAAAATACGCTTTTGAACTTGAAAACATTTGAATTTCATTTCAATTCTCATTAAATCGCTTAATGATATTTCTTTCGATTTAATCTCAGACCAAATACGGTACAATTTGGCATTGCGTTTGCGCTTAGTCACGTCGGTTGGTCTGTCCTTCTGTCTGTGCGTTTTTCATTTCATTAGCATTTTCGCACTCCCACTCAATTCTTATAAATACATCTAACCAATTGGCCAAAATGTTGCTTCTTTTTCGATTTTATTTTGATTTATTCATATTTTTTTTGCATTTTTAATATTTCTCAGCTCAAAGTATATCGTTACTTTATTTGTGTGTATGTGTGTTGTTGCTTTGGTTTTAGTTATAGTTTTTTTTGTTGCCAGCAATCGGAAAAACGTGCATTTTCTTCAATTGCGCCGGTTGAGCGATTTGCGCTTAGTTATTGCACTGCGTTTGCTTTGCTTCGCTGTGCTGAGCACATTACGTAATCAGGCTCAAGTCAGTTTTTCGCTCAGTCATTTATTCACTAAGTCTGTCTGTCTGTTTGTCTGTCTGTGTGTATGTCAGTGAGTCGAAGTCAGTTTGACTGTGTTAAGAAACCAAATATGTGCATTTTTTTATCTGTCTGTCCCTTTAAAACTTTGTCCAATTGGTGGTCTTTATTTAACTATCTCTCTCGCTCACTCTGTCATTTGTTGTGCGAGTGTTAGTGTATGCACTAAAAATTTAATTTACAGTTTTTCTGCAATCTAAATTGAGTCGTGCTTTTTTGCTCAAATCTAGTCTAGCTTTTGTCTCTTTTCGCTGTCTGTCCGACTGTCTTCTCTTCTTCTGCTTCTTCTACTGCTGCTGTCGTGCTTTTTCTTGGGCATGCTTGCTTGCCTGCCTGCCTGCCTGTCTAACTGTCTGCTGTGATTTACTGAATGAAAACCGTTTATTTTGCTATGTTTTTGTTTTTTTTGTGTGTGTTTTTTTTTTTTTTTTTGTTTTGAACACTTTTCGTTGTTTTTTTTGTGTTTGCTTATTTTACTGGTATCAGTCTGTGTGCGTTTTCTTTTGAATTTTGAAAAACTGCATCGAAATCGCTGGACCATTAAAGGTCACTTGTATAATTTATCTTTTAAGCGGACTGACTATAAGTGAAACCGTAATGTGCAGAAAGCATCGCAACGAGACACAAAACGAGACTCAGACAGACGTCACAGACAGACAGACAAATGTATGTATGTATGTATGTATGTGCTTTATATTGGCAACAATGCTTTAGTAGAATCACTGAGTTTGTATCTAGGCGGGGGCGTTGAGGGCAGATGGGTAGTCTCGGGCAGTTGTACACGCCTGCTTTGCTACTCTATTCAGCTAACTATACATGTGTGTGTGTGTGTGTGTATGTGACTATATTTGTCATATCCGCATTTTTGCAATAGTCGTCGAAGCGTTTGAAAATGAAACTGAATTCGCTCAAGAAAAGCATAATGAATAAATAACAATGCGCACTTAATTAAGAAACCAACAAACGACGCTCTGGCATGCATTGCATCATCATTAACATCATCAACATCATCATCATCATCATCATCAGCAGCAACATTACATATTATTATCATCATCAACACTCGTCTATCGATTTATCGATATTCGATGCAAGTTTGTGGCAAATTAGTCATGCATAACAAAAAAAAAATGGAAAATAGAAAAAAAAAAGTTACTGCATTTCTTGCATGCCAATTATTATGCCATGCCCTCACCGCCGCCTCCACAAGCACAAGCAAAATGGCCGAGCAACTGTATTTAACATCTCTCTTGCGTATTCTTTGATACACAATTGTTTTTCTTAGTATTTCATTTCAATTAAAACATGTCTACATATTTTCTTGGCTTCGTTAGCCCTTCTGCTGTTAATTTATACAATTGTTGTTGTTTTTATTTCTTCTTTTTTTTATATGTCAGTTTTCTTCTTCATTGTCCACATTGGTTTGTTTGTTGCCTTATTCGAATTGTACAATAATTTAGCGCATGAGTTATTAACTGTTAATTATTGCTGTTGACTGTGCATGTCGACGTAAACGTCAGCGTCAGCGTCGGCGTCGACGTCATCACGGCAGTGGTCGCTGTCGACGTTGCTTAACGGTCGTTTGCGCAAATGGCGTTCATTGCATGCTAATTAATTAAAGCCAAAACGCTTTTCTTTTTAGTTTTTCTGCTGTTTTTTTTTTTTTTTTGCTACCCGGCACCATTTAAGGCACCATAAGAATATAAAATGATTTTAATCTCATTTAGCAATTTGCCATAAAACATCCGTTGGCCAGCAAATGCCTTTTTCATGCGCTGATTTCCTTTCGACTGCAAATCCAGTTGGCTATGCAAAGTGGGCTGCACAAACACACACACTCATACACACATATGTGTCTGTACATGAGGGAAACTCTAATTAAAATATTGCACATGCAAATTCGTCATTTTTTGTTATGTTTTACCTGCCTTTAACATGTTTTTTTTTTTTTTTACATTTATATATTTGTTGTTTTTTTTCTTTCATCTCGCTCATGCCTAATTATTTCGCGAACGTGGGAATTTTTTTTCTTTTTTTTTTGTTTTGTTTTATTTCTTTTTACACTTTTGTTAAATATAATACGCATACGAGATGTGTGTTTCTTGTAGGAAGAAATTATTTAATGATATAATCACATTTATGACTTTGTATGTGTGTGTGTGTGTGTGTGTGTCGCTGGCTGTTTTATGTTAATAACATAATTAAAAGAGACTTTCTACTACGACATGTGATTTCCTCAAAAGACTCAACAACAGATTCAAATGAAGTCGGCGACTGTGTTGCACATGATTGCAAACAATGCTTGTTCGAAAGTAATATTTCTTTTGTTTCTTAATTCATTTTCTCATTTTAGTTAAGCATTTTTACATTTCTTTAACAAAAGTTAAAAAAAAAGTAGATTTTACTTTACAGCAATGCAAATCTTAAGGATTCTGTTAGCAACATAAATCCCTCACTGTTAATGCCTATGCCAGAGCTGGGCGGCTTAGCTGTTAACCCCAACAGAGCACATACAGTAGAACTCGATTATCCGGATCAATTGAAACCAGTGGTATTCCGGATAATCGAAGATCCGTATAATCTTCGGTCCGGTTAATCGAGTTTCTACTGTACACACAAACATTTCAAATATGCGCCAAATGCTCAACAACTCATAATTGTTTATTTGAAGCATTATCGACTTATTGCACAATCATCGATCCCACATAATGTGTTTAGTTTAAGTCAATTGAACATGTTCAATATTGACAAATTCGATCATTCATGAAAACGTACTAATTGTCAAATCACACAAATCACGGCTATTTGCATGTTAAGTGTGTTCGCTACGTTTGGCAGGGTGCTTTTTATGCCAAGGGTTTATTTGAAATTATTTTATGTGAAAATCATTAAATTTTGAATTAATCGAAGTTAACATTTCAAAACGTACATTACAGCAATGTTTGATTAACATTATTTGTATTTACAATCATAAATAATTTAAATATTTACTACTTACCTTCTTTGGTAATAGCTTCTGTATCGCAATTTTCAAGATCATTATGCTCGTTATCGTTATCGTCATCTTTGGGTTCGAATTCGACCTGCGAAGTATCGATATCATAGAAATTAACGCGTGTCACGTGACGCACAAAATCAGTAGTAGTTGTTGTTGTTGTTTTTGTTGCTGCTGTTGTTGCTCCCGTTGGAGCTGTTGTTGTTGTTTTATTACAATTATTAATATTGCTATTGTTGTTAGTATAGTAATTGCTTTCTGTGGGCATAAAACTTTTAAGCTTCGGCGGTAGTTGTGACAGCGGCAGCGGCAGTGGCTGTAGCTGAGGCTGAGGCTGTTGTTCTTTTGCATTCGTTCGTATGTGAAATGATATGGGCTCCACAAAGTGCAGTGGCAACTCCTTTGGCAATATTTTTGCGACTGTGGCAACGGAACGATCACGTGGTGGTTTCGGCACAAGATTCGCCTGTGTCCAGTCGTTTTGTTGTTGTTGTTGTTGCTGATGCTGATGAAACTGATGATGATGATGATGGTCTTGATGTCGTAGCGAATGCGGCTGATGAGAGTAAGATTGTGGGTGGCTGTATAAGGACTCATAAGGCGGTTTACTTTTCGGCAGTGGCGGCGGCGGCGGTGAGGCAGATGTTGGTGCATGTGGCCGCTTTGTAGGCAAATGATGAAATTTCCATTTATGTGATTGTTGTTGTTGTTGTTGTTGATTGCTAACGGGTTGCTGATAGTTATAACTATGACTAGTTTGGTGTGGCGGGAAATAGTGTTGATGTTGTTGTTGTTGTTGCTGTTGCTGGTACTGGTGATGATAATATTGAGGCTGTTGTTGCTGTTGTTGGTATTGATTTTTTTTCGCTGCGGTTGCTGCAACCACCTTCTCCTCATATTGTCGACGAAAATAAAATGCAGCCGGTATTGCCGTATCGCCAGTGGACGCAGATGCTGTCGATACATTGCTGCTATCGTTGGTGGGGCTCTGTGTTGTGCTGATGGGTATAATCGCGTGATGGACAGTGCTGTTGCTGTTGCTGCTGCTGCTGCTGTTGCTGTTGATAGCGGGGGTCGCAGCGACGGTGGCGGCGGTGGTGTTGACGACAGTTGTGATGTGGTCGCTGTTGCTGGCATGGCTGGTGTTGTGGCTGCTGTGATTGTCGGTGCATGGCGTCAGTAATAAAATCACAACCATTCGATCATTTGACTTCCGATTTCATCAAACGCCT
Organism: Phortica okadai; assembly: GCA_034638295.1. Lineage (NCBI taxonomy): Eukaryota > Metazoa > Arthropoda > Insecta > Diptera > Drosophilidae > Phortica > Phortica okadai. The sequence goes on along the minus strand of CM067848.1, from coordinate 52,654,468 downwards.
CGGTATGAATTGTTATTGTTTTCTGTTTCTTTTTATTTCTTGGTTTTAATTTTGCAGGTGAGCGTCTCAACTACATATGCATTATATGTATGTATAAGCGTGTAGGTGTGCGTGTTTGTCTAATAAGTGTTTGTGTTTGTGTGACTTTTTTTTGTTTTTGTTTTTACACTGATTTTGCTATAATTTTACTGCGCCCGACTTTGTCATACGTTAGTCGCTTGGGATTGTTGTTGTTGTTGTCGTTTGCCACCACGATACAACAGCAACACATTTTTCGGCGCTAACAAAATCACAAACACGACACAACACAATACAACACAACAACAACGATAATGACGATGACACGCACGCAAAAGACGAACGTACGTACGAACGAACGAATGTCTCGTGTTGACTCGTGGGCGTTGTCGGCTTTTCTTCTTTGACAATTTGTTTTTGTCTTTTTATTTTTTTTACTATTTCTATTGTTGTTGTTGTTGTTTGTTAATTGGTGAAGGTGCACGCATTCACATGAGCTTTAATAGCACTTCGTGTTTCAATTGCAGTCACAATGCTTCACTTCACTTTGCGTCCCCTTCCCCTTCGCCTTCTGATCCCTTCGCTGCGCAGCGCTTCAATACGGTTTCAGTTCAGTTCACTTCACTTTGGTTTAATTTTTATTATGATTTGTGCCTTGAAAGTGAAATTTATGCGAGCACGCGCTCATTTATTATTTAGTTATTAATGTTTCATTAAAACTCAACTCAGCATGATTTTCATTTTGTTTTTTGTGCAAAAAAACAAAAAAGAAAAAATAATAAGTTTTAATTTTTTTTTTGTTTTTTACTTTTCTCTCATGATTGTCTTTATTGTTTTTGTTTTTGGTGTTGCTGTATTATTATTGTTGATTAATTTGAATTTTTCCGAAGCGGAAATACAATTGACAGAATGTGGCGTTGCATCTTTCTTATTAAAACATTGAATTAAAATAAAAAAAAAAACTGATTTAAGCTTAAAAAGTGGCAAAAATTTGTTGTTATTGTTATTGAGGCAACAAATATGTGATCAGTAGAGAATTAAATCGCTTTAGAAGGCGTTGCATGTATCAGTACTTGATCAAACCTTACTTGTCTAATTTCCTTTTACACAGGGCTCATTCTTTTTGAAGGTATGACTTAGTGCTCGCTAAAGTTCTCGAGAAATGTATTTGAAAAGTCTTTGTTATTATATGAAGGGCAGACGAACCCTTTAGCTTTTTTATGCACATCCCTTTTTGCTTCCAAAATGCTGAGGGGCATGTGTTGTTTAAAGTCTTCTAGAGTTCGGTTGCAATTAATGTGTTTCAGGTCAAACTTGATGACGTAAAAGTGCTTCCATGCTTGTTGCAAAACAACTTCAAAGGTGAACGGTTCACATTCAACTCATTTAAAACCTCTTTTTCGTCAGTATTCGCATTTTTCCATATGAGAAGTCATTTTGGAATGCTTTTTTTCGTCAAGGTATTTGTATTTTTTTCGCTGGCTTATATCCATGTATACATATCTATAGGTCCAAAGTCAGATATGAATCAGATATTACATGTGTGTGTGTTTACGAACTGTTCAGGGCATGCTTACAAAAGCCTAATGAACTAACGAACTTTGAATATCTTACTGCTCCATAAAGTTCATTTAAAGTGCTTAATTATGATCTAATATGTGCAATTAAACGACTGAGATAGAAAAACAACATATACACAAAAAATATGAAAAACAAAATGAGAAGAAAAAGTGTAAAAAAAACAACAACAAAACAGAAACTGTTCATAACATTTAATAAACAAAAACCTTTTTTTTTTTTTATAGTTTTAAACTTTTATGATGATTATTTCTCATTTCGCTACAAACGCAGAGCTCAACTGACCGACTGCTCCACTGACTGTCCAGTTGTCTGTCTGGTCAGTCCGTTGCCGCTTGTGCAATTCGGCCCAGATCTCTCACAATGATCGCTGCTTATACTTGTAATTGCACAAGCATAGCCTCGTTAAAAGGGTAATGGCATGGGGGGCTACAATTGTGGAGAGCATCTAATGGACAGATATGGCACAAACATAGCAAAAATGGTAAACCAAAACAAACAAAAAAAAAAAAAACAATAACAACAAAAAGTTCCAGCCAAATGCAAATATGAATGAATGAAAAAAAAGTGTATGAATTCGAATTCGAGTTAAGAACTCAAAGCTAAAAGACATTCGGATGCATTGAGCTTCATTTCGCAGCTTGGATTGATTGCGATTGTTGTTGTTGATTTATTATAATTATTATTATTCTTTAATAACTCTGTTTAATAGTCAATTCAAATCATCTGAGTGATGATCGGCGCAGACTATCAATGATGATAATAATAATAATAATAATAATAATGATGGTGAGGGCGGTAATGTTGTTAGTGTGATGATGATAATGATGATGATGATTAACGACACTGCAAGTAACATTTATAATGTTCATAATAATGACATTCAACAATAATAATGATGTTGTTGCCATAGACGATGACTAAAATGACAATTACGTTGTCTTTCTCTCTCTCTCTCTCTCTCTGACTCTGTTCGATTCTTTCCCCGCTTGTTGCCTAAGCGCAAATTAGTTGAAAATATATGCGATTATATTGAAAACAATATGGAAAATGTTGATTTGGTCACGAACGCGATTTTTTACAAACAACTTTTTGTTGTTGTTGGTTTTTTTTTGCTTATCGTTTTTTGTTTTTATTTTTTTTTTTTGGTTTTATTCGAATGTATTGAAAAAATTGTGTACGATTGTTGAATTGCTAAACAATTTAGTGCTCATTGAACGAATTTATGGCTCACTGCGCCAAAGAAGCGCTAAAAACATTTGAAATTTTGCACAAAAATGACATCAGCTGCCACTAAGGGTGCTCGTCAAGCCAAATTTACAACAAAAAAAAAATAAATAAAATTCTATTCTATCTTTTTTTAATCGATAATCATTTATGGCATCATTGTTTGAATGCCGCCGACAACAAACAATATTCTAAAATGGACGACGCAATTTTTAGGCTCGCAACGGTTTTATATACCAAAGAAGTAAAGAAAATTATTGAAATTATTTGTTGTTCTTTTTTTGTTGTTTTTTAATTTACAAAAAGAAAAAAAAAAACAAATCTGCAATCCAATTGGAATCGAAAAATCAAATGCAAAATTCAAACAAACTGCAAGTGGCACACACACACACACATACATGTATGTATATGTGCTTATATCAATGAAGGTGCGCACCTGTCTTATAATAGACAGACAGACAGAAAGACAGCCAGTGAGACAACGGCGATTGGTTAAGATTAAGTGTGCACCTTGAAAACAAAGCGCTGAAATGCGCATAAAATACAACAACAACAAATACTTAATGCAAAAATAAGAAAAACGAAACAAAAACAACAAAAAAGCAAAAACAACAAGTTATGGAAAAGCATATGAAATAAGGTCGTTCCCACAGTCGCATAACCGCAACAAATGCCCGCTTACGTTTCTACAATCATCACTGACAGACAGACAGACACACACACACACACACACACACACATACGCACGAACACACATTGACACCCGCATAGACGAAAGCCGCAAACATTAAAAACAACAAAATAGCGATGACGACGGCAACAATGATGCCAACGACAACAAGCACGAAACTAATTCGCGCCTAATTTATGAAGACAAAACAACAAAAAATTTCTCAACGAGGACAGCTCAAACACACACACACATATATGTATATATACATATACGAACACGCATGCACAAAGCATGCAATTGTTTAAATTATGAAAAGCAACAACAAAGAAAAACAAAAACCAACAAAAATCGAAACGATTTCAAATGGTGACAAAAAAACGACCAAAAACAAAAAGTTGAAAGGAAAAGGAAAGACAAGCAAGCAAGCAAACAAACAAACACAAAAAAAAACAAATACAAAAATCACTTACAACAAAAGCAAAAACAGTTAAGTTGCTCGCGCCAACAACAACAACAATAACAGCCTGCAATGACTGAAGGCAAAATGCATTTTGTGGGTGGCTTTGCTTCTGTGTTTTTGCTCTCTCTCTTTACATGGCGCATAGCAAACTCTCTGTTACTCACAGTGTGTTTGTGTGACTTTGCTTGCCTGCCTGCTTGTTTGTTTGTTTCTCGCTCTCTCTCAACTTTTTTGTATTTGTGTGTTTGTCACTTTGCGTGCGCCTTTTTGAATGGTGGGAAAATAATTTTGGCACATTGTTTTTTGGACTTTAAATGCATTTTGCTTTAGTTCGGCACTGTAATTGTGTGCCTTTGGGGTTTAGTTTTGTTCATGTTCGTTCATGTTCTTCGAAGCTTTAAGGACTTTAAAAGTTTTGTTAGTTATTATTACGTAAGTACATAAACATTTGATTTTGCAATAACCCACAAACAACAAGAAAAACCAAAACAAGTGCAATCGTTTTTTTTTTTTTTTGTTTTTTTGTTTTGTCATTACTCTTTTTTTCTGTTTTTGCTCGTTTTCGCTCAACTTTGCACTTTTCAATAATGACACAAAAAACGGTCAACGTAAGAATAAATAAAAAGAGAAGTGCACACAAAAGCAATAAAATTAATTTGCATTCAACACTTATCGTTTTTTTTTTACTTCTTATATGAATTAATAATATGTTTATATATATTTTTTTACTTCTTTTTATTAACAATTATTTTTGCCACTTTTCGCTTAATGTTGCTAACCACGAATTGTTATTTTAATTATTATTATTTTTTCTTTTTTTATTACATTTATATTATTTTTAACTTATGTATTTTTGGCGCGTAATAACAAAAAAAAAAAAAAACAAAAACAAAAATTCTATAATATAAAAAAAAAAAATCAACTAACAAGAAGCTGTAAAGACCGAGAAATAAAACGATGACAATGATGACGACGACGACGTTCACCGTTAGATAGTTGCACCTGAACTGAATGTACGAAACACTGTTAACAACTTTCAATAATTTTTCCCCCTAAATGCTAACCAAAAACCCCTAAATCCTTTTTAAAAAACGCGATTCATTTAATTTTTCTAAATTGGATTCGTCTAAACAATTGAAAAATGCATAAACAAAAACTATAAACTATCCGCGGGAGCCACGGAACGACACGCGACGAGTCAAACCAACGGTAAAATTGAAATTAAAAAAAATGGTTAAAAATCTTTTTAAATTTTTTGTCAGTTTACTTTGCCAGTTCTTCACACACAGATACTCCCATACTCACTCACTCGCATAATCGCATAATCGTTCAAGTCATGGGGTTCTATATCAAAACATAAGTCAAAATCAGATTGAGAGCAAGAGCTGGTGTTCGCTCAATTGAGCGAGAGAGGATTCGTGTCACTTTTTGTGTCACGGACACATTTTACTGTTGATAAAGCGCATGTTGCGCTACCTCCGCTGGCGATTTTAGCCACTTCTCTAATCGGAAACGTCGGTTTTTTTTTTCTTCTTCCTCCACTCTGCCGACGTCGCGACACTTTTGTGTCAATTTGGCCCGTTTGCGTTTCTCATCCAAGCTGCGCATTGCATTCGTCGCTTGAGCGTCGTTGAGCGTCATGCGCAACTTTGTTGCCAAGTTTTCTTATTGGACTTTTGCTATTTGCTGCTGCTGCTATTGTTGTTGTTGTTGTTGCTGGCTTTTCCACATTACTTGCGCCGTCTTGAACACACTTTACTATTCGCATTGACGTCCGTCCACTTCATCTCATCGCAAAAAATTGCATACAAAAGCTCAAAGTTTGCCGCTTTGATTTGTCATTTCGCTCACTTGGTCTCTCTCTCTCTCAGCCGTGCGCGCTTCATCATTATGATGCATGACCCTTGCCCTTGCTTGCTTGCCACTGCCGACAATTACTGTTGCTCTTTGCCATTTGATGGTAATTCCACGCCAATTAAGCTCACTTGAAAACTGCATGTTTGTTAACTTGTTAGCTTATGTATGTAGATATGTACATATGTATGTATTTTTGTTAAGCATTACTTTAAGAGCTTTTTAAGCTTCTGTTAATTCAAAAACTTACCAGTTCGTTTTGTTCGCCTTTGACTGATGCAACTGTGTTTGTTGTCGTCTTGCTGAGCGCCATTTTTCTATTTTTTTTGTTTGTTCGCTTTTTGTGTCGTTTTGTAGCTTTTTTGTATATTATTCACTTTTTTTATTGCACTTTTTGTGTATTTTTCTAATTAGCTTAAACAACTTAGTTTCTGTTCATAGAAGCAGTACTGCGGCACAACAGCATCTGCAGATTTTATAGCTTTTTAATGATTGTTATTGTTGTAACATAAAAATACGCACATTTTTTTGTTGATATATAATTTTAACAAAACTTGTTTCGAAATAAAAATGTTGAGGTAGTGTATTGTTGTTGCAATGCAACGGCATAACCCATAAGCAGACAGCAACTTTGTCTTTTTAACGTTAAACGTTTCGTCTAAACATCAAAAAAATTCGGCGTATGCTGCAACAACACCAAGTCGGAAAACGTTTACATCTTGACCGCGCTTTAAAAGCTATTTTCTAAAATCTGGAAAACTATTGCTTGCTCTGAAACGACACTTGCTGAACTGTGTCAATGACCGAACACATGACCCAAAAATTAGATATTTACAATGCTAAATGCTAAAATTTAGCATGCTTTTGGGCATAATTGACTCATTTCAAGCAAACATACGGCACTTCATTTCCAATTGTTGTTTAACAGCGCTGTTACCACACTGTTACCGCACTGTTAATAATCAGCGTCTCTCAATTTCTCTCTTTAGCCCTGTTAAAAATATGTTGCTTTCTCAAACTTCGAGAGATGAAGATGAATTTATGAATGAATTTAATGTAGCGAACTTTCAGGCGTGCGTTTAAATTTACAGTAGAAACTCGATTATAAGGATTAATTAAAACCTGGGGTACTCCGTGTAATCAAAAATCCTCCGGATAATCGATTTCATAGTCCTACACCATATGTTTACGCCAAGTTAGGGGCCTTTCATTAATTACGTAAGACGATTTTTTTTGTAAAAACACAGAATATTTTTATTTAAAGCATACTTTTCAGGTAACTCGACGCGTGAGAGCAACAGAATTTTGGTGCGTACGAAATTCGCGACGTTAATTCAAATCAATTCAATGAAAAGTCAAGCAAATGATTGTGAAATTTTTCTTTGTCAAGCAACCGTAAATGGTTAAACACAAATACAAAAATAAATCATTAAAGATTTTGTTTTAGAAAATTATTTGAATTCAATTTACACGCGCTAAATGAAACATGTGCGCATGCTAAGCGTTTCAGCATCGTTTTTGGTATTGGACAAGCTTGTTGACTTGGCTTGTTTCGGTTACGCACTTGTCCATTTCGTACGCATAATCAAATCAAATCATGTCAAATCAAATCAACTCAAATCAAATCAACTCATTTCAGTCACTCGCGCACTCATTCACTCACTTGTTAATTCACTCACTCACTCAGCTAGTCAGTCAGTCAGTGTGTGCGCACAAGGACGTTCGCGCAGCAACAACAACAACGAAAACACACATACGACAAGTATTCATTTCAGAGGTCAGCCAACATTGCGCAGCGCAGCCCGCCCACATTTGCGCATATTTCGCGCGCGTTTTTGGTCAAAATCGGTTTTTCTTTTTTTGTTTATTAATTTATTAATCGATTTCTGTTTGTCATTAGACAAATGCTCTCGTTGACGAATGCCGCCAAAAATTTCACATCCACACGCATTTTTATACTCTTCATGTATTTGAATAGAATTATAACTTTGTCACGAAGTTTGTAACACACAAAAGGAGACATCTCCAACTAAGTATCTTGATCAGGACGACAAGACGAGTTGATATAGCTATGTCCGTCCGTCTTTAGGTCTGTATGTATGTTATCTCCTCGCTATTGACCTGAAATTTTGACCCTCTAATTTTATTACCATAAATCATTGCTCTAATAACCACTGGCACTAGTAGCTCCCATACGAAAAGAAGAAGAAAAATGAACAAAATTTAAAACGTTGTATGAAAAACATCGTAGATATCGTTTGTAAGATAGAGGGCTGAAATTTTACAACTAGTCGTTTATCGTGACTAGACCAAATGTCTGAAAGTTTCATTGAGATCGGACTACTGGACTGAAATAAAGAAGAGCATGAGAAGCAAATTTACGTCATTGTGTGGGCAACTTTTTTGTTTCTTACTCAATTGACTTGACACTTCTTGCTTATATTCTTATAGCGGCATGAAAACTATCTTGACTAAAATCCCAAATCAATAATTTGCATATCTCCGGTACCCAATGAGCTAAAACAATGAAAATTGGTATATCGAGTAAGAAGATGAAGATAAAGAGATTCAGTAAAAAAAAATGGGCGTGAAGAGTATATAATCTTCGGCAAGGCCGACGATAGCTGGTTATATTTATTTCGTTTATTTTTTTTTTTTTCTTTTGTTAATCTATCAATGAAATCATTAAAGCATTGAGTTTATTTACTTGAAATTGTTTTGAGAATGAAAATTGATTCTCTTTTTTTTTTTGTGTTTTTTTTTTTTAATTTTCGCTATGTATATATTATTATTTAATGCTTTTATTTCACAGCATTTCAAACGTCTTTTTTTATTATTATTTTTTAGTTTGTAGATTTCAGTTTTATTTTTGATGAACGCGAATTCTTGTGTTTTTTTTTTTAATATATTTTTCTACGTTACCGCCGCAGCCCACACACTAAAACAACAACAACCATCGGCAATAAAAACATCAAACGACGAGCTCAAAATCAAAACGCGTTTGACATATATGCAAATACAACAACTACACACCAACAGCAATGAAATATTGTTTAATTTTTTCAACTTTTTTGTTTCTTTTTTATTTCTTTTTTATTTATTTCTTATTTTTTATTTTTTTATTATAATTATGGCCAAACGCAAAAGAAGAAAAAAACAGACGAAATTGACAAAAGTGCGCGCATTAAGTGTTACCATTTATGGTTTATGCCGCCATTTTTTTTTCTTTCATTTATTTAAACTTAATTTGAACTGCTTTAAGTTTGTATTTGACACGGAGAATTAGAAAAAAAAAAAACAATGCCAATTCTAATGGCAATAAACTCAACTCAACTAACGGTAAATAAGCGCACATATGCAAGTAAACGCGACACTGAGCAAGATTGTGTGTGCGATAGAGAGTGAGAGAGAGATCGCTGCAGACGAAGGTAAACATTCGGTTGAGCGATCGTGTTATGTTGTAGGATGCTCAAAAGCATGATTCAAGGTCGCCTGGACCGCTTGCCAGGTGGTCGTCGATAGACAAATATAGGCAAGAAGGTTTTCCACAATTTTTCTTGTTGTCATTCGCCTTTACCACGCCTACACACACACACACACACACACACACGACCATTGTTGTAGGCAACATTTAATTCACACACACATGTTTATTTACTGCAAGTAATTTTTGGCGGTTTTCGCATCTTTTTGTTTTGTTCACTTTCTTCGATAGCTTTGAAAATTTTTCAATCGTTCATTGCACATCTGTAGCATTGATGATACATATTCATTCTTATTAGAACTTTTGAAGCGCAGCGTTTTTGTTTTCGCTTTCGTTAAGTATTGACGTCGCAACCAACGTGTTTCTCGTTGTTGTTGTTGTTGTGTGTGAGTGTGAATACCTGCGCGAAAGCTTTTGTAACACGTTGTTGTTGTTGTTGTTCTTGTTGTTTATATACTTATGTATATAATATACATATGTATATGTATCTATATAATTACTGTTGTAGTTAACTGGTCTGCTAGATGGCTAACTGACTGACTGACTGAGTGAGTGATTGACTGACAAACTGAATGCTTGATTGAATACTTGAATGGATGATTGAACACACTTGTTGAAGTCGCTGCAGATGTTTTAAAAACCGCGTATAATTCTCGCGCTTGCGCACTAAATCACATGTAAAACCCTTTATAGGCCATAATACACCGGTAAAAGATAAAACAAAACATTAAAAACAAAAAAAAAAAAATCAGACACTGTTAGTTGAAAGACACTTTATCCAGCTTATTTCTTATGCGTTCTCAATGATAAATAAAATTCAATTCATTGCGCGCACATTAATCGATTGTCGATAAACAAAAGTTCCTTGTGATTTTTTTTTTCTTTTTTTACCACTTTATATATCCACGCACAGCATTAAATATCATACAAGGAAATAACAGACACCAAAAAAAAAAAAAAATAATAACAATAAAAATTCAATGCAAATATTAACTTTGCTAACAAGTTGTTGTTTTGTTAGTTCGTGCCAGATTCACAACTGATCTACCTGCTCGATCGCGCGAGCACAAAACTCACAGCGACAGCGACTCAGAGCGACAACAACGACGACGTCGTCGTCAACAACAACAACAACGACAACAACTCTCGGTCTCGCTCACCACTCAATGATACTGCGGTCCATCTGTTCTGCGTTACTTCGCCGCTCGATTCGCAGCTCTAGCGAAGTTAGCTTTGTGTTCGTTCGGCAAGGTCTAGCTGAAAAACCACTAAGCGAACGATACAAGTGGGCAATGGTATGGGTGAGAGGGTGGTCCGGCGATCGGTGGAACGTGCAAGTGTTTGTTCAGAAACAGCCACTTTAAAAGCGAATAACAAAGAAAGAGAGAGCTAACTGCTTTGGCATTTGTATGTGTGTTGTTTTGTTTTTACTTTTAAGCTTAGCTTAGGCTCAGCACTTACAACAACTATAGCGACCACACGATACTAAAGAACGCCAACACACATGCGCGTTCAGTGGCGTTTTAAATTCTTTCTGTTTCCATTACATACATACATACATACATACATAGAAGGACCAGTGGTGTGTACAGAACAACCAAACTAATGATGGCGAACAACAACCAAATAAGTTATGCATACGACTATGTAAGTCATATTGTTGAAATTGTTTTTTTTTTCTTTGTTTTTGTTCACAAATATGTAATTTGTTACTAACAATTTACAACACACTCATACCGCATGAATGTGTGTATTTGAGTGCGGGTGTACATGAAGTTCAAAAATGAGTAACAAACTAATTCGCATATGCGCGACTGAACCTTATTTTACTGGAATTTCTAAGCTTTATTGTTTAAATATTTAAAATTCTTTATCGGCTTCAGGAAATGCCATATTATCGATCGTCATTCATTGAAATTATAAACACATATTCTATGCTTTATACAAGATACATATACCGTGCGCAAAGCACATGTCATATGGAATTAAATCACATCAAATATTTTGCACAATTTTCCTTTTTTGTTGTATTGTAAGTAGTAATGACGTTGTTGTTTGTTGATTTCATTTCAACCGAATTGCTGATTTGCCATACATGGCATTAAGCCAGTGCCAGGCAGCAAGAGCAGCATTTCTTTTTGGCATAATTAAGACCGCAAATTCCGTTGGCAACATTAAAAACAACCAATTTAGTTTGCTTTCAATGCGTTCACAAATGTAATTTGGTTTAACAAGTCTCTCAGATCATTTGAATTTCTAACTCAATCTGCCGCTGTCAGTCAAGTCGAACCAATACAATATAAAGCTAAAATAATTTAATTAACAATATTGAAAATGCGTCGCAATCAACATGAAAATAAGTAAAAATCGTACATAAGTTTACATTTAAAATTTTAAATTATATTTGCTGATTTTTATGTTTCTTCGGTATTCTTATATATGTTGTTTTTTTTTTTTTTTTTTTTAGTTAAACTGACAATTTGACGACAAGAAACTGTTGTTGTAATTGTTTGTGGTTTTTTTTGTTTTTGTTTTTGTTTTAGTTTTTTTTTTGTTTTGTTGTTTTTGTTAATATTGGTGTTTTGCTTACAATTGTATAAAACTTAAATATGCGAATTAAATTTAATCCATAAAATAAAAATAGTAATATTGTTTCGTACACGAAGGTTGTTAGATCAACTGGACTTTTTTTTTTCAAATTTTGCTCTGTGTGTGTGTGTGTCTAAGATTAAAATTTCTCTCGGTTTTCCTAATGACTGTGCATATTTCTTATGTGATGTGTTTTCGTGTTGGTTTTATATGTGTGTGTCTTGTTTTAAACGTAAGCTGATTTCAAAGTAGTTACACTAATTCGTACAGATTAAAAGTAGTAAAAAAAATCTATATAAATATGTGGATATAGTTAAATTACAAATTTAAAACTAGCTCGTCGCTATCAAGCGCCGATATTCTTTAACGATTACGCCGATCTGCAAAATATTTGCAAATGGCAGATAAATGACGATTAAAGACTGTCAATGGCGTAGCTGACTTCACAGCTGGACAACGGGAGCACTATTTTTTTTTTTTTTGGTTTTTTTTTTTTTAAATTTGATTGCTTTCTTTTTTTCTGCTTGTATTTCTATTTTGTCTTAACTGGTTGCGTTTGTTGTTGATATCTTTGGAGCGTATTGGTGTTGGTGATTATTAATGCTATGCTACTGCTGCTGTTTTTGTTGTTGTTATTGTTGCTGGTGCTGTAATTGTAGTATGTGTATGTGAATTTGTTGCTTTTGTTAGTTTCAAGTGGACCTTTTATAGCGAGAGAAATTATATAAATGATGATAAACGTCAGATCAGATCAGTGTAAATATGCATTGCGCGCCTACAAATCGAACTCAGCGAACTTGGTTATGCTGGAATTCAAATGTTTTCTTCGAATAAATCAATTCTGCTTCTTGGCCATTTTTTTGTTTTGTTTTTTTTGTTTTTGTTTTTCATTTCTCTTGCAATCATTTCTTGTTTGGTTTCTGATTTTTATTGGTTGCCGTTGTTTGTTCTTAGGGTTTATTTGTTGTTAATTATCTCATTGTCATAATTATGCACACACATTAACTCCTCATAATCGTTTGAGCATGCGTTTCTTTTCTTTAATCAATTTCTCTTTCTTTTTGTCCTGCAACTTTTTATCAAGCCCAGCATGTTTCTTTGTTGACGGTCCATCGTCATCTTTGGCATCGTTAGAAACACCACATTTGGCTGGCTGTAAATCGAATTTAAAAAGAATATATATAAGTTTGTGTTTAGGTATAATTTTCAAAATATACACATATGTATATAGAAAAGAATATACCTGCGCATGGATTTCAGTCATCATTTTGGCGCGCTGTGAGTAATCATCATAACGTTCAAGCAACATTTTGCCAGCCTCTTCGTTCAACGCTGATTCGGGATTGGGCACAATTAGAAGGCATTTGATGGTTAATAATATATGCTTGATTCCCAAATCAGGCTTCCAATCTTTTTTCAATGTATTAACGCAAATTTCGCCGTTGCCGGCTACATTCGGATGGAATATTTTGGTAAGAAAATATGCTTTAGGTGGTGTTTGCGGGAAATCTTTGCTGAGTGTGAGTTTCACGCGAAAGACTCCCGCAGTATATGGTGTGCCCGCTGCAAAAAGAATAAATGTGTTCATTTATAAACGTTTGTCGTTTAGAGCAATAGTTTACCTGGTCCATCGATCAATGCCTGTATATCGGTGACATCCGTTTCATTGAGAAGTACTTTGATACCTTCCGGCGGGCTGTTTTCCATATCTTGCATTTCCTTCATGACCTGTCGGATTGTTTGAGGCGAGAGGTTTTCCACATTTGAAAACTGTAATTTTCAAATACACATGTTTATTAAATGTATTTATTGAATCATTTTGCTACATACCGAACTCATATTTATTTATTTATTTTTTATTTTTGCCTATTAGTATATATTTGATTTGCTGGAATTGAATGTTTCTTCACTTCCAAATCTCTTGTTGTAGTTTTGCTATTTTGCTAGTTAATCCGAGCGTAGCGCTGCTGATTTTAACAAATAATAATTTGTTACTTGTTTCGTGTTATTTTTAATGATGTTTCGTTTGTTATGTTCTTGATTTTTCTATTCAGCGTCCTCGTCGTTGTTGTTGTGTTCAGTCGTCGTCTCTATCTCCTGCCCATGAAGTTAAGCTTTTACTGCACTCACTTGCACACTCAAAAAAAAAAAAAATAAATATTTGCGTCTTAAGCGCAGTGAAGCTGACGTGAAATTGTGCTGTTTGTTTTTATTACCAACTTGGATAAAAACGTTTAATATATTTCAAAAGTTGATTAAAGAAATAAGTCAATTGAAAACCAAAGTTTTTAAATTCTGATAGAAAAACAAGCTTGATGCACTAAAATTATGCTTTTTTGCGTCTATTGGCGCTGCCAACCGAAACACAACAATATACACTTATTATTCAATACTGACAACCAGTGTAGCGAAATTAGCTTTCTTCACGCCATAAATGGCTCTTTTTTTTGTTCAACTTTTTATGAAAAATGTACACAGCGAGTAGAGCGAACTCTGGCGTTTTCTTTTTTGTACTGTACAGTGTTTGTTAACAACAACATTTGTGTTGAAAGTGCCATATCTAGGTATATTAATCTTGTAATTCACATGCAGTGGCATAACAATAGGGTGACAAAATGCCACAAACCCCCGCTCCAAAAAGAAGGGACAGAAAATAAACAGCGTAGTGGCGGGTTGGTCTTATTTAACTAACTTCATTCGCCATAAGACACATTAATGCTGATAAAAATAAACCAAATTCTAAAGAACTTGCCAGTATTGCACTACAATATTGTTTCGGTCACATTTCTGTCCTTTTTCGAACTCATTGTACCTAAGCCACAAATTTCTTCGGTAATGTGTCTTTTTTTACACTTTCTATTTTGTTTTTTAATCTATACTTCTGCTGAAAAAAAAAAATATTTAAATACAAAGACAAAAACAGAAATAAATTTCGAACGACACTTCGCTTCACTTTTTTTTCTCTCTAGGCAAATTTTGGCTCGCTGAGAGTACCGCAAACTCGTAATTTTTGGTGAAAAGTCCGTTAACATTTAGAGATATTCCTCTGTTGCTCTCTTGTTTTCTCTTTTCCAAACACACAAAAATTTAGAAAAATGCATCGGGAATCTAACAAGAATAATTAATACAAAATTCCCCTCACTTCCTCATTTTTAGCTCACTTTTTCCATCACAAAATCGCACACATTTTTTGACCCGCGTATGTCGTCTTGAATCGTCTCGGGACATGGGACACTTCAATGTGGAAACAAAAACGAAAAGACGTTTGGATGAGTATCGTAAGTTAAGAGAAAACATTCTACGATATACCTTAGGCTTTCACTCTCTCAACATTGTAATGCCGTTTGTCTCGCTAAAAACCACGCAAAACTTTAAGCAAATTTCACTTTAAGATTCAGTCGACAGGAAAGGTTGTTTGCAAAGATGTAGATGTCATCCGCCCATCCTTTCAAATTCCATGTTCTACGTAAATTGTTGGTCACGCGACGAATCCATCGGCGAACAAGAAGATCACCGACTTATGTAGATTGAAGCTAAGCCAAACCGTCACCTCCAAACTGTTTGTTATGCTACCATGGCGACTAAAAAACAGCTAATGCAAAAAGAAAATCAACGTAAAGGAAATCGGTTAAACGTTGGCGATTTATACGATCATCATCATGTTTCAGCATCTAGTCCCGCGTACAAGGACAGGTAAACCACGACCTGTCATCATCTCACACAGTCGCTACAATCGTATACTGGCGGTGGCCACAAATGCGGACAAACTACAACAGCAGGCAGCACTTGCATATGAACGTGAGCGTCAAGCACAGCTCCAAGAAGAAGGTGAAAAGCTACTACTACAATTCGGTAGTAATGTTTGCCCTTCGCAAAGCCAACGAGTCGCTAAGCTGCGGGAGTACGAGAAGCAAAAGCAACAAGCATACCTTGAAGAGCAAATTATGGTCTCACAAGCAGAAACATTGAAACAAGAAGCGATACGTAAGGCGCGAATTGCAAAGGCTCAATTGTCAATCGAAAGATTACGACCGGGTCCACGTGAGTTGCAGAGTGCGCAACTGCAATCAAATGTTTTGTATGCAATGAACTTACAACGGAAGTTGCAAAACGATTTTGCCGAGGCTCAGCGCCAGCAACGCGAGTTGGACAATAAAATGTATGATGAACGCATTCGGGAGGGCATCAGAGCAGCACAACAGGAACAGCAGAAGCGGGCGCAAAACGCTCAAAAATACAAGGAGGAATTAAAGCAACTCATAACATCGCGCAGTGAAAAGCGCTCCGAAGATCGAGCACAAGAGTTACGCACAATACTTGCCGAACGAGAGGCCAGCTCCAATGAAATATCGGAGCAATTAGAGAAAGAGCGTTTGACAAACCTGCATAAACGTAACGTGGTACGTCGCCATGCGCTCGAGTCAATACATATGTCCGAAGAGCGACAAAAACGTATGTATACTCATATACGCATCTTATAAATTTTAGACAAGTGACTCTTATTTACTTACTTAGGTCTGAACATGCTAGACGAAATTGAGAAACATCAATGTGAACACTACAAAGAAGCTAAGTCCCATTTGGAGGGGCTTAAGATCAACCAAAGCAAAGAGCGTATGCGAAAGCGCATAGAACGAAATGAACAGCTAGCGAACGTAATTGCGCCACAACTGCACTACAGTGCCACGCAGGACAATAGACGTTATGAGCGTGATTTAAATGTTATGCGTACGATTTTCAGCGCCGAAGAGAAGTCGCGACATGCACGCATCAAAGCAACAAAAGAGATGCGTATAGAAACGCATCAGCAGGCACAGGCGCTAGCCAAGACGGCACAGGAACAGCTCAAAGTGCAACGACAACAGGACCAGTTAGAGCGCATTGAAAACGAGAAAATACAAACGAAATTCAAGCAAGCGGAACATTGTAAATTTCTAAAAGGCATTCACGAGCTGCGGAAAGTGCTTGACGAACAGGTGCGGCAGCGGCAGGCTGATGAAAAAAAACCTGATGTCAATTATAATAAAAATGCTTACTTAGAACACTTAAAAGAGCATAAATTCTTTTTCGATTATGCCAAACAGTTGATAAGCGAAGCAAAAGCACGTGATTGTCCGTTGAAGCCATTTGTGCGTGCCGTTGATCAATACAAACGTATGCACAATATTGCCGCTGAGACAAAGACGCCACGCCATTTAGTATCCAAACTGACGCTAGGATTACGCCAGCCGGGCGACAGTGAGGCAGATGCCAATTTTGTGGCCGCGTTAGCAAAAGAAGCCGAAAAGCAGGAACAGTCAGATGAACAAAAGGATTTAGCGTGTATACTTAATGATTGTAAACAAATTGAGGAAATGGTGGCCTCCGAACAAAAACAAACGAAGACTGTAAACAAATAAATGACGCTGGACCTTTGTACACATAATAACATAACAACAAGCAAGCACTTAAAAATTGAAATATACTCGTATATTTATTGGAATAAAAATCAAATAAATAAAAGATACAAAAAAAAAAAAAAAAACACGTCCCGTGTGTATGCAAAGGCACAATACAATATCTTATAAATCAAATGCTTATATATAAAACAATCAAGTCTGATTGCAATTCGATTACATCGACTTGGCCTCACTTTGTAATATGTGTGCTGCTGCAAATAAAAATAAAATTACTTCTTTATATAAAATCTACATGGGAAGATTCATTTCTAACCATTTTAAACTAATGGCCATCATCTTGGCCTTTAGGCGCTTGCGATCGCGTGCTATTATTTCCATTCGCTCCTTCAATGTAGTCTGAAAGAAAACCAAATGCAGCGTACGACTCGCCGAGCAAAGCTAAATATACAAATAAATGAGTGTTAAGATTTTATTATATTCTCTTCATCTTACTTGTTGCAATAGACGCGCCTTCAAGCGCACATTTGCCGGAGTATCCTCATCTGCGCCCATGGCATCTTTGTTGCTCGTCTCCAAATGTAAATTAAGCACAAATATGAGCGTGTCACGTATGGTTTGCACAATACGCTGAATTTGTTCCGTACGAAAAAGTCGACGCACTAAATAGCCACGTGCACCGGCATTTATCTTGGTGGCTGCTTCTTGCTCCTGCAGATAAATCTCGTTAATGGTTTGTGATCGTGTTGTTGTTGTCGTTATTGATGGCGTTTGATCTGTTGGCTGTTGTTGTAGCAAATTACAATTATTACCTTATACACACATGTATTTGGAAAATGTAAACTTTTTATAAAAAAAAAAAACAATTACAATGTTTATGGTTAGATTGTAAATTGTTTTATTTATTAACTAGAAATATCTAACTTTAGTGTTTGGTTAAATTAAAGAAAATAAACCAGTACTGTCGAAATATCTTATGACGATGTCAATTAAAGTTTAGATCGAAAAGTTTAACGTCGTAACAAGCAATTTCGACTTCATTTATAAGTATGCAATTAGTATATGTACGATATATCAACAATTTGAAATATTACAACAAAATCATTCTTTGAACAATGTTCTTTTTACATATTTCTATAAGTAAATATGTATAACAGTAATTCGATTAACATT
The DNA here is from genome assembly GCA_034638295.1 of Phortica okadai. NCBI lineage: Eukaryota > Metazoa > Arthropoda > Insecta > Diptera > Drosophilidae > Phortica > Phortica okadai. The sequence goes on along the minus strand of CM067848.1, from coordinate 52,636,016 downwards.
TAGATATTCCAATTTAGTTCAATTTTACCACAAATTCAATAAGTTAAAAAAAATGTAATTTTCGAAATAAAATGAAAATATTTCTTCGAAATCTTATTTGTTGTTAGTTAATGTTGCATTTTCTTTGGTGCAGTTATTTGTTAGTACATCAATTAAGGCACTTGAATTTCACTTTTGAGATTCTTCGTTTTTCTGTTTTTTTTTTTTTCTACAGTATGTATGTTGTGTTAATTATAAGTTTTAAGTCTTGATAAGGTTGGCTGAAAAATATAAACAAAAACCGAAAGATTTTAAGTATGTTAGAAAGAGAGTGATAAAGAAAGAGAAAGAGTTATTAAAATTTTCCTTTTGTTAATACAGCAAGCTTGTTATTGGAGTACACACGCGTAAAAAAGATAAAAGCAACCGTTACATTATAAAGAGAGATTTGTATGTCGTTGTGCCATATAGATTTGATTAGTTTGATAAAATAAAAATTAAATAGAATAACTTACACGTTTAGTTTCTGGCAACGAACCCGTAGATGAGCGTGGTAATGTATGACGATTGGGTTGTATTGGACGATCGGATATAAGCACAAAATCCAACTGTTGCGCCGTTGTGCTATCACGGCAGTTTTTACCAAAGTGAAGACGTTTCCGTGCTGAATGAACGCCGCTACCGTCGCCGCTGTTGCCGTTATTATTTAAATGCAATGATGAATCGTCTGGCGTCTGTGGGTTGCAGCCACTTCTATCGTGTTCAATACTAGTACTAACGCTACGCGGTGTCGAGGCAGTCGTTGAGTCGCCACTTTGAATGGTGTTCGTTTCGATTTTCGCTGTGTGGCTCACTTTTATTGTAGCTGGCGGCGAAGTTAATGATTTACTATTGTCGCGACATTGTATTGTGTCCACCACAGAGCTTACGGAGTCACCAGGACTATCAGACGTTGAAGAATTGCTCTCATTATGTTGGTTGTACTTCGTTTCACTATCAGTCGTATATTCACCTCCGGATAAATGGCCATCGTCTCCTGAGAGCTGTGACGTGCTCATTTCCGTACAGATTTGCTCGAGCAAAAGCTTTTGCTGTGCATCGAACTGCGCCTGGAGACGGCGTTGCTCCTCGTGTTGCTGTGCAATGAGCTGCATAAACTTTGACCGATGCACAGTTTCGATCTCGCTGAGCATCTGTTGGCTCATAATAGTCGGTGACAATGTACTGCGCGCCATTTGACGTTGCTGTTGCAATTGTTGCAACTTCAATTGCAACTGCTGTGAGTGCGTTAGTTGCATTTGTTGTGGGAGTGTCTGTGAATTTGCATGCTGGTCCTGCTGCGTATTATAGTTAGCAGTTGGTTGTTGTTTTTGTTGGTGCAACTGTTGACCAGTTTGCTGTTGCGGCTGCGTTCCAGCGCGTTGAGTTGTATTGACCAAAGCACGGCTTGTCAAAGTTGCTGGTGGTGTTCTTGCTGTATTGGTAACCTTCTTAAGCGGTCTTTTTATTGGAAGCTGCAGTTGCTCTGCTTGTGGTTGTTGTGGCTGAGAGGCAAACGATCGCGGCTCACAAACGGTACGTTTATTTTTATTTAACGGCAATGTTGGCACGCTGGCAAGCTGCGTTGTTGTATTACTACTGTTGTTGCGTGGCAAGCTGTGGCTATTGCTGTTGCCGTAGATTTGATGAGTATTGTTGTTAATGAATGCATTTGATGGAGAAACAGGATGAGCAATATGTGATGCAGCGATAAGCGAACTGCTGGCATTTGGACTTGTACTTGAGATGGCAGAGACAGTCGCCCTGTATATATTGCTGGTTGTGGCGATTGGTCTTGTGGTTGTTACGGTCGCCTTTTGTTTAAACTTCGCAGTGTTGCGCACTGATGCTACGCGCTGCTTCACTTCGATTTTATTGACACGCTTTGCTTTAGACTCCACAGTATCACGCCTAAAATGAGCGTGATGGCTTAAGTTGCCATTATTTGGTGAACGCGTTTGCGAAACATATTGTTGTTTTTGCACAGGCTGCTGTTGTGGCTGTGTCTTCTGGGCAATGATTTCCGTTGATTTAGTCGAATAATTTTGCTTACTTGTTTGTGATTGTGTCTGTTGACGCTCCATATGCTCAAGCAATACTTTTGATGGTCGTTCCAGTGTGAACGAATTCGAACGCGTCAGGCATTGTGCCTTCTCGTCTGACATGCTTGAAATGTTTAAGCTTTCGTTTTTTTGGTTATTTACTGCATGTGTAGCCGACTTACCAACAATCTTTAAAGAAGGACTTGTTATTGAACGTTTCAATTTATCATCACAGCAAGGTGATTTAGTCTTCATATTGACCGATGTTGTCGCGGATTTTTTAAATTGATTTACTTTGCTGCTATCATTACTCGAGCTTTGCATAGGCGACTTAAGACATTCACATTTATCATCCAACTGTCGTGACTCGGCAGCACACTTCGGTGACACATCAACAAAGTTATGTGTATGTAAAGCACTCGGAAGCCGAGGGTCAACTTGCGGCGTTGGTGGATTTACACAAATTGCTGGTATTTGTTGTTGATGTGCCTGTCCAGATGTGTCAAATGACAGACTTTGGGGTCGTTTTGGCGAGTTTGGTTCTGCTGTTAAAAATATTTTTGGTGACTGTGTTTTCATAGTCTTCGAAGTAGCCCCATCCATCAACGACATACTTTCCGGTGTTTTAAAAACTTTTTCTGACTCTTCTGCAAGCATCAATGCTTGTCCTCCTTGACGCAACTGATGCAAAGCCGTCAATGGCATAATTATCGAATTGCAACGATTGTCATAGATTATCGTTTCTGAACGTTGCAAGTGCTGTACTCTCTTAGACTCCACAATTATGCCTGTGCCTGTGTCTGTGCATGTACTGGCATTAATATATTTCTTTGGTTCACAATTAAGCTTTGAAGTATCATTCAAAGGCTGCGTATGCAATGCATCATAGAATCGATTTGCTGTACTTTGTACGTTCACATTTGACTCAGACACTTGTGAATGTGTTACAGTATCTCCAGCTTCTCTGGTTTGTTCATTAGAGCTCTGGCGCTGTTGACGCTTCTGTGCTTCACGTTCAATAGCTACTTCTTTAAACTTCATCATTTCGAATCGCTTTTCTTTTGTCATCTGCGATAAAAATAATTAGAACGCATTGTTTTACGTTTTGCTTGAATGATGGCACACCTTATGTACTATGACAACAAAGTTACTCACCAATGGCGGCAGTATTGGCTGTCCATCGATGCGGAACACAGATTGATAGTAGTTGGTACATTGAGAAGGCGTCGGTGTACATGAAGTACCTTCTATGTTTGAATGTTGTCCTTCCTCTTTGGCCAATGCGAGCAAAAGTTCCATGGTAGTTTCGGTCCTTGTTTTAGGTAGGTTCATTTTTTATAAAATAAGAAAACAAAAAAAAAAATTTATTACTATAAATTTTTATATACTTCAATTCAGGTTGATTTTAAATAATTGGTATGATCTAACTTACATTTTACATATTAATTTGCAACCTAAATTGCCAGCTAGATAGATTGGAAATATCAGCACCACGTCCGCCTCCACCACAACCAACAACAAAACAAATCCTGTAAGATGTCTCCTTATCTTACAACATCACAACAAGCTAGTAATTGGGTCTCCAACGCATTCAACACAAAGTGAAATTTGTAATTTCACTTGATTGTTGTTTTACTGTTTTGTTGTCTTTTGAAACGGTTGATATAGCAACGCAGGTTCTGTGTAAGCTGTTATTTGGCAAATTTTGTTTAATGTTAGACTACGAAAATTGGCGCTAATACATATATGTATAATAGACGTTGTAATAGCTCACTTTTTTGTTTCAACAAATAACGTAACAAAAATAAAATTGACTAAATTCAAACTTTTCATATAATTAGAGCAAAACAAAAACAAAAAACCAAAAAAAGCAAGCGCCAAAACACAAAGTGTTGTAAAATTATTGAATGGCATGCCAGCCCGTCGACACGGTGTCAGTGAAAGAGCCACTTGCGTCAACAAATTGGCGCAGTTGCTGCAAAAATGAAATGATACGGTGGAGGGCCAACTCAAAAAGTTGCGTACAGCCTAGCTCAATGTCGCTGAGAGTTGCACGGGCATTTGGGCTAGGTCAATGTGGGTGACTCCGCCAAATTCGACTGTCGCTTATTGACGATAACAGACCAATGCTACGTTCGATTAGACATAACCAATTGGCAATTGGCAATTTTGCGTCATTTACCTACGCCGGATTTCGCGATAGGTCACATCTCTACAAATAATAAATTGTCTTGTTCTTCATTAAATAGATTTAATTCATCTTGTCAATAGACTTAATTTAACTTTAAATACATAATACACTTTCAACATGGCACTAAATCCACAATATGAAGATATCGGCAAGGGATTCGTACAACAATATTACGCCATCTTCGATGATCCTGGACAGCGCGCGAACGTGGTCAATTTTTATAGCGTAAGTAGAGATAAACTTTAGTGGAATTTGCAACTTTGTGAATTTAATGTGGTAGTATGTTTGTGTGTAGCTCTTTGCGCGGGCTGTTTCTATATTGGTTCATTACTATAATTGGTAATAAAATAATCAAAAGGACTTGCGACGTACGGCTGTCGTTGATTGAAGACGATGACTTCTAGTTTTGATAGAAAACGCGCTCCTATTCCAAATAGTCTTAAAATTATGATGTATCTCTATGATGAATGGGAGGTTTGACTACTAGCAAATATTTAATGTCTTGCGAAATTTAGACAACAACAACAATTATGACGCACACACCAACACACGCGCAAACATGCTGCTGTGAACATTTTTTTAGATCAAAATGAGATGATGCCTATAGTAATTATAAATATTTTTTTTTTTCTTTGTAGGCTACTGAATCCTTTATGACATTCGAAGGTCACCAACTTCAAGGTGCACCTAAAATAATGGAAAAACTATCAGTGAGTGTACATATTTATTGCAAGATGATTATATATATGCTAATTTTTTTATTCTATTCCCGCAAAACAGAGTCTTACGTTCCAAAAGATAACGCGCGTCATAACCGCGGTCGACTCACAGCCCACATTCGATGGCGGCGTGCTTGTTAATGTACTTGGTCGTTTAAAGGTAACATTTCCTTAGCAATATCTAACATATATATAAATATCATACAATAGCAAGAAAGGAACAAATGCCACCGAATAATTGCAACACAAAAAAAAATTACGTTACGTTGTTCTCTTTCGTTGCCATGCCGCTATCGTCGTATAAAATACATCGTCTACCGTCCAAAACCGATACAAGACCGATGAGGATCAGCCACATGCATATATACAAACGTTTGTGCTCAAGCCAGTGGGTGGGAGTTTCTTTGTGCAACACGATATATTTCGCCTCTCGTTACACGATGTGTAGCCAAACCAGTAAAGAAGCGCGCGCATTTTTGTTACTGTTATCGTTATCGCAACCACCGGTGCTATTGTCTTTTGTGAATATTACTTTTGTTGTCATATAGCACGCACGTCAGAGCGCTACTAATCAACAAGAATGACAACAAATGCAAAAAAAAAAAAATGCTTATGGCTTTGTAATTACTTTTAGGTGTGTTGCCGCTGTTACTGTGCGCTGTTGGTATTGTGGCAATTTTTGTACTGACCCATCCTACACCCAAAAAAAGAAAAAAAAAAAAACTAAACTGCTAAACTGATATACAAACACATGCACATTTTTGCACTAACAAACACTTTTTGTTTGGCTTACATATCAACTGCAGTAAGACGCGCGGCCTTGCTGCCACCGGATGCTGCTTCCTAACAATGCGGCGTTGTCGGTTGGTTGTTTATTGACGCTTAGAAGTTGCGGTAACATTCTTACAACTCTTTCCTGTTGTTTTTTTTCTTTTGTTTTCTTTTAACGACACATTGTTTTTATTTTTAAGCGTACACACACACAAATGGTACGATTGTTGTTGCATTTACGTAAAATGTGTTCAAGCATGTTAACTTTGATTTTATGTTCTGTGTAATTTTTTTTTTTTTCTCGTGTTGGCTCTTGTGATACGTTGCAAATATATGTTGAATATTTATAAAAAGTTATTTCTTTTATATATTGCAGTGCGATGATGATCCACCGCATGCCTTCTCTCAAGTATTTGTGCTGAAAGCGCACGGTGGCACCTTTTTTGTGGCTCATGACATCTTCCGTTTAAATATACACAACACCGCCTAAGGCTGAGGAATACAAAAAAAAAAAAAAAGAAACAAAAACCGCAACTACAAGAAGAAGAAGAAGAAGAAAGAAAAACAACTGCCGCACTAAACGACAAACTGATTAAACATAAGTTTTATCGATGTTGTCCCTGCAGTTTTTATGCTTAAATAACAAAAATACACACAACAACAAAACACACTCACAACCACGAGTTAATAAGGATTAATTCATGATTGATAAATGAATGTAGCAACGGATAAACTAACTCTAACTACGATTATTTTTTTTTGATTACGTTTATACGAAAGTAAAATAAATATAAAGCAATCATTAGAAATGTCATAAATCTTTTAATTAACATGTTGTATACTTTATTTTATAAATGTTAACACATGTATGTATATATATATGTGTGTGTGTGTGAATGTATCTTTAACGTTAAGTGAAAAAAAAAGAATGTATGCCACATCAATAACAATACTGCTATTGTTGCAAGCTACTCACTTATCCCGAAAGGTAAAAATCGCATCGAAGCCAAAGAGCACGCCATTGACAATGGCCAACGATGCTTTGATCAATGCCAAATCACGTGTACGCGTACGAAATGAGAACTCCCAGGCTTCGATAATGAAGACACCCGAGGCAACGAACATCACACAACCGAGCACGCTGAAGAAGATGTCAATGCGCTTGTGTATTGGCGCACGCATAAGTACACCTGTGCCCGGGCCAAACAAGAAAGTGAACTGTGTTGCAAGCAGCTGAGTTAAGTTGAATTTTTTGAGCGCAACTCACCTGCGAAGACGCCAATGACAACGATAATGTAACCGGTAAAGGTTCCAGTGGCCAAAAAGGATGTCATAATGTCGCGATCGTTGAAGCTATAAAAGTGCAATACCAAGCAAGCGATGGCAAAACCCTGTATGTAAAATACAATAATTATTATTAATATACTAATTTTTTTTTTTTTTTTCATTATTTTCATATTTTATCGCTTACCAACTCCAGAAACTTGATAACATTTAAGCGTCCTTTGCGCTCTCCGTGGGACATTGTTTGGCAGTTTGAAGGCTTTTTGGGAGCACGTGTTAAAAAAAGGATTATATTTTTTTGATTTTGGCTTGTTTTCTTATCTTGCAATAGACTGGAAGAAAGAGTACGTTAATGTTGTGCCTGCGATGAATGCTCACTGAATCGGTTGATCACGAACTCGGCACACAGAATATGAGCATTTTTTTTTTAATTTCTTTTTTTTTTGTGCTGTTGTCGCTCTTGTTGTCGATTTTTTACGTACAAAAACAACAACAATATTGCAAAAAGCGCAGAATTAATTAATTACACTCAAGTCACAGTCAGATTTGTCGTCGGAAATAGGCTTTTAATTTCGAAGTGCGTCGTCGTCGTTGTTACTCTACCGTTTTTGTTGTTATTTTTGTTTTTTTTTTTTATTTTTTAAATGCAAAAGATGATTAGCAAAAGTTACAGATTATACAACATTACATTGAGAGCTAACGAAATGCGACTGTTGATATTTGTAGTTTATATGCCGTTGGTGATGCTGCGCGAGCGACTGACCATAATATTGTAGCTATAACTGACTTCCATGAAAGCAACTGGACAGACACACACACATACCACTAACCAAGAAGCAACAGGCAATTAATGTCGATGGCGGGGGTCTGGACTGAGATGATCTGATATGTAGAGATGCACTCAAACATTACTACTTGTTGTTGGTGGTCATGGTGGTCAGCCCCAGCCATCATTACTTGCCCCACCCCCCACAACCACCACCAACCCTTCTATACACAATATTGCTAATCTTTACAAAAGAAATTATTTCATGCACATAATTATGTTGTTTTTTGTTGTTGCTGATAAATGGTCATCATTCACTATAGCGCTCTCGCTCACTCGTGTAAACGCCTCTTTTGTTTTGGGTTTATGACACACATTTCGCATAGCCAATGCTCCGTCGCTGACACAGTTCTGATTTCTGTTCTATTGTTCATGAAATTATTTATAATTTGTATAATTCTTTTTGGAATTTTAAAATGAGTATTGTTGTTTCTTCCGTGCGCATTGTATTATGTTTATAGATGAGATGCGACTTTGTTGAGCTTGAGAAAAATGTTACAGATTTGGTGAGTCTGAATGTTAAACTATGTGCGTACTTAATATAAGAAACGCTAGAATTGGTTGTCAAGAATATGTAGTACATAATTCCAATGAGCGAAACCTGACAAAGATCATGGAGTTGGATTAGTGCAATTGACAAAGCCTGTTTGACATGTGCTATGGCTTTTGTAATCCATTAAGGTTGAAATCATTTTATTTTTAATAAAGTCTTTTGGGAACATTTAAGGCGGGCTTACTTATACCCATATTGTAAACAAACTTAGAACAGATAACCTGATAGACATTCCTAAGTGAAACGAGCAATTATAGTTTCTGTTTAACGGCTACAACTAATATATCAGGTTTTTTTTTTTTGCCTACAATAACAATAATGCATGGCTGGCATAGTTCGTCGTCAGTAATAATTGCAATTGAACAAACAACCATTTAAATCTTGATTAGTTGCATCAGAACAAACCAAACTGCAAGTTCTATATTCGCTATATTGGCTAAATAGTAAAAAAAAAAGGGGAATGGCTGCAAATGTTACTGAATTACTCTCCCTGGAGAATGATGTATTTAAATCGTATCTGTTTTGGACTGCAGTGTTGGTGTTAAAGATATTTTTTTTGGGTCTTTATACTGGACTTTGGCGTTTTATCAGCATGGTAAGCGAGCGTGTGAGAGTGAGAGAGAAAGAACGAGTAAGGCAAAGTGCATGTGTTAGAAAAGTGTTGTAGTTACATAGAAATAACGTTTGGTCTAAATGAGTTAAATCATAATGACTAAGCAAATTTGAGACTAAAAATAACTATGGCGGGGAAATATTTATGGAAAAAGAGAGTTTCGGCTTCTAGTAACTTGTATAAGACAATTTAAAAATTGAGCATCGATAATTACTGCTAAACATTCGAAATCTACACCAGACGGTTGTAATAATGGACTATAAATGAAAAAACCAACTGTATAGAATAAAAAGTACAAATTTTTGTTTTTTTGTTGAAAAGGACTAAAAATTAACTTCGAAAAACATTGACTTATTGCGGATTCGATATTTAAAAATGAACAGTAAGTTTTAACTTAAAATTAGCTAACTTTGATAAAGCGCAGCGAACAGGTGTAGCTCTAGCAATAGAAAAGTTTACATGCTTAAAAAGAGCGTAAGCAAACATGAGAGAGAAAGAGAGCGTACGCTGGGCAAGTAAAGATAAGGCCAGACGGCTATATGTATGTTTGTTCAAATGAAGAGTTGCTTTATGTTTACACACATTGCAAGTATAACCTAAGTCAGTGAATTATTGATTTGAATACTTTTTGTTTGTCAAAGTTTATTTAAAATAACATGCCCGGCACGACAAACGTCGTAGTTTGAGTGAACATAGAATTTGAAAGGTGACGCGTTGAACGGCCGAGACAATAAATAAATAAATTAATCGAAAACAAAATGGGTGTTGCTGATCTGCTGAGTTTTGATAATACCGTCTTCAAAAGCTACCTATTTTGGAGCGGCGTCCTGGTGGTAAAAATGCTTGGCATGAGCGTTTTGACTGGACTTCAACGTTTTAGGACCAAGGTAGGGGGAATAGTGAAACTGATAATGCGATAGTACAAAGTCTATACGGTGAAAGCTTAACACATGTTGATTAGTGTTTATTAAAAAAAAAAAATAAATACAAAAACGATGTAAAAACTATTGTGCTCATCATGACTCAGCATATAATTTAAATTATTGATTTATAATCTCTCTCTCTCTCTTTAAGACTTTTGCCAATCCTGAAGATTTGATGTCACCTAAATTGAAGGTGAAATTTGATGATCCCAATGTTGAACGTGTGCGCAGGTTTGTTTAAATTATAAAGTAGCTTTAAAAGATGAATGCCGGTTGCTAAAACGATTCTTATCTTTTTCAGAGCTCATCGCAATGACTTAGAAAACATTTTGCCGTTCTTTGCTATTGGTCTGCTTTATGTGCTAACCAATCCAAACGCTTTCTTAGCCATAAATCTTTTCCGTGCAGTCGGCTTGGCCCGCATCGTCCACACGATCGTTTACGCCATTGTCGTCGTACCACAGCCGGCTCGTGCACTTTCCTTCTTCGTTGCACTGCTGTCCACTGGCTACATGGCATTACAGGTCATTGTAGCCGCTTTGTAGTTAGTAAGATAGCATAAAGTAAATATGTTTGCATATATTTTTTTTAAACTTATTCATGAGCATGTTCTGTCATAAATAAACTGGTGCTTTGTCGATAATTGACAAATAATTGTTAAATCTTAACAACAGGTGGGAGAGGGGGTATAAAATAAAAAGGCCGGACGTAACTTATGGACATCTATGTTTAACTGTAAAAAGATTCAAAATAAAAGTTCTTCTTGAAAGTGGATAAGGTGGCAGCACTGGTGTTCAGTTGAAATCAGTGTTACCACCTTAGATTTTTTCGTTTTGCAAACTTTCGTAGCCCTCTGAATCTCATATGAGATATTTTTAAAAATGTTGCGGAAAAAATAGTAACTTAGATCAGATTTTTCGGATAGGCGATGTTTGATTCAGTTCTGGCTGAAATAGACTTCTGCCCAAAAAAGGTTTAAATGGCAGCACTGTTATTTGCATCCACAGCTGTCGCCTTTTACAATACCGCATTGCCCTATGTTCGATAAAAGTCAAGCAAAACTTGGGACAAATTGAATTTGAAGTAGAGGTGGAGAAACATCGATGTTTGCATCGATGATTCACCACCACTACAGTCGATTGTCGGTTGTAATGGTGTGAGGTTGTGCGCGGATGTGCACTGTTTTTAATTTGAAAAGTCCCTTAAAAGGTAAAGCGCGCGTTGATTCTGTTGTTTTTTTTTTTTTTTTCTTAGAAATGATTTTATTAATTTTATTAATGGTTTAGTCACAACTTTTTTTTTGTTTTTGTTTGTGTGGTGCAATTTTATAATTGTACTTTATGAGTGAATGTGTGTTTTTTGATCAAATGCAATCGGTGAAGTGCAGCATAGAACAACAACAATAACAACAACAATTTGTTACGGGTAGGTCAAGGTAAAGACGATGTGCAAATTTTCAAATGGAACGATAACGTGAAAATGTGGTCCATCGTCCATGATCGTGACGTAGATGCTTGAAGGGGTGCGAGGTGCGAGTTGTACTGAAATTGACAGTTATGTTGCTTTCTTTTTTGAATGCTCACAAACTGTGTCAGCAGTGCCAGCAAATCATAGAGCCTGCAACCGCCCTCTTCAACTCCTACTAACAACACCTTTGGTTAACAAACACACACTCACAGACACATACACACATCACACCAACACAGCATTCATTTCGTTGCAATATTGCACAACATTTAACCCTTAGCTGCAGGACTTTTTATCCATACATATGTACATACATACGTGTATGTGTGCATGCCCATGTGTATATACATTTTGTATTTTTATAGAATTCACTCAAAGCAAAATTGCGGTTTTTTATTTCCATTGAATGTTTGTTTGTTTGTTTTACACTTAGGAAGCCCTAAAAAATTTCACATGCCTGCTAATCTTTTGAATAGAGGGTGGATAAAAAAAAAAAAGAAACTAAATCAAAACAATAAACATGAGTGTGAGTGCATCTGCAAATTGGTGGGCGTTTTAAGCTGTGTTATTGCTGTTGTTGTTGTTGGCTATTCAATACAATTTGACACAAATTGACATGCAAGCGCAGTTAGTCACTCTACATGTGTGTGTGTGTGTGTCACCGTGGTTTTTGCATTATCGCAGTAAAGTTAAAAACGTATTGCGATAAAAGTCTTGAAAAAAAAAAAAATAAATAAATAAACCAACAAAACGAGATAAACTTAATACAACAACACTTATCTTTGGTACTACAAAAACAAATCATTGACAAAATTGCTCAATTTTATTCCGCAAAAAAAAAAAAACAAGCAATGAAAAACTTGCAAAAATAATCGAAAAGCAAAAAACTCAGAAAAAATCTGTTTTTATTTTACTATTCAAATACTCAACAGTTGCATTTATGACTTGATGAGATACAAATTGATTAAAAAATAAAATAAAAAAAAATATGATTTGAAATTCAAGTTGTAAAAAAGTCCCTTTTTGAACTTATTTAAAGTTTTATCGAATGTGATTTTTTGCATTTTTTTTTTTTTCTAATATTCCCAACAAAGCGAACAACAACACGCGCCAGTCTCAAATGAGATCTAGTGAGAGGTGAATTTGAGACCCTGAAGCGTGTCTGCGTATAATTTTTTTAATGTTTTGTTTTTGTACGTGTTCTTTTAGCGGGCAATAAACAGACACATCGCTGAAGAAAAGCAATTTCAGTTGTTTCTGTGGTTATTGTTGTAAATGTTTGATATATGTAACTTCATTATTAGCTTAGAAATCTGCTAAGTAAGATCAACGCATAAAAAAAGTGAACGTTTAAAAAAAAAAAAAAAACAAAAAAGTAAAAGTGTAAAAAGAAAGACAAAAAAAAAGATCCGCAAATGTGTAATTAAATAGTGTGGAAAAACGTACAACGAGAAAAAAAAAAGCAAACAACAACAACATTTACGAAATCGATACGTGAACTTTTATTGTTGACGTTGTTGTTGTTGTTGTCGCAACGCTTCGAATCGAATTGAATTGAATTGAATTTAGTGTTGATCAGCGGTTAGCGAAAGTCTGCAAAAACGGCGTTCCTACAGCAGCGACGCCTTTTGGGCGGCGGTAGTGTTCCCCCTGGCGGTGTTGGCAGCGTTGCTGGTAGCAGTGCTGGTGCTGGTGCCGGTGTCGGTGCCATTGCCGGCAGCGTTGTCGATCGTGTGCCATTCGGAAAGAGCTACAACACCAATAACAACATGATGAATATAAACAGCAACAACAGTCGTTCACATCTTGCTAACGTCATTTGCACTAATAATACGAATACCAACAATGTCAATGGCAATGGCAATGGCAACAACAATTTCAGTGGCAGCAGCAGCAGCAACAGTAACAGCAATATTGTTGCAAATGGCAACAACAACAATGCAATGAAATATCGACCGCCATTATTACCAAAACGTAAGTAAAACTCGTTTGTTTTTTGTTTTTGTTTTACTCTCTGCTGTTTTTCTTCTTTATATTGTCTATTTAACTACCTATCCACACTCCCTTTCGCTCAACGAACACATCTGTCAAGAAAGTGCTGCTGATTTTTTTTGTTGTTGTTTTTTTTTTGTGAATTTGTACACAAGTTGCATGCCCATTTCTATATAGCCGTCTTACTTTTGGCTTTCGCCTGATTTCCTTTTTAAGACACAAGACTATTTTTGTTATTGTTTTAGCTCGCTTTGTTGTTGTTTTTTTTCGGTTACTGTTTACTTTTTTTTTTTTACGCTATTTCTCAATTTGTATCTGTTGGCAAAGTTAAGAAGGCTAACAATACTTTTTTTTTATTGTATATGTACATGCGTCTGCAGTTATTTAAACAAATATTTACATCATCATATAACCGTATATTAAAGTGACATAAATTTCGCAACAAAAAATAAAAAAAATAAATAATATAAAAATAAAAATAACAATGAACAAATAATAATAAACACCAAAAGCAACAACAACACAGAACATAGAACATTCATTTCGCAGAAATTGCATGGCTCATTTGCGGTTGACGTACACACATACATACATACATACATGTGTTTGTATGTGTGCGTTTGTGTGTTGCCCTCACTCTTTAGCTGATCATCTCTTATATTGTCTTCTTCTCACTGTCATTTAGTCTCTCTTGGGTTTTTGTTACGCGACCCATTTAAGCACAGTTAACTGATCGATCATAACTGACTAAGCTATTGCGGTCGTTTGCTTAGTTAATGTGAGAGAGTAAGCGAGAAGCATATATGTACACATAAGCCAATGTAACACAACACAACACAACACAACCAAACCACCCACCATCTATTTCTTCATACGTGGCTCATTGCTTGTTGTTGTTGTAATTGTTATTGAAACGATAATGATGTTGATGATGATGATGATGAGGATGACTGTTTATGATGTCTTTGACGTGACGTGACCGCAGTAACAATAACAGTAGTTGACATGTTGTTAATATGCGCCAGCAGCGACGCGTAAAACTAAGCATCAGATTAGATACTACAGTACGTTCAAGTATGTGTGTGCTGGCATTTAATGACTTCATTTGTGTTTTTTTTTTTTTTCTTTATAAAGGCATCATCAGTTATTTTTAAGAGCGTAAAAAATACATTTGAATAAAAAAAAAAAAAAGAAAAAGTTCCTGAAAAAAAAAAGTCCAGTTATGCAAAAAATCTCTCTCTGCTCTGCTGACTGTTTAACGGGGATAACCATGGACATTTTTACGCTGAATGTGCATCCCCTTGTCGCCCCCCATTTACACTGCAGTTTAATAATAGTCAGCGTCAGTTTTGTTCTTGAGTTTTCTCTGTTGTCTTTATGAGGCATAGTTTTGTCGTTCTCGTTGTTGTTGATTGTTTCATGTTGTTGTTGTTGTTGTTGTAACAGCAAGAAGGCCTCTACCATAAATGGATAACTGCAAATTGCATAGATTTTCTATTGACAACTTTATTTTTTTTCATTTCGTTTTGATGTGATTTCTTTTGGGATACGCTAATTTTAATTTTTTGGCGAACTTGTCTTGATTTTGATTTGGCTTTGTTTTTGTGCCAACAAGTTTTCAATTGAAGTTGTTCTCATTGCATGAATTATTATTATTTTATATATATTGTGTTCTTCTCCTTCATATTCTACTACCCCACATTCTATTATTTCTTCACAAATCTCTATTTTATAAAATCTTTTATAGAAACATCAAATTTCTTTTAGTTTATAGGATCAGTAAATAAAATCCCTAAAATTTGCATACCCCTACCCCTAATCGTTACCCCCACAAAGCTTATTAAACGGCAATTTTGAATAAATTCCATATTTTTGATTGAGTTTCTTGAAATTTCAAATGGCGAGAAGTACAATAATTTTTATAGATGAGCAGGGTATTTTATTGTCGACTATACTCGATCATAACGGCCTTGTTTGTGTTTACTTCTAATGTGCAATTTATGCGGTTTTCAATTGAGTTAATGTATGTATGTCATGTCATATTAGTTTAGAGTGCACACAACTATCATCGACAACAACAACAACAACAACAAGAACAAAAACAATCAGCAACCGTGTGTGTTTGTGGCACATAAGCACAATGCAACAATTGCAGACATCGTCATGCACTTTTGGCTTTGTGACCGTTTTAGATTTGCTTTTCTGTTTTCTATGCTTCATGTGCTGGTTAGTTGGTCGGCTGGTTGCTTGGCTGCTTGGTTGGCCTTTGTGTGTGCGTCATGTAAGCACGGGTGTGCAAATATTGTTTGTCTGTTTGTACATTTATTGATATTGATAAGATAATGTGTGCTGTGTTTTGCACAATGCTTATGTTAGTTTGATTATTGTTTTCTCGCTCATGCTTGTTTAGTCATACAGTTTGGACAGTTTAATCGTTTTTGTAGCGTACAAATTTTATAGCAAGCCTTAGATTTGATCATTTGGCATATCGGACATCAACACGTCTAATAATGCATACCAAAGGAAGCAACGTTAAATTCGTCAAGTCAAGCAAACATGAAGATGGAATTTTTTTTTTTAAATTTTTTACATTTTATCTAAAAGAAAAAAAAAAAGAAAGGAAGTACTGTCAGAGAGAGGTTTTATTTTTTTGCAATATGGAATTAAAATACAATACAAATAATAATGATAATACGAATTGCAATGAGAAGCTACTAATTCTAATATATGTAAGAGTGATGATGATGATGAGGATGACGACACTGTTCATGTTCATAAGCAAATGCTAGAATTTTTATTAAAAAAAAAAATGCATTTCAATGACAACAAAAACTTGCATCAATTAATTTATGCAACACATAAAAGACAAATTAACATTTTATAGAGCAAACAATTTAGTACACAATTAAGCCTATTGACTTATAGATGATGCCTGTCTGCCACGCTGATCCCTGCATGTGTAGCTTGTGGGAAAGTTCACACAGTTGTTGTACATACATGCGCTCAATTAGGAGCGTATTAAAGTCCGCTAGTCTAGTGCTGCAACAGCAAAAAATTTCAAATCCTTATCTACATACAAGTGTAGCGCACTTTGAAGTCGTTATGATATAAACCAAAAATTTTGCGAATGCAGGAAGTGTGCAAAGTAATTGTTCGCTTGTATAACTATGCTTGATGCAACATAAAAATAAAAAAAACAAAAGGGTCAAAATGGCGTATTCAACATGGGCGTCCATTTGTTGTTGGCATGTTCTATAGTTTTATTATTATTATTTTTTTTTGAATATGAAAAAATGCTGCAAAATTCTAACAACAACATTTCCATTTAATGTGTTTGTTGTTGTTGCTGTTTCTACCGTGGTAGCAGTATCTCAGGTAGGCAGTTTTTTTTTTTAGCATTCTGTAATACTTCCGCTTGCAAGAAAACCATCTGCACTTGTTTGACACATCTCGTTCAAGTGAAGTTGCCACTTCCGCTAACGAGAGCTGCTGTGTATGTGTGGGTGGGTTGGTGGTGTGTTTGAGTGTTGTTGAGAAAGGCTTTTGCATTGCACACACACACACACACATAAGTGACAGAGATGTGCACAAAGAGAAATGAATTTCTAATGAAGCAAAAAAAAAACAAGAAAATTCTTTAAATAATTTAATTCTAACTTCTTGTAAGTAATATAAACTTCTTCTTCTTGTATAGTTATCTATGGTAAACCAACAGTTTTAATATTGAACTTATTTCGAAACAAGTTGGACATAATACAACTTACACACATACATACATATACACATTTAGCAAATGCGTGTTGTTGGAGCAAGAACTTAAAAAAAAAAAAAAAAAAATACATAAAAGTCTAAAATAACACAACAAAAAAATTCCCAAGCGCATATTTCAAAACCAAAACAAAACACATAAAAAAACAAAAACAAAAAAAAAAAAGAATGTTTGCATTGCTGATTGTGGAATGCTGCTGCCGCTGAATTGTCGTTGTCGTTGGTTTTGTTGTACTTGTTGTTGTTGTTGTTGTTGTTGCTATTACAAGTACAGCAACTATTTCTGGCACAGTTGCAATGATTTGATCACAAATGTTCGATCCATCGTTCGATCTCATAAGAAATTGAAACCAGTGTCGTTTTCGTTTGTTGTTTTTCTTCTCGTTGCTTTTGTTGTTGTTTGTGTATGTTTGCTGGCTGCTGTTCATTTGCATTCGTCTTGCAAGCGATTGTTGCTGCTTTTGCTGTTGCCACGGATGTTAAGTACGTTCATAAAGCGCTCAGAAAACGCTTGCAACATAAATATAAAAACTGAAAAAAAATAACAGAAAACACAAAAACAAAGACAAAGGAAAATTATGTTAAGATATAAACAAGACACACTATAAAATCTATTAATGAGTTATACATTTTTTATGGCATTATTGAGATACTTTATTTAGGATTAGATTTTCATTGCCGGCAACTTTGCTTTGCCATAAATTTGCATACTTTTATAGTATTGATGAAGTGGACATGGCTAATGTCCGTCCGTCCAACTAAATTTCAGACAATTATAATTTCAATAGATCAGTTATACTTTTTTATTGATTGTTTCAAACTTTGAGCTCTATGGAGAGTATTTATCAGTCGAGCACACTGACTTGCTGTCTCTCTACTGTAAAATGTACGGTTTCTGTGCTGCAATCAAAGCTAAATTGAACTTAATTGAAATGAAGATGATGAACGTTTGCTTATGCGCGAGTATCTATGACTGTCTGATTGTTTATGTATGTGTTGCTCAAATCTCAGCTCAAAAGCTGTTAACTATGATTAAGCATGACACAATAGTTGCTGATATTATCATATTATATGCTGACCCATTCGCATAGATTTATACATTATTCATAATTTGTTTGTTTATCTTTTGTTTTTGCTTTTATTCAACAATTATTAACGTGCGAATTGAATTTTCATTGTTTTGCTAATTGTTAAGTTCGTTTGTTTGATTAATCATTCGTTCAGTTGATGCCAAAAAGTATCTGACAGTGTTTAAAACAAAATATCTTGAATGGCTTAGATTGGTTTTATGCTTGTATACGATTCAATATGACATATATATGCATACGTATGTTTGTTATCAAATTTTTAAAGTGTTTGACATGCAGATTCTTTCATATACATACGTACATACATTAATATAGATACAGATAAATTAAGACAACACGCAACAAGCGTAGTATTAAATGAATTTCAATAGAAAATCATAAATATGTCAATTCGACATGCCGACAAATGCATGCACGTACAAATACATATACAGATGGATACATTTGAAGCCACGTGTCAATGGGAACGAAAGAACGACATGTGCTGACTTGCTTGTTGGCTGTTTTGGATGGGTGGGTGGTTGAATGGATGCTCTTGTCTGTTAGGTGTTAGGTTGGTGGAACACCTTCATCGATGCGCCACACTCCACCCACTTTTGCTGCAACCGAATGTATCTGTGAGTGCATTTAATGCTGTGCTGTGCTGTGCTGCGTTGTTTTGTGCATGTCAATGAAATTTTGTTTACAACAAAACAGTCCTTAACCGATCTTGTTCTATTTCACTTCGCACACTCACTCACACACACATACACACATCCATTTATGGATATTCTTATGTATATATTCTGATGTACATATGTATATGTATGTATTCGCAGTTTGTTTCTGTATTATTATTATTATCTTATTTTTCAACATCGTGTCTTGTTTACTGAGCAGATTGGTTTTGAGAATACTCCTTTCTTTGCTTGCCTTCCCATTGACTTTATGTGCATTTCGTGTTTACACAAAGAACTTTTAACGATTAAAAAATGTTTATCACTTTGTTTATTTTTTTTTTTCGGTGCTCTTCACACAGTGAACGAGACAAATCCGACTATATAACGAATATAGAATTAAGCAGAGCATATCGAAATATGTCCGTCTGGCATTCTAATCTCACTGTTCTGACCATAAGTCTACTGGAATTAAAGAATATACATATATGTTCTTGATCAGGATGAAAAACGAGTTGATATAGCTATGTCCGTTCATCCGTCCGTATTCACCAATGGTTCTCGGAAACTGCAAGAGCTAGAGACTTGATATTTGATGGGTGACTCGTGATGGTCGGCAGCAGATCAACTTTGAACGGTTTTGTGTCAGGTACGAACCTGAAATTTGATATACAAGCTCAGTAAATGTACATATTTAAAACTGTATGCCACAAAATACCCCTCTCTTCGATGGTTACCCCGCAAAGACCAACAAACTCAAATTTTTCGTAAATTCAACATTTTTTGATCGATTTTCTTGATATTTTTAACACTATTTGAATGGGCGATGCTAGATAAATATTATATCGATAAATGTAAGAAAGATGAAATTTTTGCGAGCGAATCGTTTGAGATAAACTGCAGCAGCCGCAGCAGCAATAGTAACAACAACAACGACAATATGTGAGTGTCAATAGTATTGGTGATGCAGTTGTTGTTGTTATAATCCTAATAGGGTGCACATGACTCTCCCCCTTTTGTTATGCGCTTTTCACAAGTGTTTCATGAGGGTGGCACACGACGGTCACGTCTAAGGGAGTGTATTTAGTGAGGGCGTTTAACTGCATTGAAATGCAGACTTGCTAAGGTAATTCTATTTTATCACAACTTTTCGACGTACAAAAATATTCGCAATCACGTTGTGCCAGACAAAATCGGAAGCACCCTGTGCTGCAAACATTTTTCTTGGTGGTGGTGGCCACTCATTAAATGGTCATGTGTCGTCGTTCTAGTTGTTATTGCTTGCTGCAGCTCTTTCAAGCATACGTGTGAAAAAGCCTGACAGCCAACAGCCTGAGAGGGAAAGAGAATAAAGGAGAATACATCGTCGTCCCGGCCTTTGCTCTTTTTTTTGAGTTTGCGCAGTCAGTCAGTCCTTTCAACAAAATTCTTTTGAGGGCGCCTGGTGTGTCGTATGAGTGAAGCCTACTATAGTTGTTGATGAGCGGCAAAACCGTTATCCTGTGTGCGTGTACGCTCAGTGAGAGAGTGAATGCAAAGGAGAGCGAGCGTGCGAATTTGACTGTTGACAAGTTTTGTGTGTGTTTTAGTTTCAAGGCGTTTCAAACAATAAAAGTGTTCAATAAACTCGGGGAATTTTTTTTCTATCGCCTAACAAAACTAATTGTTGTTATTGTTTTTAATGTGTTGTTGTTTTGTTTTCGCATAAACTAAACTAAACAAAACATATGTATATGTGTAACTAATCAATTAAAGAAAACAATAAATTAAGAAAAACGACCATCAATAAAAAAAAAGAACAAAAGATTTTTATGTGCTTAAAGCCTGTATTGTTTTCACAAAGTGTATACGCCTAAAAAACAAAAACATTATTAAACAATTTGCCATTAACTATTTGCAAACGAGCTAATAGAAAAAAAAAAATCACATACCGAAAAAATGTGTAAGTAGTAAAGAAGTCTATTTTTTTTTTCATTTTATTTTAATTTTGGTAAAATTTTGTTTGTTGAAATTGTGTAACAAGCAACTTAGCTGACTTGGTACACCCTACGGCGCACTCACCTACACCTAAATATGAGCGCACTTCAAGCATGTGTGAATGTGCTGACACTTTTGTGTTTAATGAGCGCTTTCAACGTTGTTATTGTTACTGTTTTTAATGGCTGACAGTTATTGTTTAAATCTTCTTTTATTATTGTTGTTGTTGTTGTCGCCTCCAGTCTTTTTACACACTTGCATGCACGACACAACACACACACACACACACACACACACACCTTAAACTTCGTTTTGAAATTTCACACCATGTCTGCTCGGCTGAAGCTAATGTTGCGTTGCTGCTAATGAAGTGCACTTGGCTGATTTATCTGAGTCGTTTAAACAAGTCCATGCATGCGTCGTGCCACAAACGACTTTGCCTTGCACGCGCCATCAACCGCCACTCCACTCGACTCGACTGGACTCAAACCAATGTGTCAGAATGCACAGCTACTGGCTTTGATCAAAGAAGTGCCCTTCTGTTTGAGTTTAAATGAGTACGAGAGTTACATTTATTGTTTAATTTACTCATTATTTAA
The DNA here is from genome assembly GCA_034638295.1 of Phortica okadai. Lineage (NCBI taxonomy): Eukaryota > Metazoa > Arthropoda > Insecta > Diptera > Drosophilidae > Phortica > Phortica okadai. The sequence goes on along the minus strand of CM067848.1, from coordinate 52,614,529 downwards.
TTGTTTACCTTTTTCCTCTGACATAACACACTCATCTTTCATATTCACACTCATTTATATCGTCTATTTTTCTTTTCTCTCTTTTTTTAGCGAAAACGCCATCTTTCGATAAGGATCGTGATTACATCGGTTTTGCCACACTGCCGGAACAGGTGCATCGCAAGTCGGTGAAACGTGGCTTCGAGTTCACGCTTATGGTTGTCGGCGAATCTGGTCTCGGCAAGTCGACATTGGTCAATAGCCTATTTCTGGGCGATCTCTATAAGAACCGACAGATGCCAAATGTAGAGGAACGCATTGAGAAGACAACACGCGTCGAAAAGAAGACCATGGACATTGAGGAGCGCGGCGTTCGTCTACGTCTCACCGTTGTAGATACGCCGGGCTTTGGCGATGCAATCAACTGTGAGGATAGTTGGCGTGTCTGTACCGCCTACATTGACGAGCAGTTCCGGCAATACTTTACAGATGAAAGTGGCTTGAATCGACGTAACATTCAAGATAATCGTGTGCATTGTTGTTTGTATTTTGTGCCCTCATGGGGTCACAGGTAAGCTATAATTGTTAGTCCAATAATATTGATTGCTATGTTTGACTAATGAAATCCAACAAAAACAGTCTTCGTCAAATGGATCTTGATCTGATTAGGCGTCTGCATCGCAAGGTGAACATTGTGCTTGTAATTGGCAAGGCTGATTGCCTTAATAAGACGGAAGTGCGTAAGCTCAAGGAACGTATACTGCAGGATCTCGAGGAAAATCATATACAATTGTATCAATTTCCGGAATGTGATTCCGATGAAGATGAGGACTTTAAACAACAAGATCGTGAGCTTAAGGCATCAATACCGTTTGCCGTTGTTGGTAGCAACACGATTTTGGAAGTAGCCGGCAAAAAGGTGCGTGGCCGTCAGTATCCCTGGGGTGTGGTTAATGTCGAGGATCCGGAGCATAGTGATTTCATCAAATTACGCACATTTCTCATATCGACACACATGCAGGACTTAAAGGATACAACACAGGTAAGTACAGTGACAGATAGTGAGTGTGGCAGACACAGAGTAGTTATAAATGTGTTGTTATTTTGCAGGATGTGCACTATGAAAACTTTCGTGCACAATGTATCTCTCAGATATCACAGCATGCGTTGCGTGAACGTGGCAAATTGAAACGTGATTCTATCAGTTCGACCAACGGATTCGATGCTGCGATTTCGGAGACAGATCGTCTGCTGTTGCAAAAGGACGAGGAGATACGACGCATGCAGGACATGCTCACGCAAATGCAGGAGAAGCTTAAGCAGACGCATTTGATGGAAATGAAGAAGAATGACAGCGTCATCGATGTTTAAAGGTGGTTGGGGTATGGTGCCGATGTATCACTTACGGTATCGGCTTCACCGCAACTTAGTTTATTCTTATATACAATTGAGCGTATATTCTTAGTATATTTCCATATAAGTTGTGTATGCTCTTTTTACACTTTTCTAAACAAAATGCAAAAACAAAGTAATGAAACCGAAATTATTAATAACGGGAAAAAATTATAAAAAAAAAAAAATATTTGCTCTCCTCTACTTCTTGCTTAAGATCAACGTTCGCTAAGCTATAGAAGAATTTGACATTTAAAAAAAAATCTTCTTAATGTTTTCTTTTTTCTTTACGTTTTTTTTTTTTTTTTTCATAGTTTTTGATAAGTAAACAAACCAACAACAACGATCGCGTTATATATAAAAATGACCAAAAGGTAACCAAAAAATGTGTAATGTGTGGATTTTCAATTACATAATTCATGTTTATTAAAAATAACATTTAATAAAATATAAACAAAATCTAATGAGCAGCAAAAAGAAAATTATGTTCAATTCTATATTAAGGCGGCCCACCCACAACATAGTTAAACGGCATAAAAAAAAAAAACAAATCCAAATTTATTCAAGCAAAAAAATAAAGAAACAGCTAGATTTGTTGAAGAGACTTGCAATAATAAAAACAAAAAAAAAACAGATGTAACCAAAAAAATTAGTAAGAAAGATAATGAAATCGTAGATGTTTAAAAGTATTTATGCAATATTTAAATAGTTAAAAAACATACCAAAGTAATACGAGTTTGAAAACTTGCGAAAAAAAATAAAAATAAATCCAATTTTTTTTTATTAATAGCAATTAAATGCACACTTATTCTATTTCTATATTTACTTTTTTTTTTATGAAAAAAAAAACTTCTTTTTTATTATACATATATGCAAAAATTTAAAATAATCATTGTTCGCTTCAATTGTGTTCAATGATTTTTTAATAATATTTTTTAAGCAGAAACTTATTTAATAATGATTCCTGATGATAATTCACTATGAGAAATACATTTATAAATTAATATATTATTTAAATAATTTTAATAATAATGTTCCCAGTTTTGTTAAAGTATGAATTGTTAATGAATTTATTTTTAAAAATTATATTTTTTGTATAAATACAAAACGTAATGAAAAAAAAAATATATAAGAAACACGAAATGAGAGTTACGAATGCCGATCGTTAATTAATAAATGCAATTGATAATTAATATATGAATAATTAATTAAATTAAAACTATACACTTATTTAGGTCGTTAGACGTTTAAGATAAAAGTTTCAATAAATCAAATCAAATAAATCAATAAAGAAGCTCATGATTAACAATATGAAAAGAAATACAGAATAATTCTTCATGGTTGGTGGTATTACATATATCTTGTCTTAGGGTAACAGCATTCCTAAAATTATTTAAATGATCAATTTGTAAGCCACAATTTGATGGTTAGTAAGTTAGTTTGCCTTATGTTTGCTTGCCATTACACGTAACATGGTTCAAGTGCACATCGGGATATCTCAGTGAGATTAAGTGCATCCACTTTTTATTCACAAATGAGTCTTTGTCAAAACGCCAGCTAGTAAATGTGTTATTTTTCAATATTTTATTTCATCTGCTTGCAGAGGTGTTTCAGAAAGTTGAACGTTATTCGTTAGGGAGCTATTTATATAAAATAGTGCCCCGATATTCTCCAATCTTGTAAAAAGTTAAAAAAGGACATTTTTGCAGATTAAGAAAGAGGCAGTGGCAGCACTGATCTACATAGAAGTAGTTTTGACTTCTGATGAATTTTTCCAGCAGCCAGCTTTTTGTTGTCGCACTGCTGGGTGAAAGACTTTTGCGCAAATTTGTAGCATCGTAAAAAACCGTTACATTGCTGTGCTGAACTCTTTGGTTAAACAATACTAATAACTATTAATGTACTTTCTTTTAGTGCATTCACACGAGAACATTAATATTTGTATCAAGAATTTTATGTGGGCTAATAGAAATTAATAATAAACAACCGTTAAAATTTGCTGACATATGTGCTCATGTGACTCCTGGTAACATACATCATTTCAATGATAAATTAAAAAAACCTTCGTTTCTGTTCTTGTAATGCCGAACATTTCTTGAACAGGAAATGGCAGACATTTCTTCAAGTTAGTAGGTTGGGGCCAAGGATGTCGAGGGCTGCCGGCTAAGAAAAGTATAAAGCGCAACATAAACAAAGGTCGTATGTGTCTATAGAATTTGGTGCATACTTGTGACAAATTGAACTTGCGCTCCTTGGATGCGTATGGCATCGTATCGCATCGTTTCTCATCACATTTCATTCTGCATTTGAGTATCGCCGAGGCAGGAGTGTGTAATAGCGTCTCGCTCGGTGTTAAATATTTCGCAATAATTAAACAAAAAAAAAAAAAACAAAGAAAACAAATTAAAAATAATAACAAAACAAAAAGAAACAACAACGTAAGGAGTTAAAGAGAGAATTGTATTTACAAATTTGTTTTTTTGTTTTTTTTTGTTAACGCTTCAAAGCAAGTGATGAAAGTGAGAAAAACTGTGCACGCGTTCTCAATACAATTTGTTAGGCCTTCTCCAGTTTGTTGAAACGCTCTTACATATACCATATACCGTTAGTTGTACTGCTTTTGTGTAGCACATCCTTAATTGCTCCTGTTCTGCTCATGGTTTCTACTTGTACTTGGTCTTTGCGTAGTTCTTTTTTTTCTTTCTTTCTTTCTTAACGTGTATGGTATTGTGTGTAAGTGTGTAAATGTGTGTGCGTGTTACGGTTTTTGCAAATGCAACGTTTTTGTTGTTCTAAATGAATTCGTTATCACTATCATAGTTGTACAGGAAACCATTAATAATAGCGGCATTGTCACACAGACAGACAGACAGACAGACAGACACACACACACGAATAATTTATTTGTTTAAATAAAATAATTGTGCAAAGTGATTTTTGTTTGTGTGCTTGTTCTAAATTGAATGTTGAGCATTTTTTTATTGTTATTTTTTTTTACTGTACAAGAGTTTGTGAAAGTTATAAACTTATGCATTTATTTATAATGAGTATGCAAAACCACACACAACAATTAACAGACTGTTTGTATTGTGCGTGATATTTCCTGAATGAAAAGCAAATATTGTTATTTGTTGTGTTTTTTTTTTTCAATTTGTTAAATGTTTATTTAGGGTATTAGTATGGAAATCAGTTGTAAAAGATATTGTATTGAAAAAGTGATCGTGCTAAACGCATAGAAAGTATCAAATTTTCTAAACGTTATCCTTGAACTTTACATTTTGAATAAAATATTTGTTAAAAGCCTTAAAACACTTTCGCTTCAATTAGGTCAGCCTGTACAACTTGACCCGAAGCTTTGGCGGTTTTTATATGCCTATGTGCATGTGAGTGTTTGTGTGGGTGTATGTATGTATGTATGTATTTCTATTAATTTAACTTAACTATCGCTATTTCGCACTCGCACTCACACACACGCACACACACACCGACACGCGCACCCACAAGCTTTTGAAGTCTCTGTTTCTGTTTCGGTTTCTGTTGTTGCGGCCGCAACGCTTGGTCAGTAAGTCAATGCGCAACTTTTGTGTAGCGGTTTTCATTCGCACATTTTATGCGTTCTTAAATTGCATGAATATATGTACATACATACATACATACATAATATATAATAGAAGCACGGCAAAGTTTTGCTGCTTTATGCTGCATTGCTGTACTCAATTGAAAATCAACGTGCCGCTGTCTTCATTTGAACTCATGATGCTATTTGGTTGCTGATGTTTCATTCCATCACAGTGGACCAAAATACTACGCACAGTTTTCGAATTAGATTACACACACACACACACACACACGCTCATACAGATACACACACACGCATATCCGGACACAAGCATATCACATTGGCGGCTGTTGTTTGCTTATGGGGTTGTTTTCTGTTTTCTATTTTTTTTTTTTTTTGTTCTTTGTTCCAACAATTTGTTACGCTTGGCTTTTGCGTTTTGATCCTTTTTGTTTTTGGGTAACATGCCCACAAACAAGTTGCTGCGTAGGAAAACAAAAATGCGAAAAGAAATCGTGGCAAACAAATATGTTAGAAGAAGAAGAAAAAAGTAAATTGGCAACGAAGTCATTCAAGTGCGTAGAAGTATGCAATGTTTTTTTTTTTTTTTTGTTTTTTTTTCAATACTATTTTCTTTAGCTTCGTTTCACATCCTTCTTTGTTGTTTGTGCTTTTGTTTCACTGTTTGTGTGACGCTTTGCTTTGCGGCGTTGGAGCATAACAGCGACGCCCTGAAAGTGCGACAAGTTGACCGGAACGAAACGAAGCAAATTAAAGCGAATGCGAAGTAAAAGAACAAGGATGAAGAGGAAGTAGGCCGACTACGACGACGACGGAGACGATGGCGTTGTATTACGTTCGTAGAGCGAGCATCTTCTTTGAGTGTATGAGTGTGAGTGAGTGTGTGTGTGGGTGAGTTTGTGTATATATGAAAAAGAAGTGTCACCGTGTGTGTTTTCGCCTGCGTGTGTTTGTATTTTGCAACCTATCTGTCTGTCTGACTCAGTATTCGCGGGTGTTTATATAAGTATGCTCACTCAGTCGTTCGCTCGTTCGTTTGCTCGTTCATTTGTTAGTTAGTTCGCTCATTCGTACTACGCGCTTTCGTACACTTTATTTTGCTTATGTGCTTGTGTGCGTGTGTGTGTGTGTGTGTACATGTTTGACTTCGTTAAATATTTTAGGGATACAGAAAATGCTTATGTCGTCGTTTGTATATGTATGTGTGTACAGACAACCACAACGACAAGCACGATGAGTATTGAGGAAACAATAAACGACGATGATGCTAACACGCTGAAGAAGATGCAATAAAGGTTGCCAAACAAATTGTACGCAAAGAAATTGACGCTGCAATACAACGCCAAATAGTTTCAAGTGACAATGTAAAACGTAAATCAAAGCTGAACAAAGTTGAAAATAAAAAACGAAAAAGAAAAAACAAAAAAAAACCACACACGCATTTGTGCAGTTTTAACGGTGAATGAGTGCAATTTTATTAATTCGAAAAAGGCCAAAACGTTTGTGTAATAAGAAACAAGAAAAAAAAGAAAACAATACGGTGAAAAAAACACTAAAAAATAACTAAATAAATAAACAAACAAAAGAAAAGAAAAACTTGCGTGTGCAACAAAGGCTGAGGCCACAAAAAAAGCTAGTCTGTCGTGTTCAGACCAGGAGCGCGCCAGAGAGGAGAGTAGCAGAGCAAAAGGTGTGGCTGCTGTCAGGGCATTGCCATGGACAGCTCTCCGGATTTATCGCTAAAGCTACGGCGCGGCTCAAGCGATTCGCGTGATAATTTCTACATGGATTTCGCCCAAGGCATTGATTCCGATATTGAGGAGGTGGACAATAGTGTGCCACCGCCGCCACCACCAATGGTAACATCTACAGCGGCTTTGCCACCGACCATGTCCAGCATGAGTAGCGTGACTGCGGCCACGCTGTCTGAGGAGGTGCTGTTGATGTGTCCGCCACCGTTGGTCAGCACAATGGCGATGCCATTGCCGACGTTAACAGAAACGGATGATTTGCCGCCAACGCCGCCGCCACTGTTGCATGAATTGCAGCAACAACAACAGGCTAGTCAGGATCTAAGTTCGCCACTTGTGTCGCCAACAACGTCGGTATTGGAATTGATACCACCGCCGCCATTGTCGCCAAGCATGGATGTGACTGATGTCGAGGATGAGGATGAACGTGCAGAAACGGAGCAAGTAAAGCCGGCACAGATGGCGCCATTAACACCGCCAGTCAAAATCAAGGCGGAAGAAAATGTTGCCGAAACTGAGGATAAAATCGTTGGCGGTGCCGTTGATGGCGAGGAGGAGGAGGATGAGGAGGAGGATGATGACGATGACGATGATGAGAAGTCAACACCTCCACCGCCACTGCCACCATTGCCGTTGAATCTGTCGTATGTGCAAGGTGGCAACCAAATGCTGCCCGATAAAGGACCACAAGTGGTAACGCCACCGCTCACAAAATCACCATCAACATCGCCATCACCGCCAGTCACACCACCACCGTGTCCACAATTGGGCATTACAAAGATTGTTTCACCACCAGCCACACACATCTCACAGATACCACCGCTAACACCACCATCCGAGAGCGATCAATCGCAACCGAACTCACCACCACCATTGCCGCAACACAGCAGCAGCAGCGGCGGCGGCGGCGGTGCACGGGTCGTTGTCACATCCCCACCACTCTCCAGTTGCACAATATCGAGCGGCGGCGGCGGCACTGGCGCCGCTGAACTAAACCGCGAGCTGGCTAACGCACTGGCTGCTGCTAGCATTTCACAGGAGCAATTGCCGCCACCGGAAGCGACACTCTCGGGCAGACAAATCATGCCCGAAGATTACAATCGTTCGTTAGACAATGAGGATGAATCGACGACGATCACTACGCCGCCAAGCAATGGTTATTCCGCTTCATCGATTATAGCGCCACCGCCGGAGCACTTTGCCGAACTTGACGATGATGCGGGCATTTTGCTGGCCAATATACCGCCGCCAGCGGGTCTCGAAGATGACGATGATGATGATGATAATGGTGTCGGGGGCGATGCCGACGATGAACGTGAAGATGAGGATGATGACGGCGGCGGCGGCGATGAAATCGATGATGGCGGCGAGGAAGCTACCAAAATCGATACAGATGAGATATCAGTTGAGAAAATACCAACAGATCGTGTGCCCATTACCGTCGATAAGACACCGACACATGTGGTAGCCATCGGCTCACCCGGCCAGCCGGATAGTCGTGCGCCCAGTCGCAGCGTCAGTCGCTCGGGCAGTGTCAGCAATGCAAGTCGCAATGGCAGTCGCAGCGGCAGCGTACGCGGCAGTCTTGGCTCACGTGCTGGCAGCATTGCTGCTGCTTCGATTGCATCTGGCGGCGCTGGCGGCGTGGGTGGTAGCGGTGTTCTATCGCCGCAGGCCTCAATTAAGTCCGTTAAGAGTCCCGCGCTCTCGATCAAATCCAAGCATAGTGCAGCCTCATCCATCGTGGTTGGCTCTATTTCGGCGGCAGAGCGAATGCAAAGTCCACCGCTGGCGGAAAGCGCACCAGCGATGCCATCGCCACCACTGATGCGCAGTTCGCCGCCTGAGTTGGCCAAGAGTCCGCCACGCATTATGCATAGTCCGCCGCGCATAACGAGTCCACCGCGCGTCTACAGTCCACCGCTTGTCAGCAGCCCACCGATTAGAACAGCGACAACGACATCGCCCGATGACGCCCAGACAGCCGATGAGGAGATCAGCGCGGCAGAGCAGCAGACGCAGCCAGTAGTTTCTAGGTAAGTGCAACACAGTAATGGGAGCTATTGATTTTCTTGTTCTGTTCTGTTCTGTTCTGTTCTATTATTGTTGCATCAGCAATGCAAAACGCCTATAGTGACACGCCCACAGCAAGTCGTTGATTGTATAAGCTTTTGCATCTATTTGTCGCCATAACGCCATAAACAAATTATCTAGCCGCGAGGCGTGTGTTGCACATGTGTACGATATGTTGTATGCCACATTCTCGGCATGGTTTTTGTTGTTGTTGTAATCGTTGGCATGGTGCTATGCTAGACAACATTACACTAGACTAACATTAAATTGCACTTTACGCCACTTATGCTCCTCGGCTTGCTTGGCGCTCTCTCTCCCTCTCTCTCTCTCTCTCTCGCTTCCTCATGCCGACTTGCAGGCTTTTTGATTCGGTTTTCTGTTGCTGTTTCGATTGCTGTGGCTCTAAACGCCTGCAACACTTTGCATTAATTAAACATCACGTTTCCAGTGCAACACCCTCACAAGTCGTTCGAGTCGTTAAACCGTAGCCTGCCTGGCTGCCTGAACAACGACACCGATTCGACTACATTGCTTTGCTTTGCTTTGCTTAACTTCAACTCTCCGACTCTGACTCCAACTACGACGCTGACTCCTGCACGGGTTCGCCCTACGGCACATCATTTTGTATAGCATATGCAGCACATGCGGCGTATGCTTGATGTAAATGTCGTTCAGATACAGCCTGACTTTATAGTTTTAGTTGATTTCAATGCTCGTTACTCGCTCATCATGTTGTTGTCGTCATCGTTGTTAAAAGCGCTTTGCAACTAATTAAAGCTGAGCGGGACGAGACGTGTCTAGATTGGCGACAGAGCGCCATGTGCCATTGAGACAGATTGCTGTCATCTTTGCATTGAATGCGACGCGTCAACGTTATCATCAGCAGCAGCAGCAGCAGTGTTGTCGTCGTTGTCGTCGACATAGACTTGTGTTAACTATAGCCCGTTGCCATTGTTTTCATGCTGATGTAATCTCTCTCAATGGTTTAATGGCCTGCCCAGTAGCAATGGCACAAACAACTGGCGTCACTTGGCATTGCATCACCTGTGGTCTCATCTTACTCAATTCATTTCATTTCCCTTTGAAATTTACTTCATTTACTATTTGTACGTTTCCGCGCTGATTCGATCATTTGCTTTTCTCAAGGCACCACACATTAAAAATTATGTAGCCTGCACTTAATTATGCCCTTCCTTGTTTGCGTTATTGCGTTGGGTTTATTGAACGTTATACACAGCCACGCCCATGCTTGAAATTGCAAGCAAAGCTGTGCCTTTCGCAAAATGGGTCAATTGAAAATTTATTGTTTACTTTTGTTTACTTTTTTGAGTTCTTTGTGACACATTCAAAAGCAACCAGAGCCTGGCAGTTTGCCCAAAAGAAATCCTTGCGCTAGAGATGGACTTCGTTGCAGTGCACTACGAAGTTAACAAGCTTTGTTGTAAATCGTCGATGCGTTTGAAATTCGTATGCCTTTCAACATTGTGCCAAGTTATCTTTATATTTTTTATTTTAGTATAACAAAGGATCCTCATATATTTTTGGTCGTCTGTTAGCAAGAATCGATCATGGTCTTGTCGTAGCTCATCGCTAACATTGCACTACCGGCCAACACTCGCATTGTTCCTGTGCGTCTTTTGTCAACTTTAGCGTGCCAAATTTGCTCTTAAATGAAACTTTTATTTATGTTCGTGTTTTGGATTTTCTTTGCTCACTCCATATTTTTTTTTTCCTACTCGACGCCGCGAGTCGTTCACTTATTCTCGCTTGTTTTTCTTTTTATATTAACTTTTGTTGTTGCAAAAGTGGAAAATTGTTGTTTTTTCTATTCGGTTGGATTGTATTAAAAAAAAAAAAAAAATTCAAACAAATGCACAATTTTGTGCGCTCTTCCGTCTGCTATTGTATGCCGAGAGCGCTGCCGAGTATGTCCTCAATGGCCGTTCGGTCGTTTAGGCGCATAGTTAGTGTGAGCGTCATCGTTGTTGGCGTGAAACTGTTGAATATAAAAGTTACCACAAGGCCTAAGTAAAGCACAACACGGGCCAGCACTTCACTTTGCTTCATAGAGGTTAACAACCCTAAACAGCGCTGAAATGTATGCAGCACGGTTTTCAAAATCTGTAAACAAGTGCGGTTTAATAAAGACACAAACACTGAGACACAGATACACAGACACACAGTCACACAGTCACACAGTCACATACATATGTATGTATGCATTGCCTTGCATGTCAAATTGACATCTGGCTCAATGGAGCTCAAACTCAAACCAATTCATTAACATTTTGCCCCAGCTTGTCTGCCAACCTCTTACCCCAACTACTTATTCATATCTATGGCATCTTTAAATATACATATCATCGCTAAACTGAGAGACTGCACGTATTCGTTGGTTGTTTTCATCTATAATCCTCATAATCTTGTCGACTTGTTTATCCGACAGTATCAACGTCATGTCAAGGTTAACTAAACCCTCAAGTTGCCAACACTTATTATGATCTTTCTTCCCCTATTTCTGTCGGTTTGTCTATAAATACATTTTTGTTTTGTATCATGGTTTTTTTTTTATACTATTTAAACTCTTTCATAGGCTTGCTTTTTGTTTAATTTTTTTTGTTGTTTTTTGTTGTTTCTTGTTGACAAATACTCAGGCTTCATTGTGTATTGTCAGTCATGCGGTGGTGTCTTGAAGTGTGCTTCAAGTTGTGTATACGATGCAGTGAGCCGGTACTTGTCTAATTGTGGGCTTGCAAATCAAATTTGTTGGTTCAAATTCAGAGTTCTGTGACTTTAAGAGACTTTTAGTTGAGTGTTAGTTGAAGATCTTTATTTAATTCAGGGTGTGATCTTTAACTGCAGCGGTGTTACGTGTTGTATACTCATTCTTTTATCATTCTTTCTTGATCCTTCATTGTTAAAAAATATTATTTATATTTTGTTTTCAAAAATTTTTCTTTCCATTTGCAAAGACACATTTCCGCCTTAGATTTTCCCAGCCAATTAAATAAACCGATTGTTATTAATTCAGTTTCATCTCGTCATACATTCTTTTTAAACAACTTGTTGTTGCTATTTCCCAGCTAAGCTGTTATTTAATTTTTACAAAAAAAAAAAAAAAAGTCAGAAATTGCAACAAATAAGTTGAACTATCTTTAATTACGCTCAAATTTAGACGTCGAAATAAGCAATTAGGCACACACGAGCGGTTCTTATTGCATCAAGAAAAACGAAAAGAAAACTGTGTTTGAACTCGTATCAAAAGCAACAGGAAAACTAAACAGAAACTGTGTATATTATATGTATATATATATATGTGTGTGTGTATATCAACTTAGACAACAATCACCTCTAGACAGTGATTATTTTAAATTGAGTCTACTCATGTTCTATTATACTCGTTGTGCCATGGTGACACATCTGACAGTTTGTCAGACCGAATTGTCTGTTTTGCCTGCTGACCTGACCCCCAACCTGCCTGTGACGCTGACGCTGATACTCTGCTCATGCTCGTGTTTCGCTCATATTTGTAGTGCATTGTTTTTTTTTTTTCTTTCTTTTTTTTTTGTTTGTGATTAAGTACAATTTAGCAAAACGCTGTCGGCGGTTGATAAGTGCTGGCACACATGCATCCGCACATGTTCGGACATTACTTATGCCTGAATATAAATATGTAGCTACATAGGATAGAATGACATGCGCTGATCAGCTGATCAACACAGCTGCTAGACAACATTGATCAGATTGTCTGAGGCACGCGTCGTCGCTTATTTGCTTGTTGATTGCTTTCGCAAACGGCACACGCATCTCATCAAAACTTAAGATGAGATGATGAAGAGAGGCTTTGCGCTGTTTGCGCTGTGAGTGATATATCACAGAGATGAATAAGTTAACTTATATTAAGTTGATTCAAATCGTATCGAAATCAATCTTAGCATTTGCTTTACTCTGTTTCATCATTGAAGCGTTTTCATGGCTCAACGGAAGTGTCTGCCATTCGATTTTGTGAAAGAGCAACAACAGAAGCAGCAGCAAATGGTCACAACAACAACAACAACAACAATGCGATATTCTGTGGTTGTTGTTGGCATAGCAACAAAGAGCAGTTTCATTTAATGGCATTATTCAATTAAGTCTATGCTAGAGGGAGATCATCATCATCATCATCATGATCATTGTTGTTGTTGTTTGTAACTGTTATCTGCTGTTATGATCATACACATACACAGACCAACATACATACATGCATACGCTGTGATGTCTGCAAAAGTCGCAAAAATCAATTTGTGCCAGTGTACCGAGTGACATTGCCATTGTGATGTCTCAACAGTCTCGACCACAGAACCAACAGCCATCGAAATCATCAACTGTCGCTTAAATGCTGGCAAACGTTCAACGCACCAACAACAAAGCCGCGATCGGTTTAATAAAATTTTCTTCAGCCACAGGAAATATTTGAATTTTTTTTGTCTCTCTCGCTCTCTCTAAAAAATGTCATGTTCAAATTCCACTTGCAGCACCGGCATTGAACCATTGCCAATTACAAATGCAGACACTATAAGTTCCGAAACAAGTGTATTGCCAACAACAACACCAACACCAACAACAACATCAACACCAACGACAGTATCGCAGATCACAACATTGAGATATCAAGATGAGCAATCGAAGTCAACAGCATTACCGGTGATTGCAGCAGCAGCGGCAGCGGCAGTAACAACAGCAACAGCAACAACAACAGGAACAGCAACAGCACAGACGCAGCAACCTCATGTCGTACGTCCACATTTGACCAGTCATCATCATTATCACTTGCCACATCAGTTCCAGCATCCACATCATCAGAATCATCACACACACAGCGTACGTGTGCCCACGCCAACGGTGCCAGTTGCATACCAACAACAACAACAACAACAACACAATCTTTATCACTATATTGGCAGCGGTGGCGGTGGCGGAAATGGTGGTCCACCAACTGGACGTGATCATGGCGATTATCCATCATCACGTTATGCTGAACAGGCAGCTGCTCATACTTTGATAGCACCGGCACCTGCTGCACTGCTTGTCACGCCCGGCGATAGCGTTACGGCCTCTGTATCGCCCTTGAAGCTGACAGCACGTTTAAGAGATTCGGGTTCTCAGCATCATGTCACAATCGATGAATCGAATTTACCGCACAAAAGCGATGATGATGCTGGCACAATCATTGGCGGCGGTGGCGGCAGCGGCAGCGGTGATGGTGATGGCGACAATGGTGGCGGTGGCAATGGCGATGGCGATGGCTCTGATCCACTTTCATCAGCCGGTAGCTCATTGCCACATTTAGCCAATTTAGATGAGGTTAGCAGTGAACGACAGACTGGCCATTTGGCGCTCATGTATCACTCGCATCAATTGACCAATTATCCAGTGTTGCCGGCAATTAAACGCACGCATCGACCGTCATTCATCTATCCACCGATGCCACGTGTCAAGGCGTAAGCTATGCAAAATTTATCTAAATGACTTTTGGGCTACTAACTCTCTCTCTCTCTCTCGCTCTCTCTCTTTATCACTCATATGTATAGCGGCGATGCGCTGGCTACACTCTTCTCGGCATTGTATGGCAAACTGTTGGTCGTCATGGGCATTGCTTTTCCAATGGCAGAGGTTATATCTACTTATATACCGCCTTCATTCTATGAGGTAAGCGCTAATGTCGTCTCTCTGCTAATTATAAATTTGCAATCTATCTTCTTGCATCTCTTACAGGTGTATTATTTGTATTTATATATTGGCAGCATGATATTTTTGCTTTTTATGTACGCAACGTTGCTTTGGGGTCGTCCCAAATTGCCAGCCACAATTGGTAAGTAATTCTTTTTTGTTTTTTTTGCTGCTCATGTTGATTGTTTTTGGAACAACACATAGCTTCGCCAACGAAATCCGCTAAGGTACGCTCGGCCAGCACTGATAGCATGGATGAGACCGATACGGATAGCACATCGACGCATCGCAAGCATATGCCGACTGTTATACCCGTGCGTCGGCCGTCGTTGCTCTCGCCGCTTGGACGTCAGCATCATTATGGTAGCTTCTATTTGCGCATGGGCGCTGTTGGTGAGTTTTATTTAACTATTTGGTGTCTTGTTTCTTGTTGGAATGTTAACAATATTTTGCTGCAGCTTTTGGCATTGGCAGCATGATTTATTCGGGTCTTGAGTTTGGTCAGTATTTCGAGCTCAATCCGGATACAAAGTGTCACAATGTTTTGCTCGCTCTAACGCCCGCCACACGCATGGCCTTCATCTTTATACAAATGTATTTCATATTTCTAAATAATGAGGTAAGTAAAATATTATTGCTTATTTGGTTTTTTTTATTGTGTTTATTTTAATTTCGTTATTTTTAGCAAATAAAAGTCTATCGCTATAAGATTATCGCACGCTTTGGCCTCATGCATATGATCGGCACAAATCTGGCCGTTTGGCTAAATGTACTCATACAGGAAACAAAGCACGAGATACTTACGTTCTATAATCCAGAGAATCGAACATTACGCATCTCACATCGTATACCAGGACATTCACGTGGTCATACAGCGGTGCTGGCCACGGCCGATACTACAGCGCACTTGCGTATGCCGCGCGGCTTGAAGGGACCCTATCAGATCTTTGAGTGTCGACGTACGAACATCATTGGCACATTGGTGCAAGATGCATCGCCATTTCTATTCCCGTGCACAATTGAGTACTCATTAATATGTGCGGCCATATTGTATGTGATGTGGCGTAGCATTTCACGGCCCCAACATCCAACGCCACAGCGACCGGATCAGATGATTAGCTCGCCAATGAAACGTTCACCGCATCATTATTCTGTCGATTGTGCAAGAGCGCACAAGGGTCTCTTCGTTGGCATACTGATACTTGTGCTTACGATTATTTCGTTGATTTTATTCTTTGTATTGATCTCACGACCGGACTTTGTTGCACTTGCCGTAACGGAAGTCACCATTTGTGAGTTACTCATCTATGGCACGGCGACAATTGCAACGCTTGCCGGCATGTTTCAGATACGTCATCTGCAGTATGATGCCTATCGTAGCTTCTCGCTTGATGATATTCTTCTGGTTGGCGCACAGACGGGCTCGTTTCTATACAATATCTTTACGGTTATCGCTGGCCATTTTACATTGCATCGCGATGATATGTTAGTGCCGATCAATGCACTTGCCTCGATCGTACAGACTGCCTGTCAAACGATGTTCATACTTGATGCCAGTCGTCGGCAGGCGGTCAGTCCGGAGCATATACGCAAAAAGCCTGGCCGAGAGATTGTCACATTTATGCTGGTCGTTAATTTGGCTATGTGGGCGATTAGTACACTGGAGAAATCACGTGCCGAATCACATCCCATACAGTTGAATTTCTATGGCTTATGGGCATGGACTATTATAACGCATGTATCGATGCCATTGGCAATATTTTATCGTTTTCATTCAACCGTTTGCCTGTGTGAGATCTGGAAGCGGGCTTATAAGCTAAAGCCGACGTATATGTGAGAATTCGCCCGCTCGCGCATACAGAGTATTGCGCAGCAACAACAATTCTGCGACGAACTGAAGACCAATCTATCGTACTGTTACTGTTCGACAACACTGGCAGGCGGTGAACTCGAAACGGTCGAGGAAGCTGACAGCAATGGTGGCGGCAACGGTGCATCTAACAATGGTGGTGAGTCGACAGAAAATGCTGATAACAACACTAAGAACGATGTCAATGCTGGCAGCAACAGTGACAATACTAATAACGTCGATGCAGAATTGGAAGGCGGTGATAATGGTGGCGTCAAACCAAAAAAGAACAACTCACCGAAGAGTCTCAATGCGGAAGTAGCTTTTCGACCGGTGTATGTCATAAATGGTGAATGAGTTTACGCGCATTTTGAGTTCATAGATGCTTATAGCGAAAATGAGCTCAGCTTTGTGTAAAGCATTAAAAAAAAACAAAACAAAACTTAAACAATCCGCTAAACAGACATTCTGTCACCTATTCGGTCGATCGATCGGTCGATCGATCGGTCGGCCGGTAAGTCATTTTGCTAAACCCACCATTTAAAACTTCAAAGACCAGAAACCAGCCCCACGAACGATATCATACCAGTTCACCCCGCCACGCCTTCCACAGTAATTATTGTGTAATGCGTTTTTAATTTGACTAGTGTTGTAAAACGATTAATGACATAACAACTGCTCTAAGTAGCTACAACAATTTAAGAAAAAAAAAACAAAACACAAAAAAAAAAAAACTAAAATTCACAACAAACAAAAAAAAAAAAAAAATACAGTTTTTCAAAAATATTTCAAATTAAAAATAACAATATTATTATATCAGCAGTGAGCATTTTGATAAGAAAACTTTTGTAGTACTAGAGTTACAAAAAACGAAAAAAAAAAAAAAAGGAAACATATCCATTAAAATGCGGCAATACTAAGCTGAAAATAAAAGAAAACGAAAAGAGAGATCACAAAGATTAACAAAATAATAAACAAACTTAAAGCAATACATGAGTTGAGAGAGTTTCTTCATTGAGCGTCTTCATGCATACGAAAATATAAACCCAAATGTATGTAAAGAAGAAGTTAAGTAGTTGTAGCTGATTTTGAAAAAAAAACATAAACAAAAACAAAAACAAAAAAAGAAAAAAAAAAACAATGAACAAAGAAAACTATAAAAAACTTAGAGTTAAAGTGAACACTTTGATTGATTCACAGAAAATAGCACAGAAAAGCTCAATACTCGTTTAGAGATAACTTTATTCATAATGTCGTATTATCTTGTCTTGTATATTTGTTTTGGTCTCTTGCTAACCAAAAAAATGATACCAAATATTATTTATAAATTTTTTTCTATTATACAATTTTTTGTTTTAAATTGTTTTTGTTTTTTTATTTTTTTTTATTTGTATGGAGACTGAAAATGTGTGTTCACTATACTAAACAAAAAAATTACAAATTTAAAAAAAAAAAAAAATCAAACACAAACAATTTTTTGACTAAGGATACAAGAACAAAATTTTCAAAATGCATATTTCTTAGGCTTCACTCGAAATTCAACAGATAATTGAGAGAATAAGTAGAAACAACAAAATATTATTGGCTGCAGTATTGAAGAAAGAGAAAAAACTTAAGAACAGAAACTTATACACACTAATACTGATATAGCGGTACTTTTTATCTTCAAACAATGAATATATGCAAACATATATAAATATATATATTTACATATATATAGAATGAACTCAAGTACTCCGATAATTTTTATTAAGAATATGTTGTCAAAAGCTAATTCAGCAAGTAACATAGACTTGTAGTTAAACCTTGTCCAATGTATGAGAGAAGGATAGAGAAATAAAGTAAAAAAAAGAAGATTAATATTAATGTACATCAAACCTTGAACCCCACCAAAATGGATGAAAAAGGAGTAATAAGCAAGAGATGTGGAAAAATACATGACAAAAATACGAGTGGAAGTGAGATAGAAATACGCGACGGACTTTCTCTGTCCATGCATCTGTGCGTGACTGATAAAGAGGAAAATAAACATGAAGAGTGATAGAAACAAAAAAAAACGATAGGAGAGATAGGAGGGAGATAGCGATAGAGAGGGAGAGCAAATGATAAGTTATCATTGACATTTGAGCATTGATTAATAGATCTGCACATAAGCGATCCTGACCATTGATCGTTAAAAATTATTCAAGTGTTCATGAACCTAACTTACCATCTTTGATTGTATTCGGTTTGATAAAAAAGAAGAAAATAAAAATGTTTTCAATTGAAAAGCTCATTTTAACATAAGCCAAATACAGAACTAATTAAAATTCAAATTGACATGAAAAACTTTGTTATTTGTTTCAAACGTCAATACGAAAAAAAAAGATAAAATAAAATAAACAAGTCTTATTCTGTTGCTCATTAAAAAAAAAATAATAATAATTAATATAAAGAACAACAATTCAAGTGACCATAAATAGCTGAAAAGTTATTTGAAATTTGTTTCTAATAAATTGTGATAATTTGTTTTTTCTTTTTCCTTATATTATTTCGAAATGTAATGAAAAAAAATAAATATATATATATATACTTATAAAATTTTACATAAAACGAAAAAAAAGAAAATATAACCCGAGGTATTAATAATAGATGAATAACATAAATATTTCCCAATAATCAAAATGACAAATCAATAAAATATAATTAAAGTTTTTAAAAAATATTTTTTTGTAGAAAACAAAAGCAACAAAAACACACAAATTGTAATTTTGCACTATTTTTTTGTGTTTTAAATTCTTTAACATAAATAAAAATAAATAAGAAGCGAAAAACACTTTATAATATATCATAAAAGGAAAAAAATCATATATTTATAATAAATGCCAACTAAACATTTTTCCCGTGTAGAATTTTCTTGTAAAAGTATGATTTAATGCCAAAGATATTTCCAATTATTTACATTGGAGTGCTTTTATTTTTTGTTCGGTTGTTTGTTTGTTCTTATATTATATTTATATTTACTATAAGTCGAGTAAAGTAGCAAAAAAAAAAAAAAATCAATGCAAAAGCATATTTAAAAAAAAAAACAAAAAATATCTGAGTTATTATATTCTTAAGAATTTTTAAACGCGTTATATTTATTGCCAAAAACTTAGTTATCTCAATATTGAATTTCAACCTAAATTTTTAACTAGTGACTACATACATAACTTTTTTTTATTATACAAAAATTTATACATACATATATATGCATACATATATACATACATATATATATGTATATATAGTTAAAATATTTATATTATATATTAATATTTATATTAAGAAACACTCAGAACCAAAATTTATTGAATAATAAAACAGATAACAAAAACAGATTTAACTAAGAACCGCTTAGAGATTTATATTGAATTCAAATTACATTTAATTGCATTAAAAATGTCGACTCAAGTTTACTTTTTGCCCACTTCCAAAAATCTTTTTTATATAAAAAAAAAAAAAAAACTATTTATTTTTTAATTACAATGTCAAAACAAGATCTAATTGTAACAAAATGAAAAATGTGCATCTACTTCATGATGATGATGATGGTAAACATCCTAAGCAAGTCGCATTTAGCGCAATAATCATATGAAAAAAAATTATGATAAATAAAATAAATATTCTATGTGTAAAGTGTTAATCATATTGAATGTAATGAATGGCATAAGCAGCCAACAGAAAGCATATAAACTGCACAACATTTGACAAACCGGAAAAATTGTAATAACAAAAATAAATAAATAAAATACAAAAAAAAAGGAAACAGAAATTATAAACAGAAAATGAAAACTTATTAAACAACAGCAAAATAATAAGTTGAAGATTAAATGAAGAAAAATATAAAGGCATATACAATAATTAATAAAATAAATTAACTATTATTGAAGCGAAAAAAAATTGTTTTTTCATTGGAGGTGGATTGAATTTTGCATTCTGTTCAAGATTTTTAATCTCTTCAATTTGATTAGACAGGTTTTACTCTGCTGTATTTATTGGAGATCCGTAGAGCGCCTTAGAGGTGACGACGTTCGCCTAAAGCTTTTTCAATGATTCAAGATTTTAGTATGTCTTCAAGTTTTTATATAACGGTCTCCCTCTACTTTTCCTTTTACTTCGACCTGGTTTATGGGTTTCGAAATTTAGGAAACCACTCTTGGTTTTCGGGCCATAAATGCTATGAAGGTGTGAATGGTATCCTCATATTAACTCCTTGCAAAATCAGTAGACCTGATACATTGTTTAGACAGTTGTTTTTGTCTGATGCGATATACAACGATTTTTTGAGACGTCATTTCTTTAGCAGTGGTTGCCAGTGACATCTTTGTGACATCTCATCATTTTTAGCCTAGGAACCGAATTTTTTTTAGGCTTGTGAAGTCCCTGATTTCAACGGTAGTGGTCTCAGCAAGCGCTTTGACCCCACGGCAAGGGAGTCTAATGTTTGTTGACCGGCGGTGTGGTGATGGCCGGTGGAGGGGATTGCCTAGATTTTGTGTGTGGATGTGTGTGTGTGTGAACTTAATGTATGCATTTGGTGACTAGCTCCATTCTGGCTGCAGTTCAGCTGCAGGTGCTTAAGTCTTTCATTTCGTACATTCATTCGGTTGTTAGTTCGTTCGTTTTTGTGTGTGTATAATAGCTTTAAATTGGGACCTGCCCAAAAAAAAACTGTACAATACACAATACGCTCCCACAGCCACAACGCTACCTTTAGTTACAGTTAAAGCTGCACACATACATACATACATATAGACATAGATACTTTTCTTCTGTGCTATGCTGTGCTGTGGTGTGCTGTGGTGTGCTGTAAGCTGTAAGCTGTTTGTTGGATGCTGACACGGAAGCGTACGAATAAGTGAAATGCCTTTGTATGGTCATGGATGCTATGTGGCGAACTGAGGTGAGTTGCTCGACGTCCTTAGCACTTTAATTTTGGAATGCTTTGTGTGAAGAGAAATTTCATCTGAAATGAAAGGAGATTGAGAGAGAGCTAAAAACTAAACACTGAGCGTGAGCAACTCTGCGCTTGTGCAAAGGTGTATAGCAGACCCTAGATGCCATAATCCCAGCTGAAGCTTTTTTTGCTCATTGTTTGTTTATTCTGTATGTAGCTGCAATAAAAGTTAGATAGAGATAACACATATTGTGAGAACTAACTCTTTCGTTCGTACAACAGCATGCAGGAGAAAGACTTTCAATGGATGATTGGTGTGGAAGATTTTACACAGATTGTAGACAAATATCGCAACACATACAACGTTTTTTTTTTTTTGGAACGTAAGCTGAGCTGAAACTTCTCCAGTGCACGTAAGCTACTGCTGCCTCTTGAATTTTTGTGTCTATGTGGATTGTAATGATGCCCCTTCGATTTGTTGCATTTTGATGCTAGGTACCGCCTCCAATTTATATAAAAGCGCAGACAAACATATAAACATATATATGTTCATATGTACATAAACATCAAGGCTACATAAGCATTACCCGGGATTTGAACCACGCCCTGGTCTTTTACTTAGTTCATATAGACAGAAACGATACAGCGGGCATGAGTTTTGATTGCTCAAATGCACGAAACTGGGTTAAATTCAGGAGCTGCTCAGGATCAAAATACAAAAGTCTCATGCTTTCAATTTACTTCAATTCTTTATGTTTGTGACGTGACAGCGGCACCTAAGGGGTAAAAACAGCGGGTATCGAACGTGTTTATTATTGTGTTCTTACCCTTACCCTTCTCTCATGGGTATAATGACGATGGATGGCGTTAAGGAACAAAAATTGAAAGGAAAAGCAATAATAAAAAAAAAAAACAAAAAAAAAAACTAAAATAAGAATTCAGGAATTTTATAACTTAATTAAATTAGTTTCGGTTTTGTGTTAGTTGTGCGAAGTTGTAATGCTTCGGGCTGCCTTGTTGGGTGGTACCGCACCCTCGCTCATTAGAAGTGGTCATTAAATCTGGGTGCGCCACCGCGTTGCAATTACAATGGCATGACCAACACTTCATGTCCCGTCAGGCTGCAACGCTATTCTATAAAAAAAAAAACAAAAAAAATAAAATAAGTCAAACAAAAAAAATGTATTAAAAAAGACTCGCGGTTTACGCAGAATTAAAATTAAGGAAAGCTATTATCAGTCTGGCCGAAGTTTATAGACTACTGTATGCCTGATAAATTTTCCGATCAAAATTTATTGGTTGGATTTTTCATTCATTTCTCTCTCATAACTCTCTTCTCTGTACAACAATCCTTAGCAATTTTCCTAAAGATTCTAGTTGTGAATGTGTGGTTGCTGATAAAGAGGCAAAGTCAGCGAGTTTTTTGTTTGTGGGTAGCAAACTTTATGGCATTGTCAAAATACCCTTTTGCAGGTGACCTTACAAAAACAAAAAGCAACAACGATTGTGTTTCGTAAAGGTGAACGTCCTTTGGTGCAAAATTTGGCGCATGCGCGGCAAAGAGAATATTCGAAAGCAGCTGCAGTAGCTGTAAAGCTTGTTTTGGCTCACCACACTTCGACTCAATTCCACTCAGCACGGCATATTGCGCTTCTATCACCACATGCATGTGCATGTGTATGTGTGTGTTTGTGTTTGTGTTTGCAAAGCATAATTGCGTGCGTATCTTTTTCTAACTGTGTTTCTCGCATTTTGTTACTTGGTGTTTGCATTTTTGTTGTTGCCATTGCTGCTACTGCTGCTGTTGTTGTTGTTGTTGGTGTCAGTGATATGCTTAGTATATTTATATTCTCTTAACTCTGTCATTAGATTATCATGCAAGCATTTTGAGCATTTTGTTAATAAATGCAACCACCCTACTCGTGCTTGTCACGAATTCTGACGATTTGAACATAATCTTTAAACAAACAAAACAAAAAAAAAAACCTGAATGCTGCATTTTCAGCTACTCTACTCTCAATCAACGAATGCATTTAATTCTATTGAATTTAGAATTGACTAAAAATTCTCCAAACAAGAAGTTTTTCTAACTTTTATAATAATAATTTTAGTTTCTTCAGTGATTCATATTTTTATTCAAACAGAGCATTTTACACAACAAGTGCAATCAATCAATTAATCAATCAATCAGTCAAATCATAAATCAATCGTCATAAAAATATGCATTTATTTTTTTTATTTCATTTCATTCAACACTGTATGCAACACAACACCAACAACAATAACAATAACAATAAATAGTAAAAATAAAGACATGTGTAAGTACATTCAGATACATTTGTATCTGTCGGCCGAACTTCTAAACAAATTCTAAAGAACGAGTTTCAGCACACATTCTATATAATTGTGTTGCCCATTGAGTTGAATATACAATAGTATATTCATTTTCATTGATATTCTTATAAGTAGTATTTTTTTATTTTTTTTTTTTGTAGCTTTGTTTCTTTTCAATCGAGTGGCGTCGAATCGAATTGAATTCGTATACGAATTCGCCGCGAATGTCAGTCAAAGTGCGCGTCAAAGCACAAACGTTCTGTGTGTGTTGAGTGTTTTGAGTGCGGCGGAATGGAATGGGATTGGGTCATGTGAAATGCGACGGCTTCGGTGGCGGCAACAGCGCTAAGGGTGACTGAGTTTGTTGTTGTGGCGCACGGCCAAGACAAGACAAGCCAAAGCAAGGCAGGGCAAGGCACGGCACGGCACAACAAACGAAGCAAGGCAAAGCAAAGCAAAGCAGAGCAGAGCAGAGCGAAGCCAGCCAACATAATATCGTAAAATTATGTTTGCATATCGTACGTTCTTTGGCATGCTTTGGTGTTGTGCGCTTTTATTTTTTTTTTTTTTGTTCTACACACAGTGGTTTTTTCGTCAACGTTGTTTTACTTGTTTTACAGTGGTTGGAGTTGAACTCTCATATGTGAGGCTGAAGATTTAAGTGTTTAAAACAAATTGTTTTTAAATTCCACGGCAAAATTCATTTGATTCGCTTGAAATCTATTAAAATCTATTAAAAAATAATAATAATAAATATAATAAATCAATTTTAAATTGTAACTTTTGTATTGTTGTTTAATACAATAGTGGTTTATATCCAAAAATTGTGCATGAGAAGAAAATCGCTTAATTTACAACCCTTAATGGCACACTGTGCGCAGCAACTGCGTTGAAAGTCGGCAAAAACACATGCACACACACACGCACACACACACACACACACTCATAGGCCAGGCCAGCTTTGATTCTGCTACTGCTTGCGGCAACGACTGCGACGATTTTGTTAATTTTGTTGTTGTTGTTGTTGCTACTGCTGTTGCTGCGGCGGCGGCGGCGACTGTTGTGTGTCTGTGTGCATTTTATACGCTACTAGTTGTTGTTAGTTGCGTTCGTTCCGTTCGCCAGTCAGTCATAAACGAACTGTTGCGAGTGATGGAAGAGCCAATAAGACAAGTACGACGAACAACAAAGCATGAATTACATCAAACAGTGACATTAGACGAGGTGACAACAACAACAACAAGCGTAACATAATAAACAAACAAATATAAATTTATATAAAAAAAAGAAAAAAAAAAAAACTAAACAACACATCAATAAAAGACAATACGATATAGAGATAGAATCGATTTGCAAATATTATATATTTTTTTTTTTTGTGTTTGTTGGCGCATTCAGTAGTCAAACAAATTATTCAGTCGGTAAATGGCAACGAGACAACAAAGTGTTGCGAATATAAACAATTAAGTTCAGTTAAGTATTGGCCGAAAGGGCAGACAATCATTTATAGAAACGAAGACGCGTCGAGTTGAGTTGAGTTGAGACGGTGCGAGAGGGGACAAGGCAAGCCAAGCCAAGTTAAAACGGAAGTAACGAAAGTGAGCCGTGACTGAAGTAGCCAGACCAGAAAGCGCAATCAAACACATACACACACACACACACGCAGACACACAGATACAGAGATACGGCTGTCACGAAAGATGTAATAAATGGAAACCGGTGTAAAAGAGTAAAAGAGCCAAAATAAAACGCATTGCGTCGTTGAAGTTTCGTAGTTCATTGATTGTTGTTGTTGTCATTGTTGTTGTTGTTAATATCATCATCTTTCGTTCATGTCCTTTCGCATACTTCCTCACTTGCTACGTTACAAGTGCAAAGTATTTTTGTACTTAATGATTAAACTATTCATATTGCTTTATTTATTTATTTATTTTAATTTTTTTTGATCTAGTGTTAAGCTAAAAATGCTTAAAATGTGTTTTTTTTCTAGTGTTAATTGAATAAGAAGAAGAAGAAGAAGACATAGCAGACAAAGAACGAGAGATAAATAAACGTGCAAACGTGCCTAAAGTTATGCTGTAGAAAATCGCAAGCAGAAATGTTAATAAAGTGATGTGAACAAGAAAAGAAGAAAAAAACAACAACAATAACAAAAATTACACTGCCCAAAAAACAAAAAAAAAATCCAGTTAAAGAAAGTGATTTGAAAAGAAAAGAGAAAGAAAGACAATAAAAAAAAAACTGCAATCGAAGTAAAATTAATGAATAAATAAAACTATTCATTTAAAAGCCGTGCTGAATTTTGCTGTTTTGACTTAAAATATATAAAAAAAAAAACTAATAAAGGTAAGTAAATTTAAAGGTACAATTCGAAATATATATAAAAAAAATGCTTAAAACAAACGCATATGTTAAAAAATTTAGCAATATTTGTTCAAAAAGTAGAAAATTTTGAATATATTGAGCCTAACTTTGGACGCTGTTGGTGCTTCAGGAGAGCCTTAAAGCAAATGAGTACTTGGCGACCTCTGATTTTTAATTCCAGCCAACTGCAGGGTATACAAAAACCGTACAAGCCTCAACAAATTACCAAAAAGCTGTCACATTACTTGTTCACTTCGGATCATGTATATATTATGATCATTTCTCTTGATTTCAAACTGATCAGCAATCAAACATTTTACTTCAAATTACTTCAAAGAAGCGCAATTCATTGAAGCGAATGACGATTTCTATTCTCATGCATGTGACGGTCGTGTCGGTCATATGAAGTACAATTAACCATTTTAACTGTTGTCATTTTTTTTGTTTTTTGTTTTTATCGTTTTCGTTTATTTTCAACAATCACTCATTGTTTTGCGACAATCAAATGATTATCTGACGTCAACTGCAATGAACAAAACGGAAAAAGTTAGTAGAACAAAAAAAAAAGAAAAATTGTATAAATAAAACAAAAATAAATAACATTAAAATCATGTATAAAACCGGTTTAATTGAGCGTTGATTTAAGTTAATTGCGTTGGCGCTCATTTTTAGATACTCATTAAGCGTTTTCTATGTGTTTCATGTCCGCTAGTTTTGTCTAACCTAAAAATTTCGACTAATTTACGTGGAATTTCTGCACAGGTTTTGGTTTTATTTCACTGAAAGACATATGAAATACAAAACGAGAAACTTATTGGTAACTGTTGTTGAAATAAAGCCATAAAAATGCATTAAGCATTGCAGCATAAAACCGAAACGAAGCTGATTGAAAATGTCATAGCGTAGGTGGGCAGGTGGGAGGTGGGCAGGTGGGCAGAAAAGAAACAACATCTAAAACAGTCTTGGTATTGTATTTGTAAGTAGTATTGGGCCAAGGCAAGGCTAAGATGTCTGAATTTCTATGTGCGCGAGTAGGCATAAGGACACACACACACACACACACACCCAAAGAAGCGAACAATAACAATAAGAACAACACTAAAACAAAGGCATAACAAAAATCGATCTGACGTAAAGCAACGTGCTAAGCTAAGCTTTGAAATGATGAAACTTTTGTTTTTTTTTTCTCGTTTTTTTTTTTTTTTTTTGTATTGTTTTGTTTTTTTTTCTGTTTTTTTTTCTTTAATGGTTACTGACATTTGATTATTAGCTAACAAACCTCTGGAGGGTGTTTTTATTTGGGTGGGTGGTTGGTTGGTTGGTTGGTTGGTGATTTTGCATATTCATAAGGTATTGTATATAAAATGCACCCTCATGTAAGCATGCAATCTAAATAGAGACTCAAAACCAAACCCAAAATAGAAAATAAATATTTGTCAGTTGGCTTCAAAGCTGACCGATTAACACATACAAGCACACAGACTTACAGCAGGCCCAAACACACACACACACACACAC
Source organism: Phortica okadai (assembly GCA_034638295.1). Classification (NCBI taxonomy): domain Eukaryota; kingdom Metazoa; phylum Arthropoda; class Insecta; order Diptera; family Drosophilidae; genus Phortica; species Phortica okadai. Next base: position 52,587,059 of record CM067848.1, on the reverse strand, counting down.
ATACACACATAAACACACAAATAGATATATGTATGTTGATGTTATTTCAACAATTTGTGGCCATTTGTTGTTCTTTTATTTATTTATTTGAAACAATTCATCTCATATCCGGTTGTCTTAAAAAGCACAACAGATAGTTTATCTCCAACAATCGATTGTACGTGTCTCTCTATGCTATTGATGTTGCATCATTTGCTTGCATACATGTTTGCAAGCGATCTGTCATTGCATACTAAATCAAAAACAAAATCTTATATCTATAAAGTATGTAAATACATCTGAATGTCTGTGTGTTTGTGTGTGTGTATCGTAAATATTACAGTTTTGTTTATTTTAACGCATTTTTGCCTTTCCATTTTGTTTTTTTTCATCATCGTTTCACTCTGCCACTGTGCTAACGGTGCAACCCCTACGCCACTGCCACTTTCATCGGTTTTGTCTTGTCGTCTTCAATGTTAGTTGTTGTTGTTGTTGTTATTGTTGTTGTGGCGGGGCGTCTGTCTAAAGCCGTAGTATGAAACTGTTTTGCATTGCAAAAGTCTTGCGGTTTAACCTCAAAACCGAAGTGAGTCAAATGCCGCACTGAACACTTGAGCTGCATCATGCCAATCGCGTTTCGAGTATATTGGGCGATTGAATTACATTAGCTCGGCCAAGTAGTTAGGCCTCATTTGGTCTCGATACACTCTACGAATTCTGCAAATTTTTCGTTTCGATTTAATCATCAAATAAAGTTACTTTTTTCAAGATTCACAACATGTCTGCATTGAATTTTTTTCATAAGAAACATTTTACCAAAAAAATTGTGAAAACTTTCTCTTCTCTCGTAGCGTTATAAATGATTTCAATTTAAGATACTCAAGATTATAGGATACTACACTTTTGCCACACTTGTTTTTTTTTTTTTTTAAGAAGAAGATTTATGTTCCAAGCACAGCATGAAAGAAATTCTTCGCTTAAACTTTTCATTCGAAGCAAATATTTTATTTGCAGCCAATTTTTTATCTAATAAAATTTGTTTTGTTTTCTCTGTGCTTTTAATCTTCTCGTGTTAAACTAATTAGACCGCCATTGCTATAAGTAGCGCCACTTGCATTGATCAGTAATCAATTGCGTCTCAAGATGCTTGCAAATGATACAGTTACATGTGGAACTTGCCCCCTTTGCACACCCACAATTGTTAAATTGTTAGTGTCATCAATATGCTAAGAAATGACAGCAATAAACACGTTTGACACAAGCGACCGACCGACCGACCGACTGACGGACAGATTCATCTATTGTCATTGTTTCTTATTTATTGTCATTTGCTCTTTCTACTTGATGTTGGTTTCATTTTTGTAGTTGTAACATTTTTTTTTTTTTTTTGCAAAGTTACTCAATACGTTGCAACACATTTCCAAGGTTTTTTTAGTTAATACTATTAACAGTTGGCGGCTAACAACTTTAACATATGCAAGCGCCGTTGACGAATGGGCACAACAAATACAAGTTTCAAAATACCTTTTAGGGTGAGGTAAACAACTCAACTTGACTCGACACGACACGATTCGACTAAATTTAACTCAACTTAACGACAGCAGTCTTGTTTCGCATGCAACTAAAAATGGCGTATGTGCGTTAATTAATACGAGAGGAAACGAAAAGAAGAAGAAGAAGAAGAAAGAAAAAAATGCATGAAGAGTTTCCATGTTCGGCGTTTGTTTGTTACTGGTTGCATTTTGTGTGTGTGTGTGTGTGTGTGTGTGTGTGTGTTGTTGCCATGGGCAACCACCTGTGGCAAACGTTGGACAAACGTCGGACAGACAGACAGACAGACAGCCAGTCCATAAAGCCACCTGTCTGTTAATCAACCACAAAAAGTGTGCCCAGACATGAACTTGAAATGGGGGAAAAGCCATCAAGGCAAGCGTGCAGCAAAAGTACAGTTTCGCTTGCCATACCAGCCATTCTCATCGGCGGCCAAGTACAGTTAAACTAAAAGCATACAATCATTTCTATGTTAATGCATAATTATACCTTGTACACACTGTATATCAAGGTAAATTTTCTTTGTTTGTATGTTAAATCCAGGAGGAGGTCAGTAAGAGCCCATAAAGTATATGAACATATATATATATATATATTCTTCATTGGGCTGATTAATGAAATCGAACTAGCCATGCCCGTCTGTCTGTTCTCACCAATGGTTCTCGGAAACTATACTATCTGAAGATTTGAAATTAGGAAGATAAATTTCAAGTTTAATGAAATTTTGGTCCAACCTGTACCGCTCACTATTCTAAAATGTCATAGCTCGAACACCATTTGATACAAAATTACGTTCTCCAATTTTTTTCCCTCCCCCTCATTTCTCCTCAAATAGTTGTTCTCTTGAAATTGCTATGTCTCCCAAAATGTAAAAAGTACAAACCTGAAATTTTTTATACAGTTTCAGTAAGTACACAACTTTAAAACTGCTTACCAGAAAATACCCTTTCTCCTAATTGTTGGCCCCCAAAGACAATCAAACAAAAATTTTTGAAAAATTCTCCAAATTTTTTATTTATTTTCTTGAAATTTTCGATAATACATATATAAAGAGTAATAAATTGTCGCCCTGACTTGATTTATTTCTTATTTTGGTTTAATTTAATTTTATTTACAATATTTTAATATTGATTTCAATTTTTGCATTACCATTTACATAAGTCAAAATGAGGCACGCAGCCTCGTTTAAAATCAAAACAAAAACAAAAAAATAATGCACAACAATTTGATTTAGTTCATTAGCAAAACATCATTATAATCGCAATCATGATGAACAAAAGTGGGAACAGCAGTGGCATTTTTTCGGAACATGCCAATTTCTTCCAGTTGGTCTGTAAACTTGGCCAACTGCCAAAAATAATTCATAAGAATTTACTTTGTACACTTACGCACGAATGCACGCTGGAAACAAGCTGCTTGTTTTAATGTTTTCAGCATATTAATTTGCTTGCCGCTTAGCCCACGCCCGCTTAGTCAGCGTCGTGTGGCTTACGCATAGCAGGCGTGCGCTTGGCGTGTAATAAATCAAAATACTTAAATTCATAAACGATTCGTTGAAAGTGTGCGATTATTTTTAGTGCATTATCGTCATCATTTTTATAATCATAATCATCGACTTTCCCATGTCGAAGCATTTGATTTGCTTTGACCTCAATACGATTTTTCAATATGCCCGACATTCACGCCGCCATCATTGAACATCTCGCGCATCACTCTACACACTCTTTGTATAGAAACTTGCCTAATCGTCTGCTCGTCAATCAAAGCGTTAATGATTTGATTAGGTTGATCACGTATCTGCCTTTTTTCAGGGTTATTAAATGCTCCTCGAATGCTCATTGGAAGCACACTGCGTATGATTATGTGTTTATGTCAAGGCAAAATGTTGCGTATACGCAAGGCTTGCCAATCAAACTGTTCGATTTATTTTTTTTTTTTAATTATTGCGCATTTTTTTAACAATCGTTAATTTTAAATAAAACAACAACATTTCTATTATTCTTTTCTTTTGCAGTTTGACCAAATCCAAGCGACGTCATAAGGCTTATAAAGTGACTAAACTAACTAAATAATAAAAACAACAACAACTGCTGCAAACAAAGTGACTGATTTTCCTTTTTGTAAAACTTTTAACTATTTTGTATATGCCTATGTACAAGTAATAACGAGAGTATTTAAACGACTATAACAGAACATTTACACAAACTTTAATAGTAAAAACCTAAAAAAAAACTATTTATAAACAATAACAAAAAGAACCAAAAATTGCTAGAAAAGTATCGCTCATCTTCACTTATACAAAGCGCAAATATACACGAAAATTAGTTAGTCAACCAAATCAAATCATTAGATATTTAAGATTGATTTTTTTTCTACAATTAACACGCCTAAAGTTGTAGCTTAAAGTATACCATAAATGCAAAGCAAGTAACGTAAACGTAAACGTAAAGTTAAGTAAAGTAAAGTGAAATACACTCAACTTAAGTCAAGTAAAGGCTCACTACAAGTAGAAAAAAAAAAAACAAAAAAACGAGCTTTTGCAAAAGGCATGCAGCGTTGTCCCTATTTACATGAAATGCGCGAACGTCTACTCAACGATCAGCCACGTGAAACACTGCAATTGGAACAAATGGAGCGAGCCAATCTGCTGGACAATCGCCAATCGGCATCCGAGTCGCATCAGGTCGGCACTGTGGTCAAGGTAGGGGCTTGTCTCGCTCTACTCGTACAAAGGATGACACAATAACATATTTTTTGTTTTGTTTTGTTATGTTTTGGTTTTCTCTCAATGAAAGTCAAGACATTTAATTATACATATATATTAACAGTTTAACAAACATACAAAACCAATCAAACAACCAAACAACCAAAACAGCCAACAAATAAATAAACATATGTAAATATATCATGTAAAACGAAACACATTTGTACGTATTCAACTATATATGAGATCGTTTTCCTTTTATAATTTTAGCCTACAGCTTTGATGTGAACACTGACTAAACCGATTGATTGAAATTGATTGCATTGAAATATTGTTTTGCATATGATTTTGGTACAACAAAATGAAAACAGAAAAAAAAAAACCATGAAAACTAAACGAAAACAAAAACTGAAAAAAAAATCCTTGCACGAGTAACGATTCGCCCTTTACTTTGCGTATTTTTTTTTTTTTTTCAATTAATTTATTGTTAAATGAAATGAAACAAGAACCTTTAACCAAAAACAATTAACCTTTTTTTATTGCAATAAATTGGAATTGATTATGTAAATTGCTCGACAGAATGACATTAAACTTTGACAAAAGAAAAAAAAAAAATAATAATGATACATTTTATGTTATGTTATACTCCTTTCCTCCTTTAACTGCCGGTGTTGGCATGCCTACAAAAACAATTTTCAATATTCTCACACACAATGCATGCTTTTCAACACTGTTGTAATTTGTTTTATTTATGCAGATACGATTGGTGGTATTCACGAGCTCTTCCATCGTTTGAGTAAAAGTGCCGTGATTGAACTTTAAATTCAATAGTTTTCACGCGAAACTCTTGAACTGTTATGTTAAAACAAGATCTCATGACTGCCTTTAATATACCTTTTTCTATTACTTTAAACAATTCCAATTTGTTGCATTGTTTTTAGTTTTTATTTTCAAATATTTACTCTTATCAAACCAACTAATCTGAAGAAGGAATTTTTTTCCAAAAACAAATACTTTTACATAATAGTTACAAGGCGATGGCTATCACACAAGTCCAGCACACCAACGTACACCATTAGTGCCGCACGATCTCGGCGAGGACTTTAATTTGGATTTTGATGATGACTTTCCAATCGAGGCACGTCGACCGAAAAATGCCAAGTAAGAGAGTTCCATGTTTATATAATTTGCACCCTTCGTACACCAACAATAATAATACCAAAAAAAAAAAAAAAAATAATAAGATGTTGAAATCCCAAAGTAAAACACCAAAAAACAACAACAAATATAAAAACACAGCCAACCACATCCACCAAATCACCCAAAAATACATTAATCAAATCAAATCAATAAGCTCGTACTGTGTACTCTAAATGTGTTCTATTTAAATTCGAAGAAAAAAACAACAAATACCAAACAAATTCATGTGCGTCTCGCTTTTTTCGATGCGTTTTCCTGCACTTTTTTCGGTTCCTTCATTAAATTTTTGCGCTCTCTTCGTATTGGTTATTTATTATGTTCGTTCTTTGGTTCACATTTTCGTTCCTACTGCCATTCGTTCGTTCATGTTTTTCAAATTGTGAAAATATTTCACAATAAATGATTAAAATTTTTCTTTTTTTTTTTTAATTATACTTCATGCTAAAAACAATTTAATCTATCCCGAAATGAAACTTCACTCTATGTGTTGGCTAATATAGCATATAGAAATCTTACCTCAAAATTGAACCTATATTTTTTTGTTTTTGTTGTAGTTTGCAGTATCATGTTGTAGTTTGATTCAACTGACTTTCAAAACTGAGCGATATTTTTCGTAGAAATCTAGATTTTTGCATAATCAAAAAATCACTATGATTTGTGATAAAGATGATAAGTGTTTTTATAATTGAAAAAAAAATTTATATATATGCCTATTATGTACTCTTTCCAAAAAGATTTTACTCTCCAAAACTTTGAGTCAATTCAATGTAAATATGAAAAACTTCTGCACTCCTGATTTTTTTTTTTTGTTACAAATTAGTGACAGTCCGAACTATTCTAAGGCTCTCTAATATGCACGCAAGCCATTGAAGTTCTCTTCTATCCTTTTTAATCCTTACTATTACAATTTTCAAGACTTCTATTAGATCTTGATGCTTAATAGAGCATTAAATCACTCCGAGCTCATTATAATAGTGCACCCATAACTCGCTAAACGGTCACAATACGTGTTAGACCAAAAGACAGAGAAAATTTGTATATAGACACATATATAAATCTAATATTATACAATCAATTTATGTACACCGCTATGGCTTCTATACTGGACAACCTACGACAAACAAAACGAACAATATAACTTCATCAAAATTACACGCATTTGTTGGACAAACAAATGTTAATTAAATAATTGTAATCAGTTTGTTAAAGAACGCCATAAAGAAGTAACTGCCGTTAAGCGAGTTATGCATGTAGTAAATCTAAGAAATAAGAAACTCTCAAACAAAACTATTATGCTAAAAAATATCAATTCTAATGACAAAGAAACCATTACAGTGCAAAACAGCGACCGGTTTTGATGCAACCACGAAAAAGGTTAGATTTGGTCAACAATTTACTTCGTTTCTTTGCAATCTAAAAAAAAAAGCCAATAATCTAACAAGCAAATTTGGACATTCTTATTAACTTATTTCTCTTTTGGTTTACATATACATTTATATATTTTCTTTTGTTATACTTCATTTGCATTTTGCATTATTCTGTTTAATTAGTTATTTTGGGAAACTCATTTTTGGTTTGTTTCATTTGCTTTTATGTTGTCTGAAGACGTTTGTGTGTCATTCAACTTAGTTTTAGCAAGAAGAAAAAACATTGCCTGATATATTTTTTTAAGCATTTTGCAAAACACGATGCACAATAGTTGATATACTCGTAGTTATTTTCAGTCTAACAACGCTTGTACACTTTTAAGCTACTAAAAACAAAAGAGAAGAAAAAAACTTCCCATAAACACAACAAGAATTCCATTTTACAGCAAATCCTCTTCAAACAGCATTAGTTACATATATAATCAAGGATTTATCTATGTATGTTGTTCTTGTTATGGTTAGACTTGTGCCATTGACTTGGTGTTGCTGCAATGCGCTTTGGTGGCAGGCTCAAAGTAACATATCAATGCATTTTGGCAACTGTTCGATATTGTGTGAAAAATTACAGTTGTTGTGTCTGTTTTTTGGTTGCGGAGTTCAATGTTCTAATTAAATTGTTTGCCTGTTTGTTTGAATTAAAATGTGTCTGTCAATTCAGCACTAATTATTCTCCTCTTCCTTAACAACCTCATGCGCTGTTTGACCCTATGTGACATACCCACAAATATATATGTACATAAATGTACTTAGTACTCCTCCCGATATTTTAGATTCACTTTTTAAAAAATCTTTTCGATTGAATGTTGACAAAATTTCTTTCGATAGCGTGTTGTTGGCAATGCCGACTTATCGCGCCCAACCCTCCTCCATCGGGAAAAAGTCAATGACTGCGCAACTTTCTTTGTTTCAGTCAAAGCGCACAACAATGCAAGCAAATGTATTACATAATAACAAACAACATTTTTTTTTTTAATTTCCATTGTATTGCTGAGAAAAAAAATTTTTTTAAAAAAAATGAAGTAAAATGAAAAATCGCAACGGGAATGTGAAACTGGCGCACCTTCGTCACCCTTCAGCTTGTAACCTCGTGTTGTAAATCTCGGCCGCTTGTCGGGCAACTACAAACGGAAGCAGCGTGCGTCAGTGAAGCGCAGCGCAGCGTCGCTGGTGCTCCTCTGTTGCAGTTGCAGTTGCAGTGGCAGCCGCGAGTTGCACCCATCCAGGCAGTTGAGTTGGCAGCGAAATGCATTCGTATTTTGGATTGTTTTGCATCATTTGAGATTTTAGCGTTGCGTTTTAAGCTTTCAGAGTTATTAGTTGTTTTCTTTTTAATAAATGTTGTTTTTCTATTGTTTGTAAGTACTTACTTGTATATAGTTTGTTGCTCTGACAGCGACTAACTTATACAAAAGTCTAAATTCAAGTTTGTTTGTGTGCGACATAAACATATGTAATTGTATCTGAAGTTATCTATCTGACTGACTGACTGACTAACTGAGTGAATGTTGCTATGTGTGTGTCTCTTGATCTGTCTCTCTGTCTGTCTGTCTGTCTGTCTTAAGTGTCATTGTACGAATGACTTACATATTTGATTCGCGTGTTTGCGCAATAATAATGAAAAAACAAAAAAAAGAAGAAAATGTAATACGAAAATTCAAGTATCTTATAGAGACAATACCAGAAACTGCAGCATTGCCAAGTGAGCGCATTTGAAGGCAGCTCAGCTTAGCTAGCGTGAAGTGTGCTTGGGCGTGGCAGTGTGGGCGTAAATGCAAGACAATGTACAACTACAACAACTAATCTCAACTTGACAAGAAATTTCATGTTTGACAGTTTTTTGACATGTCATGTGTGACATTTGTTGTGAGATTTGACATGTGATTCATGATACAAATTAGACATCGTAGAAGAAGTGTCATTTTCTAAAATAGCAAATAATAAATTCACTAAAGATTATTCATAAGAATACTATATGAACATTTTGCATTTCATGTCACTCGTATAGTAATCACTTCAGCATCAAAATCTTATCGCGCTCAAGTGATATGATAATCAGCCTTTTCATAATTAGTACAACGATTAGCGAGCATTGCCTGCCAATAAAGTTCTTGTTGTAAAATTAATAGAGCGTTGCTTTATTTTATTACAAAAAAAAGAAAAGTTTGTCCAGCGTCGAACAATAAACACACACACACAGACACTGACATTGGCATGGGTATTGGTAATAAACTTGAGCTATTAATATTAATTATGAAAATAGACTACGCAGTGGACAACGACAAGAGTCTGACAAGGGGTGAACAGTTTAGTTGAGCTACCCTTGTGTATTCAATGACAGCGTATAATATTAGTCGCCTTTGCCATACAAAAAACAAAACAAAAAAAAAAAAAAAAAAAAAAAACAACAACAAAACCAAGGCGAAAATGTACAAAGCGTCGAAAGCATAGAAGACGTAAAAAAACAACAACAAAATCTAAAGCCAAAGTGAACCTTAGACCACAGACAACGTAGAAAGTGGTGAGAGATTTGGTGGGTGGTTGAAAAGGTGGTGGCTGGTGGGTGGTGAAACGGTGTTGAGGGTGGTTTTAGTTGCAGCTCTGCTTGAGGGTTGCAACTCGTGTGTGTTGTTATCACTGATGATGATGATGATGATGAAGATGAGGCTCGTTGCCAATAATGTCTATCATGATGTTGGCTCCGTTGACAGGCTCAGTCAGCGTTACCCGCACCCGCACCCTTACCCTCAATATGACTTACGTCAACAACAATAAACAAAATCAAAACACAACGACGTAAACTACCGTAAGAGCAACAACGCAATTGAATGTCCTGTCTGTCAAGCCAAGCCGGAATATGAAAGTAACAGCAAATGACGACGATGACAATGATGATGATGATGATGATGAGAATATAACAAAAGAAAGAAAGAAAAAAAAAAAACCCCCTGCTACTTGTTATTGTTGTTAGTGTTTTTTTTTTTTTTTTTTGAGTCTATAGAATGTTTCTGCTTATCCTGTTTTTGTCTTCATCAACTGCTCAATTGGCACATTGTTGGTAAATGATTGCGTTGCTTCTTCTTCTCATGCTTTTCTGCCTTTTTGGTTATTTCCGAACGTTCTAATTCTTACTACGCCGCAACGTCAAATTTCTTGCACACTACATCAATTTGGTGTGTCATATGGGCACACATATTTAAGTTAAAATATACAGACAGTATATGCAAAATGTGTGGTAATTGCATGCAATTGATTGACATGTTGTTTTTGTTGTACTTGTTTGTGGTTTTGTTTTGTCATGTTGCAAGTTGTGAATTAAGTTGACACTAATTTGTTTGTGCGCTCGCGTCCTCAATGCCGTCATAATTATCGGTTTGCCGGCATATTTACTTAGACGCAATTATGTTTAACGAGCAACCCCAACAACAATCAGCCAGCCAGTCAGTTGTGCCGTGTTCGGCACTGGCCAGTTCCTGCATAGTAAGGTGGCTTCTCAAGCACGTAAAAATTAGTAGAAGGCTTTATTGATTGACCCTGCCGTTTGTCATACATTTGATGTTTGCTTGTGTCTATTGAATGCCGCCATTGTTGTTGTTGTTTACCTTGGCCAACTGTACCGATTTGAAGGTGTTCCGTAAAGAAGATTGAAATACGCAGAATGGTATTTGTTGTGTTAGTTTGGCGGGGGTTGAGTTGAGAATAAAAGTTAAAAAAAAAATAAAAAAAAATAGAAATTCGCATTTTACGCTTATCTACAATCAATCTACAAAATTATCTTTTATTTGTTTGTAAGAAAAAATTAGGTTTGTTAATTTTTTTATAAAGAAATATTCTTTGTGTAGCGTATCTGTGCGCTTTATTTGCGGAAACCTTTCAAATATTTGACATGAATGAAAACGAAGCGCAAATCAAAACAGAACGACCGACAAATAAACTATTGACGGATGTGCAACGAAAACAGAATGCGCAATTGAGAGGATGTGTCTGAAATACGATACGAACTGAAACGGAATGAAACGAAACGAAGCGGCACGAAAGGATGAAACAGAATGCTGCTGGCAACGCATGGCGCGTCGTATGGCTCGGCCGCCGCTGTTGGCGTCGTGCTGTCTACCGGCTTCAGCCGACGCGCCTTCAGTGACGACGAAGTTTATCGTAAATTTTTGCGCAGTTCTCAAATTGTTCTTTTGTTTTGTTCGTTTGATTTCGTACATTTCGTAGACTTCGCCGTACAATTTCGCAATTCGCCGTCATTTTGTGCGCGTGTGTGCCAAAATGCTTTTGTTGTTATTGTTATTGTTGTTGTTGCATTCTTTGCGCTTCTGATTGTTGCTTTTTGCTGCAATTTTGCAATCTGTCGATTAAATTTCAATTATTTTTGGGTTTTTTTTCTATTCGTATACCCTACACACAGACACATACAATGTTTGTTTCAAACCATTGTATGTAATAATGATCTGGATGACAGGAGATGGTATGTCTGAGAGGTGTGTTTGTCCGTCAAAACTTCGGCGATTCTCGGGAACCAAAATAGCTAGAGACATCAAATTCGGAAGCATTAATTAAATATTAATAGATTTTCTCGAAATCTTGCTTAACGGTTAATATCAACTGCATGATGCTTTGGCGCATGGCACTGTCCAACATGTGCGCAGGGTATTAGATTGTCGAGTATAGTTAACTGCAACGCCCTTGTTTTTTTATGCGAATTCGTTTTTTTTTTTTTTGCATTTACTTTGATTATCATCGCTGTTGCTGCTCAATTGCGCTTTTGGATCAAGTTGTCATCGAACATGTGGTGTGTGTGTCTGTGTGTGTGTGTGTGTTGAGTGTTGTGCGTTTGTTGACATTTCCACTTTGTAAACAAGTTCAGCATATTGCTATTGTCAACGGATATGCATCAACTGACCCAATTCCATGCTCGATTGTGTTTCGCATTTGAGATGCTTGCTTAATCATTCCAACGCAATGCAATTCAATATATTCACAATTCTCTTTTGAATCGATGGAGTCTTTTGCATAGCAAAAATAAAAAAAAAAAAAAAACCAACTTCGATTTTTTTGAATGAATTAACGACCTTTTTCCAGCACCACGCCTTTTTTATTGATTGATTGATCTTATTTATCTTTAGCGAAGCTTTCCTAATTTACTTCTTTACTGCGTGAAGTAAAATATTGATTGACTTCTTCTCATATATGGTATGTACATATCTATGTACGTTATATGTACATATGTATATGTATAAAAACAAATGCTAAAAACATGAAAAAATGTCAGATGCTTCAAGCATTTTACTAAATTTACAACAATGTGCCTGGAATTCCTTTCCTAACCAGATAACCCAACTGCATGCCAGCGCATGCCACGCCCAACAACAAGCTCAGGGCGCTGGCATTTCATTACATTCAGCAAGTGTGCATAACTGTGTTAAAATGTATAAAGAGCAGCCAACAAATAAAGTTGAGAGAACAAAAAAAAAAAAAATAAATAAATAAATAAAAAAAAAACTAAGCCAGCGAACTCAAGCGACCTGAAGCCTCAAGCGCTAACCCACAAAAAACAAAAAAAAAAATACAAAATAAAATCAAAGTTTGTCCACTTAACTGAAGCAGAGCCTAAATGCAAATGTAGCAAAAGCCATTTAAGCTTGTGTCAACAGTTGCCGAGTTAACATGTAAGCCAAACCGCAACAAAAAATGCCATCGACTGTGGGGGGAGGGGGGCATAGGCATGGCGTTCTTGTGTCATGAGTCAAGCGGCATCATTTACAACATGCCAATTGAATTTCAGCGGCTTTGGTTGAATGTAAAAAGTTACAAGAATTAACAAACAATAACGCAAGACGTCAGAAAGGCAAGGAAAAAAAAAATACAAATACAAAAACAAAATATATGCAAATATGTAATCAACAAAAAAAGAATAAGTAGAAGCAAACTTGTATAGAAGCCCAACTAAGGCAAAAAATGCAAGCAACAATCTGCTTGCAACATAAGCGGGACGCAAGCATATAAATATGTATGTAACAATGTGTGTGTGTGTGTGTGTATGTATGTGAAAGCAATAAAATTGCAGCAACAACAAAACAAAACTTTTGTTCAAAATTGTGCCCTACATTTAAGCATTGTAAAAAATTTCCCCTACGGTGAGAGATCAACTCAACTCAACTCTATTCAACTCAACGCAACTCAACGCTCTGGACAGCTCTGGGCATTGCATGGCACATAAGTCGCTCTCAACATCGAGCATCGCTGCCACTGAGAGAGCATTCGCATTCGGCTTATCTGCGCCGAATCGTGCTGTCGTCGTCGTCGTCGTCGTCGTCGTTAACAAAGTCGGCACATCATCGTTTGCGGTCCAGCATCCTGTAACAGAATCCAAATGCGTTCTTGACTGTTAAGAGATATTTTCATGCCGAGCCTTTTCAGTTGTAGTTGGATAGTAAAGGCTTTTGGACGATTGTGCTTGAAACGTACGGAAGGTAGCAAAATAACTACAAACAATACAAATAGAAAAAAAAAAAAAAATCAAAAAAGAAATCAAAACCGAAAAGTTCCCGCATAGGCATACAAACGCACGGGCACACAAGCATACACACCGACACACATATACGCACGCACGTACAATTGAAGTAGCGCCGAGCAAAGATTCATATAAAAAATGTATATTTTACCTGAGTTATTTGGCGCTGAATTTTGCAGCAAACAAAAGTGTTTAATAAGAACAAAAATCATTGAAAGAAACTCTGTGAAATAATTGTTAAAAAAAAAATGAGAAAAACAAATGTTCATGCAACGCGTTCAATTACATTACACACAAAACATAAAAGTGTCGAACAAAAATCTTAAGACTTTATCAGAGAATATATATCTATATATATTGCCTTATACAAGTGTAAAATTACCTCAAAAGTGGAAGAAGCATTTCTTGGTTATTGAAAAACTCAGGCAACCATTTTTTTTTGGTGTTGTTGTTGCTTTATTTCGCTAGCATAGCCGGGCAACATTTTAAGCCGCCCAATTAAATTTTATGCTGTGACAAACAATACACACACACACACACATGTGCAGAGTAGCGAAATGTCGCGAGAAATAACGAAAAATCGCGAAAAATAAGTCAAAGTGTTCCATTTTCTATGTTAGTTTTTTTTTTTATTTTTCCTATGAAGTTAAGTTAAGTGGACTGTAGTGGGCGTGGGTAAAGCGTGTACGAGCATAAATCAGGCTATAATGCTACCAACAACATTGTGTGCATACATACACACACACACACACACACATATATACAAATACATATGTGTGTGAGCTTAGAAGCAATTCTTGCGTTCCAAAAAAGTCTTAGCATACTTTGTAGCGCCATCTAGTGATGCTTCACATCAAGTATTGCAAGCTTTTTTTTGTTTTTTTTTGTTTTTTAGCTACTACTGCCGAAATGTGTTTGTTTACAGGACCAAATAAAGCAAACTTGTGTATACAAATACATATACATGTACAGAAATGTAGCGTGTGAGAGAAACAGGGCGAGAGCGAGAGAGCCTAATTAATTTCGGCGCGTACTCACATACAAACACACACATACAAAAATTATGCTCAGCTTCCTTATTGAGGGTTGTTGGATTGTTATAGTTGAGGTTTTTATTGTTGTTTTTTTTTTTTTTTTTTTGTTTTTTTTTTTTACTTCTGTTGTTAGTTGTGCGTACATGTATACGCAAACCGAAAAGTATGCAACTCATACTAGTGCAGAATCGCATCGTTTAAGTTGAGATAGTTAAGATACAAACAGACGAAACGAACCGAGCGAAATCAGTGATTTGTTCTCAAAATATACCAAAAAAAAAAAAAAAAAAAACCTTCAAATTAACAAATCCAACAACAAAAGCTCAAAGCAATAAGAAAAATCTGACGTTCATTGTTCATTTTTATATGGTAATAAAATTCTAATGTGATAGTTATATGTTTGCTAATGCTGAAGGAGAGGTCAGTAGGTCGTACTGGGTTATTTTTTGCGTACATGCTTATATTTTAAATATTTAAGAGCGTAAATGGTGTGAGTACAAAGAGCCAGAGGCGAATAAATAGTATGAGAAAGGGAGCGACAGCGAGAGAGAGAGTGTAGTAAAGTGAATGAGAGCAGGTGCCTTTGTGTGTGTGTGTGTGTAGGTTAGGTTAGGTTGGAGGGGTGGGCTGGAAGAAGTCAGAGTTCGCGCTTTACGATTGCTAAAAGTGATAATGGGCGCTTGTTGTATTGGGTGAAGGCAAATTGCTATCAAAAGTTAACAATCTGTCAAACAAGCCGAAGCAACAACGACGCAAAAGTGGGGCACTAATTCATTTACTTACGTTCGAGTAGTACAACCGTTATTTTGTCGTACGTATTGTGCGCAAGAACGTTCAAAATTCGACATTCATTTATCACATTCGTGTTAGGAAACCACTTGAAGTTGAAGCATTAATTAATGTATAATAAAAAAATATATATATTTAATAGAATAGAAATTGCGTGTTTGTAATACAGAATGTAGATAAAAAGATACAATTAGCCAGAAAGAAATCACGTACGAAATGAGTTTTAGTTTTGAATAAAACAAATATGAATTTGCCAACGATTATCAAAGAAAAGTAGGAGAAAAATGAGTGTGAAATGCGCGTAAAGTAAGTAAGTCAGAAGTCAGGAAATGATAGTAATGCAATGTGAATTGATCTGAAATATAAACGGAAATGCTGCCATTGCAACGGAAATTGTAAGCGTATAGAAATCTGTGCAGGCGACGCCATTTTGCGGAAATCGCTCAGATAACAGTTACACAAAACATCCCAATTGCATTGCCGTTGAGCCGAAGCACAGCCGAAGCGCCAAGCTGTGCTGAACTGAGCTGTGCTGAGCTGAGCACCGATGTCGACGACGCGTCGTTAATGCCAAACGGATGGTAATGTACAACAGGAAATGACATTAGACGGAAATGAGCAGAGAACTGTGTGTGTGTGTGTGGGCGAACATTAACCGGAAAACGCAAAGAAACGCCATTTCGAAAGCAAAATGCAAACGAATTGCTACAAATGAAAAGCTTTACGTGTTGAGCGAATGCTGGCGTGCGTTAACTTTAAATAAAAAAAAAAATGCTGGGCGTTTCAGGAGAACAGTCAACCAAAAAAAAGTTGAAAGTTAATGCTTGCACCCAACAAACAACGAAAGGATGCTGAACGACGAATAGGTTCCACAGCATTCAGTTGGAGTAAGCCAGCAACAGTGGCAGCGCAAGTATGAGAGCGCTAACAAGTGAATGAAAGAGCACGTACTATAAATGTACATATACATACACACAAATATATATATATATATATATAATGTATATACATGTGTATGTTATGTTTAAGCTGCAACATTTGCAATGCATTCGAGTTGAAACGCAATTCGCATTTATTTTTCAATGCGTTCAAGACAAAAAACGCGCAAAAAATAAAAATTAATACAAATTAATTAATTTGCGCATAAAATGAAGCCGAAGCGTTAAGCAAAAAAATATAAAAAAAAAACGAAAAAAGATTTTTTGAAAAAAATAGAATAAAAACAATCAAGTGTTGAGTTCCATTTTGGATTTTTTTTTTATTTAGATTTACATACGTGCGTATTTGTGTGTATGTGTGTCATGTCTCTGTGTGATTCGCGTTAATTAAAGTTTCATGTTTCATGCTGTGTAATTTTTTTCTCCCTTTTTTTTTTTTTATGATAATGTGTGGACAATCAAACGATTTTAGCGTCCATTTGTGTCAGTAGTGAATAACTGCAAAGCATGTAAGCTAAGCTCAAGCTAAGCTAAGCAAGTAAAACTGTTCAAACGAAACATTTAATGTGCTAAAAGTGTAAAAAAAAAACAACAAAAGTTGATACAAAAAAAAGAAAAAAAAAAACGCATAAAATTTTGTAAAATTCTTATTGAATTTGTACGAAAGTCGGAGTCTTGTGTGTGCAAACGTAAACGTTAATTTGAACGTACTGGCCGACGACGAGAAACTCGCAACCGAAGAAGTCGCAGCCATGGGCGGTGGTGAAGTGAAAGTGGCTACAGTCGATGTTGAGGGCGGCGATAATATGGCAACATTGCCAGTTTCACGCTCTCATACGACCGGCAGTAATGATAGCGCCGAAAAGAATAATGCGGCCAATAAGGAAATGGAGCTGAAGAACGTGATGCCGCAGCCGTTGCAGAGGTTCTTTTCAAAATAAAACTTATATTCTTTTGTCTAAGCATGCAACAGCAACAACAGCAACAACAACAATAACAATAATAATAATTAAGAACAAACAACATGGCGTTTATCAGCAAACATTCATACATACATATATAAACATAAACATCAACAACAAACAATGAACAACACGTTGAACACGTTTAAAATCACGAAACTCTCTCACACACACCCACACACGCGCACTGACGCACTTGAGCTGAAGTCAACTCAAGTCAAGTCACGTCACGTCAGCTACTCATACTCATACTCACTCTTAATGAGTGTGTTTGAATGAATATGTTCGTTGAAATGCTGCCAAACAGTCTACAGTTGATGCCAAGAGTTTTTGTTTTTGTTGAATTTTTTTTATATTTTTTTTCTTTTCCTTGTTTTGTGCTTTCTTTGTGATTCCTTACATTTTTTTTTTTTTTTTGTATTTGATGTTATTGCTGTCGCTCAATCATGGCTAACAAGCTTCAAGCAATTGCCCTTGTCGTTGTCGTTGTCATTCGCTCATACTCTTCCTGTCTATATCCTTATTTTTCATTTCTCATTTCATTTGTTTGTTGTTGTTGTGCCCCAGGTTATGGCAGATGTCGGCTGTACTGCACACGCATTTATTAGTTTGTTTCGACTTTACTATGTTAGGTATACTAGAGCGTATATGTGCTACTTTACTATACATATATATCATATATGTATATACATAATTTTATGTATTTGTATAAAAAAAAAGTATTGCACTTAACCCCGAGCTGAAACATATCTAATCCTGCTTTTCTCAATGACTTTATGTGTATTCAGTGATTATATGACAGAAGCAAATAAGCAAACAAAAACCAAATCCATTTCCCTCGTTGAAATTACTTGTTCCTGTGAAGTCTCCTCTTCTATTATATTATATATATATGTGTATATTTATATGTATATGTATATAAGTGAACACATATTCGAATAATCTATTCTAGGGTTTGCTATACATTTAAACCAAATCCAAATAGGCGCAGTTTTATGCCAGCCAATATAACGGTGCACGGCACTTATCGAACAAATCCAATAACGGGACCAATTGAAATCTGGTAATATAATAATTGTAAACAATTTCAAAGACATTAAGTTTATAAATTAATAGTTAACTCATTAAAAGCAACAAAAATGAGACATGTGAAAGTTGAATATTTTTTAAGTCAATCTATGAAAAATAAACACCCAAAGAGGGCGCTGCTGTTTGTATACTTAAGAGCTTATTAAGATTTTATTATAAAGGATTTATTTTTTTTTTTGTTGTGCTATGTTGAAGTTGAAATTTGGAGATTGCAAATTTGTCTCAAAAAAGACTTTCGAATTTGTTTGAAAAAAAACGAAAAAAAATTGTTTTATTGAAGTTGCAAAGCAAAGCTTAACAACATTTTTATCGTCACTTGCGTTTTATATATACACAATTTTAAATACACACACACACACACACAGATACTCACACAAATATATAAATAGGAGCACACACACTCACACAAGCACACCCAGATGCACTAAATGCATAGATAAATATTTGTAGTGTTGTCTTTCTGTTTATGTGTGTGTGTGTGTGTGTGTGTGCATGTGTATATGGCACGTAACTATGTAAAATTATGTAAACAGCGCAAAATCATTTGCACAATGTGACAATAATGACGTTTACGAAGACGATAATGCCGTTGATGGTTGTCGATAATGATGATGATGACGATGATGCTGATGAAGTTAAGCCACAACTGAGCTTGAGTTGACATATTTAAGCAATTAGACGACTCACGTTTCGCACACACACACACACACACACACACACATGTATATCGAGTACACAAATCTACATATATACTCATAGAGTGCATGTTTCAGCAATGGCACAGAACACATACAATCACACACACACATATACATACATGGCTTTTGAATTCTAATTTTAATTATACGCTGAACACAGAATTCAAAGAAAATTGCCACCATTGAGACTCATCAGCAGCGCTTGTCAGATAGCAAGTGAGACAGACAGACAGACAGACAGACAGACAGTCAGCACCCTTCTGCCACAAAGTAGGGCAGTCTGTTGGCATGTATGTTTGTATGTGTGTCAGCATGGCATATCGATTCGTTGACTGTCTGACTGACTGACTGACTGACTGTGAGTTAGACTGTCTGGCAGAATGATCGTTGATGAGCTTGATTGATTCGTTGCACATTTTTTGTGACGCTTTTGGGTTGCAGTTTATTTACTTTCTTTTTCTTTTTTTGTTTTTTTTTTGGTTTTTTTTTTCTTGTGTGTGGGCGCATATAAAAAGTGTATTTAGTCATTGAACATAATTGGCGTTCGCATAATGCACTTATTAATCAAATATATATTTATAACTAATATTGTTTTTTCCTTTTTTCTCATTCCTCTTGTATCGCTTAATTTGTTTGCAACACAATGCAGGACATCATTGTTCATTGTGACAAGTTTAGTGTACGCAATACTTTTGATTGTTGTCTGCATTGCGTATGTTATCAGCGATGTGACAACACACCGACTGCCAGTACTCTACTACGAGACATTCTTTACGTATTTGTATGGCACGAGCATACTCTTCCTACTCTATGTCTTCTGTTTTTTGCTCCAGGGTAAGTGTTCACCATACCAGCAATATATATTTTTTTTTATTCATTCATTCACTTGGCAAATGCTTAGAGAGCTCATGCTGCAATGGCGGCACTAGCAATGGCAACAACAAACAGAAACCACAACCGAAAGAGAAGAAATCAAAAAAATCGAAAAAGGAACAGGATCCCGCCGATTCGAAGGATGCGAAAGGCTCCAAGGATTCTGGCAAAGCGGCTAAACAAAGTGCATATCAGGTGAGACATAACAATAGTTATAGAACTATCGACTGTGCTTACTTTAATGCTTTAAAGCTTATCGACTTGTAATGGCTCATGAGTCAACAGTGTGAAATATTGTAATTTAACAAATTAACTGCTGAACAAACCTCATAAATAGTTCGCTAAAAAGAAGAATAAGTAATAAAAAAATATATATATATATATAGAAATGTAACATGAACGCGCTTGCATTAACAATTTCATGTTAATTGGATGCAACGTTGAAGGTCATTTTAATTAGTGAAA
The DNA here is from genome assembly GCA_034638295.1 of Phortica okadai. Classification (NCBI taxonomy): domain Eukaryota; kingdom Metazoa; phylum Arthropoda; class Insecta; order Diptera; family Drosophilidae; genus Phortica; species Phortica okadai. Next base: position 52,566,833 of record CM067848.1, on the reverse strand, counting down.
CACTTTAAGAAAACGAAATAATGAACACTCACGCTCACTCACGCTCACTCTCTGCCTCTCTCTGGCTTTCTCTTATGTGCATATCAGGATACTCAAGTCGACGCCGAGGTGGCAGTCACTCCAAAGAATGTACGTAAGCGCAAGACAACACACAGCGATCCAACACACGGCAGCTTCTTCTTGCGTGTCGGCGCAATTGGTAAATAAATGCAATATTTTTTTTTTTTTATACATTTTTGTACACAAGTAACAACATTAAACATTCGCAGCCTTCGGTTTGGGCGGCATGATATATATTGGTCTCGAGTTTGGCTCCTTCTTTGAGATACCATTCGATTCGCCATGCCATCATATCTTAATCGGTGTCAATCCGTTGCTTCAGATGATCTTTACTTTTATGCAAATGTATTTCATCTTTATGAATGCACGTGTAAGTAATACATTTTTCTGCTCTTTATTTTCCAAACTCTTCCGCTCTATCTCTCTCTCTCTCTCTACCACGCTCCTCTATAAGTCTATCTTTCATTGTTAAGTTATTTCCACAAAAAAAAAAAAAAAAAAATTCTATAAGTTAATTATTCAAGTGTTTAATTGTCTAACTTAATGTTATATAACATTTGTATGTAATTTATACATACGAATTTACATACATACATATATTTGAATAATATACATACATACTTACATACACATATATTACGATACCTAATCACAATGACAAGACACTCCTCTGTCTCGCTCTATCTATGTATCTATATATCTCTCTATATCTATCTCTGTCGATTATAAAACTGTCTCTGTTGCTCGTCAATGTGTTGAGGTTAGTGATAGTTTATTTAAATTTAAGTCAATTCAGACTCATACAAACTTAGACATGATGAACAATTAGTAAGTCAATCAATCAATCAATTAAACAATCATAAAATCTTATAAAGTGTCAAACACTCAGTCAGTCAGTGAGTCGGTCGGTCAGTTAATCGGCCATTAAGTCAATTAATCAAGCGGACAGTCAAAAATAATGCAGACAGGTTAGTTAGTCAATCAATCAAACGATCAATCAATCCATCAATCAGTCAGTCAAACAATCAATCGATCAAATTGATGATTGATGATTTGGTAAATTTGTGAGTTATACAATTTGTGTATTTCGAATGTAGTTTCGAATTTTTGCTTGACGCTTTCGATTGGCAAACTGCTAATTGGCAAAATAGCATATCATTATCACATTGTCATATAATCACGTTGTCACGCTTCAATGCTTCACTGACTTAACATACATATAACACGCACACACACACACACACACATTCGCACAAACAGTCATTTGTTTGACGCACTTGAGACACTTTTCTTGTGGGGGCGTTTAACATCAAATTTGAGCACAGTCAAATGCACATACATAACTACATACATAATTACACCATCAATTCATACTACAAAAGAACTCAATTCACACAGATAAACACAATCAAACAACAAACAATCATTCTTACAAATCATTCATTCATTCATTCAATTAATCACTCATATAATCATTCATTAAGAATCACTTCAACTTCAACAAATTTCGAAATTTTGCAAGTAGTTTTTAACTAAAAACAATTTTGTGTACATACATCCTACTCCCCCACTCGCCATGCAGACTAGGCCACCGTTTCAGGTACGATATACAAACTAATTTACTACTACTTTGTACAACTTACTACAACTAATTTCAACTCTAACCTATATATGAGTATTAATTTTTGTATATATGAAAAAAAAAACAAAAAAAGAAACAAAAACGAAAAACCACTTACTAATATCGAACGCTTTACCTATCACCTACCTACCTACCTACCTATATATATTTATATATATACATACTAAATACAAATGATTATGTAACTAAAATCATACTTAATACACGCACACAGACTAGTATACAGCTCAATGATATAGGCGCGGTCGTCCATTACTGATCTTTAGTAATTACTCATGCGCATTTACATATTTCTCTCTCTCTCTCTCTCTCTCTTCCGCTGTTACTTTTTGTTTTGGCCTGTTCTTTTATCCCAATATTTTTGTGCCACAGCTTAATATACACCGCTTCAAAGTAATCGCACGCTTCGGTCTCATGCATGTGGTGGCCACCAATATATGCGTCTGGATACGCACTCTTGTCAAGGAGTCACTGCTCGAGATCACTATTTACCATCAGAAGCGTGAAGCCGATCCTGAGGCCTCATCGATTGCACAGTCGATCCGTCAGCATACATTGCGTCATGCCGGCACTGTGCTGCGTACACATGCCGGGCCCAATGAAGAATTTGAGGTGCTCGATGGTGAAGATTTATTGCCAAAGAACGCTTATAAGAGCAATAATGTACTCTCGAATTTGGTACGTAATACGGTTGATGGCATTTCAAAGAGTTTTGGTATGGGCGGTTCGTCAGATTTGACAAGCACAACAACAACAACAACTACCACAACGACAACAACAACACGACCACCGTTTACAACACCCAATTATCAATGGCATAGCACTACTATGGCACGCAAGTTGAAGAAGTTTATCACGAGCACAACAGCGGCCACGACCAGCACCAGCAGCACCACAGCCGGGACCACACCCTCCGCTGCCTCGACCACTCTGACCACCAACGGCCAACCCGGCTCGAATCTACTGAGCAATGCGGCTGCCGCCGCTGCATCCGCAACGGGACCGGCAACATCAAGCGGCATAACCACCGAATTACCCTACAATAGCTTCCAACGTCTATTATCCACTGCATCCTCATCAATTCCATTACAGTCAGGCTTTAATGCCGGCGATCATGATGGTCCAACAACTAATGCCGCTACCGCTTCCGCTCAGAATGGAGAGGCACCAGCTGAGGGCTTTGGTTCTGGCCTGGCATCGTTCTTTAACAATTTGGTATCGTCGACACCGAGCACTGCTATCGGCAGCACCACACCCACAACAACCACGGAGAGCACCGTCAACATAATGAATAATCTTTTTGGACCTGGCATGGAGAATAGCTTCCAGACACATTCGGGCATCTCACATGATGAGTCTACTGGCATGATTGCCTTTGAAAATATCGAAAGTTTGGATAATATTTATCCGGCAGCGCTCTCCTCGAACATTGGCACCCTTAACTCAACCGCTTGCGGTCGCATTGACATCATGGGCACAATTGTTTACGATTCAGCACCGTATTTGTATCCCTTCATTATTGAATATTCATTGATCGGTGCCGTTGTATTGTATGTAATGTGGAAGCACATTGGTCGCTATCCGGGCCGTCTCAATGATGAGGATCTCGAGCATCGTTTGGAGGTGATGCTGTCGCGGCGCGCAGTCGCAATGGCACAGCAGGCACGTTCGGGCCGTGTCGATTGTGTGGGCTCGTCGAAGGGCTTGTTCTTCGGTCTGTTGTTGCTGGTTGGTGCGCTCATTTGTCTGATACTCTTCTTCGTCTTGGTGCGTCATCAGCAGTTCTCGCTGTTGGCCATTTATCTAGCTGATGCCAGTCATTGCATACTCATGGCATTCGCTATACTCGCAATTATTATTGGATTTATAAGGTGAGTAAAAAATTAGCAAAAAAAAAATTACATATAATAAAGAAGTTTATATTGATCTCTATATTTTTCATACACATATGTCTCTTACTCTTTTTTTTCCTGATCTGTGTAATGTGAACGATCGTACAGAGTAAAGAATCTGAAATTCCGCTGCGAGGAACAATCCAATCTCAATGACATTCTTCTGCGTATCTCGGCATTTGGTCTATTCACTTACTCTGTATTCAGTATCATCGCTGGTAGTGTCAAAGCGCTGGAAAGTGAACCAGATCTATTGGTGACGATCACTGGCGGTGTTGCCGTTTTCCAGGTCATTTTACAATTGCTCTTCATCGCTGATGTGTCGCGTCGTCGCGTTCATCTGCCAGAGCATGATCGCAGCAAGCCTGGCCGTCAGATTGTGACGTTCCTGCTCATTTGCAATGTTGCCATGTTTGCCATTTACACATTCGAAGCTCAAAAAGTATTCGCCAATCCTGTAAGTAGATATGTACGTAAGCGAGAGCAAGTTATGTATGTATGATTCAAGTCGTTCGTTCGTTCGTTCGTTCATACAATGTTTCACTGTTTTTAATCGTTTGTTCGTTTGTTTGTTTGTTCATTCATTCATTTACTCATTCATTGTTGTGTGTTCAAACATTATACCATATTAATTTCATAAATACATATGTACATAAATAATTATGTATATTAATGAATGATATTATTTAATGCATGACTTTTACTCGTTGTCTTTCGTTGACTTGAAGCATGTCTGTGAGCGTATTTGCATACTTTTAAATCATAAATAGCTATGAAATGAACATTTTTAATAAAATATCTGTATTTTGTTTTTGTTTTTTTTTTTTTTTAACTTTTTTGTCTCTTAGGTTCAACTGGAGTTTTATGGCTTTGTTCCTTGGTCCATCATTCAACGCGTTACACTGCCTCTTTGCATCTTCCATCGCTTTCATAGTGCCGTCACACTTGCCGAGATCTGGAAGACGACCTATAAGGCACGCTTGGAGTAAATTGTCTTTGTCAGCGTTTAGAGCAACAACACATACAAAGCGTCAGCGTAAAAAAGCGCAGAATAAAAATCTTGTATATGACGGCAACAAAACAAAGCAGCGAGAGAGAGGGAGAAGGAGTGGGAGTGGAAGAGAAGGCGACAACATTAACAAACGCCCCATATACTGGGTGGTGGGTCGCTCACTCTCGCTGAAACACTTATACACACTCACAGACACAAACATTTGTGATTATGTGTTGCCGATTGCTGGCGTAGGCGCTTAAAAAAAAAAAAACAAAAAAAAAAAACAAACAATGAAACAAAAGAAAGGATTTAATTAAAAACTCGAAATGCACCAAAATAGCGAAAGAAGCAAAAGCAGATAAGATTTTTTTTAGTTATTCATATTCGTAGTGAAATTAAGTAAAGAAACAAATGACGAAAACGATGAAGATGAAGAAACAGCATGAAATAACAAATAAGCAAAGAAATTAACCAAAAATTAATTAATTAAATCATATTAAAAAACAAAAAAACCAAAAAAATGAAAACTAAAAAAGAAAATAAGAAAAGTTTAATACAAAACCAAAAGCTATCAAAGCAGAAAACAAAAGCAGAGGACCACTGAAGAAGACGTGACGTGAGTGTTTGAGTAGGCAGAGGGGTGCGTAATTCTGCGTTGGTATCAAAGTCTATAATTATATATAAAAAAACATAAAAATAAAACATGTATTACATAAAAAATATAATGAAAGGCAAATGTTGGATGATTACAGTGAAAGGCAGAAGCAGAATAAAATAAAAAAAAAAATTGCATAATAATATTCAATTTTAAGTTTTATGTTGATATTATGTTACCATATTTTCTTTAATTTTTTTAACTGTTGTTTTTTTTTTTTTTTGTTAAATAAATAAGCTTTTCCAAATGTGAATGCAAAAATGAAAGCATTTGTTCATACATTAACTAATTTATTAACTAAGTCATATTTATAGAAGACCATTTTAAAATTATAGAACAACAATCAATACATTTAAAAAAAAAAACACACACAGACACACACATACACATATGGTATAAAACCTTAAACGGAATATTAAAATGTTTGTACATTTTAATTAGTATTGAACAATGACTAAAGATATAAAAAAAGCAACACTCAAAATTATTTTAGTACTTAAAAAGAATTGATTCTATTTTCGCACCCATTTTTTTTTTTTTTTTAAAGCGAAAACTGTGTTCATAATTTTTTTTTCTTTGTTTATTTTTTATGCTATGCAATAATTTAAAAATAATTTATACTAATTAACAAAATATTTATTATATATATACTTTTTTTTTAAACTTTGTTAATTTGTTTGCCATGGAAAAACAAAATCGAGAATTGTGTAATAAAAGCTAAAAAAAAAAAAACAATAATTTAAAAAATAATACAAACAAATAAATATTATTATTAAAACTGCAAAACGAAATTTAAGAAAAAATGTTGTTTGTTTTTAAACCAAATGCGAATGTTTTACAAAAAAAAAAAAAGAAGAATAAGAAAAAAATTTAAAAATATAAAGCCAAAGCGATTAGGTTTTTAAGCATTTAAATATGAAGAAAAAAGAAAAATCATTTATAAAGACAAGTTAAATACATTTTCCAAACATTATTTGTTTTTTGTATTGGAATATCAATTTTGAATACAAAAAATATAACTATAAGACACATGAACGCATTCAAGCGTGGTATGTTCATAAAAATGGTACTGCGCAAACAAACAAAAACAAAAACAATTTATGAAAAAATAATTGTGGGCAGAAACACGCACACTGAAACGATCGCATTTGAAATTCAATTTGTCTCAAGTATGCATGGATTTTTATCAACACATGCGACCTTTGTGTAGCGTTTTATACTTGTTGGAGCTGACAGCTCTTGTCGTCAACCAACAAAACTGTTATTCAATGAAAAATATATAGCAGTTTTAGTTCTTTCCTTAAATTTCATCATTGAAAATTCCAATTTTCCTTTGTGATAAATAAGAAGAACACACACAATCACAAAAATTTCAAATTTCACAAGAACTAACTTTGCTTGTTACTTGTCTGCATTAAATATATGTATGTATTTTTATTTGATCATACATCATTGTATTTAAAAATCTTTCAATTCTTTTAATCAAATTTAAAACAAAACAATGGTCGATCTTATAACATAGTGCTGAACAACACCGAAGGTGTTTGAGAGAATTTGTGCATCGAATATTTGTTATACATTTGTATGCATAAAGCGATTTGGCTTGTGTGCATTACTGCTTTTGTGAACAGACCAACTTCATATAATACAAACAACGCAATGAGAATGGTAATATTGCGAGAAAAAAATGCAGAGAATCGCAATGTGCAAAAAGCCAGAATTTTGTCAAAAGGATAGCCTGAAAGTATGCAATTATCTCGTAAAATGTCGGCTGGTTAGCACACAAAGTATGTGTGTACGATTGTGTGTTTAAAATGTGTACCTAAAAGCATGCAATGCCATTTCGTTGCGAGTGCCGATTTGGTGCTAATATTTTAACGCGTACTGTACGTGCCGAACTCAACGTTTGCCACAGTCATGCCAAACAATTTCAACTTGTAGATCAATCGAATTCATGTTTATCTGTCTGTTTTAAATCGTTTGTACCCAAGTCAAAATGATAATCCATGTGTGTTTCTAGTTATATAGTTCAATAATAAAATATTGATCTATAAATAAAAAAAAAAAAAAAAAACATAATAAACAATATTTTGTCAAATAAACAACAAAGTGCGTGTAATATTATATATATAACAAATACAGTACATAAAGTAAAGATGTTTTTTCATAATGTTAAGTAAAAAAAAAAAAAATGCTGTACAATTATAAAATTTAATTTGAAAAATCAAAAACATCACAAAAAAAGAAAACAAAAAAAAAAAAAAACAAAAAAACAAAAACCGACAACAACATAAAACAACATAAAATCAAGAAAAACCACACAACAACAACAAACTGTGATGAATTGACATTTTTTTTTTCATACGTTTACAATTGTAAATTTTGTTCATTTAAATTATTTTGTTTTTATGAAAAAAAAAACCGATTATAAAAATAAAATATTTTTAAAATATAATAAATAATTCAAATAAAATCAAATCAATTTAAAATTCTGTCTATGAATTATTCACAAAAAAATAAAATCAAGAAAAAAAATATACATTTTTAATATTAACATATTTATAAATGTCCATTTTGATTATTAGTAGTGATGTTAAAAATGAAAAAAATAAGTAAATAAAAATACCAATCAAATAAAATTAAAAAAAAAGGGGATAAGATAAAATAAAAATTCATCCAAAAACAATTTTGAACAATGAAACGCATTTAAAAAATGAAAAAAAAAGAAAAAAAAAACTAAAACAAAATGTCGGAAAATGTACGTCGCAAGAACAAATTAAGCTCTTTGTGAGTTTAACAAATATATTATATATAAACAAGTATATATATATATAAAAAACAAGATATATATCGATAGCTATAAATGTATGTATACTAACCCACCAAATTCAAAGTATTACAACTTTTACATAACAACAACAACAAAATTCGTCTTCTTTTTTGCAACAGAAAATATTATAAAAAAAAAAAAAACGAAAAACCAAGAGATACACAAGAAAAATAAATAAATTTATGAATAAAAATGAAAATACAAAGAACATTTTAATAACATTTAACATAATATTGAAACGCAAAGCCAGTTTGCAATCTTCAAATGTTGCCAAAGACCAAAAACAAAGAACACTGACGTAAGAACGGAATCAATGTAAGAACATGAACATGAATATGAATAGTCGGCATTGTACGACTGTAAAATGCCCCGCACAATCGCTGCATTAGCCAAAACACGTAGGTTATTTAGAGAGGGCTTAGGAGGGCGAGTAGATAACTTTACTAATTGATGAATTACATGAAAAGCAGACATTAATTAATACAATTACCGATTGAAAGCACCTACAATGGGTTGGCTGAGTTGCATTTGGTAAGAATCACCAAGAGTTATCGCTGCCAAAAGTAGACACGCGTATCGTCTGGGACACCCATCGTCCTGGTTTTTGCTCTGGTTATGTATGCTTTCATGGATATTGGGTTTGTCTTTTGGAGGTGCGCCTTTACTGTGTTTTCAATACTGCTTGGTAGTTGGCTAATAAATTGATATGGGTATTCTTTCACAGCTTCTGAGATAATCTAAGCACAGAATAGAGATCATTAATTGCAGATAATTCACTAGTTATTTTCTTGTGTGGGGCATAAACTTTGGATAAATAATACAAAAAAATTTGAAGACAAACACGAACATAGTTCAGACACCGAGGCGTTGTAAACAAAGCAGACTTAAACAAAGTATATACATATATGTATATGTGTATCGCATACACAAACAATTTTTTTCTGTGTGTTAGCTTCTCGAACGAGTATTGAAAGTGAGCAAACACACTGTGTAGAATTTTTGAATAGCATTTTTTCTATCTTTTTTATATACACTGCCGACATTTTGCAGGTACTGCTCAACAATTTAAACAAAAACAAAAAAAAAAAAATAAAATTTAAATATATACATATAACAACAAAAATAAAAATTTAAAACAAAAGCTAACAACACTAATATATACATATATAAATACAGAGACACGAAAAAACACATCCGTTTAAATTAGAACATCAATAAGCGAATAATGACAAGCGCAAATTTAGCGCAGTCTTATAAGTTGTAAACATACATACATACATACGTATATATATCTGTAGTTGTCACATGACATGTCACACGTCAGTTCGCATTCAGACCCACAGGTATTTCCAAATTTACACACAATACTTGAACTAAGGCAGCAACTGAGCAGACATTTGCAATCAAATAACACACAAGCAAACCACAACAACAATAACAACAACAACAAAAGAAAAAAATAAACAAGAACAACAACAAAATATTAGTAAGCAAGAACATATGAGTTTTTTGGGTTATTAAATGAATCGACATCGAAGTGTTTGAACGGCGAGCAAACTGCAAGCCTAACAGTATGCAATAGAAACTGGGAAAACTTCGACATTAAAATACAAAAACAAAATAATAATTGAATTAAAATTAAATGAGCAATGGTGAAAAAGTCTTTATTAAAAAAAAAAAAAAAACAAAACAACCACAACAACGATGAACAATTTTTGCTTTTTGTAAAGCCAAAAAAAAAATCAAATAAATAAAAAAGTAAAAAATAACAATTAAAAGAATATGAAAAACTTGTTTGTAGCATATAGTTTATATATAATATACCATATTTTTTTTTTTAATAATAATTCGAGATGCAATTTTGTTTATAAATATTAAAGAGAAAAGTACACAATTTACATATAACATTTTCAACTGTGTTGTACAACTATAAAAGAGATTTAATTAAAAACGCAAAGAAGCATAAAAATGCCAAAACAAAAAAAAAAAAAAAACAAATTATGTATGTACAAGTAATGAAAACCAAAAATGAATTAATATGTTGCTCCAAAAAAAAAAATAAAAAAATGATGTCAAAATAGAAAATAAATCGAAACAAGAAACAGAGTAGCAAAATAATAAAATAAACCAAAAATTGAGAGATATTACACGTATGTATTAAAAGAGTCATTTCATTTGAAACCGACAAGAAAAGCGTAGTTTACAACAACAACAAGCACAACAGCGATGCAAAAGCTTTCAAAATAAAAACAAGAAATATATACATACATATATATACATATATGATTAAATTCTATTTATGAAAAACAAAAGAAGGAAAGTATATTCAATTTGTGAGTCATAAAAAAAAACAACTACAACAAATAAAAATAAAATAAAAAAAAAAAACAAATACATAATGCAACACCGTAATTTTTGTCCCCTATATAGAAACTGCAAGCAATTTTTAAAACATCATTGTCATTCATATACAATACAATACAAAAATGTCATTTACATGCATACAAATATGTACACACCGACACACACAAACACACACACACACACACGTGTATATATATTTATAAATATATAAATATATATGAATATATATACATGTAGACTTGCCATTAAAAATAAAGTTTTATTGCCATAAATACAAACATTCGAAGATGTTTGTTAAACTTGATCGTCTTTGTGCATACAAAGAAGTATCTAAATGTTAAAATTAAAAGAAGAATGCATATTTAAACGAATTCCAAATTTTTTTTTCGTCACACATATTCAAACAATCAAACTAAACACACACACACTCATACATACATACATAAAAATGCATAAGTCATTCAAACGATGAGCAAACTTGTATTAACAAAACCAGAATGTATATGTATGTATTTATATATATGTATACGTATAAATTAATATACATATATGTATATGTAAATGAATATATATATAAAAAAAATAAATAGATACATATACATACATATATTTAAAGATGAAAAAAAAAAAATAAACCAAAATACAAATGAGTAATTTTATTTCGAATAAAATTAGAATTAAATATAAAAATAAAAAAACCAAAAATAAGAAAAATAAAACAAAAAAAAAATATGTACAACAAAATTCTCGGTTATTTCAATGGGTTTCTTTTTATTTATGGATCTTGACTTTTTCATTTATTTCTAATTCAACTTTTAGTTAAAAGGCAAAAAATACTGTTAGACGACAACGAATTCAAACTAAAGCAAATCCTTATCGCTTGACGCCAATGTCAAAAAACTGCGAAGCAATTAATTTGCACGCTCATTATTGGCATTTCACAATCGGTCTTGCTGACGCACAATTTCATCGTTCGACGTTCGACGTTCGTCGGTCGTTGGTCGTTGCATGCCGCGTTATTTGCGCACCTGTTTATTTATTCATGTACATATGTCAATTCACGGTGGCATGATGGTTGGCGTACAGCGCGATTAGCAGCGACGGTAACGGTGACGACGGCAACGACGACAACGACGGTCTTCAGACGGTTTTGCAAAGTTGAGCACATGAAAGAGGAACTGAAAACACAAATCAATATAAATAAAATGAAAATTAACTGAGATCGAGTCAATATGATATTAGCGCAATAAAGTGACATTAGACGATAAATAGGAAAATGAAGCCAAAGCGTCTTTGGCTGATTGCGTTTAATGGCCAATGGCCAATGGCCAAGACTGACCAATAAGTGTGACTATTTGTAAAAAGCAATTTAATCTGGCTGCTTTGTATATGTGCGCGTTTAGTCTGTGGAAAGTTGCATAGTTTGTCCAAGCCCCCTCACACTTGATCACCGACTTCTCTGTTGTCAAGAGCAAAATATTAATGTGTACACCTGCAGTTGAGCGGCAATTAACCCAAATGTGAGTGAAAGGGTCACCCAAGGCACAAACCGACTGAACGCACATTAAGTCAGTGTTGTGCAACTTGAATCGTCAAAGCAACACTAAAAAAACAAACAAGTTTGCTGGATTTCTGCCTAAATAGGATAACAAATAAAAGTATCATACTAAGCGAAGTTGCATAAACTTTAAAGTTTAGTTTGTTCTTGATTGCGGGAATTTTCCGCTGCCACAAAGGCAAATTAAATTTGAGCCACAAGTTATTAATTAAATAATAAACTTTTGTTCCCCTATTGGAACTATGGAATCCAACTAAAATCAAACCGCAAGAAATTGCAAAAACTTGAAAATTTTCATCAGGAACTCAATGACTAAGGCGTCTCCGACTGCGGTCGTATCCAAATATTCCAGAGAAGCAATATAGAGAAGACTTAAAAGAATTCACCCGAATGATTTGGCTACTTTCTTTGACACCAGTTAAAGTAAAATTTATCTATTTCAACTACATTTATTACTGATCAATGATCAATACCTGCCACAAATAAGAGATTTCTGGAATTTCGAGAGATTTATTGTTTTAATTTAATATATCTTTGAATATTTCTTGTCATCTCGTTTTCATGTTCTCATATAAGGGTTAACATGTTTGTTTTGGTTTTTGTCAAAGCTGTCCATCTACTTGTAATTAAAAACAAGTAATGAGGCTGCAGTCGAAAGTGCACGACTTTGGAATACCCTGTACATTCAACTGATAGTTATATATTTCTACTGTTCTAACTCAACTGTTTTCCGATGTATGAAGTTTTACGATTCTATCTTTTAACTGTATTTTTGATACATTTATACTTTGCAATTAATATGCCTATGTGCCATAGGGTATAAGGAGTGTAGGAATACAATTAACATTACACAAATACCAACCAAACGAGAGACAGGAATGTCACCAATAGAAACATAAAGAATTTACTTTGCAAATTCTTTGGCATTTTATGATATCATAAAAAAATTTTGCAATTTAAATATCTTAAAGTGGTATTGAGTGTGCGGACACATGATACATATTAGATATTTACATACATACTCATATACACATAAAAAAAAGACAAGTCAAGACTCAAACTGTGCCAGAAAAAAAACCAACAACAACAAAACATAATTAATGAGCTTTGTTGAATTGAACTAAAATGCCAAAGAAAAAAAAAAGATAAAAAAATACTTACATAAGTATCGCCAAGTTCAATAAAGAAAAAAAAAAAAAGAACAAAAAAGAAATACGCAAAAAAATGATTATATTTGCCACTTTTACTTTTATGATTCAAAGTGTTTTATAAAAATTTGTTTTTGCTATTTAGACCATTTGTTTTTGCTCTTCTACTTGTTTCATTTTGTTCATGTATTTAAAAAAAAAATGTTGCTTTTTTTTAAATTCATTGTCGATTTGCGTTTTTTGTTCGTGCACTTGATTTTTTTTTGTTTTTTTTTGCTCAACGTTGATTATGACTTTTCAATTTGTGTTTGATTTGCAGTTATTTGTGATTGACTCATATACATTTTTTTGTTTTCATTTAATTTTTGCTTTATTTGTTGCTTTGGCTTGCTTTATGCTTTTGCACTCGAAGCAGAGCGTAACCATGGCAAGGTCAGCCGACAGCACTTTATTTAACAGTTGATTTGGGCCGTTTTATTGCTGTTTTATTGTTGTTTTCGGGGCGAGAGCAGCCTCGACAATTAAAAAAAAAAAAAAAAAAATCGCCTTTGCGGAAGTCAACGCGCTCATTTTCATCTTTTTGAATTGGTTTTGTTCTTTTACTTAATTCGTATAGAAAATGTTGTGCTTAATTAAACAATAAATTTGCACCTAAATAAAAGATGAAACAATAACAAAAAAAAAAATAGAAAAAAATTGGTTTAATTAACTATAACAACAACAAAACCAATTCATTACAATTACAAAGCCAAATATTTCAGTTAAAAACCATTTATTGTTGCTTTCAATATGTTTTTCCACCAAGTTAAAATAAATTAGCTTTTAGTACACAATACAGATACATTTATGCGTACAAAGTAGACATAGAAGGTAAAAAAAAAAATCAGCAACAATAAAATCGAACGATCGATGACGCTTATCCGTAGGAGTTCGTTGTGAGTCATGAGGCGTGGCATGGCATGACGACTTTGATCTTTATGCGGCGGCACATTTTGCCAACGATTTGTTGCCAAGTGCCAGAGCAATCAATCAATTAAGCCAAGGTTGTAAAATAGGGTTGCACATGTTTACGAATAATTATGATCATTCTCTTTCTCTCCCTTTACCTCGAGATCTCGCTCTCTCCTTCTGTCTCTCTACTACTTTGGTTTTTTTTGAATGTCTTCAATGAATGTTTGTCGTAGTTTTTTTATTCCGATATTTAGTTTTTTGTCAACATCTTTTTGCTGCTTGTCGGACTTTGCACTTATCTGGGAAGTTTGCATGCCGACAACATCCTTGTTATTTTAATGTATTTTTTGCAGAAAAAAAAACAACAAAAACAATAACATATTATAAGCAAACTTCAGCCATGTTGAAGCTCTTATACTCTATATGATAATTAGTTTCAGGCATTCACAAAAAGGGGAGAAGATGTTGGAGAATATGCTGTTCAAATAAACCAACAATTTAATCACGTCGATAGTGAGACTGTTCAGTTAATACATTTGACTGGACAATGTTTCTTATTAACCTTTGAAATATAGGGCACGGCCGACTTACAAATAGATATGAACAAGTCATGTAATAAAATTGAGGTGGAATTTTTGCGTATTCGTTTATCATTTCCATATTTCCACATCGATTATTTTTTTTTCTCTAAAATATTTACCAACCTTAAAAATTGATCACGAAGTGATTTGAAAGTATTTTATTGTTTGAATAAATCATAATCATAATCATAATAACTTCTTCGGCAAAATGGCAAATGACATAAGCAGGAAATTTTTTGTTAGATCTTCACTATTTGTGCCTAGTTGTGACTCATGACTTGCACTGTGACTCAGTGTGAGTATAGGATCAGAAGAAATACTTATTCAAATGATTTATTTAAAGTTTAAGATCTCACTTACTAAGGGCGTTTGCTCTCCTATATTATTTTATGCTACAGATTGGAGATATCGCCGGCAATGTGTTACAAACTTAATGACAAAGCTTTATTACTGTGTGAAAGGCGTGTTTGTGAAATTGCATTTTCAAGCGTCATGAAAAATAAAATTAGACCAATAAAACAGTAAAAGAAAAGAAAAGTTGAAAATACAATTTTGCCGAAGGAAAATTTAATGGCAATCCGGCAACAAGTGACACGCAATGTTGTTGTTAAATGTGTGTGTGTGTGTGTGTGTGTGTGTGTGTGCGTGTATGAGCGTGAGCAAGCAAACGAAATTGCGTTGGTGTGAGTAAATAAACCAGGAAATATGTGAGATGCACGAATATCAAAAACAACAGCATCAACAACAATAACAACAACAACAACAACAATAATAATACTACCTATGTTGCGTACAAATGTGAAAATAATGTGAAAATAATAGCAACGAAAACATTTTTAAAAAGTCGCAATGAACTCCACTCCTGTGCTTTTGCAACAGAGTTGACTGAGAGTCAAAACACTTTTGAAAGTTATTTAATCGAAAGGCAAATGGATGCAAAATGACATGCGACTAAAGACAAATCAATCACTAAAAGAGCACTCAAACTTTCAACGATATCAACAATTAACGCTTTCAATTTGCCATGATTGATTAACATAATGACAGCGCCAATCACATTTCGACATTATTCCGCATTTTTTTTTTTTTTAACATTTTTTTTCCTAACTTTTCAATATATATTTGTGTTTCTTGGAAACACATGTACGTGTACATTTACATGTGTGTGTTTGCGTTTTTATTTTGCTTTTAATTTGACAGGAAAAACTCGAAGAAAATTCAACAGAAAACGTGATAAGCAAATTAATGAAAATATTGTATAGATTTTCTATTACTGACATTAATCAAAATCCAAAGCGGGAAAACACAAAAAAAATGCAATAAAGAAAATATTCAATTATGGTTACAAAAAAAAAAACAAAAAAAAAAAAAAAATAATGATAGTACGAAAAAAAAAAAGTAGGAAAAAGAAACGAACAGATAAACAAACAAACAACAAATAACAAAAAATTGAAACATGTCACGGACATTGACGTTGAACTTGACTCTTGCAACTGGTTTCTGTTGCCATTGCTGTTTCTGTTATTGTTGTTGTCGTTGTCGTTGTCGTTGAGCAGTGAAGGAGCATTTGTCTAACTGGATGACAAACAAAAAAAGTTGCCTGCAATAATAACGTTGTTCAAACGCCGCCAGCAACACTAAAAAAGGTAAAAGTTCCGCCAACATATAACTTGACTTACCGCAACAACACAACTCAATGCAATATGACGCCAATGCAACGCAGCTCAATGCAACTCAACTTCACTTCACTTCACTTAACTCGACTTAACTTGGCTTGACTTGACTTGACGCGCACATTGCCTAATTAAACATTATTTTTCCAAGAAAGAAAATAAATTATTGCATTTTATTTATTCGCATTTTAAAGGTGCATCAATGCACTAATGCCATGCATCACATAAACTCAAACAACAACAACAACAACAACTGCAAGAAAAACCATTAAATGATATCATATATGAAATGCTTAGCTTAGCTTAGCTCAGTTCGGTTTAACTTGGTTGCAAGTTGCATTGCATAATCCCTCCTGTTGTAATTATTCGTTTCATTATATTTTTCAAAGCTGCTGTTGTTGTTATTGTTGTTGTTGATAATGATGTCGTCGTTTTTTAAACTAGTTTCAATTATAATTGGCTAAATTATTCGTAGTTGCTTATAATCTGCCAATGTGCCGACACTCACACACACACACACACACACACAATGATTTAACAACAAAGTCCAAAATGAAATCGCACAAACAACATTTGTAATAAGAAATAAGACCAAAAAAAAAGAAAAAGAAATAAAGTTGCAAATTTAAACGAGCGAATGAACGCATTACATAGAAATCAATTTATAATTCACAATTAGCTGACATAGATGGACAAAATGTTGCATCCACAAGTGTTTTGCTTGCCGACACTCCAAAAAAAGCAAAAAGCAAAAAAAAAAAAAAACGAAATGAAATTGTATGATTACATCCGTAGTAAAATTTACACGAGCGATTAGACCGAGCAAGAGAGACGCTAATTATCCTTATCATCGAGTTGTAATGCGCTTGCGTCTTACCGCACCAGTACATCATTATATTGCAGACAACAACACTGTCTCTCAGTCTACAATACAACTCTGAACATACCAAAACACAGCACAACACAACACAACACACCTCACCACACCTCACTACACCTCACCACACCTCACTACACCACACTCATTTTTATTTATTTGGTATTCAACTAATGAGTTCAACGCTTTCCGCACCAAAAATAACAAGCAACAACAACAACAACAACAGCAACAACAACAACAACAATTTTAGAGAGCTGCTGTTGTTGTTGTGGCTGTGACTGCGGCTGTGTCTGTGTCTGTGTCGATATATTTCTTCTTATTACTGTCCTCGGACAATATTGTTGCGGCTCTTTAATTGAACGTTATAATTGGTGTTGTTATTGGTTGGTTGTTGCTTGTTTGCAGATGTTGTTGTCGTTGTTTGTTTAACTGTTTTTTTTTTTTTGTTTTCTACTTGTTTCTGTGCGCAAGAGCAAATGATTAATTATTGAACAAAATGAAATACATGGAATTATTGCATACTTTACAACGATTGACATTTTGTCTTTAATCAAAATTAATTAAATATCAAAGTAAAACAATTTTGTATTTGTATTTGTGTTTATTGCTATTGTTATTGAATATTTATTTATTTATTGCGAATATTTGCATTTTTTTGTAGTTGTTGTTGTCATTTTTAATGGTCATTGTGAATGAGGTTAATCAAGTGAGACAAAGAAAAAAAAAAAAAAAACATATCGATCGATCAATGATTGGGACAAGTGCATTTATTTTGCAATTGTTTAATTCAAATTAACACTTATTGTATTTTACGCTTAAGCTAAATTACTTTTGTTTTATTATTTATTTTGGTACATCTTGAATTTGCAAGCGAGAGAATATCTTTGCAAATTGTACGTGACAGTTGAAAGTCTCATAAATCTGTCATTGAATTGTGTGTAATGTATTTAAATTTAATAAGTTAGTACAACAACAACAGCAAAATGCCAATCGCTTGCGTGACTATTGTGACTGACGAGGCGTGAGTTAACAGGATTGGTCGATGCCATTAGGCGCACTAATTTTGCTTCAACATTTAACAGATAGCAATATGTTTGCGCCAAGTGACGATATAAATTAAGCCGGAAACGTTGGATTACCACAACAGAGAAGCTTTAAAAGTTGAAAAGTTTGCTGTTTTTTTTTTTTTTTAATTTTTACAAATTTTTTACTTTGATAGCAACTTCCTTTCCGAGGCCGAGAGTGAAATTTGGCACATCCAGCTTGTATTTTTTCGTACTCTTGCTAAAGTGTACATTAACCTCATTATGATGTTTGCCAAGTGTCTGGAAGGCAAGTGAAATTATTTATGCATACAAGTTGGCCATGTGCACGAGAACGTGTTGAGGCCATAGATAGATGTGATAAATGTTTGAGCAATTGTATCTCAACTGTTTGTAGTTTCAGGCAAATAAAGATTAATAACGTACAATGTCCTTAAAATCTTAATTAATGCTCATTAGCATATTTATTGGTTGTGAGTGTGTAAAAGTATCTGTAAAACCGAAAGTAACATGTTTTTGTGTGATTGTTTTATTAACTAATTTTTAAGGAAAGTGTCGCCACAATATCTGTCACAGCGTTGTTAACGATTAGTTCCACTGAAAAGTCTCAAATTTGCAACAACAACAACAACTCAAAATGTTGCCCACAGCAATAACAGCGACAACAACAACAACAACAACAACAACAACAGCGACATCAACTTGCAACTTAATAGCTTTTATAAGTTAATAAATACTCGTACGTTTTTTAATATCGCAAACATCATGCTGTGATATATAAAATCACATTACTCTAAAGTCATTACATTTCGTGAGTTCAATTACTAGCTAAGCCACAACAGCGACTGGGCCACGTTTGTGGCTCGTGGCTCGTGGCTCGTAGCTGGTGGCTGATGGCTGATGGCTGCGCATAATCTGGCAGCCAACGGCGTTGAATGACGGCAATTTTCGCTGTTTTTGCCAAATTCATAGGCAAAAAAAAATCTGAAACGGATTAGTTGCGTTTAAGCTCTGCTATGCGGCACTGTCTTTTATACCCTGTAGATTATGGTCTAAGCTGTATGAGTTTGAGCCAAAGCGAATATTTAATGCGTAGCAAAAAATTCAAAGAAGAAAGCAATCAAAGATACATACATATGTATATCGTTGTCGTCTGTTCTTCTGTCTGCATGCATGTATTGAGCTTGAAATCTATAAGACCTTAACATTTATTGGTGCTCGCTATTTGATACTCCTTTGAGAGCTTGATCTGTCGTCATTTCAGCGTCTTTTCTTCCTGATTATATTGATCTCACACCTTTATTGTACTCTATATATGTACATGTATATATTCCCGACATATTGAAGTAATGTAATGAATATTTATATTAAAATAATTGAAGTCAAACTTGCAAATGACATTCTTACATGCCTTTTTTGTGTTTTCGAATGCGGCGCGCGTTTATGTTTTGTAAAAAAAAAAAAAGAAAAACAAGTTCAAGTTGATTAGAATAAAGTCATATGTAACTTGTATATGAAAAACACAACTTATGATTAATGGCGGGCTTGGGTTGTTGTTATTATTATTATTATTATTTTTTTAACAACAGGCAAAAAAGATTTAACACCTGCAACGGTAAGCAAAACAAGCATGTTTTTGGCCAACGCGACTAATTTTTGGTATTTTCGCAACGTTTTTGCATTTTTTTTTTGTTATTTTTTTCTTTTTTCTTAAGTTTCGTGCATAATTAGAAAGAAGGCAGACTGAATGCCGATTGAGTGTGACCAAATAAGGCCTAAGCCAAATTGTGAAACGTGAAAAACGAAGGCTTTTACAGCGTCAGCGTCAATTGGCAAAACGAACTGGGTCAACATAATGCGTTCGTTCGATCGATCGCTTGCCGATCGCTCAGACGACTAATGTGCACCTTAATGACAAGTAATGCAAAGCAATGCAATTCGCAGAATTTGCTGTAAATGAGCTTACCACGAAATGCTGCGAAATCCCACATGACTCGCAATGATATTCAATAAGATACTATGCACTCGAAGAGGGCGCAAACAGGGCGTGGCGCATGCATGTACATACAGTACAGGCAGTCTAGTGGACTAGTAAACAGCTAGACCGATCGACAGATATGTATGTATGTATATTCATGTGTGTGTGTGTGTGTGTGTGTGTAGTATCTGTGTATCTCAAGGCAAGTTTAATGTTTTGCGTGCATTGAATGCAACAACAAGTCTTGTTTTAGTACAAGTCAAGTCCAAAACGCAAAAAGAAGCTGCAGCTGTTGACCTCAGCTACTCAAACAGATAGACAGACAGACAGACAGACAGACAGAAAAATGAACGGACAGACAAACAACAAGATCAAAATTACTCATTTCAGTGTTATTCTTTTTTGTTTTTGTTTTCTTTTTTTCGGATTTTTTTGAGTCTCAATAGAAGTTCATTCAAATTTTTCGAAAATTTCAAACAAAACAAAACAAAAATCAAAACAACAAAAATCAATGCTAAGCGAAAGGTTTATGCTTTTTGGGCCGTTTTACAATACATGTTTTTTTGTTGTCGTACAAAATAAGTAACGAAAGTAACATTGAGAAAAAAAAAAAACAGAAATCAAAATTAATTTATAATTATTTCAAGTTAAAGCGTTGCCAAGCGCCAGGAAATGAGTTGGTCAGAAATGTGTAGCAGACTGAACGAAGCCGAGCCAACTGAAGCCGAGCCGAGTGAAGTAAATTAGGCGTTAAAAATGTTTGTCAAAAGCATCATGAAGTGCAAAAGAATCGAATTTGAAGGCAGCGAACCGAGTTGGCGTTCGTTCGTTCGTTTGCGCATTCGTCGACGTTCGGCTTTCGATATATTTCGGTGCTGGCAGCGGCAACGGCAGCGCAGTCGGCCGTTTGGTCACTGGCAAATGGCACGAAGATGCTGATAGCGTTGGCGACGACGCCGGCGCCGTCGAAGCGCCTGTGGTCGAATGCCGAATGCCGAAAGCCATGTGCCGATGTTGACGAAACGCGTGCGCGCACACGCAAGCCATATGGGCTGTGTGTGTTGACTGCGCAGCGACTGCATCGGCGACAGCGGCATTGTCAGTGGCGGCGGCGGCGGCGGCGGCAACGAACATAATTCGAATGGGAAAAAGTTTATATAAATTGTTGGATTCGACAAATTGTGGCCAATCGTCGTCATTGTTGTAAACGGACGCGGACGTCATTTTGAGTGAATACAAACAACACTCGAACCTTTTACAGCTTTGCTATTGTTTTTTTTTTTTTTTTTTTTGCTTACAAGTCTTCATTGTCCTGCGCGCATGCTGTGTGCCGTTAACAAGCAAAAGAAAAATTTATAAAAAACGCGGAAACTTTCAAAAAATTATTTAGAAAATATTGGACTAAATAAAACCATCAATCAATCAAAGTAGTCAAGTGTTAGTGCAGCCCTTTTTTTTTTTTTGGTTTTTGCTAATCATGTGCTCTTCGTTTTTGCACTTTGCGGCCTTCCTGTGGCTGTTGTTGCACACCGCCCAGGCAGCTTATAAGCTACAGGAGCGCTACAGTTGGAATCAACTGGACTTTGCCTTTCCCAATCAGCGGCTAAAGGATCAAGCGATCGCCAGCGGCGATTATATACCGCAGAATGGTTTGCCTGTGGGCGTCGAACACTTCGAGAATCGTCTCTTTGTCACCGTGCCGCGCTGGCGTGATGGTAAGTCATACACACACACACACACACGCAAACTGATTGAACATAATTAAAAAAGTATTAAACAAAATTAATACTTGAGTTAATTACATGTCCATTTTATGTGATTGGACGGCGTTTGCAACATTTTGTATCTAATTACTTTATTTGCCATTTGTGTGCTTGATTTTTGTACTTCGTTTTAATTTCAACTGTAAATTAATTGGACAAGTGTTGCACATGCGCATTAAATGCCTAATTTAGCATTCAATTTAATTCTGTTTTTGTTGATTTTATTTTTGGTCTGTGTTGTTTTTTTTTAACTTAACAATAATTGTAGACCAAAATTGATTGGCGTGA
The DNA here is from genome assembly GCA_034638295.1 of Phortica okadai. Classification (NCBI taxonomy): domain Eukaryota; kingdom Metazoa; phylum Arthropoda; class Insecta; order Diptera; family Drosophilidae; genus Phortica; species Phortica okadai. The sequence goes on along the minus strand of CM067848.1, from coordinate 52,544,533 downwards.
AATATTGCCATATTTCGATAATTTCATCTCGAACATTCGTAGAGAGTTTTATTGCTTAGCACACGAAATGGGCGTGGCATTAATGAAGTTAGTTTGCAGATTTTATCAATGTTTTGTGCCTACAAAGCGTATGCAACAGTCGGCTATGCTCGACTGTCTACATATATAATATGTTTTTCCTCATTTTTCATCTGGTAAACACATATGTATGTTAATTTTATGATCAACGTGTCACTTGTCCCTAAGGCGGACACAAATGACTCAACCAACGTTGGTTTGTCCATTTGCGTCTCTTGTGGGCGTTGCCATCTGAGTGACTTAAGTGATTTGTGCATTTGCATGTTAAATTGCAAAATGTCTGTCTGTGGGGGGGACGTAACCCCCTACTTTGTGGCGCCTTTTCTAGTTACTTCAATTTAAATATGCAATGAGCGTGCATAAACATGTTCTATTAGATACAATATACATTCATACATACATACAAATGTAGTTATTTGTTATAATTAATATACTATATTTGTCTTCACCTTAATTACTGTTGTTGCTGCTGCCTGTGGTCGAGGCCGTCGTTATGTCGGCGAAAGTTGCGCTCGCAAAAAATGGCCGAAGGTAAAGCAACGGCAACGAATGACATGAGTTACTTATCCAATATCGTACATAGTACAAAATCACTTACGTGCTTAATACAGTTCAGTGAGCGTGTAAAATCTATTATGTTTGGAGTCCTTGTTACTTATTTCGTCAATTAAATAATTCAAATCAATCGTGTTAATATTTATGTATGTTTCACTCATTGCGTGTTCAGCCTGCAGGGCAAATAAAAAAAGCAAAAGAAATCGCCATGCTGCAATGCCATTAAATGCTCCTGAGTGGTCAATACATGTTTAGACACTTTTCACTTTCAAATCAATTTCATGTGACGTTGATTTCAATTCATGCCAATGGTTTTTCCATCATTAAAGCTTAAGTAGCTTCATTGACGACAACGACAACGACAACAACGACGACAACAACTGTTCAAATATGTTTCCATTAGGCCTAAGTCAGCGCACATATCCGCAACAACAGCAACAACAACAATAACAAGTACTACAAGTTACATAAAAATAATTTTAAACTGCTCATGCTCAATAAGCAAAGCTTCTTTGATGTCTAACGTTATAACTAAACAGAAACGCATTGAAAAAAAAAAAAAAAAAATACCAGAAAAAAAATATAAAAAAAAACTTGATGAAGCGATACTTGGACCACTATTGATTGATATGTATATGTGTGTAGTAAATAAACCAATAAAAAACAAACAAACAAACAAGGCGAAGGCCTGCTTAGTAACAGCAACAACAACAACAATGCACAATCTCCCCAATACAACAATTAGCTAACTAATAATTTAGTGCACAAAGCAAAGTAGCTAAGCTCCTGTCACCATTGAAGGGCAAATAAGATTGGATCAGACCAGACCAGACTAGACCCAACTCAACTCAACTTAACTGGACCAACAAAACGAAACACAAGACAAGACAAATGTAATACATATGTATAACAACAACAAACAAAAAAAAAAAAATAGTAATAAAAAAATTGTCCACACAGAAGTTAAGCAAATTGACAGCCATTCAACAAACAATAGGCTTTAAAATGACTTCAATCCGAATTGCAGTTGAAGTCGCGTTGAGTCTGAGTCTGTGTCCGCGTCTGAGTTGGCCACCAAATTAGCATTACAAATGCGTCAACATTCATAGTTGTCACAAATGAACAACAACAAAAACAATACCAAACCAAGTCAAAGAGCTGAGCCAGTATTTTTTTGTTTTAAATAGAAACTTGAAGTTATGTAGCAAATTAACTTCGTAGACAAAAATGAATAAAACAAACAGACAAACAAATCAAATACAACAAAAAGAAATATAAATAAAAAAATGAAAAAAAAAATTTGTTCATTTTGAATAAAACAGATTAATTCAATTGAGTTCAACCGCAATGACATGCAAGAAACGGTTAGCTGGTCGAGCAGGGGGTGGGGGGCTGCAGTGGGTGCAGTCGGACGCTTGTGAAAAAGAAGGCAATGGCTTGCGTGCTCTCATGCATGCGTGCGTATGCGCGTTCGTGCGTGAGCCATGTGTCACACACTGAGGCATTGCGAATATATCGTGTTATGTCTTCGACGTCTTCTTTATGTGGTTAACGGTATCATGCATTGACATGAAACTAAGTCTTCCACGCCTGTTTGTTGCTCTTAGATGTCTGTCAACATGTCTTTCAAACTGGCCTGTTGTCCAATCTGCTGCTCATCTGTCTGTCGGCTATTCTAGTTGGCCGTTTTTGTTGCATGCTACAAATACTTTGTTCAAATGTTTTGCAATCAAAGCCCTCACAATTTTACGGTAAATTAGTGTATGGGAAACTGCAATGAAATCTACAAAAAATATGAGTTTAATAAAAGCAAAACTCTTTACTGATTTACTTTTGTTTTTGTAATATTTTTAGTCATTTTCTTGGCCAAACTTATTTCAGCCAAAACGCAACTGTTCATTCAGCCATTGTGTCATTCAATGACACTAACAATCAATCAATCAATCAATCAATCATTTAGCTAAACAGGCAATCAATCAAGCAATCGCATTTATTCTCACGCTTGTGACAAAAGCTTCATGTCAAATACCAAAATGGCAACCGATCAATGTCATAGTTGAAACAAGCTTATTAATTTTACCTTTCACCTGTATGATTGAGTACACATTTCGATTTTTTTGTCATTTATGACCATTACGAATGACACCGTTGAGTTAGACAACAACAACAACAACAATGAATTAAATATTAATAAAGTCATATCAATTGGTCAGTCATTCGTTTTGTCCGTCCGTCCGTCCGTCTGTTTATGTTTAATCAATCACTTGCTTGCTCATTGCACATTGCTCACTGTTCGCTGTGCTCTGGTGCACATTTTTGTATTATTTATTGAGTTTATTTCGGTATTTAAATGCTTAAATTGGCACCTACTTTCGACTGATGTCGCAATAAAATGCGCCAACGATTTATGCACAAATGCCATTTTTCATTTTGCGAACAACGCGTTCCGGACTTACTTACTTACCGATGTTATTTTTCGTTGCCATAAACGACGACAACTGAGCCAAGTCACCGAGTTGCCAAATGCATTCAAACGAAATTAATTTGCGGAGCAGTTTGTTTCATGTGTTCGAGCGCATTTCGTTACATATTCATTATGGATGCATGCTACATTTAAACGCCGCCGGCATATTGGTGCACATGCACACGCATGCAACGCAACTGACGAAATCCACAAGACAGTTGAAAATTTTGCATTTGGCAAGCGAACGTTTGGCAAATGATTTATGCAGGCTGTGACATACATACATTGCCATTGCAAATGTTACAAAAGACTTTTAGCAATTAGTCGCACTTTCAGCCTATTTAATTATTTATGACAAAAAAAATAAATTTTTTTTCCTATACGAAAGCATAAAAAAAGTAGCATTTATGATAAAAAAAATATCGTTAGAAAACTTAAAAAAAATAATTTTCATTTATGATAAAAAAATATCTTTAAAAAAAAACTAAAAAAAAAACTGTTTAATTTATGATAAAAAAATATCGTTAGAAAACTTAAAAAAAAAAAATATCATTAGAAAACTTAAAAAAAATAATTTTCATTTATGATAAAAAAATATCTTAAGAAAAAACTTCAAAGTAAAATCATCTTAGAAGAAGAGGAAGAAGAAGAAAAAAATGTATGCAAATACATTGGCAACCTGAGGAGAGGAAGAGAAAATATGTTAGAAAAGATAGTAAGTCCAATTAAATTAGCATCATATTAATATCAGCAATTGAACTCGCTTATCCTACACACTTTGGTAGACCGACAACGGACATCGGACGGACAGACAGATGGACAAACAGACAGACAGAAACAAACACGTTCATAATTGATGTGCGTGCCATTGACAACTTCACTGAAAACTCAACTTGTGTCATGATTGTTTGATAAACAAAACGCCCACTGACAGAAGAGTATAGTGTGCACTCTGCAATGTAATGTCTTAAAGACGCGCCCCCATGAGCGTCTACTATGTTAATCAAATTATTTATGTTTTGTATATTTTGCCACTGTCGAACGGCAATGGCAACAACAACGGCAACAACGGCAACAGTTGCGATTAATCATAATGAATTTGCTTCGCTTTGACAATGTTTGTATTTCATGCAGTCAATTACATCTATATATGTATATGCAGAAGTATGTATCTGTGTAAATTTGCGTGTGTGTAAGTGTTTATATTTGTTATGGTTGAATGCACCATGCAACCGTGAGGTGTAAACAGTTGGACGTACCGATTAGATGGCGAATCGGGCGGACAGACAAACAGTGAAACAGTCAAACAAACAACAGTTGGCGAATTGCAGACTTGTTGTAGTTGCCATTAAAAAAAAAAAATGAAAGATAAAAAAATTATATTAAAACAAACAAGATGACAGTTTTAAAATGTAGTCTGATTTTTTCATAATTTATTTTGGCATCAGTGAGATTTACTTTTGGTTTAGCTTAACGTGCAAAGTGCAACGTGCGACATGCAACAACATGCATAATTTAACTGGTTGACTGCGCGTGAGCTTCATGCGCTTTCAATGATTCGCAGAAATTCAGAGCAGAGATAGTGTGAAGGAGGATACACGAACAGTGGGGGCGAATACAGTCAAACTTCACTAAAACAAATTCGATAGCATTCAAAAAGTAAATTTCTATATATCATATCTTATATCATAAATAATTTTTTTAATAGAAAAATTATAAAATAAATGATTAAACAGTTTGTTCTTCAAAAAATCGTGCATGCAACATTATTTCACATAAGCAAACAAGGATATAAGAAGAAATATTATAAATTCGTAGCGAAATGAGCTCAAGTTTGCTTATTGGAGTTTATTCAAGTGGGAAAAATGGCGCCAAAGAGCTAAAGAGTGAAATTCTTTTGAAGACAGTTCATTATGGATGAGGCAGTACTGTACAGATATATAAATAAAGAAATCATTGAAAAATTACAGCAACAATTAATTATGTGATTGCTGTCTAATGTTGTATATGACATTGGATATTAATACCGTTAGCCAAATCGATTGCGATCACGCTTGTACACTTTCCCCATCCCCCATCCCACACTTGCCACGCATCGTGCCGCATGGTGTGGCATAGTACGGGTTGGCGCAGCATGGCATGACGCCGCGCTAAGTTGCATAAAGTTGTGCTCCAGCTGAGCGTTAAGTGGTAGGCTGATAATCATGTCCAAGTTTATGTCGGCTTGGAATTTGCATTTGGTGTTTGAGCTTTCGCTTTGATTGAAAAATCATTTGTGTGAAAGTGGCAAAGAGGCACGTAGTAGCCGACACCGTCTGCTGATTTATGTTGCCGATAAAAATACATGTTGTAAATTCGGGGTTGCCACCTTACTTACGCCGAATGTGTGTGTGTGTGTGTCTGTGTGTGTGTGTCTGTGTAGTTGCGTTGCAGCGTTGACAGCCAATGATGACGATGACACACAACAAGCGAAAAACATTGACAGACGACTTTGATTGGCAGGCAAGCAAGCAGGCTGGCTTGTAAACCACCAAAATACAGGCTAAGTGGCATGTCTGTCAATTGGAGCAGAAATAGTGCATGCTTCACGCACATAGTATATATGTATCTAACTAATAGATAAAAACAAGAGGGAAAAAAATTTCGGCTTAACCGAAAAAATCGTACTCTTCATATAATAGTTATATTAGAGGACTTGAGGTTTTTGTTCTTGATATTTAGACCCTTCCGCACTCTTGTGAGATTTTTTAGAACCTCGCACTCTGTATCTCACATGAGATTTTGCTTAAAGTTTTGAACTAAAATGTTGACGTGAGATTTTCGTTGAATCCAACTCGCCTTATGTGAGATTTGGTGAGATTTTGCTGGACCCTCATTTTATCGCACGTAATTTATGGGCATGCCCTTACACTACCGCACTATCATCAACTAAATATATGAATATATGATTATTAATTTTGGCGTTGCAAGCTGCATTATAAAGTTTTGAAGCAATTTTAATGTGAAGTGTGTAAAAACAGAAAACAAAACGTTACATTAAACGACATACCGAATGCCAAAGACGTTTGCAAAACGGAAATTGACTGCAAGAAAATGTTTTTAACTTTGAGCAATGTTGATGCAAGTTGCAAAAGTAACACAAACGCTTAGACGATTTTATTTGGAAATGTGCAAGCTACACGAGTCAATGTAAATAGCAATTAGCACGAACAAAAAACAAAAAGAGTAGACACATAAGTATAAGAAAAGAGGAAGAGGCAGGTGAGTCAGTGACAGAGAGGGGGGAAATGGAGTGTCAAAAACTAGAATAACAAACAAGCTTTGCAGTTGAGTGACTCAGAGCGCTCGTTAACGAAAACTTGCAAAACATTTCGCATACTTACATTTAATTAATGACATTTCGTAAATAAAGCATGAATTAAACATATGCTCAATCAATCACACATTTACTTACTTACTCATTCATTCATTCATTCATTCGATTTGGCAAACATTGTTTTATTGACTTTGATTGTTTTGTGCATTTCGCAGGCATACCAGCGACGCTGACCTACATCAATATGGATCACACTGTCACCGGCTCGCCCGAGTTGATACCCTACCCCGATTGGCGCAGCAATACGGCCGGCGACTGTGCGAACAGCATCACGACCGCCTATCGCATTAAGGTCGATGAATGCGGTCGCCTTTGGGTGCTCGACACAGGCACTGTTGGCATCGGCAATACGACAACCAATCCATGTCCCTATGCCGTCAACGTTTTCGATCTGACAACGAACACGCGCATACGCCGCTATGAACTGCGCCCTGAGGACACCAATCCGAATACATTTATTGCCAATATTGCCGTCGATATTGGCAAGAGTTGTGATGATGCTTTTGCCTATTTCTCGGATGAGCTTGGCTATGGCTTGATTTCATACTCATGGGAACAGAATAAATCGTGGCGCTTCTCGGCGCATTCGTTCTTCTTCCCGGATCCGTTGCGTGGCGATTATAATATTGCCGGTCTGAACTTCCAATGGGGCGAGGAGGGTATTTTCGGTATTTCTTTGTCGCCCATACGCTCTGATGGCTTCCGTACGCTCTACTTCAGTCCATTGGCCAGTCATCGTCAGTTTGCGGTCTCAACGCGTATATTGCGCGATGAGACACGCGTCGAGGACAGTTACCATGATTTTATAGCGCTCGATGAGCGTGGCGCCAATGGTCATACAACGGCACGCGTCATGAGCGATGATGGTCTTGAGCTTTTCAATTTGATTGATCAAAATGCGGTCGGCTGTTGGCATTCATCTATGCCCTATACACCGCAATTCATTGACATTGTTGATCGCGATGATGTCGGCTTGGTCTTTCCCGCCGATGTCAAGATCGATGAGAATAAGAATGTTTGGGTTCTATCTGATCGTATGCCCGTCTTTTTGCTTTCCGAGTTGGACTATAATGATGTGAATTTCCGTATTTATACGGCACCATTGAGCACGCTCATCGAGAATACTGTTTGTGATTTGCGTAATAATGTCTATGGACCGTCCAATGCAGTATCGCTGCCACAACAGCCCGCCCTCGCGCCCTCACTCTACACGAAGCCATATCGTCCGGCATTGCCGCAGAAGCCGAAGTTGTTGCCATCGGGCGGCGGTGGCGGTTTGGTGCATCTGCAATCGCCCAGTCGTGGCTATTTGCCAGCCAATGCCGGTCAGAGTGTGTCTAGCGTAAGTGTCTCGAGCGTGTCTGCGGCCGACATACCAAAGGCATTTGTCTTCAATCAACACAACGGTTTGACGTATGAGGCCAGCGGTCCGCATCTCTTTCCCACACATACACAACATCAGAGACAACAACATCAACTGGAACCGGCGGGCCTGAAGAATTATGTATCAGCGCGCAATTCCGGCTGGTGGCATCATCACCACTAGAGTGGCCAAGGCTAACGGATCGCTTGGTGGACGGCCATCGGTAGTCGTCGGTTCGGTGGTGAGGATGAGCATTCGTATGACGCAGTTTAGTTTAAATATAATTTTATCACAATTTCCATGAGTTATGGTATTTGGTTGGTTCGAGATGCTTGGTATGAGTATGCTTGAAGCTTTCCACAGTATTGGCATTTTATATTATTATATTTTTCCCCCATTTCATTATGTCTTCCAATGAGTTCAACATGCACACACACACATACGCGCATATCAGTGAAAACTTTTATTCATATTTGTATGTAATTGAAACAAAAAAAAAAAAATAGTCTATATGTACAATATGTATAAAGTGTATATTGTTTGATTTTTTTTTTTTAATAAAATACTATTTTTATTTCTTGTACGAGTTTGTTTTTTTTTTTTTTAATTATTTATTAAGAAAGTCCGTTTTTTGTCACAGAAGTCACGCAAATATTGCATACTAATAGGCGCAATATAAATACAAGCGATATATTCATGCGGTCGCTTATAATGAACGAAAATAGAAACCATGAAAGAAGTTTTACTTATAAAAATTCTATTTTCGTGCATATGTCTTTTATTTCAAATCATTTTTATGTCAAACCAATATCAAAAACGAATAAATAAATATTTCAAATATGTTATGTGAGTTAGTGTCAATATTTTAGCAACCACTGTACTTCGTTTATCAATAGACTGAATCTGTATGAATATTTCGATGCAACTAAAAGTATGCAACGCCAAATTACATATTTTCAACACGTGATAAAGTCGACAACAAAATGCCTTATGTTACTTGGCGATACAAGACTACATTAAACCGACAAAACAATACTGAAAGTTTATTTGAAAAAACTTTTATTTACGAAATTTTAAAATAAAGGTTAATAATGACTTACTATTATGAGTTATTTAAAGGATTTGTAGAGATAACAAAATTCAAAAGATAAATAATAATAATAATTTATCCGACAAATCATTGTAATATTGCAGTAACATAATAAATATTTACTTTGACAATCTTTGGCTCAACAAGAGACATTTAAGAAATATAAAATAAAAACTTAAATGAGTTATGATATTTTTTGTAATGTTCCAAAAATTCGCACTTAATTACAGCGAGCTACTTATCATTATGTTTGAGTTATAATACTATTGGGCAAAAGTCACAACAGCAACACAAAGCGTACCGGCAACTGTTGCTGCTGCTGCTGCTGTTGTTGCTACAGTTATTTTATGATTTATAGTGTTGTAGAGTAAATTTAATGTGTGTATAGGTCGTTTATGCAGATTATAAATTGTTGCTGTTAAAGGAAAAAAGAAAAAAAAAAAAAAAACGAAATTGCATGAAAAGCAAACAAAACGCTCACACGAAGACAGGGCAGGCGTGTTGCACGACCGCTGGTGGGCGTGTCAGCGATAACAACTTTCGAAAAACAAACAAAGGCGAATGGAAAGCACACAGAATTGCAACTCGCGCAGCACTTATTCATTTATTTATGTAGTGCGTTTTTTCGCACACGCATTTCGCGCCAAGGCGAAGCTATTTGTTTAAATTTTGTTTTTTTTTTTTTTTTTTCTTGAACTCTTCTCATGTCTCAGCCTCTTTTGCATTTTAATGAGTGCAGCAGCAGCGTTCGATGAGTCCAGTTGTACATATAGAGTCGCGTCGGCGACTATAATCAACGCATAAACGTCGGACTGCAGTTTCTCCGTCTGTCTGTCGTTGGCCTCTTTCACTCTTTTTGTACCCCCTCAGCGTGTCTGTGTGCAAGCGTGTGTGATACTTAACGCCAAAAGTGAGCAAGACAACACTTGCTCTATTAACGCCAGGTCAGACACCGACAAGTCAAAAAAAAAAAAAAAAAAAAAAACCAACTGCCAAAAACAAAAAATAAGGCAACAACATAAAAACAACGGAAGCCACAACAAGCAACGAATGCCGAAAATTTATTGAAATATATATTTTTGGCCAGTCAAGCAGGATGAGAAGGTTTAACAGCGCTCGAACAGCTACCGGCAGCTACCAAGACAGGACAAGCAATCAAACAAAAAAGCAGGAAAAAAAAATAGCCTGGCATGGCTTATTGTACGTGCGCCTAATTTGTGGTTTTGGTCAATGCGGACATGATTTACATACGCCAACAAAAAAGCAAGACGCATGGCGCTGTGTGATATTATAGAAATCTTGCAGCGTAAAGAAAGCGAAATGCAAAAAAAAAAAAAAAACAATAAAATAAAATTATGTTCCACTAAAACAAACAAACAACTATAAAACCGACAGATAGATGGTTAGGCGAAATAATAAGGCAGTCATGAATCAAACTGAAAGCATAAGCGAAACGTCTTACAACGAAATGACTTCTAATGCCAGACATTGCGACGGAAACCTGTCATTAGTGCTGAGCCCGGTGTCTTGTTAAATTTACTTATTCAAATGCAATATAAATCCATTTTGGTTCGTCACTTAGCTGCACAAATTGTCGGACAAAGTTGTTGGCACAGCTTGGATTTTATAAGCATCAATTAATGTGTGCGTGTGTGTGTTTCTGTCTATAACCATTATTAGTTAGTTAGTTAGTTTTTTTTTGTGTTTTTTAATTTATTGTTTTGTTATTTTTGTCAGTCCAAGAGTTTGTTTACTTTGTTGACTGTTAAAATGTTGTTAATTTTATGTGAAGAAGCTTCCTTTTAATTTAAAGCTTCCGTTGCAACAACAGCAATCTTTGAATGAATATTTGATAATGATGGTGTTTGTGTTTGTCTCTGTGATGTGTTGATAGATTGAGTTGCAAACGGGTTGCGTTAAATTGAACATGCAGATGGTTAATGTTTTGCAAGCCATATCATCAAGTAGACGGTCATGCTTGTTCGTCAATCTATGCCTTATTTGCATATGACTGACTCCCACTGACTTCACTCTATGTTGCCGACAGCGTCATCATCATCATCATCGTTACTATCGTAATTATTATTGTGACGATCATCATTCATGTAATGCGATAAAGTGTAATGTGTTGCACGCAGCGTTGAAAGCTTTTGAAGCTGCTGCCAGGCAGCGGGTGTTCAACGCAATTACAAGAGGCACTGTGTGCAGGCGACTTATTCATTTGACTTGTACCAATGCAACGCATCAACATCATTAATAACACATTTCGCAACGGGAGCAAACAAATATTTGGATAGTAAATGTTGTCTGCGGACTGTTGGTCAAGTTGAGGTATTCATTAATTCTATACAAAATACAATCGCAAACTATTGTGGGCAAGGGGGGGAGGAGTCCGACTAACATAAATTAACAACCCGGTTGGACTTTTCATGTACCGTTTCACAATAACCGTTACATTTTGACTAAATATATATATATTTTTTTCGAATTTTTCAAAAATGTTGTATATGAACTTTGGGATCAGTAACATTATCGATTGACAGCTCTAATAGAATGAATTGTTAGTGATTTGATTAATCGTAGTAAAGTCAGCTGATTTTTGTAAGTTTTATTCACATAAGTATCCGTGTATCCTGAGCACAGCACAATGTGTTCTGAAAAGCTTCGAAGTCCAACTAAGATGCATCGCTAAAGTTTATGTTTTTTTTTTTTTTTGTATATACATATATGTATATATGTGTGTGTGCGTGTGTTCATGGATCTTGTTAACTCATAAAATAGTTTTAAATGCTTGTTGGAACAACAACGTTAAAATGTGCATAGAACAAGTTCGTTGCTTAAGTCTTTTGTTCTGAAAGCGCAAAACTGAGAAACAAAAAAAAAAAATATATAAAATATGTAAATAAATTAAGCCCACAAAAAGCTACCAAAAAAAAAAAAAAAATAACAAAAAAAATCAACCATTTTGAAGCGCTTAACAGACGCAAATCATGTAAAATTTTTCAATTAAAAAGCATTTCTGTACACAACGAAGCCACAACGCTCACGCACGCATGCACGCACGCACGCACGCAATGACTGAAGTAAGCTGAAAATTGTATGCTGACAAGTCGACAAACCGGCAGCCGCTTGCCTTCGTTGCTTTTTCGGTTTTTGTTGCTCTTTGGTTTGGGAAAAAAGGAGAAGCTACAAACAAATCAAAAGTAACAAATGAAGGCATGACTGGTTGAGTGAATAAACGAATGTATAAGCTCGAACCAATGTGCGAAAATTAATGAAATTCTTAATTGTTTTTAACACAAAAAGCATGATTTCAATGCAAGGCAACAACATATCGCATTATAGTCGAGCTAAGGCAAAGGAAACCTCATTAGTGTTGTATGTAGATACATATGTATATATATGCCTGTGCTTTAGTCTGTTGCTTAATTACATGTGACAGTCGGTTCAGAGAGAAGATTTAGTGCGAGAAAATAAATAAATAAAAAAAATATTTATTAAAATCATTTGAAATGTGAATGAAATTGTAGACAATTTATCTCTCTCACACGCACATCTCTTTAGCACACTCAACGGCATCAGCAATCATTTATGCATTTTAAGTTACATACGACTGCTGTTGTTGTTGTTGTTGTTGCAGCGCAAATAATTTAAATGCCAACGCAGCGAGTGACCGAAAATTATCTTGATTGACATTTTACGTCTTTTTAATGAATAAAAACATCAAAAGCTGCGACAACGCAAATTGTTGACATTTCCCGAAAATTGCATTCGCATTCGCATTCTCATACGCTCATGTGCTTTGCAATCGCACTAATTTCTTGTTCATTGCGCTAAAACGCAATTCATGAGCGTTGAAAAAAAAAATAAAACACGTCATTTGTAATCTATAAAATGTAAATTGATCGAAATAATTCATATATGAATTGAAACTCGTTGCGATGTAAAAATTGAAATGTGTCTGCAGCGCTTTAAAGTCATTTTAATGCGCAGAAAAGCATTTGTCATCGATTTCAGTTGCACACTTTTCATATTTTATGTAAAATAATAACCAAAAAACAAAAATAAAAACCAATGACCAACCGTTGCGCGCTGTTGGTGGCGCTAAGCCATAAAAATAAAGAAAGAGAAAAAAAGCGTAATAATGATTACATAATAATGTTATAAGGCGATAACTTAGCCGCCACTGACCACAGGCACACAGATATACATATACATGATAGAAACACATGCAAGCAATGCAAAGATGCACAGATACACAGAAGAGTATCTCTTTGCAAGACGCAATGCACGATCGCTGTGCAGCAATGCGGCAATTGATAAGCTACGCTGCGACCAGACCAGGTAGGCAGGCAGTCAAGCAGGCCAACAAGTCGTGCAGCTTCGACTGAGTGAGTGCAGTGTAACTAATGCATTTAGTTAGATATGAGAGGCAATAAATCGATCGCCGCGTCTAATCGTGGCAAATGTCATGCACGCATTGACTGTGGCACAGGTTGAGGTTCAGTTTGAGATTCCGTTGCAGATTCCGGCTCACGCTCAACCTCACTGATAAGTGCATCAATGAACGAATGCATGAATGAGTGAATGAATGAAGGAAGGAACGCACACAGCAATGGTTTGACTTAGTTTTCTTGCTTTTTTTTTTCTGTATCGGAACTGAACCGCAGGCGATAAGAGGAAGTGATATCCTTTTTTTTGTTTTTTTTTTTTTTTGCTTACTGACAATTCACGCCAACAGGCTTAGGCCTGAGCGTGATCCTTAGCCTGAGCAGAGGTCTGCGCTAATCAATTTTTTACATTTTTTTTTTTTGTATTTTTTTATCAACTTTATGGTTTAATTAAAAGGTTATTCCTGTATAGAAAACAGTGAAAAAGATACGCAAGGCTGCGCCGATAGTGTGGCACATTGGGAAAGCATTGCTCGGCTCGACTTGACTTGACTGTCAACTGTTTGCATTGCGACATTGACTTGATTGAGTTGTTCTCAAGCGCGGCTTGCTGATAATGGCCAAACGAATGCCATTAATGAGAATGTTTATCTTAAAGAGTTTGTGTTTGTGTCTGTGTGTGTATGTTTATTGTTTGTCGTTAAACGTATTGCACTTGAAATTGTTTTAGCGAAGAAGAAGAAGCAGCAGCAGCAATGCGGTAAAAAGGACATGCACGCAACGGCCTTGAGCACAAGCGCAAGAAAAGCCACAAAGACGAAGAAAACAAAAAACAAAAAACAGAAAAAAAAGGCGATGAAAGCAAAATTGAAAGTTTGATGAGTTAAGAAACATTAATGAAAACAACATAATGAAAACAACAAAACCAAAAAATATGCACAAGTGTCAACCACAAATGCCTGAGAAGAGAGAAGTGCAACAGAGTTCTGTTGAGCTTGCAACAGGTGCAGGTGAGAATTGACAAATTTCCATTTCGTCAATCAATTCAATCAAAAGGGACAACAACAATAACAACAATATTTATCGACACCTCGCAAAGCGATGGTGTGTTGGTGCGGCGGGGCAAGGTTCGTGCTGCTGAGGAGAAGAGATCGGCAGCAAACTGTAGCAATCTGCAGCCAGATGTCAACGTATACGTCAAGGCCGAAGCTTAAAACTGTAAGTAAGTATGTATGTAATACAGCAATACTTGTAAGTACATACATACGTGTGTGTGTGTGTGTGTGTAATTGTATCACGGAACTGTATTAATGCGCCTTGCCTCGTGCCTGCAGGGCAAGATAAATGAAAACCGCTTTCATTAAACTGGGGCACACTTTTGTGGTCAGTCGTCGTCGCTGTCGCTGTCGTGGTCGTGGTCGTTGTCGTCGTTGTTAATGTCAGCTTGGGGGCACTCCGTTGAGCGTATGCCCCAAAGTGAAAATGAAAATGAAATTGCTCAAAACTGGTAGTTAATATCGTATCATTACATGGCGCGTATCTCAAAATGCACCGTGACATTCCTGAGGGCATTTCATTTTTAACGCTTGTTCGGTCTCGCTCGAACTTCTTTTTTGATTTGTTTTTTTTCCCCCCCTTTTATTTTTTTTTTTTTTTTTGTTTTTTGAATTTGTCTTTGGAAATAAAATCGAAACTCATAAATGAAAGTTCGAATGTTTTTTTTTTGGTTTTTTTGAGCCCTCACACACTTTGTCATATTGGGCATATTGTGTTTGTTTGAGAGTAAAAGTATGTAAGAGGAAGTTTAAATGGTTTTGTGCCACGCCCAATCCTTTCCCCCACTTTAAGGGCTATAAGGCTTTAGCTCCAACACCAGAAACATGAAAATCGCTGTAAAGGTCATTAGAGGACGTGAGATAAATTTAGGGAAGTGGGGATTCATCGAAAATCTCATGTGAACTTTTTAGTCCATCAATTTACTATTTTTCCATAATATTCGGCAAAATCTCACGTGATATACAGAGGGAGTGGCTTGTCAAAATCTCTTTAAACCTCACCAAGAGGGGGAGGGGTCTAAACTTCAAGAAAAATACCTCACGTAATGTATGGCATAGCCCTACAAAATTTCGTACCACAATTTTTGCCCGTTCCCCTCATTTCCTCCTCATTGTTGCCCCCCACAGGTAATCAAACTGCAATTTTTTATAAATTTCTCATTTTTTAACCGATTTTATTGAAATTTTGAACAATATATAAGTGGGAAATACATATTTTCTGTAGATTATGGGATCTACTGTGTGTCCAGTTATTATATTATATTATTATATTATCGAATATACTCGACTATTATATTATATAGTTCATAATTGTTGCATGCAAGCTGTCTTTTTGTGCAACAAAGTATAAAATGAGAGAAACTACTTAACTCTAATGATTTCCAGCATGCATGTCAACTTTGTTGCTGCAACATGTTGCGTGTATGCTCTAATGAAAGTTGTTGGGCAACCACATCGGCTACTGTTTGCTTGTTATAACTGTTAATAATGTCAGTGCACGTAGCGTGCAAGCGGCAACAATTGTTGTAGTCGTTGTTGTTGTCGTTCTTGTTGTTGTTGTCATTGTTAGTGCAACTTGTGCGGCTTCAGGCTCCTAAGTACTTTACAGCCACACTACTACACTTTAAACCGCACGCAAGCTTTAATCGAATGCAAGCAATCAGACAACTTAACTTGGCTTAACCGCCGCCAATAAAGTGCTGAGCGTTTTTGGTCATTGTTGTTGTTGTTGTACATTTTTGGGAGGCGATGCCAACGCAAGCATGTAACAATTTGTTAATTAGCACTCTTGAGTGCTCCACTGAAAAGCAATAAACGCCGAATGTTTAAGTCTAATCAGTTTTGAGTCAACTTGTCTACCATATATGTAATCTATATTGGTTGTCGGCTGCACTTGTTTGCCGCTTCCCATTGCGTGTTTGCGTGCTTGCACAAATGACGGCAACTACTTAACGGTACAAAACTTTCCAACACACACACACACACACACACACTGCGATGTTTTCACTCAGCCTCGATTGCCAACATTTAACATGACATTTTAACAAAACTTTTTGTATTTTTCATAAAAAAAAATGAAAATGTTGAATGAAAATTTATTTGCGCAAATAGAAGAAAAATTCTTAAATGTTTGCATGCATGAAGCGCCTTTGACTTATGTATGATGTTGTTGTTCGTTGTTATTATTGTTGTTATATTGCTGCTGCCTTAGCACATTTTGCAAGTGCTGACCATGTAAGGCATTTAAATTAATTTTCAACATTCCAGTTAAACGCGACTTGCGTCGACAGCTTCGTTGGTGGTCCAAGTTGAACAAAAAAAAATATAAAAAAATTAATAAAAAAAATGTGCAAAAGTAAATAATACTGGCAAATCGGCAACTCATCATCGCGCAACGCTCAATGCACAACAACAACAACAACTCTGGTTGCTACACATATCAATCATTGCTTCTGTTGCTGCTTCATTTTTCTGCTTCTGCTTCTTCTTCTGCCTCGGTATGTTAATGACAGCAATTAATCAATAAAAATCAGTTAACTTAACGCACGCAGGACTTGTGTACGCCTTGGACTTGCTCATCCTTGTTGCCTTAACACATATACATATATATATATATATATTGCTCAGACGCACGCTGATGCACTCACACACACACACACACACATAGATACATATTTCAATTGCCAAATGCACGCAATACGCACATTTTAAGCATTCTAATCATGTGTTGACGTTGAACTGACCTAAATTAAATTTTTACAATTTTCTTGTTCTCCTTGTTGTTGTTGTTGCGCTTGTGCTTGTTGCAATTTCAGCATGCGCCGCCGACAGTGCCAAACACACGCCTCATACCCAGACACATTTGACCACAAATGGATTTCTCATACATTCATTCATTGGTGCAACAAAAAATAGAAAAAAAACTAAACCAAAATTGCATTGCGTGTGCGCTCAACATCGAAAAAACAAAAAAAAAACAAAATATTTCAAATGAAAATCATTTTAGAAGAGGAAAATGTTGCACAAGTCATCATCACACTGACGATTAACGTTACGCCCACAGCGCCCACAAGTGCGCAAATTCAGCTGCACGTGTTTGAACGTCTGACCTGCCAGATAGATAATTTGCAGTCTGATTTTTGTTCTTTTTGTTAACTAATTAAATGTTGACTGCAGAAAACAGCAATGAATGAATGATGGCATGAATAAAGCAACAAATGAATGAATGAGTGAAGTAATGAATGCTGAAATTGGCATGGTGATGTTCTCTGAATAACAAATATTGAAAAAGCAGCGATAAGTTTTGATACCACATTTTTTTAGGAATAGAGATCTAAATGAATACATGAATACTCAAATTTAGTATACTCTTCTGCCACTATATAGTGCACTCATACAAGCCATAGGCAGTAAGTACAAATCATTCGTGTAAATGCTATGGTGTCATTTTAAACTGTGTACACCAAAAAAAGTTATGAGTACAGTGAAAATGAAATGAGTTATCAATTACTCAATTACTTTCAGGCCCTCAGAAGTTATTCTCCATTTTTCATTCACACTAATTTTTCAAAAAGTTTTCATTCACAGTACAGTGCGAAAATGATTGTACTCGAAATTCGCTGTACAATGTATTTGTGAGTAGTGTACACTACTTGACAAAACTGTCACAAATACAATTTTCATTCTCATTCATTTAAAAAAATTAATGCAAAACAAGTATTCATTTGCCATTTCGAATGTATTCATACAGACCTCCAAATTATGAGCAAAAAATAAGTACAAATGTGATTGAGCAAAGTCATATCGTTGTACTTGATTTACTTTGATGTTGCCTTGCCACGCGCAGCAAAAGTTGAAAAGCAAACGAGTCAAGCGAAGCGACAAATTTGTGCTCGGACACTTATGTACATGGCTGAGGCTCTCAGCTGAATATTGAGCATCTGTCGGGCAGCATCGGGCGGGGCACAGCAGCGGCACAGAGCTGCAGCATGCAAATATAAGTTACTGTGTCAACAGAAGCGGCAGCAGCCAACAGCCAACAGCGCCAACATCATCAGCAGCAGCATCATCATCATCATCATCATCAGTGTGGGGCACTATCAGTGCAACAGGTGAAATTCTTTGCTCAAAGAGAACAAATGAACCTGACAAGCGAACACACGCACGCATGCACGCATACAGCAAAGCAGACGCACTTTGTCTGTCTGTCTGTTTGTCTGTCTGTTTGTCAGTCCAACCAGCCTCCCTCAGTTCGTTCATTCACCCATACTTTTATATACATATACTTACTTATGGTTGTTTGTGGCTTTGTTGGGCACATGTCCACAGAGCTCAATGTCAAGTATTGTTGCTAGTTGTTGTTGTTGTTGTTGCTGCAGATAATTGCACGCTGCACACCACGCGCTGCATTATCATTGCCCTTACGCTCTTATATAGCCCACACATCAGTAATGTGCGCCGCTTTTCAATATCAAGTTTCCATGTTGCTTTTGCTAGTGCTGTTGTTGTTGTTGCTGTTGTCATCGTCATTGTCGTCGTCATCATCATCATCATCGTCATCATCGGCGGCTGAGTCGTGCGCATGTTGCATGCCTGTAGTTGTTATTGTTATTATTGTTGCTGTTGTTGTTGTTGTTGTCATTATTTGTGCTGCACTGTTGTAATTGTGACAAGACGATCGAGCATGCCACTCTGTAAGACTGTCACATTGTCTTAACTTGCCTCCTGCCTGACCCCGCACTCGATTGATCCCCCTCAGCACCAGATCAAATACCAAACACGCTGCACTTGATGTTCGCGCGTGAGTATCAGAAGCTTAATTCTTTTTTTTTTTTTTTGTTTTTGTTTTATTTATTTTTTAGCTCTTGCATTGCTACCGATAAGCAGCAGCAGCAGCAGCAACCCAGACAACCAGAGCAGAGCAACAGCAGCAGCAGT
The DNA here is from genome assembly GCA_034638295.1 of Phortica okadai. Lineage (NCBI taxonomy): Eukaryota > Metazoa > Arthropoda > Insecta > Diptera > Drosophilidae > Phortica > Phortica okadai. The sequence goes on along the minus strand of CM067848.1, from coordinate 52,525,223 downwards.
AGTTGCCGCCTGTCTCAGTCATTCACAGCTTGAAGCGCTGAGAGCTGCCGGTTTGACAGGCGCGTTGATTGGTTTTTATGCTTTTGTTTTTGTTTGAATCAAGTTTTTTTTTTTTTTTAGCTACATTTGATTGCTCGCAGTTACTTGTCGTCATCGTCATCGTAATCGTTGTTGTTGCTGCTTTTATACGCACGACAGACGACAGACGACATGTAAATTGTTCAGTTACTTGGCTCGCATGTTTGCATGAAGAAGAAGAGCGCGATTTTAGTTGCTACTTAACCTTATGCTACACCTACATTTTACAACTCCCTTCACCTTTTCCACCATCCAAGCATTTGACATAACACATTTTAATTCAAGTTGATTACCTCACGTGAAACTCGTTCAATCATTTGACTCAATTTTTTTTTTTTTTTTGTACCTTTGCCTTGACGCACGAACGCGTGTCCTTTTCTCAGACATCTTCTTCTTCTTCTGGCGCAGATTAAGTTTCGTTTTGCCAACGACACGCGTACATTTTTACAACTTTTTGCATAATTGACAGATTTTGATAAAAGCGATCCGATCGGGTCGGACCGGATCGGATCGGATCGGATCCAAGCGTCATGTCAAGCGTTAAGTGATTTAGACAAGTGTTGTAAAATGCATCATTTCGCTTAACAATCAGATGACATGATTTTCCTCACACAAAATATTGTTTCAACGCTGCCTGAGGCAACTGAGGCACCTGAGGCTTTGCTCTTAAATTTCATTTATTTTTTTGTTTTTTTTTTTTACTATGCTTTAAAAAACTCATAATTTCATAAATTTATGTCTAATGTCCTGAAGGTGTTCGTTCACAAATACAATTCGTTCATGTCCTGTCTGCCGTTCGGCGTTCAATCATTCATTTGATCGTTAGTGCAATTCTTTGTTTTGGCTCCTTTCATTCATCACCATTATTGATTTAATGCGCTGCGCTAACAAATTGTTATTGCTTTGTGGCACTTTCTGCGCTTGGTGTTTCATCACCTTTCCAATCGTTAGCAATGCTCCACAAACTCTTCTTCTCACCGTTGACCGGCTTCTTTAGATGTTTTTTTCAGCAAACTCTTCACATTTTTGTTTTGTGATCAATTTTGTAACAGAGTGTAGGAGATATATGTGTTCATATACAACACATATAGCAAATATATGCATTCTCTATCTAATCTGACAATGCTAAAGTATATTTGGTATTGCAAATCGAATAAAAGAGGGCGTGGTAGCGCCTATTTTTAGCTGGCAAAGAGTTTCTTGACGAAATTATATACAAAGGGTATCATATATTCGCCAAGCCCGTACTTAATATCTCTGTTTTTTCCATTGATTTAGCAACAACATGACAATTAATCAAAAAAAACATTTCGCGTATTTTTTTGTTCTCATATTTATTGTATGAACACATGTCATCGCGCCTCGGCGTTGCTGATGCTTTCGGCACTGCAATCAATAAGAAAAAGATATTCTCAAAGTATCTGAGCCTCAAACAATACGAGTCCACGGTTACTTGTTAGAACAGTGGCGAAATTTTCGTTTGTCTGAGAAGATTGTAACTAACTTTTATAATCATAAACATTGCTCGATACGATAAGAAACGAAAATCGAAATTTATGAAATACTATAAAATCAATGAACGAATTATTTATGATTGAGCAAAACCTTCAACTCTAAAATTATGAATTTTCCTTTCATCTTATTGCAACATAAAAATTACTGAAACGGCAGCATCATCTTCATTATTATAAATTGTGAATTATTTAATTTCATTTCGTTTTAATTTTAAATTAAAAGTGCAAAGAGGAGACTCGCAACATTTAATGCTGGCTTTAAATAATTGTTGTTATTGTCATCATCATCATCGTCATCGTCATCATCATAATGATTATCATGGTCAATTGTCGAATAGGACTCTGGGCGCTTTTAATGCCATCAACAAAGACGATTAAACCTTTTACATGGTGAGACTCGCCGGCGTATCATAATGATTATAGCCTTTTTTGTAGTTGTTGTTGGTGCTTTTGATTTTTACTCTTGTTGCCACTCACTCAGACAGTCGTTCGTTCATTCGTACGGTCAGTTAGTCAGTCAACCAGACACTTACATCAAAGTATAGCAGACTCTTGCTCTTTGCTACTAAACGCCGGCAGCAATGGAAGATCATAAGCATTGTCAGCATGGAGTCGTCATCATCATCATCATCGTTGTGTCGTCGTCATCATCATCATAGTGAGGCGCTATCATTATCTGACACAGAAAATTTAATATAAATTATGTTGACATGTTGGCTTAAATACTTTTCTTTTCATTGGCTTTTGCTTGTCTCATATCGTTGGTTTTGTTTCAAAGCGACGCTAAACGCGTTCCTTGGCTCTAAGCTGAATGGCCAACTGAATGTATGTGTTACTTGTCACAGAGCCAGAGCCCAGGCCTCATCTACAACCCGTCAAGCTTCTCAGTTTGGTTGTGTGTGTTTGTGTGAATGAGCTCGAATGAAGTCGTCATTAATATCGACTCAAGTTGTCAATAAATTGACTTGACATAATTTTTTTCTTTCGACGGGATTTTTTTTGCTGTTTTTTGTTTTTGTCTGTGTTGTTTTCCTCATTATTGGCACTTTGCATTACATTTTTGCACACTTTCGAACTTTTGCAAGAGCGATTTCGATATTGATACGCTCAACTAGCCAGTCGAGCCAAGTCAAGCCAAGCCAAGCCAGTGACGTGTCTCAAGGACGTCGCGACGCCGCAGTCTAAATACCAAAATTAATAATCCTCCATTAACAAGTTCCCAAAGCATGTCAATTTTATCGTCGACTCTGTTTTTTTTAATACTCTACATGCAATTAATAGTCGCACAGTTTTGTCATAAAGTTTGCAACACAGCAAAGGAGATTTTTTCGATCGTATGGAAAATATATCGCTTGATCGTTGGTGCATAAAAGGTGTCAAATATTGTTGCTTCTTCTTGCCAAATGTTGGTTGCATATTTTTGAAAGCAACAAATTTTTTATTTCCTTGATTCTAACATAATTTATATTAGAGATGATAGCTCATAACGAAGATTTGCTTGGCATTGCATCAAGAACGACTATAAATTCAAAGATTATAAAACAATAAAATCAGTTGAGATATTTTTTGCGTATTGTTTGACCGGATATGCAAGGCAGATCGGCCTGCTGGCCAGCAGGACTTGCTGAGCCGCCGTTGTCATCGTCGTATGCCAGATGGGTTGCTCGGCCTATTACGAAATGTGACATTTGGCATTAAAGTCGAAAAGGCGCAAAACCGAAAGTCGAATTTGCGGCACAAATAAGTGTTAAATGTTGCACAGCGTGTGCGTATTCAACACTTCGGCATGGTTGCGTAGCGTGCAACCGCTCAGCTCTGACGGCTCAGAAAAATAAAAACAAATTTCATAAGCAAAAAGTTGTGCGGCCTCGGTTGTTGTAAAACAGCGTGTGCTCAGCATGCGCGCGTCCTTCGACCAGGACGTGTCCTCTTAGACATTATGTCGTACGACGGCAATTGTCTAGCAATGATTTTCTAAATAGAACTTAAACGACATCGTATTCAATGAGCAAGCAAGCCAATGAACCAATAAGGCAGCAAGTGTCCTGAAGTGGTGCTGTCTTATTCTTTGACAACTTCGACTCGGCCTTTTACGGCCGCCGAGTGCGAGGCGTGAATTGTTTGCCATTTATTTTTATACCTCCTGACATATTCTGGCATTTTATCTTGCTGATTTTCATGTTTTTTTTTTTTTTCAACGTCTTTTCGTAGGAACTCTGCGCTCTGAATGGCCTTCGGCTTGTAAGACGTGCCGTGCTCAGGGGCACAAATGTCAAATGTTGCCAAATGCTTTGTTAATCGGCTGCTAATAGAAAACTGCCGCCGTTTTTCACTTTCCCGAGCAAATTGCTAGTGGACACCCAATGGGTGTTAACTTCAGGTGGCAGCTGCTGGGTGCTGCTGTCCTTGGTAAGCCTCATGCATTCTATTTTCTTGCTTTTAAATTCTGGATAGCATTTCAAATAAATAAGAGAAGAAAACTTTCCCAACGAGGCCACGTTTGGGATTGGGTCTGTCTGCCCTTCAACACTTGGACGCGTCTATAATTTGTGGTCGCTTGATGCGTGATTTATGGCAGGCGCAACTGTTTTCTTTTCACTCCATACTCGTATACGTATTAATGTATATTAAAGTATATACAAATGCATATATTTGTAGATACTTGAAGTGCCGCATATACTCGTAGATGTTGCCTTTCATTAATAATAATTACGTTTTCATTCTGCTTTGCTTACAAGCATAAAGTTTTCAGGGGCAAACGGTGGGGTTCTTTGGATTTAACGGTGCAAAGCGAACGAGCGATTGACTTCGAATGCACTGAAAGTGGTTTTCCCGCATGAACGATCGACCGCATGAATAAAGGAAGAAACGAAACGAAGTCAATTTGTTTTTGGCCTAAACAAGAAGGTAGCCAAAGATGCATGAGAAGGTCTGAGGGAGTGTGTGAAATCGAGAGAACGAAAACCGGATTGCAGCCGGCACGCGACACCGCCAGCGCCGAATGCATGGAGCCCAATAACAAACAAGAGCAACAAACTGTGCACAGTCTTCAACGTTTCAGACGTAAGCGAAGCGTAAGAAAGAGCTAGGAAGACGGTGAGAGCGAAAACTGTTCCCAAGTCTAAAATGAGCGTTGATTCGAGAAGTAACAACACCTGACCAAAAGCCATAACTCTCATAGGGCAAGGCAACTCGTGTGAAGGATCTTTTGAGTGTGTTGAGGTGAGTGATTGAGCGCACGAGCAAAGTACTCAATTGTTTGAGTGAGTAAATGAGTAAATGAGTGATCCTTGAGATGCTGCATCGAGTTGAGCTCTTATTCTACGATATGAGCATACGTTTTGCACCTTCACTTTGCCGCCGCTTAAGGTAAGCAATCAGCAGGAAAGAAGGCAAATGTTGCAGCCGACAGGTAGGCAGGTGAGCATGCGACGTCTTACCCTTGTCGCTTCTGCTGCTGCTGCGGCTGCTTCTGCCGGCGTTGGTTCATTGCGTTGCGTTGTGGCTGCTGCTGCTGCTGCTGCTGCTGCTGTTGGTGGTGGTGGTGGTGCGTCTGTGCTATAAAAGCCGCATCTGCGCAGGGAAGGGCATCATTACGACTCGAGCAGTCTTAGGGTAAAGGACCAAGCTTAAAAGTATTTCTGTTTTTTTTTTTTTTGCCTGAGAAAATTCTCATCACTAAAATGGCACTTGGCGCTGAGAGCAGTAATAACAACAACAGCCAAATAACAATGCAACAATTGCCACAGCAGCAACAGCAACGCGCCAGCTACGTGCAACAGCAACAGACTCATCATCGTGCCATCGCACCGCTGCCCTATACAAAGCCCACATCAACACCAGTCAGCGGCAGCGGCAGTAGCACCTTCACTTTCGAATTTGCCGATGAGAACAGCAACGGCGGCCTGAGCCCCGCATCGGTTGTGCGTCGCAATGCACGCGAACGCAATCGCGTCAAGCAGGTGAACAACGGCTTCACGAACCTGCGTCAGCACATACCTCCCGCCGTTGTAGCTGACTTGAGCAACGGCCGGCGTGGTATTGGTCCCGGCGCTGACAAGAAACTCAGCAAGGTAAATACTTTGCGCATGGCTGTCGAATATATACGCCGTTTGCAACGCATGTTGGATGAGAATGATACAACGAAAACAAAAACAACAACAACAACAACAGCGATGCCAACAATCAACAATAATGCCTACAATCGCAATGTCATGCAACAGCAACAACAACAGCAACAGCAACAACAACAAACACAATTCTATCAAATGAACTTCTACGAACAACATCAGCAGCAACAGCATGCAATGCTCAGCTCGCCCGCCGGCTCCACCAGCTCCGTATCCAGCTCCATGTCAACATCATCTTTATCACCTTATTCGCAATCACTTGACAGTAGCTATCAACAGTTGCAGCAGCATCAGCATCAGCAGCAGCAGCAGCATCAACAACAATTCCATCAATCTCAGCTTACCGCATTTCACAGCATGAAAGTGGAGAAACAGGAAAACTCCTACGATGACTATCAAAATGCTTCGAATAGCTCCTCCGCTGAGGACGATGAAATACTCGATTATATTTCGCTATGGCAGGACGATTTGTAATTCAAATTGTGAGTGGATGAGTTCGAAGGTTGGAGAGAGAAAAAGAGAGTCTAAAGTCCTAGTCAGACACTCAACTTGACCATTGATTGGCAAAGTATTACCTCAGTTATAATTAATAATTTATTTAAGAAACAAAGTATTCATACATTTGTGCCTGTTTTAGTTATAAGGCAATTTATTCTATAAGCAAAATGGAAGACAATGATTAGTTTTTAAGACAATTTTTTTTTTCTTACTTATAATGGAGGACACTAAACTATAAAGTATTATTAAAAATAGACTTATTTTACATCAAATAATTGTTTTTTCATTAACTCAAGAATTTTCTTCAATTCTGAACCGAAGCATTTTCTTTGATATTTTCAATTCAATTTTATGAATGATCTCTTTTGAGTTTCGCTGATGTTTTACAGCTTGAAATCAGATGATTTCGTTAAGTGGTATTAGAAGTAATTTTATATGATTGCCAGTACCTCGACAGATCTACCGCATCGAGATGTTTAACAATATAATTATTACCTTAACTCATGTCTAGAAAGGAGGTAATGAAGGCAGCTCGTTTATAGCACTAAAGAGTCTAGAAAATGCAAAAACTTTATGGTCAAGGTCAAGTGTCTTTTCGGAAAAGGCAAGCATACTCTTATAAATGGTCAATACAGATTGGGCGGGAAGGAGTAGGCGTGGCACAAAACCATTCATAGAAACCTTATAGATTTCGAGAACCAATGGAGAATACGGAGGGACATACAGACAGTCATTGTTCAATCGTTTTCTCTTGTCGTTCTGATCAAGTACTTATATACTTTATCGGATCTTACTCACCTTCTCCTATACTTTACATACATTTGCTCTCAAACAAACTTACATAATATATCCTACTTTACCGTTTCTGGTTTCTGATTATAAAATTGTAAAAATGATTAGATTCAATAACGGTTAAGAAGTGCCGTTATGCGCGTACAGCTGTGTGAAATAATGTTGGTATGTAATCGAAGTACACAACAAAATGTACAAAAAAAAATTTTGTGAAAAATTAAAACAAATACAAAATCAAAGTACAACAAAGCAACAAAAATAATTCACTTAAAGCGCAAACATGTTCGCATAGTTAATCAAATACGGTCAATCGAATCGAAGTGCATTGAATGCCGACAATTCCAATGAGCAATCGACAGCGACAGAATCTAAAGTTGAACTGGCAGCAATAATCAAAGCAACGACAACAACAACGACAACAACTACGGCAATGGCAGTGGCAACTTGTTGCAAGAAGGCATTGTTGTAAGACAACGTGTGTACAGCAATCAGCCGAAGTGAGTGGAGTGAAGGGCATGAAGCCAATTTCCCAATTGGTTGACTGTCTTATGTGAACTAATTTTGAAGTATTTGCGGCACGTATGCAAAATAAGTTAACATCAACACAGTCGCTGACGCAGTCCCCGTTGCTGTTCCTCTTTCAGCTGCACGATTTGGCGACAATTTGGCGAGCGTTGCACGAACGGAAGCCGCCTGAAGTGCATTGATCGTGCGCTGCAAGATAAGCGCGGCAAATGTCGCGTAAATCTTGAATAAGCAGCGGGCAAAGAACAAAAAAAAAAAAAAAAAACAATATCTGTTTTTGTTGTATTACGTACTTAAAGCCCCCATTTCATTTGGCGGTCCATAATTCTGGTGATTCTCATGTAAAGTGACTCAATTTCGCTTGTAATTTTTTGCGGTAGGTGAGAAGTAATCCTTTTGCTGTTCGTACGCTTGTTGCTTCTTCTTCTTCTTCGTGGTTTCATTGTTTGCAACAGATTTTTGAACATCTCGTACGATATCATATTGACATCTTGTGGGAAAATATTGTCGGCGTTGCGAAACAATTCGGTTCAGAAGTTCGCTCTCACAGACTTTATTGTTTTCGTATCTTCATGTAGTAAATATAATTATTGTAACTCCATGGAGAAGATCTATACAACCATAAAAAGTCGATACACATTTGATTTTTTGAGCTATGGAACTGAGATTTTCGATCATAAACTTTATATTATTGGACTTATTATTGAATTTGTTAAAGAGAAGAGTTTCTTTGAGCTTTGCAGTTCCATTTTTTGAGTACCGTTTGCAAAACTCATTAATAGATAAATGAATTGGATACGCACTTCCGTCAGTTGCAGCGAGAAACATTTACAAGCCGCAAGTGCTATTTATGTAAGCTGTTGCTGTTATTGCTGTCGCTGTTGTTGTTGTTGTTGTTGTTGTTGTTGTTGTTGTAACTGGTATCTTTGCATTGCATACGCTTCAATCGCAGCAAAATCAACGTACTCAAAGACTGCAAGAGATCGAACGAATCGTCGGTCGTATGGACTTCATAGTGTATTTATCGAATTATTATTTCCGGCTTTGACTTAACGCGGCCTCAGACGCTCAGCTCAGTTCAGTTCAGATTGTTCGAGTTCACTTCACTTCACTTTGATACAGGGCATTTCACTTCAGAGTAACGCAGTTTAACAAGACGATGATGCTCCAACAACACCAACAACAACAACAACAACAAAAAAAACAGCAACAAAACCACAACATTTAAACACTACGCTTTATGTAGATTCACAAACAGACAAAATGCGAAAATTCGATGGTAACTGTAAGGAAAAAAAAACAAAAAAAAAAAAGAATACACATACAGAGAACCTAAAAAAATGTATCTGCGTATCTTGCTTACTTTTATATATGCATGCAATGACTGATATTCGCATAAGGAATGGCTCAAGATTTTTTCACATTTGTTTTTTTGTTGTTGTTTTTATTTTTTTGAGTGCAGCGTCGAAATCAGAGTAAGACACTTACATACATACAGACAAACGGAACGGACATGACAGCCGACTTAAACAACAACAACAAAAACAACACATTGGGGCAGCAGCAGCAGCAGCAGGTTGGGTTCCGATTGAACTGAGACATTGCTAAACGCCGCTAAAACGCGCCGTGCGGTGATGCCCATCAAGGTATTGAGTGCAGCATGTAAGACTGAACGAATTGAAGCGTTGCGTTGCGTTGCGTTGTAGGATGAAGTACGATGAAGTAGGACGTTAGCAGGACCCATTCAAGAACGTGCAGCAACAACAACAACAATCGCAATGAAGGCGACATTCAACGACAGCAAACGGTGCAAAATCGAACGCTTTTTGTGTGAAGTTAATAATACGTTTGACATGACGGCTTAAATAAAAAAAAAAAAGAAGGAAATAACAAAAAAAAAAAAAAAAAATACACGCGAATAAAAATATATGCAGAAATATGGATGTGGACAGACAGAAATACACATGTTAAACATACAGACAGACAGACAGACAGACAGGGCGACAGACCATCGGAGGGAGGCACTAACGGCCGAGACGAGGCAAGAAGAGCGAGACGTTCGTACAAAGCTATCGATCGTTGAATGGATCAATGGTACAATCGAGTGTTCAAGCAAGTGTCTGAAAAAACACATTGAAACAAATGTTCCTTGACGTCGTCCTCGACGCTGTTGTTGCTGTTGCTGTTGTTGTTGTCGCTGTCGTTCGATTTCAACAACAGAATTGTTGTTGTTGTTGGCACGTTGGCAATACTCGCGCAAATACAATGCACTGCAATGGGCCTGGGCGACATATATGAGCGTATAAGCAAGTGAACAGGCGAACGATCGAATAAATTTATGATTTATTAAGGATGCTGCTCTGATTACAACACAGACACATACTGCAACATACATACATACATACATACATATTAAGTACATACATGCATGTACGCCGTGAGAGTGATGCGAGCGTGTCTCGTAAATAATACGCGAAATGAACGATCAGCCCAGGCACAACATGGCAGCAAGGTGGTCGGCGAGGCGTGAGAGGAGTGTAGGCCAGAGTTGCGTCGCAACCATTCATCAAGTGAATTATTTGTTTAACATTAATTTTTCAAGTCGACATTGACTTACAAATGTGACAAAGAAAAATGTTATACATCATTGGTAATATTTTTAAATATATCACATTAATAAAAAAAAATATATATACATATATATAAAAAGAGAGATCAACACAAAAGTGAAAACCAAAAGTGGCGAAAATATTAAAGATATGATAAAAAAAAAAACAACACAAAAAAAAATTCAATTGGAAATTCGTTTAGCTTGACTGTAAACAGAACATGAATTGCCTCTGCTCAATAGAAGGACATACACTTGTAGTCGACGCCCTCAAAATTGCATCACATTGTGTACTTCTGGGATCGAGAGTGACAAGAGCAATTAGAGTGAACAACACCATCATCAATAGTGACGACAGTGGCGGCGCTTGCTTTGCTCTTCATCGCCTTGCCAAGCCTCGCCTCGCCTCGCCGCAATTGTCTCACATTGATCGTTGACAAGTGCAATTGACAATTGAGAATTTCGTGCGAATTGCATTCAAGTGTCGTTAGCAATAAAACAAGTGCAATGCGCTGCGCACCCTCACCCTCGACCTCGAAAACGTCGTCAATCTTTATTATCAACAAGCCGCTTTGTGGCACTCATTGCACTTGTCCTTTAATGCGTATTGTTCAACTAATAAATGTTAAATAAATTATAGGCTCAGCTGAGTCAGCTTAGAACGCCTACCATGTGCATTCTTCAGACATTGAACAATGTTACACCGGAGGAGCAAGAATCGTTTGTTCGATCCAACGTTCTTTGTATTTAATTCGTTTTTTCTTAAGCGGCTTAATTTGAAGACTTTTTTAAGGATTCCTTCTTTTTATATTGTCGAAATACTTTTAGAACATTTTGGCATTTTAATGTACTTAGTTGAATAGTCTTTACAATGATAACTAGATGAAGTATGCAGTATAATAATAGCAGCATCTTTGAAACATTAAGCGATTATAGAACATCGTTTTGGAATGGAACTTCAAGACAGACTCACACACATCGAAGAAGCTGCTTTCGTTAGATCTTATATAACATATGTTTATAGTTTTTTTTTTTCAAATTAAAACATTTGAAAAAAAAAAAATATATAGTTACTTATGAAATGTATCTTGTTAGAGCAGATTTATATTTAATACTATTTTAAAACAATGCAATCGCGCAACAAAGCCAAAGTACTTTTCAATGAGCATGCAATTGTCACACCGCACGCCTCAAGCTGTATTTGTCTATTTGAACATTGTGAACGACTTCCGAGGAAAATAGTTTCACCTCAGCTCAGCTCCGCTCAGATCAACTTGGTTCAACTAATTTGTACCTTTGTACGCTTTCATGGCCCAACTGCTTAATGCGTCCGCTTTGTCACCATTGTAAGTCGTTCACCGCTGCTGACCTGGTTTGGCTTCTAAGCCGCTCACTACTGGCGCACGCAGCGTGTTGCAATGTTTACCGTATTCATTTATGTTGCAATTGTCTTGAAATTATGCATAGCAGTCAAAGACAAAATAACAACAGATCAGCAAACAGATGGCGAGCGCACGAGTGAGTGAGTGAGGGCGAGTAGAGACGCAATAGAATGAGCGGAAAATAACAGCAAGCCAAGCTAAATCAATCTAAGCAGAAGCGTGCGGTAATCTTTCAAGTCACATAAGCACACAGACAAACAAGCTGACACATACAAGGCGACTTCCTCTTATATAACATATACAATAAGATTTACTTGGAAGCAAAACTGCGGTTGGTCAAGCAGCATCAAAGTCAAATCAGCGCTGTCGGCAATGCATAATGCCAATTACAAACGTCCTTGTCCAGCAATCAACATTCAACATTCAAAATTTAATGAATGAAATCAAGTTGAGTTGGGCTACTTTACTCTGTGCTGTGCTGTGCTGTGCTGCTCTGCTCTGCTTGTCGCGAGTCAACTTGCTGCGGCTTCGCCTCACATAAATCGACTGTCACTGTTCGGTCATAACATTTCATTGCCATAATTTTCTTATGCAAATATCCTGTGGCTGCGACACAAAATTTTTATTAATTACCAAAGACGCCGCTGCCGTCGTCTCATCGTAATCATCATCGCAAGTTAGTCAATTCAGCTTCATTCAACTCAACTCGCGTCAGCGCCAACGACGACTCGACTCAACTCAACTCAACTCAAGTTGAGTCAACTCAACGCCACATGAAACTTTTCGCTGCAAGAAAAATCATTTGGTAGCGCAATTTTTCTTGCTTTTCATATGTTAAAAATTTGTGTTGGCTCCTGCCTTGCTGTGTAATTAAAATGTTAAAAAAAGCGACAGTCCTCATTTAATTTTTTTTTTTTTTTTTTGCATCATAAATTTCAAAATTATAATTTCTTTTCTGTTTTTTTTTTTATGTTGTGCATTTGAAGTGACCGACTAAGCGAGCAAAGGAACGTGACTGGCCATGGGCGTACACAAGGGGTTGAGGTTCTTCGTTGTTCAATAAGCTTTTGACTCTCCGAAATTTATTATATCTTTTTCATCACTTTTTCTTTGCTGATTAAACTCAATTGAATTTTGTTGAATCATTGAAGTCATATATACCAGTTGTACAGTTCAAATCAAACTAAACTCAGCTAGAATTTAAAAATAAAATGTTTATTGTTTTTTTTCTTATCAAGAACCAATCAGGGCACAAATTTCTCTATAAGGTGCGTGGTTTAAAATTTTAGTCGCCAGGTTTGCAGTATTTATCCTGCAAAAAAGAGTGAAAAGGTTCAATAAAATTATGATTTTTTTGGTAATATAAGTTGATAAATAAATAAAAAATAAAATTCTTTTCAAACTTTATATTAAAACTTTGGTTTTTCTAATTGTTTTTCACTAAGCTTTATAATCCCATGTAAATAACAGTACATATGATAGGGAACTTCTATATATGGACATATTAGATATACAGTAAATTAAAAACATCGATCGGAATTATTAAATTCCAATAAACCCTTTGCGAATTTCTGCCTACGCCCTTGTGACTGACAAAGTGACCAGTTTCTTATATGTATGTCTGTGTACGCGTGTGTGTGTGTGTGTGCATGAGTGTGCCAGTGACACTGAATAAAGCAGTAAACTGAATTAAATTGACTGCATTGAGCGTGGCTGCCGCTTCTGTGTATGTCATTGCCTCCTCGGACGACTTTTGTCCCATAACAGTTCCACCAGCCCAGCGACCGCCAATCATGCCGACGACGACGGCGACGACGATGCTGATAATGACGCCTGCAACCAGTTTGGCGGAACGCGCGCTTGCTCGCGTTAATTTCTTACTATATGTATATATGTATGTATGTATATGCATATATATTCTTTTTTTTTTTTTAAACATTTTTGGTGTAATTTTTGAATCAAAATCAAGGTCTTTACTGAGACGCAGTCTCAATCGCCGGCTCAAGGCTTATATTGGTGCCGACAGGAATTTAATATGCGCGTGCTCAAAAGTAATTTGATGAAATGAATATGAAATCAAAAGTGAGTTATAAGCTCGCTTTCAGTGTTGTTGCATCACAGCAACGCGAGCGTCTGAACGCCAATTTACGGTCTAATTAAATCAGTCACGCATACATTTTGTGCCTTACAGTCTTGTAAAAACTCTTCTATACGAAGCACATTCTGCATAGCTTATAGCTTATAGCTCATAGTGCGAACATTCTATTCAAATGACGCCTAGATGTCGGTTAAATGTCTCGACAGCGACAAAAGTGGCCTTAACTGCTTCTGCCACTGCTGCCACTGCTGCCACTGCCACCGCCAGTGGCACTACCAACTCCTTTGCTCACTTTTATGGCAATGGCAATTATATAAATTTCATTATAAAGCAATGCCATCCATGTATGCTTTATTTTTCAGACACACGCCGTCGCCATCATCGTCATAGCCGCAGGAATAAAGCAGCCTCGCTTTTGCATATCACTTCAGCTTACCCTTCCTTAAGCTCCAATTGCTCTAACACTCACATAATGACAAAAAAAACAAAAAAAACGATATAAACTGAAAATGAAACAGTTAATAATCCTTTTCTTTTCATTTCATGTCGTTTCCTTTTTGTTTTCGTTGTTGTTTTGTCTGTTTGGGCGACGACGTGAGAAAGTCGCCGTAAATTTCGCGGTGTAATTAAACATTTGCTCAGCTCTATAATTATGCAGCCTCTTTAATGGATTATCTGCTATATAATTTATTGAATTTTTTTACTTTTTTTTGGCAACAGAACGACGTCTGACGATTTTGCAACAGTAGCCAAAAAAGTAGTGTAAAATATTAATTGTCTGCACTGAAATGTTGCCTTCAAGTTGCCTTCAATTCTTGAATAACACAAGCTTTAGCCAAAAGGCAAGACAAAATAATACAAATGATGTGCTGGGGCATTCAAGCGTTGCGTGTGAATTCAATCAACAAATCCGGATGCTCAATTCGAGCGTTAATCAAACGTACCGCAGCCCTGCCAAATTCAATTAAGCAAATCGAATGAGTCGCTGCGATTCTACGAATTCAATAAATAGCATTTAGTATGCCAGACACCTGTATCTCAAAATCGATGTGTGAAAATCGAAAATGAAAAAAAAAGACGATAAACAAAAACAACGAAAAACGAATGAAATCAATTGAACGGATGCACGAATGAGCCTTTTTGATTGACGTGCGCACGAATGCTTCAGGAAGGAGTCAAAATCCTCGACTAGACTCGAGATCGCTGGTGCAAAAAAAAAAAAAACAAGCAAAAACGAAAAAAGGTTGAATTTTTAACTCTGGCTCTGTTATATTAAAACGTTCGATTGTTCAGCTCGCCAGTTCGATCACTTAATCTGCTTCTTCATCAGTTTGCTGTTGCTGCTCTTGTATTGTTCTAGTTGTTTTTGTTGTCTTTGCATTTGCGTGTTTATTTAGCTGTAAAATATGCGTGAACCACTTACATTTGGTGGGAATTTCGCTGCTTAACTGTTTTATTATTTATTTTCTATTTTCCCTTGGATTCTTTTACCGTTGCATATGATAAACATTCCAACGAACGAACGATCGATCCATTGATTTCCGTTTCCGCAAAGGATTATGCAAATATTTGTTTAGCAAAAATAGAAAAAAAAAAACATCAAAGTGAAGGCATTTGGCAGCTGGTAAGTCTTGTTTAAGATCCCGGTTTCTGTGCTAAATTTAATGATATTTGATCGAATAAAAGGCCAGAGAGAAAATAAGGACAATAAAATGAAATCATTCAACGAGCAAAGAAAGTTAATTTGAAATGATTATGAATTTCTCACATTGTTACTTGGAATTTTGTCTTACATCAATAGCAAAGATCCTTTAAATATCCTTAAGTTGTTAGGTGTGAAGAAATCATTTAAGTATATAATTAATAGCATTTTGATAGCAGCGTGAAGAAACAACACGATATGTGTGAGAACAAAACAATCAACTATAATAATAATAATAATGATAAAAAAAAAATGAAACAAAAATTGAATCGCAACGAATTTCAGAAGAATTAAAACGATTTCATCAAGACAAAGCAAAGCAAAGGCAATGGAATTGAAATCAGCTTTATGTTGAGAGCGCGCCTTTTGCGGTAACAAGGACATTAGCGGACGCAAGGCTGCAACAGCATTAGCGGCATGCACTTGTTTCAATAGATGATCAAAGCTGTTGCCGCCGCCGCCGCCGCTGCCTCTGATGCCTTTGTTCGTGCTGCAAAGGTGTTAAATGGGGCGTACTAATGAGATCACTGCGCTCACTGTCCAAAAAGAATAAAGCAAGGATCAAGCTATGAAAGCAGATCCTTAACGCGCCAACTGATAATAAAACCACAAATGACACAAAAAAAAAAAAAAATACACCACGCTTTTGTTGGCGTTCATGACAATAATTCTCATAATTGTGAAAGTTGTCAAGAATACAAAAAAATGTCTTAAAAATAAACTGAATAGAAATAAAACAGCTCAATTAATTAAATTGTTAAAAAAAGAAAAATAATGAAAAGAAAAAAAATTTACTTCAAATTTGTTTGTTCAAACAAAAGACTTAAGACACAAACTTGCTGCAAAAATATTTTCATTTAAATCAAATTATGCTTTTGAGTTGCAAATAAGCTTGCGTGAGCGGCATGTTTTTTTTTTCTTAAATTGTCTGCTTCTTCTTCTTTATCGATTATTATTGTTGCGCTTTCACGTTCGTGTCTTAAGTCTTTTGCTACATTTGCATTTTTTGTGCGCCCGTTTGCTTATTTCTGCTTTTCTGCTCGCATTTCTTCCAATCAATCAAAAACGTTGAGCTTCAATCAAACAAATAAATACCAGAACTAATGAATTCATCAATTTAACTAACAAAATGATGCAAAAGGACACGCAGGCATGCAATCGCACGCACGCACGCACACGTATGTTCTTACCATGCAATATATTAACATAAAAGCAATCATAATACGCTGAAAAATGTCAATTAAGTTCATCAAAAAAGCGCTCAAGGCAAACGTAAACGAAGAACAAAATTCAATCGTTGTCATTTTGTTGTTGCCATGCTGCTGTGCTGCTGTGCTGCCTGCATAAACATTCATATGTTAATAACGGACAGCGCATAGTCAAATGTCAACAGAGACTGGCGATCGAAGCGCCACCCAAGCGCACATATACTTGTATGCTCAACTCAGCTCATCGCAGCTCAGCTCATCGCAGCTCAGCTCAGCAAGTTGCATTGACGCGCTCTGCTAGTTGAATGAGATATCAAAGGCGTAATGTGGGAGCGTTCAATTTCGTTTGACTTCAATTTAAAAACTTTAACCCTCTTGCTTCTTTTTTTTTTGTTGTTTTTTTTTTTTTTTGCTTCTTGCTTGTACTTTAATGTCTTCATTAAACGCACTCGAAGTCGAGCTTTCTTACTCGTTTGCGTTACAGTTTCAACAATGTTATTCAAACATGAGGGGAATTATTTTTTACCTGTTGTTCTTGTTGTTGTTTTTAGTGCATTTTGTTGCTTTTGTTGAACGTCATTGTTGTGATCTGGTGATGTTGATGTTGATTCTGTTGCTTGTATATTCTTTATTTATGAATGTCATTCAATTTATTATTTCACTGTACCTTTAAAGTTGAGAGGGAAATGAACGCATTTAACTGCTAACAAACTGCCAGCAAGCCAACACAACCAACCAACCAACCAACCAGAGAGAATGAGAGCTTCATCATCGCACTAACGGCAACAACTTACTAACTGTCACTGTTATCGTATAAAGAAGCAGCTTAAGTGGACGATGTCGCTTCGTTTTTGCCTTTATTGTGCGTATTTTGCATCGATGACGTTGTCCTCATAATCAACAACAACATCATCAACATCATCTTCATCATAATCCTCATTGATCATCATTCTGATTGTTGTTGTATGCCTGCCATACATGTTTAGTTAACAAGTTGCCAAAACGTTGCACAAAAAAAGCAAACAACAACAAAAACAAAAACAACAAAGCTAAAAACTTTATATAAACAATTTATGAGTTATTCTGTAGCAATCATGAACATATACAAACACTGACGAGCAAACACAGAACCAACAGTGTGGGCAGTGGCGGACAAAGTTTATGTCATTATCATCATCATCATCGTCATCATCATCATCATCATCATTGAGTAGCGTCTGTCAATGTGATTGCATAATTTAATTGGAGAGTTTTCGCTTCGATTTATGCATCCGCAATTGAGCGACCGCGACCGGCCAGACAAACATTCAAGATGAAACACGCAGCAGAAGAAGAAGCCATAAGCAGTTTAGCTTCAAAGTCTTAACATGCGAGGGAGTCAGCTTTTTAGCAAGGCAGAATAGAACGTGTGACTTTTTTTTTTTTTTTTTTTTTTTCATTTTTATTCATTTTTTATTTATTAATTTTTTAAATGATTTTTCAGCTTAGTGGGCGTGTCTTATTGTCGCCACAGGTCAAAGGATTTACAAAAACACAAAGGTACACATTTTGTTTGAACAACAAATGACAAAATCTTCGCATGAAAAAACAATAATTAAATCATAAATAATTTCTTCTTTTTTGTTTCTAATCTCGACAAAATTTGTATTTATATAAATAGCGTAAACGCCCACCATTTGTGTATGATAGACTAACTGATCGATATCGCAGTTATGAGACATAAATTTATTGCTTTATTTGCGTTTGGCGCTTTCAAACAAATTACAATAAAATAATCGCACTCATCATGACAATGATATTGATCTTAATGAGTGACCGCAAGCATGCCGCTGAGTGGGCGGCATTAAGGCGTCCTTGATTCGCGTGAAAGGTCCTTAAATGCTGCTGCTATTGTTGTTGTTGTTGTCTGCTGCATGCTGTGCACCTTTGAGTATTTTGAGCGGGCAAGCGAACGTGAGCGCAAAAGGGTTTACTCGTTGACTCTCACAATTTATTTCGTGGAAAATTACATTGATGTTCGTTGACGTTGCCGCTGTTGTTGTTGTTGTTGCTGTTGCAGCCGCCTCCTTTCCACGCTGCTATACACTTGCTCGTTAGGCTGCGACTTTATCCTTGTCGATTTGATGTTGCTGTTGTTGTTGTTCTTGCTGCACTTTTATGAGCGCAATAATCAGCTCAATTATATTGCGTCTCAGAATTCCAGGAGTTTCGTTACAATGTTGCGCCTGTGCGTGATCTTTGCCTCGCTAGTCATAAGCCGCTCTCGCTCTCCCTCTCTCTCTCTCTCTCTCTCTGTCTCTCTTCCACTCGCTTGCTACAATTGCGCCAACTATTGCGCTGGCTTTGATCTGCGCCGTCATTGACGTTGACGTTGACGTCGACTTCAATGTTGTTGATTTTGTGTTTTTTTTTCTTTTTTTTTCGCTACTTGCTGTCAGTTACTTGTAATTTGCGTTTCATATACATTTGCTGTTGTTGTTGTTGTTGTTGTTTTTGTGCTGTATCCTTTGCTCTTCCTTGTTAGCGGCAGCAACCGCAAAAGTGCTAACGAATGCCGTTGATTGTTGCACGCACACACTTGCTTATTTCTCAATTAAAGCGAACTCAGAACTCCGAATTCCGAACTCAAAAGGCGCCCAAATCTTGCTCACTTTGATTTTGTAATGTGCCTTCGTTCAACGGTCGTTCGGTTGGTTATCCTTGAATGTTTGCTCTGCCCACTGCGCCTCGTCGTCGTCATCAAAGGATACACAGCAGCTACTCAACACTTGATTAATTTATTCGTTGTGCCTGAAACGTGCTAAACGATGCCGCACTTCGCACCTTCGTTGCTTCTCTGATTGACACACTCGCTGAGTCATGTTCCATTACGGTCTGCTTTTTTTAATATTTATATTCTCAAGTCATTTATATTTTACATTTTTTAAATTTTTTTTTTTTTTTTGTTTTTTTCTTAAATAGGTTTTCAATATTTTTTTTTCGAAGGCAGCAAAAAAAAATTATTGTACTTGTTTCTCTAATATGTTCATTTGTTTTTTTTTTCTTTTTTTATAAAATAAGCTGGTCGGTTGCGTACTTAAAACACGATCTCACGCAACTTAAGCAGCGACAAGTCTTATCACTCGTTGCTCGTCATTGCTTGCTGTTTCCCATCAAACAACAACAACAACTTTTCTCAAACTTAAACTCTTAAATAATAATATATGATCATCATCAATGGCGGTGGTCATGTGCATCTGTTAGCTCCAATACGCTGCTTATATCATATCTGTGGCGAGCAAAGTTCGCGCAAGCACAGACTTACATCAAAATTGAGCGACACTAAGCCGCTTGGAATCCGATTAGGCTTTCGATGTCTGTCAACGGCCGCCACTGCAAGTGCAACGGCATCACCATCATTATCATCATCACCATCATCATCGTCAGCATCTTCGACAGCAGCAGCAGCAGCAGCTTCGGTCTGTCAACGCTGGCGATGAAAGTCGTCCCGAGATTTGTGCGCGCTGAAGAAGTTTTAGTTATCAGCTTTTAGTTTCATTGGATTTTTGTTTTGATTTTTTTTTTTTTATTTCGTAAATGATTTTCTGTCTTACGTTTTAGCTTGATTTTTGTTGCTTTTCATGCTCATCTTCTTTGATTTCGTTGATGCTCAAGTGTTGACAGTTTATCACACATAATTTCATGTAGATACATTTGTATCTTTTGATTGATGCCTTGATATGCTTAAATGCATAGATGCATTTTGATATGTATGTATGTGTGTGTGTATGTATGTGAAATAAAGCGGGCGCGCATCCTTTTTGGGCAAGTGTGTTTGTGCATTTCTGTTTGCCTTCTTTTTTTTGTTGTTTTGGTTTTTGTTGCCAAAGGCGAAGCAAATACGTAAGAAGAAGAGCGTGCGTGCCTTGCACCTTTTCCACAGTGGCTGACACTGTTGTTGTTGTTGTTGTTGTTGTTGTGGTTGTTGGTTTTGTATTCCTGCGGTTCGTGTCGAGAATTTCACGTGAAACGCTGCAAAGTGCAGATGCATTTTTTCAGCGTTGGCGACTACGCAACATCGTTGCAGGATACACGTTGGCCACCTTCAGCTCAGCTCAGCTCAGCGCAGCTCTGCTCAGCTCACTTCAGATCAGTTGGTTCAGTTCGGTTTGGTTCGGTTCGGATCGTTCGATTTTGTTCGGCTCAGTTTTAGATCATTTCGTCTGAACGCTCAACTAAAGAGGGTTCAGCGCCTTGGCACGGCTACGCATACAAATGCAGGAAACAAGGAACTAAAATGTGGTTCCTGTTTGATGTTGTAGCTGTTGTTGTTGTTGTGGCCGAGCAGATGTTTTCGGCACACGTTGATTATTATTTTATTTATTTTTCTTCTTCTTCTTACTGACATTTTCTTCGTATTCGTATTTGGTTTTGTTAAATGAGAAGCAAAAAACTAGAAACAACAACAACAATAATAATACAAAATGCCTTTTGGCATACTCAAGCAAAAATTAATCACATAAAATATGTGCTGTCTTGCTCGCACACACACACACACAAGTGCTGTTAATTGTTTCTTTGCGCATGCGCCAAAGTCAAGTACAAAACTGATCGTCTGTCTCGCTCTCTTTCATTGTCTTTCACTGTCTTTCGCTTGCGACATAACATTATGCCTTTGAAAACGTTGAAGATGCTTTTTCGAGGTGCTTCAGTATGTCCTCATAAGCAAGACTTCCTTGTTGCATGTGTTGTTATATGAAAGTCATGATTTTGGTGTGTTTGTGTTAGTAAGCCGAAAATACAATTCCACTTAAACGATCGCAATTGCATTATTTTGTGAGAGCATTGAAAAGACGCACAGTTTGGGCGGCAAGCCGATTTGTATTGAGCCGATTTGTATGAGGCTGAGTCCTGAGGCTCTCACACCTTCAAACACAAAACTTAATTATCGCTTGACAAAAACATCTAAGACAATTCGACCGGCAGCATCATCAAAGTCAACCTAAGCGACAGCCTCGATTCGTAGGAGTCACCACAATGGCTAGAAACTTGAACAATGCCAAAACGAAAGCAAATCGAACAAAAGATGATACACTCAAGCGAACAAAAGACGCTCAATGGCACAGACAATGCACATACACGCGCCTCTCGAGTGGACATTCACGCCTTCGCAAAAATTCGGCACAAACCGACACACCGCTGACCGCTGTGCGGGCAACAACACAAAGGACACGCACGGAAGACAAACGATGCACAGATGTCCAGCGCAATGAGTCTCAATAGAAATCAAATCAGCAAATTCAATGCGACAGTGGCAAAAAGTCATTATGCAGAATAGAAATAATACTTTCTTTTTCAAGAGTTTCCATTTTGTGAATATTAAAAAAAAAAAAAAATGCAAAACACAAAAAGAAAATCCTTTCGCAGTTAAGATCATGTGGGAGTGACAGCACGCCAGGACGCACACGGCTACCGTAGAGCGCTGGAGTAAAGTAGTCGTTTGCAGCAAACGATTATTCGTTACTTTGTTTATTTCTACAAATATTGGAAAAGGCGACCTGAGATAAATTTAGGCGGGGGAGGTTCAGCAAAATCTCAACAAATTCCACCTAGGGGGAGAAAGATTTACTGGACATCTCATCTCATTTTTCAAAATTTTAAGCAAAATCTCACGTGAGAATTTCTGCAAGATGCCGGAGGGGTCTAAATTTCGAGAAAAAAAACTCACGTAATTTATAGACATCGCCTAAAATAGAAGAGCAACGATTATTGCATGAATAATCTCAATAATAGCACAAGTAACCACGTACATTTTGACTCGTTACAAGCGATCATAAGCCAAAGGATAACGAAACGCTTACATTTCTCACGGCTGGCGGCATTCTACGAGCGCCCTCCCTAAAGCGACGCGCGAGGAGCCAAAAATATGATGAAAATGAAGAAGAAGAAAAACACAGAAAACAGAAAACAAAAGAAATCAGCTTTGAGTCGCCCGACAAGCGAAGATAATATGAACATATTTAGGCGCAGTTAACGAAAGTTACAGCTTCTGAGCGCTTTATTTCAGGGCAACAAACATTTAGTCGATCGAAGCAACGAACTGACAAACACTCAGCGATCAACAGCGCAGCATGACAACTGCGTAGCGAACGAACGAACGAATGAACGAATGCATGAACAAACGAGTTGATCGAGTGAATGAATGCACTTGAATGCCAATGCGAATGCGAATGCGAATGCCTGGCAGCGAGCGCTTGTCTTGTCTCCAGACAGCGGTTGCCGCTAACGTTGCCAACAGTTTAAAATCGAGTTGTGATCACTCGTTGTCGTCGTCGTAGTCGTCGTCGTCGTCGTATGTTAAAATGTCGCTCAAGGCTAAAATGCAATTAAACAAATTACAATCTGTCCACCTCAGCTCGATGGCCTTTATGAATGTGGCAACAAGTTGGGCACGGCACGGCACAACGCGACGCTGCAACATTTCACCTCAAAGTCAAAGCTGTTTGGCAATGGCAACAGGCAAAGGTGCGCACAGTAGTGCCTGTCATCAAAATGAGAATCATACAGAAAAATAAAAATAAATAAATAAATGAAACACTTGTTGGAATTTTTCATTTTCACGCCAGTGCAACATCAGCGGCAGAAACACAAAGTTAAATTATTTCATTGTTGCACAAACGACTTAATTATTTTCGGCAAGCGGCAGCAGCCACTTGATGGAGCAGCAGCAGCAGCAGCTCCAACAATAACAAGTGCCTAACACATTCGTGATCAGCCCACGGATTTGTTAATTTTTTTTTTTTTTTGTTTCTTCATATATTTTTAAACTACTGCAGTTACTTACACACTTAGCTTGACTTGGGCTGCGCCCGCGGCCTCAGTCAGCGCAGCTCCTTTCGCATGCTTTGACTGCTGTGAAGCTGATAATGAATGTTGTCTTTATATTTCATTGTTTTGGTGATTCTTCTTTATTTTTGTAGAATTGAATTGAAGAATGTTGCTGCCTTTGCATTTTCCCACTGTCAATCAACACTTTCATTAAAGTTTTGCATCGAAGCTAATGCATTTTTGTTGTTGTTATTGCTTTTATTTTGACTTATAGTGTTTTTTGTTTCGTGACGGACGATGATGGTCATGTGTAATCCATCTGAAAAATCGCATGTGTCTGAAATTTCTAGATATTCACATAGATATTTTATTTCTTTGATTTTTCTGTCAAAGATCAACATCTCAGGTTACGTGTTGTTCATATGTAAACACACTTCTACACACGCCATCAACAAAAACAACAACGGCCAGAATCTCAAGATCAATGTAAATAATATAATCGCCTATTTTAGCTTCTCTCTCTCTCTCTCTTGCTCATTGTTTTTTCTTTTTCCTTTTTAAGTGCGTCAGAATATTTACATGTTTGTTAGTTTGATTCTTTCATTGTGCGACACAAAGTCGCCAAGTTACAAACATGAAACACACGCCTTACTTGCCACACATCGCCACCGCGTCTTACCACACTTCGCACACACACACACACAAACACACAGCACGAAATGAAGCTGCCGCTTCTTGCTCTAACAACACTCAAAATTAACCGCAGCTAAATATACTTGATCCTGTTTGCTGATCCTTTCTAAGACTAACACCAACACTGCTCTCTCTCTCTCTCTCTCTTTCTCCGACTATCTGCCGCTGCTGATCATCATGTAATGCCATTGTCATCGCTCGGCTTTGCCCACCGCCAAACAATCACACAGCTTAGACCGCATTTGTTTGATCCGCAGTAGCATTCTGACCTCAACCTTAAACTGGATTTTGACCGTTGCTCTATCAATGCAATCTAATCTTGTAGATAATCTATGCGATACTATCGCATTTACATTGAGCTCAGCTCATTTGGCCTGTTACATGCAAGACAAAGAAATAAAAATAAGTAATAATAACAAAAAAAAAAAAAGAAAGAAAGAAATGAAGGCGGAAAATATAAAAGACAAAGGCGAAAATTTGCATAATTTACTCTCTGACCGCCCATGTGCTCACATATGTATCTTGTTTTGTTTGCAACGCTCTTAAGTAACAAGATGTAAAAAGCAATTACGTTCGATCGATCGATCGAGTGAATGTTGGCTGACCACCCGCGCCTGCTGCCGTTTAATAGGCGGTATACGCCTTCAGCTGCCGGCAATAGCAATAAAAACAATATACAAAAAGAAAAAAAACTCTCCCACTGATCCATAAGGACTTCGCAATCTGGACTAACTAAGCGGCCGATCATTAACTTTCGATCATTAGCGCAAGTTTATGTCGACGCGTCGCCAACATTGAATGGCTTCATTTTCATACATGTTCGATTTTTATGACTTTATAACGACAACAACAACAACAATGATGATGTTGCTGTTGATGATGATGATCGTTGCTGTTCTGGTCATCAGCAAGTGGCCTGAAGTTGCAGTCATCGATGACTGAACCAAGTCGGCCAACGATATTGCTGATGATCATAATGTGGCGCTTTTAGAGTTCGCTCTACACTCTACACTCTAGCAAACAATGTTGCGCCTATTTAGCTATTTTACAGCCGTTCGATACATTTTTTATGAGCGCACACCTTGTCGTCGGTATTGTCATCGTTGCTTTCTTGTTTTCTTGTTGTTTTTCTTTCCCTTTTTTTCTTTTTTTTTGCCTATCGCTGTAATTATGCGCTGAAATCTTTTTCAAGCTCAAAATTTATTCTACAAAGTCATATAACAATGCTTGCAGCTGACTTTGACAAGCTAACGGTTTGCGTCATGACATTTTGGTAGGCGTTGGGCGTGGCCGCAACATGAATATTCATAGGCGCATGTCTTGGCTCAAATTCCAAGTCAAGCTGCAAGATTACAACTCGCGCGAATACTATAAACGATTCAGATACAGCAAAGAAGCAAACAAAAAACCAAATATATGAATTAATAATAATAAAAAAAAAGAGAAAAAAAAAATGCATTGTAAAAAAAGGATTGCACATGTCACACAGCGCATGCACCTTTCCTTGCCTAGCGTTGTTTTTCCTTCCTTCCTTAAACCAACACCTCACTCAGCCGTACCCTTTGCCCCGTTCTGGCCCGACTACCTTGCATTGATTTCATTTGAATCACTGCCTTTTCTACGACTTGGACAAATATCAATCGATCGTGATCGCATTCGTGTACGTGTGCTCACGCTCGTGCTCTATTAAAATATTTGTGCTCAACCACATGCAAAGGTGTTGTTACTCTTGTCTACCGATCCGTTACGGCAGATGCATTCCATTGCACTCGCGTTGTTATCCCTTTTTTTCCACTTCTTCTTCTTCTTGTTGCTGCCTTTCTTCGCAGGCAGCCGAAGCAGCTGATTGTCACTTAGCATAGAGCATTTGATCAAACGAACGACAACGAAAGAAGTGTGCGGATTGTCCTTGTGTAAATTTATCCTCTTTTTTTTCAACCCTGTCTTCAAAATTATTTGAAATCTTGTCGTGCTTATCAAAGTAACGCTTGTGTGTGTTCTTCTAATATGTTGTATTTGTATCTACACATATATTTATGTCCTTTTACTTGACGTCTTTTTCGCTAAACATTCATTTTATTTGTTTATTATGTTTGCACAGCTTTTATGATTATGGAATTTTATTTATGAGCTATTTTAAGGACTCTCTTTAAGTTAGAGAGAAAAAACTGAATTATCTCTATCAATTCCAAGAACTTCAAGTGATAATTGCCACGCCGAATTAGTTGTATTTTTTCACCCTCTTTGTTTCATTACCTATTTGACTTCTTGGCGCTAGTTGTGTATAGTAAATGGCAATAGGGAAATACAACGGAACTAAGCGATCATTTATAAGAGACGATCATTTATTTTACTTTGCTATTATTGCAACATCGATCACTGAAAACATGTAAGCCAAGCAGCGTTCAACTTAGGGCGTTCAGACAGCGCGTAAAGGCGAATCTTGCTAACAGTCGACAACTCTGACTGACTGACTGACTGAGTGACTGAATGACTTCACTGACTGACATGTTGCTGTCTACTGACTTTACTTTGCTTTACATTCGCTCTGGTCAGACCGGATGCGCGCACATCCAGCAAAAAGAGAGATGAAAATGAAAAAAAAAAACAGAAAAAAAAAACTTAAAGTAGAAGAAAAATGCTCTACATTTATTTATGGATCCGCCTCCTTCAACCAATGCGAATGCACGGATGCGTTGTTGCTTCAGCGAAAAATCAATTGTGATTTTTTCTTGATTTTGATAAATTGAATTGAGATAATGCAGATACATTTTGATAAATCTGCCGCTACGTAGAAAAAGGTGTCATTAGAAAACCAAAAAAAAAAAAAAATAATAATAAAAACAAAAAGTTTAATGAATCTTGTGCGCATCGTGAGCACGCACGAGTGCAGTTTAATGCTTAATCGATAAGCATAGGCATTATAGGCAATTTGTTGTAATTGAAAATTAAAGTGTTTGCCTTTGGCAATCATTAAAAACATTCAAAATGCCAAAAAATGAAACCGAAGTACGCGCCGAATGAAGCTGAAGCAACAAAAGCTTAAAATTGATCATAGCCTTGCAGCAGCAACATCAACATCAACAGCAGCAGCAGCAGAAGGCCAGGCCAAGCCAGGCCAGGCCAGCGCCAAACTGTCCAATACAAGCCTTGATTATGCATCCGCATCGCATTGTATCGCATCGTCTGTAGCTTTTGATCCGATAACGCTCACTTACAAACTGATCAGTGCGCTTACATTTAGCTGATATGCAAATTATGCACGAGACTTGCTCGAAAGTCTTTATTGTATTTAAAACACAAACAAAAAGTGAAAAAAAAAATAATCAAGTAAATATTTTAAATGAGCGTTAGCGCAACTTAAAGTAAATATGCCAGTAAGCTAAGCTAAGCCAAGCAAGGAAGACAGATGTATTGACGGACGGAAAGTGTCCTCTCATAGCCGCCGGAGATTAACGTTGGCTATCAATTGATCGCTTCAACGACTGATTAACCGATCGATGATTGTTGTGCCGATATTGGCATTGACTAAGCTCAACTTGACGTGACGCAAATTTGTATTTATAAAATTACAAGTCTTATATAAAGAAAAAAAAAAAAAACTTTTGATCAAGCAGAATATTTTATGCACTTCACGCTTGCTGCGAATTTGCCGCTCTCCATTTTGTGGACAATTAATTAATTACATTAAAAATGCCAACAGAAATATTTTCGGAGCAATAAGAAAACCAATTTTATTTTGTTCAAACAATTGTCGAAGTTGCCAAAAGGGTATAAGTTTAAATAAAAAGAGTCGTCGCACAGAGAGCTTTGATCAGAGTATGCCATCAATTACAATGGTTTTTGGTCGATTCTGTTGTGGCATGACATTAACATGACTTGAACTAATTTACGAAACACGAAAACTGGCCGAGCACAATGGCAGGACACAAAGTGGCAGCCAGGCTGCGCTTAAACTGCATTTAATCGATTAACATGTTGCAAAAGTCACCATCGCTGCCGTCGCCGTCGCCACCGTCATCGTCATCGACATAGCCATCGTTGCAGCAGCGTGATTTTAATTTGCTTATCGAAACAGTGAAGACACACCGGCAACGAGGCAGCCAGAACTTCATTCAAGTTTCGATTTCAAGCTTCTTAAGCAAGATACATGCTTACTTAGTTGCGTTTTACATTCGAGCTATTCATCTGCTCCTTCTAGTTCGCTGACACTTGTCGCTATAAAGATCGTGGTATATTTCAGTCAAGCAATTAGCTCGAATTGAACCAGTTTCCAGTTTCAAGTCAATCAGTCGACAAGTAGCGCGCAAATTGAGCAAACCAAAGCTCAAGTTCAACTCATAAGTTGAAAATCAAGCAGCTTAAACAGTCAACGTCGCTGCTGCTGCCACCGTCAACGAAATCGAAAAGAACCACTTTGGTGGCACAGCGAGCGACAAACGGAATAAAGGCAAAGGAACTCCCAGAATTAGTTGCGTGGAGCAACTTAATTTCGTAAGTGAAACAATGGCAGCAACCACAACCACAACAACAACAACAAAAACAAAAGTAGAGCGCGCCTTTACCGAACCACCATGAAATGAAATAATAAAAATTTAATTTTGTTGTTGGCCAATAAACGCAGAAAAACAAATGAAGATCGTTTTTGTGCGTTTTTCATTTGTTTTTGTTTTTTTTTTCGATTTCGATTTTTTAGTTTAGGTAGATTTTAAGGTGACTCTTTCTTGAGTGTAGTATGTTGACTTTTTCCCATATGTTTGAAGACTTATTGTGCCTTTAAGTAGACTCACTCACTCACTCGCTCACTCACTCCTGACTGGGTTGACGATCCAATTACTGTTTTGCGTTGTTGCAATAAATTCGTTTATCGCCGAAGAAAATCATTTCAAGGCGATCGTTTTGTGAAGATTAAGTGATTGCGCGGTTTTAAGGCGGTACGCAGACGATTTGGCTTACAAAATGATTGAGTTATGTAATTGGCAAGAAAAAAAAAATACCCAAAAAAAAAAACATAATGAAAATTTTAAATAAAAACAATAAGCAAAAAAAAAAAAAGGAGAAGAGAAGAGCAAAGTGGATATTCATTAAACAATTTCATTTGAATAAAAAAAAAAAAAAGATGTTTTTTGTTACAAAAAAAAAAAAAAAATAACAACAACAACATATGCTGTGACATATCACAATAACAAAAACATCATTGATTAAGCTTTCAACTGCTTTGAATGAATGAATGAATGAATGAGTGAGTGACAGCCAGACATACAAACTTACGAGCTGACTAACTGACTGGCTGTCCAACTGACTGGCTGTCCGACTGGCTGACTGTCTGACATGCACAAAGTAACTGAGAAATGTTGCCACTTGAACGCATCAGCGTCAAAAACTCAAAGCCAAATTCAATAATCAGTGACTTGAACGTTATGTTAAAGTCGCATGCACTCAAAATCGTGTCAAGTCGTCAAGTCAAGTCAAGTCAAGTCAAGTCGAAGCGACGAGTCATTCATGCCAAGCTTGAAACGCTTCAAGCGTTACAAGCTTGAAATTTTTCGCTTAAAGTTGAGCGAAGACAGCGATTGAACGCGCGACCACATCATAAATCACACAAGGCGCACGCAGACGCTTGACAACTCTCTTCACGCGCTTTACGTTGCATGCTGTATGCTGCACGTTGTATGCTGCATGCTGTATGCCCCATGATGCAAGCGACTTTGAAGTCAATGGCAGCAGCGTTCGACGAGCATTGAATCAATCGATTTGTGGCCGTTGCCACGGTCACTGCCAGCGCCTTTGTGATTGTCTCCTTTTGCCATTTTGCACTTGTTACTTTACTCACTTTTGTTTTGTATTCTTTATTCTTCTTTTTTTTGATTTTTTTGCGACGTTGTAAATTTTGCAGGAATGAACGACAAGTGTTGCCACTCCTGCTGAGGTAGCGGCGGCTATGGCGACTCCTGTTTCACGAGTTGATTTCGTGCGGATGTCGCTTCCTGCTCCTTGGCATTATTTTTGCTACCGCTGCTACGACAAGTGCAACTTCATCAATGTTGATGTTGATGCTGCTGTTGCTGTTGCCGTTGCTACGGCTGACGATGATGGTGATGGCGATGGCGATGGTGATGGTGGCTGCGACGTCATGTGACGTGAGCACAATGCGTGCGCATAATTCAGATGCAACTCAACTCAACTGAACTCAACTCAACTTCAACGTTCACATTAACTTCAACACCGAATTCGAGTCCGCATTCATGCATGATTTTTGCACGCATATCTGCGTGTCTGTCTGTCCGTCTGTCTGTCTGTCTACGTTTCCTCAGCTTTCATTTAGCCACAAGTGGGCACACTTGACTAGCAAGCCAGTGTGAGCAACTCTTTTGATAAGTCAATCATGCCATGGTTCGAGTGTTACTCGACTGTCCAATAATGTTTTGTGGCATTTCGCGACTTGTCGTTAAAAGAACTTCTGCTGCTGCTGCTGCTGATGCTTCAACATTTGAGCTCTTTTGTTTGCCATTGGCCAATGCTATTGTTCAGTATGTATGCTTGATTTTATTTTCATATATCATATTATTTGCTTACAATAAAATTTATAATTTGTATTGAAAATATTTTGAAATTTTATTTAACACTTCATTTTTTTCCAGGCAGATGCATACATTTCAACAGCTCAATCGTTTAATAAAAAAAAAACGTGATAAGCAGCAAATTCTTAACACAAAATAATTGTTTCTAATTACATTAAATTTCGATTAAACTCACTAATAACTCTTTTACACAATCTGCTGGGCCACTTAACGCTCGCCACTTGTCGCATGCCCACGTTGTCGGCGAACGACGAACGACGAACACGATCAGGATCACGATCTGAATCTGGATCACGTAATCAGCTGTCACACTTACAAGGCCGCGGCGTACAACTTCAACTGCTCCAAATATTTTTCGCTGTTCATTAAATTGTAGTAATTTGAATATAAAATCATGGCACTTAAGCGCTCATTACAGTTAAAAGTGTTGCGCATTTGATGCTATCGCAAAAGTAACACCAAGCAACGTCAAGCGATAGCGACACTTGCCACTCTGTGAGTGTTCATTACCGCAGCGTCTTAAATAAAACAACAAAAAAGACACATATAATTTACTATAGCACAGAACAATTTAATTAAAATAAAAATTTTCGAAGCAAAAGCGAAGTAACAAAAACAAAGTAAAGACGGTAATGAAGATGATCGTGAGGACGATCAGTACAGGACAGTACAGCAGAGGAAGGTGGAGAAGCAGTCAGTAAATTGCTGCAGAGACACTCTACTTGCTGGCAGTGACAGTCTTTTTGCAATGATCACGGTCGGTCGGCCGACTGCCGCTGTCGTCGCTCCTCATGATGATGGTGCTGGCGATGATGATGATGATGATGATCAATGAGTATGAGCGGTTGCCTTGTTACTTGTATGGCATTAAATTCAGCAACGAAATGCAAGTGATCTTGATTGTCTTGAACGTATGTAAAGTGTATAAGTGCAAGCCAGAGCAGCAAGCCTCTTCACGTACGCACAGAGGCTGCCAGGAGTCAGAGTCGAGTCGGACTTTAGTGGCAGTGAAGTGGCGGCAGCTTCACGATCAGCAATCAGCAGTGTTGATAAAACCAAGCAAAATTGTTTGTGTGTGTGTGTGTGTGTAGTGTTTTCTTGTGATGATGAGCTGGCACAAAGCATTGAAGGCCTTCGGTTCACCCGCTAAAAACATATCACAAGCCCATTGCTTTCATGAGACCACCGTAAGATATAACTACGTGTAGGGTGTTGGTCTGCTCTGTCTTCTTCTTTGTGCATGCCATGGACAAATTTCCCTTTAAGCTTAATCGATTGTCTACCATTCAATCTGTCTGGGCAAAGCTTTTCTTGAAACAATAGAAGAATCTTGCAAATATTTCTGTGTAATAATCAGACAGTTATATTAGAAAAATTTTAACAAATCTTTGTTGCTTAAAGTGCTTTGTTGATTAGATGAAAATTGCCGATCGCAATGCCAACAATAACCGATCGATCAATGAGCGCAACAAGAGCGGCAAACTTTTAACAGAGCCGCCGGCAATGGCAACAATTTCAAGTTCCCCTTGCCCCCCTTTGAACAATTTGTAGCAATCGACATAATATATATATATATTTATTTTTTTACATTAACGTTGTTGTTGTTGTTGTTGTTGTTGGTTGTGCTATAATTTGTATTGTCAGCATAATTAAATTGACGCTTAGCATTCTTTTAAACGTTCGATGGCAATAAACAACAACAATAAAAAACAACAACAAAAACAACTTAAAGTGCAACAGGAAACTTGACCACCTTCTCAACGGTGTTTGCTGTTGCCATTGTTGTTGTTGTTGTTATTGTTATTGCATTATCTGAGCATAGAATCCACGACCATTGACATTGACACGCGACGCATTCAACGTGAGCCGGCGACTTATCTTTACCGCGCATTAGCACAACAGCGCCAACTTAAGCACCCAAAAAGAAAAAAGGAAAAGGAAAAACCCTGAAAAATTGTCAACGTGCATCGATCGAGTCAGCGAGCTCGACCAGTTGCGATCGCATCAACTGAAACATCTTGGCAGCTTCGCACAGACTAGAAGCATAATTACAAACGATTAAACACTTGTTGGCGCTTTTGCCCCTATCTCCCCCCTCTTGTTGACGGAGCAACGCAAGCGGCATCACCCAAAAGTCTTTTAAAAGCGCTGCGGCTTACAACAAAAGCATTTCAAGCGCTCAACTATTTCGCTATTGGCGGCAATTGACTTAAGCAGCCTTCAGCCTAGAGTCGATGCATTCGCAACGAGCTCAGACGTGCCAAAAGTTAAAGTTAGTAATTGTCAGTAGCGCACTGAAGAGCATTGTTGGCCGTAACAATCACCTTCAGCTAACTAGACATAAAGCGGCATACATTGTGCTCCTTCTGTTCGGTTCTGTTCGGTTCTGTTCTACACACGCGTTCCTTCAAGTTCTCAAGCTTGGCGTTGGAATTTATTAAGCGCAAGGACACATAACTTGTAATAATTATTCATACATGCATACGTATACATAGACACACACACACACACACGTCTGACGCTCAGATCGTGCGTGTAGCTGAAAGTTGCATGAGTCTCATGTTGAAGTTGACGCTGAGTTGATTTGAGTGCGTCTGCCTTGGCAATGTCAACTGTTGTCAAGCTTGTTTGATTAGCGTGTAATTGCAATTTGCTGCACATGTGCGTACAACGTTAACATCAATTTTCAATTATAATATTTATTTATTGATATTAATTAAATATTAACAATTTTGCATAAAAGAAAGACGCGAAAAAGAAGAGTTTGAATGTTAACATTTTCACGTATGAAATTTCAAAAGCAAATTTTGAAAAATATATATATCAACCAACATAAGAATGCATCCGACGCAAATCAAATTATATCTCAAATACAAATGCAATAAAATATTAAACACATTCGTTTGTCACCTGAGGCACTTGTGACATGCAAATGCATACAAACAACAATTCAACGCCTCCACACACGCACACACACAGCCATGCAGATAGACAGAGTGGCATACAAGCGTTCAGAACGACCCTTGGCTTTTTCGGTTAAGATCTGAACTCGACTCGTTTGCGAGCTGCTCTAACGCCTGCCTGTCTGCCACATCAATTGCTAAGAAAACGGCTTAATCCAATTTGCGTTCGTATAAATTATGAACATGAGAATAACAAATCGCTTTATTAACCAACGCAAACATTTATCGCAAAAAGTATAAATATTTGTTATTGCGTTAGGCAAAACAGAATCGAACAGAGTGAAACATCTTCATGCCACACAATTTTAACGCATCCTTCCACTGGCGCTGCATTCTGCTTGGTGCACTGTGCTCTTGAGCGACTGAGGCCAACAAAAGGGGGGCGCAACTGCAGAGATTGTCATCAAGGCATTGGAGCAAGCATCAAGCATCAAGCAAGCAAGCAAAAGTATAACTTCCTCTTTACAGACCAATGCAAACACACATTTCTCAAGCAGACGTGTGAGCTTCGGCGAAGGTGTTGAGCTGTTAATTATATATTCGTGCACCAAAATGCACTGTCGATCGAACATTATGGCAGGCAGCAGGAAAAACAATAATAAATACAAACAAGCCAACGTCAAATGCAAAGCATGAAACGATCTCAAATCACGAGCGCGGAATGACGAGCATACTCGGCAATATTATACCCTATGGCTAGGACATTGATCCATTACAAAACATCGTTCATAACGGCATTATTGAGTTGGGATATTTTGCTATTTATATGGCGTCATAATTTTGTGGGGAAAAACCATTTTTAGAAATATCTTTATAGAGACGGAGGCATCGAGCTACATACATCGATTCTTGATGCTTCCGTGAGGTTATGTATGTAGTTATCGATGTGTTATCTCAATAGTCTGTTCCAACGAACTTAATATACCTTTGGCATACAGAATGTGCAGGGTGTATTACAAGAGCTTGCGCGGGCGTGTGGCAAGTTGAGCGTTGGCGAAATGCAATCGTGTCGAGCATTCAATATAGCAATGTCCTGAGGCTCTGATCCGAGCTCTTTTCATGATTTTAACTTTGCTGCTGAATACTTTTTTTCTCTCTGTCTCTCTCTCTCTCTCTACATCTCTCTATGACGTTCTTACGCCAACCTCGCTTGCTACGCATTCAATAAATTATTGAACATTATTTATTTGGATTTCTAGAAATGCGTTTTTTCTGCTGCTTCTTCCGTTGTCTTATTTTTCATTGTATTTTTTTTTTATTTATTTATTTTTTTTGTTTTTGTTTCTTTTGCTGCTATTGCAATTTTTATAGTTTTTGTGCGTGTGTCTCTCAAAGTGTCTCGAGTTTGAGCAAAAAACTATTTGATTGATTGCTGTCGTCAAAGTTGGTTAAAAAAGTCGAAAAGTTCGTTTTGCTCGAAACATTTGATGCGCTACCGTTAAATATGCTTTGGACTGTTGGAAAAACTTTACTTAATCGAAATTTTCGTTTGACACAATCGTAAAAATTGATTTGCCAATCATAAATGTTGATGATGTAAAAAATATTGTTTTAAAAGATTTTGTAATTTTGCTTTGTAGCAAACTATCTATAAATTCTGTTAGTGCTCAACTCAACTCAATTCTGTTCATTTTTAGCGAACGTTGTCCAATCTAAAATTTGTTGCGCTTCCACTCACGCTCACCAGAGGCTGAGACTGAGACTGAGACTGAGGCTGATGACGATGACGATGACGATGATAATCAATACAAAACTATGCGAAAATGTCAATTTGAGTTTTGGCATTGCGTCAAAAGCGTAACGTTTTAATTTCTCGGCAATCAAAAGTGTCTCAAAGAAGAACGACTGATCGATCAATTCTCGTTTGATAGATGGCTGACTGTCTGGCTGGCTGGCTGGCTGAATGAATTGTTCGCGTCGATTGATGGCATGACTGACAGCCTCATCGAATACGCTGAAGCCGAGCTTGTGTCAACTATGTTGCAACATGAGCTTGCTTGCATTGCACACAAAGCTGTTGTCGTCTGTTGTTGCCAAAGTAAATCACTAACAACTTGACTTTGAATTTGTTGCAACTCATTTATTTATTTTTATTTTATTTAAAAAAAAATTTTTTTTTTCTTTGTTGCTTTGTTTGTGTGCTTGCTGAAATTTATTACGTGTGGTCGCTGAATAATTCGACGCACATAAATTAAGCTCAACCAGTAATAAAAATAATGAGCTAAAACTTCAGATGTCTGCCGCTAGAGGGCGTTCAGTCTTTTCGGCAGATGTGTGAGTATTGCAAAATGTTCAATAACAATTTTCAACTAATGAAACTTAAATAAAAATGCTTATATACTCCAATTTATAGTTGCACGAGTCTGGCGCCAAAAAAAAAAAAAAAAAGTCATTAAGCACAGCTTGCAAATTGCTATATGGCGGAACATTGGCTTAATGCCTTATGTGAAGTAGGCGTAAAATTCATAGAATCTGTGCAAAAACAACTAAAAAACAACAACAACAACAACAACAACACAAGGGCAAATTAAGAAGCAGGCGTGTTTAAAGCGCGCCTTTAGTCAATGCTATTTCACTTGCTCTGCTCGTCGTCTGCTCTGCTCTGCTCTGCTCTGCTTCTCATCATTATCAACACTGTCTGAGGTGTAAATTAGTTCGCACCTTTTTGTATTGTTGTTGTTGTTATTTCTGTTGAATATATATTTGAAATCGATATTCGAACTAAAGTCAGACTCGTTAGTTAGCCAATGTCGAGTTAGTTTTCACACCTCACGACAACAAGGACGACGGCGACGACGACGATGATGACGGCAGCAAGTCGGACAGACGCCTGCAACATATATACATACATACATACATACATATGTAGTTAAGAGAGTGATTAATGAGTTTTTAAGAGGCTCACTTGGCACATTTTAGAACTTTAATTGGAACATGCTGCTGCGTAAATCAGCTTAAAATTGCCACTAATAGGATTCGACATTTGAACGCCGTGTCTCAGGCGAGTACATTCAACCAGACCACTGACTGGCCGTCCGTCCGTCCGTCCGTCGTCATTTTGCCTGTTTTTATTTTTTTCGCTGCCAAGGTGTGAAGGTGCGACCAGAAGGTAACACGACACCTTTCAACTATTGCCTACTCTTTCGCACACACACACATAGAACACAGGACTAGCAAAATTTTTGGGTGTTGCCCAGTCAATCAATCAGTCGTCGTACTTTAGTTCGACTTGCCTGATTTTAAATATTAGCGCAGTCTCCTTAATCTTCGCTGGTGCCAAAACAAATTAACCCAAAATATCCGAGCCAAGTTCGAACTGAGCTTAGTTTAGTTCAAATTAAGTGTGGCTAATTTATTGCTTGGCTGATTGATTGATTCTACTTTGATTGATGTTGTGTTGGCACATTTTTGCGCAGTTCCAGGAAGTAATTTTCAAGTCTAAAGCCTCAAACGGAAGTACCGCGAAAGGAATCGCAAAGCGTTCCTGAAAAAAGAAAACAATAATTTGAAAAAAAAAAAAATGTTTTTGATTTTTTTTTTTTGTGGCTTACAAAATTTCGCGAAAATATGTTTAAGTTGATCAATTCGTTGTAACAATGCGATGGCAGTGGCGGTGGCATGTAGCAGCATCAAAAGGCGACTACCGACGCGCTTAGTTGCTTCATTAAAAATCAATAAAGCGCAGCACCACCACGACGCTGATGGCGACGATCTCATGATCATGATCATGATGATGATGATGTGAACGAACAACGCGGAAAATAACAAAAGCCGCGGTTGCATGTTGCAAGCGGCAGCATCATCGTCAGCTTCATCTTCATTTTGACATTGTTACAAATTTTACGAGTTTTTAAAATGAAACGATATGAATTAAATGCTATTTCATGGGCGCTCAACATGGCCCAGAAAGTAGCTCCAAATGTGCCTGCAACCGCAAGTGGAAATGGTTTGATGTCGCTGCCGATGCCGATGCTCATCGACAGCATCATCGTCATCGTTATACGCCATTAATTGAGCAATCAAAAGCAACTTGAACTTGATTGTGCTAAGAAAGTTGCACGTTCTCATTGAGACACGTAAATATTTCAACATATTTTTTATTTGTAATTTTAAAAACAAAAACAACAAAAAAATGACTGTCTTACCATCAAAGTGTGATTTCGATAAGTTTAGCAATTTTTAAAAAAAAGTTTTCCATTTCATTGACTATGCAGATTAAAGATTCATGCTTGAATGCGTAAACTTTTCCAATGCATTTGTTGGGGTCACTCATTATAAATGCGCTTGATTGTATCTATACAGTCTAAGAGTATATATACATATGTATGTGTGTGTGTGTGTGTGTGTTTGTTGCAAGGAGCTACATTAAAGAGAAGAGCAGATGTTTTCATGTTGACCGCATCTAATGGTTCGTGCTACTGCGTTTATGTTCTGCCATCTCTTTTTTTTTCATTTATTTTTTTTTTTTTATTTTTGCTTTTTCAATGTGCGGTCTTTCATTTGTTTTCTTGCTGTTGTTGCTATTGTTGTTGTTGTCGGTTGGCGGCTGATCATCATGACGAACAGAAAGATACTCAGAAGAAAGCAAACATAACTGTCGTTCTATCTCTTTCTCACTTGCACGCACTCGCCTTATATGTTTATGTTCCTTTTTGGCACGCTTTGACTTAGACTTAAGTCATTTGTTTGATTGTCAGTACGCGCGTGTCTACAGCGTAACTTAAGACCCCTACGAAAAGGACTATGTACTGCTGCAGATACTTTTGCTGCGGGTAATGATAGTTATCAGCAGCAACAGCAACAAACCAAAATCCAAAACAAAACCCCAAAAACAAAGTGAACTGAAAAATATAAACCACAAACAAAAACAACGACGTTTAAGCTACAAATAAAATATCTGATGGATACAACATATAATAAGTGTTTGTATTAGTAGCAGAGGCGAGAGCAGAGAGTTCAGAGCAAACGTAAAAAAAAAATCAATAAGCTCAGCTTTGACTTTTCCTGTCTCATTATAGTACTATCTCTCTCTCTCTCTCTTGTTCATTAGTTCACGCTCTGTATCTCTCGATCGTTCTCCAACTGTACTGAACGATTATCAGCTAGGGCAAATGTAAAGGTCGCTTGCCTGTTGGCTGGATCGCGTGCCAATCGTGGAACTCTAAAATTTGGCCAAGTGTCAAAAGACGCACTCAATGTGCTTCCCCTAGCAAAGCAATCCAGTGCAGTAGTCATGCTATTCATATGTGTATTTGTTCTCTTTTAATAGACTTTTATTTATTTTTTTGTTTCTGTTTTTATTATTACATAAATTTATGTTTGTGTGCATTCGAGTTTATTTTTCATTTTCAGCTTGCTGCTGGAGCCGACTTGCTATCCCGCTTACACCACACACTCTGTATCCAACCAAACGTATATCTGTCTGTCTGTCTGTCTGTGTAAGTATCTAAGTCCTTAAGTGCCCCTGACCACGTTCGTTGGCAATGCTCACGTTTATGTGTTGCGTATCTCGTAAATACACCTGCCACGCGTCGTCATTTTGCAGTCGAATAGCCATGAGCATAAGAGAGTGAGAAAGAGAGACAGAGAGAGAGAGACATTGACCGAAATGAGAGCGACCGTGTGCCGCGTT
This sequence comes from Phortica okadai, assembly GCA_034638295.1. Lineage (NCBI taxonomy): Eukaryota > Metazoa > Arthropoda > Insecta > Diptera > Drosophilidae > Phortica > Phortica okadai. The sequence goes on along the minus strand of CM067848.1, from coordinate 52,486,012 downwards.
TAATTAAAATATTAGCTACGAAAAAATGCATAATAAATGCGTTTCGCTCGAAATGAACGCAACAATTGTGTTGTTTTTGGAACTCCTGCGCCGACACACATACACACATACACAAAAGCCATGGAGATATGTGCACGAGTGCCTGTTGGTCCTGAACCTGAACTCGACCAAACCGCTTAGCTCAGCTCAGCTCAACTCAACTCAACTCAAAGTGAACTCGTTTCAATAAAACATTAAATTTACTTATTTTTCCTGTAAGTTAACAAGTCGCACTCCGACTTCGTCACAGGTTGATCCCTCGCTTTCCTCGCTGCAAGCTGAGTAGTGTCCTTCCACCATATCTGTTTTTTTGTTTTTGTTGTTGGTTATTATTATTGTTTTATACTTCTCACATAGTAATATAGAATTGTCATGAAGTTTGTAACTCGCAGGAGAAGACACAAACGACTATATAAAGTATAGTATCTTGATCAACATATGTATGTCGATTAGGGCCTGTCCGACCGACAGTCTGTCCGTCTGTCTGTGTATATACAGTGTTGGATGCTACTGAGCTGAAATTTCGCAGAGGCAGTGGAATCGGCATGATCGGATCACTGGAACTGATAGTCCCCCCATAAAAGAGATGAAGAAAAATTAGCAAAAATTATTGAAATGTTATTGTTGTGTATGTAACACAAAGTTCCGACCTTCTAGAACGGGCAGCTGCCACAAAAAGATCTTGAAAAACTTCAAAGAGTAAAGTAAAGAGTATAAAATCTTCGGCAAAGCCGAAATTAGCTTCTTATTTGTTTCGTTCTTTTTATATTTTTTTTTTTATTTAAAAATTCACTAAAGCCTAACAATCGAAACGGAACCAGTCTGACCAATGCATTGGCAACAGGAAAGCACCAAACAGGATATATCAGCATACAAATACAAAGCGTCGACCGTCAACGCACGCGTCCGGAACTCTGCTTCATATCAAGGTAATTATGCATTAAATATTCATAGCGTTGCGTTGAAAACAAAACAGGGCTTAAAATGTCCTGGGGTTGTGCCAGCCAAAAGGAAGTGCGTCACAGAGCTGCAGTTGGCTGGCTGTAAACAGAGTTGTGGCACAAGCGACATGAATGATTTCCATTTGGCCTTCTTCTTCTTCTTCTTCAAAAAAAAGGAAAAATGTTTCACACAAACTAAGCAGACTAATGGAGAAGAAGAAAATATCACTCGATGAGTTGACTGAAGAGAATATGACAAAGGGCAATCAAAGCAAAGCAAGTTAAAATTGTCGCCAGCATTTTTTGCATTCAAATTTGAAGGACAAGAAGCCAAAGAAATCATAGAAATCATAGAAAGAGCAAAACAATGGGTGATTCTTCAAATGTCAGTTGTGTGATGGTGGTGAATTTGAATATTTGTAAAGAGACAAAGCAAGGATACAACAACTGAACTCAAGTTGAGGCTGCAGCGTGTGAAAAGTACAAAGAAAGTGTTAATGATGCCAAAATAATGAAACATAAGCCGCCGATGAGCGATGATTACAAAGCAAAAATGTGACCAGAGGACCAAATGAACGAAAGGATGAACACACACACACATACATACATACATGCATTGGCATATCAACAAATGCGCGCATACAGTTTGATTGTCATGCTTGAAATATCAGTTTTTCACGTTGACGAAAATTGACTCGGCTTTTGAGCACAGAAATCGATGATATTTCAAAAAAAAAAAAAGAAAAGAAAAATAAAAACGATAATGATAAAACCAACGAACGAAGCGAACGAGTTGAAATGCCAAACAATAAGCGAAAAATGTATTTATCCTTTTTGTTTTGTTTTCTTTGTTTTTTTTTGTATCCTTTTCAGCCATACTTACACCTGGCGTTGGTAGCTCCTGCCAACGTAAAACGAGGGGGAAATGTAACATTTCAAATGACGGAAATTGCAAATTTTGGAAGCAAAAATTTAATGAAAACCGAAAAATGAATACGCACAAACGTTGAGACAGCGAGAGCACGAACGGGAAGGTGAGTACAATAAATAAATGCCGAGGCAACTTGAAACATGCAATCGTTGTACATCAATGCAACAACTCAACTTGACTCGTTGCATTCCTCAATCGAACGCAAGAGAGTCGCGCACGCGCAATTCTTTTTGTTGCAATGGCAAATGTTGATGTCTTTTTTTACTTTTGCCTTTGAACGCTCAAAGAACTTTTTGGTCACAAAAAAACAAAAAAAAAAAAAAAATAAGTTGAAAAAAAGTTGTGATCTTGTTGATCGTTTAATTAGAGGAATATGTGAAATTGTTCGAACACCTTTTAACGGCTCGTCTTGAATAGTTAAGTAGGCGCAAATGGTTGACAGCATTGACAGTGTTGCACCAACATGAGTTGCAGGGCCAACACTGAGCCAACACTGAGCCAACGCCAACAACAACCCCCGCTTAGCGCTGGCTTGGGACCAGCAGCCAGAAGCAGCAAGTCTATACGCATGCCCATGTGTCTTTGCTACTCTTGTGGCGGCATTCCGAAATGTTGCATGCAACTGGCGCTAATGAATAGGGGCGTTCGTGAGCTGAATTGGAGTTGAGTGAAGCGCACTCTCGCAGTCGCAGGACGAATGCGATAAAGAATTGCCTGAACACTAAGTTAATTAACACGAAAAATGAATTGTTCGCGTTCCAATTGTGAACTTACTCAATGCTAAAGCAGCTATATACATATATAATTTCGGGTTCGTTTTTTCCGCCACGTACATACATACGTCTTATGTTGTAGCATGCTTTCGGGGGAATTATTTTTTTCCTCAATAAAACCGCATAAAGTATCATAATAAACCATATAAAGCACTCGTCTTTAAATTCCGCTGAGACTTTAGTTATGAAAATGATGAATTCTATTATTTCTTACTATTCTGCATTTCCATCGGAAATTATCAGCTCTACAGGCCTGATAACAATAAAAAAAAACATTAGAATACTGAGTGAAAAGCTGATGCCACAGAATTGCACTCAAAGCTTCAAGAACTCAAGATTGCAGCAATAATTTCAGCTTATGAAGAGCCATGACTGGGAACACTTTTAAAGTCAGAGTGAAAAGAGCATGAAAATGAGAGCGCAGTAACAGATAATCAAGAAAGCAAACAGGATCGGGTTTTTGCCGATTGATAAGCAGGCGATCTTCAAATGAGTGCTAGAGAGCAAGAACTGGACAAAAAGAGAGCAAACGAATATGAGAGCATAAAATCAGAGCAGGGCAAAAAGTGATTTTAGACAGAGAGCGGTTTAAAAAAAAAAAACTCAAATTTAGTGCAATTCTTATCGCTCACCTGCGTAGAGACCCTTAAGCAGATCAATATTGTGTGCTCAACAAGCAGGTACAGAGAGAAAAAGAGAGTAAGAGAGATAGAGAGCGAACCAAATACGCACGTATGCCTAAACTCCCCCATCAATCAGAGAGTATTAAATATAACAAGAGACCGAAGCTCGCTCACGCAGAGCTTTCAAAAAAAAGTAAGGTACACAGATTGGCGGGAAAAGCTCCAACATCAGCGCAAAACTTTTAGAACGAGAGGGAATATAAAAGAAGTATGTCTTATTCGGTCGGGAAGGCGTGGCTGATATTCAGTGTGAGCAAGCAATGCATGAGACCAAATCTACGTAAATTTATATTTTGCGCATATTGTAGGCAATGAAAATGTTAATTTTTAATTTATTTTATTGATTTTTCGAAATACTCTGATTTGATTAAAGGCGTTATAACGAACAGCCTAGTGAAAGAATTATATTTTAATCTTTATCAGAAGTATTTTTTTTTGCCAATTGAAAATATTGCTTTTGGCAAAATAGCCGCCAAAATCTGTTTTTGCTATTTTTCATAGTTCTGAAAAATGTCAATTTTTTATTTTATATATTTTTTATGTCTTCTACAAATTGTTGTAGAAGGCCATATTAGTGATCTAATATGGTTTTTATAATTTTTTTAATTATAGTTTGGCCATAATATTAATATTAAATATCATTTTTTGGGACAGGGACATACATGAGTGCTTGTGCGAGCAAAGCGACCGAATCGCTGCGCTGCTGGCTCAAGATTGAAATTTGCGCACAGCCAAACTCAGCGCGCTAACATACGAATGTTTGCTTCTATATTTCTGTTAAGCTGTTACAGTATATTTGCCTGATTTTCAACAGTAGCTGAACATGTCAACTTATGTTACACACCCATTCACAATACATACGACAGTTTATCGTTCAACCAACCGCAAATATAAATGTCATATGTGTTGTGAGTAGGTTTTGTAACATAAGCAAAGCAAATGTTCAAATTGTGTATCAATGTTTTGAATAATAACACACGAACTTATGCACAATTAGTTTGTGTGTTATTATTATATGCTGAAATAAAAATATATACATATAAACAATAATAATGAAAAACTAGTAAGGGCGGTATAGTCGAGTATACTCGACAATATAATACCCTGCACTAATGATAGGCGGTGCCACACCCTCAATCTACGAAAACATACTGATCTGACGTCGCCTATTCGAATAGTGTTCAAAATATCAAGAAAATTGGTGAAAAAATGTGGATTTTACGAAATATTTAAGTTTGTCGGTCTCTGAGGGGTAGCCATCAATAAGGCGGGAAATTTGTGGTATGCTGTTACTGATAATTAAGTGTTAATGTTAACAGCTGCAAAAAACAAACACCATTTCATACAAAAGCAAGTCACTGAGCAAAGAGCGTAAGAACAGTAGGTGAGATATGTGGGCTGATCGCTTGTTGTCTTCTGTGCCACTTGCACCTTAAGAATTTTACATATGTATCTTTCATTTTTGACAACCAAATCATACTTTACTGCTTTAGCATTAGCGATCATATGCGCATTATATTTCTATTTCATTTTCGGCCAAACTCTGTTTATTTCGCTTCCACACCATTCATAAATCCGCTGAGCTTTTCCCGCCAATCTCTGTTACTTATTATTAAAAAGCTCAAAGCTCTCCGTGAGCGAGCTTCGGTCTCTTGTTATATTTAATTCTCTTTGCCATCAATGAAAGCAGCCCTCAAGATAAGGAACGAGCTCGTTTCGTTTCGGTCGGCACGATTCGATGCGACTAAGCACGACTTTTATTGTTGTTGGCATGGCTGCAGCGCACCTCCTGCTTTAAGCGCTACCTGTTCAACAAAAGAGCCAGCAAACTTGAGAGAGAGAAAGACCGAACGACTAACCGACCGACCGACCGACCGAGCAAGAGAGCGAGCGAACGTGCCGGTGAGTGTACGCACAGGTACGCTCTCATTTCCTAAGCCACTCAAATCGAAAAGGTACAAAATATGCAGGTTTAGGACAAAGGGACTCATTCTTGTGCAAGGTGTCATACGATCAAGTTCAACTTTTTAAAATACGCACAAAAGGACGTGTTCAACACACAAATCAATAATCGAGCGAGCAAATTTACGCGAAAGTATTTTTTTTTTTTCATAAGTTAAGTCAAACATATTTATTTTTTGCCAACAACAAAATATTATGTCGAGTCTTGTGTACACTAATAACAACAACAACAATAATAATAATTTAAAAATCGAGATGACTGGCAACGGTGCTGCTCATCTTTTTCCCATTGTCGGAATTAATTCGGCAACAAAAATGTATCGCTATCAAAATATTGTGCCGGCGCCAACAGTTGCAGCAACAGCGCAAACCGCCGCAACAACAACAACATCAGCCACCAGTGGCTGTGGCAAAGTACGCAAGTACTCAGCACGCAGTGGCGATAATACAACTAACGGCATTAGCAGCAGCAGCAGCAACAACACAAACGCCTCACTGGCCGCCAACAGTGCACCCTACAACATCGATCAATCACAATCGGTACAACGACGCAACGCACGCGAACGCAATCGCGTCAAACAGGTGAACAACAGCTTCGCCCGTCTGCGCCAGCACATCCCACAGTCGATCATTGCCGATCTGACCAAAGGCGGCGGCCGTGGACCGCAAAAGAAAATCTCCAAAGTGGACACGCTACGCATTGCGGTCGAGTATATACGTCGTCTGCAGGATCTTGTCGAGGATCTCAATGGCAGTGCCGCAGCAAATAATGGTGGCGCAACGAATAATGTCGCCAGTTTCTCAGCCGCAGCCGCTGCACTGCTGCCATCATCAGCAACATCAACGCTCAGCAGCAACAACAATTTGGCAGCAACAACAACAATAGCTAACAACTTTTGCAACAATAACAACTTGGCTAGCACGCCACCACCGATTAACTCGACTTCGCCGCTGCCACTGATGCTGAGTAATACTTCGTCGCCGCATCACAATTCAATCAACAACGGCAACATTAGCATAGCAATCTCAGCGCTACAGCAACAACAACAGCTCACACGTCAACAGTATCCAAATCATCCGCTTACACCCATCTCGCTCAACGCCTACTCACCACCACCGGCGGCGCTCTCAACTCAAACACAACTCGATCAACATGTTGGCTGCCATTCGCCCACCTCATCGTTCAACTCGAGCATGTCCTTCGACTCGGGCACTTTTGAGGCAGCGCCACAGCAGCTTTCTCCACTAGCAGCCAACACACCGCAGCAGCAGCAGCAACAACAGCATCAGCAACAACAACATCTGCCAACCAGCGTGTTAGAGTTGCCACTCTCGCAGCACATTGCCATCAATCAGACACAGCTCAATGAACATCATGCACATCTACAGCTCAAATTTGAGCCGCATGAACATTTCAATCTCGATGAGGAAGATTGCACGCCCGACGATGAGGAAATACTCGATTACATCTCATTGTGGCAGGAGCAATGAGGCAACTGCTGCAGCAACTACACTCGCCAACAAACACAAAAACACAAAAAAAAAATGTTGCCAATATAGCCAGAGTTCGTGTTAATGTATTGCCAGCGTTCGAATTTGTATCTAGTCAAATTTAGTTAAATATTTCTTGTATGAAGCGATAATATTTAAAAGTCTGAAAGCGTGAGTCGAAATATTATAGTAATGAAAAAGTGTAACAAAGTGCCTCAATTGTATAAAACAAAAAAAAACAAAAAAAAATAACAACTATGAACAATATATTTAAATTAAGTATATATTTTTTTTTTAGACATAAGAAAATATTTTTTTTTTAATAGTAATTTAAGGAAGACAATGATTGATAGTTTTTAAGCATTCGACTAAATTTAAGTACCTCTGAACCAGTATATGAAACAATTCACTAAGCCAATTAAAATTATTATGGTGTAAAACTAAATATATACAATTTTTTTTTTTAAACAAACATCTTGACTTCTTTATTATTTATATTTTTTTTATTTTGTACAAATGCTGGTAAGCAAGCCAAAACAAAAAAAAACTCCTGCAGCAAGGCACCTCTTTAATGTCTGCCCATGTGTTGAGATACAAAGTATCAGAGCAGAAAACGACAAAAAAAGGTATACATTGTATATTCTACAGAAATTAATTGCACTAGTTGCGCATTGATGATGCATGAGGCAAATACGCAGCTAAGGCAGCCGACTGGTTACGCTTGGCCGGTCAGACAGATAGGCGAATGATTAAATGTAAATATTGATTATGCTGAGAGCATGCATCTATCTTCGCAGTCAAAAGGTATACTTCAAAATGAAGTTTGTGCAAAAACATATGAATTTGATTTGCGTTCAATCAATTGAATGTTGTTTCTAGAAGCAAGTTCTGATGCCGCTGTCCGCCATGGCCCATCATTTAGTTTGCAACTAAGCAATTTACATACGCTGATTGTGCAGGCCTCATAAAATATTGTTTATCCGAAATGTTAAGCGCAATGTATCGGCTTAAGTTGCAGAATTTTGCACGTGCCAGTCATAAAACGTTAATACTAATCCCTGACGCTTATACGATCGTTTAAACTGTTTCAACTGTGACTCGATCAAAGCAATTCAGGTAGTCAACCATGTCGTTAAAGTCCCATTTTTCGATAGAACAACACAATCATCTTTAACTTTACACTTTTACTAAGCACTTTCAATTGACCCGCGCGCTTATTGCCTACTTTGTATCTGCTGTGTCAGGCGCCCATCGTAAATATTTGCATCTTGTCGCTGTATATTTTTTTATGACTCTTTATCTATGCCAGCGCAGGGCGGCGCTGCTACCTGGCTGTATGGAAACACCCAGTTCGAGAATTTCCGCAAACTAAGCAAAGTAAATAGATTTCGCGTCGATTAGTTTTACTCAGCTAAAGACAGGTAGTTCCATAGACATAATCATAAAATCGGGAATATTCCAGCTTTGTTTTCGAAAATTAACGGTTTTTAGCTGCAAATAAAATTCTTTGTTGTTGCTTATTTTCAATCACACAAAGTTATTAATAGGAATTTTCCTATCGATGTGAAGTCACATGATCCTTAGCATGTTCTATGTAGATGGTTTCGGCGCTGGATTAGCTTAGATCATATGAAATTGTTGCTAAGTAGATTCTTGAGATCAAGATCATGTTGTTATGATAGTAAGTGAGACATGCTTTAAAAATTTAAATTAAATTTAAGTTATAAATTGTCTTTATTGACTTTGAGCAGTCCTAAACCAACTATAATATAAAAGTACTTTATGTGAGCGCTTAAAACTATGAAACATACAACAAATGCATACAAGTTCTATGTTCAGTAATGTTAAGCAATGACATAAAGTATTATTACACTAAATGCTTTCGCTTTAAGATTATAGCTTTGAATTTATGTGCGAAGCTTTGGGCTTCGTCATCGACAAGATTTATACTCTTTGGTAAGATTTAGAAAGCAAATATTATTCAATAGAGAGCACAATATTGAAACTGCTCAGTGGCTGTAAAACTGTAATAAGGAAAAACATTCGGTTAAAAAGCAATTTTCATTGCATTTTATATGTGAGCGCCTTAAGCAAGATAAGCGCCGCAATAAGAGAGATTCACAGATGTAAAATTTACGTTTTTTCTTTTCTCTTTAAATAAACGAAGCATAAGAAAAACTCTTTTCTTGCTACCACACCGAATTCCCATAAATCTTTTTGCATTACAAGCGAACAAAGAACGTAATCCATATTTTGACACTTTAAAGGGCAAGTGGAACAATGGCGAACGCATTCATGTCATTTGTGCGCCCTCGTCTATGAAAGTGTCAGAGTTGACAGTTTACAGCTCACTCTCAATGGCGATTGCAGCAGACGACAAAACGAAGAATGCTCCCTTTATGAAAACAACTTTTTATTTAAAAAAAAAAAAGAGCATGCTAGAACAAAATGCATATGAATAAGTGTTTATTTGTGAGGCGAGACTGCTTAGCTACTGCACCTGAGCACAGTAGGCAAGGCTTAAACAGAAACAAGGTAAGAGCAGAAGAAAAAAAAAACAAACAACAAAATAAACAATCAGTAAAGATGTAGAATCAAATTGAATAGAATTGAATGCCATTACGCCGGAAGAACTTTCACCTTCGTTCTCACGATGCCAGTGACAATGATAATGCTGCTGCTGCTGCTGCTGCTGATGATGATGATGTTGTTGGCGGGGATGGCGGCATTTAAGGCTGTGACATTTACAGCGCTAAAGTGTTACACTTTCCTTTTGTTTGTTAAACGCTTTTCTTATTATTTTTTTTTTTCAGTTTTTCATTTCTTTTTCATTTTTTAAGCCAACTGACAAGTAGACAATTGCCGCTCATAGGGCAGCTGCTTTCGCTTTTATTTATTAATTTCACTTGAAGGCGTTTCTTTTTGATTTTATTTCTTTTTGGTTGGCACAAATTTAAATTAGAAGTGCTTAAAGAGCATTTCAAGGCGCCTCAATGCAGTTACTTGCTGGCTTGTTTAGACTTTACACAGTTAAATGCATGAATGTATCTAACTACATGCGAGCAGCCGCAGCACATCAATCACCACAAATATGTGTACAAATTATAGGCTGCACTTTTATTTTCATTTTTTTTTTGTTTTGGAGCCAGCTACAGGAGCGGCAATGGCAATGGCGGGTCCTCAACTTGAGTGTGAGTGTGAGTTAAAGATGCGCAGATTGATTGCACTGAGCGCAGGGTAGCGGTGAGCGATTAGCACACAATGCTTAAAACAAGCGTGCTTGGTGAGCTGAGCTAAGCTGAGCTGTGATGAGGTGAGGTGAGGTGCAAGCAACTGGGCGGAACATTTGGCGCGGGCGTTCTGGCTGCTTCGATCGATCGATGGAACCTTTTGTTCGGTACATTCATTTTCGGCTGTGAAAAAAGTTGTTACTTTAAACATTTATTTTTACACCTAAGGCGTTAAGGCGCGAGCAATCAAAACCGAGTAAGAGCCTGAACGAGTTAACGCACATTCGCCAGCGCTTATTTAAATTTCAATAAGGTAAGGCACAGTGGCCCAGTCAATCAAAATGTTTTTTATTGCCGACTGGGCGCTTGGCCACATGCTTTCATCTTTGCCGCCTGCGCACACAAACACACACATACATCAAATGGGGCGTTATTAATTAGCATTATGAATTATTGATTCCTTGTTGCCGTTGTGATCTTTTAAGCTCTGCTCTACGACTCAAACTTCGGCTTAAACTTCGTTGCTCGTTCACAAAAATAAAATACAAATTTGTAAACGCCAAAAATGTACACCTTTATCCTTAGGCCAAAGGATAACGTACTACAACGCAAAGCAAAGCAAAAACAAGAATATAAATAATATTGCATTTTTGATGATATCTTCATTTTTATTTGCCGCGCACGCATAAATCGCAACAATAGGAATCTTAAGTCATCAGTCGCTCGGTAAGTTGTATTATTGTATTATATACGAAGAGCAGCAAAATATGTTCCAATTAGTGTGTGGAAGTACAGACAGATTAGGTCTGTCGCTTTGTACAGGGCAAAGTCATCGGATTGAATTGAATTGGATCGGATCGGAACGCATTGTCATTGTCATGTTCGTCGTTCTCAATCATGTCATTGTCAAAGCGCCCGTCAGAGTTATTTGAGTTGTCATATTTAAAAACGTGATAAATGTAGTTACAAACGAAATGTGATAACTCCTTTTTTGTGCTCATTTGCCAAGAAAGAAACAAAAAGTTGAATGCACCATGACAGTGGTGGCGCTTCAATCATAGAGGCAGCAAGTCCGCTTGTACTCGTAGTTGACTTTATTGCGAAGGCAACGTAAAATAGAACTCATTAAAAGTGCTGAATTATTGGTAACAAGAATAACAAATGCATTCAGTAGTCATTTGCGGATTAATGACTGCGAAGCATTTTCTTTTTTTTAGAATCATTGACAACTTCACTTCACTTCACTTGTTGCTCACAAGCCACACACTCAACAAGATCCTTGAACGTTAATTGTATTGTTTTTAGCACGAAATGTGTCTTTACTAATTGCTAGAAAAATATGCCCAAAGTTACAATAAACAAACCGTGAAGATTAGAGCACAAGTTTGGAGAGCTCATGTGCTACCGGTTGTGTGTGTGTGTAAAATAAACAAACTGACTGTGAGACAAGTACGAAGACGCCTCATTTGCAGTCAGTGGATTACGTCTCTGGTTTATTTATTTATTTATATATTTATATATTTTTGTTGAGGCAGCGCCAGTTTTGCACATTTGAACGTTGCTGGCCTACAAAGATAGAGACAAGCAGGCACAAGACGACCGCAAAAAAAAAAAAAAATCATGGCAAATCAAGTCAAGGTGAACTTAGCACACGTTCATTAAATTAAAGATTAAATAAAATAGCAACAGCAGAAGCAGCAGCAGCAGCAAGCTAACGTATTCTCTCACTCACGCACGCACGCACGCTCGCACACAGGCAGGCACGCTCGAAAGCACGATGCCGGGCATCAAGAATGAAATCCAACATTGAAATTCAGCAACACGTACACAATGTCTGAGATGTTATTTGATGGATTATATGGATTTTCCACATAAAGTAAAATTAATTTGATTCAATGTGACCGAGCCGACGCTGACGGTGACGCCGCCGTCGCCGATGCAACATGCAGAAGAATTAAGCCGCGCAGAAATTCAGACTTGTCTGAGTGTTTTCGAGTGTTGAATCTTCGCAAAGATGACATGAGTGGAGACAATTTTATACTCGTAATCATGTTAATGATGTTTGCGAATAAGCACGTTGCTCCTAATGATCAATCTCGTGTGATGATCATTTCATCTACAAGTAAGTATATTCACATAATTGTTGTCAAACACTTGCGCTTCACTACGTGTACTCGTTCACTTGCTTGAACGAGCGTATTTGCATAAAATCGAACTTGTTGCATCGAATGAGGCATGCTTCCGCTGACCTATGGCCATTGCTATGCGCGTCGTTGCCTTCTGCAGCCATCACCGTTGCCATGGGGCCAAATGGGCGGACAGAGTCAGTCGCCGTCGCAGTCGCAGTCGCAGAGAGTTTGGTAAGCGTGGCAGACGTTGAACGCTGATCGATCGATCGCGCGACTAAATGAACAAACCAATACAGCCAAAAAAAAAAAAAGAAAACCGCAAACCACAATAAATGTGTTGGCCAAGCCAAGCCAAGCCAAGCAGCGACCGGTCAGGCCGACCGTTGACCGACAGAGCATTCGAGGACAAGCGCGAGAGAGAGAGCAAATGTTGGGGTTCAAGAATCTCGTGCGGCTGCCGCAATAAATCATAAACTGTAATTACCCCTTGGCGCATAACTGGCGCACATCTTCGTCTGTGTACGCATTAAGGAAACATATTCATGAGCCTTTTGTCTGGCCGCAACGAAAATCGCACAAGACATTTTTTTTTTTTGAGTTTTACAAATTTAAGGCAAAAGCAGCAACAATTTTTGCTTCATTTTGTATTCTGTGACAAACATTATCAACTTGCGGCCTACTTAAGATTCAATTAATGTATTCGGTCTATAAGCAAATTGATATTATTATATATATAATATTATTATAAAGTATTTCAGAATGGGTTAAGCATCGTATAGAAATTCCAAGTAATTCTCTCAGCTATTCAACTTTATCGCTGCGATAACACTTGAAAAATGAAAGGAGAAATTTTATAAAAGGATTATGCGCATATTTGCGTCAAACACACAGATGTCAGAATCCTTTCGCAATGACCAAACACTTTTAGAACATTAAACAAACACAAAACGTCCTTTGTCCTGCCCAACCGACTGTCAAACTGAGGCATATTGTCCTTTGCATATTACATGCTCTTCATCAGAGACTAACAATTGTGGCCACTCAACAAAAAAAGAGAGAGAGAGAGCATGTGAGTGAGTAAGTGGCAGATAGAGATCAAGGCAATCAAAGGATATTTGATGTGGCGTGGCATGTTTGTTTATGCATGAAGTTTCGTAGGCGTCCTTTGTCAGCAACAGCAGCCGCAACAACAATGCAAATCCTTTTGAATGTCACTCACACACACACACACACACACATAGACATTAAACCGCCGATATATTTGATCAATAATGCTGCAATAATAGCTGAGTCCACTTGAATTGATTCGTTACATGTTGCATGTTGTTGGCCGACTGTCCTCATCATTGTTGTTTTAAATATGTAGTTTGTTTGAATATGTTCGCCGATATTAGGTTTTTTTGTGTTGTCGAAAAAAAAGGTTATTATTTGCGGCGCTTTGTCTGTCAAAATAGTTTGCTTTTCAACGATTCTTTTCTAAGAAGGACATAAAAAATAAACGGTCGCGCTTTGATGCGATTTGTACTATTGTTGATTTAACTATTGATTTCTAAGAATATTTTATTGTTGTTTTTCACTCTTTACCTATTTTTTTTTTTTGGTATTTTATTTATATTAATTAAACAAATTAATTTATATGCTTATACGCGTGGAGTTGTTTGCGAAAAAGTTCCCATCATTTGCTTCGCCCATGAACTCGAATTGAAAATACACAAAAAAAAAAAAAAATTGCATAAAACCACGAGAAGCAAAAACTATGAGAAAAAAGGAAGCAGAAGAAGAAGAAGAAGCAGTGCTGCGCCTGCGCACTTGTTGCAACTTCAACAACGACGACGACGCACTTTCAATCGTATTGTCCGATAAATGCAACGACGACAAACTGTCAAATAAATACATCCGCAGGCTTCTTCTTCATTGTATATTTGTTTTTTTTTACTATACTCTGCCACAGCTTAACCTGCTTGTGCTTCTTGCAACAACTCAACACACAATACAATCACAACAACTGCAGTTGACAACTTGTCTCGCACAGTGCACGACGAAGAAAAAAACCCCCCCTCATTCACTTCTGCACGCACAGAATATCGTCGCCGTCATTACTTTATGTCTGCACGCACGCATAGAACGCACAACAACTCTGAGCTTTGCTGCCCCAGTCGCCAATCGCGATCGCTGCGTTGTCCCCTCCTCGCAGTGCTCCACTTCTCTTTGTTTGTCAATTATCAGGTGTGCACTGTGCTCTCTGTCACTCGCTCTTCGCCACTCTCCTTTGCTGTGCACCAAACGCACTGACATTGCACGCCCTCGCGCTCATTGGCAACTCTGCGCTGTCTCTTCGTCGGAGCTGTCTTCTCATTGTTACATACTTGTAAGCCGCAAACAGAGTGAAGTCATTCATTCATAAATATACGCGCAAAGCTTGTTTCTTGTTTTTGTAGACGCATTTTTTTTCTTGTAAGCTGTGTTTTGGTTTTATTTATTGTATATTATGTAACTTTCGCCTTTGGATTTAACAGGAAGTGGGCAGAACTTGAGCTTCATGGTAGAGTAACAGAAGAGCAACAAATACTTGAATGTACATATATCGTTGGCCAAAAAAAAAAGAGTTTATCACTTAAACAGTTTTATGCAGCATCTTAAACGTAGAAGTATCTGTTTCGAAAAACAAATAATAATAATTATTATCAGGCCTGTCTGGCTACGTTACTTAACACTGTACATGAAACAGCCATAGAAGAGAATTTTGAAGTATGCTTTGATTCAGTTGTCAAAAGAAAAACAAAAATAAATATATTATTAATAGGAGAACACATTAGAAAAGAGCTAAAATTATTTCATAAAACTAAATTTTTAATACAATACAAGTTAGAAATGGCGGAGGAGATCATAAAAGTTGTGACGATCTTTAGAGAGCTGCCAAATACAACAATGGGCCTGATCAGATTCAAGATTATACGATTTTTCTATCCACCATATGTCGTTAAAGATATATTTCTAGTGCGTGAACCAAACGAACCACAACCGAATTATTTATATTTGTTTCTTGGCATATCAGGATTATTGTTGCTACTTACCGTAATCTTGCACGAAATATATGCAAAAAAGCGAAATGCTACACATAATGCAATCCGATAAAAGCCAAAAATTCCACAATTAAGGCAGAAGATAAATTTTGTATTGCATGTCGCTGAATTTCAAGACTTGTTTGGATGTAAAAATTTCGACATATTTAAAAGTTCCTTCATTTTTGTTCTTTCTCGCTGAAATTTGCATTGTTAACACACACCAAAGAAACAAAATAAAAACAATAACCAAAAACAATAGCCAAACAAAGTATATTTAATTTCAGACAAATTGCAAACGTATACGATTTGTTTACGTATTTGACAAAAAAGGAAATTACATGCTGTGATTTTGACGGCGCAACGATGCACAACACCGGCATATGCCTCATGTGGCACAAAGAGAAGTATTGAAGTGTAGCCAAATTAATTTCACATTTTAATGTCGCGTTAAGGTAAACATTTTGATGGTTGGGCATGCCAGGCATGAAATCGTTTAGAACGTTGCGTTAGTTCTGGTCACAAGGTCAAGTTTTTGCATGCCACACGGTTGCTTGCTTGCAGAGCATCTGTGCGTGCAGCAAGCGCAGCTGGTCAACGGCAGCAGCAGTAGCACAGTAGCATGTGTCGATGTTGCACTTTTGGCTACTGTCACGGCTATGGCTAATTTGCCATTAGCAAAAACAACAATAACAATAACAGAAATAAAAGAAAAACAAAGCAGACGAAATGGCATACGCCACACTTGTCCATGGGCATGGTCAAGGGCAGGGCATTTCTGCCACATGCCTCACATATCACATTACCCAAGTAGCAATATTGAATTTCCAATGTAGCTGACGCAAGTCAATGCAGCTCATGTATCTCTGTGCGCCAAAGCAATTCAAATTGTTTTTGACAAAAGATGATACGATAAATTGATCCTTTAACATTACTTAACATTATTTGTGATTAATGCTGCCATTGAGCATTATTATTATTGCGCATTTTTCGCTTTTAATTTGCTAAAAGATTTTTTTTTTTTATTTTTTTCGAGATTAAAGTGAACAACGACCACCCAAAGAGGTAATTGCAAAACAAACACTTATAAATTATGAGCGAAAAAAAGGAACAAGCTGTATTGTAAATAATTTTGATTTGAATTTAATACGTGCCACACACTCACACACACACACATACACATAAACACAAATAAATACTCCGTTGAGTGCCAAATTGGCAAGAGTCTTTTTAATGACTTCATCAAGAGACGCACCACACACACACACACATGGCACAGGTTGACTTGTGTCGGCTGTGTTGCACGCAACAGTTTTGTACATTACAGGAAGTTGCAAAGTGTTGCACACTGCAGCTGCAACGCGCAGGATCATTGGTTGCGTGCCTCAGCCAACCATCAACCACCAACCACCAACACGATCCAATTCAATTGTACACGCTCACAATCATTCGCTCATGTCGATAACAGCACAAATGGCATTTTAATTTTTAATTATAATGATGTGAGAATGGCAAACTCTGTAATTATCATTATTATTCTTATTATTATTATTGATGTATCCTTTTGATAACTCACTTCATATAACTATATATGTATATCACTGAGAAACGAAGCGGCGCGGACAGGCGCTTAATTAAAACGTATTCGGATCAGTTTCAGCTACATTGAATTTCAGTTGTAGCTCAATCTTTAAGCCATCAACACTTTAAACATTGAAAAACGCAAAGATTGACTGTGTTGGCTTACGTTCGCATGTTCTGCACTTGATTGCTTGAATGAAGTGTTGCATACAACACGCAAGTTAATAATTTGGTTCGGCAGTTTGCTCATGAATTTGCTTGAAGAAACATAGCTAGCCAAAAAATTATAATCAATAAAAATTACACATTTTAATGAAACCGAAATCAAAGCCAACAACATTTTATGAGTTACGTGAAAAAAAACAATAATCAATAAATATCAAAATGTCAGCTTAAGCGCAAAATGTTGTAGTTAAATAAGTCCTCATTACAAACAACACTTAAATGTCAGTTTTAATGGAGTCCTTAGAGTCCTTAAGTTCCTGTTAACTCGCATGACCAAACAAATATCTTAGTCAAACAAAAAAAAAAAACCCAAAAAAAAATATAAAATGCTTCACAATTATTTCGAGACACAGATAAACGTGTATATGTGTAAAGATAAGGCACATAAAAATAATATTAATAAAAATGGTACGAAAAAAAAAATGAAATAAATACATTATTAACGACCGCAGGATACGCGCAGGATGCGTTGAGGAATGAAAGAACAAAAAACAAAAAAAAATAATAATAATAATGCCTTGTCATGGTTACAGGCACGGGCTTGAGTCAAGCGAACTGAAATAGTCATGCCATTTGATCTAGCGTATTAATAATGAAGTCATAAATATCTTAGGACTTTATCCTTCTGCGCAATCGTGAATGTTTCATATTTCCTTTTGTCCTTCAAAGACTCAACTCGACTCAACTCGACTCGACTCGATTCAACTCGACTTGACTTGACTGACTTGATTTGATTTCGTTGCGTATCGTATCGTATCGTATCGTTTACTTGAGTTTTGAATCCTTTGGCATGAGGGCGCGTGTGTGTCTCGACAACTTATGCGGGATTATTTGATTTAATTGACATTTTTAAACGGAATTAAAAATGTATAAATTTGTCATTGCACTGTGTGGTCCACAAACGATTTGAATGGCTTTTTGTTATCATTTTCATAACGAATGCCACAGAATCTTTGCGCAATCGATCGATTCGAGTATGGCCAACAGCACTTTTGTGGTAATATTGTTCAACACCAATTTAGACACTTTTGTTCAACTTGTTAGCCACGCTCAAGTTGCGTTGCGTTGCGTTGCGCGTAATACGATACATGAATGCCGCAGGCTGAACGCGCGACCGAATGGCAAATGGCAAATGCCAAAATAAGAACGAAGGAAACATTCATAAAAACAAAAAAAAAGGTGAATAAAAAAAATGCATGCTGCTTTGCGTATTGATTTCAGTTTAAGTTTCATATTCACCAAGACCTCGCCATCACTGCCAACGCCATCGCCATCGCCAACGTAATGGAATTGTGCGATTTGTAATTGGATTTAGATTAATTGTGTTGCCCAAAACATCTTTGCACACAATGAGGTTCTTTTTTTTTTGTATTTTTTTAATGTGTGTTTGTGTGTGTGTGTAGAATCGCCATCAATTTCATTCGTCTTGTGCTCTTTTCATTTTTGTTTATGAAGAAAAATGACAAAAACAAAACGCTCGCAACATTAAATCATAAGCCAAGCAATGGCAAAGTGAAAACTGTAACGTTTTTTTTTTTTTTTGTTGTTGTTTTTTGTGCCTTCTGCGAAAACGCTGTAGTTGCCACCGCTGGAAAAGCGCATTTGCCCGCTGCGCTGCTGCATTGGCTCTCCTCTGGCGTTGTCGTCGCTCGTCTGGCAACCGCAAGTGGCAAACATAATTCATTAATTCTTAGACTTCAATTTGTTTTTCTTGTTGTTTTGTGTTTTAATGCACGCATAATATATTTTATACCCTACAGGCGAAGGAACACAGGAATACATACGATGTAAATCGGAAGAAACGGCATTTTTTGAAGAAATCTTCATGCTAGTCATGATACAGTGTGTGTAGGGCATTATATTGTCGAGTATACCTGACCATGCTTGATTATTATTATTGTTTTTTTTTTCAAAATGACAGCGCACGTTTAACTGCAGCGATAAGCAATCGTTACACAAACCACGATCGATGACTTCTCATGCTGATCCTTTCAAATCAATCGTTCTCATTTGTTTTGCATAATTTCGCTGCAGGATAATTTGCTGCCGCCGCTTTGTGGCAACTAAGCAGCCATCATTAATAAGCAGCATCTTATAACAATAAATTTCTGTTGAAAATTTTGGCGTTGACTTTGATTTCCTGCTGATTATGCGTGTGCTGCCGGCTCGACTCGACTTGAATCAGAGTGTTTGATCTCACAACACGTACTCGTAAATTCCAAGCATTTGTTACTATTTTCGATTTCTATTTTCTGTCTATGACTGAGCATGTGTCTAAGTACGTGTCAATGATTGTGTCAGTTGATATTTGTTGATTTCATTCAATTCGATTACAATTTTTTCCGGCCACAAATGTTGTCAATAGTTTCATGTTTGCTCGAAAAAAAATCTGTCATCAGACAACTATTTTCAGATTTCAATTTGTGGAGATTTCAACTCTTAACTTTTACTAGAACAAAATTATACTGTACAACATTGGCATACGAAGGCTTGAGAGACTAAAATCATTTACTTGTTTATTGATAAATATGCGAACATAGTCTCGAAAAGACAGCACCGCAATTTGAGTCAATCATTCAGAAGAACTTGGGACCGCCTTGGACTGAGCAGTGGCACTTTCACGCCATCAGTCGTTGAGCCATGACTTATTGCAATGTAATATGAAACGTCAATTTTGTATGCTGAAAGCACAAAAGTTGCGCGTTGACAACATCGAAATGCATTTAGCTCAGCACCGCTCAGCTTCGGTTGCTGGCAAGTATTTATGTGCAACACTTCCTGCAAGGCAACCAAAAGTGTTAAAAAAAAAAAAAAATGAAAAGAAAAGAAAAGAAGTGAAAAGGTATGGAAAGACATTTAAGCGTTTAAGCGCTTGTTAGCAATTAATTAAATAGAACTCGCTCGTGTTTTACGCTCGGCCATATTCATTTATCTTTGGTGGTGTGGTTGGTCATTGCCACCGTCAATGTTGCCGCTGTTTAATTATGCCAACGTTTATTAATGCCGCAAGTTGTATGTGTGTGTGTGTGTGCGCGGAATTTGCATAAATTGCCTCTGCTTTTTACCTATGTCGCAACATGTAATCTCGCAATGTTGCAACAATTAAGCCAAAAAAAGGAAGAAAAAAAAAAAACTTGTCGTTAACTACTTTTATGTTGTGTTAATGAAGATCGCCAACGTCATCATCATTATCATTATCAGCATATTCATTTTAGTGAACAGTGCCAGTAACATTTTTTTTTTTCCGGCACAAAGTCAAAAGTCAAAAAGTCTTTTTCGGCTTTCATTGACTTTTGGTTTTGATATTTTATTTTTAATACTTTTTTTCGGTTTTTTTTTTTTGTCTTTGCCATACAACACGCTCTGCTCTGTCAGCGCTCTGCCGTTTCATGTTTCATTTTGTGAAAATTTATTTCGCTGTTTTTGCAATTTAAGGTAATTATTATGTACCTTTGGGGTAATTTTAACACCTCGAACAGCATCGACAAATATCATCACAGACGTTCAGATATTGGTCTGCTGGCATGGCGGCTCTCAGCTCTCAGTTCGCAGCTCACAGCGCTGCAATTGGTTAGCGCGCGCGCGCGCGCCTCGTTCTGTATCTGGCTGCCGAAATCGGCAATGTTCACGCACGCTTCTTAGAAACCTTTCAACACCTTTACTTTACTTGACTTGCTTGCTCGCTTACTTGCCGGCCTCCTTCCTGACTTGACTGCGTCTGTAAACGCGCTTTTTATTTTTATTTCATTTATATTTTTTTGCAGTTATTTTTCACACCTTAACAGCTTGTTTTTTTTTTTTTGTTTTGTTGTTGCTGTTCACACTTGTTGGCGGTAGAAGCATTCACAAGCTGACTGCGGCGTGTCGGCTTCTACAACAATTCACAACAGTCGCCGTCGCCGTCGCTGTTGTTGTTGTTGTTGTTGTCTTTGAGGCTGCCGTTTTTAATAACCGCTTTTGCCGCGGCGCTCTTATCGCATACGCTTCATCAGATTCGGTCCACACACAACTACAAACTGCAAACTGACTCTTTCGCTGGCCGTATCCATATCCTGTCAGCACATTTGGCTACTACAACAACAACTACAACTACTAAAAGCCGCCTGGCACAGTGCCATTGCTATTGTTGTTTTTGTTGCTGCTGCTGCTGTTGCTGCTGCTGTTGGTGATGATGATGAAGCGCTTCTTTGCATCGCATTGACGCAATTATCGCGCGAGTGTGTAAATTACCGTTATTAGGTGTGATCGTGCGAATTTTGAATTTTAAGTACAGCTCTGTTGTTGCTGCTGATGATAAAGAAGAAAAGTCTTCACTTCGCGCGAGCAATTTGCGCGTCAACAACACTACACTACACTACACTACACAACACAAGTCAAAGTCATGTCTTTTGTCGCTATCGATACATACCTACTTGCCAAACAACATGACAATTTCCGCTGACTTGCCTCAGATTTATAATTACAGCGTCAATTTATTTCTCGCTCCCCCCTCGCTCTCAATATATACTTAGTTTTGCCTTGTCTCGGACTCACGCTTACTTAACAGTCCAAACACGCAGACACGGAAGCCACACGAACTGTCAACGCAGAGCTTCGTGATTGCCGGAACACCCATAAAAAGTCAAATTAATGAGCAGTCAGTGAGCAGCATCAATCGATTGAACTCGTTTATCTCTTGCGACATGCTCGGTCACGATGTCCTTGTGATTGTTATTGCCTTGCATTCTTTCGATATGTCCTTGCTGATATTGTTGTTGTTGTTGTCACTTACCACAGATTTCTTACTGATGATATAGAATTGCATCGCACCTTGCCTCATGCGTACACTTGATCACGCGCCTCTGCGTGATTCGTGCCCAACATTGCTACTGAATGAATGAGTGAATGAAAGAATAAATGGCTCGATTTTTTTTGATTTCTTAGTCTGATTGTTGTGCGTATGTATGTATGTATGTATGTTTGGCATTGGAATGAGTGTTAAATAGACAGCATCATAAAATAGATAATTAATTGTTACATTAAGCATTCTGATCAAGCAATTATTATACGAGAAATCTACTTTGATCTGATTTTCATATCCTTTCGAAATCTCAACGTCGGACGGACAAACATGTCTATCGAGTAGTCGACTTGATCAGAGCTAAGTCTAATTAAAATATTCCATTTTAAAAACTCTTAAATTACTGTTATCAAAGACGTTTTGAAATAAAAGTCTCTCATATTATTAATTGAATTAATTGTAAAAATCTGTCAAAGACTTCTTCAGAACATTTTTATTTTCCCAAATCTAAAAAAAAAGTATTTCTAATAAAACTTGGATACTTTTCTAAATTGAAGATCAAAATTTCAAATTACATCCCACTTTCGTCCGCCCAAATATACCATCGTAAGCTCTCGAAATTTATACAAATGCTTTTAATTTAAATTTTTAAAATTTCTTTAAAAAAAAAATAAAAAAAAATCTTTTAATTATTTTTATTTTTGACTTTATTTCAATTTCTTAGCTTGGAAAAAAAGTCTTATAAAAAAATTAAATACACAAAAAGTCAATAATAAACATAAAATAAATTATTATAATAATTATCCTGCACTATGAACAAAAATTCTAACTTGAATTGACATGGAAAGTAACGAAATTCTTCCTCGTCAGATGTCGCCTAATATTTTTGTTCTCTTTTCCTGAGTCAATCAAATAAGAATGTGTGCTATGTACTGCAATTGACAGCAGAGGGCGCTGCACAACAGTCAACAAGGATCTTATTGGCAGAAGTGCATTTGTGTGCGAGTGAGGGAGAGAGGCAGACTGTGCTGAGATTAGGCTGACCATGCTCACACAGTGAATGTTATTCATTTGTATATTACCTGAAAGAGAGAAGCCGAAAAGTGAAACATTCGTTTCATGCACTTTAATTAATCAACAAAATGAAAGAAGCTAATTAAATGTTGAACGTTTGAGTTTTTTCTTCGGTGTTATAAGAAGAAATTTCAAATTTTATATGAATGAAAGTTGAATGGAGCCAATGACGAAAAGGGTTTGAGCCTTTCCTGTCGTCGGGTGTTTTTTTTATTTTTTTTTGTTTTGTGGGCGTGTAAGTGATGACGCAAAGGATTTCATTTATGTTTTCACTAACCTTTGGCCACATCCTTTACGTATGTATGTATACAATAAACAAAGTAGAAACAAAGATTAGTGAAAATGTAATTAAAAGGTTACGCCAAACGAAGTCTCTCAGACATTAGAAATGCATTAAGTGAGGCCGCACAAACTTTTAAAAATCGATTATTATTTGTGCATCTTTGGCGCGCTCTTGAAGGAGGATCCTTACGTTTGGAATGCTTTGCACAGCACCTTGCACCGACTGCAGGTGCTCTGGGCTGCTCTGGTTTTTATGCATTTATATGGCGTTGTATAAATTGATTCAACGATGCCGTTGCAATTAATGGCCACAAGGGCAGACCAGCAGCGACAGCTTAACGGTATACAAAACTGACTGTGGCACGGAGATACACACATTTGTACGCAATAACAACAATGTTGCAACAACTTTGAAAAGCTTCAAATGAGTTACTTATATGAATGCAATTAGCGCAACGTTTCTTTTCTTTTTTTTGTTTTTTTTTTCTGGCATGCAACAACGTTAAAGGCTTGTAAAACAAAAAAAAAAAATATAAAAAAGTGCAAAAACAAAAAAAGCCAAACATACTAAAATCTCAAAAACAATCGAAACAACAACAACAGCAACACACAGAGCACAGAAGTCATAATCAGAGCACGCAACATGCAACAGACGGTGAGTTGTAAATCGAGAGCGAAGTGGGACGAGTGTCAAGAACTGACCAAGCGCAACTTATAAATTGCAAAATTCAAAAATAGTCTTCGACTGAATTGACACAGCTTTGTGTTGGTTTTCTTTTTTTTGTTTTTTTTTGTTTTTCGTGCGGTAGGACATCGTGGCACATTAAAATGTGGCAGCTTTTTTTGCAGCTGCCCCGCATGTTTAGCCACGACAACAACAAGCACAACAGGAACAACAAAATGCAAAACATCAAACAAAAAATCAAAACCAAAACCAAAACGGCTGCCAAGCTAATGCTCAACGCCAAGGATCATGCCACGCATAACGCATGCGGCATGCGGCATGCTTTTGTTGACTGGCGACAACATTTCTTGACTGCAAGCAATAAGCAAAGTGCTTTGCTTATTATGATGGGCAAATGTTGTTCATAATCATAATCATAATGATGACGACGACGATGATGATGATGATAATCATGTTGAGCTTGCAAGTCATATCACTCAAGTCTTGCGCCTGCGCACGTGGCTCACGCAAATCGTGTGCAACACTTGAGGCAAAGCGACGAGGCTGACGTCAACGTCAACGTCAACTCCAGCGTCAGCGCTGACATTGACGACTGAGCTGAGCTGAGCTGAGCTGAGCTGAGCTGTTGATATTCATAAATTGTGCAATTTGTGCTTTTGTGGCGCGTGTGCTTCCAAGTGTTGGCATAGTGAGGGAGTCAATGTCTGTGTGTGCGCGTGTGTGTGTGTGTGTGTTTATCATGAAATCATTATATTATATATGCAAAATAAGCGAAGGAAGCACGTGTCAATTGCAGCGACATTGCTACAAGTCAAGGACAGACATGACTTCGATCACAATAATCATCATGATGATGACGATGATGATGATGATGATTGGCGCTCATTTCAGGCACGCACCAATGCCGGTTATGCGTCATGCAAAGCTTACAGACGCACTAACAGTAACAATGCCGAGACTGTGGGTCAGACATGACACAGCTGCTAGCAACAACAACAACAACAACAACAAAAACTACAAACAAAAAAAAAATTTTAAATCTCACATGAGCTTAATTAAAGTTGACAATTCATTGAAACTGAGAAAACAACGAACGATGAAAATAAAAATAAAAAAAAACTCAAAATTCAATTTACTTTCAGTTGCAGTTTCATTTTCTAGTAAACAATTTTACTGCGACAAAAAAAAAAAATGCAACAACAACAACAGCAGCAAGAACAATATTTTGTGACAAAATAGAAGAACAAGAAGAAGCAGACATAAAATACAATAAAAACAAAATGCATAGAAAATTATTGAAAACGAAGTTGACAAGGATCAGCATTTTTGGCATTGTATGCTCAAACATGTACCCACACACACAAATACACATGCATACACACACACGCACACACACATGTACAGAGCAAAGATCTCTTGCTTGATTTGAAAAATTGTATTCTTTGCTTTTGAAATGTTAGAAGAAACAAGACAAAAAGTCTTAAGCATGAAAAGCAAAAGCAAAAACAACAATAAAATCAAAAAATGTTAGACGAATAAGAAAGAAAAAAAAAAAACTAAATTCTTTTTGTAAGAAAATGTACAAGCAAAGCGAATCAACTAACATGATCCTTAGGCAAGGACTTGCCTGGCCTCAACACAGTCAGAAGAATATGAACTGTGCGCGACAAGAAGAAAAAACACGTAAGAAGGCATTAAATGGAAATTAGAAAGAGAAGGATAAACGCATAAGAAAGATGAGTCGAATTGACAAGACAAAGGGCGCACACAAACGGACATGCGGACAGACAAAAGCTAAACAAGTAGAATCGGAAAATCCTGCAAGGCGCACACAAATACAAACCAGTGCTGCCACTGATAACGAAACCCACCCTCGATTGCATTAACAACAGCTGTTAATAACATAATAACAGGTATGTTACAGAGCAGCACGAACTCATGTGGCGCCCGGCAACTGTAAGCAACAGTTGTTAACATAACAGATCCACAGCCCTTACAGACGCACAATCGAATGCAAGGAAGATAAAAGAGAGAGAGAGAGCATAAAAGCAGTCAAGTTAGGTAGCAGATCCGCAACACGGAGAATATGTAGCAGTGAGAAAGAGAGCGCGCACGGCACACTTGTACAATAATACCCTTGCATGTAAGGAAGGCAAGCAGCAAGAACGCAGCGACGCAGCCGCAGGTAGTAACAACCACCAACAACAACAGCAGCAGAAACGAAACGCTGCGCAGCTGAGTGTGTTGACTGCGCTGCAAAACTAAGATCGTCGTCGTCGCCGACAAGTACTTAAGGGCGCTGTACAGGACGAAGGTTATCATTGCGGAATTTGATTCCCAACAGTCAACAGCAACTCTCTACTGCTCAACAACTAGAGTGTCTTTGTGGATTAAACTAAACTTAAGCATAGAAACATGGCCAGTCTCTGTATGCCGACACAAACAAACTATCAGCAATTTCAACTGACGAATGGCAACATTATGCTGCTGCCAAACGCACACAATCAACAGCAACAACAACATGTACAACAGCAGCAACAAATCTTCAATCAACAACAACAACTGCAGCACATTGCGCCAAAGACGCCGCTCGGCAACAGTCAACTGCAGAACATTCAAACGACAGCAACATCTGGATTAGGCGCTATACTCCAAAAGAAGAAATACACCTACACGAATATGCCGTACGGCGAGCAGATACCATCCGTGGCACGTCGCAATGCCCGTGAACGTAATCGTGTCAAGCAAGTGAACAACGGCTTCGTCAATCTGCGCCAGCATATTCCACAAACGGTTATCAACGCTTTGTCGCACGGTGGACGCGGCGCCAGCAAGAAGCTCTCCAAAGTTGATACACTGCGCATTGCAGTCGAGTATATACGTGGCCTAAAGGATTTGCTCGATGATGGCACACAACCACAACAAATTCACCATCATTTCCATTCCGATGAATCGAGCAATGATGGCAGTTGTGCTTATTCCTTCATGGGCAGTCCCAACTCATCGAATTCATCGTCGACCACGCAACAGTTGCAGCAGCAGCAGCAACAACAACAACAATTCCAGCAAATGCACTCTTATCACTCGGAGCAGTCAACCTCGCCCACGCCTTCATACAGTGATTCTGATGTTAGCTACATGCAACACATCAAGCTAGAAGCGAAAGATCAACAACAACAGCATCAGCAACAACAACAACAGCAGCACCAAACACAGCAACAACAACAACAATTCAAATTCGAACCCTTCGATAGCTTCAGTGATGATCAGGGCGATGATGAAGAGCTGCTCGATTATATATCATCGTGGCAGGAGCAATAAAGTGGCAACACAAACTTGCAACCACATTGAAAACCCGCCAAAAAAAAAAAAAAAGTGAAACAAAAACGTTGAGTTTTTGTATTTTGTAAATAAACCTAAGAATTGTTGCTGTGCCTTGAGTAAAGTGAACAGATGCCGCTCCCCCCCCTCAGCATACTGAACAAGTTGAAAGTTAAAGAAGAAGAAAAGAGAGAAAGTAGTTAGTAGTATATTTTTTTTGTTACTTATAAGTTTTAGTTTAAGACATGGAAGACAATGATTTAAAACTTTTTTTTTCTTAATTTAAGTATAATTTTAAGCAAATAAATGGAAGACACTAAACTAGTAATAAGTTAAAATAATAATATAATAAAATTAACATATTGAAAACATAAAATTTTAAATTTTCTTATTTTTTTCGCTTGGGTTTTTGGTTTATGGAGATATTTATAACCCGCATATTTGGAAAAATTTTTTATTTACATAAAACAGTTGAAATATTTAGATTGTGGAGTCTTTCAAAGGCAAAACTGAAAGAGAAAATAAATTTTTTGTTCGTTTGATTTCAAAGAAAAACAAAAACAACAACAATTTCCTAGTCCTACCAACTAGAAAGCATTGTTGAACTAACAGCAAACTGCACCCAGACACTAAAAAAAATCCTCGCCTTCAAACGACTTAAAAAAAAGCTGATCAACACTTTTATTGCAGATTTTTTTTTTTTTTTAAACAACACAATTAAATAAACATCCATGACAACGCGCCTGGCACAGGACAAACAGGATGAAGAATAAATTATTAATGAAAAAAAAAAAAAAAACACTATCAACAGCAGATACGCCACAACGCACAAAGACCGGAAGTAAGAAGCAGAAAAATACATTTTACGAAAATTACTATTAAATTTTTAATCGAAGCACCAAGGAAAGCACACTGTCACGCCTGAAGGACTCGCAATGCGGCGCGACCGACCACGTGGCAAACGTCATACACAAACTTTATGCGAGCAGCGTAAAGCAAAAAAAGCTGACGAGGAAGTTGACAGACGGCGGAACAGGACGAAATGCCAAATAATGCACTTCCGGTTGAGGCGCAGCCTAAGAGTGTCGGGCACAGGGAGAAGCCTAAGCATATAAAAACAAAGACCGAACCAACCCAACTAAACTCAACCCTACAACTCAAACGCGAATGCAGCCCAACGCAATCCAAGGCGATCCAACCCTACGCTCTAGCTTCCTCTACATGCAATTATCAGTTTTGCGCGTGTGCCGAGCAGGACATGACACGCCCAGTGCGATCGCTTATTAGATATGCAGGAATGTCATCGCCATCGTCGTCGTCGTTAGCTTCTTGCATTTTCTTGAAGTGAAAATCTTTTGAGTTGAGTTAAAGTTGTTCTGCTTGGCATTTCAGCCACGCCTGCTTTGTCTAGGGGCGCACGCAGCAATTATGCAAATACAAAAAAATATATGATAATAAATGAAATGAAATGAAACGAAACGAGAAATTCCAATGTTAGCGATCAAGACACACCCATGAAAGGACACGTGCAGAAGCGGAAATTGTGCGGCGAGTTTGAAATTGGCTTCGTTAATAAAAACAGGACGAAAAGCAGCAAAAAAAAAATAAATAAATATAGTTTTATTAATAATTCAAATGAGTTTTGTTTTTCAGAGCAGCCTTAGTTATATAAGCAGCATAAATCACTATCGCTCTGTCAGCATGACAGTAGAGAAACAGGAAGCAATTAAAGCAGCGCGGCATTAAATTCAATGCTAAAATTTCGTTATTCCGCAGGAAAAATAAGAAGAAAAAACAAGAAGGAAATAAAGGACAATTAATAGACGCATAAGTAGGGCAAGATCGAAAAGAAGACAGGCAAAGCAGCTACCAAAAAAAAAATCATACAGAATGATTTCAGATCAAAACTGTGAGCGGAAAGCAATGTTCAACTTGAAGCAGCATATAAGGACTCACAATGCCGGCAGACAGTAGAGAGGACATTCAGGCTATGTACAAACAAAGGTGTCAAAATACAAGACTGAGCCAATGATCTAATAGGGCACAATCGATGCATGTTGTCCTGCAGCATTTTATGCAATTTTAGCTCATTTCTAACAAAAATTTCTTTGCTGATTATTTTTTCCTATTATTGCTTTTTTTTTCTCTATGTATTGCAAACGGTAAGCCAAGCAGCTTAGCTGCAGCTCAAATATCCTGGACGCGATCTGATAAATTCGAGACGATCAGCGTAAGGCAACGGGCAAGTAAGCGAGCGTGCCAGGAAGTAACTTCTTTTGTCCTTACAAAATGTCTCATCTCCGCTCATCTTCTCTAAAAACGGAACGCTTATTGTATCGTCCTGCGTTCTGCGACCTGCGTCCTGTGTCCTATGTCCTTTGTCATTCGTTCACTCACTCATTTGCTCTTCCTCTCACATTCAGTCCTTTATCATGGCTGGCACGATGAATATGAATATTCAGGAAGTGCGTATTTATTTTGCATTTATTTATGTACATGTCCTTATGTCCGCTCATGTCCTTTATGTTAGACTGTCTGTTTGTCTGTCTGTCTGTCGGTCTGCTTGTCTCGTTGTCTGCGCCACTCATGTTCCTTGTCTTGTCATGGCGCATTGATTTTAGTGCTTGTAACACAAATTTTTATGTTTAAAAGAAAACACTCCGACGAAATTTTTTTATATTTATTTTTCCTATATTTAATGAATGTCAAGCACTACTCGGCCATCTTTCAGCTATTCGCTTGTTCTGTAATCGGATACTAATGTTATTTTTTCATGTCTCAGTTCAAAGAAACTAAAATGCACGCCCTCAAGGCACCTAACCGTGGCCTCTGGTGCTCCTCACTTGTTCCTTGGCATGAATTATGGCATTTTATAAGTTCGAAATACTTGCTTGCTTGTGAAAGCATAAGATTTATGACGTTTACAGCATATGTCAAAATATGAGTACACATGTATTGCGCACGTATCCTTGTTCGCAAAGCAATGTCCTGTTATATTTCGCACTTGGCTGCTTGTCCACTTGAGCGCCTCAAGTTGACCACTTAGCAATGTGCGAGCATCATCGGTGGCAATAGTAGCACATTAAGTAGTATCTAGATACAATACAAAACCAATTCATGTGACTCTTCAACGAATTCGCTAATGAGTTGGCGTCATCGTAAAGTCGCCAGTAAAGTAGTAACTTTTTGTAATGTCTAAAATTTGACACTGTTGTATGTCTGCTTTAAGTTCGAATTCCCTGAAAGAAGTACTTGGTAGCTTTCTTAGGAATCAATCTTTGTATAATATTCAATTACAATGCCAAAGGCAAGTCTTTAAGTAAGCTGTATATCAAAAACCAAAGAATCTTAAGATAAAAAGGTTTAGATTACTTCTGCTCACAATCAAATTTCGTATTTTTATAGAAATAAAAAAAAAAAGATTCTTTCATTTCATGTTGTTTTTTTTTTACAGGAAAGGCTAAACAAAACGTTTGAAGCGCAAACTTTGAATTGATTGTTGACATGACAACTAACCGCAAAATCAGAAAATCAAAGCGACAAAAAAATGTATAGAAGAGCAAAACATGCGGGGGAGACTTCTTTTTTCAGATACGCAGATACACTAATACAGGCAAAAGAGTGAAAGTGCGATAAACACACACGCACACATACACATACACACGTTGTCCCGGCTATGTTGAGTGAGAACAATGAAAGATTTCATATACGAGTAGAACGCATATAAAAATGTGCGTTGAAAAGATTTCTGTGAATAAAATTTTATGTTTTATTCTTTTTGTATGAAAAGTGATTTTTGTGATTTTTTTCACGACGGCATTTCAAAACTGACACATAAAACAGGCGAACAAGCGAGCGAGCGAGACAAGGACGGCAGAAAAGCGTGACAGAGTAAAAGAAGAGAGAAAAATTCATATTAAAAGTATTATGATCCTGCAAAAGAACTGCAGTGCTTTCAAATTGTTCATTCATGCGTTGCATGCTGTGCTGCTTTTATTTTATACGAAACGATACGATACGATAGGATATGATACCTGCGATATACGTACATATAATAGAGGTTTTGATCTTTAACCTTTCATCGTCATCATGCATTGAATATATTCATTGATCAATATAGCGTGCGTTCAGCGTTGAGCGGGCGAGTTCATCCTGCGCTGATCGATTTTATTGATTCATCGCGCTCAGAACTGATTTTATTGCGCTACAAACTTCAAAGCATTTAACTCTGTACGAATTTTTATAGTAGATTTTTATTGAGATACACGGCTAATCGACATTTGTGGGTTATTCGGTTCGGCGTTCAATGCAGCCTTCGATGTATCTTTAGCTACGCTAATCTTAACATTTTTATTTTCTTTATTTTATTTTGTTAGCATTAAGCCTAATTTGTTTTAGAAACTCGCTTTGCGTCTAATGCTGCCATAAAATCGCAGGTAGTCGTAGTCAGCTAAGATGGGAATTTGCCAAAATATACGCGCCGCATTTGAACCTGTTTTAACGCCGCGTTGTGACGCAGCAGGCAAGTGATCAGGGGAAAACACCAACTACGTCAACTACGCAGGTTGACAACGCAGACAGAACAAGTGCTGCGCAGAGCAATGAAATTTTTACTGCGCAGTGCAGAAATCATGCTGTGGGCGGTGCGCAAAGGCAGTTAAATAGGCTCTGCTAGGCTTGGGCATGGCGCAGTTCTATTAGCATGCGCAATTCGCTACACTCGGTCAGTGGGCTTGTTACCTTCGGCCATAATGTGCGTGCCTAATGCGTAGGTGTGTCATTTGACGCTAATTCTACCTGTTAAAAAGTGAATCGCGGGTTTTTCTAGCACAAATTCACTACAGACCGTCTCAACAGTGCAACATGGTTATATTGTCACTGCTGTGTTGTCAAGGAAAAAAAAAAAAAAACTGACTAAACGCAAAGTCAAAATTTGCTTAAGTAGGGTTATAGGCTTAAGCAACAACAACAACAATGCTGAACTAATTGATTAACTGTGTATTAATAGAGAATCTCATTTCTTTGCACACATTTTATGTCTATAGATGGTATTATATTGGAACGATTTTGATGAAGTTATTTGAAAGAACATAAGCACAGTTGAAATTGCTCTAGATTCGAAGACTTGGCTTAAGTTTTTAGCGGTTTAGAAATTTAAAATTTGATCTGAGAAACATTTGGCGGAGTAGAGCTTTACCAGCAATGAAAACCAACTCAAATTTGTCTAAAAAACTGACCTGAAACGCCTTCAAGCGACGCAAATCGATTTAAGCTAACTTTTCGAGCATATTATCGAGTCAGCAAATCTTTTCTTATTTATGTAATGTTTATGAACATTTTGTTACAGATAAGTAGATTAGAAGGCGCAAAAAAAAATGGCAACGCACGTGAAATCAAAGTAAAGTCACCGACCGTGAAAAAATTGTCAACCGCAGAAAGCAAGAGCTCGGAATCACGATATTTTTTAGTTTTCTTTATTGTTTTTTTTCAAGACAACATCAAAAGTAAAACACGAAGCGACAAAAAAATCAATGACAAAACCACAAAGACAAAAAAATATATATATTGGTAAGAAAAACGATTGTCCTCGCAGAACGAAGGCTTTTCTTTGGTCATGCGGTCTTCTTTGTTACTGTTACCTTTTGCATTTTTCGTTAATGTTTCTTTTTTTTTTTTTTGCTCCTTTTTACTTGAATAGCGATAATCGATTTATCAAAAAGTAAAAAAATGCGCTTTGCTATTATTATCGCAATGATGTTGATGATGATGATGACGATGAGAAGTCAGTAGAAAAACGTCTAAGAGGAAAACAAAACAGAAAATGCACTGACCGAAATGCAAAGAGCGAGTTCAGACTTAAAGGATAGCCTGCTCCTCGTTGGCAGAGTCTAGTCAAAGGAGGCGGCAGTTTTTAGCGCGCATTGATGTGCATTAAGACGTGAAATTGTCACCATTGTTGGCACACAAAAAGGACTTGTGTTTTTCGCATGTTTTGTGCGCTCGCTTTGATTTGACTTTTTTCTTCGCTTCTCTGCTTTTTTTTTGGTTTCTATTGTTGTTTTCTATTTTCCATTTTTGTTTTTTTTTTTTTTTTGCAAATGAAAGCAAACCCGAAAAAAGAGCAATCGCACAGTATGAAACCAACTAAATGTACTGCGTCCTGTGGTTACAAAGTATATTTCTTTTATGCTGCACTTTGATTCTGTGCAGTGTTGACAGCATCAGCAACGTAAATTCAAAGGACATTTACCGCACTAGACCAAAAATCAATCGAATCAATGAATCTACGCTTGTCTGTATTGCCGTCTTACTCTTACTGACTCGTCTTCGTTCATAGTTTGTAGCGATCGGTTGGGTTTGTCTCATCGCCTTTGTGTGAACGCATTTTGCCGACAATCATTGCTCGGTTTTATTCAGTATTGTGGCTTTGCATCGAGCAGCGGCATGCCACGGCCACACCCACTAAATGCGCTCATGCCGAAATGGACGCAACACGCATTGCTTGCTTTGTCATTTTGGATCTTATATGTGTATGTACATACATACATATCTAAAATTCCAATGCCGCTTACATAGATACATATAAGCAAAAGTGGGTGTAACTGAATGGGCGGTTTTTTTGGTATTCATTTTCACACTCTTCTGCAGCAAATGCACAGAAAAACGTCGGCTTGAAAAATAAGTAATATTGCAAAGGACAAATGTGACAAGCTTGCATTAAAATATTCTATTGATCTCTTATACAATTTGATTTTGGTATGTTTTTATATAAGCCGAATTTTAGAAAATTTATATTTTAGTAAATTTTAATTCAAAGAATACTGAAAGGACAATTAAAGCAAATTCAAGCTGTATTCATAGTCTTCAAAGTCCTTAAAATGCCGCCTCAAGTAGTTGCTTGATGAATGAAATTACAACAAAAGAACAGTCCGGAACACAGCATATTTAATTAGTTGTTTGGCACAGACATAGGCGGCCATGGCCAACACGAGTTGTGGCAATTTATTGAGGGGCAACAACTTTTCCAGCATCGCAACAGGTTATTTTCATTCAATTTTACAATCTTTCTCTGTTTTTTTTTTTTTTTGTTGAGCTCATTGTTCTAAATTTTAGTTAAAACGGTTCAGTTTTGGCCAATTAAATGGCGTCTTGCAGCGTTGCACTTGTTCTGATGTGCCGCTCACGCTGACGCTGACGCCGTCGCCTAGCCCGACACGTTGTTGCTTTTGACGCATTTAAAATTTATTGATTCGATTTTGTTCGATTGAGAAATTGCGGAAGTTTTCGTTTTGTTTTCAAAATTGTGGCGTCGCCCTTCCCGAGCCGAAACAATGTAAAGAAACTCAAAATGAAACGAGTCAAATTGTTCACGCCTTTTTGGTTTCATTGTCGGCTCAAAGGCACTTTGATCCTCCGAGTGCACATGCGACACATGCATATTAAAATAATTACAAGTTTTATTTCCTATATTTATTATTTATATATTTATTTTTTGGTTTATTATTGGCGTATGCAAAAGGTCTTGTGAAAATGTATTTGAATTTTTCTGTTTTCCTCTTTGATTTCACTTTTTGTTTCTTTACTTTGTACGTTTTCTTCTCTCACGCAAGTCTCGAGATTCTAATCTGATGTTGTCTCATCGCTGAGAGTTGTCTTAATCAGGTTCAAAACTATTTAGTTGCTTTTAATCTTAAGTTGAAGTGTGCCCCGGGCTTATCTTATTGTTTTGCAAAGTTTTTCGCAGGAAAAACCGATGGGATATCAAGGCATTGGGCATGAGTCTGTGTGTGTGTGTGTGTGTGTTTAATCCTGCTGTGTTTTTGCTATGTTGATGGCGTGCAGTCGAAAATTACACATCAGTTTAAAAAAAAAAATTCTATCTCAAAATAAGTTGAGTTGCTTCCAATCTAACACTTCTTATTTGGTACAAGATTCACCCGCTGTGTCAATATCTAGACATGATTTTGTAAATTGCTGTTTTGTCACCCAGCATTATTTGCTTGGTTATGCCAAATGTTGTATTTCATAGATAACTCTAAGATCTAACGAAACAGATAAATAAACGCAGGCAATCTGCATTTTTTGTTGCAAAGTCAAATCGAAGAATCGAGACTGTTAATTTATTTTTTAGTTCTAAATCAGATATTTTATCCAAAGCAAAAGAAAAAACTTTTTTTTTTAAATTCACTTATACTTATATACAATATTCATAATAGAACTCAATTTCGACAAGCTCAAAGTGCTTGGAACAAGTTGTCTTAAGTCGTCACTCGACCCACAATAGTTTTGATATCTAGACCAGGTTCAAAAAAGAAGAACAAATATATTCTATAAGCACATTTGCATGTGTGTGTGTGTGCGCATTGACAGCTCAAAGGAAGTGTACCGCTTATCAGCAAATAACGTCAACATTAAAGCACTCAGTGTTAGATTAAACAATAATTGAGATAATAGAAGCGACGACTGTATGTGTATATCTGTGGAACGTGACTTAAAGACGGACAGGCAGACAGATAGACAGACACACACACATGTCAAGAAAGCGTTACAGATGACGAAAGAGTTTCATTTAACTAAAACTGACATTTAATTGACAGCTAACACGTGTTTATCGCAAACGGCGTCGCGTCGTTCAAAGATATGAGCAGCAATGAATGTAAGTGACTGAGCGACAAACGGACAGACATACCAACTACGCAAATGAGCTGAACATGCAGCTTATCTCAAAACATGTACTTAGTTTTGAAAAAAGAAAAAAAAAAAAAATAAAGAACCACAACAAATTTGAAATTATGATTCAAGACAGTTTCATGACGAACGGAAATATCTGAGCAAAGTTATTAATTTGCGAGCGAAATTTGAAAAATTGAAAAAATAAGATTATTATGGCAAAAGTACAAAGAAGATCGTTAAAATTTTCGCACAAAATTTGTCATTTCCAGGATGTAATTGAGTTATTTCCTGTGCGCTGACAAACATGCAAGGCGCTTGCATGTCCTTACTGCCTCTTCATGTGATTATTAGTGTGAAAAAGTAGAAAAAAAAATGCTGAAAAGAATGAAAGAAATGTGGCATTTGAGTAGGAAATGCAATTTTACTCGCATTTCAAATTTCTAGCAGAAAAAAAAAATAAATAAAATAATGCATTTCAAGTATAAAATTACTTTTCACGCCGCTGATTACAATGTGTGTGCGGGCGTGCGTGCGTGCGTGCGTGCGTGCGTGAGTGAGTGAGCGTTGACAAGAAAGTAGGCTGTACGGTAATAGGAGATTTCCAACACCTTGCCAGGTCTTTTTCGCTTTGAGTTAGGAACTTAATACGCTCAAATGAAATGCGTTAATCTGCCATCGAAAATCGTTGATTAAAAAAAAAAATTCTATATTTTTGTGCATTTTGAACGCAGGCGCAACTAAGCTGCGTAAATGCGATTGCGTCTACGATATGCTTAATTAAAATGTTAATGCATTTTCATTTTAGACACTGTAATGATTCTACAGAAATGGCATTAGTGAAAGTCACGCGCGTTACTTGTCAGTTTAGCCGTCCTGACCGAGCCAAGTGCGTTGAAGAGAAGTGAGCTGTGATGAAGAGAGGCAACAAATCGAATAGCTCTATTAGCAAACTTGTGAGTGAAAACTTTGTGTCTCGTACATTGTATGCAAAGAAAGTCAACAATCTCACTCGAAATGATCGCAGCTGTAGGCAAGCGAGAAAAAAAATTTAAATATCTGCATCAGTTGAACTTCTGTTGATTGAAATATGTATGTTACT
This sequence comes from Phortica okadai, assembly GCA_034638295.1. Lineage (NCBI taxonomy): Eukaryota > Metazoa > Arthropoda > Insecta > Diptera > Drosophilidae > Phortica > Phortica okadai. The sequence goes on along the minus strand of CM067848.1, from coordinate 52,449,051 downwards.
TTTGAACGAATTCGATTGAGCAGAACAAATATGTATTTTGTAAGAAAAACAAAAATACAAAAAAAATTCGAAAAAAAAATAACAATAAAAAATTAATAATACGCATTGTGTATGAAAGAAAAGCGTGAAATTGTTTCGAAAAAGATGAATAAATATAATACAAATATAGGATAAAAAACTCATAGAAGTGAAATCGATAACAAAGGCGAGAGAACGAAGGTACGAAAGGCTAGTCCAAATATATTGAAAGTGGTCATTGGGCCTTTGTAATCGATTAGCACGCGCAATTGCATTCGAATGGCAAATCGAAGGCGCGCTCACACTTGCACCTCGGACCTCGGACCACGGACCACGGACCATTGTGTCTCAATCTCAGCGTTTGCTGCTTTGGTGGTCGACAAGCAGAGCAGAGCTGAGCAGAGACTCATTTTTTGCCATTCGACATGGCAATAAAATCCAGCAATAACATTGAAGTATGTATGAAGAAAATACAATGCCAGACACAATGGCATATCCTTTGGCAAATGTTAATCCTTTGCGCGAGCACGCAAACCAAAATATCGAGCAATGTGAGATACGTGTGTGGGCTGCTCATGCGCTGGATTAGTTGAACTACATTCAATGTCTGACAACGGCATCATCATCATCATCATCGCCATCGGTGCATCAACATAAGTAGCAGCATTAAATGCCATCAAATGAGCTCAGTCAGCAGCGTAGTGAAGGAGCAGCAAAAAAAAAAAAAAATGCATTTTTTATTGTAATTTAGATTTTGGTTTGGAAATTTCGTTTTTCTTTTTCTTTTGCTTTCATTTTCTTCTTTTTTTAGTTCTTAAACTCTTCTTTATACTTTTGTATTGTGTGTGTGTGTGTGTGTGTGAGTAGGATAACAACAATAAAATAGAAGATCAGATCAAGAATGTGTCGTGCATGGAACCGCAAAAGGACCACCCGAAAAAAAATTAAAAACTAAAATTGATTGCTACTTTTCTCAACTTTTCTACTCTTGGTTTTTTTTTTGTTTTTAATTAGAGCAAAGCGCGCATATTTCTAATGTTCTTCATTTCGTTTTTTTTTTTTGTTTATTTAGTACTTTTTTCTGTTTGAGCAATGCCGCTGTAGTCTCATTACAATTTAAATTCCTGCCACGATTTGCCTTCTGAAGTGGCCGATTGGCCTCGATTGAAAAATTTTCGTTCACTTTGGTATTTCTTAATATAATTAGGTGGCGAATGCCGACAAATACCAAAAACGCATACCCTTGTTGTGTCCGCTGTCCGCTGTCCACTGCCCGCTGATGATGTTGATTGCTGACGATGAAGATGATTAAGGTGAAACTGTTCTCGTTCAATAATCAAAAAAGGAAAATTATTTGTTGTCTATATATGCAAAATATGCAACCCAAAATCAGTTGACTTTGTCAGCCAGTGCTAACGAGCTGAGACAGCAGCTTATGTATGCATGTGTTGTGGCAACATGCAATAAACAAGTTAGCCATATGGCTGCCGATACTACTTACTTATAACATGCAAAAAGGGTCAGCTTTATAATGTTGAAGACAAATTTTGTGTGACACTTTTTTTTCTTTATTATTATCGGAAATCAGTGGAATACTATCGCGACACCGGATATACAATAACAACACAAGACAATTGTTGTTACTTTGAAAGAGTTTGTTCGTGGAATTTAATAACATACCAAGCAAAAGTGTAGAAAAAAGGGTAGCAGGAGGCACGTGTTGAGCTGCTTAGCCACTTAAAAAGTGTTTCCAAAACAACAAACAAAAAACAATTAAATGAAATGCTGCAGACAATTATCTATGCTAAAAAGGATATCAGCCACAGCAACCACAAAATATTAATATTTGTTTTCTTTTTGCCACTTTTCAAGGAAGCATGAAGTGGCAACATTTGACCTTATACGAAGGCGTTGCAAGCTGCGTCAGCATAAACAAAGAAGTTCGAAAGAGTTATTAAGCGTTCTGCGAAAAACGGAAGTGTAAAAGGCGTGTGTCTATCTATGTATCTATGGATATTTTGTTTCTTGTTTTTTTTTTTTAAAGATATTATAGCCGGAAATAGCAAATGTCTCAAGTGAGCAAAAGTGTTTGAAAGTGGCTCAAGGAGTATGAGTCTTGGCGTCTTTCTGAACGGATCACCAGCATAAAGCGTGGCTGTCTGACATCTAACGTTGACATAAATATGATGGTAGCACTAAATCTGTTGGCTGACTTGCTGACTTTCTTGCAAATCAACGGTGAAGTCTTGGTTGTGTTCCCTAACTCTGTGCCCGTTGATTAGTTTGAAAAAAAAACCGCAAAGATTCAATTCTTCGAACGATCAAGCGTATGTCTGAGCAAACAAATGACGGTCAACCAATCAGGCAGTCAGTTAGTCACTCCGTCAGTCAGTCAGTCAGTCAGTGTATCAACATTGCCAGGTGTGCAAATATTTTCATTTCAGCGTTCGTCAAAAATCAATCGTGCATTGAACAGATGCTTTACTATACTCGTAGTTTTGGCTGATTTGCTTAATGGCTTTTTGTTGTTGTAATTTATTTTTGCATTTTGTATGTTTTTAGTTATTGTTTATGTCATTGTTTGGCAGTCGCGTTGTTTTGCAAACATGTCAAAGGGGTGCCAATATGACCCTTATGGCCGAATGTAGCGGTCACTCTATGTTGAACATGGCCAGATGATATAGTCATGTCCCGTGGGCCTCATCCAAATGAGTTTCGTATATTGGCTTGCTGCTGTGCACAACAGGCCAAGGCGCTCTAATAGACTTGTCCAAAGAGACAATCTACAAAATAGCAACTAAAGAAAAATGAAAGAAAGAGATAGATAGAGCGAATGAAACAAAGAACTGTATGCCAGTCAAACAAAGCAGCTCTGAAACAATTAGAAATCATTTAGCTTTGTTCACAGCCACTGGCATTGAAAAGCCTGGAAAATCAGACAGACGGACAGAGAGAGAGAGACAGAGAGTGAGCTAACTCTGTTCGCCAAGGACTTGGCTCAGAGAAACAGAGTGTGATGGCATGTCGGTTCAATAGAAAAACAAAAATGCTAATAACAGTTAAGCATAGCAAAATATTGAATGCTCATTTCAAGGTATTTGCGCACTGTGCGGTCCTAGCAAACACGTATCCTGCCAGGCGATCGGGCATTGTTCATGTAGACAATGTTTTGACCGCATTGCCAACCAAAATATACGACATATACGCTGCAATACAACAACAGCAACAACAAAAGTAATAATAATAAACAAAGTAAAAGATTTGCAACACAGAGACGACAAATTCGATGTGACATTTTGTGGCATCCTATCAAAAATTCTGCTTAACTGAACGCGCTCATTCGCACTCACTCCCTCGTCACTGCTGTTGGTGGTCCTGCCTGCCTGCCTGCAGACTTATCCTGGCACGCATTGAATGCTGGCACATTAATTTGTTTGTCTTTCGCTTGACATCTTAGTTGTGTTATGTTATAGCTTTCATTTTTGTTGTCTCTATTTTTTTTTTGGTCATAAATTTGTGGGCGTGCTCATTTGTTCTACTTTGATTGTCATTTCTTGTTCTTCCTTGGCTTGAATCACAATCAAACATGAAAAAAATTAGCTATGATATTGTCTTCGTTTGATTGCGTTATAAAAATGTACAAACTCATGCCAAAAATCCGTTGTCGAACATCTGTCCAGGTTACTTTTACTTTTGCTTTTGCCACTCAAATGTCATTTGATAAATGATCGTGACGATTTTTGTAGAAATTTAACCACAAATATATTTCTACTACTTGATCCACTGCAGCTGCAGCTCAAAGCAAGGTGTTGTATGTATATAACTCAGCGCATAGTTGGTTGGATTAAGCGTGTTATTAATTAATTAACTAACAGTTAAGTCAATTCAATTTAGTTTGGACAGTTATTTAATGAAGTTGAAAGCTCATAAAGTCACTCTATTGCTCATGTTCAACTATTCAACTGCTCAACTCAACTCAACTCAACTTGCTTTCAAGCTTAATGTATGAAGACATCAAATCGACTGAAAGACACACACACACACACACATATTCAACATTTTATTGACAGCTTCAATGTTTATGTCGGTTGGTCGATGAGCTTGGCTATCTCTTCCTCAATTTTTATATCATTATCGCTGAGTTTTGTTGCTGTTGTTGTTGTTGTTGTGCATAATCAAAGTTAATTTGATAAATTTTGCATGTAACGAACCGCGAACTGAGGCGTTTGCTAGTTGCATTTAAATTGATTTCTCATGTAATGTTCACAATTTGGTTTACTTGCGGACGCTGTTGCACAGATCAGTTGCAAGATCAACGGACGTGTTGAGCGCACTGCTTGTTCTCTCGCACAGCGATAACGTTATTTATCTGACATATTATCAGTAAAATGCTGAATTAAGATTACACACATTTGAAGACGACAGCAATGATGATGGTGTTGGCAATGATGCCAATGCTGATGACGATGATGATGACGTTGAGCACTATCGGTGATAGTATCGTGTACAGATATCACAGATAACAGTCACGGATAATCAATTTGGTTATAATGCACATATTTAATAAGTCAATCATGCGTTTACAGTTAGTTGATAAGCCGATAAGTCGATACAACTATATTAGAGCAAACGAAGCAAAGATAATGAGTGAAGAAGTATGCGCAAACATGATTAAAATATCGATAGCGATGAGTGTACGTAACATGAGAGAGTGAGAGAGAGACGGTGGGGAGGGAGACAAGAAACCCGCTCTGACGTTTGTTGGCAGTTGCAAGGCAATTAAATAAATCAGCAATAAATTTTGGCCGATATTATTAGCTAAAAAAAAAGCTGTACAAGTCTCTCAGTGGCGAAAGTGGCAGCGGCATCAGAGCAGACGACTCGCTTAATTAATTTATTTATTTACAAGCTTCACTGTAATAAAATGAAAAAAAAAAAAACGCAGCCTTCAGGCTCACGTACAATTATAGAAATAAAGAAATGCAAAAATTATTTAACTATTTCTCCATATTATATAAGATTTTACATATGATAATGATTTGATGATTATTTGTATCTAAGTTGTGAACGTATGGCTTGAAATTTAGTCGACGACTGGACCCGCTTAATATAATTAATTGCAATGCAACACATTTGCACGATCGTTATTTCGTTCGTTCGTTCGTTCATTCATTCATTCATTCATTCATTCGAAACCTGATCATTTAATAAGCTCGACCATAAGCACGGGCGTCAGAATCGTTTGTAACTCAAGGCGCAAACTTAAATAATTGCATTGCTGTTTATTTTTCAGAGCAAGTCACAACACCAACTGCGCTTAAATTGGTTTTGATTTTTAACGATTGCCTGCAACCCCGTTTATGATCGGCAATTAATTAGGCCATGTTGGGCAATGCTGTGAAACAGAGAGAGAGAGAGAATAAAACTTATGAAAAACGATTTTATTTTGTACATTTAATGCCTGTTTTGACGTTCAGATGCATATATGTATGTATGTATGTATATTTTGTGGTACCTAAGGTTATTTGCTTTATGCAACGATCTGCAAGTTTTGGACGATGCCAAGACATCGATCCCAACCAGTGAACGATTCAACCAACGATCGATCGATCGATCGTCATTGACTCATTCTTTTGATTTTCATTTCATTTCTACGCAGCATCCTGCATCTGAACACAAATTTTATTATATATACACACACACACACATATATATGTGCTATGGCGAAGAATCATTAAAATTTGTTTGTTTAATTAATCGCAATCTTTAATAACTGTTTATCGTTGAAGGCATACCCAGTGTAAAAAACGTTCTGTTAATTGCACCAACACATAAAAAGTGTCAGATTTCACTTCATATATTTACCGTAATGGACGCATTTTTCCGATATAATTCTCAGTGGAAGAACATCATTTGGCTTAATTAATAGTTATGCGCAGAACTAAAACTTTAAAGTTTCTTTCAACGGACACCTCATAAAAGTTACTGAACAAAGTTCCAAGTTATGTAAGTAATAATTTTCTCTTTAAGCGTAGACAACACATTACCGAACAAGTAGGGGATTTCACTGTTGATTTATCTCCTGCACACACGATAATGTATCTAAGACAACGCAGTAGGACAATAAATATACCTCTATACAAATAATTAGTACAAGAAAAAATATAGTTATATCTCCATGTCCATCCGTTTGTTCAGATTTTTGCCACGCCCATTTGTGTAGGGTATTCTATTGTCGATTTGACCAAACTTATTTGTTTTTCTTCTCTCGGTGTGCCATCAATCACGTCAACACGCTGTCGTCAATCAGGCTTATGCCGATTTATGTAAATATTAACGCATATTATGAGGCTTATTAGGGCATCGAGTCGAACACAACCTGAGTCTGCAATGAGCACTTCATTTAAAACCTATTCAATATGTATTTTCAAAAACGTATTTTGCATGCTCACTGCCTCAACACAATTAAATTAGACATGAATGTGTGCCGTAATATTTCACCATCAAAAAAAAAAAACACTCTGTGCTCAGTAGGAAACCCACCCGCACACACACAAACAGAAAATACCCTTGTCCAGGTCAAGATTTTGTCTCTATCGACAATTTTTGTTTCTATTCTAAGTGCGCACGTGCGAAAGTAAGATAACTGACGGTCGAACTAAGTGCAAATGAGAATTATTATTGTTCGTTATTCAAAGAAGGTTGAAAATTTTGCGCAAAAAAAAAAAAAGAAAAATTAATAAACCAAGAAAAATAAAAGAAGAAGCAAAAACAACGATGAGTTCACATCAAGTCAGATCAACACTCAACAAGATGCAAATTTATGCCAGAGCTATGACATAACGGTTTCATATAAATCGTATGATAAATCCTTTGTTTCGTTCCCTTTAATCATTCATGGTCATGCCATCACATCATGCCATACACAAAGCAATGCGCAATCAAAAATCAATTCATAATCATTTGCAGAAACACGCGATGATGTCGTCTTGATCGACCCTCAGCCATACAAGCTCACAAACGGCCACAGGAAACTTAAGGCCAAAAACTGAAAAGTTAAAGATCACCAAACCAAATATTGAACGACAGATTTGTAAGTCCTGCGTTCAAGCACTTTATATGCAAACGAGCAACATTGACTTTCGATCACTCGGCAAGACAATCGCAATAGTAAACGACGAACTGGTAATGTTTTCCTTCATTTTGCATACGCAGTCTGTGTGATTGAAGCTGTCCGGTCAATATTTAGCGTCATCGTCATCATCATCATCATCGTCTCTGTTGTTTTGTTTTTTTTTTTTGTTATTTTTTTTGCATGTATCTGTACAGCGATCTTATGCCGTAAAACAATGATGTCAAACACAGGCACAGATTGGTAACAGATAGAGAGCAACAGCCAACAGACAGTCGAGACTGTCAGACAGTCAGAGACAGGCACAATTCAATCATTTCGCTGCAGACGCGTAGCAAAGCGTTCAAGCAAAAAACCGCAGTAAATACAGCCTAAAATGATTGCCAGCCTACTGCGGCCGATACACAGTACGAGTACCCAAACAAAATGTCGTTTTATGCTTTGCGTTTTAGCGATCGACGGCGCTAGATTAAACGATCATCCAGCAAGTGAGTGTGTGAGTGAGTGAGTGAGTCAGTCAGTGAGACAAGTAGTAAAGCCTGCAGTGTATACATGTACGTTGGCTTCACTGACTGACCGACCAACCAACCAACCAACCGATCGATCGATTGATCGATCGAATGATCTGTTGTCAGTCATACAAAATACACTGAAAGAAAAATCATGCTTAATACCGATTTTAAGTACAATACTAGCTGACTTTGGTTGGAAAAAAAATCTTTGCATGTATTTATATATTTATACATCTATTTAATTAACTGAACTACATATATGTCCTTAGAAGCAATCCGTGTACGCCGGGAAAACTGTCAAGACCTCTTGCTACCATTGTCCTAATCCCCCCGACCCAAAGTCGCTGCGTAGTTCACTGAAAAAAAATATTTCACTTGCTGGCTAATCATGATCATTATCATCAGTAGCAACCGCAGCACTACAGCAGCATCTTCGGTGGTCTTATCGAGCGACTTGATTTCTGTTTCCTTTCACTGTGCGTAACAGCAAAATGGTTCCGCAGGACGGCTTCTAGTGACGACGACTGTCTCATTCAATATAATATATGCCACAAAAGTTGATTTGTATAAATTTAATTATTATGCCCAACGAAAAAAAAAAAAAAAAAAAAAAACAAAATACAATACAAAAAAAAAAAAATGAGAAGAAAACCGTGACGAAAGACGCTGAAAACAAAAACAAAATCCGAGTCAAATTATTTTTCTTGCAATGTTCAAGTTTTTGTTTCTTTTTATTTTTTTTTTTTTGTTATTTTTTTTTGGGAAAAGGATACAGGTGAAATTATGATGGTTGATCCTTTTTTTTTTCTTATTCGATTATTTTATTTCATTTTGTATGGGAAGAAGGCCGTCGATGACGACGACGACAACAGCAACGACATTGATGACACTGATAGTTGAGTCTGACTGCTGTACAACAATACAAGAACACTAACCAACAGCGATACTACCACCACCACCAATACCGCCGACGCCTCCAAATGATGATCGATGTTTTTCTGATTTACATTCACGAGATGTTTTGTTGTTGTTGTTGTTTTTGTTTTTGTCGCATGCAAGTACTGCAAGAAGATTGTTGTTTTTTTTTTCTACTCAACTCGCCTACTAAGAAATCTTTATATTTGATATTGCGTTGATCTCAATGTTGAGACTGCCTTTGTTTGTGTTGTTGTTGTTGTGGCTGCCGATGTTGATCTTATAACTTATTTAACATATAAAGCGATCAATCAAAAATGCAAAATGCATTTGAAAGCAAAACTGAGTTTGAGGGCGGCACAGAGCCGAAGACAGATCTTTTTCTTCTTACTGGCAAGCAAGACAAAATAGTTTACGATCATTTGTTGCGCGTTATGTGATAAACTATGCACGACATTGACTGAATCAAGCATATTTGATGTATAAGATAATGTATGTATAAATGCCGCACAATAACCAAAAGATACAAAGATTGCATGCATACTACATACATACATACATATACGTACATATATGAAAATAATGAACGTCAGCAAAAACGAAAGATGAAAGAAAATGATGTACAGTTTGTTAGAATTTGAATTGTGCAGAGCGGCTCGTAAATTTAAATAAGAAGCCGGAAATTTATGCGTTAGTTAGAGGCGAAGCAGGATTGTCAAACGAGCGCGAAGCAAACGTGCATTAATGTGAGAATTTGTTGCATGTTGTGTCAGCAGCAAATGGCATCAAGACCTGCAACTAACTATTTTTTAATTCTATGCCCTTTCTAGGCTTCAGCAATCGATTGAATAAGCAATGGAAAAATAAATACATACATATTTATGTAAATACCAATAATTCACTTGAACACACGACAAACGCCAAAGACAAGAAAATATTTGAAGAAGATTTGGCGCAAAATAAAATAAAATAAAAAATTGACAAAAAAACATAGAAAATAAGAACTTTAATTGATAGCACGCAATGAGATAAGCAGAAAATTATTATGTAAATATGTATGACTTTATTTATATGTGTTACAAAAAAGAAAAAAAAAAAAGTTAAGGAACCGTTTGGCACAATTCCAGTTGAGTTGTCTTCAGTTCAACGAAATTTGTACTCAAAAAAAAAAAAAAAAGGTGTTATTTACGTCATGCAAACATGAAACGATTAATGCGACAAGGTATGTCAATTCGAGGTGCCACGACACCAGCGCTGTACATTTGCGTGGGTGTCGAGTATCTGTGTCAAACGCACGTAAAAACGAAAGAAGAAATGAGCAAGCGTACGTTCAATCGATGGATTGACTTAATTGAGGCGGCACGGCGGTGAAGAGCGTGTAAGAAAAATCGAAGCAGTGGCAGCGAACAAATAGTTATGCATATCGACACATGCATGCAAATATGTATATACAATATACAAACAAACACACATTCATAAATAACAAAAAAAAAATAAAAATAAATAAAATAAATGAAGCGCTGCCAAGTCAAATGTCAACATTTGCCGAGTGTGTCAGTCGCGCGCGCATTTTCATCGTAATCAATAAAACGTACAAATCAATTCAAAAAAAAAAAAAGTTTAAAATATGTAAAAAAAAATAAAAACTTTAAAGTCAGAAACTTCGGACTGTACAATGTCGCAGAGGCAAATTTCATGTAGACAAGCATCATACAAGTGTTTACTTAGATATAAGACTTTACGTCTTTTGGTTTTCTGTGAAGCACACACGCCCCAAAGTATCTGCACGAATCGACAACTTTGCCAGTGTTCAGCCACATTCACATCCACATCCACATCCACATCCACATCATCATTATCAAGAATATGTTGGCAACATCATCGCCGTCAATCAATCAACAACAACATCTTCACTAATATTGCGTCTGCGTCGTCTGTGATCATCAGTTGTGCCATATATCACACACTGCTGCTGCTGTTGTTGCTGCTACTATAATATATAGCGAAAAATTGCAGCTAAATTACAATGCCAAAAACCAACAAAGGATTCTGAGTTAGCCAAATAGCTGTAGGCCACATTCGCACACACAGCGGGGGCGTCGATTTGTTAGCGAGCGGAAAGTTGTTTAAAGCGCTTTAAATAACTTCTACGAAAGATATTCAACTTCAAAACGCTTCCAGTCTTTTACACTTTTGTGTTTGATGATGTAGTCAAAGTTGTTTTCATAGTCGGATCTGATCAGAACAGCATGGTGCATTCTTAAAGTTCACGTCGTGCTGAGATATTTTTGTGAAGGAAGTCATAGTACAAAATACTCAACTGTTACGACAATAATTAATACAATACGGACAATTTTTTGAAGCGTAAATTTTATTTTAAAAATTTAGAAACAATTATTAAATATTTTTTTCTTCAAACACAATGGAATTTCACTTGGAATGTGCCATACGAGTCTTAGTAATGCACACTAATCTAATGCAGCACATAAAAATCGAGCATAATGAACGATCTGTTTTACAAATAAATCTTAAGTCCGAAGTTACCAACATGCAAAAACCAACAATAGCAGCACAACAACAACAACATATATCCGGACGTAGCATGTTAGCGCCTCGAGCGATGAGCTTCTTTCTCCTTCATAACACAACGCACAAGCCTTATGCAACTCGTTTTGAGTCGGCTTGTCTCAACTTGACTTGACTTGACTTGAATCGGCTTGAGTTAAATCAAGTCAATGTGTCTCGTCTTGTGGTTGTCAGACAGTTTTCAAAAGAGATCAAAGTTAAGCTGACATAGAAACACGAGAGTGCACCACAGGCCTAGGACTTACATTGGCTCATCAACTTATTTCGGGCTCCATTTCAAAACTGTTGCCGACTTTTGCGCCATTGCGCCTGCGATCATTTAACTTTATCGCTTTTAGACAGATTGTTGGCATAAACTTCATCGGCAGCATGTAGCGTTCACTTCATCATCACCGACATCACAATGATCATCATCAACACCAACATCATGACGGTGATGATCATTATTATTAGTATCATCATCGGCATTATTATGATCAAAGTAGCCTACAGTTGCCTGACCAAAGTCTGTCTCATCTTATTATTGTATCTAAGCTGAGCCAACAATAATGGCTCAGTTCATGTGGTCATGTATTTTGACAGTAGTAGTTGCATTGAACGTCAATACAAATTATCTATGATGGTGCAGCAATATACAACATATGAGCGTTAACAACAAAGATGTGCCACCCAATCCCGCACGATGTGTAATAATGCTACTGCAACTGATTTAGACAGCAATTCAATGAGACGGATAAGTTCTTTGACTCTTACTTTGACTTTGACTTCACTTCAACAACAACATCCACCTGATCTCACTTTAGTACACCTCAACTTAAATCAAAGTTTTATTTTGTTTTTTGTTATTTATTTCTTTTATGTCACGTTGGCTTTGGCTCAACGCTTTGGCCAATGATTGCCGTTGATGGCCAACAATTAGGCTTGATTTGCTAAGGCCGTCACTCACATCATGGCTAAAAATTTAACTAGACACTTGCCGCAAATTCAACCCCTCAGCTCAGACGCTTTGCTGCTTAATCATCGCACTTGTTTTAATTGCAATCCAAACTTGTTTTCAATCAACGCTAATATTGTATTATGTCTGCGTGTTGTTGCCACTGTCAATTTTGATTATATACTAATAGAAACGTTCTACTTTGAGCAACCAAACAAAACAGAAAAAAATATTATTTTAGTCAAGCTTTAATGTTGAAAATTTTATACCTCCGAGTGATTGCAATATATTTCTTGTAACATTTACAAGCATATATAACTTTCAGCAACGCGAACTTTTTTTTTTTATTTATTAAAGCATTAAAAATGCCAGCTTCTTACAAATCTCCATTAAAACATGTCTTTAGACACAGCAAGAGGCAATGTGCAAGGAAAATCAAGCAATTCGATTAAAATTTAAAGTCAAGACAAAAGCAAAGGCAAGCTAAAACAAAAGTTTTGATCAGCATATTGTCGGCTTTCAATCGAATACTAAGTAGCGTAACAAGGCAACTTAAGTAGCCACTAAACGGCACATCTCTAATCTTAATTGAAGAAGCGAAGCAGCAGCCACATGTCTGTCGCCAAAGCGCTGCTGGCAAACGAGGTAATGCTATAGATACTCTCACCTCTCGTCATGCATATGTATGTATGTATATATGCATCAGCGAATGTACGTGAAAGGCCGCTTATTTATAAGGCAGCGTGGTAAGCATAAGTAGGCGCAACCCAACTTTGCTACTACTTCAAATTGAAGTTCGGCTAAAGATATTGGAGACGACTGGACTGAGCTTGACTACTTTCTTTAAGCGCTTACAACGAAATTACAACAGCAGCAGCAACAACAATAACAACAACAACAACTACTACTACAAGAAAATGAAGTAAAAAAACAAACTATAAGGTTAACTACTGGCATTGTAGCTTGTTGTCTGTAAAATGAAAAAAAAAAAATTAAATGATTCGCATAACTGCGGCGCGCCTACCTTGTTAAGCGCTAAAGACAGACAGACAGACAAACTGGTGGACTGACATTCGGACGGACGGACGGTCGGTCGATCGGTCGGTCAGGTGGACAGACATGTGAATGAACAAATTCGACTTGTCTTGGCATTACGCGTGCGTGCCAACGCCTATCGATCGATCGAAAGTCAACTTCAGGTTAGAGCAGCTCAGCTCAGCTCAGCTCTTTCAGCAGCAGCGGCAAAATCCTTTACACGCTTAACAAGAACCATTAAAAGACTTACAACAACAACAAGCATAAAAAAAAAGCTTTAACTACTTATTGTTTCTTTTTTTTCTTTTTGATATTTTTAGCCACTGTATTTTATATTGTATCTTCACGTCTAGTCCGTCACACTCTTCTTGTGTCTGTCTGTCTGAATTTCAGTACTTTTGAGGTAAATTAAACCATCGCTTAAGACGAGTGTAACAATATCCGAAACGTTCGTAATTGCGGATTAAATGAACGTTGCTGCTGATGTTGTTGTTGTGAGTGTTGCCTCGTCATATAAAATCTGATTAAGAATATTTCAATTAGCGACGCGAAAAACATTCGCAGTAAGCGTACGAATCGGAGCGATTGGCACACGTGCATTCCAGTTCCAGTTTCAGATACGAATTTAAGTTGATCGAAAGAGCGAGCCAACAAGCTATTTGAGTTGAAATTATTATTAACGGAAATGTAACGCTTTTAGAAAGTTTTCGAGATTTTTTTTTTTTTTTAGTGTTGTTGTATACATTTTGTTTTGTACACTGATTGAGTAAAGTATAGTTTTAAATGCTAATTATGCTGCATAATGATTTACTTACACGAAAGGCGAGGCTGTGAGCGGGAAAAGTTGATAATTTGCGGTTTCAATGATGAAAAAATTGTAAGAAGAATTTAATTGGCATTACTAATGATTGATGAAAGAGCGAAACACTTTTACCACATTTTTTCATGCACTTGAAATGTTTTATAACAAATTTTGAGTATACTCTTCATCAGCTGGTTGAGAAAAATATGCTATAACTTTACATGATAATCTCTCAGATTACAAAATCATTTAATAAACAAAACTTTCAAGGTTGTGCTTGTCATTAAAGAACTCTTAAATTGTACGTTTAATTGAATTTAGTGCTGCTCAATTTGATGAATAATTGCAAAGGAATCAATCCCGTCAACTTTGCCATCATAAACACTTTTGTTTTAACGCATCGCCCAATATCAAATGAGAAAAATTAAAAGAGACAAGAAAAATTGCATTAACGATGACCTAATTTTTCTTTCATATTTTTTTTTTTTTTTTGTCGACGATCTACAGCGCCGTCAATCGGCATCGTTGATACCATATCGTTATCGCTTTGTTTTTGCTTTTATTTATTTTTTTTTTTTCATAATGATCAACTGTCATAAATTACATTAAGGCGCTCATATGTATCTCGGCTCATGGCATCTTTGCTACTTAGTACATTGACCACAGGCTCAACTTGATTGTTTTTACTTTTCGTTTGCAATTAAGTTTTCGGTGATGCAGCGCAGATTAAAATAAGCAATAATAATAAGTAATAATACCAACAACAGCAACACTTTTTTTTTTTTTTTTTGTACATAGTTTGTTTCTTCTGCTTTATAATAACTCATAAACTGCAATCACTTAACTGACAAAAAATAAATAACAATAAAACGTAGTATGAAATCGATGTTCATGTATGCAGGGTATTATATTGTCGGGTATATGCGACTATATATGTATGTGTATCGCTCTTACTTGCATGGCTTATCTTTGGCTTATCATTTTTGATTTATCTGGCTACGTACGCTCATACGTACATGTAGCCAGGCAAACACGTGGCAGTTTGTGTGTCAGTGCGCCTTCGTACTAATTGCGATTATAATAAACAATTTCACAATTAAAAAATTCGCTCCTGAACTTATCTGATCCGCCGTATTGATTATTACCAACAACTCTACTTCATGCGACTTGACTCATGTTGTGTGCGCCAAACGGTTTGAGAAAACAACATGAAATTAAGTTATTTTCGGCTTTGCCGAATCATATATACTCTTATTAGGATCTTTGAAAGAAATAACAACTTTTTCAATCAGAAATATACACGTTTTTTAAAGAAAAATGTATTGAATCGAGCCCATTTTCAAATCTCTTTTGACACAAACCATAATTGTATCATTTGGCAATTTTCAAAAAAACATTTTTTTGATAGATCATTCCTTTGGCAGATATATGGTAGACTGTTCCGATAAAGACAAGTCTGAGATACTTATCGATAGATTGTCGCCAATTTTGAAACTCTGAGAGGAGTTTGTACAGAAAAAGACGGACAGTCAGATAGATGACCATATCGTGCAGTTCAAGAATATTTAGAGATTTTAGATGCTTTCTTTTATGAGTTACAAACTCTATAACAAATTAATATACACTTCGAAGCGTATCAAAATTTAACCGTTCGAGCTTATTAATTTTTTTGTTTTTCTTTAACAACACTTAAGTTAAAGTTTTCTGTACCAAAATATATATATACTTTTGTATGTACAAGTATCTTTGTATGTATAAATCATGTAGTCTATTAAATATGCTTTGGCATGTGCTTTTTATTTGTGGTGAAGTCTCAGTTGACGCAAAATACTTGAAAGGCATGAAACTGTTAAATTTTACAAGAAAACTTGTTAAAATCCTCGTAAAGAAATGCCACAAAGGCAAAGATTTTGAGCTTATCGGCGATATATAATCAGCTAAAGAAACGTTCAACGTCTGATGAAGACGAACGACGAACGACGACCAAAGCCGGCATCGTGTTTGACTTTGCGACGTGCATCGAGTTCAGAATTAAGCAACGTTGCAGCATAGTTGCGTGCTTATTTACATTTAATTTGCATATTTAGCAAAAGACCCAAAAATAAACAAAATAAAAAAATGAAAACAAAAAATTGTGTTTATATATTGTATATAAAACAACAAAAACAACAAGCAACAAATCAAGAAACAAATATATTGCATAAAATTCTCATTTGCAAATCGAAGAAAGCCAAACTCACATTTAGTTTGGGGTTCTTACACACAAAACGAAAAACCAAAGCAAAATAAGTAGTGGAAGCAGTGTACAGTGTGCAGTGTGCAGTGTGTGTGCAAGGAGTCGATCTCATATGCAAATCGGTAAGATGCAAACGCAGATGCGCGTAAAAGTGCTTATCAAACATTCACATTTGATTTGATCTTTTTCAATACTTTAGGCAAAACATACTTGTACAAGTATACACTTTTGTTTGTTTGTTTTACTTTTCTACAGTCTACAGTCTGCAATCTGCAGCCCGCAGTCTGCAACAAACAACACCAACAACATTTCGTTGCTGTTGAATGTGCATCGATAATCATTAGTTAAGTTGTTAACTGATTTCGCTTAGAGATTTGTCAAGTTGTTAATGCTTTCCTTGTTGTTGCAAGCGTGTATCTCGTTTGCATGAAATATTTTAATGTGATTTATCAGCATTGCATAAATTGCTTCTTTTTTACTCTGTATTTTTCTACATTATTTTTTTTTTTTTTTGGCTTTTCTTGTACACATACATAAGTCAAGCGCTTCAGCTAATGAGACAGTTTGTTTTTATTGTATTTTCATTTGATTTGATTTCATTTCGATTTTTCAAGCAAATCAATTTCAAGCAAATTTGTTATAAAACCAATTCACTTTTTTTTTTTTTTATTAACTCAGTTGGAGCTCGCCTGGTGGTCCACTTAAACTGCTTGCTGTTTGTTCAACTGAAGGATCGCAAATAATATGAAATCAATTGCACTAATTAAGCCTGCAGCACAGCCACGTACATCATCCTAATCCCAATTTATCTTCTGCACAATTGCGCAAAAACCTCACGAAAACGAGCAACAAACAAACTTCATTAAATTCGGCACTCATGAAACGTGTATACCCTGCCAAACAGCAAAGTCTTCATTGCAAATGTTTACTACTATGGAAAGAAGCGGGCATGAAAAAATACTAAGACATTTTTAATAATTTTGTTAGAATTTTTAATATTTTATGACATGTATCTCGGCTGTTTGTTGTGTTACGAACGTTATAAACGAATCAAAATACCGTTTCTCAGGTTATGAATGCTAAACTAACAATAATAAATTCTTTAGCGCACACTTTTTTTTCTTTTTTTTTTTGTTATTATTGTTTGTTCTTGTTGGGCTTACTGCTTACTCATTTTTTACAATAAATCACGCATAAAAATTGCAGGCAACAACAGCAGCAGCAGCAGCAATAACAACAACAACAACAGCTACAAAACAAAAAATGCGAAATAATCGCGAGGCAATCATTTTGGTTTGGCAAACAGCGACCGCACACACATGAAACCATTCGCAGACGAAGATGAATTGTTGCGCTGAAAGGTCTCAGTCAGCCATCCCCATCATCACCATCATCATCATCATCAGCAACAACATCATCATAATCATTGAGCGAATTGAAGAAGTTGTGCCAATTAAACACAAACATTGACTAACGTTGATAGTTACATACATACATATATGTATATATATATCATGATATCGACGATCGATTTTCTACTTTGTAGACATTTGTTTAATTTCAGCTCAGCTCAGCTCAAAACTTGGCATCTTTGTCAATGATTTACGGGTACAGTAGAGACACTGTGAGGTCATCATTGACTGTGACATTTTGAAAATCGATTTGCAAATGCTTCACGGAATTTTGTTTTCAGTCTTTATTATTCGTTTCACACCTATCGCCTTTGCCGGCAGAAAGACGACAGGACATGTGTCAATGCGATACACTAACAATACACTGAGCAAAACGAAAGCATTCGTTGTTTGAAAAATGTTTGCTTGATTTGTTTTTGTTCTTTGGCATATTGGAGAAAAATATTATTTCTTACAGTGTACACAGATGCACACACACACACAGATACACAGCTACCGACTACTTATGACACTTTTCCTTTAACATGTTGCCGACAAATGTATCGCTGTGTAAAAAATGCATTTGCTTTGGCTGAATGACAAAAAGACAAAGAGGACATTTTTGCTTTGCTTCTGATTATTTATGCCAAGTTGAATGCTTATGCTCGCTCCTTTTTTCGGCTTTGCATTTTAGAGCAGGAGCTATGATGCATTGCCTTTCGGCTACCGGCGCGTGAAAACTTTGCCAACACCTTTCAAATCATGATGATGATTTTTCACGTCGCATGGTTATAAATTTTCAATTTGTTGCTGTTTGTTGAAGGTGGTTTTTTTTTTTCGCTTTTTACTCTACATGTGTATGTGTTTTGTATTATTTTTAGTTTTGATCATTTCAGTTCATTGTCTTAAACACAACATGAACTTCATACTACATTATATTTGGTTGCATTGCGGGTGTGGAATTGTTGCTACAAAGAGTGAGAGAGAGATTGAAAAAGTAGGAGGTTGTGAAAGTGCTTGACTCATTCATTGTTTCATTCATGAAATCGTTTATTAGACGGTTAGCTACTTGGTGGGTCTCAGAGCTGAAGCAACACCGCCGACTTGAACTAAGATTTTGTTGTTGTTGTAACTAATGAGATGCGTGCAAACTATAAATTGTACAATCATTTTGACAACTGTATTAGGAGAAGGGACTGCAGGGAACTAAAAGAGAGTCAAAGAGGCATAGAAAAAATAAGCACGTGCTTTCTTATTTTCTCCGAGCCTTTCTCTATCTCTGTCTCCTTTTCTCTTTGACTCTTTCTGTCTTTCAAATACCTCTGCCGCAGCTACTGCTTCTTCTACATATTTATAAGATTTTGAACATCTACAATTTCAAAGTCAATTCACACGCTCTGCCGCCACTCTGCCATAATGTATTTCGATATTATTGGCACGGCCGCCGACGCCACCGACGACTCATCGTCATCGTCGCAAAATCCTGCAGTGCCACAGGCGGAGTCTTTTTAACTTCAATTTCATTTCGCGCTGATCGATTTTTGCACGCAAGCGTACGCATTTGCTTAAATCCAATGCAATGTGAAACAAATGACAGCGCTATGAACAAGTGTACTCGACTATATAATACCCTATGCTTGTGGGTATCACCATCAAGTAGCCATGGCTTGTGTTATGATAGACTTTCGAACATTATTTTATACTGTGAGATCTTCGAGTACTTCTCGGATATGCTATATATACATACCTATTTGATCTTTGTCATATATACAACTTTAATGCCCTTATCACAGAGTGCAGGGTATAACAACAAAAGCGCAGAAAAACCCAAAATCGAAGCGCGTACTTAGCATTGAATTTATTGCGTGTTGTGCAACGCCTGCAGCGAGACGAGGCGGAAGAATATTTAAAATATGATCAGCTTTTCATTCATTTTTATGGGGCATAATGACTTTGGCAAGAAGCTTGTAAATACTTCGATTATGAATGCACATTGGTATTTCGGTATAGAGAAAATTACGAGATATAAAAAAATATCACAGGGTTTTCGGCTTATCTTTTGTCTTAAGGGTTTTCTACTATTTTCATTTGCCATTCATCAGTTGTAAAGTATTACTAATGAGATATGGAAATATCATTATCATTGTTTAGTTATAAGAATGTTTCGGGAAATAAAGAATAGAATTGAATTAAACATTTCCTCTAAACTCGGTGTCGGATTTGATAGAGTGTTAGGGATGTCAATTTGGGAGATTTACCAAACCCGAAATTGTCGAGATTGTCAACTGAAATCCCGGGACATCCCTATAGAGTGTACATTATTTGTGATAGAACTAAAAATCTTAAATCTTCTGCTTTTCTTAACTCTCAAGCATGCTGTTGTTGTTGTTCCACTGCACGTTGTTGTTCTTGTGAATGAGGGCAAGCAGTTGTGTACTTCTCGCCACGCTCTACTGTGTTATCACTGCGCATGCGCACACCTACAAAATGCTTGCGGCTACTGAGTTGCACATAAGGCGGGTGGTTTTGTGGGTGCGCGCACACACACACACACACATACATGCATAGAGGCACTGAAGCAATCACAAGTTTACGCAAGCACTAAATGTGTTAAAGAGCAACTCATTGCATCTTTCTTCATTTTGGCACGAACACGAAGTCAAAACACAAAAAATCCAACAAAATGCAAAAAAAGAAAATAATAATTGTATAAAATCACGCGTTTTATCTTCCGCCTACACGGGTCTGCTTTACGCTTACTTCCTTGCAAATACACTTTGCACACGCACACACACACACACACACACACACACACACATACAGTAAATCATTCGATCGTTCGCCGCCTTGCGCCTTCCAGCATTTTACTGTGCGTCTTCTCTCCTTTTTTGTTTTTGTTACTTTATTTTTCTGTATTTTCATCGTAAATTTATGACGTGATTTTGATCATTTGGCATAATCTATTTAGCGTCGTTGCGTTCGCACACTCCTACAAGCTCTTCCTGCACTGTCGGCTCCTTGCCAACACTCTTCGAGCAGCCAACATTTGATAACTTTTGGTCTGCCAAACGCTTCAAGTGTCTTGCATGATCAGCTTCGATCTTTCCTTCCTTCATTCGTTCGTTCGTTCGTTCGTTCGTTCTTTACGTTTGGGGCATATTTTGTAATGAGATAATTTTATTTGCATTGCTCAGTGAAATAAAACTGAAAAATATTGTATCTTTGAGAGTAGATTCAATAAGCGGCATGCCGTAAATTATTTGCAAAGTTTTTGGTGTTTTTTTTGTTTTTTGCTTGCTAAAAAAAAAAAAGTCTGAGACTTTAAAATATTTTTAGTTAAACGTTGGCAAACCTTATTTTGACATGCATATGTAACTAATGCTTAGGCCACTGTATAAATCACAAATCGATTGAAGCAAAAAGTGCCAATGCCATTAGAGAGACAAATATTTTGCCAAGCTCAAACATAAATCGCACCAATTAAATTTAATCTAAGCTAACGAACGATGACGACTAAGCCAAAGTCATTCACAACGACCGTAAAATTGCTGATCATCTTAATGCAATGTTGATCATCATGACAATCACACACACACACACGACAAAAACCAACGCAGTCAATCATATTCGTTTGTTTTTTTTCGCAGTCACTCATATTGTACATTTTTTGTTAGCATTTTATGAGTTCAGTGTCATTAAAGGAAGTCATTACTGTACGCAGAAGCTGCAGCAGCAACAAAGTGTACGACTGCCAATGCCAGCAAAGCTTGTTGCTTGTCCGCTGATATTCGCAAAAGTTTATTATTGACGTTTTTACTCGTCGCGCACATAAAAATTAATAAGAATTTTTAATCGAAATAGCAGCAAAAGGTAACGAAACTTGACATATGAAGTTGTCGCTTCTTAATTGACTAACTCACTGACTCACTGACTAACTGACTGACTGACTGACTGAGTTGCTTTGCTCTATCTCTTTTAAGCGACGCGACGTCTTCGACAACAACAGCACCATCATTACCATGCTCATCATCAGCTTCATCATCATTGCTGATTTAGTACGTACGACGCTCTGAGCAATGTCACATAAAAATTTGTCAATTTAATTGAACTTACAATTTTAGAATTTTTGCCTTCAGTCATGCAATATAAAATTTTTATACTTTTCGTTGATTTGTATTATTTTATATTTTAACATTTTTATCTTTTAGCATTAAGAATTTTTATAATGATTGAAATGTGCATTGTCAACGATTTTGTATGCCACGTTCGAAAAAAAAAAAAAAAACACAAAATGAAGATTAAAGTTGAAAACTTCGCTAAATGAAGATGGCTTCGCTTCAAGCTGCAAGTCATGCAAGCAGCAGAAGTAACTTGATGTCCAAATTTAACGAAAGCATCAAAATATTAAGCAACAAGAAACAATAATGGTCATTAAAATTAAGTTATTCTAATTTTCGCAAACAAATGACTTACACTGATGACTTGAGGTGCCAAGACAGACAGACAGACAGACAGACAAGCATGATGTGTGCCAACGGTTAATGGCAAAATTTCACCACTTGGGTGGTCTGTTAATCAATGCAGCGCAAGTCGTGTATATGAATGAAATGCAGAGAGACGCCAAAACGCATATTTATGCAAAAAAAAAAAAAAAGAGCAAATCTTTAGGAGGTGTTCGGACAACATGTAAAGCTACTGAAACTGAAAGAAGTTGTGGTACAAAAACACCGTTGAACTGAGACTGAGGAACTTACCAGCCAGCCAGTATAAGTGAGTGTATGAATGATTGCTATCGATCACAGAGCGACTCATCACAGAAGTAAAATAACCTCAAAAAAAAAAAAAAAAACAAGTGCAGATTGCAATCAATAAAGCGAGTTCGAGCCATACTGAACATTATACATACACATTTAAGATAAGCTCAACGGAGCTAAGATTATTATTGTCTTACATGAAAATGCTTGGACAGCTTTGTTGTGTTGAGCATATAAATTTTGGCCAGCTTAATAACTGTCGAAAACACTAAGGGAGAAGAAAACGAATTTCGAGAACAACAAAAACGCAAGTCAAAAAAAAAAGAGGTTTAAAGAATACGAGCGTAGCAAAAAACAAAAAAAAAAACAGTTAAAAGGCACTCATAACTTGAATTTGTATACGGCTTTGGCTAATAACAAGCAATTAGTAACTATCAGCATACAAATTAGCAAAAAAAAAAAACAAAAAATGCAGCAGAACAAAACTGAACCAAAAAAAAAAAAATTTACAGACAATAACTTATTGACCCAGTTCTGAGGCTTGAACAAATAAAGCGTTCCAAAAAAAAAGTTCAGATACAAAAAAAGGAAGATGTATTTAGCAAAGTTTAATTACAAACTGAAGAACAAGCAGTTCAAATAAATAAAGCAAGTCTCTCAGCATTCAGTTTTTGTAATCTACTCATCTCAGAGCCGAAGGATGTGCTCACGCATTTCTAACATTTAATGATGTCATTACAAAGACACAAAAACATAAAACAAAATAAATTGCATACAAAGTGAACCAACAATTTCGAAACGAAAGGATAAAGAGAAAGACATAAAACTATAAAAGGATTTCTTATCCTTCGTGTGGTCTCCTTGCTGCTACTTGTGCCTTAATTAGTAGATGTGACATCGTCTAACCTTTGAGGTAAAGGCGCTGATAACTATCGCCTTAGCAACTTTACTCTTTACTTTTGTATAATGGTTGTCCTTATTGTTGATTGGCTGCCACACGTACTAATTGCTACTAACAAGCGCAGATATTACGTAATCGAGAGACTAAGCACTGAAAGTGTGTCGCTGTGGTAGGTAAAACTCGTAAAAATAATCAGGCGTAGAGCCGGAGAAATTACTACTTTTACTTAATAAGTTATGAGCCATCATCATCATCGACCGAAGGCAAGACTACGAGTTGTAGTTAGAGAAGGTTATTGGAACGTTAAGGACACCCAATAAGTTAAGCCTGCAATAAAAAGTATATTAAATAAGTGTATCCTTTGAGAAAATTTTCATTATTTTCATTTTTCTTCAACGAAAATAAGTAATGAACGAAAGATGTGAGCAAGAGGATAAAATATATGAAGTTGAATTGCATACATGAACGGATGCAACTAAAATATCTGTAATTCATGCAATTTGCAGACCGGACCACCAAACTTTTCAATAAACATTAACCGAACAATAAAAAGAGACAACAACGAATCTTTGAATAGGCGATGGATGTCATTATTAAGGACCACAAGAGACAGCAGGGTAAACTGCACGGAAATCAAGCGCAGGAGTACATGAAGTGTGTGGTCCGAGGTCGACATAGCCGGATTCGTATTCGGATACGAATTCAAATGCCCGCCCGCCCTGCACGACACAGCACGACTTGCAATGACTCGAGTGCAAAGCACAATTGTACGATTGTTTTGCACACAATGAATGAAATATAATGTTCACGCAATGAATTGCAGAAAGCATTTGGAAAAAAAAAAAAGGAACAACGCGCAAAAGGACAAAGCGTCTGTAAATTATAACAACTCAATTTCAAAGCAAGTAAAATGCATAAGTAGGAAACTCTACTGAACTGCGCTGAATTTCCGGTCAGTAGAGACAAATTGAGTTGTCAAAAAAAAACCAAAAAAAAAAAAAAAATGAGAAAATCTCAAAAAAACACTAAGAAGAAAAGGAGTCGAGCATCAGCAAGAAGTGTGTGGCAGAGGACATATTCAGATTGTATGATGTGAAAATAACTACATTGGGTAAATGAACTCACATACGAATTGCATGTATTGTACTAAGCCCAAGAAAAGAAGAAAAAAAAAGTGCACAACATTAATTATAGCCAACAAGCAAAGCAGACAATAAACGGACGTCCGGTTCCTGCAAAAGGTCCTTGCGTTTTGCTGTACAAATAATTTAAGCACTGCTAGTACGACTGCGCTCAAATTGAAAACGCTTTGAGTGTTCTTTTTCTCTAAAAAGAACATTTGCTTGAGATTTGTTCATTGTCCTTTTAGTTCTCAATCATGCTTAAATTTATTATTATTAAATGCTCCATAAACTGTTTATGTCACACTGCGGCTGCTTCTTCTTCGCTCAGCTCTGCAACCGTCTGCATCTTCTTCATACCTTTCGCTTGATCCTCATCCTGGCAGAGCGCCTTCATTGCCATTTGTTACATGCTATAAGTATATAAAGTATGCACCGTTAATGCATTGACACGCGTTGCATTTTATTTATTGCCACGTTGCCTCTTTGTTCCAATTTTTACCTTTTGTCATTTTTAAGAAAACTCACAATTGTTGCAACAACAAAAGAATTCGCTGTGCACACACAAAACGTGGACAATTCTTTTTCAATTAGAGAATTTACGATATTTTATTGTACTTTTGTTATTTTTCTATTGTACTCCATTGAATTTCATTTGATTTAAGTAATTATATTTTTTTTTTCTGAACTAATTTTTTGTTTTTGTGTGTTCTCTTTAAAATCAATCGGCCAAAACTAATTATTTCGTTATGCGTTTCTTGTAAGCGTTCAACATTGAAAATAAAATCAATGTCGTCATTATTGAATGCAGACGAACTCAATGCCTCTGCCCACTCGAGCTGGTCACATAGATGCTGCCCATGCCCATCACTTGTTAGTAAGCACCATCATTTGTACGCGTCATCATCATCACCGTGCTACACACTCCACTCAAAGTGGTAAGCAAGCGAACATTACTAAAGAATGTTATGCACGGCTTTGCCGATACATTTGTACCCTTTAATATGCTAAGCTAAGGGACGTCCATAAATTACGGGATATTAAATTGGGGGTGGTAAGGGGTTCTGTAAAATCTCATCAAAGCTCACCTATAGAGAGGGGGCTTTATCGCTCAACTCATGGGAACTTTTTAGTCCATTATTAAAAATTTTTTTTTCAATATTTTATGCAAAATCTCATGTTAGATACTGAAGGAGAGGTTCATCAAAATCTCACTAAATCTCACCATGAGGGGGAAGGGGTCTAGATTTCTAGAATTACGTAATTTATGGACGTCCCCTAACGGAAGACTTAAAAATATGACCGATTAAAACATCTTATTATAGCTTTTTTTTTAAATCTTGTAATATTTAAATACGTTCAGATCCAGAAAATCATTCAGCACGGTATTTCTATGTGGCGTAAGCGCCCTCTCGCGTTAAATAATATGCACATTCGCTTCTATGCGATACGAACGTCATGACTAAATTATTATACCCTTTTGAAGCGTAAAAAAAATTAAGACAAGAAAATCAAAAAGCATCAACGCATTCTTGCACTCTCATCAATTAAAACCTCACCAATGTTTTCGCACCCGAACGCAAATCGATTGATTCCGCGGCTCAAATGCGATAAGCAGACGCAACGCAGTCAACGACTGAACGAGCGCGTACTCTCTTGCAGAGGGGGTAGGGGAGGGGCGCACATGCGCAAAAACGAAGACAAGAGGAATATTTAACTTTGAACTAATTATTTCAATGGAAAAGGCAAATAAGTAAAACCTTGGCTGCTGATGCCGTCGATACTGTTGCTGCTGTGACTGTTGTTGTTGTGGCAACATTGCTTGATGATGATGCTGCTGCTGCTATATATGTATATATATATTGTATGATGTTTTTTTCCGTTTTGTTTTTTGTTTTTAATTACAAACAACACGAAAAGCGCATTGAGACAGTCAAAAGTGAATAGGCTGCGTTGTTGCAAGTGCTCATGCTTATGCGCATGCGCATACGCGTGGCTTCGTCATGTGGCAGAGGCGGCAGCCGTCGTTAATAGCGCTTAAACACGAACATTTTGTTGAAGGCAGGCCAACCGGCCGGTCAGGCAAACCGGCAGTCTGGCCAAGTTGGTAGTCAGGCTTGCACACCAGGACGGAACAGGAGTGGGCAAGTAGCAAAAGCAATAAAATGCAAAAACAACAACAACAACAACAACATTGCTTCATTACTTAATGCAAAATAAAGTAAAAACAAACAAAAAATTTCTTCAGGAAATTGCAGCAACGTTTTTTGTTGTTTTTGTTTTTTTTTTTTTTTTTTTACTTTATTAAAACATTATTTAATCTTTACAATAAAACTTGTATAAGATCAGTAATTTCAACGACAAGTCCATAGTGCCTTTAATGTGCGTACCACTGTATCCAAAAATTAAAAAAAAAAAAAAAAAAACTTTGTCATTAAGTTGGTAAGACAATGAAGGAGACATCTCGAACTCTAGTTAGCTCTATAAAGATTCTTATGCCATCGAACATCATCATCAAAAATTCATTGCCTCAACAACCGATAAAAAATTTTTAAAACTTAATCTAAACAATGTTACATGAAGCGTATCAAATCTTCTGCAAGACCGCATTGAATTTATTTTTTTTTTTTTTTTTTGCTCTTTGCTGATCACTTCACAAATTATTGGTGTGAAGTGCTTTGCAGCTAAGGCAGAACAAGAACAACAACAACAAAATCAGATCTCATGTGTCATCAGCACCTCTTGCATAAATACTTTGATCTCGCCCAAGTGCATACACGTACAAAATCATTTTGTCTGCTCCTTAGAGCACACCTACCTCCCCTCCCCCCCCCGCGCAACACCAATCAAAGTCGGCACACTCGTGAATCGTGAGTGTTGAGTTGAACTTTGCGTGGCTGCGACGCATTCATCAATTGTACTCGCATTTGTTAGCTGACAATGAATTGTGCGCCTTTGCGCATTTCAACTTGTGCCAAGGCAGCAACGACAATCGAAGATGCATGCCACATGCACCAAACAAAAACTAACCAATTCATGAGATTCGTATTGAATCACATGCAGATTCACAGAAGCTGTACACACACATACTTAAACACACGCACGCACACATGCATTCAAATGTTCAAATTAAAATTCCTTTGCGGTGGCACATAATTAAAATTAAGCCATCATCAACATTAAATAAAATCAGCAGCATTTGCAACACAGCGTGACACTTTTCTCTTTGCTTGGTTGCCTCATTTGTGCCTCAAGCGTTTAGCTTTACAGTATTTTTACCTTGTTGACTTTTATGTTGGCAACGCTTCTTAATCAAGCCATGGCACATTACCTCAGTT
The DNA here is from genome assembly GCA_034638295.1 of Phortica okadai. Lineage (NCBI taxonomy): Eukaryota > Metazoa > Arthropoda > Insecta > Diptera > Drosophilidae > Phortica > Phortica okadai. The sequence goes on along the minus strand of CM067848.1, from coordinate 52,421,376 downwards.
AGTCGGCATTAAATCGATTTGCATTTTTCAAGTTCAATACACTCTGTAATTATCTTAGATATAAAAAAAATAACTACTTCATTTAATCAATATTTTTTCTAAGCCTTACTATCTATCCAGCTAACTAGCTATCTATTAATTTGCTTAGCAAAATGAATCAGATTGCTAAAGTATGGTTTTATTCTTTCTTCTTGTTCAGTCTCTGCTCACTACTGCTCTTGACTCCAAACTTGTGATATTCATTGATATAAAAGAGAATAAATAAATGAATTAAGGTTTGTATTTTTGTTAACTTTGTTGGCTGCTCTTATACGTGTTCAAATTGTTCAGTTTGTGGCCATAACTTGTGTTGCCACCGGTATGTGAAGGTGTAGAAAGGCTATTATTTAAAAGAATCGTGCATTAACAGCAACAGAAGCACGCCGACCATCATTCAAGTATGCACAAATATGATGAAGATAAAGATGCCGATGCCGATGCTGATGTTGATGACGTTGATGCTGATGCTGATGCTGATGCTGAAGCACCAAATGCTGACAACCAGACAGGCAGCCATCCAAACATCCAGCCAGCCAGTGAGCCAGTCAGCAGGTTCGGCTTTTAATTCACAGCTTCCGACTGTTGTATTTGAAACTTGCTAGCACACTCGATCGCTCGCTGGCTCGCTTGCTTGCTCGCTTACTCAACATAATTGCCCATCATTAACGCTGATGATGAGAGCCAACACCAAGCAAGAAGCTTTACTTTTGCAAGCTAAACATTTCCTTTTTTGGCAGACACGGACAGTGGCAATCGCAAAACTGCACAAACGCAAACTTAATGAAATAAAATCGAATGAATGAAAGCGAACGAAGGTACGTTCGAGTGATTAGCGAGCGATTGAGCAGAAAGAAAGCCTCAAACGCCAGTTAGTCGAGCTGAAATTGTGCTTAATGAGTGACTGTCAGTTGAGCCGTGGCCATGCTGCTCTGGCTTAGCTTAGCCAACTTAACCATTATTCAAGCTTTATTTATTTAGTGTGCTGCTGCTGCTGCTGCTTCTGTACCATTATTTCTTTTCTTTTTTGTTTTTTTTTTTTTGCCATCACTGCAAAGTGCAAATTTTCGCAGCAATGGCTTACAGTTCGTTGCATTCTCATGTCTTTCGGTAACTCAGCTAAGCTCAGCTTAAATTGTCATGGCGAACAACAACACAAACAACATGAAACAGCAGCAACAACGAGAACAACAACAACCAAGACAGCTACCAAAAGCGCTTCTATCTTGTCTCAAATGTCATATTAGCAAAGCAACTGACAATGTGCATGAATATCAAAAGTATACAAAAATTATTAATAAAATAAAAATAATAAAAAAAAAACAATTAAAGAAAAACAATTCAATGCACTTGAGTTTGCCACCTTGTTCACATTGGCTCAACAGAACCTTTAGGCTTTACTTCGACTTCAAGTTGACTTTGTGTGCAACCTGACTTTGACTTCAACTTGATCTCGTTTTCATAATTAATACAAAAACAAAAAAAAGAAAGAAAGATAAAAAGACGACAGTGAATTCTGGATTAAATGCGCGTTTGCGTTTGTCTTACTGCTTGACTGGCTCGCTGGCAACCAAGTCTGTCTGTCTGTCTGACTATCTGTCTGTCTGTCTGTCTGTCTGTCGGTCCATTCATTTTATGCCTCGCACTTTTAGCTTAACCACATTTTGGGTGCACAACCGGCAACGTTATACGAATGCCACAATGAGTTATGATTGTTTCCTATATAAATACAGTGTATTATGCACTAAATGACTACTATGAGCATTCGCAACGTATGACGAGGAGTTGACTTGAAGTGAGTGGAGTGGTGTGTAGTGTAGTGTAGTGGTGTGTAATGAAGTATAGCATAGTGGTATAGAGTAAAGCGATTTATATGCATCTTTCAAGCCATACCCTTTCGTTCCACAGTCTCAGCACTGCGCCACACCAATCATCCATTGAGTCCATTGAAAATGGTCAAGTGGCGCTGCTCCTTGCCGTTGTCATAATCATCTGCTTCGTCGTCATCGTTCTTTCGGGTGTAAGAAGATTAAATTTAATGTGATACACACACTAACACTAACACAAATACGAACACAAGCTGACACATTGGCTTATAGGGTGCGTGTGGCTCTCACACTATCACTACTGACGCTTTGCCTGCTCCATCACATACATCATTATCACTGATCAACACAATATTTCAGCAATTTGCTTCTTTGTTTACTTTTTTTATTTATTTATTTTTTTTTTTGCAGCAACAACTTTTGCTTAAGCTCAAACGTCGTCGGCTCATCACCATCATCATCATCACACATCACAACGACGCATCAGTCAGTCAGTCAGCTATTTATTCATTCACTCATTCATTCAATCATCCAACCATTTGTTCATTCTACCATACACTTGGCGCTTGATCTTCTTACTCGCCAACATCCACACGCTTCATCACTACCATGTTTATCATTAAGTAGCGCGTGTTGTCCGATTTTTGTGTAAAATTTCACAAATTTGCTGATGGACAGGTAAGCAAGTACATACGTTCTGAAGCCATCTTCTGTTGCGTAATGTTACGCATTATGAGACAAAAATACACTGCAAAATTTACCGTTTGTTTTATTTACTTTTGTAGACTGTCTTCAACGCCCCACAACGGCTGCATTAACATTGAGTTTGGCTCCAACTGCGCTGATCTGTTCTTCAGCACCAGCAAATGACTGGTTTTCGCGATCGTGTTCGCCAGATTGCTCGCATTTGATAAGACTGTGCCGTATGCTTGACAACGTTCAAGCAGTTTTTTTTTTATATGCTATACTAAGTATATAAAGAAGGCATATTTTTTTTTCAATTTCAAGTTATGTGAAAGACAACTTGAAGTTTGTCGTGCGGGTTTGAATCATTAACAAACCTTCATAATTTCAAAATAATCAAAACGAACATAAAAATTAGCCCTAAGCAAAACCAAACCTCAGATTCAGCCAGCGAAATCATTTGGCGCACTCAGTTTGAAGTATGCATGAAGTATATGAAAAACCAATTACGCGAAGCAAGAAGTTAACTTCTGTCTTGCCGATAATTTAATACTCTTTAGGCACACGAATCTTTTTTCAAAATATCAGCACTAATTATCATATTAAATAGTATATTAATGGTAGAATTGCAGCACGAATGGACATGTCTATATCGGACTATGTTTTACATTCTGCGTTACAAACCTTATGATAATGTTGAAATACACTTTACTTTGCGTATAGAGTACCAAAGAGTAATTTGCATAAATCTCGACAAACCATTGAATTAAATCATCATTGTTTGTCGAAGACAGACGGACAGTTACTTTGACAACTGTTGTAATGTTGCATAAATTTATGCCTCCTACTTGGTGGACCCTCTGCTAGCTATGTGAGTATTAGTTAGGAACCTGCTTTACTTGTGATAGATTGTGTTAATATCAGTGTTAGCATGAGAGCTGTCAGGGCTTAAACCCAACCCCATGGGCATTATATGTAGGCATGTATAACCAACACACAAGCAAGCCACACACTTCGTACTTAAAATATTTGCCCTCAAAAGCTATTAAAATGATACCATCAGCACAAAGGAGACATCAGCAACAACAGCAACAGCAACAACAGCAATTACAAATGTGGGCATCAAGCTGGACATCAAATGGCAAGTAACTGAGGCAGCTCCACCGCCTGTGCCTGTGCTTGTGCCTGTGCCACCTGAGCAAATAAGTAAATGAAACAAGTAACCAGCATGAATACAAAATGTTGTAAGTAAGTAGTATGTTGAAATCAAAATGACGTGGGTCGCATTAAAACGGTCTCACAACAGTGGCATTTACGTAGGTTGTGTGCCGCGACTGTTGGTTAATCATTATCACAACGATGATGATGACGATGACGATGACGATGATGGAGATGACGGAGTTGTTGGTGATGAGGCTAATGAGGAAAACGACAATGATGTCCAGGATGCGCTGGATGCGCTGGGCTCAAAAAGATCTTACAGGATCAATTACAACTAATGATATGATGAGACAAGCAGTCAGTTAAGTTGTGTTGACTTGATTCAACGCAAAGTTGAAGTTACCTTGTGTCGCGTTATGTTTCATTGAGTTCTTGACGAGTGACGAGTGCGCCCGTAATCGGAGATGTGAGAAAAAATATGCGGGCTTCGACATAAGGCATACATGAATATTGGCATTGATTTGCATGCTCAACTTTTGGACTCCTGTAGCGCGTGCGTCATCAACAGCCACATGCACTTCATCAGCACTCATTTTTAATACCCTGCACAGCATCTTACTGGGGTATATTAGTAAAATGTACAACACAGAAGATGGTGTGTGTCAGACCCATGAATTTATAAATATTTTTAATCAAATCAAAGAGAAATCAACTCAATTCCTTTGGATCTGGATACTACCAAGCAATAACAAACTCGTACCTTGTTCCTCGCTCGGAATGCATGCAAGGTTCATATAATGAAAGTTACCTCTGTTACTTTTTTTTAATATTATGTGACAATTTTCATTTACAAGGTATTTTCAAGTCGATTACTCTCGACTCCAAAGTTATTACTTGTTGTTCTTATTGTCTTTGTTGTAAATATGATGATGATCATAATGATGTTGGTCAACATATTGTTGTTGATCATCGAGCATAAACATGTGTCTGCTATTGCCACCGTTGCCAATGTCAACGCACCGCAATCGGCGTCATGTGGTCAGTCACTCAGTCAGTCAGTTAGTGCTTGTACCTTATTTCGCCGCCTGTTTACCAGCACTGTTTGTTGCATGCCCCAAGGTTGTCGCACGCCAAGCACCAAAATAATGTGCATGCTTATTAAGACACAAGAAACTTTTCGATTTTTTTTTTTTCGTTCGTTCGTTTGCTTCTTTGACAGAATTGGGTGTGTCGTGCTGTGTGGGGGTTGACAACGTTCTACAGCCTCAATATGTGTTAACAACATCTTCAATTACGTTTGATCAATTACGCCAACAAACTTTCAAGTGACAGTCAAAGATCGAAAATGTATAAATTATGAGTGAGATTTTTCAAGCCGCTGATGTCTTCTCATTCCAAGCAGCCGTCTGTTGGCCTGTCTGCCGGTTGGTCTGTCTGCCTGTCTGTCCATCGTCAAGTATCGCCGCTGTCGCTCGTTTGTTACATAATGGCCCAAAGGTACAATGCTGATGGTTTTTTTTTTCGTTGCTGCTGTCATATAATTAAGCTAATTTCATGTGCGTACGCCAAAGATAATTGTCCAAATGCTGACGGTGATGACATCGATAATGATGACGTTCGCCTTGTTTGATCTTAATTTAAAACGAGCGCGAATATGTCAGCATGCCAGCAACAACAACAACCAGAGACCAGAGTCACTATATTCGCTATAACCTTTGAGCTTCTCACACTCTCCCTCTCACTCTCTGTCTATCCTTGATATTCTGTTGCAGCAAGTTGTTGCGTTTTTAAGTATTCGCTCCAATTCCCTTGTGTCCAATTCGCGTTCAGCACTTTAGCTTCAAAATTGTGTTTTTTTTTCAGCGCAATTCAGCAGTTATGCAACCAATTTTTGTTAAGTTAAGTAATCAAACCTTTTCGTGTCTTTGCCGTTTCAGTTATTTGTTTCTTTTTGTAACATGACATGCGAAATATGCTTTTGAACAAAGAGCGCAAACGCAAAAAAAGCAAACCACAAATTGCAAAGTGGGCGGGTTGCGGAAAATATTGTATATTCAAGTGAAGATGGCAGGTAAAATACTGAAATAAGTCGAAAAAAACTAAAGATAACTCGACGTTCATTGACCTGAATTGAAAACTTTTAGATCTATGCCATTCATTCATATATTCTACATATCTATTATGTGTACCATATAATGGAGGTCTGGATAAATGCTTTCAAAACGGCAAATGAATTACTCACTCTGAAATTGAATATTTATTTTGATCTATTGTACCTTTTTGAGTGAATGTGAATGACTTTTGTATTTGTGGCTGTATTGTCAAATAGTGTACTCTATTCATACAAACATTGTACAGCGAATTTTGAGTATAATGATTTTGTGTACAATTTACTCACTGTACAGTCTTCTTTATTCTGGCAATCTCTTATTTTGACACATCAGCTGTCTCTACGTTTTTCACATTACTGAACTTATTTACTCATTTCATTTTCACAGTACTCATAAGTATATTTGGTGTACTTAGTTTAAGCCATTGGATTCACTGAGAGTGAGTACAATATTAATTTCTCTCTCTCTTTCTCTCTTTGGCTTGTATAAGTGCACTGTTCAGCGATAGAAGTGTACCGCAAAGTACTCTACAGTTCTGTAGTGTTTGAAGTGAATGTATTCATGCAGACCTTTAGTACATAAGGCAAAACATTTTTGTTTATTTTTGTTTCTTCTTCTTCTCAGCACATTACCCCTCAGCAGTACAACTTTGACTATTACTGTCCTAACAGCTTAAGCTAAAATCAAAATGTTCAATAAACGACTACAAACGGTAAACAGTTGCACCTGCAGCAATCGTACACTTGCCACTGCCAAGCGCTGTTGTGCTGCTGTTGCCGGTGTGGTGTCACTGCCATCCTTGCTACTGCAACAAGTCAACAGATAACACACACTCACACAGTCACTAGGCCATCTTAAATGCCGCGCAGGACGATCGCGACAACGACTTGTCCGCATTAATAACATGACCTAAGGTCCTGGCTGCCTGACTGGCCGCCGCCTCTGTTACTGACCGCTTGCATTAAGCGTTTGTCCCCTTATTGCTTAAGCGTCTTGGCGTGTGTTAGCAAGGCTTAATTTACCAACGATTTTTTATGAATCTGTTTTTTTTTTTTTTGGTTTCTTCTCTCTTTCTCGCTCTTTTTTTAACGTTTTTCTTCATCAAGGCTTCAATGCAATTCGATTCGATTGCAGCTGCGCATCTGCGCGCGCGCCTTTAGTTTTAAGTCTGGCTAATGCCAAATGCAGGTGATCGAACATTACCAAAAAAAAAAAAAAAAAAAAAACGACGAAAAAACAAAAAACCTCAAGCAAAAAATTAAACAAAAAATGCTATACTAAAATGAACACACGTGAGAGTGATAGAGCATGTGATAGAGTGGGACAAGATGCGGACATGACGTCATAAATTTATTACTTACCATGCAAACAGTTAAATTTTCCTCGATTTCAAAACTACGCACAACCGGAAATCACTAAAATAATGTTTTCTTCTTATTTTATTTTTTTTTTTTTGCATATTTTCCGGTTTAAAATAAGGCAAAGTCGATGTCGGCGTTTAAGCTGACGATGACGATAATGTTGATGATGTCGATGATCGCGTAAGTTGAGATTAAAATTGAAATGCAATAAAATTTACACTTGGCAGCCAACAGCAAAAGCAACAGCAACAACAACAACAACAGCAACAACAACAAGTACAACTCAACAGTTAAGTTAAGGCGAAAGTTAACGTGCGGGTGTGCCAAATGAAGCGATTGGCAGGCAAGTTGTTGGAATACGACTTACAGAGCCAACAACAATAACAACAACAACAAAAACAAAAGCAATAACATCTCATTGAAGTAAAAATACATACACTTCCCGTTACCATCAATCTTGTGGATTCGAATTCAACTCACTTTGACTGCAACGCAACGACGAAGACAACAACTATGTATGTATGTATGTAGCCGTCATACGCTGAGTGCATGTATGCGTAAGTGTCTCAGTGTGTGTGTGTGTGTATGTGTATGATAAACTGCAAGTCTAACTAAATGACCTGAGGACTATTGTGATATTTTATTGTTAAAAATCGCATCCGACACAAGTGAAAGAGGCGAAAGCCACAACGATGATGATGATGATGATGATGATGACGACGACGACAACAACGACACTGGCGTATCGACAACTGCTACAGGAAGCTGCACAAATTTGCGCTGAGCAATAAAAAACACAAAAAAAAAAAAAAAGCTGCGCTTAAGCGTATTATTAACGCTGGGCTGCACTCAATTGCATATTTATGGACTTGTACACATTAAGAACATAAAGAAGTAAAACGCTTGAGTAACTATTCACATAACAACATTTGAAACAACAGTGAAAACATACATTTTCCTTCTCCTTTTTTTTTTTTATCACAAATTTATGATTATTTAACTCAAAAGTACACAAATGTCATAAAGTAATGTTCGAATTTAAGTTGCATTATTTTTGGAAAAGAAAAAAACGAAAACGAACATAAAAACGCATGCTGCGTGCATATTTCACTTGAAAATGTCGTTGAAATTTATGAGCAACAACAAAGAAGAAAGAATGAAAAAAATATATGTATATATAAAAACGCTGCAGGACAAAATTTAATATTCCAATAGAATAGCATATTATGTCAAATGGCTGATACTAATTAACCCAAAGATGCGTACAACAGATACAGATACATGAATTCGAGGCGCATGCAGCATACAGCATACAGCATGCTTAGATACACTAGATACAGAAGCAGCGCACTCCATAAAATATGCACTGTCGACATTTTTACGGCACCTTTTAAGGCACTCGAGAACAGGTAGCACAACTAACGTACAAAGCGATTTGTTTGTTTGTTTATTTGTCCATTTGATTGCATCTCAACATAAAATAAACAATAAATGAATACATCGATAGGTACTTTTATAACTACAACTATATATCCGTTGGCGTGGGCGTTGCATGCACGCGCCTCTAACGCTCCACTTTACTTGACATTAGTTACGTCTCTGATTTAAACGTTGCCAACTGCTTTGTCATAGAGTTGTCTTCAATCGCAAATACTTGTAGGCGTTTTATTGTACAATCAGTAGCCAATCTCATTGAGTAATCTAATATTTTTTTTTGTTATCTTGGTAGTTCTACTGATTTTCGTATTCTTTTTTTGCCCTTATAAATTCAATTTTCGGCACTGTGTTGACATTTCAGTTGAAAATTCCAATGAAATCGAAATCGAGGCAGTCAGTTTATGTCCTTGACTGTTGTTGATGTTGTGCTCTTTGAAATGCATAATAAAACATCCTAGATTCATCATCATTAAGAGATTATATCAGTCAATCAAGAAGTCTTCTCCCAATTGTTGTAATTTAATCATTATGTCATAAAACAAAATATGTCGTTCGGAACGTTTGCGTTCTCTGACTTGATTGAATGATTAACCTATTACAAGTACTGGCCATGTTCCAAGTATAAACTCTTTCAGTGTACTAACTAATAAGGCATAAAAGCCGCCAACCACAAACCAACGAACCAAAAGAAAATGTAAATGAGCAAAACACATAATATTCAATCAGCTTAAGTAATAGCGTAATGCTAGCAAACATAAAGCAATTGAGTATAAGCCGCTGCCTTTTGAATTTAGTGTGTCACTTTGGATCTTAATTTCAGTCTATTATCGTCGCTTCTTCGCTCTTTTTCTCTGCTGAACACTTACAAGGCTCAACGCTCTTTCTCAAAAGTTAAGATAAGTTCAAAGACATTTTAATTGTTTACATTATTGTTGAACATTTGCCGTCATGCGGTCGTTCAAACGGAAGCAAAGAGTTCTCACAGTATCTGTTCGGCACATGCGCGGCACAACTACTTAAAAACTGATTAATTGAGACACTAAAAAGCCGCTCCGTGAAGCCAACTGACAGACCGACGACGACGAGACAGACAAACAGACAGACAGACAGACGATGCAACTAACTAAGCCAAAACTGATTATTTTAGCAAATAAATGTGTGTGCATTTGTTGTTTTTTGCTGTTGTCATCATTGTACGATTAAGCATTAGCGGAACCAAAGAACTCAGGTGGTCCTATAACAACAAATAACAACAACAACAACAACAAAATGCCAAACAGCCAGCAATTCAGTCAATTAGCCTAACAAGACAGCAGACGCACAGCACCAAAAACAATCAACTGTGGCGCATGAACACGACAAGTGTTGCCACAAAACCGCAGCTCACCTCAGCTCACCTCTGCTCAGCTCAGCTCAGCTCAATTCACATTCATTGATGCCAAAAAGAGCTACCGCCATCGGCATGAGATATTCTCATGCACTCTTTCGCAATCTCTTTCACTCTCTCTCAGGTAGAGTTAGTTAAACTATCAAATTAATTTCTCAAAAAGTGTACTGCCACTGTTTGATGTGTGGTCTATGCCAATCATGCACTTAACTCGCGCAACAACACTAAGCACAGCGCATTTGATAGGATGAATGAGAGTGAGGTAAGAAACAAGGAAAGGTACTGAAAGAGACTTCAAGAAGATACAAGCGGCATTGGTGTCTTGCGACGTTACGTTTGATGTGCATTAAGTGTCCAATTTTTATCGCACTTTATGTGATTTTTCAAAACTTGAAGAGAACAGAACAAAAAATACACACAACAAAAACAAGTGCATATAGAAGTGAAAACTGCAACAAGAGAAAAGGTTGAACCGGAAGGGTGAAAGGCAAGGAACTGCTTCCGTCTGATGCTGTTGAATTTTGCCGCTGTCGCCGTCACCGTCGCCGTTGCCGTCACCGTCGAAGTCGCTGTCAACGCTGCCGTTGCACTCATTATATGCCTGACTTATGCGTCTGGTATCAGTTGAGGAATTTATGGCTATGACCATGCTCAAAGATAAACGCTGAAAGCGAATGAACGAACGAATGACCAAATGAATACAAAACAAAACAAAAAAAAAAAGAATACTCCAAATCAGAGAATACTGACTAAATATCGAATTCAAGTTCAAGAGGCAATGAGCGTTGGCCGTGTTTGCATGGCGTTCTAGTAAAATGAATGCATTACTAATAATCAAGCACTCAAGTTGCATTCCATGAGCCATGAGCCAAGGCTCAGCTCAGCGCTAGCTACTCTATGCAATTCTGTGCTCTGTTAAGCAGTTAAGCACAGTTTTGTTTTAAGACAAAATTGGCTAAAGAAGCTATGCGCCGAGAACGCCGGTGTGCTAAGAACGACGCTGTCAACATTTGCGCGTTAAAATAATAAAGTGTAATGATTATCATGCGAAGCTAGACTTTGACATACACTGAAAAAAAGAAACGCCACAATTTGCATACATAAATAGATTCGTTTATGCATCAGTTTGCTTTCAATTTACACTTTAAAGTCTGCAACAAATTTTCAAGATTTAAATTCTTAGCATATTTACAATCAATGCAATCGAAATTCTGCTCCATGTAACATATTTTATCATATTTTTTTATTCATTTGTTTTCTTTGATTTTTGTACTCATTCAAAAAGAGTATATTAACTTTGTCATGAAGTTTGCAACGCAGTGAAGGCGACATCTCCGACAATATAGAGTATATGTATATAATCTTAAACAGCATGACTAGAGAAGTCGTTCTATCCGTCCATCTATCTGTTTGTCTATTTCTTTGTCTGTTAGTCTGTCTGTTTAAGTCCAAACTCCTACCAGAACTTTAAAGTTTAAGGCATTGTATATGTCGGACTTATCTTGATCGTAATGCTATAGCAGTCAAACGTCAAAAAGTTTATTCCTTGAAAAAGGTTTTGTTTTTGGAGCTAAGAACCTAATAATTTCCAAGCATGATTATAGAAAAGATCGGTCAAAAATTAGGTTTTTGTTTTTGACTATAAACAGAGAAAACTTTGCCATTACATATATTTATTAATGCTTGATAAATATATCCAAAGTTTTATAAGAATCGGACATAAGAGCATGGTACCGCCCGTATAGAGAGAAACTTGAAAATGCAATTCCTTTTAAAAACCTATATGATTCTTATTGGAGAAACTATAAGAACGATTTTTCCAATGAGAAAAATACCTCCAAGAGTATACAAAGTTCGGCAAGGTTGAAAATAGCCAATTTTCTGGTTTTATTTAAATTTCTTCATTCAGTAAATTGCTTTGCGTTGTCAACGACAGTAGTAACGATCTGGCAAATGACTTAATTAGTTCACTGCAGTCAACGGTGTCCAAACGAGCTCCAGATGAAATTTCAACTTTAGCTCCACACGAACGACACCTGACACAGTCACCTGAGCAGAGTGGCTGTTGTTGTTATGGCTATTATTATTGCTGTTGTTGTTGTTGTTCTTGCTATTGAGACAAATGAAAAATGTTAAAGCTAAGAAGAGTGTCAAATGAAGCCAATGGGCGGCATTAAGACTCCTGCTGTTTTTTTTTATTTTTCTTTTTATTTGTTTTGTTTTTAGTTTGTTAAATGTTAATTGGCTTTATTACATTCTGATTAGGCAAATGTGCCCGCACTCAATACTGTTGCGCACGCCAAATTGGAAGCTGCATGACAAGCCGCATGACACAATATCTCACTCAAAACTAATTAAGTTCTGAGTGCGATTTCGATATGAAAAACACATAAATTTCTTGCATACCAAACATTTATAGCCACCAAAGCCAAAGTCGTAGCCAAAGCCAAAGCATAAGAACAACAACGATGACGTTGAGAAGTGATGAGGATGATGATGATGATGATGATGATCTTAAAGCAAGCGGCAAAAAACAAAAGCAATGCCGTTATCTGTTAAATAGGCGCGTCCCATAAAACAATAACAACAACAACAACATACAGCATCAGCATCAGCTTCAGCAAATACAATGAGAGCATTGCACTTGACTCTCACCGCGGTGCGGCTTTGATTCATTCTTGTTTCATTGCCATCTCTTTTGTCTTTCTTCTCAACTAATTTGTGCAGTTAAACAAACAAACTGCAAATACGCACTTGACATTACATTAGCGTCGCCAGCGTCGATGTCAACAATGAGGACCTCTTCTTATTTGCCGCTAGTCATCAAAAAAGGATGCGACGCCATCGATAAGCATTTGTTGCATCGGCGTCGGACATGCAGCCGAATCTGTATGCGGTAAATACATATTTTTTTATTTTACTTCTTTTACGGTTGCAAAAACATGTAGCAAAAGGACACAGGAAGCACATATAAAGCATGTTTGCTCATAACATATTGAATATCCTTTGCCTTGGCCATTACTTTAATATTTTATGGCACAGGAAGTCATTTCGATCTTTGCCTTTTTAAGTAACGATTTTTATTTTCTTAACCTTTATACAAAGCAAATCAATCAAATGAAAATCCTTTCGTATGAGTCTCAACAGCACAGTAAACCCACAATACAAAAAAGGGTTTAAACAGCTTGGTCTCAACATTTTGGCAAATTAATTCTGCACATGCTTGCCGGAGCATTAAGCGACTTATGCGCATATTTGCTAGGAAAAGGATTAGAAAAAAAAGAAAAAAAAAAAGATTGCGTAAAAGTACACTTTTAAAGAAGATCACGAAGTGCAATTCTGAGTTGTTTGCAAACGTGAGACAGAAACATTTCCAGTTCGCACAGTGCTCAAAATTCTGAGAAGGTCCTTAGCCAAGCAAAAAAAAAAAAAAACAGAAAGAAATGTTTTTAAATAATAAGAATGAGTGTGGTTGCTGCTTGGCAATGCCTTTAAGATGGGCTGAAAAAATATTGAAGACATTTTGCACAAACAGTGAGAAAAACGGCAAACAATTTTTATGCAATCAACAACGAAAGAAGAGCAAAGGTTTTTTTTTTTTTTGAAGCAAAATAACATAACATTTCATTTCATTCATTCATTCAATCGATCAATAAATCCTTCAATCGTTTGCTGCTTTAGCCAAACTCATGTCTATCATACAGTAGCAACAACAAAAAGGATTCAACGAGAGGACAATAAGTAAGCTAAAAAATAAATATTGTGCAAGAAATCAAAACTATGAAAAAAGCAAAGTACAAAAATCAACAAAAAAAAAAAAAAATTAACAAAAAAAAAAACACATGTATTGATTTCGTGACTGTTGTTCCGTAATTTCCCGTGAAAACCAGCAAGAATGCAAGAATAATTGAACAATGCAATGTTTTCACAATTTGCCCAGCATGTGACCAATGTTGTTACAAGATACAATATCGCATCTTCTGCTTTCTTCGCTGTGTCCGTTGGCAGCACGTCACTGATAGACAAAATGTGATATTTTTTTAGTTGTTCACAGTTTTTGCGCAAAAATGCAAACAAGTGCAGTTTCTTATACAATAAAATGAAATAATGAAATGTATAAATCGAAAAGCAAAGAAAACCAATGCCAACCAAACAAAACTGAAATCTATCTATGAAATATGTACATACGTTCGGTCAGGGAGTGAGCGCGCATGTTTTGGTCATTCATATTGTTTGTTGTGCAACAAATAAAAAATAAAAAAAAACAGCAAAAAAAAAATATCATTGTTAAGAAAGAAAGAAAACATAAATTGATTTTTTTTAGGAAAAAAAAAAAGAATTGCTTTGAATCGTGGCTTCGAGAATAATTAAACTGTTTGTCAACATCATGAAGAATCAAAAAACAAACAAATGTAAAATTGTTGGAATTCATGACAAAAAAAAAAAAAAAGCAAAATGAAAAGACCATGAATGAATAAATGAATGGCAGAACATGTGAAACGCCCAGAATGGAAAACTATCCTTTTGTCAAGCAAAAGCAAACAAGCCAACGAACGCCTTTTATATCAATTTGATGTTAACGCCCAATTTTTATACACTGTACCTTGTGAATGCAAGCAACATATACACAAACAGATGGACAGCAAGACAATGGACAAAAAGATACATGATACAATATGCTGAATTAATGACATGATGTGTAAAGTTATTATTTTACTTTTTCTTATGATATTTTTCTTTTTTCCTTTGTTTTCTGTTGATATTCCATGAAATCGCCAATAATGAAAAAAAAACTGAAGGGATGACATTCGATCAAGACACAGAGAAAGAAAGAAAAAAAGATCTCTATTCTAATCTGAAAACTTTTACTTAATTTTATAACAATTTAGTGGACCCAGAGATCGTGTTTGAGTAAAGGGCTCGTTGTCTTTTGTCTTAGAATACAATCTAACTACTGTCTTAGCTGACCGTGCCAACCAACCGAATTCCAAAAGGCGAAGATTTTTCTAGATCGACAACGTCTTTCATAACTCTATAAATTTAGTTTAGTAATTTAGTTAGCGTCATTTATACTTTAAACATTCTTTATTAGTATTATTATTATTATTATTCTTAACAAAAAATTTTTTTTTTGTTTTTTTTTTAATAGACATGCACAATATGAACCAAAAGTATACAAAACTGCAATGCAAAACAGATGAGAGGAGAGAAGTGCAGAGCAGCTGTTGCAAGCTGTTGTCCCAAATACTGTGGAACTCTGTTATGTTCACTTGCTGACATATTAAACCGAATGCCGCCGCGCTAACGCATGTCAAGCTAGCAAGTGTATCTTATCAAAAAGGCCATAATTTGTCGCAAGAACATTGTTAGCGTTTCTTTAGAACTACAAGTACTAAAGTAGAATAAGAGTCGCTGCAACTTAATCTTATCTTGCAACGAGCAGAAGAGCATGCCACATGCCAAAGTGCTACAAATGTAATTAAAGGTTAATTGTAGACTTGCGGCGTGCGGCGTGCGCCATAGGAGTGCTTGTACTCGGATAAGAAGGCGACACTGAGAGGACGAATGTGTGTAAGTAGGAGATGCAAGACATATTACAACAAATGAACGATATATATACATATGTATATACATATTAATTATGTACTTGAGCTAACCAAAGCGCAAAAGTACGTAGGGCAGCGATAAGTGTAGCAAAACTGGAGCAAAAATAAAAAAATAAGGCTTCTTCATCTTCAGCCATAAGAGCGGCAATTGATCTTTGAAGATGCGTCATCTGAAGCCATCTAAGGACAATTCACTCCTAAGACATATTCACTATCTATCTATACATATGTATTTGTTGACTTGTATCTGTGTGTGAGATAGCGGATTCTTTTCAAATTTCTAAACTAAATTGTATGTGATTTGATTTCGATTGCCAATATTATCCTGTTGCGTCGCACCAACATAATGATCAATGTATTTGATGATCGACTTAGGCAGCTGCAGTCGAGCGTTAACTGCACACACACACGCACACACACAGCAAAAGGACATGAAGGCAAAGTGCACTTAAAGTGTTTAATAGTTCAGCAGTTAACAATTTAAAATCAATCAAGCATTAAAATTGTGATGTGATCCTTTAAACGTATAAAGCAGAAAAGGACACACAAAAGAAATGAAACTCTTTTTCTTAAATACTTTATGCAAGTGTGAAGAGTACAGCGAATACATTCTTCTGCACAATCAATTGCGGTAATTACGCCAAATAAATTTTGCACTAAACGCACATAAGCCGACAATGAAATCATGCGCTCAAAAGGGTTTCTCAAACAGGAACTAAATACTTGACATACAAAATTAAGCACAAAGTAGAAAATTCGCTTCACAAAAGCAGTCAAATTTTAGATACTTTTCCAAAGCCTTTTCTATTTTTAATACATTTTATTATTATTTTATTTATTTTGTTTTCTTTTTTGTGCCCTTAAAAAAAGCACAAAATTCACAATAGAGCTGCAGTCAGTTGGTTTGCGTCTCGGCTATTAGGTTGTGCACAAACCGACAGGCATACAATATGCTTTGGGGGTGACTTTTTCCCAACTAAAATGCACGATCACACACACACACACGCAGAAATACACATATATGCACGCACACAGATAGCGGCTCAGGTAAATTACTGAGCTACAGCCTGCAGCGCCTTGTCTATCAGCCTTTTGGGGGACCTTCCATTCAGATAAAAATCTTGGCCACCGCCTTGCATTATCTACACATCATTATCTTCGTCATTTCGTAGTTGTTGTTTTCAACCGTGCACCGTTTTCAATTAATTAAGATCAATTTCAGTGCAGTCAACGCACAACTAGTTAAACGCCATAGCAATGGAATGTGGCAAGGACATTTGCGCCACATAAAGGATGAACGCGTACGCAAACAGGCACGCATGCATACACGCACGCACGCACGCGACTTGAACGCGAAAATGCGAGAACGCTCCGCCGCTAATTAAGAAAATAAAAACATTTTGCAATTTATGATTAAAATTATCGTTCGAATGGACAGTCAGTTCGTTCAGACCAGGGGGGCAGACAGATAGACAGACAGACTGTGTCGACACACGTGTGCCTAGATCCTTTACATATGTATGTACGCTTTGTATCCTGTTATGAACTTGTATACGTGTGTGTGTGCGTATTCGTGTGCCTAGAAATGATATAAAGCGTATCCAACCAGTTCGTTCGACACCTGCAAAAGTGAAATGATTGCTTTATGGACACGCATGCGCGACTTTGCTCAGTAACATTGGAGACACGGCCATGCCTCATCACGTCTCACCACGTTTCACACCACAACACACTTCTGACTGTCTGTCTGCTTGTCTGTCTGTCTGTCTGTCTGACTGTCTGTGCGTCTGTCCATCCCCCTTGATCACTCTTTCATTTCGTTCATTCGATCTGATGACTGCCCATTCGACCATGCCACACACACCTCATTAATATGTATGACAGACACACGCCGTCGCCGTCATCGTAATCATCATCATCATCGTCATCATCTTCATATTGTCTTCTTCTTCTTTGATAAGCATTTATATGCGATTTCTGCTCCTACTCTGGTTACGCTTGTGCACTCAACACAACACCAGCAAGAACAACAACAACAACAACAACACCAGCAACCACAATAAGAACGAAACAATTGATGATCATCAATGATCACACGCTCGCGATTGAACGAAAACGTTGCAAGGTCAAATTTTGTTTTGGTTTTTTAGTATTTAATTTCCGCCGCGGTATTTTTGATACAATTATTTTATAATCATTTTTCATACTTAAAATCAATATCAAAAAATGAATTATAATAAACAAAAAAAATTCAGATTTTATGTTCCTTAAAGAATTATTAAAAAAATAGGAACATTAAAACTTTTATTCAAAGAAAATAAAATAAAATCGTTGCAAAAAATATTTATTGCGGCAGAATTTACCAACCAGACAACTCTACAAGACACTGTTACTAAACTTAACAGATGTTCTTTTGATCATGCTAACTTGCTGTTAATTTACATTCTAATGTCCATCGTTGCTAGTAATCGAATTCCTTATGTTAGCTTGAGTTACACCATAACATAAGGAATAACAATTTCTGAGAACGATGGCATTAACATGTAAAGTGACTGGATTAAGAAAGTAAATTACTTTTCTATTAAAAGCAACTATTAAAAGCACTCTTAACATTTCTTTAAATAAAGTTGCCAAAATAGGGCCGTAAGTCAATGAATAGAATAATTAATAGAATGAAAATGATTTGGCTAATTAAATAAAACTTTTAGCATAAATCATTTGTCACTAAAATTTGCATAAATTTGATAAATCAGGCAGTCAGACTGGTCGGTCGGTCGGTCGGTCAGTCGTGCAGCCAAAAGCGAAGGTGAAGATCATATTGCAACAACAATGGCAGCACAGAAAGCGCAACAACACAAAGCAACAAATTTGCATAATTTTCATTACACTTTTGTATATTTAAAAAAAAAAAAACAACAAAAAAAAAACGCTTGCACATTGCGGCTTCATTAAATCCTTTATCAAGGACTTTGAGCGCGTGCGCAGATACATTTTTGCATGCCGCGTTGATCACTCGAGGGTGAACTGTAAATGTTATTGTTATCGTTGCTGTTGCTGTTGTTGTTGTTGTTGCCGGCACAGCTTTCACAAAAGGGGGCGAATGGCTTTTGTTATGCTTTGCCAGCATGAACGGCAACAAGTTTACACATAAGCTTTGATGTAATCAGTTATTCAAATAGATTTCATTTTATTGTGTTGCACGTTGCACATGTGTATGTGTGTGTGTATGTCACATACATATATATGTGCTTGTGAAGGGTGTGTGCATTGAAATAACGGCACTGCAAAATCAAAATTAATTTCAATTTTTTTTTTTTTAATTTTTCAAACACAAAAGAAAATTTTAATGGATTTTTTTTTTGGGCATTGTTGCGTGCGCCTATGAGCATACGTGTGTGACTATGTGTGAGTATGTGTGTGAGTGTGTGTGTGTAAGTATTTTGAGTGCCACTCGGCATAGTTCGGTCTAATCCTGTTGCTACGTGCGGTGGAGGACGCGTGCGGGCGCGCGCAAAAGGACATTGTTGACAATGTAGCAGCGAGCAAAGGTAACGATAACAACAACAACGACACGGACGTTATACAACGATAAGATGGAGCAAATGATCGACCAAATGAACGAACGTACGAAGGAAGCAATGAATGATCAAGACTCAACTTCATGTTGAGGGTTGCTCGTTGATGTCGGCTTTTTGAGCGATTGCAGCAGGAGCAGATGTGTTTTCTGAGCAACCTTTGTTGATGTTGTTGTTGGGTTTGTTGTTGTTGTTGTTGTTGACGACGACGACGACCTCAGCACGGGACACTCAACAATAGCATTAGCACACACGCACACACACATACACATATATATAATTATATATATACCACGCATGTGCATGTATGTATGTGTGTGTGTGTGTGTGTTAAGTCCCCCACAGCAAACAACAAAAATATATATTCAAACTGATAAAAGCAAAGTTTTCAGGGCGCAGTATTTAATTGATACGAATTCGGACTTGGATTTGGATTTCGATCTTGTATTCGCACTCTTCCTTTCTTACTCACTTTCCCTCTCTCTCTCTCGCTTTCATACGCCTTGCCACACCCTCTGTGGCTGCCTCTGGACCGGCTTAGCTATACATACATACGTGTGCCTTAGGCAAATTATTTCAGTGTTATTTTTGTTGATTTTGAAGATTTCGTTACCGGTCTGTCCTATTTCGATATTAAGGGTGCGCGTGATTTTCATCAAAATATGTAGAAAAAAAAAAGTATATATGTACTTCTGTTGGCATTTCTAACTGTATCTACCCTGTTACCGGTTTTTGTTTTTGAGCAAAAGATCTCTTTTCGCCGATATGAAATTACAATGCACCAAAATGTTTGTGCAAATTGTAATGAAATTCTCTGCCATTGTTGTTGCATTGCATCACAGACGAACGCACACACTTTTGACACAAGCCGGTTCTATCCAAACCGAACTGAACCAGTTGCATGGCGTGGGGTGGCGTTGGTGGTGGTGCAAACAAAAAAAACAAAAATTCATCACTCAAATAAATCTAAAACTTATTTCATAGAATTTCATAACAAAGCAAAATTTTAAGGGAGATTTCAAAAACTAAAATAACTGAAAATGTCAGCACAAATTTTTTCAACGAGTTGGCAGTCACGCAACAACTTTCACACAATAGAACTTTCAGCCACCAACAAAAAAGGAAAAGCAAAACTTTAATTTGAAGTTCAGAGTGCACTATTGAAGTCGACTTGATTCCTTTTGTAGTGCATTGCACTCAACGAGAAGTACAACAAAAAAAAATTCACAAAAAAAAAAAAAAGAAAAACGGAAGCACACAACTGTAAGGACGCTGCAGGAGCCAAGATACTTGTACGTATGCGCATGCATATGAATCAATGTAAAGCAATTTATTTGAGGCACAACTGTGCACAGATGTTCGTAAATCATGTTGCAAGTGGAGTGCAAGTAAAGAATCCTTGACAACGAAATGAAATGAAGCGAAATGAAATGAAAAATCCTTGCCAACGCGCCACGACACGCGCACCGAAGCCACTTGAATTGACGACAAGTAGACAGAAGCATTTCACATTCGTACTTGTATTTCTTAAACTTCAACTTGTTCTTGTAAATACTCCACAGCATTATAAGTGCACTCAGTACACACACACTCATACACATACACACATGTGTGTGTTTTTTGAGCATCCTGCGTTAATATTTAATCGTCTTGCCTGATTGATTTAGTACAGCGCGACATGCGCAATTCTCTTGAGAAAACAACAACAAAAAGAAAAAAAAAGTGAGAACATTTTGATTTCGTTTTCCTTTTCTTATACTCATACTTATTCTTCTCAACTTTCAATTTAAATTCAACAAAAGAAAAGTTCCCACCAAACACACACGGTCCTTTTTCGAATCCTGCGCAAATATCACAACAACATACAAAGTGATTTCGAGCATTGTTTATTCGACTTGTTTTACTTTCCCAGTGAAATCGAAACGTTCGATTCAATAGAATTTAAATAAAAGTAGCTGAGACCGTATAAAAAGGAAAAGTATCTATGAGCGTTGAAAATATAATAAAGGAAATTTCGGTTATTCAAATATTTTAATGAATAAATACATACATATACATACATATGTATTGAAAATATATAAAAGTCAATGTTAAAGATGATCTTCAAGTGTTTTGTATTTCCACAGCGACAAGTTACTCAAAGCTCAAAGCATGTACAGCGCTTGTTGCAAATATATACAAGAAATAAGCAAGGCAGGAGAGAGAGAGCAAGCGAGACGTTGTTAGTGAGGCGGTAACCAAGTCAACTTGCGTCAAGTAGAGACGCAACACATTTGCTTTACCTTCAATTTTATACCCCTTTTGCGCAAGATCGTGTAAGGAGCACACTCACACACACGCACACACACAGATACTTTCATATAATCATCATCATAACACATACACAAACACTAATATATCGTTGACAATTGACTCCTTTGAGTCCTTGCTCTGTGCTTGGTGTG
Organism: Phortica okadai; assembly: GCA_034638295.1. Classification (NCBI taxonomy): domain Eukaryota; kingdom Metazoa; phylum Arthropoda; class Insecta; order Diptera; family Drosophilidae; genus Phortica; species Phortica okadai. The sequence goes on along the minus strand of CM067848.1, from coordinate 52,399,748 downwards.
CTGCGTGTGTGTGTGTAAACCGGTAGCTTTTGTTGTTATTATTGTTATTGTTGGAGTTGTTCTTGCCTTGAACTTTTCAAGTGAACTTCAGTTTATAATTTTGTTGAGCTGTTTTTATGTCGTTTCTTGTTCCTGTTTCTGATATACTCGCACATCCACAAGAAGGAACTTATTTTTTTTTTTTTTTTTGTTTTCTTCCTACCGAACATATGATCATGTATATATGTATGTATGTAGATGTATACATATATACAATATATGTAAGGTAAAGTCTGGCTGTCTGTCTTGGTCTGCAGGTCTACAGTACGCTTGTGATAACTTGTATGCAACTTGTTGTTGTGAAAGCGAATACATTTTTTATTTTTTTTATTTTTGAACAACCCAAAATATACGTTACGTTTTTCAGCCCTCTTTCATGACAAAAGTATCTCACCATAATAAACTTACTGCCTTCGACTGTCATTTCGCATAGATCACACAAACTTATTGTAGCAGAACTAGAGACGTCGTCTGTCCGATCGTCTTGTGAACTGAAACAAACTCGTTTTCTCTGAATTTTGCACACTCTTCACACTTGTAGTATGTTAGGGTATATCGCGTTTCCAATACAGCTTGTGGTGGACTTTAGCCAATCTCTTAGGGGACAACCTTAAATTAAGTAAGATAAAATCATGTTAGTGGGATCCAGCAAAATCTCACCAAATCTCATTAATGGATAAGGGGGGTCATTGAAAATTTAATTTCAATATTTTATTCCAATAATTTGCTAATTATTTCAAAATTTTAAGCAAAATCTCTCGTGAGAAAAAGATGGGGACTCTGGATTCATCAAAATCTCAACAAAACTCTTAACTTCAAAGAAAAAAACTCACGTAAGTTATTAACGTACCCTTACACATACCATATATGTATGTATGTCCATTACAAGGGCAATAAAGTGTATCAATAATTCGGCATAGTCGAAGCAAATTTCTTTTTCGTTTTATTTATTTATTGTTTACTTTTTTTGTGAGCACTTGGAAAAGTGGAAGCTCGAGGTTGATAGTTTCCCACCAATGTCTTGGCTACCTGGCTGGCATGCCAGCCCAACGCAACCCAACCTAATTGCGCTAAGCCTCTATAGAAAATGCAATGTATTTCATCTTGTGCCTTGTCAATTTTAATTAGGATTTATAGCTCATTCGAACTTGGACAAATGTGTTGCTTCATCAAATCTCATCTTGTTACTTTTCTATTCTTTTTCTTCTTTCATTAATTAGCGCAACAATTGGCAAAACTTGATCACGAATTTTTCTATAATTTTAACATCATTGCGCATGAATTGTGTTAATTGTTAATGATCTTTTCGAATAAAATGAGTAGAAGAAGTTTATTTTAATTTTCTTTTAGGGAAAAGTTCTTCATTTCAGGATGTCTAATATATTTTTGCTCTAAAAGCGTGCAGGTTCGTACACGCATGGCTTGCCTAGGCCTTGTTGAGTGGGCCTCGGGAACCATAAAACCTTAGTGTCGAGAGAAGGTGCTCTATGGCATATTCAAAACACAATTGAATTTATTTTTTCTATCACTGATGGTTTTTTTTTTCCTTTTGCTTTTGCACGTCATATGCCAGAGTAAATTATATAGCAACGTGCTCCGAAAAATGTATACATATATGTACGTAGCTTTTTATTAAATAGATTATATATAACCGATAAATGTGATGTGGCGCGCCGATATAAACTTCATGTACAGATATACATGTATAGGTAAATTATTGTGTGCCACAATACACCCAACGGTAAAACCACCCTTAAAGCAGCGACAGGATCAGCGACAGGAGTCTGTTCCTGGTCTGGTCTGGCGCAGGGATCAGATGTTAGTTTTCCCAAAACGAACTGAGCTCAACCGAGCACAACTGTGAGTGAGTGAGTGAATGAGTGAGCTGACGAGTGTGTGAGTGAGTCCGTGACTTAAATGCAGCGCTACAATACTGACTAACAGACACCCCAGCCTAGGGGATGAAAAGTCAGGCACACATAAAGGAGCGCGCGCAAGCCAAATTGATCAAAGAAGTGAAAATGTGTGTGTGTGTGTGTGTGAAACAAATTCCTTGCATTGTTGTTGTTTTCATTTCATTATATTATATTATTATTTTATTTTTTTTTTTGTTTTATATATACATATATGTATGTATAAGCGGCAGCAACGGCAACGGCAACGGCAACTTTGGCAGCGTGCATTATTCACTACCTTTGTATTGTACGTTGTGTTGCCATCAGTCACCAAAGTCATTTCCGTCGATAGGACGACAGCGTTGGCAGCAGCGTTGCAGAGCGAACGAACGAACGAAGGAACGACCGACCGACCGAACGTACGAACGCATGACGACGCCCCATGACATTTCGTTGCCAGATATCGGGCACGCGACACAGAACGTAAGCAGCTGTTCTGCCGTAAGGACACAGCACCAGAACACAGCTCAACAGCACATTATTGCACATTATACGAAAACGAGTCGTGAGATATATATAATTTTTTTTTATTTGTGTTACAAAAAACTTAGTCGATAAGCGACTGGCACTGACAACAGTGCAACAAGCTTAACTATCCTACAGTCAGTTAGTCAAGTCAGTCAAGTCAGTCAGTGAGTGAACTAAACAACATTTTTTTTGAACAACAACAATAATAATGGCAACGCTAAGCTTTGCCAATATAAAGGAGAACATTGTGGGCGTTACGACAACAACGTCAACTGTCACAGCAGCCGAGACAAGCGGCAACATCATCAGCAATGTGAGCAGTGCAAGTAATACGCTGAGCAAAACCTTCAATAGGATAACAGTGCATAATGTGCTTAGTGAGAGTAATGCCTTAAATTTGAATCATGTTGCAAATGGCACACACAATACAATCATACGAAAAATCAGAGATTTCGGCATGTTTGGTGCGGTCAATAATGCAACAAATAAGGCAACAACAACAACAACAACAACTGTTGCAGCGCGCAAAAGACCGCTTGGCGAATCAAAGTTAAACGATGAAAACAAACAACCGAAATTACAAAATTCAATGCCAAAGAAAAGCAAATTACACAAGGAAGCTATGCAAAAGGATAAGCCGCCAACAGGCAACAAATCGAAACAGGATAAAATGAAAGCGCAAACAAAGAACGCCACAGCAACAACAACAACAGCAGCAGCAGCAGTAGCGTTACCAACAACAACAACAGCAATGCCAACAACAATTGCTTTGGCAGCACCGACAACAATAACAACAACAACACCAACAGCCACAGCAACACCAACATTGACGCAACAACAGAAACCCGCTGGCACGCCCGGACGCAAAGGCTTGCCACTGCCACAAGCGGTGGCACGACGCAACGCACGCGAACGCAATCGTGTCAAGCAGGTGAACAACGGCTTTGCAGCGCTCCGTGAACGTATACCGGACGAAGTGTCCGAGGCCTTCGAGGCGCAGGGCAATGGACGCGGCAGCGCCAAGAAGCTCTCCAAAGTGGAAACCCTACGCATGGCCGTCGAGTACATACGCAGCTTAGAGCGTTTGCTCGGCTTCGATTTCCCTGTGCCGAATTCGGCATCGACTTCATGTTCCTCATCGAGCGGCGAGGATAGTTTTATGATCATCAAAGATGAGTATGATGCACTGGATGATGAACACTACGATGACTCAATGAGCAACTATGAGTTGGAGGAGGGCAACAACAACAACAGCAACAGCAACAACAACTATGGCGCTATGACAGCAACAGCAATGCAGACGCTGGATGAGCATATGCAACATGCAACGAATGTGAGCGGCAACAGTGACGCAGGCAGCATTGATGATGGCAATGGCATGGGCGGCATGGGCATGGAACTGAACTTGGATCTATTGCCGAATGTGACGACGTTGAATGGCTTGCAATATGTACGTATACCGGGCACAAATACGTATCAATTGTTTACGGCGGATATTTTTGGTGGCAATGCGAGCAATTCGAGCATTGATGAGGAACATTTTAATGGCTTAATTGATGCTAATTGCATGAGTCCGACGTCAGTGTCCAGTGTGCGCAATACAGCAACAACAATGGCAACAACAACAGCGGCAACAATTAATAATATTGAAAGTGCTGCACCTGCTGCCTCAGCCTCAGCCGCTGCCGCTGTCGAGTCATTGAGCAACGGTGAATGTGTAAAATATGCGATCAATGCAACAACAGCAACAACACTATCACGATCAACGCCAGTGCCTCAGTCTCAGCCATCGCCATCGCCAACAGGCAGTTCATCATTGCATCAACAGGAGTCGCTTCAACAACAGCAACAACAACAACAACAGCGACAGCATCATTTACAACCACCAACAACAACAACATCAGCTAAATCAGCAATAGCGGCAACGGCACTGCCAATAACAACAACAACAACAGCAGCAGCAACAACAACAACGACAGCAAGAACACGCTCGAAAACAGTTTCACCTGCCACGGCTGTTCATGCCACAGCCGCCGCCGTCGCTAATGAACTCTTATTGCAGACGTGTGCCGTTGATCGTCAATTTGTTGCACCGGCAACAACCCCTCAACAGCAACAACAACAGCAACAACTGATTAAGCAGGAATTTTGTGATAGGAATTTAGCAAATACAACAACAACAACAACAACTTTGCCTACTGACATGCAAATATCTTTAAAGCAGCTCATTTATCAACATGCAACTACACACCAACAACAACAACAACAGCAACAACAACAACAACAATTAATGCTTAGCCACGCAGCCTCATCCATGTCACCACCAACAACAACAACAAACACAACAAACAACGCACAAACCACGCCCATTGCGCCCCTTTTAGCAATGTCTCCCGGCCTTCAAGCCTTCTATGAACATGATCATAGCTCCTTCTATGAAGGTGTCGTAACGCTCAAAAAGGAATTCAATGACATACTACTCGACACTTCGACAACGACGGGCGGCCTCTCGGATGAGAGCATGATCGATGCCATCGACTGGTGGGAGGCGCACACGCCCAAATCCGATGGCGGCTCAGTGATTATGTGAATGAGAGAAGGACAAACTGTTGGTGAGAGTAGGAGCAAGAGACATTTGAAGTCTACAAGTCATGCTTAGTTTACGCTTAAAGGTTCTTAAACAATTTGTAGTTAAGCATTTTTTTTTCCAGTCTACAAATGTTCAATTGTATATAAATTAAGACTTGCTAAATAATTGTTTACAAATTATAGAAATTATAAAAAATAGAACACCCAAAAAAAAAAAAAAAATATTTAATAAAACAAACAAACAAACGAAAATTGGAAGACAAAATAATCGAGCAAAATATTTTTAAATTCATATAATTTTTTTTTTTTTTTTAGTACTAAGTTAAAATTAATAACAAATCGTATTTTAAGTTATATATATATATATATATTTTTTTTTTTTGTGTTGGCGTTATAAAATTGAACGAAAAAAAAAGATACAGAGAAGTCTCATTTAATTGAGTTATATTTATTAAAAACTCGAAATATTATTGCAAACCAAATGAAAGTCAGAATATTTATAAAAAAAATATTTTTAAAAAAATTTAAAATATCCAAAAATATATTTTGAAAGTTAAAAACAAACATGTCTTTGAAATTGTAAATTTTATCGTTTCCAATAAAGAAGTTACGAGAAATTTAACGCTGTGCATTTTTCATTTCTTCTCCATAATAATATTCCTTACAACCTCCCTTACAAATTTCAATCTTGAGCAACTTATTTTGAAAATATTTCTAACGTTTTTTTTTTTTTTAATGTTGTTATTATAATTTCTTGAAACATTTTAACGTTGCCTAATGAGCACGGAACATGCAAGGAACGCGTCATTAACATATTGTATATATGAATTTTTGAAATACTTACTATAATGTTAAGTAAGCCAGTGCGCTATGGGAAAATCAACAACAACAACAACATTACAAAACTATTCAGACGAGCGACCAAGCATAACATGACGAGACGAGACGAGACGACAGGACAACGAACCGAAATGTAACGAACCCAGGATATTTAAACAAGGCACTGCGCATGAGCAGCAGCAACAACAACAACAACAGGACAACATGCAAATGAGCTGAACGTCATGTGTGCGCTAATAAATGACTGACTCACTGGCAGACCAGTCAGGCTGGCTGGCTGGCTGGCTGAAATGGGGAGTGTGTGAAATAGGGTATATGACTGACTGACTGGCAGAATCATAATGCACACACACAGAGAGTGAGACATATTTCAGGTCAATCAGTAATCAGACAACAACACCAAGTAAAGCAACGTGGGAAATTCAATGCACATGCGCAAGTGTTTTTTTTTATAACATATTGCTCTCTCTCCTTTTTTTTAAATTCAAAAACTATTTTACATAAATTAAAAAAAAAATACGCTCAAAGTTAAACCATAACGAAGAGTAAAAATTGAGATTCGTTCTGCTGAATTTCTGAAAATCTTCCTACAACAGTTTTCATAATTTGTTCTCAAATACATAAAGACATATAATATATAAATCGCAATCAAAAAAAGTGAAAGATAATGGACACGTGAGCTAATGCGCTCCTGAGTTGTAGGAGATTGCAAGTTGCAGCTGCCAGAACGCACAATAGGCTCGGCCTAGAAGCTGAGCGCAGAAGACGTTGGCGCAAAATGAAGAAACAGCACGGCCAGAGATCTGAAAGATGACTAAATAAACGTTAGCCGATTCGCCCTAATGTTGAGAAAAAAAAAAACCCATGCCTTTGGTAATACGAGCGCCTACAACAACCCCCAATTGAAAGACATTCGTATGCATCTTCTAACGAACGAATCAAAGGACTCTTGAATGCAACCACAAGACTACTCGAACAATGATTCCGTGGCGTTCGGCATGGCCAGGTGTGTTTGCTTAGCTAACCAAAGAGCACGTCGAGGCTGAGACTGAGGCTGCGGCTGAAGCTGAGACTTGGGTTGAAAAGGCGCTGATCATAACAAAAGCCGTGATGTGAATGCCATCAAAGTGCCTCAAAGTGGCCGTTGGCAATCGTGCCGTTGCATCGTCGAAGCATTGCCTACGAATGTACCGCTAATCTAACTGTTGTACAATCAAGCGAGCAGTGAAATATGCTTTCCCGTTATGATTTATGCTTTATTATTATTATTGATAATAAAAATATGCCATCAGCAGTAATCGGAGACGTTACACACTCTCTCTCTCTCTCTCTCGCTCTATCGATCTATCGATCTATCGCGATTATGAACACACCTTCGTTTTCATTCGGCTCTTCGTATTTCATTAACGGTTAAAGGCTTAGCCGCCGTTAACAACAACAGCAACAGCAACAACAAAACAACTCCTTTTTGATGTTTTCACTACGATGTCCTTCTGCCAATGTATTTAGTTACATATTCAAAGATTCTGGTTGCCTTGCTGTAAACTGTACCGTTAGTTTAGTCAACGCACCCTTTTTTCATTTTTTTTTTTATTTTTTTTTTTTATCTATTTTGCCTTTGATCTCAATGAATATTCATAAATCATGCTTTGTACGATCGTTCGTCGTAATAATTTATTATGTTCACTTTAGCGTGTGCGCATATGTTGTTGTATGTATCTCGATTGAGCAACGGTTTGATGGAAAACTGTCGTATTACATTTCAATTGCCAGGTGCTAAAAGAACGTAGAGTAAAAAATAAAAAAAAACAATAATACACGTGGCTGAGATACTTTACAGTTACCATAGATACAATAACAACAAAAATGTAAATCAAGAACATTAAGCGATTTAATAGATTAGTAAGTAGAATTTGTTTGTTTGTGGCTTTAAGTAGTGATTGACATAATTTTCAACGTACACTTAAACTTATTGTTGTGTTACATTCAAAGCAGATACATTTGTGCAGTCAAACGGCACATTGCTTGTACATACATACATAGTAGATGGCAAACCACAGTCGGACAACTTGAAGCCGGCTTTAGGCAAGCAGCAAACCGCAAACAAACGCACTCAAGTGCCCGCCGTATATGCCTTAAGCCTTTTAAGCTATTAACCCATCTCACAATGGTCGAACCGAATTGCTACTTGACTACTACGTTGTGCCAGTGCGAGTTCAAGTGCATCGTTGTGTCTTAAAGCGGTTCACAGCGACAACAGCAACAGCAACAGCGTTAATACTCTTCAAGCCGCTCAAAGGCGCGCTTAGCCTCGTTGCGTTGCATTGCGTTGAGTCAAGTTGATTTGCGTCTACTTCAGCTCAGCTCAGCTCGGCTTGGCTCAACTCAACTCAGCTCACTTCAATTCAATGCAATTCTCAATCGTCGCTCAGCAAAGTTTTCGAGTAAATTTCATGCACTTAAGCGGATCAGTATTTTTTTCTTTTTTTTTTTTGGTTTCTTGTGTTATCTTCATTTTTAGTAAGTAAGTTTTGCCATTCATGCGCACATTTCATTCATTCATTCTGCAAAGCGCAAGTAAATAATGTAGTTACTTCATATATATGTATGTACATAGATAGATAACCATCATTATCATGATCATGATTAGGCAAGTCATTCAACTTGAAAATGTTTTCTTGTTTTCTTCATTGACTACTAAATTTTTTTTTCTACTCATCATCATTTGCTTTTCAACTCTATTCAAATGATGTTGCTGTTGTTGTTGTTGTTGGCTTTGTTGTCTCTCTTATGTGTGTGCACATATCATATTATAATAATTTTTCTAGTTCACTTCAAGTTAGTCGCATATACAAACATACAAAGGACATGTTCCTTATGCGCAACATCTGTGCCAGTGTACGCTCCTGGTGGCTCCTTTTACTTTATCTTTCGACGTTCATGCTTCAGCGCGCTCCACACACACACACATGTGCTTGTAACACACATGAATATGCGTATGTGCGATGAAGTGTGCGATTTATCTGCTACAACTACACTAACGATCTGAGGAACATTATGCGCTCGGAGTATGAATTCTGCATAAAATTTGCATACAATAATAATAAGCACATTTTTGCGTAATCATCGTTTCAAACTAAAATCTACAAATGACACAAATTATACACTGCGAATATTCAAGAACTAGCTTCTAATTAAAAAAAAAAAAAAATAGAGATGAGTAAAAATTAATCTCTTAGACAGCCTTACACAACTAACTTTGCCCTTCACGATCCCTTTCGCGTCCTATGTGAAATTACCATAAATTGTATGAGATCCTCTCACCTGTAATCACACCGATTGCACTTAGCAGCTTGGTTCGTTGGTATTTTCGAGATTCTGGGAATTCTATTTCCGGTTGACGACTCGCTACAATGATTGGACCTCCACAAATCTCACTTCTCTGACCTTGTGTAATGCAAATAAATTCGCTCCAACGGTTCAGAGAGTGATTATACTTAAGATTATAAATCTTTTCGAAAGTCAATATTGCAAAAATAAGGTTAGGGGACGTTCATAAATTACGGGAGGTTTTTTTTCTCGAAATTTAGAACCGGTGAGATTTTGAGGAACGTCTCCTCTGTATCTCACATGAGATTTTGCTTAAAATGTTGTACAAAAATTTTAAATGAAAGAACTGAAAGGTTGACATGATATGTCCGATGAACACCGAATTTTATCTCACGTAATTTATGGACGTCCGCTTAGCAATTTCAAGTTGACTACGTTAGAAAAGCGATTACATTTTGAAAAGATGTGTGTGAGAAGTCGTGTGAAAAGATGTTGTATAATGGCCAAATGTCTTCTTGGCCAAAATGAACGTAACATTTTACAAAATCTTCAGGCTTCAGCATAAATCCAAAGTTAATAATGCAAGTATTGTTCAAAGTATTTGTGTGAAGAGAACTGAAGAGGTTCTTTTATATTTTATTTATTTTTTTTTTTTTGCATTGATTGACTTGTCATACAGACACAAACTGCGACGTGGGTCGCCAATGTCAGCTCATGTTTAGACATCAGACAAGAGAAAAAAAAATGAAAGAAAAAAGTAACAATTAGAACAAAACGTGCAAGTGTCCTTATTGTGCGCTAAGTGACGCGGCAGGAAGTCCTTCGGAGATTTGTATTAGTGTTGGTTAACATTATGCGAAATGTTGTTGAAATGCTTCGCAGGAATTGCAAAAAATGAGAATCGTTAATGTCAAAATATTTACACCAGTCGTACCAACAACAACAACAACAACAGACAATAATAATGTCCTTGCGCGCGCAATTTTAAAGCCAACAAAAAAATCGCCGATTATGACAATAATATTTATATATTTGTTAGCATTAAACTGACAACTTAACGCATCGCTTTCCAGCCAACGAGGCCTTTCACTAACCTAAGTTGACACTTCATTTGTTGCACGCAGCAGCGGCGGCGGCGTAGGTGTTGAAGCGGCCGCTGCGCCCGACCCATGTGCGGTTCAGTTCGAATCGATGCGGATCGATTATGAGCGAAACATGACGAAGACAGTGAATAATGCAAATGCCATTGTGTGAAAATCGACAACAGTTTATTAAATGAAAACAATTTATGCATGTTTCTTCTGCATTGCCACTTGTGGCTTCTTGTATTAAACCAGTTGTTGTTGTTGTTGTTGTTTGTTGAAGCTATGCACATTTAGCTAAAGACAGTTGATGAGCTTGTAAAGTTCAGCTCACAAAAAAAAAAAAAAGCAACAGTGCCAAAGATTTTACAAGCTATTTGAAAATTTTTTCGGCATTATTTATTTTCACTTTTAAGTCTTGTTTTCAATGTATTTAGTTATAACAAGGCATCACATTACGGAAATCCTTTCGTTTTCAGCATGTGTGACGAAATTCGCATCCGTCGTTCTTTACATACTTCCTGCTTTGCTATAAACCTTTCATACTCTCGTTTGATTGGATTTTCACCTTAAGATTAATATGTTGCAGGCAACAATCAGACTTAGAGACAGACAGACAGACTGGCAGGCAGGCAAAAGGACATGCCGCGCGCAGGTTGCGAAAGGATACAAAACAAAGCAAAACCGCCGCCACGGCCACCGCCGCTGCCGCTGCCTCTGCCACAGTCTCTGCTGCTGAAAGCGTTTGATACCACATCAAAAACGCTGCGCAATTGTAAAATTGTACAGAACTCTGTCGGCATGTGCGTATGTGTGTGTGTGTGTGTGAATATGTACCTGTGCCATGAAATTTAAGACGATTTTGATTTCGTAATTTTCTGCCGCATTTAAGCGAAAGTAATCTATGCCCAAAACTGCGCCGGAAATATAATAATTGTTTCCTTTTTTCTATTGAAATATTTGCAAACATAAAAAATGGCAAACAGAACACTTTCCCATGCGATCAAATGATATGCATGTGGAAAAATGCAAAAATACGCTTATCACAATTACACTGTCTTATGTGTGCGGTAATCTTCTAGGGACATGAGGCAAAACTTGTCGCAATATGGAGTAAATAAGTCAAATATGCCTTACTTTTGAGGGGGTAAAAAAACTGGCAAAAATCGTCTTACGTAATAAATGTAAGGCTATTTTTTTTTTATTTTACCATTACAATGCCTGCACAATTTTCGCAAACTTCTGCATACTGCCGAAGCAAACTGCATTTGTTAATTAGCCCAAACATAGCCTTAATTGCTAACAATTTGAACCATAGATGGGGTCTATCTATGCCTCGCACCATGTTTCTTGTGCTCGACGGGCACTTGTTGGCCCGGCTATGTTCCGCGACCTGATATCCATCAGGCACATGTTCAAAATTGTTTTTTGATCATGAGCTTGCGAGAAAAATTAATTCCTACCACTGTACACAACAGAGCGCAAATAACAGACGCTGTTAAAGGAAAAAACGGCTAGAATGGCTTAAGTGAGTGGAATTCTGTGAACTTTTAAGTAGTTTTGGAAGGAAAAGATCAATTGGAGGCCATTTCAAGATAAAAACATTTAAAAAAATGGAATTTTGCAAAAATGCGACGAAATGAGTAAGTGCGTATGAAACACAGTTATGTTAAGCAACAGACTGTTGTTCTCCTTACAACAGCATATTGCCAAATGTGTTCATTTTGGTACGGAAAACTTGAGATAATACAATATTAAAAACTTTTGTGAAAGGTTAGCCTCTTGAAATTTACAGATATTTCGGATTACAGTACATGTTATTGCTTGTAACATACGAGTAGTCGTTGCAAACGTGAAAATTAGGAGTTATTTTTTTTTTGTATTGGCTTATGTTGAGAAAGGCTAACATACATCATATTCCATTTTAATAATAAAATGTACTGCCACTTTTCATTGGAGGAGTCACGTTGACTAAGCCCAAGTGACCGTGCAACTCGAAGCGACGTTGAGCCAGCCAGTACTTAAACGAATTTTCGTTAGGCCCTCGACGCTGTCCACTGCGACAATTGCGACAATTTTTTGACGCAAGTGCATCTTCGACGCGAAAATGCCTCTTTTGCTGACACGGTGTCGGACAAGCAACTTGGATCGGGGTTGATCAAGACTCGGTAGAATTTGCCAATGCATTTTGTTTTTGGATTGTCATCAGTTAAGACGGTTACACGCTACCGAGTTGGGCGTGAATACCGCTATTCTAATCTAAATAACAAGAACTGCTGACAACAAAGCCACAAGTACAATAATTGAAAAAGACAGTAAGTTTTCAACCCGCGCACCGCCACCATATCGACGTTTTTTCACAATAATCATTTTCTTTGTGCGTCATTTTGTCGTACGCCGTTTGTTTTCATTGACAGTTATTTTTTTTCGTGTTTTTGCCTTATTGATTTAAACAATAATGCGACTATTTCTCGCCATTTTGGCGATATCAATCGCTGCGGCAGCCGCCGAGCCACAATTATTATCCGATGAATTTATTGAAATAGTACGCAGCAAGGCAAAGACCTGGACCGTAAGTAACAAAGAACAACAAAAGTCTTTGTGGTCACATTTCATTGTTTGATGCTTTCTTCAGGTTGGACGGAACTTCCACGAATCGGTGCCGGAGTCGCATATACGACGTTTAATGGGCGTACATCCGGATGCACACAAGTTCGCTCTGCCAGACAAAAAAGAAGTGCTCGAGGGCCTTGCTGGCCTTGATGATATTGAAGTGCCTGATGAATTCGATTCTCGCACAGCTTGGCAAAATTGCCCAACTATATCCGAGATCCGTGACCAGGGCTCGTGCGGCTCCTGTTGGGCTTTTGGTGCCGTTGAGGCAATGTCCGATCGTGTAAGTTGCAAAAGCGTTGACAATTTGCGCATTTGTTGTGCGGTCAAAAGTCTTATCGATTAGGCTGGCAGTTGTTTAGCACAACGAACTATACACATACATACATGCATTGAAACTTGAGCGCTAATCGGCTAATGGCAGCTGTTTATAAAAGTGATGCGCTTATCGCGTTTCGCTCGTTATTTATACTTAAAAACAAAGTCATGCGTCACTTTAATGGATTGAAAACGTTATTAATGTCAAACCAAGATTGTACACTCTGAAACGTAACTTGAAGTACATACTTCGATAATTTATTTAGAGCAAATAGGCAATTCTAAATGTTTTGTTTTGTTTTTTTGTATCATCATCATAAACATGATTCTTTCTTTGTCCGTTATTTAGGTCTGCATACACTCAAAAGGTGCAGTGAACTTCCATTTCTCTGCTGATGATTTGGTCTCTTGCTGTCACACCTGCGGCTTTGGCTGCAACGGTGGCTTCCCTGGCGCTGCTTGGTCCTATTGGACTCACAAGGGTATTGTCAGTGGTGGCAACTATAACTCGAGCACGGTTAGTTTTGTTACGCCATTAAGCCTTTTATGATTTAACATAATTTTTATAATATGCCAAATAGGGTTGCCGCCCCTATGAGATTGAACCTTGTGAACATCACGTGAATGGCACACGCCCATCGTGCAATGGACATGATAGCAAAACACCACGTTGCCAGCACAAGTGCGAGGACGGTTATACGGTTGACTATGCCGCAGACAAGCACTTTGGCTCGAAATCATATTCAATCAGTCGCAATGTTCGTGAAATTCAAACTGAAATAATGACCAATGGACCCGTCGAAGGCGCCTTCACCGTTTACGAAGATTTGATCCTATACAAGGATGGTGTGTATCAGCATGTCCATGGTAAAGAACTTGGCGGTCATGCTATACGGATATTGGGCTGGGGCGTTTGGGGTGATCAGAAGGTGCCATACTGGTTGATTGCCAATTCATGGAACACCGATTGGGGTGATAATGGATATTTCCGCATATTGCGCGGCGAAGATCATTGCGGCATCGAGAGTGCCATCTCCGCTGGCTTACCGCGTTAACCTAAGGGGCGTTTATGCCAAAATACAGTTTTGCGATATTTTTATCTATAACATAAATGTTAAAAACTTCCATTCCGAGATCAAATTACTAAATGTCTGAATAATGAAGAGCGTTGTATTTTTGTAACGTATGTATTTTTCAAAAAAAAAAAAAAAAAAAAGTATCTCACATTAAAGTAGCTAAAGAAAATATTTATCAAATTCCAATGCAATACTTTCTTTTGTTCATTGGTGTTGTTTTAAATTTTGCCATTGTTTATTGTTATTGTTCCGCAGCTGTTTTTTCAGTAATTTTAGCTGAGTTAAGACAAAAACTCAACGACACCAGAAAAACAAAGAAACGTCTACAAATTATTTTTTGATTTCTTCTTTAATCGTACACAGACAACAGTTGAGTCATTTCAGGCAGACTATCTTGTGTGTATTTTGAACACCGCCTTGTCTTTGCTTTGAATAATGGACACTACAGTTGTTAAACCTTCTCATGTCCTGTGAGAGCACATTAAACTCATGTACATTCTCCCAAAGCTGCTGATTAAAAAAAGAAGAACACACTTGAACTGTTTTGCTTGCAATATAATTTATTTTTAATGTATAATATATTGTATATTACGTTTGCTTTTTTCAACCCAATTTGCATTTACGTAGCTTTTTGCCTCCTCGCCTCTTGAACATATTCATATGCTCATACATACATAGAAGTATAGAATATACAGTGTCTGTGTACATACATATGTATACAACTAACTGTTGTTCTTGTTTTTTTTTTTTTCTTGAAATATACATTTTAAAATGCTTATGCTTACATACAATTCTGTGTATTTTTATGTATATGTATTTTGCATTATATTTTAAATATTGCCGCTTTTTTTTTTTTGTAATGTTTATTTTTGTTTTTAATTTGTTCAATCGCATAACATCAAATGGAACAACATTGTTTTCATTATATTTATATATATATATATATTTTTCTTATTTTTTCAATACAAACAAACTTACAGTTATCCAAAAATATGTTGCTTTGCTTTTGAAACTGACACTGCTCTCTTCTTAACATACTTTTGCGTGAACTGTGCTTTTCCACTTACATTGAGTGAGTTCTAAGCTGTAGCACTATATTGCCGGCCTACTCGCACGTTATTATAATATAATATTTTCTTCTCTTTCTCTTTGAAGTGATTTTCTTACACTTGCAGATTTTGAATTTTGTTTATTTTATTTGTCTTTTTCATAAATAATTTAATGCGCATTCTTGTAAATATTTCTTTTTTGCCAATAAATATTTTATTTATTTACTTATTTATTTATTTTTTTTTTTGTTTGTTTTGGTATATAGAATTTTCTCTTTTGCTTTTAAATAATCTCTGGTTGTCTTGAATTAATTCAATTTGTATTTAACTTTTGGACATTTGTGTCTTAGGCGCTAATTGTTTATGTTTTTTTTTTTGTTGTTAATTTGTAATTATTCGAATTGTTTCAATTTTGCAATGTTTTTATTTTTCATTGATAATTTAAATTACCATAATTTTTTGTTGTTGTTTTTAGTTTGAAAATTTCCGGTTTAACTGTACTTAACTGTTAAATGGTGGGTTTAAATATCATTACGTTTTCTTTTTTTGTTGCTTTTTTCTTACTTTATTTCATATCATTTGAATTTTTGTTATATGTATGACATTTTGTCTATCATTCGTGTCCTTTCAATGGCAACGGTGTTTTCGAGTATTCTACGAACATTTCTATGTACGAGTATGTATGTATACAAACACATACATTTAATATACAATAATTTTCTAGACTTTTTCCTTAAACACATACCATATGTATCTATGCTAATTCAATGTTGGTTAAAGCAGGCAAGAAATCTAGCTGAAGATCCGAATGTTTGGCAAGTGTTTGCTTGACTTGCTTGGCTTGAAAAATAAAAAAACTTCTACGCGGCATAGCGAATATGATTGATTGATTGTTTGATAGTTTGCCTTAAAGCTTATTTCAAATACATATTTCATGCAATAAAATTCGAGTTAAGTTTGAGAAAATGCTTATAGCAAACAACGCTTTGGTTAAATTATTATAATTAAGCTTTAATTTAGTAAATAGAATTAGAAACTCTCTTAACTTTTTTTTTCATTTTTTTATGCGTTTCATGCATTTTGTAATTGTAAACTGTAACTTTGTTCAAGACTTTAAAAAATACTTTGTATAAAATATAAGAAAACTAATTTCATTGAACTTTTTTTTCTTCATTTATGCTTTGGAATGAAATCCATTTTGGTTTGTTTCACAACTTTGATGCTTTCTTTTTCAAAGTTTTAGTTTATCAAATAATAATTTAAATATATGTATGTATGTTCTAATTTACCTGGATCTGAATCTTTATATTACATGTTACAAATATTGAGTCCTCCTGGGTACGTTAGGGACATACAGATATCACTTACAAATATCCGTTCATTGAGTTTCAATGCTTAATTAAATTATGAGTTGTGTGTCCCGTTTAAATATTTCCATTTCCAAATTTTTACCTCCGGTTATTCATCATATACATACATACATATGTATATTTAGACAGATTTGTTATCAACATAATTTTGTTTTACACGATATGAAAAGAAGATTTTTTTTTCTTAGAAGCCTTTCAACAAACAATTTACGATTCGATTTGAAAATTGCAACTTTGAAAGAAAAACTGTTTGATTTTTTTTTTTAAATCGGCGTCTTTGTCTTTCACTAATCTCTAAAAATTTTTTTTGTACCATTAAATTTTCTTATTTGTATTTTTAT
Source organism: Phortica okadai (assembly GCA_034638295.1). Taxonomy (NCBI): domain Eukaryota; kingdom Metazoa; phylum Arthropoda; class Insecta; order Diptera; family Drosophilidae; genus Phortica; species Phortica okadai. The sequence continues at coordinate 52,382,678 of CM067848.1, read as the reverse complement.
ATATATTTTTATGTAATAGACTTGAATGAACTTGTTGTTGTGACTTAGGATACATTCGATTATGTAGTGTGGTGTTGTTTTTGTTTTTATCTCAGGTCGCAAATTTTCGCTTGGATTTCTAATTTTTGAAATAGAATCATGTTTTTTTTAAGATTTCTTTTATTTGAATTAATTAATTTTTAAGTTTTCTTATTTTCACTTTTGCGTTTGCATTAAAAAATACACAAAAAAAAAAAAAAAACATTTTACAACAATTTGTATATCACAAGCAGTTTTGAGTTTGAATTTTATAGGTTTCTTCTGTTACATTTACTCTGTTTTTGGGTTCATGCAGTGAAAGTATAGAGTAAAAAGCATGCTCAAAGTCGGTTTCAAATGATACAATACAAAAGTACTTTATATATGCAGAATTAGGCTATAACGAAAGGTAGTCTTATGTTGAATGCTTAAATTTGTCCAACTTTGGTTTGTACCTTTGGTTTTCAAACGGTTCGGGATCATTGAAACCGAGGGTGAAGTGCTTTCCACTCTGTCTATTCTGTTCTTTGATGTGTAAGTTAAGTTGTAGCGACAGTGCTGCTAAATGTTATGCCTTTTTTTTTTTATGTTTATTATTATTTATTTAATAATTAATTTTTAACACACACATTTTGTTTATGAAAGAACGAGAGAAAAACTATCACAATCAAATTTGCGTTTCTTTTAAGGTCATCTAGTATCTGTTTTTTTTTTATTTTGCTTATTTTTGTTTGGCTTTTTGTTACAGTCAAAATACTCTATAACGACTCGTTTTCGTTCACCTGGGATTCATTATAGACAATTTCAACTATTTTACATTTGCAAAACGAAACTTTTCATTTTTTTTTTTATATACACATATATATTTTGTTAATTTTTGAAACATGTTCATCAAAATTTTTTTTTGCTTTGTTTGTTTTTTTTTTTCATTTATAGCCAATAAATATTTGGTAGTATATATATTTTTTTTTTAATATTTTTTTTGTTTTACATTAATTTGAACAATTTCGAGATCGTGTCGCTTTGTTGAAAGTAATCAAATTGTTCTTGTGCAACACTTGTTTGCTTAGTTTTATTATTTAATATTTGTTATTTGTTCATGAACTTTGTTCTTTGCATATGTTTTTCTGCTCTCATGTTTTTTTTTTAGATATTTTAATTTAATTTAGACATTTACAAATTTCTTATGTAAGTCTTTGGTTTTTCACACATTTCCTTGTAGTATTTTTTTTTTCTCTTTTTTTTTACATTTTTAGGTGGTTTGAAAAACCATCAAACAACAGGAAGAAACAGTCTTTCTTTCCAGGTACCTATTAATAGTAAAATATAAAAATTATTATTATTATTATGAAAGACAAAGAAAGTAAATAAATTATTCCATGAAGCTGTTAACTCGTTCAGATTAATTCGATCACAATATATGTATATATATCGTTAAAAATAATCTAGAAGAACTAAAATCTTTGCGAGTTGGAGTCATTATGCGCGGGACATGAGATAAATTTATAAGCTATCAATTTTGAGAGGTGAAAATTCTAAATTCATTTAAGTGTTATATGTTGACAGACCTAATCTTATTATTTAATTTTTTTTTATCATACTCTTTTGCTGCAAACATTATTTTTTGACTAATCTGGTTCGTAAATGTTTTTTGACTAATCTGGTTCGTAAATGTTTTACTAAAGTATTGTACTAAATGATCTTATTAACCGTTTTTAACAGCATTGTTATTATTATAAAATGATTGCTAATTGTTGAATATATACTCACCGCGTGACACATTTGACTTTGGACATCTCGTAGCGCTTCAATACATGCTTTCTTGACTGAACTGATTTTCACTCTTTATCCTTGATTATTATATATGAATTTCTTTTCATTTTCTTTTCATTCATTTCGGTCTCTGGTTAGTAAATGTTTAACAACAAACTAACAATAGATCGATTGGCTGACTGGTTGACTAAATTACTGACAACTAAACCAATTGGTTAATTGGTGGTTGATGGTTGAATCAACGAAGTGTTATCTAGTGAAGTTGTTGTTGTTGGTTATAAGTTTTTAAATTCGAAACTTGTAGCCGGGAAAACTTATGTATTTCATAAATGTTGTTTCACAACAGGAACAATAAAGTTGAGTTGAGTTGAGTGTTGAGTTGAGTTGAGTTGATGTTACTAATGTTGGAAGGTACTGCGTCTAATTTAGTAACTGAGATAACGCGCTAAACGCGTAGGCGGACGCAGGCGTAGGCGTGGTCATCGATCGCACCGTTTACGTTTCTAGTGATGGCTCAGATAGGTTTTGCGCTTTAGGTAACCGCTGCGTATGGGTGATGAAAGACCGGTCTCGTTGCTGGACGAAAGATTGTTTGTTTGTTTGATTGATTGATTGGATGATGCCATGATGTTCGTGTATATGTGCGTGTGTGTGTGTGCATTTACGTAATATTTTTTTTTTTTTTTGTTTGTTGTTTATTTATTTTTATTTTGGTGGGTCAGTAATTAGTTTTTTGTGTGTAAATATGTTTGTGCAGAAAAAATGGAGAGAGAGCAGTTGAAAAGCATTTTCGTAAGAGTTCTTTTTTTTCAAATTTTTATACATTTTTTTTTGTTTTTTTTTTTATAATTCTAAACTTTCTAATAAACACACAACACCGATCAAATTTTAATTTATGTGCTAATTATTGCAAACGCAAATAAAATGCAACAAAAACATAATTAAACTAACATTTAAAAAAAAAAAATAATTACGCCAACACCAATTTCAAACTATAATTTAATGTTTTTTTTTTTTTTGTTTCTATTTTTTTGTTTAATTTGTGAAAATTTTGTTTAATTTGTTCTTGCAATTTACAAGAGCAAATGTGCAATTCACCGCTATGCTCTCGCAGTAATTTTTGAGAGAAATTAAGCATCTAACGCTTGATCATGCAGTCTTTGAAAGGCGCGTTTGTATGTGTGTGTGTGTATGTATGTGTGTGCGTGTAAATGTTGATTACAAAGATGTGTCGGCGGCGTCGTCATCAGAGATCGTTGTGAGTGCGCGAGCGAGTAAGCGAATATGAATTTTATTTATTTGTGAATTTTATTTATTTATACAAAAATATTTTTATTTATTTTTTGTCATTATGTGGTGAAAAAGCGTTGCAAGCGGCGCAAAAATGTTTGAAAAAAAAAGGGAAGAGACATTATGGATTTTATTTATGATGTGGCGTTGTTTTTTTATGTCTTTTATATATATATACAGTAAATAAAGTAAAATGATTTATATTTGTTGGTTTTTCGTTTGAAATTTTATTTTGCTATTATTAAAATTTTATAATAAATACTCTCATCTAATACTTTTGTTCAGTACTTTCGTTCGTTCAATTGATTGCAGCTTTAAAAAAAAAAAAAAATTTTTTTTTTTTTTTTTTGTATTAAATTAAAATGGTAATTTCGTTCATTGATAAATTAAAAATCTTCCAAGATAATTTGCTTATTGACGGCGGCGTTTGGCGTTTGTTCATAAGCGTTGCTGTGCCGTGCGTACGTGCGTTCGTGCGTGCGTGCGTGCGTGCGTAGTAAAAGAATGTGTAACGGAAACAGTGTAAACAGAAGAAGAGAGAGAAATAGAGCAACAAGGAGAGCACAGTTGGCGGACAAAGTGTGTGGTTGGTTGTGCGTGTGTGGGTGGCGTTGGCGTTGACGTGCGTATTGGATGATGAGAGCGTGTAACGTTGAAAAAGGAAATATAACAAAAATTTGTTGTTCATATTTTTTTATTTTTTTTTTTTTTTGTAAAAATTTAAATAAAAGAAAAAACTAAAACAAACATAGAAGATACAAAAACAATACAGACCACAAAATTATAATGAGCAGGCGACAGGGACAGGGTCAGGTGAGTGTGTGTGTGTTAGCGGGTTGGTTAAGTAAGTTTACGGGTGAGAACACGTTACAAGCACAAGTAAACAACGAAGTGAACAAAGAGCACAAAACGCACAAGCGGACAAGTTGGGCATTCCAAGGCAAATTGTCGGTGCGGTGTTGGACATCATGGCCAAGCGACTTACATATTTTTGTGCAGCATAAGCATTACTTACATACATACATACATTGCAACTAATATGGTATGCCTAAATTCATGCTACACACATACAGACATAGAGTGATATGTACATACATACATACATACATACAAACACATTGTCAGAATATACAGAAGAGCTTACCTGCGTCGTCGAGGATTGGACGTCTGTCCGGGCAGATTGAAGCAGCCACGTGGTATCACCATACGTGCATTACCCTTGGCTGGCCGTGAGCCGCCGACCGCTTGCAGACCAGCCAGATGAGCGGCGTAGCCCTCGCTGAGCACGGTGGCGCTCATTTGCAGCTTTTTGTTTACCTATAAAAGAATATTTGATATAACCATATTCCCAATAAATTAAGTGAATGTCTCACCTTGCCCACTATGAATATCTGCTCGGCACGGAGGCCGACATTCGTATAAACGCTGATGTCTTTGCTGCTACCGTAGGCGGCCATTATTGAGATTCCGTGATTTTGTACGAGATTATTCAGATAGGCGGTCTTATGACCCAATGGATCAGTTAGCAGACCATCGGCAAATGAGATCAGTCCATGCGGAAAATTATGTTGACTTAGCCAGGATACAACGCGTTGTTGCTGCATATCCGGTCGACCGGTTATATAAATCAACAGGTAGCCCAACTCCTGCCAGTGTCGGCAAACATCGACAGCGCCGGCACGCACCTTTGGATCACGACCCGTCACCGACATCGATGCCGTAAACGAACCATCAATGCTAAAGACAACGCATTCGGTGAGCGGCGGCACCACAGCCATGTAACAATCAACGGACGTATGATCACCTCGGACGACCATCTTAACCGGATAGATGCCATAGCCGAGTGTCAGATGTTCTGGTATGCTGTACGAGATACGACCGTTCTTGTCGGTCACCTCGGTTGTCAGGAATGTCCATTCACCGGCGGGTGGATCTTTCATTATATGCATATCAACTTTCTCGCCATGCAATGTTATCATATCAAGAGGTCCATACATGAAGCGCGCATTGAGACGCTGTTCACGACCCTCCTGTACGATAATATCGTTGGCGCGATGATTTGCAGCGACATTCTTCAGCTTAACCGAGGTACGTTTCTTAATCCATTTTTCACGCGGTTGACCGGGATTGAAGGCGGCATTATCCTTTTCATCGTTCGATCCAACAAACGGTATGCCCTCAAATTTACCAATCTAACAGTAAATACATAAGAGACCATGATAGGAACAAAGTACCTATTTATACATATATGTATGATGGAACACTCACCTGACGCAATATGAATGCAATTACATCGGCGCTTTCCCAGTAGCTGGCATGGAAAAGATGTGGCAAGGCATGAGCCGGAAAATTGCTTAAGCCCTCTGGGCAATAGAGCGCATAGTCCAAACGCTTGGTGCCCCACCATTTAGCTTGCACTGTGAATAGGTAACGGGAGAGCGTTTAGCTTGCTTTTGTACGAGTGTGTCATTTCTCAAACAACAACAACAACAACAGCAACAGCAACCACTGAGTGTACTAATATACTGATGATAATGGAATGACTCTCTAGCGACTTACATGAGTGTATTGTACTTAGCGATACATTTTCTATTAGACCAGAGATAGTACTTTGCATGGAAGCATCGGAGAGACGTCTGCCGGAAAGCAAATTGTTGCCATCATTGAAATGCTGCGGATGGGACTGTATGACCTCCACTGTAAATTTTGAAAAGGCGCCAGTCAGTCTTAATAACGAATCGCTAATAGATTTGCGTAGAGGATTACTCACGTAAATGCAGTGGTTGACCATTGCCAAGCGGATATTTGGCATAGCGTGGAACATTCACCGGTGCCAGTATCGAGAAACGTGCACTGAGCAACGGCTCTAGACGTGATGCAATTGGATCGGTAGGATGGAACAGATTGTACACTTGATTACAGTTGGGACGCGCAAGCGGTGCTTTCGCATCGTGTAATTTACGCGAGGCGAGTACAACCGAAAGCGGTGAGCCGAACATGAAAAAGTCACTGACTTCAAAGTCCAATTTGGTGGCACGCGAATCGCTCGATGACGAAGAACGTCGTCGGCGCGGTGATGGTGCAACCAAAAGACGTTTGGCATCCAAATCGGAATCGGTGAAACGTTCATCGTCATCAGTGCGTGACGATCGACTACCGCCGTCGCCAGCACTCATACCGCTAACGATGGCGCTGCCGCCACCGCCACTGCCGTAAACGCTACCGTAGATGCTGATGCCAGTGCCGCCAACACTGCTGCCGCCAGCATTTGTGCCATTAGAGCGACAGAGTGCCTCATAGGCTAATAGTGAGCCCATCGAGTCGCCGAGCATGACTATTTGACCCGAGAAACCATGACCCTCCTCCGACTTCAAGAACTCGTGGTAAACAATATTCGCAGCGGCCACAGTCTTATTGACCGTCTCATGGAACTCTGGCGACGCAACCGATAACAATGGTATGGCGCCAATGGGCACATCGGCAATGTTCGGTATATCGGCAGCCGAGGGCGAAGCATCAAAGGAGTACGGACTGAGGCTGGAGAGTATACCCAATGCGTCGGTACATATTGAGGGGCATGGCACCATTTTGATAGTGACATGCGTCAATAGACTGGGATAATGTTGACGCATGACGGCCTCGAATGAGCCGCGAAATGTGGTGACATCGGATTTCTTGGAGGTAAGCTCGCTTGACGCATCCAGCACGCTGCCTGCGTGCACGACGAGCATGAGTATTGTGGTGGGGCATGAAGGTGTGCTCGGTGAGCCGGGCGGTGATGAGTCATGACTGCGATCGACACTGGCCGACGAGCGCAATTGACGTTTATTGCCACGCTCTGAGGCAACACGCATTAGGAAGTCCTGATTGAAAATGCTATCATCCTGTCTCTCACGTCCACCAACACCCGAGTGGCCGCCATGCGGCGGTGGGCTGTCATCGCACTCACCGAGCAGTTCCAGTGAGCTCCATTTGGCCAGCGAATTTGTCTCGTTTGTATCCGCTGTAGAATTACAGTCCGAAAGAAGATGTTATTAAGTAGAACGCGAATGTTGTTTCAAGTACTCACCGACACAGTCAAAGAACTCCTCTTCTGAATTGGATTTCGAGTCGACCTCCAGGCGTTCCATGCGCCAATTTGCAACCTGCATAAGCGTAAGTAACAAAAAGTGAATTAGTAAGTGGATAATATTCTCACCAAGGGTGAGACGCATGCATGACAGACGAAAGCTAAACGATAGGAAAGGAGGAGTTTTAAAATTTAAAACGGAAAACTTACGTTTCGGCGTGGAGCGTTTTTTGCATGCGGCTTTAATTGTTTTTGTTTTGTCATGGTTAAAGTTGTGTGTGCATGTGTGTGTGTGTGTGTGCATGCGTGTATGAGTGTAGTGTGTGTCAATCGAAAGAGTGAAACGAAAAAAAAAAAAAGAAACAAATTGGAAAAATACATATGTATTTCAAATCACGCAATTCAAAGGACATTACACACACACGGATAAAATTCGTGAACAACACAAACATATAGAAACATAAAGTCAGCTAGAGAGGCCAGCCAAGACTTACCTGCAGATCAAAACTGTGCGCCGAGCCAACTGGCGAGTGGAGCGCACCTTTCGAGCCGAACTTTGATTTGCCCAATTGTATGCTCTGTGAGCGCGAGCGATTGTTTATGTGCCCGGCATCTGTTTCCGCCTCATGGCCGGCATCATCGTCCTCATCGGAACTGGCCTCAGCGCTAGGTGGTTCCTGTGTCAAAATTGGCGGTGGAGCAGCCGCCGATTTCTTACGATCACTACTGACCACGGCCGATGAACTGACATAAACGTCCGAATTGCTTTCAGCTGTCGTTGTGGTATCAAGTTATATCATATTCAAGTTAAAATTTATTTAATGCAAATGCTTACCATCATCACCGCTGCCATCCTCACCGCTAGCCATTTTCTTAGCGAGCGCCACTTGAGTTTGACGCTCAATTTCGCGTATATTCTCAATGGTCAGGCCATACCATTCATCCTGCCATGCCCAGGCCTGTCGATGTGCACGCAACATTGTCTTGCGCAGTGCAACATCATGTATGAACTTCTCCAATTTGGTTTGCATGCCCCAATAACGGAATTCAACGCGACAGATCTTATAGGCGCACATCAATGACATATTCCGTGCTGTTGGCTGTTTCTTGCCCTTCACTTCACGCCAATAATCATCGATCCAATCGTCACAGAGCGGACCACGCATAGTCTTCTCCGAAATGAATAATTTTGGATCCTCCTCTTTGATATAGTCACCGCCATACAACTGATCCTTAACAATATCAATTACATCTACAAATTCGAATTAGATCGTTTGATTTGTGTTGAAGTTGGACTTTCATACAATTACAGTGCACTTACCAACAACGCGATTACGTAAATCACTGCCACTAAGCTTAAAGACATTGTCCTGATAGCCATTATCAGGAAAATAGTATGTTTCTATATCTAATGAGAATTTCTCAACAAATGGACAGGTGTAGCGTGTACGCGTGTATGGATAGGCATTCCAGGCCTCTTCCTCCACCGTTAACGCGCTCTTTGGTAATAGACCTATTCATAACAAAGACAAGGCGTAAGTTGACGAACGTGTGTGTTTGGCTAAGAACTTACTTTTGATCCAGCCCGGCAGATGGCTGCCAACATGATAGATTTTCTTTGTGTATTGCCCATTGCCGCCCGGTCCGTCTTTGTACGGTTCATTTATGATTATTTCAACGCCGCTACCCTCGCCGTGACTCTCCTCGCGACTTTTTTTCTGTATTAGTTTGTTAATTCGATGGCTTAACTTCAACATCTTACCAATTTTGATCTCAAGGTACTTACCGCTATCATGTACAATTGCGCAATGCGATATTCCTCCACGGTGAGTGGCAACGGTATGCGATACTCCTTAATCAACATTTTGATTTTTTTTTTTTTCTTTTGTGTATGTGTGTTGTTATTGTTTAATTTTATTAATGACCAACACGGTCAGTGTGTGTCTCTGGATTTCTTTCAATAGTATCGTTTCCACAAATGCCTATCTGAGTCTGCAGTATTTCAAACCTGTCTGCCGCCGCTCACCGTCGCTTTCACTGCATGCAAAACTGCACCGTCAAGCGCTCATGGAACTTGCATTGTTTTTGTATCTGTCAAGGAAATCGTATTGAATAGGCATGTTTCAGTGAGAAATGTCACATAAAGAAACAGAAAAAAAAATAATAATAACAACAAAACACGCAATAAACAATTACAAATAATGAAAGCAGCAGTCGTACTTTGGAAATGACCTGACGACCGTGTGACTCTGAATGAATTCCGTATATTCCGCACACACACTCACACACATATGTATACATGCCACCCACATTTCACCTCATCCCAACCCAACGAACTTCGACGCTTGTATGGCTGCAGCGTCATTATCATAGTCGTCGACATTATTATCATTGTCATATAAGTTTGGCGCATTATCGCCGTCATTCTACGCTCCGTCGCCCCCACCCCCCCGTGACGATCACATACACACACACAGACATACACCGTCATAAGTAAATCAAAATCCAATTGGATTCTAAAGTCATTTCGGCTGACATTGCTTCGACTTGGTTGGTGGTGGTAAATTGTTGTTCTTGACAGTTTTGGAGGCGATTATGGGTTGTCCATCCATTGAGCACGAATGAAAAAATTTCAAGTAGTTTTAGCTCAATTATTTTGAATTTAGTTCAATTGCAATGAACGCTTTTGTCAGCTTGACAGTCATTTTGTTCCGCTACATGCTCTTCACCACTCTCGTCAGCCACAAGTTGGCCAATTTGTGCTCATACATACATACATACATATATTTTTCACAAGCACCATTGAAAGTTCACTCGTGTACCCATCAACCTTACCTTACCATCACCGTCACCGTCACCATCACCATCAACTATGCCATCCATCAATTTACCCTAAGTGAAGTGCATCAATTTCCATTTTCTATAGGACGCATACAAGCACACACACACATACACAGTCAGAGCCATAATGCCTTTTACCTTGAACTGCTCAGTTTGCTAATTAGATTTATTATAATTGCTCTCTTGTGGCCATAACCAAGTTTACTTCGTTGCGGTTCAATGGTGCAGGACGCTTATGCCAATGGCTTCGTACCGCCTTTGTCTAACCGCGGATATCTTATCATGCAGGCACACAGACACACATACATACATGTGTACGTTCATATAGTCATCTGTATATTAATGATAAAAATCTGTTTTGCATTTAAAGTGCGCGCGCGAATGACTGATAAGAAACGAGCGAGTGAATGCAGAGAAGAAATTGAGGCAGACAATTATTGTTAAAGGTATAAAGTGCGCGCACGTTTAATTCGCACTCGTCTTACTTACTGAACTTACTTACGATTACGAGCGTCGTCTTACTCTTATACAGAACGGAACGGAACAGAGCCGAACAGAAGAGGCTCTCTCCCACGCACTTCAACCATAGACACCCCACAAACACACACTTGACGAGGCGCATACACATGAGAGCACAATTGAGCCGATAATTAATGACATTCGAGCGTCATCATCAGCATAACGCACACATACCTACATATACATATGTGTGTCAACTAGCAGGAGCACACAATAGACGAAGCATACAAAGTTGAAACGAAACGAAACAAAACGAAAGAAGAAGACAAGCAACAAAATATGTTGTAATAAAGAAATCAATAATTATTGAGGACGCAATAAAATGTGACACAAGTGCAAAAAAGCAAGACAAAAACAAACACCAAAAAAAAAAAAAAAAAACAACAATAAAAACAAAAACCATATATTGACGATGGCAGCCAAGAATGACAGGCTAAAATGAAAGAAGGTGACGTAAAAAGAACGTAAATAAGAAAAATAGTTTGCAAAAGTTTATTTGCGCTTTATGGTTGATTGCTGTAAATGCTTTGAGCGATTGGGCGCGTTTCTGTTGCTGTCGTTGCGGGCATATAATGTTTGTCTACTATTTTTTTTTTTTTTCGTTCTAAGTTGAGTCTATTGTGAACACTTGAACGGTACATCCAATTTCACTTAATGTACAGTGGATTATGCTTATTTACAGCATTTCTTTTTTCATTCAAAATTCAAACAAAACCAACGTTGATGGCACGCGGAGACTATTCAATTTGATCTGCCATAGAAGCTCAACACTTGAAATCAAATGCGCCAACTGCAAAATTCGATATTCAAATTTGCGATTCATGTATCTTTGTGAAGACAAATACTTGTACAACACAAATAAACAGAATCCAATCAGAATTTAATTTAACATGAACGGTTTAAGATGAGCATAGCGTTTAATCTTGACTCAAACCGCTGGCAATACATTCAATTTTGAATTGCTTCATTCGCAGTTAGAAGTTTAGAGACATAAGACTTTGCAGCATCCTTAAATTAAAAGGCAAAACTAAAGACTTGAGAATTTAATTGTCGCATGTCGCCCAAAATTGTGCTACACTTACGGCATTTTACTACTAAAAGACGGTCTAAAAGCATTTTTAGCAACGGCGGCTTAAACTATTGTGCCGTATGTGCTTATGAAAGCGGCGCATACTTGAGAGAACTTAGCTATAAAAATGTTACGAATTCGTAAAAGCAGAAGCGCTGCTCTGCACAACGACTTGTGCACCTTTACCCCTCACACAGCTGTCAAATGTCATCGTCACAGTTACGATCGTCGCCACCAAATTTCGCGTGCAAATGTTTTTTTTTTTTTTTCCTTTTTGCAGCTTACATTTTCGCGTGTCAATTTTTCAAATTATGCAAATTGGTGACATGAAATTTTATAAAGTGCAACACGAATGTGCAACGGGCTATATACACGAGTATATATGTGTATATAAGCGCGATGGCAAGTCGTAAATTTGAAAAGACAGCTGACATTTTAATAAGAAACGCGAACGAAAAGCAAATTTTATAGGTTAAAGTCAGGAGCGGAGAAGGGCAGCGAAGAAGTGTGTTACTGTTACTGTTGATGTCGTCCGTCGTCCGTCGTCGTTGCTGTTCTTGTAATTACTTCAGTTGTTGTTTTTTTTTTTTTTCCTTTCAAACAAATTAATTAAGTTACGCGCGACAAGCAAATTAATTGTGCTCAATTAAGCGAAAGTGATTTTATTTTCCTTATCTTAATTATAGACTCGTCTCGTCGACTTTTTATTTCGGTTCGGTTCCTTTAATGGCAATGTGAATACATATTACATCAAGTGATTTTCTATTTTTTGTTTTTAAGAACGAGAAGAGTTCATATGAATGGAACGGCACTTCACAAAGTTATACTACACAACAATGACAAGCTCAAAAGGTGTCTAAAAATGCTGTGAAATGTGAGTTAATCATAAACTTTATCGCGTCGTTAAATGTTCATCTGTGTGCGTGTGTGAGTGTGTGAGTGTGTGCGTTTCAATGCATGCTAATCCGATGCAGGTCTCCAATTGGCTGTAAATCCCTGTACTGACGAAATTTTCGCACACGGCGTGTGTGTAAAGAGCAGCATACATTTTGAGCTTTACCCAAAAAATGGGAAGGAAAACATGCCTTGGCACACAACAAATTAGGTCAAATTTACATAGGCGAAGTAGCGGAAGCATTATTCGTTTTTTTTATAACCACGCCAAGGTATATTGACATTGTCATGATGTTTGTAATGACACAGCAAACAAAATTTTAGACTTTATAAAGTAGAACAGTAGAATATTGAAAATACGGTCAAATAGAGACTGGGCAGTGTCCGGATGATTGGATTATTCTCGACTGGCTTAAGTTATATAATGATAATTAACTTATTTTAAGTATTTTGAAGCCTTTTAACTTCTGATATACATATGTGTCCGAATTAACAGTATGTCCTGATGATAGATACATCCTCCAATAACGTTTCAGGGCATATTGATTTCGTCAAAGCCGGAAAAAAATTTAAATACATACACCCACACGCACACACGCACACACGCACAAACATGATGAATATTTAAAATTATTTTGTTAACCTTTTGGTACTTGAAAACTTTTCAGATTTCGCTTATTTGAATTATTTATATGCTCATAACATATTCATTGGATTTTCCATTCAACTTCATTTTTCCTTCAGCTAAGATTAAGGAAATTATTTTGATAAGTTAGAAAAATCTATCTAATCTTTAATAATTATGATGTAATAAATGCAATGAAAGTAATTTAGATCGTCTGCCAATGAAATTAAAATCCTTCGCCCTTGTTAAGACTTAGGAAACTAAACATATTGCGATCGCTAACGAATCACTGCAGAAAAAGGATAGGCAAATTCAATATGGTACCATTGTATGTTACAGAGTAACATGAAAATAGAAATACATGAAATAGTTGAGTACAAACTGACGTGATCCGAAAATATTCTTAAGGAAAAGAATGCTGATTTTAATGAAGAACTTTCTTTTCTTTACGATGAACTAACTGCATATGTATGTATATTTATGTATGTGCATACATATGGTAGATACAGATTTATAGTAGCTGTAATGCGACGTATAGATACTTTAATGAATGTATTTAAATGCAATTACACTAATTTTCATAATGAAATTTTCATAATGTAATCATTTGCAATGTTCTCACAACACACATATGTACATATACATATGTATATATATGTATATGTATGTTTATAAATCAATATATGGAAAATTTCCGCTTTCCGTGGCGCCATGATCTGACAACGTTTTCCCTTAGCTTCCGAGAAATCCACGCATAAAGTGCCCACGGATATGGAAATTTTATGCAATATTTGTATGGTATTATATATGTAAATACATACATAACTGTGTATGTGTTTGTTTAAACATGCGAATAAACCCACATGAGTTCTTATTTGCTGCAAAAACATTTTCGCAGAGTTCTTTTTTCTTTCAACTAAAAGCAAATTTACGAAACTTCAATGGAAATGTGTTTTCCTTTACTTTCGCCTTCTACTTTCATTCGCCATTCATGCAACGCAATGCAATTTCCAACGAAAGCAAATGGCATTAATGATTGCATTCATGTTGCTGATGCTGCTCACACGCTCTTGTTCATAAAAGATTTTTGCTGTTGTTGTGGTTGACACTGAGTGTGTGAGTGAGTGACATTGTCAATATGTGAATTTGCATAACACGCAAATGGTAAATGGCAACGCTTGTTGCAAAGCTGAGAGTGTGACTGCGAGCGAATTGTTAAGTAAAGTTGCGTGGAATGTACATACATATGTATGTTTGTATGTACCGTAAGAACAATTTGCAATAAAAAATCAATAGCTTAACCAAAGAAACATATGTACATATGTATATACATACATACATAAGTGTGGCTGCGGTCAAAAAATAATGGTGTTGCCAGGGAAATCTTATGTGTTCAAAAGAAAACAAAATATGTGTATCCATGTTTTATTTGTTAGATTTTCATTTGTTTGGCATGGGCCAACTATGTTCTTAATATCAAACATCGAATTCTTCATCATCATCATCTATAAACTAATGGCTTCAAGTCATACTTTCAGCATGTTGCGCGTATCCTTTGCTGTGTCCCATTAGAACACCAAAATCGGTGGCATTTGCCTACTGAACTATAACCAATATCATTTTTGACTACAAATATATTTGCCTGGCAACTCTAATCTCAACGTCATTCTCAAGACAAACTTTATTTGTAAGAAATGCCCCAAAATCGTGTTTATAGATTCGTCAACCGATGTTTTTCACGAGAACTTTGACTGGACTGGCAGTCGTATAAAGTATTTACAAGATCCTCAGCGGGATCCTGAGTCTGCAGTACAATTTGGATTTGGTGAAACATTAAAATTACCCATTATTATTCACAGCACTGCTATTTTTTTTACCACAACTGTAAACGCAGATGTATACATCAAATCTAATAAAGGAACTCATATGCTCGAGTGTGTGTGTGTGTGAATCCGTGTGAAACTCAATGAAAAAACGCTTTGTAGCATTTTTGGATAATGTGTACTTGTGTGTTGGATTGCCAAAAATCATGTTAAAGGGTCAAATTGAGTTAAAATGGCGCACTTTTAACGCAAATTTACTTTTAATCGCTTTTTTCTATTTATTTTTTCCCCCTTGTTGTTTTTGTTGTTTTTTTTGTTCTAATTTAGTTTCTGTTTTTTTTTTCAACAGTGCATTAGAGTGGGCGTGTGTGGGTGTGCTTTGATTGTGTGAGAATACATTAGTTTGTTAACTATTTACGCAAGTTGCCATTAGCATGTACAAAATAATGTATGTATGCAAATGTATCTGTAAGATACACATATGCATACATAGTAATTATGTGCGTACGTGTGTGCTTAAAGTCTCAAAATTCATAATTGTGGCATACACATACACACACACTTACACACTGTCATTTTGCAAAAGTATTTTCTGTGTATTTCAGCCACTCAGTCATTTCTGTCATTTCTCGAGCTCGATGATAGTTTTGTTGCACAGAAATGCTCAACCAGATAAGTTGACACCTGTGGCGCCTGAGTGCTTACAACAACAACAACAACACCAAAACAAAACATTGTAAAAAGCTTATTAATTATTAAACGTTTTGGCTTGAAAAAGCAACAATTGCATTTGGCGCGCTTCGCATCTCTTTGACATTTCTTTCCATTCTTTCTTTCTTTTTTTTTTGTAAAAATCTCAACATTACTTTTTATAAACCCCTTAGCAGCATTTGTGTCGTTGGGAATACATATTAAAATAAAAAAAATACAAAAAAAAAATAAAATTAAAACAAATTGCGAAAAACAAAAACAATAAATAAATGACAAATAGAAAAAAGTTGCCAAATCAAATGCACCTGTTTGAGGATTTAATGTGACACTTGGGAATACAAAAACAAACAAACACACAAACAAACAAACAAACAAATGAACAAACGAATAAAAACAATAACGCAAAAATGACGAAAATACGCTAAGCATTTAGCAAAGGATGTTGAGGGACATTGAGTGGCGCTGCGGGTGAGCGCTGGGGGGGCTTAGTGGACAAGGCTTGAACGAATTGCACTTGCTCTTGTTCGTCGTTCGCCACTTTGCGCTGATTTTGCAAAGCGTTTGAGCATTTCTGAGCCTGGAAAATAATGTGCGTGTTTTATGAGAACCTTGGGACAGACTTCCACACATACACACACGCACACACACGCACGTACGCACAATTAAAACGTATGTGAGCATGAAAAAAACGAAGCACATTTCATATTTGAATTCAAGCAAACAAAAACAACATAATTTGCAAAAAAAAAAAAAAAAAAAAATTATGCCTTTCAACATTTCTACGCAATTTTTATGATGTATATTTTTTATTGGAAGTTATTGTTGTTATTATTGCTGCATGAAAGACTTAAGGAATTTGTTTTACTCACTTCTTTGTTGCTTATTTTTTGTTCGCCTCTTTTATTAATTAATTTCATTAATTATTTTAGACAGAAAAAATTTAAATTTTTGTTTTTTTTTTAAGATAAAAATAAAGTTTTAACGCGTATCACAAAAAATGAAGAAAGAATTCGCACGCAGGAGTAAAACAGAATGCAAAAAAGTTGACGATAAAACGCGCACAACAATGAACACACACACACACACACACATGTACACTAACTGACAGACAGCAAGAAAAAAAAAAAAATAACAAAAAAAAAAACCCAAGTGACTTTAGTACTGAATTAAAGTTACGTTAGTCCGTTGCTTTAGGGCACGCAGCCTGACTGCCTGCCAGCGTTTGTTAGCTGAATTGAAGACGACAACGACAACGACGACGACTACGACGACGGCTGTCAATCGTCAGCCTGGCCTGGACTGGACTGGACCGGACCGATTGGAATCAGAAGTGTTTGTACGTTGTACTTGTAGATGGAAGCGCACAATAAGGAACGATAATAATGATAAAAAGAAACGGAAAGAACGCACGAAATGACTTAACACAGAAGGCAATCTGCCGACTGAGCGCGCGTCTGACTGTAACGAACAAACAAACGATTGTATCTGAACCGAATTACCGTTTTGTGACCACGACAACGAACGTTTAAGAAGAAGAAGAAGCACAAGAAACAACAACAACAGATGAAGAACGTCAAGAGTAAATGCAACAAAGCATTTGGGCGAGCGAACAGTTTGGTCAACAAAGCTATAGAAATGTTTGAATGAAACAGAGAATGAGCAAGAGATTGAGAGAGCGAGAGATTGCGCTCTCTCGCTGTTTAGAAAGCAAGCATCAGCAGCAGCAGTAAGGCTGAGCGAAAAAAAAGCAAACAAGGTGTAAAAGCTCTCTAGCTCTCACTCTCTCTCTCTCTATCGCTCACTAGCAGCGATACTGTCAAATTTTGATGGATTGTTTGTGCTTTTACAATATGTTAGAATAAAACAAATAATTTCAAAATGAATTATTTTAGTAATTCCAACGGTTAAGGCTTGTAAATATTATTCATACGACATTAACTAATAAGATTAGCAATTTGGCAGCCCTGCTGCTTTAAGTGCACATCTGTCGCTTGGTCTGCAGCACATGTAAGTATTGCTTTTACTTATGCTCTTTTACGCACACACACTTTTGCATGCTCTCCCGAAGTCCAAGTCCGAGTCCAAAGGTGTTGTTTGCACAAGCTGTGCTCGAGCGGCGCACTTTGCCCAGTGCACACACGCACACACACACGCACTCACACACTTGCCGAGGCTAACACGTGCTCTCTCATCTTTGCCTGGCTCACTCTCGCACGCAATGACTTTCTTCATGAAGCATTCTTGTTACGATGATGTTGTTACTACACACGTAAGAGTTTTTTTTTTTTTTTCAAACAAAACCAACAACCACAACAACAACAGTCAATAAGAGTATTTGACAGACGTATACAAACCAATTTTGTTGTTGTTGTTGTTGTATTATTTTTTGACTTCTGCTTCTTCGCCAAAATTACATTTTTGATGACGTCGTACAATTTGCTGTCGTCATAGCTTGGCGCATTTTGGGTTGTTGTTATTACGTCATTGATTTTCGTAAGTAAAAAAACGTTACAAGACGTTGTGAATAGGCATAATAAACAGAGAGAGTGAGATAGAGACAGACACAGGACCAAGAGCAACTACAACAAGACGGCAGCAGTAACAACAACAATTCGTGCAGATATGATGCTTGTTTTTAATGCTGCTCTTGCTGCCATATTTAATTTGGCTTAAAAGTGAAATTGTCATTGACCAAAATTTATATTGTAAGCGTTTTTCATCATTACGTCAATTCCGCTATTGTTGTTGTTGTTGTTGCTGTTTGCATAAAAGCCTTTCTATGTACATATGTAAGTATGTAAGTAAGTGTATGTATGTGTGTATTATTGTTGTTTTGTGTTTTCTTGCCGCTTACATTGTCTTTGTTGTTGCTGTTGTTGCTGTTGATGAGCAAAGCGAAAACAAGCGGGAAGCAACAAAAGCAACAACTTGCCGCCTCGAACACAAACTCACGCTCACATAGCATGTAAGCGTATTTATTTATTTGTTTAGCAAAAAGATACGCTTATTGGATTATGCACAACTATCGTATAACGAAACACAAAAGAGGCAGGCACATTATCGTCGTCGTCGTCGTCGTCTTTGTCGTCTTTGTCGTCTTCTAAACATTTCGAATATTGTTGATTTTATGGCTTTAGCAATTTGCGACAAAGCAACGTACTTCTGATAAAATTAACATTCTTTTCTTTCCCTTTTTTCTACAGCTTTAAAACTTACCTTGACACATTTCTTATCAGAATTTTGCGGTTGATAGCGTGAAATTGAGTGACAGCTATACTCTTTGCTTAATGGCAAAAATAAAACCAAAAACAAAATACACACACAAAAGTTGATGAATATTTTCGTTTAATCTAAATTTAAAAAAAAAAAAAAAAAAATACAACAACAACAACAACAAATTGTTCACAGATTTTTAAAACAAATTATAGTTTTTATTGCATTGTTTTTTAGTTGTTGTTTTATGACGCGCATGCTGTTGATTTTGATGAAGAACACTTTTCTTTGCTTAAAACAAGAATACAAAAAAACCAAAAAAAAAATAAATAAAGAAAAACGCCAAAAAGCATTAATAAAAAACAGAACATTTTAAGCAACAGGAACCAGCACACCGAAGATCTCATACGATCAAACGATCGAGGTGTAGGAAATGTACATACATGTGCTCATACAGAGGCGACCTTCAGAAATGCTCGCTGTACTTGTTTGTTGGCTTTCGACTTGTAAAAATATACAAATTGCCTATGCTGATGTTCATGCCCACGACCACGCCCACTGAGTTCTACTGCACACTAATAATTTGATTAAAAAAAAAAAGGAAAAAAATGCGATAAAAAAAATTCGCGCTTAGTTGTTAAAAACGTATTTGACGCTTGAGCGCGCTTTTTCGCATAATCAAAAAAAAAACAAAAAACAATAATAAAACAAATCAGAAAACTGTATTTGTGTCACTCTGCTTCTTCTATACACATTTCTTTTGAGTTGACGAAGTTCAACTTTGACATTTGTGGCATGCACGGCGCATGCTCATGACTCATGGCTCATGGTGCCACAGATGGTGGGAACGCAAGATGCAACAATAAGATTTGCGTAGCGTTGAGATGAACGCAAAATGGCGCAACAGTAACAGGTAACGTACGACGCCAACAACAACAACAACAACCAAACAAACTGCGACGAACTGTCGATGCGCTACGGCGCTGAGCATATGGCAGAAATTTGTAGCATACTTTTAGGCTAGCATTAAGAATACGTTATTTTAATTAATTCGTATTTGTGACAATATTAACATCATTTTGAAATGCCAAATTATGTCAACATATCCAGAACGTCTCTGACAAAAATTTTGGGTAACATTTCATTGCACTTTTGCCCATAGCATAATTGATACAAGTAAAGTATTACATTATTTTACAGTTCATGCAACAAATTCGCAAAGTCGAAACACAAAAGTATAAATAATTACATGATCATCATAGATATTCAATTCGTTTTGCTCAATAATGCATTTTGCATGCTAATTAACTGTTGTTGTTGGTTGTATGAAAAAAATAGAAGAAGAAAAAATAACAAAAAAAAAAAACAAATCTGAACATCAACAACAAGTATCTTTTTTTCGCATATTTCTGCGAATTTTCATGCTATAAAAATTATTTTGATTCAATTTTTTGTTTTTTTTTTGTTGTTGTTTATTTTTGTATTAGTTGGAAATAAGATAAAGTGAAATGCCTAACAACAATACATACAACAACAACAACAACAAGAGTTGAGCAAAGCTAAATTTTCAATCAGACATTCACTCATAAACGTCGTCGCCGTCATCTTTGTTGTTGTAATTGTTGTTGTTGTTGCTGTCGTTATTATTGTTGCTGCTGGCCGAGGCCGGCGTTGCCGTTGCTGGATTATCTAATCGTAATTAATTTAATTAAAATTTTTCATTTCAATTTCACATATTATTTTATTTTATTTTTTTTACTTTTTCGTTTTTACTACTTTGATTTAATTAGTTTTTCTTGTTTTCTTTCTTTCCTATTTTATTTTTTTTTTTAAATTTACTTTTTTTTTTAATGTTTTTGTTGTTTTGCTTGAGTTAATCGTTCGCTTGTTTGCGTGATTTTTATATATCGCGCGCGCGTTTTTGCTACGATTTGATTTGATGGCGCTGAAAACGGCGGCCAAACTGCGTGAGTGCGTAGAAGTAAGGAGATTTGTCTGTTCGACAGGTGCAAGCAGAAAACAGCAGCGTCTGCAAAAGTATCTTAGCTGTTGTTGCTGTTGCCGTTGCTGCTGCTACTGCTACTTAGCTGACCTTGCTCTACTGAATTAAACGGCGTAGTACACAAACGATACTCACACTCACACACACACACACACACACATACACACACAGATACATATAGATGGAGACGCGACGATAATAAGCTTATTATGCGCGCCAGCAATGTTACAATGAATAAACACGCCACAAACATACAACAATGTAAATATAAGCATTGAGTAAATCGTTTACTTACAATTACAACAATACTAAAAGCAAACTGCACAAGAAGAGCAACAGCAAGAGCAACATTTACCCGCCGCACGAGAAACACACTGACAATTGAGCGTATGCCCGAGTATCTACATACATAAATGTATCTGACTGAGCGTAATTACAATATCAATGAGTAAGCAAACTGTTAGTAACATTTTGCTGAGCATATTCAAACAACAAAAACTCAAAAAGCTCGCTCAAGATACAACAAACAAAAAAAAACATAAGGACAAATAAGGTTAAACATTACTTTTTTCCAAAACACAAAAACAAAGGACATGTGGCTTATGTTTGCTTCAATGTTGTTATATACATAAGTCAATTCAAAGTGCAAACGTTTGGCGTTGATTGGCGCCAACAGAAAGTTTACGTTCCGGATGTGAGTTTGGGTCTCTTTCTCGCTCTCAAGTGGCAAATGTTAATCAGGTTTCAGTGCTGCAACTTATTTATGTTCAAATAAGTGTATTTATTTACTTATTTTTAAAATTTGCTGTTGGCCAAGAGGGCAGATATAAATGCTTATGTTCAAGCAATAAAAAAATGACAAAAATTAATTCAAGAGTGTTTCAATATTTCATCAGATTTTGTTATTTTAATTTTCCGATGAACATATCTTAGTTCAAAATAGCTAGAATTGTCCAAAAGAAGTCTGAGGTGGCAGCATTGGCACTTTGCTAATATATTTGGCTCCGAGAGTGAGAGAGAGAGGAAGCGAAAGCACAAATTCGCTCACGCATGAAAGCTTACATTTTAGAGTTGCTTTCTAAACTTTTTTAACGGTATTTTTTTTCGGTACAGGGTGCGCCACTCTTAATGTTGCAAATTACAAATCAAACAATTACTCAACCATTAAAACAAGATTAATTTTTAAGGTTTTTTTATTATTTTTTGTTTATTAATTATTTTCAATAATTTTTAATAAGTTCACAATATATTTAAAGAAAAAAAAAACTCGCGTTAATAAGTACAGTTAATAAATAAAACTGTTAAGCAAAATTCGCTAAAGGCTAAATTGAATTAAAAAGCAAAAATTATTTGCAGTGTGTTAACGGTACTGAAACAAAAAAAAAAATATAATACAAATAATAAAAATAATTACATTAATTTATATAAACAAACAAAAAAAAAAAAAATCGTTAACATTTACAAATATTTTGCTTATTTTTAAATAATTATTTTTATGTTTTATAATTACATATAAATTTTTATTTCACAAGTACACCGAAAGAAAATATGTATGTCTCACAAATGCATGCAAGCAATTCTCACGGTGTAGTTTAAATAAACAAACACAAACATTTTCTTGATAATCTGATACTCTTCACACTTGTGTGTATGTGTGTGTGTGTGCGTGTGCATCGCCAAGTTAATCTTTGCACAAATGTCAAGAAACTTTCGTTTTATTTGTGAGTTAATTAAAAAATGCAGTGTGAAGAGCATTGCATCTTCGCCACAGACGAAGTCAAACATTTACGTTTATATATATATTTATATATACTCTTTTTTTATTTTTTTATTTTTAGTCTGGTGGTTTTAGTATATACATAAAAGTGGTTTTAGTCTGTTTTTGTTTTTTTTTTTTCATTTGATTTGTTAAAATTACTTTTTGTTCAAACAATTAAAAAAAAAAAAGCCTAAAAGATTCTTTGTGACGACAAACTTTGAGTTTGTCGAAAAAAAAAAATATATATTATATGTATATCTATTTTTTGCGCTTAAACTTCTTTTTCTAGTTTATATAGTTTTGCGTATTTTCAAATTAAAAAAAAATATATATCAGAAGTAGCACCTTTCTAGAGTAAAATTTGTTTTTCCTTTTTTTTTTTTAACAGGCAGCATACAAAATTATAATATTATTTTTAATTCCTTTTTTAATATTTTTTTTTTCTTTACATATAAATATTAAACAAAAACACGGGCACACAAGCATTCATACAAAAATTACGCAAACACACATTTAATCACGCACGCACGCACTCACGGAAGCTGTTGTTTTTTTTTTCCTTTTTTTTTATTAATTAATTAGTATAATCTTTTATAGCACTTCTATTATTTGATAGTTTATTTTTTTTTGTCCAATGCTTATTGTTTTGTTTAAACAATTTCGCAAATAATTTTTTTTTAGCTATGTACTACCGTAGGGAGCGTGGCGTAGCATCGCGTCGCGTGAGTGACAAGGACGCTTCTTTGCAAAATGAATTCGTGACTAGGCAAGTAAAATTAGAAAAAAAAAAAAAAATCATCGCATTTTGTCGTCGTCGTCTTCGTCATTGTTGTTTTAGATTTTGGTATTGGCGTATAAAAATATTGATATTGTTTTTGTAGTGCCATCAAGTCGCCAATAACTGCGTGTCCTTTTGATCAACATGGGTGGAAAGCTTCTTTGACGTTTTCTTTTTGGTACATTTATGTTACAAAAGGATTTCGCATGTTAGTTTGTTATTTTTGTTTGTTTAAATTGTTTAAATCTCATTGAAGTGAACTGCGATTATCTTAGAGATGCTCATCGCCGTGATAGCCATTGCGTAGCGGTTGTCGCTCCATGGAGTGATCGCGTGGTCGATTGCGATTAAAGAAACCGCACTATATTTTGAGAAAATAAGGAGATCATTGTTGTTATTTTATTGACATTTGATGGATGCGATGAGAAACTTACCTTATACAACAGGAAAATGAGTAGCAAAAGAATGAGAGCACCGGCGCAGGCAGCCAGTACAACAACCCAAAGGGGCACTACATCGGGCACGGGTGTCGGTACCGGCACCGCTTTATAGAAGATCTCATGCGTCTTTTTGATCTCATCCTTTGGCTCGCCAACGAATGGCAAACGTGTCACATTCGCCACCGCCATGGTGGAAACATTGAGCGGCACATTTGAGGCGAGTTTCTCCATGGTCTTAGCGACCAAGCGTGTACGTATGGCAATCCAGGCACCGTCATCGTTCACCAAGTCCTTCACGACGCAACGCAATGTCTGGCATCTGGCTGCTTGGCAGGGTGACTGCAAATCGATTTGCTTGAGCGACTCTTCCTCGGCGCCATTTGCGCGACGATAGCGACGATGCGCACTGCCACCGCCATTGCCGCCCGATGATGATGAACTAGAGCTTGACCATTGCTGTTGATTTTGGTTATTGTTGTTGTTATTGTCTTCATCGTAGTAGTTTTCTGTGCCGTAGTAGGGCTTTGAGTTGCTCGAGTAGCTTGTCTGATGTGTTACCGTTGGCGTTTGACCGCCGCCATTTGTATAACTCTGACGATAAGTATAGCTACCACCACCGCCGCCACCACCGCTGCCACCGCCGACACTGATACTGCCACCAACTGGCCGCAAATCATTATCAACACTACCGCGATGTAGTGTGCCAAGATCAACTGTGCTGGTGCGAAGACCACCACCACTGCCGCCGTACATAGATTTGTCATTGTTGCCAGCGCTGACATGAATGTTATTGTATTGTGCACCAGCGCCGCCACCGCCGACATTAGAGCGCACCGGTTGTCGATAAGCGCCGCCAGAGGATCCAGCGGAATTTGTGTAAGCAAACTGTTGAGAGTTATCGCCACCGCCACCACCACCACCTTGCGCACTGGCCATTTGAATGTGACCGCGTGTACTGTGCGCGCCCATGCCCCTTCCGGCATTACCGCCACTGGCAGCACCACCTACACTCGCCTGTTGATAGTTAGCCGAATGCTCCTGCGCTCGCTGAACATATTCCGTTGAGGTTTCGATGACTTGCGGTCTGCCACTGGCATCATAGTATACTGTAGTATTCTTTGCGGTAACAACAACATTCGGTTGACCATTTGACGAGCTCCATGTTGAGGACGAAGACCAACTGCCACCACTTCCGCCACCGGTGTTACCACTGGTAGCGCCGCCGGTAGCACCACCACTACTCCATGACGATGAGGAAGACGCCGCTGCGGCTGCTGCTTGATTGGCTCGAGCTGAATGCACATCTGAGGCATCACCGGGTGTATCTAAAGCATCTTCCCGTTCAAGCATCTCTTTCTCCTTCTGTGAGAGTACTTTAGTACCACGTCCAACTTCTGTTGTAACGCCACCTTGGCTACCGTCTGATTTCTCAATGTGTGCGCCGCTCGCACTGGCATCAGCGTAGTCTGTTGTACCGCGTTGATCGGCACCAATTTGTTTTAGATACGATTTCCGTAAGAGATTCTGATCCAGACGCAGATTACGTGCATTGGCGTACATGTGATTCTCACATTCAATGTTGCCATAAGTCTCTGGTTGATTGGTCATATACATGAGCAAATCACCGGCAATTGTTTCATAGGGATAATGTATAAGAACTAGTGCTTCCTCAATCTTTGCTGATTTATTGTTGCGTATGTTGTAAATATGAACGACTTGCGGTCCAAGATCCTCTTCAGTGGTAGCATTCTCAACGGACTTATAGTCGGAAGCCTTGTACAGTTGGAAGTCAGGGAAGGAGATGCCTTCGATAGTCAATTCCGTATCCACCCAGACGCCGATGCTTTTTGTTAAGAAATTGTCCCGATTTGAGCCTGGCTTTTCAACATTCGTCGAATTTGCCTCCATGTAGAAATCGTAGCTGGGCGAGCTGGCAAACTTCTCTGACGGTGTCATGATTACCTTAAACCGCACCTGTATTATTGCAGAAGATAATCGATGAATTACTAGCTGAAAAAGTGATTAAAAATTATAAGACCCTACCGCCTTTTGTCCCGGCAAGGGATTGCCAATATCGCACTTCAGCGTATAATTATTCGCCTCCAAAGGCACTGAACAAGTTATAGGTGTGTCTGTCTTATCGCCGAGCGGTTGCAGTTTATTAAAGTCCAGATTGCGAGGCATGACCATATAGAAGGCTGCTTCGAAGGCATCTTCATTCGTGTTCGTAATGGACACTTCAATGCTAAGAGGTTCCGGCGAGCCCATCAAATACTTGTCAACGGTCCTGCAAAAATTTCCATCAATTGGATTTCATTTTAATGTCTCAACTATCGCTCAGCCAAATAACTTACTGGATTTGTAACTTCAGATCTGGTTCGCAAATATTATCGAGACCGCAATTCTTTTGGATGTTAATGGCATCACGCAGCACAATCTCTCGATTCTGATCAATCACCGGCTGTAAGTCACGACGTCGCCGTATAACAGGTGCAACTTGACGATTGTTGCGCAAATTGTAGCGCATCTCGACCTCGAGTGGTGTCAGCTTGTCCTGTATATTCTCAGTCAGATACACATCTTCACTCAGACAGAACTTGCGACCGTAGTTCAGGGCGATTGTCTGGTTGCGTATATTTTTGCCCTCATCATTCAGGAAGAACATGCGTGGATTTTTGGTCTTACGCGAATCAAGTACCCAAGATACGTCGAATTCGAGGTTTGTTGGCAAATTCTGTCCAGTGTAACTCCAACAAGTCGCTATCTTTGTACAGGCCACACGACGATTATCACGCGCCGTCACGCAATCCGTTTGATTCAGACTGATCAACTTTGAGGGATTGCTAAATGTCGTCTCGGCATTAACAGCCGCCACGGGGCGTGACTTGAAGATGAAAACTTGATCAGCGGCATAGGCGCCGACAGCAAGATCTGGATATGTATTGCCATCCATGTCAACGCCACCAGATAACGCAAAACCAAAAGTACGTGGATAGGGTGCACCCTCAACGAGATCTTCCGACTTAATAATTTGCGAAGGCTTCTGCAGAGGACCATTAGCTGAGCCATGGAAGATATAAACAACGCCACGACCCTCTGGTCCATCATAGGGTGCGCCAACAGCAAAGTCACCAAAACCATCGCGATTCACATCGCCCAGCGTGGTCAGCGCGAGACCGAAGCGGCCCTTCGAATTATAACCCTCGCGTATATATTCGGTAGTCCAGGGTTCAGCCTAAAATGCATTGTAGGAGCATACAAATTATTGAATTTAATATAAAAAACCCCAAAAAAAAGAGCACCCACATCAGTAGCACCACGCTGCAACAAGATATAAACGCGACCCACATCATATTTGCCCTCAGTGTTATCCGGTTCCGTGTACATGGGCGCGCCAATGATAAGATCATCAAGACCATCGCCATCGATATCGGAGCTGGCAAGCGAATAACCAAAATATTCACCAATCTGATGGCCGGTGATATTAAAGATATTTGCCATATTCCAGCTGTTGACAACGATCTTGCCGAGCAGACCAGCGCCACGTGGCATGCCAATCGCAACATCCTCATTGCGATCATTATCAAAATCGCCCGTAATCATCGAATAACCGAGATAGGAATCATCGTCATGGGAGCTACTCTCAGCCGTTGAGTAGACCTGATTTTCCGGTCGTGTGACATCGTGCGAGTATGCTTGACCTGTGCGTGTGTAAATTACCGTTAAATAGCATCTTTGAATTATCGGATTGACGTATGTATATTTGGCGCTATTGTGAGCCTCTTTGTGCACTTTAGGCTAATATGTTAAACAAGTAAGCGAGTATCTTCAAACGAATTTCTAAACATTTCTTCTTTTTCTTATGCTTTCTATGCATTGTGATTAATAGTAGTATAATTCCAGAACAATAAGCGACCAAATCCAATCAACAACTTAGCGCTATTTCATACGATTTGCATGCAAGAACAATAACTTTAAATACTTATTATTTACATGTGATTAAATATTGCGCATGCAATTTGATGGTTAGTAAAAACAAGCAACGCTACCAGCATCTTTTTATAGGTGAGTTAGCCAAAAGTGAATGCAATACGTTTAAGACACATTGTGTTAATAAAAAAAGCGACTTAAGTATGTATGTACATGTGTATATATTTGTTTGCGTGTGTGTAGATAAGTACATTTCAACCAAACCCAAACTAAATTGTGATATGGCATTGAGAAAAGAAAAAAAAAAAAATAAGGAAAACTTAAGCCTAAACTTAACAGTCCAATGGTAGCGGCAGTGGCAGCAAATCAAGCCCTTTTTCCATGCTGTTGCTATTCTTCCATTATGAATGCCTCCTTCGAATTCTTTGCGTAACCAGTTGACATTCATTCTTACTAAAGTTATGGTATAATTAAACTTACAAATAAATATGTTATTATGAGAGATTACAACGATCTTAGTGTCAATGCTGAAGCGAAACGCCCCCACGAGCGGGCACTTTGAAGTATTTTGCACCTTGAGCCTGAAGCAGAATTGTTGTTTTTCGATCAGGCTCAATGTACACAAGTGCTTAAATTAAATGATTTTTTAAGATTTCAAGTACGGTGTTGTTGTCGTTTTAATGTGGGGTTAGACGAGCGAGGCAGCGGCAATATTGCAGTACACCAAGAGCAAAAACAAAGACCAAAAAAAAAAAAAAAAACAAAACAAGAAAGCAGCTTACTTCGGCATTGCCGATGATTTAATACTCTTCACGCATCATAATTCTTAATAAACTCACTTATTTATAGAACACTAAATCTATTCTAATTCAAAACATTTAACTCTCCCAACCACCAACATAAATCTCAAATATTTTATTCTTGATTTCAGAAACAAACATCTTTTTCATAAAAGGACTTAAAATTCTGCCAATATGTATGCAAGCATTGGAACCGTTGATTCAATTAGTATAGGACTAGTTCGTGTATATAAAGGCGGACAGACAGAAATGCTTAAATTGACCCGTCTTGCAGACCTAAACGAATCTTTATATGATATGAATAATGCGTGAAGAGTAAAAAAAAAAAAAAACGTAGAAAGAAGCAAAAGCGGTGGCAGCAAACATTCAATCGAGCGAGCATCATTTCATGAAATTCCAAAGAAAATCAAAGTGACTCTTGATGTCCGTCTAGTAGCTTAGTATGTAAGTGTTGCATATGTTTGAGAGATTGTCGAAAATAAAAATCTTTTAGCTTTGGAATGTCACATATAGAAAGTGCATTTGTCATCATAAGTTTGACTCCTTGTGATATCATTGCAGATGCAAGTTTTTTATTAAAAAAAAAAAAAAAATTAATCAAAACACACCTATTTGCTTTTTCGGCATGCCTTAATAACTTTATGAGCGACATGAAGATGAGCCTTGCGAGCCAACTTCGACAATTGACAGAATGTCAATGAACTTGTCTGTTGTTTTTGGTTTACTAAGCTGTTCATTATGTTCATTATGGTTTAGTTTTGCATATGGAATGATTTCACAAGAAATTTTTTAAAAAGTGTTTGTCTGTCTCTCTTGTCCATGCCCAGTTCCATACACAGTGCCAGTCTTCGTTCACGTATTCGTATTCGTCTTCTCATGTGGCAGTCAAAACGTGATGCATTTTAATTATTTCTATGGTATTAATAAACAATTTGAGATATGTTTATATATATGTATGATTGTATGTGTTTTGGTTTGTTGCTTTTGTTTTGTTTTTCTTTTTTATGTGAATATTTATTTATATTGTGTATATCATTTGGGACAACACACCACTGAAAAGTTCTCGAAGCGCTTAAAACTAAAACTAAAGAATAAAATGCATTGCAAATTAATATATGATATGTATATAACAAAAAATGAGAAAAAAAAAAAATAATTTAAAAATTGCATTGTGAATTGCATTTTGTACAAAATGTTGTAGAACGTTTTACAGAACGTTTCGTTTTGTTGGGTTTTGCATTGTTTGAGATACTCGAATTAAATTGATATATGGATTATAAAAGTAATTATGTATAATATATATGTATTTAGCGCCTCATATTAGAGATTTTATTTTAATTGTTTTCTAATTAAACGGCTTTTGAAAAAGTGTAATGCTTTATTACCTCCGGTGCCGAAGGGCTGATAGTAAGGCGGCTTATATGGAAACGTTGCATCGGGCGAGATTGAGTAGGATTGTCCTGGTATTTTTTAAAAGGTTTTTTTTTTTATTTTTGGTTTTTATTTTAGTTTTTTTTTTTTTTTTGTGGGAGCGCAACAACAACACATATTTCAAAGACATTTCGCACACATTTTTTGGATTGATATTTTTTTTTTTTTTTTTTTAAGAAATACATTGTAGGAAAATGTGGTGCAGAAATAGGCAAGAACGAGAAAGAGAATAATAATAAAAAAAATAAAATTTAATGACGAGAAAAATACAATACAATAAATACGAATTAAATTTTGAAAGTGTTAATACAAGTTATACGAATTACATACAGTACATAATACAATACAGTACACTCAAAAAAAAAAAAATAATTAAATAAAATAAGATGTATGCTTTGCAAATAATTAAAAAAAAAATCATCATTATCATCATTGATTAAAATTCCAAGGAGTATGAAACAGATAAAGGCAAAAGCGTTGACAAAAAAAGTCTCAAAAACGGTTCCGTTGCTTGCACATCGTAAAACATTTTGAATGATGAATAACTCTATGTTCAAAGGTGACGCAACTAAACATTCGTCTTATTCATTTTTATGCTCCTTTGCTGAATGCAAATGGCGTATGTTTGCCTGCTGCGCCTTTGAACATATGAATGGTCGTCATTACATGAAGCTTTTACATCTATCTGGTGTCACATTACATAATTTTCAAGTTACAGAAATGTACAATATAATAATACATATCACTTTTGCACGATTTACAAACATTTCAAATCAATATCATATTTTGTTATGATTTTAGTTCAATTTGAAAGTTTTTATCATAAAAAAAATTAGTTTTTATTTTTAATAATTGTTTAGATAAGATCAAGTACTTTTTGATGTTTTTTTTTTTTTTTTGACATTACAACATACGATACGTTACAATTAAGTTACACTATTGAGACATAAAGACATGAGCCAAGGTCATAATATTATTGAATTTTTTGCATTAAATACTTAAGTAGTACCTTACAGCTATAAGACTTAAACTTTCGATACTTTGAAATCATTCTACCAATACTTTGAATTCTTGAAGAAACAACTTCAATGAAAAATTTTCGCTTTTCTTTTGATATTATGTGAGATTTTCCAAAATACTTATGTATGTTAAAATTTTAGTAGACATACAGATAAAAACGATTACTGACTACGTTCGATACATGCACTTTTTTTTTCATGACTATAGATCGAACACAATTCGCCAAGAGATACGCAAATCACGATCGAATTGACATGTCGACCCACTTCGTACGACGAAGTTGACTACGACGTTACGACACAACTCTTAACATAAAATAAAAAAAATATAAAGGGATTCAACTTAATTAAGAAAGAAATAAAAAAAATATTAAGAAAAGGAGAAAAAAAACAAAAACACACTTTGAAAACACTTAGTGATAAAATTGCTTCAAGCAACCTGAAGCTAATATATAATTATTGTTTTGTATATAAAATTCTACAAATTTTAATAGCTACAAATTATTTACGAACGAACATGAATTGTACTACAAAATGCAGAAATTCTTGATACATAAAGATATATATTTTCACTCGAATCAATAATACAATAAGAATTCAATAGAATTTGAACATTTTTCTTTACTTTTCATGCATGCATACTAGTTGGTTGAGGGAGGGTCGGAAAGAGGGGTCACTACTTTTGGATCAAGCGTTTAAACCTTACTCAAAATGCTAAAAAAAAAACTTTATAAAAATGTCATGTCAGTTACAACTCTCAATTTATTTATATATTTGGACAAAAGTGGTTTAGAAAGAGTTTCAGTTGGTAGAAATACTTGTATTAAATACAAAAAACAAGGAGAGAATTTGTGATTAGCGAAAAAGATACTTTACAGAGATGCATACAAGTTTTAGCACGTTTTTTTTGGTTTTTGTAATTTTTGTGGGTTTTAACAAACAAATTAAATATCTATAATGTGTTTTTATACTGTTTTTTTTTTTAGTTTTGTCTTATTTGAACTGCAAACTTTAAATCATGTTTAATAGACTTGTTTCATGTGGTTGGGTAAAGAGATAATAATTGAATAATTCAAGCTTAGAAAATAATAGGATACAGAATTCAATACATGGATATAAAAAATAAATATATATTTTATAGATTTATTAAACTATTTGATTTTATAATGAATAACGATACTTTTGCAAGTATCGAAAAAGTAAGTTTGGTTAATAAAGAAAAGAAAATGGTCAGCAGACAATGACTTACCTTGCCAATACCAGCTGCCAGGTGCCCCAATGAACAGTCGGGAGCCGTTCTGTATGGAGGAGAACAAAAAAAAATGAGATAAACAAACAAGAAAAAAGAAAAGTATGAGAAGCGTGTGCATGAATAAACTTGCATTATTCTCGCCTAACATGTAAATTAATGTTTTCTTCTTTTGCGCTTTTTTTTTTGTATTGTATGTACTTATGTATGTACTTATATTCAATATACTCTTCACATTTGTATCAGTAGAATATTGGATTTGTCGACAAGCATGTACAAATCATGGCCGTCAGTGTCCATTCCAGAGCCTAAAAATATTGCCTATAATTGATTTTGACGTCTAATTTTTTTTTTTTTTTTTTTTTTTTTTTTTTTTTTTAAAACTAACTACAGGCGCAAGACGTTGTGGTAGCGCATCTTGAACTTCTTGCTGGGACCATGGATTCTTATGGCCAGCATATTTAAAAAAAAAAACTTTAATTTTGATTTTTGCAGAAAGAATTCTGAAAGTATAAGCGGAACTGCAATGTGAAGAGTATTGAATATTTGGCATCGACGAAGTCAACTTTTTGTCTTTTGTTTGGTGTATTTTTTTTTTTTTTTTTTTTTTTGTTTCCAAAGTGTAAATTATTCCACGATCCTCGAAGTCACCGCAAAGTCACACGATTTACTTGTTGGCGCTGTCGGCATTGCCGTCGTCGTCATCGTTGTTGACTTCGTTGAGTTGAATTGTTGTGAATGGTGTGAAATAGTCGCATTTGCATTGAATACTTACGCTGTTGATGGCCGCACTGAAGCCCGCTTGACAGGAGCCCTGCCGATGATAGCCCCAATGGTCTGAAAGTTGCAAAAAACAAAAAAAACAAAATTGAAAAAACTGCGCACAAGTGTTTTCTTGCGGAAATCAGCAATACTCTTCAAAGCATTCATTATGTATGCTCCTTACTATCTCTCTTACTGTTTATCCATCTCTAGTTAAACAGATCAAAGTCTTATAACAGCGGCGACAAGCTAATCTTCATAATTATCAACAATTGAACAATGTAACTCTAACTCGATAATGAAAACAAAAAGATTCTTGCCAATGACTTTCGATAATTTTTATTTTTTGTTTTTTTTTTTTATTGATTTCATTGCCTACGCGTATCTTAAACGCAAGTCAAGAAGATGCTGATTGACGAATGATCGTGCTAAATTGAGGGAAGTTGTGATGAGCGATGAATCAAAGAGCTTTAAAATATTGTGCACTTGAGGCACAAACGATCAAGGATTGCGGCTAACAAAAAAAAGCATACAAAAAAACAACAACAACAAAACAAAAGTGCGCAACAACAACAGAGTTAGCTGCAAAATAAAAACAAAAAAAAAAAACAAAAAAAGACGCGCAAGCCAACATCCTTTGTTCATTTCTTTGGCGCGTACAAATCATGCAGGAACAAAGACAACTACAACTACAAAAACAAATCAACAAAAAAAGGCTGAGTACATGGCGAACAAACACCAAAACGGCAACAGCAACAACAACAACAACAGCAACAACAACATCAATGGCAATGTGCTTGACGATGACAATGACGACAGCAAAATGTCGCCTGCCTACTGCAACAGCGGCAACAGCGGCAACATAAGCAATGACAACGCCTGCGGCGAAGACGGCAATGGCAGCGACAAAAAAAGGAGAGATCGTGCGTTTGATCAAATTAAACGATAACAATTTGTCTCCGAAGTGTTTCAATTTGAACATTTGCGCGTTGTCGACTTTGGTTATTGCAGTTGTTGTCGTTGTCGTTGTTGTTGTTGTTGTTGTTGTTGCTGTTGGCGGCACCGGCGGGTACAACGCTTGGCGCGATTGCAATTGCAGGAGTGGCAACCGCCGTCGCCCCAACTATTACTGCCGTTGATGTTGCCGTTCTCGTCATCATGATCATCATCATTATCATCATTTTCGTCGTCTGGACATTGTCAACAACACTGACTGTCTCTTGATGACAAAATGTTGTTAGCGAGAGTGAGATAGCACGATAGGCACGGTAAGAGGCAAAAAGCCAGACAACATGACAAGCGAGCAAAGCAACTGCTGCTGCCGCTGCGCCTTGAGACATTCCTTGAGACTTGAGTAAAAGAGTGCAGAAAACCAAAAAAAAAAAAAAAAAAAAAAACAGAGAAAAAAAACCACAGCAACAACAACAACATTGGACAATAAAGGTAGTGAAGTTGTAGTAATTCCCATAATAAAATCGCCCCCGTCTTGAATTACAATTAGTTCGGACTCGTGCACACCCGCCCCCGCACACACACACACTGCACCGCAGACAATCATCAACAATCATCAACACAAACCGACACTGCGATTGAATACCTTTTGTAATTGTTCTCATTGCTTTCTTATTGGCAGTGGTCGAAGGGACGATCATCATGCAGACAGACAGACAGACAGATGGACAGACAGACAGACAGACAGACAGACGTACGGTCAGCTACTATATTGTGTTGTGTTGTGCTGTGTTGTGGTTTTTTGTTGCCCTCTGTGCGCTTCCCTGAAACTATTAGTTTGGCATTTTGTGCGTTAAGTTGGTATTTATTGCTTTTAGTAATGTCGGAATGCAGACTGAATCAAGTAAAGAAGCGATTGAAGCTGCGTTGCGTACAATAGCAACAAAAAGCCTCAACAACAACATGAGCGCATCATTTTTTTTACATCAGTTCCTTTTTCCGTTCTTTATTTTTTGTCTTCTGATTCTCTCATGCTCTTGTTTAAACACCCAAACGCACAAAAAATAAAATAACTAAGTACAAGTACACTCGACAATATAAAATCCTTTGCCACGCCCTCGAAAAAAATATTGAAATTTGATTTTTAGCCGCTTGAAGAGACCAAAAAATTTCGTAGAGTATAAAATGCAACGTTCATTGTGACATAATCGACAAATTGTTGAAATGTCCATTTTGTATATCTAGATACATGTCATAGTGTCTTGTTTGTCTGGCTCTGTGTATGTAAATCTGTATTACGTTCGCTCGGCATCTGTGTTAGCTAAAAATATCGCCCAGTAAAGCGCACATGTTAGTCTTAGGCACGCAGCAGCACATTTTTAATACACCTACACAAAGATACGCTCACAAGCAACTTGTATCTGCACAACTTTGTCTGTTGTTCGCATCTATGTATGTATGTATGTATGCATATTCTTTATATAGGCACCCTCTGCTCATATTTGTCTAAACAAAACATCTTGACTATAAAAAAAAAAAAAAAATTGTGAGCTAAATTTGGTTTTACAATTTTAATTCATTTCATTCAAAATGTTGTTGTTTTCTTTTTTTTTTTTTTTTTTTGGCATAATTTCGTTTCTGATTGGTTATAGACTTATATCTTGTATGCATAAAGACATATAAAAACCATAAATTCTAATAAGAAAATCGAAAAGACTTAATGGGTTTATTTAAAAGTGTATTCATGTCAAATCAGTTGTTGCAATAAATTCAACTTCATTTTTGTTTTTTTCTTGAAAGTGAATTCCATGAAAATTATAAAGTTCACAAATCAGTATCGTTCTTGATGCAGTTTGGACATACATATGTATGTATGTACATAAGTCTTCTTAAGCAATGTTTATGTGTTTGTATAAACTGTAAAGCGGAAAGATTATCGCTTGGAAAATACAAATAATGGAATATGATGAGTCCACACGTCGGCATCGATTTGAAATTAAAGTATAACAGTGAGATAGTTTTGTTTCTATTGATCATTGCTGTACTTTTTATAAATATTGAGCAAAACTGAAGAACTGATCTAAGAAAAAATTTTATTACTATTGTGAGAATATATTTTTAAGTCAACATAAATAGAAATAATTGCAAAATACGTTTAGAACAGCAAAAAAAAGAGTTCTCCAACACAGACTTTTTTCTACGAAATTTTGAAAAACTAAACTTTTTTTTCATAACCTTCAAAATTCGAATAATAAATTTGTACTTTCGGCGAAAGTAAAAATAATTTCAAAATAAAACTTTTGCTACTCCCTGAAGATTAATTAATCTCAATACTTTATAAAGAAACAAGACAAAAATATTCTATAGAAAATTAGTTAATTTAATAGAGTTATATTACTCCATTCAAAGTACATAGACCTGAAAATCCTTAAATCCTTTAATGATGTTTAGTAATTTGTTAAAGCTCTTTATTCTGTTGTTGTTGTTGTGAGAAGTCCATGTGTGGAGGGTATTAAATTGTCGATTATCGCGCATAGTTTTTTTTTATTTTTTCCTTTGTATTGGGTTAAGCACTGTCGTGTTAGGTGTCGTTGAATTTTATTTCGTTTTATTTTTTTTTTTTTGTTAAAATTTTTTTTTTTTTAATTCTTAGTAACTTTTAATGTGATTTGCGGTTAAAGGGATTCCAAGCTCAGATTACGTCATGTGTGGCAAAGGGAGCTGAGTTAGTCAGTCAGTCAATCAGTCAGTGAAAACGTCAAACCATCAATCAATTCCACAACACCTGATTTTAGCGTCAGCAGTTAATAAGGTCACTTGCTCGCTCGTACTTGTACGCAAACATTTGGTTGAGGGCGTTTGGAAATTGTTTATTGTTGTTGTTGTTGTAGTTGTAGTTGTTATTGTTTTGCAATTCGATCGGTTTATACTTACTTGTACGACACGGTGAGACCTCGTTGAATTGCGTAAAGTTACGTGATGTGAAACATGTGCCGATGGGATCATAGCGGAGCGATTTCGTTGGCGTCATCGAATGGAAGACATAGCGTGGTGCACAGGCCTGCAAGACAAAACAAAGAGTGCCCCAAAAAGATGGGGGCAAAATGAGTAAGTGAACGTTTATATTGGTATTGTATGAAGAATGTGAAATAAAATTTACAAAAATTATTTAACAAGTGGAAACAATGACCGAAAATAAAATCAACATTGCTTAAATATTGCATTGCATGGTTGGACAATGCAACGTGCTCCTTCCATGCCATGGTTAAATATTTGACTCAGTGAGACAGGCAGACAGACAGACAGACAGACAGATAGGCTGTTGAAATGTTTGCTTGACTGGGCTGCCTGACTGCCTGCCTGACTGTCTCTCCGTCTATCGCTCTGTCTGTCTTTAAGTGTGTTTGTGTGTGTCGGTTGTCGAATCATCGAATCAACGACAATGGACGCACGGACGATTTGAGCGAAAAAGAGCCAACGATGGATCGGCCATTCGATCGATTGTTCGATGGATCGACAATGGACGCCGCAGCGTGTGCCAAATAAGGATTTTCCGCCTGATGTGAATGTGGCGTTTGTTGTTTCTGTTATTGTTATTGTTGTTGTGGTTGTTGTTGTTGTTGATGATGCTGCTGCTGCTGCTACTTGCATTGTCTCAATGCTCGAGTAGCTTAAACAGTTGATTCAAGTGGCGAATAAAACGAAGACCGACAATGGGACAGACGTGCGCAATTACTTTTACAAATTTATACATTTTGTGCCTTTTATGGCATATAAAAGCGCGACTCAAGCAACAGCAGCAGCAACTTCTTGTTGCCTCCACTGTAGCTCGCTGAGCGGCATGCTGTTGTTGTTGTTGCTGATGATGTGACTGTTGCGGCTTTGCTGCGCTGTGCTGTGACAGCAATGACAACGTCAAAGGAGTTACTGACCACTCATGACATAACCTATAAAATTGCGCACTATCGCCAAAAAATCATGCTGATCCATGCTCCGCTGATGGCTCATTCAAATATCGTTTCATTTGAAATGCTTACAAAGGAAGCACAACAACAAAAACGACAACAACAACAAAAAGCAAACAAACGCGCATCAACATCAACACTTTTTTTTTTATTTATATTTTATACTTTTTGTTTTGCCATTTTATTTGTTGTCCTGATACAGCATTGAGAAATGCAGCAAATCTCAGCAACATCGCAGACAATGAAGAAACGATTAAGCATAAAAAAAAAAAAGTTTTAAAAATAAATAAATAAATAAACAGCAAAGCAGAGAAAAACCAAAACGACATTGTGCTTTCGGGATTTTTGTAGATTCTACAAAAAAGGAAAAAAAAAAAATGCAAAGCACATATTTTCACTCCATTGCCGAGCGAGATAAATACACATAAAAGTCATATTGACCATTTTTAGTTTAGCTTCTTTCGGCTGAGACGCTCACCCCTTCACACTGTGGCACCCCTTTGTTGCCCTTTGTCTTAAACAGAGCGGCACGCGTTTACTGCAACGTCTGTACCTTCACAGATAAGCCAAAGAAGCATCAATGACAGAACAAGTAAGAGCGAGCGAGCAGGAGACCGTTTAGCGCTACATTGTTGTCGAGTCGCAGGGGCATGAAGTGGGGCTCAGCATCATTGCCATTTTGCAAAAAAAAAAAAAATCGCCCCAAGCGCAGCCGACTGTCATTGTTCTAAACTTAGCACAGCTCAGTTCAGCAGGCGATCCTACTATCGGCTTTGTACGCTACTTTTCCCCATTATTCATTATAATGATTCCCAGACAAAAATATATGCATATTCATGACTATCACCTCTAACGATGCTGAAGAAATCAAAATTCCTTCGACTGAACTGCAGTTAGTTTCGTATACATGTAGATAGTATAACATATGTAGTTCATATAAGGCTTTGGAACAAAACTTTTGGGCATTTCTATTCTAGTGAGCGTCTATAACAAGAAATTAGTCACTTTGTCAAATTTCAACTCAATCGGATCAATAGTTTTTGAGATCCCGTGAGGTGTGTAAATGGTATTTCTTATATGTGTGTATAGATATAAGAAAAAAAATTATAAAGCTATTTATTTCTTTTCCAGAAAATATGATAGCCTATGAGTGATGAACACAGCGATAGTTTTCATCGAGATATTGACGGAACTTCACTCAAGCACTTTCATGGTGTCATTGTGCCTTATAAAGCTTGTAAATATCATATGTGATAAAAAAAATGTTTTCGATTTGTCTCGATGTCTTCAATGTCTATGCAAATCTTAGCCGATTGAAATGCGTCTAAAAGACAAGGGACTATTTTTTTAATCTTGTTGCTTAGAACTGAGCAGCCGAGCGTGACAAGTGCAGCGTATTTTGGCTTGTTGTATTTGAAGTTTGCAGTTTGCAGTTGGCTGTTTGGAACGCGCCGCCAGCGACGTTGCTTCATGTATGTATGTACGTATGTATGTATGTATGTGTGTATGTATGGATCTGTGATCCTTTCCTTTAGCTCGTTTCGTCGGTTTCGGTCGCTGCTCAATGGCGAAACATTCTCAAACCTCTGGGCACAAATAAAACAATAAAATCAAAATACAAATAAAAACAGCAACAGCAAAACAACAAACGTGGAGGAACGTTAAACAATTCAATTCAATTGAATTCAATGCCAACAACAACAACAACAAAAACAACAACAAAAAGGAAGATGTAATACTTTAAAGCGCTTTTCTTGTTTTTTCTTCAATTTTCTTTATTTATTTTTATTTTATTTATTTGTTGTTTTTGCTATTCTGCTCACAAGTCACAAGCGCTTGAACAGCACGCTATGCCATGGCAGGTGAGTGTAAGTGAGTGAGCGAGTGAGTAACTGAATGCGGTGAGTGGGGGGAGAGAGTGCACGGTGCAAGGGTCGATCATGTTCATCGGTGTGGCGACATGGGGGCGCGGCAAATAAAGTTAATAACGTTATCTATTAACTTTATTTCGCTAAATTTGAATATGAGGCGCAGTGTGACTCAAAAGAGACGTTGCTGAATGTATCGAGATACTTTCGATTCAATTCTTTCGATCGTTCGTTAATAGCTTTTGAATCTTCTAATATGAATTTCATGTCGATGGGTGATCTTTCGCTTGAATGTCTATGTGTCCGTCCGTCCGTCCGTCCATCTATCTTACTGCACGTTAGTCGTTTTGACTGTTAAAGTCTTGTTTGACTTTTGGTACTGTTTTGTCGTGTTCATTTTGTGTTGTTGTTGTTGTTGTTGTTGCTGATTGTTTGAACTGCTGCTCTACTCGCTTTACGGCTTAGCGTTTTTTTTTTTTTTTTTTTTTTGTATTTGTATTTTTTTGTGTGTGGTTTATTGCCTTGTTTGGTTGGCGGCTTAACTTTTCTTAACTGTGCTCGGATCGGATCGGTTCGGATCGGAACAGTTCAGCGGCTTTGCTCTTGACTTGGCGCATACCAAAACGCCAACGATAAATTTTTAAGACATTAAAGTGCACTTTCGCAGCTTCAAAGTCAACAACAATAACAACAATAAAGCGCTTTAAACATCTTTCAACTCCTTTTGCCAACGGCGAACAAAAGTCAAAAGTCAACACGTTTGACATGAAGACATGAGGCCATTTCATTCGTTCATTCGTTCTTTAGTATATTTCTTGTACATTTGGCTCATTTTGTGTGCATGTGTATGTGTGTGTGTGATTTTCACGCTCCTCGCTCCTTATTTGAGTTAAGTTCAATCGCTATTTTACAGAGATCGTGTCGATGATCATGTCGTCTGCCATTGCCGCATTCGCTGTCTTAACTTGTACTCAGCAGCTCTATTCTGTTGTGTTGTTGGTGGTCAATGTTGTTGTTGTTGGAGGCGGAGATGTAGATGGATTGGGATTAACACGCGCCGTTATTAAAGCATCGAATGTTTAAACGATTTGATCGTTTATTTGATCTTTGATCGCAGCGCGTGATGTCATTGTTTTTTGTTGCTTCTTTTTTTTTTTTTTTTTAATATTTCAAATGTTATTCTAACTTTTTGTTTGTCTTCAAACAAATCTTTAATTTGTGTTGCATCATGCAGTTCATTAAAGATTTTATGTCGGCCCTAATGAGAGATTCATACATTTTAGTGTGCTGTCAATTACCTAATCAAGTTCACAAGTTGACTTGACTTGCTTTTCGCATTTGGCGGCCATTAAGTTGATAACATCATCGGACAATCAAAGCAGGTCATCAACAATATTGAGCTGAGGAGGCACAGTCAGTCAGTCAGTTAGTCAGTCAGACCGCAAGTCAACTTGCACAAAGGCAACAATGTTGGTCAACAACAAAGCGTAACTTTTTTACGATTTGCTCATCGTAAAAAAAAAACCAACTACAAAAAAAGAAGAATAGTTGTAAAAATAAAATGAAGCAGCAAGAAGGTAATCGATCGATCGATTGCGTAGCAAGTCGCCTTAAAGACAACTGACAGCGTCGCTTGCAGTTTAATAGAACAGCAAACAATTAACAACGGCGTTCATGATGGCTTTTTGAAGGCCACACGCAGACCGCAAAGCGTCGAAGTCAAAGTCTAGTGTAGAACAAACCCAAACCGAACTGAACCGAACCAAAACTGAATCGACCAAATCAAAGTTAATTGAAGCGTTGAAAGCGAGAGTGAAAATTACACAAATAAAAAAGCGAAAAAAGAAAAAAAAACGAAATTAAACATTAGCCAATGAGGCAATGAGCAGGTGAGGGCGCGTCGCATCGTTCATGGACGACAACGGTTAGCGGCTTAAGGAGTTTGTCAAGTTGAATTGCGTACCTTTCCTTTCCACCTTCCTTTGTTTGTTCATTTGTTCATTTGTTTGTTTGTTTGTTTGCGCATTCGCTTTGCGGCCATTAAAGTTTAAGTCTTGGCTGTAATAACGTTGATGATTTTGGCCACAGCCGAGACGGCGTCAGCGTCAGCGTCAACGTCAATCTTGGCCAGCCGGCCGCGCCTTAAACGCGGCACAAGAAATCATCATTCTCGCTTGCTGTTTAGTTTGCCACAAATGATTGTT
This sequence comes from Phortica okadai, assembly GCA_034638295.1. Classification (NCBI taxonomy): domain Eukaryota; kingdom Metazoa; phylum Arthropoda; class Insecta; order Diptera; family Drosophilidae; genus Phortica; species Phortica okadai. Next base: position 52,340,675 of record CM067848.1, on the reverse strand, counting down.
GTTGTTTTTGGGTTTTTAAATGTTGTTGCTGCTGCTGCTGCTGATGCCGGCAACGTTTATTATCAGCGCTGTGACACAGATCTTTGCTGCTGCCAACGTCAACGTCAACGTCAGCGTCAACCACATCTAAAGCGCTCCAATTGTTTGTTGCCCACAGTTATGACATCGGCACTGCAACGCTTTGACAAAGACAATTCAGTCAGGGAGCGTGTTATTGCAGCGCCCACAGTGCTACAAGCTAACGGCAAATGACACCCACCCGCGTACAAATACAAAAAAAACAAAAAAAAAAACAAAAAAAAAAACAACAACAACAACAACATGCTGCAAGGGAAACTTTGAGCATAAAAAAATACAAGCTTAAAATGACTTTATTGTGTGATCAATATCGCCCACCTGTGCACGTACGTATGTGTGTGTGTGTGTGTGTGCTTTGACTAACAAGCGCAACAATAACCATCAATGTAACTCAAATGTCAAATGTATCTAAACACAAAAGTATCTTAATGTCTTTATACCAACATATCTACAAACATATATGTATCTACGATATGTAAAACGAGACTTTTCTCGCGCTGCAAGCAATATTTATGATAATTTATCAAAAAGCATACTCACCACGACCAAGTCATTGTCACGTCCCGTCGATACTGTTGCGCCAAGCCACTGGTACGATTTGCGATCAATAATTTCGCCGTTCGTGTTCCGATTATCGCCTGCGAAAGTCACAGATACATTAGAGACATACAATTGTGTTAAAAGTTTATGCTTAACACCAAACAAGAAAAAAAAAAACAAAAAAAAACAATAAAAAGCAAGTGAATGACAAAAATTTAACGCAAAATTAACAAATAAAGTATTCAGAATTTATAGTAATATGTTGAGACATAATAAGATAAACGATAAAAGATACAAGCACACCAAGCCGCGTCATCACAGCGGTTTTCTTTAAGTTTTGCTCGACTGAGCGACTGAGCAACTTTGATAACATTTTATTTATTTTTTATTTAATTCTTATTTATTTATTTTTCTGAAGAACAAAAAGAAGAAGAAGTAATATTTTCAACAAAAGTGAAATCAAATCCGGAAGTGTTTAATTTATACACATTGTTTTTGTTATGGGTAACATTTAATTGAAAAGAATCTTTCACTCTCTCTCTCTCTCTTTGTCATGCTCAATAAAGAGCGACAAAAAAAAAAAAAAACATTGATTGAAATGTGCCGCAACAAAAAAATTGAGCACATTAATTTATTTCCGCTTTGTACATAAATGTTTTAAGTAAATAATTTTATAACCGTTTTTTGGGTTGTTTATTATTGTTGTGTATTAATGTTGTTCTTGTTGTGGTTGTTGCTTCATTAAGATTTGTGCAATTTTCTTAGAGCGAAAAAGACTCACAAACCTGCAAGCTTGATGAAGCACTGATTGAATCCTTGGCCACAAAATGCATTACAAATTTATAAAATTTTCATTTAATACAAATTTTAACTTAAAATTCATCATTTAATAGAATTAATATTGACCCAAATAAACATAATTCGAGCAAAACGCACGAAAGTAGGCTATGTTTTGCTTAAGGCTGTCAAAATAAATAAACGTTGCATAATTTCAAGCGCACGCGAAATTCAATTCAATTTAGAATGCCTAAAAATTTCGTTCTACATTGAGTGTGAGTGTGAAATATTTTTTGCGCATTGATTTGCCATAAGCAAACAATAAAATTTGATGACAGAAGAAACGGTGAGGAAATTTCAAAAAATCCGCAGATTTTTTTTCTTATAATGTATGTATGTATGTATGTAATATGAAAATGGCAAATTTATGACAAAAATCACAAAAACGTCGGCAACGACATTAAGCGAAACACTTTGGCAAATGCACGGACGGCAACTGTTTTGCATTAAAATGAAGCGCGACAAGCAGTAGAAGAAGAAGAAGAAGAAGAGGAAGAGAAAAAAAAATGCTACAATGCGACAAAACAAAAATAATCATAATAATAATAAAATTAACAGCCGCCAGAGTAGGAAATCGTTTTGGCAAGTGCGCTTGCTATACGATCCGTCCAGCCTACCGTCGCTCTGTCTCTCTCTATCTGTCTGTTTGTCTGTCTGTCTGTCGGTTGACGGCCTTCCTGCATGTCTGTAGAGTGCCTAAGATGTTATTGTCCATAAAAAAAACGTGAACAGTTTTCAACGCCAAATGCAAAAAGCACTTCTGCCTTTGTGCCATAACGAAGACAACTGCCGCCGAAGTGAAACTATTTTGCATAAATTTTGCACGCACTTTGCACATACACACACACACACACACATACACATACAGATACAGATACAGAGAGAGTGATGCATCGAGCGCAAAGATCTTCACTTTACTTTGGCGCATTCAAGCATTTGCCGATCTGTCGCTTCTGTCTGTCTGTCTGCCTTGCTCGTTCCTGCCGCGATTCACTGTTTGTTTATGGCACGCGTGCACATGCGTCACTCGCCACATAGACACCTCTTGCCCCACGCCCACTTGCACGCACGCACGCACGCACAGTCATTCGCCATCGAAACTGAATTGTAAAAATTACAAAAGCGTATAATTTTTATTTGCGCATCCGTTGTTGCAAATCGTGCACGGATTACATGCCACGGCGCAAACGATGAAGCGTTCCAAGACCTTGAAAAGGGTGCATAAGCCACCAATCGAATGCCTGCGTATCACGGCCGCGGATGTGCTGTCAGTCACGGCCGCTGCTTTTCAAGTTATTCATTCAGCCATCGATGACGATGATGACGACAACAATAACGGTCATAATTCTATTTTTGTAATTATTAATTGTGAAGAAATAAATAAAAGCCTCTCTTGCAATTCATCATGCATTTATGCCAACAACAACTCCCCCCCCACACCCGCGCCCAGCAGCAAAAACAATGTTTAGTAATTTCCGTTTCCAGTACGCAGTGAGTGAGACAGATTGACAGACAGACAGACAAATTGCACAGCAGCAATTGAACGACAATGTGATAAATATAAATATGCAAAATTTATTGCATGCGATAAATTTTGTGCACGTCTTGCGACACGTACTTTTTTTCTGTCGCTGCTGTCATTTTTCTGTCTGTTTTTGCATACGTGTGTGTGTGTGTGTGTGTGTGTGAAGAGTAAAATTTGCTTAGCATTTTTTTTTAATAATGTTTTTGTTGTTTTTTTTTTGTTTATTTGCTCATTATTTTATTCGCTTTGTATGCTTTGCTCATAAACAACAAACGATTAAATGCAATTTTGTTTTTTTTTCTTGCTTTTTTTTTTGCAATAAATTATAATGGCGCCAACATTTGACCACGAATCAAATGCAATAGGCACCAAACCAAGAAGAAGAACATTAGAAAAAAAAAAGTGTCAGACAAGAAAGGTGAAAAGACGAAGTGGGAGACGAATCGTGACAAAAATGACAAACGGCGTGTCAGTCTTTGTTTCTACATATGTGTGTGTATTTAAATGTTTGCTCTTTTAATAATATAGAATTATTTATAAACATAAAAATTTCCAAATAAATAAATAATTCACTTCCAAATAAAATTTGCAAATTGACAATGTCAATTAAAATGTATGCGCACAGTTGTGGTCAAAAAAGTAGTAGTGACGTATGAAAAAAAAAAAAACTAAAGTTGATGTTGATTTGTTAGATTTGCTATAGATTAGCAAAGAAACAAAAATATTCTTAATGTCACACATCAAATTCTACTCTCATTTTCCATTATGCACTCATCCTTTCTCTTTCCTACTCTATAATGTTTTAAGCCATGATGTAAAAATGTCTTGTATATATTTTTATATTTCTGTAAAAACCAAATTTTAATGATGGTCCCAACCTGGGATTGATGGTAATAAAAGAAAATATTTTATTGAAAAAAAAAAAAGCATTAATTTCATTGGTGTGTTGAGATCTCCAGAAGAGTTACTGATAGCTATAAAACATACTTTTGGAACATTGCGCGTATTCCTTGCTTTGTCCTATCAAAAGACCCAAATCTGACTGTAACCACATGACTTCCTACGTCGTTTTTGGCCACAGATGCATCCTAAAGTCAAACTTTGTTATATGAGGAGCGCCCAAATCATCGACTGATGTTTGTAATGAGAATTATGACTGGGCGGTCATTAAAATTGTAGATAATTTGTATTCTGTAAGTCATCATGAGGATGACACAACTTTATTAACAACATTGCTATTATTTTGAACGCAACTGTATGTGTAGGCGAACCTGAACTTTGTTCAGTAACCAAAAACTAACTCATTTAGGCAGCTTTTTTTTTCTCTAGCCAAAAATCAAGCCGACAAGCGACAAGTTCATTGCCGCTGTCGCGCTTTCACCACACATTCATTGTATATAATATACATACATATATATGTGTGTATATATGTTTGTATAAGTGAACGATGTATATATGTTTTTGTTTTTTAATAATAATGATAGCAAAAATTTCATGCTCTTCTTGTTTTATTTATTATTTTTTTTTTTTGTTTTTGTTTTCCTCAATTAAGGCAATTTTGTGTGTTGAGCTTAAACGCTTTGTATATGCGTGGCGTGTCACTTACGTAAGGAGTCAAATTTCACCAAGTTGCATTTGTCGTCCTCCATGACGCACCTGAAAACTGCGCCGGCCTCCCTTACGCCCACTTGATAGGCGGATGTGTCGAACTTGGGCGCACCAACGACCAAACTGTAAGAAACCGAAAAATACAATATTAATGCATGAGTGCCATAAGAGTAACTGAGTGAGTGTGTGAGTGATTGAGTGAGATGTAGATAGAGAGTAGTAATGGCTGAGGCAGTGGTAAAGGCAGGGGCAATAAGTTAATCAGTTTACTCTGATTTTCAACGCTCGAAGGCACGTGTCAATAAGTCAATTACGCGACCACAATAGAGATGAACGCGTGACTGATTTCATTGGCACTTCGTGCATAGTTCGATAGTTCGAATGAATAACATTGGACAGCGAATATCTTTTGACAGATACATTTATCGACAACAAAAGCACGTTCATCACTAACATCCTAAATGAATAGAATGATTTTGAGTTGAGAGTCAAGCGGGCGGACGACGTGCGGGCGTGCTGAGCGGCAGTAAGGTTGCAAAGCTCTATATCTCTTTACGGCAGCATCGCGTGACACGTGCAGCGTGTTTATTTCGATGCTGCCAGCGATCACAAAAGCAAAGCACGAAATCTCGCAGTCAAAGACATGATCAAAGGAGCAACACGAAGCGGTGGGAAGGAGGAGGCACAGCACAAAGAGGGAGAGAGAAACTTCAAGCGACTCTGACAAATGTAATTTAAGCAAAGTATTCCATCAGACGCATTGACAGCTGTCATTAGCATTTATGCGAATGTCATGCAAAAAGGGGCCGACAACAATGACGACGAAGGCGATGGCGATGTCGATGGCGAGGGTTGCGGTCTGCCATAACTTCGGCGTAAAGTGAGGTTAATTTAAATAAAAAAACTAAACAAAACAAAAAAAAATGAAAATGAAAATAAAATCAAAAGTAACAAAGCCGCAAACGAAATGGTCACCCTCGACAAAATAAAATAAACGAAGTAAATATTTTCAAATCATAACATATACTTTTGCATTGGCAATTTGCACATCTGCGATCGTTTGCGGACGAGTTGGCCACGCGACTCAAAGCGTCCAACGCGGATTGCCCTCAGAAGCACAGAAGCTGCCGCATATGGACAGAAGGGCCTGAGATAGAGACAACACAGAGCGTGAGGAAGTGAGACGAGGACATTCATTCATTCATTCATTCACTCAACAGCAGCAATAACAATTTGACGCTTCAATAAATGCCGGAAGGGAATTTTGCACAGATGCGTCGATGATGATGTTGTTGTTGATGATGATGCTAAGTTGAGCTAAGCGTTGTTGGTGTGGGATGCATGTTGTGTGCTGAGGGTGCACGCAACGGTGGTGAAGGAACTGAAACTAAGCTAATCAACTCATATACTTAAGACTAACACAAATACATACATATACATATATGGGGTGACTAACAAAAGATAAATATCTATTAAGCAACTCAAAGAAAACTCAAATGCAATGAGATTTTCTCAAATTTTTTAATAAAAGTGTTGAAATAAAAACAAAACTGAATAAATCAAAAATTCATTGAAACGAAAACCAATCGAAAGCAAAAAGAAAAAAGTATTTAATAAAATTTTGAATGTCAAATTAATTGAAAAATATTAATAAAAAAAAAAAAAAAACAACAACAACAACAAAAAAGCTTTGGCTTACGTCATTTGCGTATGAGTATTTTGAGTCAACTTGTTACGCAGCGTCAATTTAGGAACATGAACAAATACGAAACCAATCGAGTGATAGAATGAGCGTCAACAAGCAAGCGAGCGAGAGAGAGATAGATAGAATTTTGAATGTAAATTAATAATAATTTATTAATGGCGATTAACGTTTGCCTTGACACTTGAATGAGGCGCCAGAAATTCAAACAAAAAAAAAAACGGGTTGACCACATCGGGGACTAACAATGTGTGAGTAATGAGAGTTAGCATGAAATAAGCTTCATTTCAGCGTAAAAGATGCTTACGAAATATATATTCTTCTCTACTGTCATGAACAAGTGCAATGCTGAATCATTCAAGCAATTTTTTGTCAGAACCAAAAACATGAGATTACATAATATTAATTATTACATTTGCTTTTTAATAAAAAGAAAAAACAATGAGTTTTATAGTCAGTGAATTAAGTCATTGAGTACATTCATTGTTTAACATTGTTTCATCTCGAATTCTAACGAAGAATGCATGCATGAATCAAAGCACAAAATGAAACAAATCATTTAAAATAAACAATTAGCTCAGCTGAAAAGAACAGCGTTGAAAAAAATGTATCTGTGCTCAATTAAGTGAGGCGTCGCTGGCAAATGTTTTGGCTCTATTGTTGTTATTGCAACAAAAGGCAAAGTAAAAATAAAATTGCTCAATTTCTCTAATTAACATGTTGCAAAGAAAAAGCATAAGTTTTTATTTTCTATTCATACCCTGCACACTGTCAGGGTATGTCAGTTTGTTTGAGACCAAATGGGAGTAAGATCCCACAGTATTTTCGATCAAGATGACTAAAAAAATCGTTTGAATCATGTCTGAACGTCCGTACTGACCAAAGGTTCTCAGAATCTATAAAAGCTAGAGTCTTAAAATTTGGTGGATCGACTCGAGAAGTTTGACAGCAGATGGAAAAATGAAAATCAATATGTATAGCGCAACAAAACTGCATACCTTTCCTTCTCCCCTCACATGCTCTATAAAAGTCATTTTCTTAAGATTGCCACATCTCCAAAACTATAAAAGGTACGAACCTGAAAATTTGTATACAACTTCTGTAAATATATACAGTGAACCAAAAAAAAACTGGGACACCCAATGAAATTTAGCATTTTTTGATATATCTTCGTAACGAAGTATAGGAATACAATAACCTGCATACCAAATGAAAGAGCTAAGTTTATAGAATAAAAAAATTCTGTACCCTTTTAATCTTTTAATTAATATGATGGATTATGAGCGAGAACAAAAATGTACTTAATTTTTCATACCCAAAAAAAAGTGGGACACTTTCAGTTTTTTGATATTATTGCAAACATTTTTACAAAATGTTTATTGTTAACGTTTTGTTTGTTAACCTGTAGCTTCGACAAAGCCTTGGAGTCAAATGTTCATGGAGATTATAAGATTATTTGTGAGTTTTTTAGTGATATTTGACCAAATGTCTTAAATTGATGTTTTTAAGTCACACTTGCTTTGAATGGATATTTTTCTCAATTCTGTTGCAATATGAGCCCACAAACGTTCAACAGCAATAATATCCAGGCATAGGTCAACACATTTTCAACGTTATTTAGTAGCCACTCCTTAAGAAACTTAGCGGAGTGCATAGTAGTGTTTTCGCTTACCAAAAAAAAATTAATTGGAAGGTACAATTTTACAAATCCATTTGTGCTTAATGTTAGGTATAATGTTATACTAACTGTCTATAATAAGAATAGAACACGGGGTGAAGGATTAAAAGTTAAAAAAGCCTGTAGTATTGTGGCTCAAGCAATTTTGTATGGAAAAGTCTCGTTTTTGAGCAAAAAATTTGTGTATGGCCTTTTGAACCTGATAAGGCTTTTACTTGGCGTTTTATTTGATTATGGACAGTTAGTATAACATTATACCTAACATTAAGCACAAATGGATTTGTAAAATTGTACCTTCCAATTAATTTTTTTTTGGTAAGCGAAAACACTACTATGCACTCCGCTAAGTTTCTTAAGGAGTGGCTACTAAATAACGTTGAAAATGTGTTGACCTATGCCTGGATATTATTGCTGTTGAACGTTTGTGGGCTCATATTGCAACAGAATTGAGAAAAATATCCATTCAAAGCAAGTGTGACTTAAAAACATCAATTTAAGACATTTGGTCAAATATCACTAAAAAACTCACAAATAATCTTATAATCTCCATGAACATTTGACTCCAAGGCTTTGTCGAAGCTACAGGTTAACAAACAAAACGTTAACAATAAACATTTTGTAAAAATGTTTGCAATAATATCAAAAAACTGAAAGTGTCCCACTTTTTTTTGGGTATGAAAAATTAAGTACATTTTTGTTCTCGCTCATAATCCATCATATTAATTAAAAGATTAAAAGGGTACAGAATTTTTTTATTCTATAAACTTAGCTCTTTCATTTGGTATGCAGGTTATTGTATTCCTATACTTCGTTACGAAGATATATCAAAAAATGCTAAATTTCATTGGGTGTCCCAGTTTTTTATTGGTTCACTGTATCTTTAAAACTGCATACCACAAAATGCCCCTCCCCTTTAATGGTTAACCCGCATACACCGTCAAACTAAAATTTTTCGTTAATTTGACATTTTTTTTTTTTTTCAGCGATTTTCCTTATATTTTTAACACTACTTAGATAGACGATGTCAAATGAATATTTTTCTGTAGATTTGGTGTGTACTATACTAGTTTTTTTTTATCGATATCCTTGAGATTTTGAACAATATTAATGCCAGATAAATTTTTTTTTAGATTTGGCGCGTTCTTTTATACCTTTTGTGGCACATGGCAAAGCAGATGGAATAAAATACTTCACTGACAATTGCTGTAGCATTTATTTGGTATACATAAGTGAAAGTACATGTTGTATCTTCATCAAAATGAACTTAAGCGCTTGATTAGCGCAGCTGCTCAGCTGCTCAGTGGCACGAAGCGAATCGATTGGCATCAATCGATGGATCGTTGCGGTTTCCCGTTGCAGTTGCAATTGTCTGCCATTTATTTTCTCGCCTAATGTCTTCTACGTCAATAATATAATAGAGAAACAAACAGCCACAACAACAACAACCAAGTTCAAAGCAAACAAAAGTAATTGAAAAATTAAAGAAGATAACTAAAAACTCATAATTGATTTCAAATGCACGTGAGAGAGAACAATTACAACGCCGCTTTGAACATTTCATAATCACTTTTTGTTTATGTCTCTTCACTGCTCCCCTCCCTTTTATTATAAACTATTTGTTTTTTTTTTTTTTACTATTAATTTTTTTTGCACCGTTCGAGAAGAGCTAACAAGATGATTACAAAGCCACAAAATCATCTTCAGCTCAGCAAATAAACTCTCTCACTCAGACAAGGGCTCAGCACAGCGTACGATTATCTTTGTTGTTTTCTATTTGTTTTTTTTTTTTTTTTTTTCAATTAGTTTTTCATCTTGTGTGTGCATTGTGATTGTAAGTGTGCGTGCGCATTTGTGTGTGTTGGCACTCATTTCAGTTGTTTTGTCAACATTTAATTGCCGCTTGATTGCAGCAGCAGCGGCAGCAGCAGCAGCAGTAATGCGCCACTGTTGTCAATAAGCGATAAAGATCAATGCATTTGAACAGAGCAGCAGCACAGCAGCATTCAATAACAACAACAACAACAACAACAACAAACGCATTGTGTTGACAATGCATGTGGGCGATAAAAAAAAAAAACAAAATAAAAGAGAGAGTGCGAAAGAGAGAGCACATACATAAATGACTTATTGCTGCAGTTGTTTGGGTATGGTCATGTCTTTGCCTGTAGGCATGACCATTGACAACGGTTCGACTTTTGTAAATTTTATTTGCATTGTTGTTGTTATGTGTTCTTGGTGTCATTTGTACGGAAGTGCAAGCAAGTAAAACAGAGGGGAAAAAAAGGAAAGGAAAAGGTGTCAGCAACAAAACGATAAAAATTAATAAAAACACGCGCTGCTGGCACACACACACACATACACATACGGAAACCAAATGAGTGGAAAAACCTCAATGGGCCAAAATTACAGTGAAGAGGGAAAGAAAAAAGGCAAAGGACGAAGTCACACAGTCAATAAATATGCTATTAATACGCATGCGTTTTTGGGTATTTTAAAGTGCCGGAAAATACATGCCAAATGAAAAACAGACAGACAGATAGACAGACAGACAATTTGACTGACGGATGGACGGACGGACGGACGATAGAAATGCACACATGGGCGTGAGACTTTGTTTATGCCGTTTACAAAAGCAATTCATTGTTGTTGCTAACGACGCCGGCGCAGACGTAGACGTAGGCGCAGGCGCTCTCACTGCACTTATGCTGGCTGGCTGGCTGCCATGTGCGTTGCTGTTGTTGTTGCATTTGGGCTTACTAAGCGCCGGCTTGAGGGCATGGCATGAGTTAAGACAAGAGAATTTATTGTGCGTCACTTCTCACGCCATGACTTTGCGAAATTGTTGTTGTTGTTGTTACAATGTGCGTATGCAAAGAACTTTAACACGTGACAAATGTAGTATGTATGTATGTATGTATGCATGCATGTGAATGGCCGAAAGAGTAAACAAGCACAAGAGAGAGCACCTTTGTGCACGCCAGCAGGAAGCATGCGTCGCTGAGAATGTGCGGAAGCCAAAGGCAATACAATATGTACATGCACATTCATATGTATGAGCTGAGTAAGAGAGTGGTAGAGTGGGAGAGAGTCTGACTGAGGGCAGAGAGTGAAGTGAAAATGCATACGGCAAAGGAAGTAACTTCGTCACGGCTTTGCTTCTCACTTTGTTTTTTTGTTGCTGCTTTCATTTCATTCAACAATTCAATTCGTTCTTGTTGTTGCTGTTGTTGTTCTTATTCTTCTTATTTGTTGCTTGCTTGCTTGGTTGGTTAATTGCTGTTGTTGTTGTTGCTTTACTGAGTATAAGGTATCGTTCGTTGGCAATTGCAGCGCCATGTGTCGCACACATGTGCACGCCTGCAACGGTGATCACCTCGAGTTCATGAAAGTATGCTCATGTGTGTATGTGTGTGTGTATGTGTGTGTGTTCCATAGGCGGTTGGAATAATAGTTTAATTTAAATTTTTCCACTTTTGCTTTCGCCCTTTTTCTATTCTTACTTTTTTTTTCTATCTTTTGTTTTCTTTGCTGTTGTTGTTGTTGCGCTTTTATTTTATGACTTTTAATTTATTAACAGCACAGGGCGCTGCATTTTCTACTATGTGTGTGTGTGTGTGTAGGTGTATCTATGTTGTGTTTATGGGATCTATCTATTATCTATGCACATCGCTTAACACGCTTTGCACGTCTCTTCTTCTGCCTCATCTTCTTCTTATCGAACATTTTTTTGCTTTTCCAGTTAATTTTGCTTTCTTTCTGATTGTATTTTTTTATTTTTGTCAACAAAAGACTTTTCATTGTGCGTGCGTGCGTGAGTGCGTAGGTGCGTGCGTGCGTGTCCCTTGTCAATCGAAATGCGTTTAATGAACGAATGAATATCTTTCTGACCCAATTTAGCGATCTTGTGCGCTTCCCTCTCTCGCTCACTCACTCATTCGTTGTCTCGCTCACTCGCACACTTAATATGGAAACTTGCGCTTTTAGCTGTTGCAACTTCAGCTTCAACTTCAACTTCAACTTCGACTTAGATTGCAATGTCATTGCAGTCCGGCAGCTGTGAATGTCTTCTTCTTGCCGTTTGTTGCATGCCGTTTGAAAACGGTTTCTCAATGCAGCACAGTCGATGCTTAAATGGCGAATTGGGTGACACAAACAACAACAACAACAACAACAGCAACAACTTAAAGTTAAACTCGCTCTTGCCAAAAGGTAAATTAGGTCATCATCATCATCATCATCATCATTAGCTACTTGCTTATCATCTGCCAACATGTGCGCCCTGTCATATCTGTGTATCTATATGTATCTGTGTATCTGCACCTGCCACAATGTATCTTTGTATCTGTGCCGTTGGCTAGAACGCAACTCCGGTCTGACTTTAACTAAGAAACAAACAAACAAACTAATTTGGTCAATGAGCTGGCAACGTTGCTTTTGTTATCCTCATCGCTCATCTAATGGCATTTGCGCTATGCGGTTAAATGTATCTAATTGCTACTGTTTTTGTGCGTGCGCAGATACATTTTGTAGTGCAAACCTCCAACCGTTCTAACAACAACAACAACAGCAACAACAAGCTGCCATATGAAGGCAATTTCATTGTTGTTGTTGTTGCTTCATTTCACGGTGAACCACTTTGGCTTCGCGCTAATGCTGCTTATACATAGATATGTCTCTAGATACATATTTGTTTATATGTATCTATGTTAACATTTATGTATCTTTGTATCGCAACTTGTGATTTTGGTTTATCGCGTACTCAATAAACACACACTTAATCTCACAAAAAGAATTTAAATAAAAAAAAAACACTTACACGCCCCCTCAGCCGCTTCGTCATCATCATCATCATCATCATCTTACTCCTACAGTTATTGTTATTGTTGTTGCTGTCAACAATTATCGCTTTATATATTTTTTCAACTTATTTTTTTTTTTACTTATTTTTCTTCTTCTTCCTTCTCTGCTTCTTCACGTTTATCTTTAGTTGATTTCTCAAGTTATTACACAAAATGGCATCAGGTAATAATTTTCATCTAAATAGTCATCAGCATTTCTAGCTGACGGGGCATATGTGGGGGGCTGGGGGGTGGTCTGCCCTTTAACAACGCTTATCTGGGTTATTATACATGAATATATATGAGCGCTTAATTGACTTCACTTTAGCCAACTTAGAAGGCATGATGTGTTAATTTTTGTAGTTGCTGGCTTGCTTGCTTTGTGCGTGCCATACAAGATACAAGATACTTAAGAAAGTTTATTTTTTTGGTTGGTTTTTTTTTTTTAATTTAATCGTTGTAATTGTGCTTGTAAGCTTTTAGAGACAATCAGCAACAACAATAACAATAACAACAACAACACTTAAAACGTTTATTTCAGTTTTGTCTTTTTCTTCCTCTTCTTGATCTTCTCACAGCATTTATTATGTTAACATTTTAGCAGCATTTATTGTTTTTGTATACTTTATTGTTGCTTTTTATGTCGTCTCTGTGTGTGTGTGTGTGTGTGTGTGTGCGCTCTGCATTTACTGCATGACTGCAAAATCTTTTAAAGCATAAAATAAACAAATTTTAATGTATTACTTTTTCTTTCTTTCTTTTTCAGCTGAACAAAAAAATCACAAAAACAAGCAAGTAAGTACGGTAAAGCGGCCGTTAGATGCGCTGACGCAGACGCTGACGCAGGCGCAATGAAGTCAATGCTGACCATGCTGACAATGATGATGAACTTCTTCTTCTTCTTCTATTTTTTTGTCTTAAAAGTGCACCGAACGTGTGAAAAATATATTTAGCTTACACACACACACACACACACACTGACGCAGCCATTAGCTCATGCCTGCATGCATTTGTAAGCTTGTTAATCTTGCTCTAGCTTTATTTAACATCTTTCATGCCGCTATTGATATTGTTGTTCTCTCTCTCACTCGCACTCACACTTCACTCTGTTCAGCGTGGTTCAAAAGGCTATCATTTGCACATAAATTACGTTACGCTACGCTAAGTTACGTTACGTTTTTTTCGCTTAAGTTGCTTCGTCTTCGCCTTCTTCTTCTTCTTTAGTGTTCTGTCTGTCTGCAAGTCTGTCAAATCTTCTCAGAGTCACAAAGTTCCTTTCACCACTCACTGTTCGCCTTCTTGCTTAACTCATTTACTCAAGTGCACAAACACACACACACACACACAGACAGACATCGACACTCTTTGCATCGCCCTTCTTCTTCTTCTGCTTGCAAACACACACAATGCACGTTCTCCCAATTGCAATCATATGCTTTAATCACTGCTGCGCCTCTGTTGCTCCACTGTTGTCTCCTCTGTTGCCACCTCTGTTGTCTTCTCTGTAGTCTCCTCTGTTGTTCACTGCTCTGCACTCCTCTGCACTGCTCTGCTTAGCTCTGTTAATCTGTTCTGGGTTGCTGCATTTGACGTTGCGGTTCAATCATAGCCATGTTGTTGTTGTTGTTGTTTCTAATATTATTCGTTTTTGCGTTCGCGATTGATATTAATGGCAATTAATGACATTTATTATTATGTTTATGAGTGCTGTTGAAATGTTTTTATTTCTCATTTATGTCAAAGAAATATTTTACGCACTTCAACAACAAAATATCATTTTTTTATTATAAGAAGTAGACGAAGAAAAAGACAACAACAAATATTTTCTACAAATGCGTTTTATCAGTGCAACAACAAATGTCTATATGTATGTATGTATGTATTAAAGTGAAGAATGAAAGTCTCATGGGCGCGATTACAGCTTCATTTTTCATTTGTTTTTCTTTTCTTTTCTTCTGATTTGACTTTGCTTGCTTATCTATCGTTTAACTAACACCAAAAGAGAGAAAACGAATGAAAATGAAAAATATTCGACAATAATTGCTGATAAAAGAATACAACAACTTGTTTTTTAAATGTATCTGCAACTCATACTTAGTAAAGATACTGTATCTAAATAAATATGCCGTCACACATGCTCATTACACGTTATTATTTGCATAATTGTTGTTGTTACTCGTCGTTGTTGTTGTTGTTGTAGGCGCGCATAGTTAAAATAATTCGTGACTGAACTGACTTGATTGAATAGCTACCAATCCCAACACACACACACACACACACATATGCAAATGCAATGCAATGCCAGAGAAATGCAAATGTCAGCTACAGATACAGATAAAGTATCTTTATTATGTCACAGCTACAACAAGCAAGCAAAACAAATGATAAAAGAATAAGCTTGAGTGAAAAAATCATTTCACGGCTCATCATTTTCATCATCATCATCACCATCATCAACATCATCAACACAGAGCACGCGTCAATTGTAGAACGTCTCTGCCTGCATGCTGTAATATGAGGTGAGCGCGTAGCAGGGGGACCGCACAGCCCAGCATAGTCATTGGCGCTGTCGAGACCGGACGCGCGGTAACATGATCACCAACAGCAGCGGAGGGAAGGGAACAGCGAAATGTCGCCGACAGTCGGAAGTCGTTAATGTCAGTCTCAGTCTCAGCCTCAGTCTTAGACTCAGACACAGACACACACTCGGTCTTGGTTTATGTGTGTAAATGCACTGTTACTGTTTATCCAAAACTAAGTCAAAGTCACGAGGGCGATAAAGCAACAAATAGAGACAGAGAGAGAGGGAGAGAATGAGAGAGTGAGAAAAGCCACTTGAGCATGTCATCATGTTTAGTTTAAGCACCGCTTTGACCTTCGGCTGGAAAAACTTACGACTTGAGTAGTTTTATTCAGCAAGTGAGGGCGAGATGATCAGAATCATAACTAGAGAACACAAACCCTCCTTTTTTGATACCAAAAATCTCGAGATTATACGTAGCTAATGCCGGAAAATTCGGGATTGCCAGAATGATCTTGTCAAATAGATGAGGAGCCAAGACAACAAACCGACCAACCCCAATTGACAATATATAACTATATAGCTACTGATTTTTTTATAAAGAGCTCCTATCGGCCACCAAAAAATATTACATTTTTAAGCCAATCGATTAAGCCGATCCGGAGTAAAATTGGTTTGTTTGTTTTTACATTTTTAATTTCTTTCTCAAAAACCAATTGAGTTAGCGATCTGAAATTTTCAAAATTTTATTATCTGACTAATACCAACATATCCCCAAAGTACCAATTTTTTTATTTCTGCGGGGCCTTTGCAGATTTTTTTTTTTTTGATTTGATTCAAACACAATTGGACTCTAATACAGTTTGATTCCGGAACACTGCCGATATCCGAGTAAAACACCTTAACCCGGGATTGGAGACTATGCTCGGGATTATATTTTCGTCCCATAAAGCGTATTGTAAGATTAAGATGGTTAAACAATAATATCTATGAACTTTAATGGCTCTAATAGTTATGGTGTTGGGTGAGAGATAAGTGAGAGATGGGTGAGTGGTGAGGGGTTGTAATATTTGGTTGTACTTACGAGTTGTATTGAGTATAACCGTTGCGTGCCTTGTGGAGCGCAATGCTGAAGCCGAACATTGAGTTACGTTCATGATGATGACGCACATAGCTGGGCAGATCGAGATTGTAGGCGTGGCAGGCGGTGGGCAGCAATGCAACGATGGCAATCGCGCTGATAAACGCAAAGAGAACAAAGAGAGGTGAACGCGTTCGGTGAGGATGAAGGCGGCTGTGCTGCTGGCGTTGGGCGTGCCTCGTGTTGTTGCTGTTGTTGTTGTTGTTGTTGTCGGTGTTGTTGCTAATGACACTGTTAATGTGGCTAATGTTGTTGTCGTTGTTGTTGTTGTTGTTGTAAACGCAGCGCGTGGGCGCTCGTTTCGCAGGCGCTGACATTGTCACAGTTTTTGTTGTTATTGTTGTTGTTGATTTTGTTTTTATTTCGTTTCACAATTATTATTATTATAACACTGTTGTTGTTGTTGTATTTGTATCAATTAATTACAAAAATAAATATTTTTTATTCTTTTTATTTTTTGATTTTTATTTATTTAATTTTTCTCAATTTATTGTTTATTTAATATTTTTTTTTGATTGTTTTTGTTTTATTTGTTATTTTCGTAACATTTTCGTTAAGTTTTCGTTGTTGTTGTTGGCTTTTTATTTAATTTTCTGCTTGCTCAATCTTTTTGTTGAAGCTTCAAGTCGAATTTTCTGCGGGAAATGCGAAAAACTTTAATTTTAAATAACACATGGCAGCTTCACACACACACACACACGCACACACACACAAACGTGCATAACTGAAAAAAAAAACATGACATAAACGATTTTTTTGATCTTTCATTATTTTTGTTTCCGTTTTTTTCTGTTTTTTTTTGACTGAGTTGACCTTGGCCGAAATGACTTAAGTAGAAAAAGCAACAACAACAAAAATTCTTAGCGAAAATATCAAAAAAAGTGTTGAGCAACAATAAAACAGAAATAAAGTAAAATCCAAAATCAAGTTTAGAGTTCAGTTTGTTGTTATTGTTGTTGCTGTTTGAAGCTCAAGCGCTCTCGCACGCACACACACACACACAAACACGCACAGCGAGTTACAGACGCTTTTTCAAGCATCTGTCAACGTATCTTTTGAATGCTTTTCGTTGTTGTTGTTGTTGATGTTTTTGTTGATTTTTTTCATTGCTTAATTTTGCGCGCTCTTCTTAAAAAAAAAATGTTAAATGTTGTTGTCTTCTTATCTTTATTGTTCTTCAACATTTTTGACTGTATGACGTAACGTAACGCGCACAATAAAGCTATTTAAGTCTACAAAAAAATGGCGTACAAAAGCCAACAAATACATACATATATATTATAAATACAAACAACAGCCTTGAAAGAGCCAAGAAAATATGAATTTTTGCACTTATTTACTTGCATTCAAGTTGCTCTTGTAGTCAAGAAAAAAAAAACAAAAACAGAACAATTGAAATGCAATGAGAGCAACAGCAGCCCCAAACAAACAAAGAGAGAGAGATCGAGCAAGTGTGTGAGCGAAAGACTTCTATTGTCTTGTTGGTGTTATTGTTATTGTTGTTGTTAATTGAGTGCACTTTCTAACGCGCCTGCAGCGCTCGTCGCGCCTTCGTTTACAATCGTATACAGTCGTGTGTGCGCACGATCGGGTCACAGCACGAACTAAGTGGGCGGTTGGGCGCGCTATGCGGCACAATGTGTAAGCGCGACACTATTAGACAAAAGGCATGATGCTATGCACAATTGTGCGAGTTGAATGAACAGGTGCAAAAAAACATTTTTTTGGACGAAAAAAATACAATAACTCTGCAGAGAGAGGAACGGAGAGAGAGAGTGTGTGAGAGTGACGGTTTCTTTGCTACACTTGCAACTTTGGCTTTGTTGTTGTTGTTTTTTTTTTTGTTTGTTAACGGTTGATTGCTCAAAATAAAACGAAAGGCAAAAAAAAAGCTAAGAATCGAAAGCATGAAGACAGCAAAAAAAAGGTGTAGGTAAAGCAGGTCTGCTATTTCACTGCGTGCGTGTTTCAACGTGTTTACATAAATATTATATGTATATATGTGTGTGTGTCTATGTGTGTGTGTGTGTGGGCACGCATTTGATCTTTTATTTAACTTGGCGGCGCTCATTTTTAGTGCAATAGATACATTTTCATTTCAATCGCTCGCGCAGCCTTATTGTATATATGTACATATGTACGTGCGTGCGTGCGTATGTGGGCGTGCGTGATCGGAAACTGATGAGAGTGGCTAATGTGGACAGCTTGAAGAATGCGTCATTTAGTTGAGCGCCATGAATGTTGCTTCTTTTATTCCGATCGTGTTAAAAATGCAACACAAGTTGTATCTACAAACAAAATCGACTCTTGTTTCTATCTTTTTATTGTTGTTTTTATCTTTGTTTCTTTTTTAACAATTTACAACGTGGGCGACGCGCTCACTCATTCACTCATTCAGTCATTCAGTCAGTCACTTTAGTTAGCTAAATTCATTCATTCAGCAACGTTTGATCAAACGATCGAAGTTGACTTGCAAAATGCGCCATATGGCATTTGGCAATCGGAAATGCTGACTGAGTCAGCTAGACGCGCATACAATGACAAATAGATACACAGATATTTCGATAGATTGATATTTAGATATTAAGATAGATAGATAGAAAGATAGGTGAATGTCTTGCTGCCTATTAATATGTAAACGGCATTTTTTGGTCTCAAAACAAGCAACAACAACACAACGGCAGACAAATAAAAAGTATCTGCACGTCTGCCAGCGCGTGTAAGTATCTGTCTCTGTGTCTGTGTGCATGTGTGTGTGAGCACTTGTAAAATGTCGAAATGATTTCATTACGATGAAAACGGTTAAATTGAATTTAATGAATTTAACTTTGAAGAAGTTTTTTTTTTCATTTCTTTCGCAAAAATCTAAATAAAAGCGTATGAAAGATACAAGATAAAAAAATCGTGACAAGCACCGCTGCTGTCATGACGCACCAAAGTATCTAAGAAGTGATAGATACATTGTTTCTGTATATTCAACAATTTGTATCTCATAGCGCTTTTTTGAACTTATTAAATATACAATTTTGTGCATTCTAACTGTGCATTCTCGCACAGCTGACGTGCAAAAAGCTGCAAAAAAAAAAAAAAAACAATCTACAAAATCAAAACAAAAAAAAAAGGGCACACAAAAACATACAACAACAAAAAGAAGCCAAGGAAATAATATCTATATATGTATGTGTGTATCTATGAAAAGTGTATAAAATGCGCTAAAAATAAATGCTTTCGTCGTTGGCTGACTAAGATTGTATCTCGAAACATACAAAAATCTGGCCAAGAGTTCTTTTTTTTTTTTTGCTTTTTTCTTTTGATTTTCCATTTTACAGAGCGAGAAACCGCCAAAGTATCTCAAAAAGCATTTCGAAAACAAATATTCAAACAAAAAATCAAAAAAAAAAAAAAAAAAGTAACGAAAGCATTTGAATCATCATCGAATCGAACTAAACAATTCTCTTCATCATTTATATATAAATATAAGTATATATGTATGTATCTTTTGCCAATAAAAAACTGATCTACAAATTAGTGTTCATAGATACATGGCAAGTGTGTATCTTTGTATCTTTTTGGCTGCATGACGTTGTTTATATGCAAATTAGTCACCGCAAATGGTTAAAAATAAGTTGATATTTAAAAAAAATAAAAACTTATTTCTAAGCATCAATAAAAAAATATACAGTAAAACCTCACAAACGTCAAACGAAATGTTTCAGAAGTCATTAACTTTTTTTTTAAATTTTTAAATTTTTTTTTTTGTATTTTTTTTATGTATTTTCTATTTTGAATGAGATTTGCTTTTTTTTTTTGTTCTATTAAGTGTAGTTATATTCGAGATTATCGACATAGATTTTTATTAAAAAATATTGAGTACAGTAGAAACTCGATTATCCGGATCAATTAAAATTAGAGCAATGAGACTCGTGAGGAATGAGTCCGGTTTATCGAAAATCCGTATAATAGAGTTTCTGCTGTAGTTCCAAAGCTATGAGCGTTGCCGTAGCGTCTTAAAGACAAAAAGACCCATCGATAACTCGAGCAATTATAACCGATTATAATCAATTTTTTTTTGTTTTGTTTGTATTGACAGTTGGATTTTTTTTCTCGTCCCCCCTTAATAATGACGAATTGCAATTGCATTTTTGCTTTACTCAAACATAAATAGATCGTATTTCTTATATAAAATTTGTTGTTTTTGTTTTTTTTTTTTTTTTGCATTAAATTGCCAAAATGACGATTAAGATTAGCGGAAATCAACTTTTGTGAGGTTTTACTGTATAATTTTTGTTTTTGCTGTATATATTTAAACAATATAGTTTGCTTTTTCTGTTTTTTTTGTTGCTTTTTTTTCGTTATCACTTTTGAACACAAATTGAAAAATCATAATTAAAAAATCGCACAAAAAGTGTGTAATTTTTGTTAACTTGTCTGTTGGTTTTGTATCTGTGTGTTGTATCTGTAACTGTGTGCGTGTATGAAGGTTAAAAATGCGGTAATCGTTGTCATTTATTTTTTAGTTTTTGTTGTTTTTTTTATAAGTTTTCATTTTTATTGCTTTTGCGCGTGTTTTTTTTTTTCTCAATTTTATTTATTTTTAACACTTTTTAGTAAACAAATTTTTAGAAAAAACTAAAAAAAAAAGTAACGTTTTTTTTAAGTTTGAATACCGCAAGGAGGAGCTTTGCTGCCTTTTTCTTTTCGAATCGTTTCGTTTTCGAACAAGTTCATGTGACGAAATTTTCGACAACAAACAAACGAACGAATACAAAAAAAAAAACAAAAAAAAAATATGAGCCAAACTGATGTGAATAGCACGAGATTTCAACACCAACTAAAACGGCGCCGCTGAGCGCAAAAACAATGACAAAAAAACAACAAATACAAAAACAAATTTATTTCAAAAATCAACTTTCTGCTCGAAAAGTAAGAAACTCACAGCACATCATTATATGGGCTGAGACGGTGTATAATGTATCGCTAAGATACTCGAATACAACAAAATGTATCTATAAAGACAAGACAAGGCAAGGCAAGGCAAAAACACGAACGCTCACACACACACACACACACACACATACAAGGCAAATTGCTTCCAGGGGCTATGATGACGGCAACCGTGTGTTGTTGCTGTTGTTGTTGTTGTTGTTGCTGTTGCTGCTGCTGATTCTGCTCTTTTCTAATGCTCTCTGATCATTTTATCACTCTCTCTCTCTCTTGTGGTACATATCTCTCTGTCTTACTCTGCACATGTGTAAAACACGCCCACCCCTCTGCCCGCCCGCCGGTGTAGAACGATGAGCGCGTGCAAAAGCATTGGCAAACTTGACTATGCCAGCAGCAGAGGCAGCGGCAGAGGCAGCAGCGGCAGCGACATCAAAGATCTCAAAACGAAAACGAAAAACACATGTGTGCGTATGCGTGTGTATGCGTGTGTGTGTATGTGTGTGTGTGTGTGTGTGCAGTTTTGCTAGTAGAAGCGTAGGGCGAAGGCAAACTCGAATTTAAAAGCGAACGCAAATCGTTTGTTAGCAATTATGAATGCCGCCGCCGCCAACAACGCCACCGCCACCACTGCAGTCGACGCCAACGCCAACGTCAACGCCAACGCAAACGTCACACAATGAACTAAATACAAATGTTTCTATTAAAAATGTATCTGTTCAGATCTGAACAAACACACACACAAACAAACACACAAGTGTCACACAATAGACAATTGAATGTCTTTGCTTTTTTTGTTGTATTGTTTTTTTAAATAAAGAACAACAACAACAACAGTTACTTGGCATGCGTTCTAAGCATCTTTATTCATATTAATAATAAGCAAACAAACATTATTGTTTGGATTTTTTTAATTCGATTCGATTTTGTTTTGCAAAAATTTTTAACTATTTAAATTTGACAAAATCAAAGAAATAAATTTTTAGAAATTTACAAACTTGTCAATTATGATAAAATAACCAGTAAGGGCGGTATAGTCGAGTATATTCGACAATATAATACCCTGCACACATGGTAGGCCGTGCCATACCACAAATCTTCAAAAACATATTGATCTGTCATCGGCCGTTCAAATATTGTTCAATCTATCAAGAAAATCGGTCAAAAAATATCGATTTTACGAAAAATTCTAGTTTGTAGGTCTCTGAGGGGCAACCATCAAAAAGAGGGAAAAATTTTGCTATGCAGTTTTGTAGATCTATACATACTGACTCTACATACCCACTTTCATATTGGTATCTTTTAGAGTTTAGGAGATGTAGTAATTTTAAGTAAAATAAAGTGAAATATATTAAAAATTTCGGTTTGTTGACCTCAGAGGGGTAACCATCAAAGAGAGGGAAAATTTGTGGTATGCTGTTTTAAAGATGTACACTTATTGAGCTTTTATACGTATCTACCGGATACACACTTTGAGTACAGGATTTAAAAAGGGAAATATTTGTAAGAATTTCAAACATTTTTACTAACAAAGAAATCCATTTTTTTATTCATTTTATGCTTTTTGAAAAATATTTTTGAAAATTCATTTTTCTTTTTTTTTTTATATTTCTTTTGAGCAAAAGTCATTTAAATTGATTAACAACTGAGAAAACTGCATATTTGTGACGAATCAGAGCGCAAAGATCAACTTGGCGGGAAAATCTTTTTGAAAAAAAAAAAAAAAACGATTTTTTAATGAAAATTGAATTCAAAAATTGGCACACGTCAGCGTATGTATGTATGTGTATGTGCATATGTGTGTGTGTGTGTGTAATCCAGTTTTTGTTGTAATCTATGAAATCCAATAAGAATTGAACTGCACCCACGCAAGCAAAGACTTAAACAGCAAAAAAAAAAAAAAAATATTGGCACAAAAAAAATATAATTACAAAAATTACAAACGTTTTGATTGCACTGATTGATTGATTGATTGCAAGCAAGAATGTTTGACACAAGTATTGCAAATTAGTTTTATTGTTTAAAAACACTTCTTTGTACACTTCGAAACTTCTTAATATTGTAATTTTATTTAACAAAAACAAAAAAAAAAATTAATCAAACGTACGAAAAAAAAACACAAATTTTTATAAACTAAACAGAAATGCAAAATTAATAAATTAATTAATATTTAACATTTGTGTATTTCGCTTGTTTATTTTTTGATGTTCAAACTTCGCGCCTGTTTCAAATGAGCGAGCGAGAAAGCGATTTTCGCGCTTTTGCGACTGTCGTGCTTCGCGGTTCTTCGCGGTGTGACCGGAATTCAGAAAAACAGCAGTGTTACCAACTTTCAATAATTGTTCTCCCTAAACCGCTATTTGAATTTCAATTTGAAACAACGTGCGTGTCAGTGTGTTTTTGTGTCAGCAAAAGAGGCACTTGCGTCGAAAATGGCGCTGTTGCTGCCAAAAACTGGAAGAAGTAGAAATAGCTCATTTTGCAAGAACTGCAACGCTGAATGTTGCCTGTAATTGCATGGCCAGTTGGGCTAGATCAATGTGGTTGACTCTTCCAACCGAACATTTCAAATAAACAACTAAAAAATACCGAAATGTTAAACAGCAGCTCTCTACAACTAAGTTGTCTTATGTTTCAATGAAGTCTACTTAACCTTAAGATTGTACAATATAAACGACATTGATAAAGCAGTGCAGCATAAGAAAAGCAGACTTTTTGAAAAAAATGGTGGAATGTGGGTTAAAGTAGTAAAGTCTCTGGCTTGGAAACACTTAATTTTGATTGAAATTTGAGCAAACGAACACAATTTTCATACAGGAACTGTTTTAATCAATTTGAATGTCAAAATATTAATCCATTTATGTCATTGTAAAAAAATATGACACTTGCACATATAAATATATTTAAATCCTCACAATGATATAATTTTGCAGCTGATTAACGTCACTTATTCCTTACTATCATACTGCAACAACAACAACAATAAATTTTAGTCTGTAGTCCTTCCTTATTATATTCCAATTATTTAGGAATTAATCCATTAGATGGAGATTTTCCGGTTCACTTTTGCGATAGATTGCTATGAAGCGCTCTTTCTCCTGAGTTGCAACGCCACTGCTTGAAGGTGGACTAAAAGTAACGAAAATCTCTCTACCTCTATTTTGTTGGGCGCCAGATTCAGAATTCGTGTCAGCATTCGATTGGCTCCCTGGGGCTTCGGAGGCAGAATGATCCGCAGCGGTTTCATTTGGCTTAGGTTCTTCAAGTATTATCATAACCACTGTAGTCTCTTCCGGTGGTACACGATTGTTTCTCATATCAGCATTATCTGCATCACGGACGGCTTCGCGTATAATGTTCATGAGATTTTCATAATCTGGTAAATCTACTTCAACTCCATTGAGCTTCGCCATTACAACTGATAACCTGCAGATGACAAAAATATTTGTACATACGTTTGGACGCAAATTGGGCAACACAATAGTTTACCTTGTTGGTTTCGTAAAGCTTAGTTGTGCTAATGATTCTTCCAATTATTTGCCTTCTTTGTGGGAATCTTGTCAGTCTTCCTTGCTGCCTTTTTTTGAGTTGAAAATGATGTATTGGTTTGCCCTGTCGTATAGAAAATATATATTTGCACTAACGATGTTCCGTGACACTTATGCCAACGAATACTTTGTTTAATTAAAATTTTATTTAAAAAAAAGCTAACAACACTGAAAAAACCGTTACAAAAGTTGAACAAATAGCAGAGTATTGTTAAAGCTGGCTAATGGTGTTAACAGCACTGTGATACCACAAACGCCAGTGTTGTAAAAAATCATTTTAGTTTTGTATAGCCTCTTACAATACTAACAATCTAGTTATTAAAAAACAAGCAACATTATAATTCGGTTTTGTTAAACAAAATTGAATGGTACCATTGCGTGAAGCCAGGCTAACAATAAATAAACAGATAGGAAAGGTGATCACGGTCTATTGCAATAATGGGGCGTCCGTCGTCATCGTCAACGGCATCGCAAGTAAACAATAACACCCCAAAGTCGAATAAAACCACGTCAGTTGCTGCAGCGGCGGCTGCGGCAGCAGCTGCACATAGTCATAAAAAGGTGAAGACGACCAGTTTCAATCTATCCTCAAAGCTGATACTCGACAAATGGAAGACATTAGCGGGCTGCATTTGCCTTGCAGTAGCATCATATTTTGGCTATCTTGGTTATTTGGAGACACGCGTAAATACACCATTCGATAATCAAAAAATGGTGTTGCGAACCGGTCTCGACGATCCAGAGCGGTATTGGGGCTCTTATAGGCCAATGACATATTTTGGCCTCAAGACGCGTGACCCCCATTCACTTGTGATGGGGTTGATGTGGTACACACCATCGAATTTGGGTCATGGAGGTCATGGTATACGCCATTGGTGTGAACAGGGTGATAATTTGGATTCGTACGGTTGGACGCATCATGATGGCCGTACGTTTGGGGTGCAAGAGATACAAGATTTACCGTTCGAACTGAAAACATCTTTTGTAAAGTATCCCGGTGGAAAACAGTATGGCGGTGACTGGACAGCACGGATTTCAGTACGTAATACAACGCGCGCCTGGGATCGCAGCATATCACTGATTTGGTATGTGGCACTGGACGAGCGCACCAATGGGCACATTAAGTACGTGTCGGACGATAAGAACCCCGAAGCGGGTGTATACGGTGAGACTCAAGGATTGGGTGAATTTCAGGTGCGTTTTCATCCGATCAAAGGACGCATACTCCACAAATCGTATCTAAGCACAGTGACCTCGTCGCTCAGTAAACTAAAAGAGACTGTTTTCACACACTTTCGTGCCTTTGCCGATAAGCGTGGCAATCGTTTCATCGGCTTGCCCGGTGAAATGATTTCACAGAACGGAGGCATTGCCGCTGAACCAAATTTCATTGCCATACAAATAACTGCCGAAGTGGACTTCACCATGGACGTAACATACCAGTCAACATCAGGCTTTGCCATTGGAGAGTCAATACCCAAGCCGCCCACGGGTCGTAAATTCACTGAATCCTTGCAAGCAAAGATTGCCGAATTTGACAAACGTTTTGAAAACACATTCCAGTTGGAAGAGAAGGGTTTTGCGTCGGATGAAATTAAATTCGCCAAACACGCTTTCAGCAACATGATTGGTGGCATTGGGTACTTCTATGGCGCAAGTCGTGTACAATCGATACACACCAAGAATCCAGTGCCATATTGGAAGGCACCGCTCTACACATCAGTGCCATCACGTCCCTTCTTTCCGCGTGGTTTTCTATGGGACGAAGGTTTTCATGGCTTGTTGCTCTCTTCATGGGACTTGGACATAGAACTGGATATAATTTGTCACTGGTTCGATTTACTCAATGTTGAAGGCTGGATACCGCGCGAACAAATACTCGGTGTCGAAGCATTGTCCAAAGTGCCAGAGGAATTTGTCACACAACGCAATTCAAATGCCAATCCACCAACCTTTTTCCTTACTTTGAAGAAAATACTAAAACATCATAGAAAAGAGCTTTCAGCGAAAGGTCGCTTTGAAACGCTGGAACGACTGTATCCACGACTGCAGGCCTGGTTCAACTGGTATAACACGACACAACGTGGTAAGTTACTTGACTTCTACTGACTTGTTTTCAGCCCTTAAATAACCATTCATATGTTGCAGGTGAAGTGCTCGGTACATACCTTTGGCGCGGCCGGAACGCGAGCACACAACGTGAACTAAACCCAAAGAGTCTGTCTTCAGGCCTGGATGATTTTCCACGCGCTTCACATCCAACCGACAAGGAACGTCACATTGACTTACGCTGTTGGATTGCGCTCGCTGCCAGCGTGTTAAGTGAACTCTCAACGTTGCTTGGCAAGGATGATGTCAAATATTATGAGACTGCATCGTTTCTAACGGACAATAAGTTACTCAACGAACTACATCTGAATCCATATACTGAGAACTACGCTGATTGGGGTCTGCACACCGATTCCGTTGTGCTGAAACGACCGCAAGTAACGCAACGTCAAGCACACAGTCGCATGCCGCCGCAACCAGCAGAAATGATCCGCTACACAAACAAACAACCGGACTATAAATTTGTCGATACCACATATGGCTATGTTAATCTATTTCCTTTCCTACTGGAGCAACTTGATCACGACTCACCGTATCTAGCAAAAATATTACGTGACATACGCGATCCGGAAATACTCTGGACCAAATATGGTTTACGCTCGCTCTCAAAGAACTCACCATTGTACCAAAAACGCAACACCGAACACGATCCGCCCTATTGGCGTGGCGCTATCTGGATCAATATTAATTATTTGGCGGTGAAAGCTTTGCGCCACTACGGTCGTATCGAAGGTCCAAATGCTGCGACAGCACGCGAAGTTTATGCAGAACTGCGTGACAATCTTATACGCAATGTTTTCAAGGAATACCAAAGAACCGGTTACATCTGGGAACAGTATGACGACACTACTGGCCAAGGCAAAGGTTGCAATCCGTTTACTGGCTGGAGTGCGCTCGTCGTGCTCATGATGGCTGAGCAATATTAGACAAGAGTAGCATTTAAAATTGTAAACTTTATTAGTGACGTTCTAACGCTTGTTCGACCAACTGTTCGATTTTATTTCTTTTTTCTTTTGATAACTCGGTCAATTGGACCTATCGATCGAGCGATCGAATAATCGATTAGTAGTTTGGCTGCTTCTTGTTTACAGGCATTTTCTTTGTTTTTATATTTAGTTTCATTTGATTGCTGTGAACACTTTGTATACTGTTTTATGTATGCATTTATTTTGTAATGCTCTTTATTTTTTTTTTTTTTAATTATAATTTTATAAATGTATAACTTTTCTAGTTTTACGTACGATTAAAATCAGTCAATCAAAATCGTCTTGGTTCCTGCGCCAAGCATACGCATTGGCTTGTGTAATATTTGTACAAAGCTAACAATATATTTGTATCAATTATAAAACATATAGCTCGCTGGTCGGTCAGCGCTTGGGGTCGGGTTTGGGGTAGGCATGAAAACAAAACATTCGTTAGCTCAAAGCGTTGCCGGCGTTTATTAGATTATCGCTGTTTGATTGCGGCTCGCGTGGTACCCTCATGAAAATGTTGACCCTGTTCGCGCGCAGTTCAAAACGGCAAAAAAAAAAAAAATAAAACAATTTAAACATTTCATTTTAGTGCATTCACAATTGTTAACTTTATTTCACTTAATTTTATACTTGTCATCATTAAATTGTATTATCTTTTTTTTTTTATCCTTAATTTGTATTTGTTTTTTGTTTTTTTTTTTTATATATGTACATATATATATTTTAATATAATATGTGCATACATATGCATTTTATATTCTACGGTTAGACTTATGTTTATTACATGTTCAATGACTATATTAGTATTTCAATCCGTTGCAAAATTATAACGAAAATTATATTACGAATCACTTATGTTTTTTTTGACCTTTTATGCCAAAATGTAAGTGTATGTTATTACGCTTAACGATATTAAAACCCAAATTACAACCAATGCAAAATTTTAACGCAAATAATCGCTAAATAAATGCGCGAAAAAGGCTTAAATAAGTTATATATATATATATATAGAACTATATAAATGTAAGTTAAATAAAATTAACGGTTAAGCACTTAATTGAAGGCGCACGTGTCAGGCGACAATTACACACAAAAAAAAGAGAAAAGAAACAAAAAAATAATGATAATAAGAATGAACAAAGACAACGCGAGCGTGTAAGACAGATTAGCCAATCTGGCTGCTAAAACAACTACAAAATATAGAAGTTTAATAACGTTATTAAAACGAAAACAAAAATTAATAATAATAAAAGATTAAAAGAAAAAAAAAAAAAAAGGTATAGCAATAATAGCAAACTGAATAGAACATACATACATAGATCAATTTTTAAATACATATGAATAATAAAATGAAGTACAAAAGTCTTATGGCGGCATATTTCGAGAGTTCTTGAGTTAGTATAACACAGATATAACAGAGATTGTGGAGCAACATTGTAACGCCACAAATGCAACAGCAGAATCACTGAGCGTATCTCAGTCCTTTTTACTACGAAACGATGGTAAGCGTTCGAGCAGAGCGAGCAAAATGCTGCCCGGTATGCGTTGATGTCGATTAATAAGGTCCTCGATGGCAGTGGCGACCTGTAATTGAAATGTAGACAAATAAAAAAACAACAAAAAAAAAAAAATTTATGAATAAATCGCCAATTGCCAAACAAATTATCAACTTACTTTCAATTGCAGTTCGTGCGGCGTTAAATTTGCATCGTACGGTATCGGTTCGCCGAGATATGTACGAAATTTGACCGGAAATCCGCCATAGATAGGATAGACCGGTATGCGTACTGTGTTATACAAGCGCATGAAGAACGTACGAAAGATGCCCAACTGGCGAAAGCCTTCACGCAGATTTTGTGTAAAGCACGGTATAATTGGCACTTTAGCTTCAAGCGCTACTTTAGCGAAGCCAACACGATTACGCCAAAGCAGCTCATAATAATGATCACCGAATTGCGCCTCATAGACGCCGCCCGGTGAAATGGCCAGCAAATTGCCGTCACGCAGAATGCTAACACACGATTGCACCGTGCCCGGACTGACATGAAAAGCCTCAGAGATTGTGCCCCAGCCAGGCAACTTGAATAGAAAACGATCACCGATTGTATAGATAAGCCGATCGCGTTGCAGTAACATGCGTGAGTTCAAATAATACATGTCAATTGGTATAGCGCCATGGTAATACACAATTAACGCGGGTCCCTCGCGCGGTATATTATCCAGGCCGATCACCTCATAGCCGTGATAGATGCGTGCATGTGCATCCCAAATGGCGGCGACAATCTTGCGTCCAACTTGCCAGAAGTTCCGATCCGTTTGTACGGCACGCATTATCACTTGTCTGCGTTTTTTTTTTTTTTGGTTAAACAATAAAGAAACCAAGAAATTGTTTCAATTATTTATATTATTAATATGATTTGTTAGTTGAGCTTTAAGTTAGTTACCAAGAGCGACTTCATGAGACCCCCACTGATAATAAACGCTCATCATTATTTATGCTTAATTTATTGCCGAAAAAAAGACAAAATAGAAAAAAAAAAAATGTTTGATAATGCACATTTTGTATTAAATCTCTTTAAAAAAAAAAAAATACAAATGCAAGCACACGCACACAGCCATCGTCATTGGTGATAACAAATATGAATTAAGAACAAAAATATATAGAAAAAAAATTAAATCCTGAGCTCTTATCAAGTGTTAGTGACGATGATTCCCTGTCAAAGAACTGAATTATGTTTGAATTTTTGCAAAATTTAAATAAAGAACCTTCAAAATAATTAGCCAACATCACCATGTGTATATGTACAATATACAAATGTTGTTATTGTTATTGTTTTTTGCACATCTATGGAGAAATTTTCTACTTTAGAGGTTAAGAGTTTCTTAAGACGATTTACTTTCACTTTTGCCAATTTACTTTTACATCGCTTGACGTTTGAGGCGTCTAAAAAAACGCTGTCGTAAAGTGCTTTGGGCTTTTTGTTTTTTTTTTTTTTTTGCAAATTCATTGTGAACGCATCAAATGAAGTCACATTGTTTCTTCATATAATTTTCTTTGCGTTAAGTGCTTTAAAAATGTGAATACTTTGTTGTCTGCACGATAAGACGGGCCAAGGGCGTTTTCCACCTTTTTAATAGCTCTCTACCTGTGTGAAAAGCTGCGTTACACACACAGAATACGCAATCAAGTTATTACATGTATTTTCACATGATTCTTTTTGTCGATATATGAAAGCATTCAATAACAATTACAATGACAACAACAATAACTTTAGTTTAGATTGCAATAAAATTCGCTGATAATAACGAACATTTGTTTAAGATGTGTAATAACGTTATTTTTATATTATTTATGACTACGTGTGTGTGTGTGTGTGCGTTTATCAAACGCCTATTTTGTTTAAGCCCAAGTATTCATTATCATTTCGTAAAATGGCGTGTTTTGTTATTATTTCGCATGTTATTTTATCATTTTGCTTTACTTTTTTTTGTTTTCTAACATTGTTGATGACGCAGTACTATGTTAAATTGACGACGACAAACGGTGCATATAAAAAACCAAGGAAACAATAACTTTTAAACTGATTATTATATGAAACTTGCTTGAGAAACTATGCGGCCTTTTCTTTTCTAGGGGTCAAGTTGTGTGCTTTTTACATGGAGAATCAATTAAATTGAAAAAAAAAAAAAACACTTACTTTGTCAAGTCAATTAAGTAGCTGGTTGAGTTTAGCTTACATAGTATGTAGCCGCCAAGTCGGGCTTAGCCGAGTAACTTATACCGGTTTTTCTTTACAGCTTTTGAAAAACTATTTGAAAAAAAAATTACTAAGCAACAATAACAACTAGCAAAGCACACAACTGATTATAAGCGCTATCTGTCTGTCTGTCTGTCTGTGAGGGGGCGGTATTTTCTGTGCCGCTCGAGCGGCTTTTTCAATATTTGGCAGTCAACTTCAGTTGAATCGCCAACAATGCCAAGGCCTTCTCTAAGACAAGTGTCCGGCCAAATTACGTGCACGTTTGACTGTGTGTGTGGATCTACATACATGTGTACATATGTATGTTAGATAAAGCTTGTTTACTAAGTACTTGAGCACTTTTGCTTGTGTAATGTGGCCAGGCCATTAGATTACGCATTACATTTATTATCTTGTTTCTTTCATTTCGAAATTTCACTTTAACAAAGTAAACAAGGTGCTGAACTTGAGTGACCGATCGAGCGACCACCGAAAGCTTGTGAATCAATTCATTTTAAAACAAACAACAAAGTATGTATGCCGGAACCAGAGTTAACAAACATAAATTCAAGATCATGGCTGGGGGAGCAAGGCACTGTTAAATTTCGTAAATATGTCAACTAAAAGTTGAATGACAAAAAGTGCATTAACTTTTGCTATGTAACGAAAAAAGTTTGTTTTTGTCTTTTCGTTTAAAAATTTCTTGATTACCTGTGCAATTTGTATATGAAGAGTACCAAAAACGATATGTAAATCAGTGCGACAAAGACGAGCGGCAACAGGAATGTTACAAACAGCGGCGTTAGGAAGCGATAAAGCCATAGCGAGTAATCCAAATCGATATAGGATGCTAAAGAGTAGACAAAAAACAAAAAATCAAATAACACAACAAAAAAGGGAAAGAGAAATAGAAAAATCAACAAATAATATGAAAAAACATACTCATGAGAAATACAACAACATAACAATGCTGCAGATATCAATCAAAACAAAGAGTTAATTAATGAAAAAGCCGGCAACTGCTGTTAAAGTGTTTGCGGCGTGATTGCCACAACAGCAGTAGATACTTACAGATGAACGTTTGTGGACTCTTGATGAAATTCAATAGAGCTTCCATTTTCAGTCAGTGAGTCAGTTCAAAACAAAAAAAAAAAAAAAAAAACAGGTGACGGCAAATGTTTGACCACCAAAATCGGTTGGTTATGACTTGATTATGCCAACCGTTGGTCACTTTCAGTTCCAATGGGTTTTTCGTTGCCGTCGCCGTCTTCGTTGCTGGCCCAATTTTTCAATTCAACGGAGTGTGGTTTTGCTTACTTAATAGCTTTCTTCTTTTGCTTATTATGCGCTTCGTTCTCCGGCGGTGTTCTCGGTTTATATATGTATGTATGTTTGTAATAATGTCGTTGCCGTCGTTGTCCGTTGCTAATTTTGGTGCCGATTTTGGCGGTGTTGCGACTGGTACTGTTATATCTTCGTTCTGCTCGATTTCTTCACTTTAATTTTTATTTTGGTGTTGCTTTATATTTACATATGTATGTATGTACATATGTATTAAACTGTATGCATATTTTCTTTGTATGTCAGCTATTTTTTTTAAATAAAAAAAAAAAAAAATAACAAAAAGAAACTGCCTGGATTTTCACTTTTTGCGCTTCGCCGGAGTTTTAGATTAATTGATTTATTGAACTATATACAATACATTTTACTGTGGTGTGGGCTATATGTATACAACTTTGAAATTTACATTCTATTTAATATTATTGCGTTTGTTTGTTTTCCGTTCTTCTTATTTGCTACAGAGGCATACTGCCAGATAGCGCGCTACACTCG
Source organism: Phortica okadai (assembly GCA_034638295.1). NCBI lineage: Eukaryota > Metazoa > Arthropoda > Insecta > Diptera > Drosophilidae > Phortica > Phortica okadai. The sequence continues at coordinate 52,307,062 of CM067848.1, read as the reverse complement.
TAATGTCAAAACGTTTATTGAACGTACTGAGCGAGATTTCCAGATACTGGAGCCAAAGCTCGCATTAGTTCAAGAATACCAAACCAAAATACCGTGCAACACAAATACTCACGGCACAGGTGCTTTAACAGCTGTTTTTGTGCCTATACGAATGCAGTGTTGTCAGTTGCTTACGTTTCATTGTTGTCGCCATAGCTTTTATTTGAGCAAGTGGTAGCAACTCTACTACTAACGGCGGGTGGCACGCACGTGTTCTTTGTATTTGGTTCATTTGTTGCATTATTTTTAATTGATAAAAAGTATTTGTGCATTAAACATGGGAAAATTTCGTTCAAAATTGAAACGTCATACCAAAGGCAAGACATGGGGTAAAGGACAATCGGCGACATCGAACCCGGAGCAGATGAAACATCGACTAAAGGCGAAGACACGTTTCTTTCAGGCAAATTTGAAACTCGGTAAGCTAAATATGAAAGATCAGTAACTGTAACCGTTGATATAACTTATTTAACCATAGCGCCAGACAATGCTGCTGCCACACCAAATGGACTCACAATGGAAGCTGTGCAGCGTCACGAACAGCGGCAGGCCTACAATGCAGGAACTACAACTGTGAACGATGTCGCCGGTAGTTTTAAATCATTTAGCATTGCGGATGAGGACGAAGAATTCGATGAGAGAATGTCTGAATCACAACCTGGCACATTTAAGACGTTCAAAACATTTGCTTCAAACTATAGCAGCTGCAGCAATATGAGCTTTAAGAAACTGCTCTACGGTTTTCGTGTGACATCCGACTTGCACAAGGAAATGTTAGCCATACTTACTGCACTTACTGAAATTATTAAGGAACGTGGGGGCACAGAGTCATCGACGGAGTACTTTTTACTTTTAATGGAACAAATCGAGGCTGCCAAAGAAGAGAAGGACACTATTGCCGGCGTTGCACTACTTTCAATGGGCATAAAGTCTGTGCCCCAACCAGTGCTACGCAAACGTTTTGACCAAACTGCAACCACATTGATGACGCTCTTACAACGCTTTGCGGAGTCGATTAATCAAACACTTATCAAATCTGTAATTGGTTGTCTATCGGTGCTGCTACGTGCACAGGACTACGTGACCTGGACTTACTCTTCGACAAATCAGTATATTGACGCATTGCTCTCATTTAGCATACACTCAAAGCCGAAGGTAAGTTAAATTATTCAGCTCAATTATTTTATATGAAAAATAAACTTATTTCTGATTTTTGGTAGATCCGCAAAGCAGCACAACATGCAGTTGTTTCCATTATACACGGCAGCTCTTTTATGTTGCCACAAAAAACTGATGCTCAAGAGGGCGAAGAGCTGCCTACTGTGCCTGTAGTAAACGGAGTAAAATATCATCCGGCTAGTAATCGTGTAACGAAGTTTTGCTTGGCTCAATTCAAGCCAGAAATTTTGGCAAATCAACAGACTACAGTTTTGCACACACTTACCCTATTAAAGGACACTCTAAGCCGTTTCAAGACCGAAGATATACGTACAGTCTGTGAACATTTGTTGTCGATAATGACAGCGGCAAATGTGCTCATACGAACGAATTGTTTTCATGCCCTGCATGCGCTCTTCCTAACACGAACAACGAATCTGAATGGACAATTGTGTGCCAAATTACTTGCAGCCATACACGAGTATAGACCAGATCGCAACGATGTTCGTCAGACACTTGCATGGATTACCGTACTTAAAGAGGGTCATGTACACTTGGCAAGTCTCGAGTTGAATCTTTGCATCAATTCTTTGCCTCGGCTCATCGAAGTTTGCACTACGGATCTATGGTTCTCAGATCATGTCGAACTAATTGTAGGTGTTTCGAACAGCATTAAGGAGCTGCTGCACGAATGTGTTACACCAGCGTGTGCATCGCTGATGATGGCCAATGTTTATCGTGCACCGATAAGTCGGATCATTGCACTCATTGACAAAGTACTGAACGCGCCATTTGGAGAAGTCGCCAAATATGTGATATTGACTTTTTCGGCAGTGTTCGAAGCATGTGGCGCTTACTTTAGGTAAATACAGTATTTGTTTAATTCAATTATTATGTATTTTCATTGTTCTATTTCTCTGTACAGCAAAGAACTTGCGCCATCACTACTCACACTGGCCAAACGCTATGATACCCAAAGCACTTTGCGCATTCAAATTGAGCACTCAATTATTGGCGCAATAAAGTCGATGGGTCCGGAGGCAGTGCTTCAATCAATACCGCTAAGCAATGCAAACGGCATTATATTGGAGAAGTCATGGCTGTTGCCACTGTTGCGTGAAGGCGCTACTGGCGCCACATTGCAGTTTTTTAAGGACACAATACTGCCGCTTGCGCTTGACTGCAACATGAAGTGGCACAAGTATGCAGCTGAAAAACAGGTAGCCATGTCGCATACCTATGAATTGCTGGCTTGTCAACTGTGGGGTCTTTTCCCGGGATTCTGTCGTCAACCGAGGGATCCTGAGAATCTAAGTTTAATTGGCCCAACACTCGGCAATGCTCTCGACAACAATCCCGAATTTCGTGCGCCCATTTTCGATGGCCTAGCTGAGCTGCTTGAGAACGAACAGAATAGCGAAAGTCAGGTTGTGTTAGGCCGTTATGCCAAGAACTTTCTGCCACGTCTCTTTAACATTTACACACAAAAACCGAATGGCACATATGAAGCTGATCTGCGCAAACGAGCTTTGGAAATTATTAAACTATATGTTGCAAAAACTCCGGTAGATGTGCAACTTGAATTATTCGAAGCAGCCAAAAGTCAACTGACAACTACAGCACTTTGTACATTTGAGTATGATGCTTTCTTTGATATAAACGCAGCGTTAGTTATACATCAGACTGCTGAGCAAATTCGCGTCTTCTTTGAAACGTTTATTGTGCCGGTGCTCAAGAACGAGAAGTCCAAATTGGTATCCAAAGATGAACAAAAGTTAAAGAAACAGCAACGCAAAACATACGAGTGAGTTTCGAAAAAGAAAAAAATATAAAAAACTATCGTTTTCTTTACAAAATTATATTAAAATCTTGAATAACCTTGCAGATTGCTACGTGATATAATGACAAGCGAATTAGCGTCCTGTCAGAAATTTACAAGAAAGAATTCAATTGCTATACAGAAGCTGCTGTTAGATGCATTTGCCACCAGCTGTCAAATATGTCAAGCAGCGCGTTTGCAGTAAGTTTTTCACTAATATTCGTTCGATTGTCTCTTCATAATGTATTTTGCAACCCCCACTCGTAGCTGCCTTAAGATACTCATCGAAAATCGGGCTTCCTTGAACTACAATGATAAGATCGTTATGAAGACCATACCCGAGGCTGTGCTTAACTACAGAGAACTGTCGACGCGCAAAGAGAACATCGCTGAGGAGATTATAAAGTTAATTGCAAAACTCTACCACGAAGCTGGCAAAATTAATGATTTCGTAGATATTCTTACGGCGGGTTTCACGGGCGATGAATCACTAATAACGAATACAATATTGGCATTCCGTGCCGTTCTTCAGCATCAAGGCAAATACCTAACTGTAAGCACGCTAGAATTTGTGCTGCAGCAAGTTTCCGTCTTTCTGGTGCAGAGGTCGCGACCACAGGCAGAGGCATCAGTGGCCTTCCTGATAACATTCATTAAAGTAATGCCCACGCCCTTGGCAGCAAATCATTTGGAAAGCATTGTAAGTATAATAATCGTATTTGATTCAGTTTCATTTGGAATATATTTTTAATGCAACATTTCAGATGCGTTCTTTGTCAGCAATGACTAAAGATACAAAGCGCTATTGTAGAATACAAATTGGCTACTTCCTAAAAAAATTGTGTAAGCGTTTCACCGCTGATGAGCTAGCTAAATTCGTGCCCGGAGATGACGAACTGACACACCGTCGCATAAAAAAGATACGGAAACAGATGCGTCGCGAAACTCGCAAGAAATTGGCTGAGGAAGAACAAAAAGATGACGATGATGACTCTGACGGGGAACTTGCTTCTGGCTTGGAGAAGAAGAGCATCACGTAAGTTTAGCTAGCTAAAAATATTGATATTCACAATGTCTTAATTTTAAAATACTAAATATTATAGCATTGATGACATATTGGCGGATTCTGATTCTGATTTGCCTGAAGAAATGGAAGCAGACGATGAAAAGCCGACAGGCAAAGCCAAAAACAATAAGTCAAAGAAGGAGCGTAGTACATATATACAGGAAGATCCAGATGATATTGTTGATTTAGCGGATATAAAATCTATTGGAAACGTGTTGAGTAAGTCGATGAGTTAAACAACGTCAAGGTCACATCATAATAAATTATATTTATATTGCAGCAAATCGTCCAAATTTGGCTGGATCGACTAAACAGTCCAAATCGAATGAAAAGGATAAAAATCGAGGCTTTAAGACAGCGGAAGATGGCAGACTGATTATTAGTGATAAGGCCCTGCGCGGTGTCAGTAGTGATGAGGACGACGATGACGATGATAATGACGACAGCGGTAGCGTCAATGGTGAGAAAACCATTAAGCGTGGTTTGGAGGAGGATTCAAGCGATGAGGAGGAATTGCCTACGGCGGGCAGTAGCAAACGCAAGGTGCGCAAGGCGACTGATACAATGAGTATGCGTTCAGGTAAAACGCATGAATCACGTTATACAACCGGCGGCAAGGGTATACATCGTCCAATTGGCGCAAGCAGTGATGCCGTCTCCATGAAATCTGGCTACTCTGCCAAAACCATGCAAAGTGTGAAATCGTCACATGCCGGTACAGAGTATGGCACCAAGAAGGCTAAGGGCGATATGAAGAAACGCGGCAAACTCGATCCATATGCATATATACCGCTTACTAGAAATACGTTGAACAAACGGTGAGTCACACAAAATCAATTAAAATGGCATTGTTTTGTTTAACGACAAATTAATGAATTTTGTATGTTGTATCTTTATAGTAAACGGGCAGTGAACTCACGCAATTTCAAGAGTGTTGTTGGCGGTGGTCGTAAGTCCGGTAAAGTGGGCAAGAACTATAAACCTTAGAAGTTAACCTATGCTATAAACAAAAATCCGAGTCGTTTGTGCCGACAAGTTATAATTTAAACATATACCTTTTTTTTAAACTTTATTACATCTAATAAAGCACTTGTAAATGGTAATTACTGACCGTGTACTTAATTGCATGGGAATCGACAAATAGTTAATAGTCTACATCGAATACAGTTCTTAAATATCGTAATCCATCTATTTAACCTCATGCCTTCTCGCTCGCACGTGTGTTTAAAAGGCAAACGTCTTCTCGATGTGTGTGCTCTCCCATTTACCAGAGGGATCTAAGCCGCACATGGTTTCTTCATAGAAGTCCAGCTTGTTTTGGGAATCTACTAAAATAACGGTATGCGTTCGGCTGCCATATTCGTGCTCGGGTATGTGCACGTTCAGTGAGCTGAGACCTTCGCCCCAGCTTGGTGCGCGGCGCGCTAATTCGTTGTCCGGCCAATGTTTGGTTTTCTCTTTAAGCATGTAGTTTAGATCATTTAAAAGCTGCTCGCTGTTTTTTGGTGTTGGATTTGCATTGTACGCCTTTACGATTTCGGTGAATCGTTTCGTGCCGTAACGTACCTTTTCGAAGGGCGCCTCTGGCAAACTGTTGCCAAAGCCATAACATTTGCCCTGCTCGTATGACACAAGTGTCGGTGGCACATTACTGAGCAACTTAATGGCTGCGGGCTTTGACGTATCGCTACAGTAAAGAAGGCAATCAAATTACAACTCAGTTAAGTTAAGCATTATGCATTTACCCAATCTCAATGGACACAAAATTAAATGCGCTATACTTGGTGCAATCGGCCACCAACCGTTTGTTGTAGTTTTCATTGTCAAAATCGGGCTTGGCTGAGCTAACATAATCGGCGACGATCATTCCGCGTCCTAGTAAAAAGTTAGTATGATTTGTAGTTGTGGTGGAGCTGGGTCTTAAATTTGATTTGGAGATTGAGTTAATGTTTGAGAGATTTTGAGAAGTCCAATTGCTGTTGCTATTATTGTGCATTTGCAAAATGTTATTGTGAGCTTCAACAATTTGGTGACGAGAACATAAAAAAAGAAAAGAAAACGAATATGAAGAAAATCATGCTTGTTATTGACACGCTTTGTTTTTGTATGTATGTATGTAGCTAATGACAATGATAATGTGGTTATGCATATTGTTGGTGCTAGCGATTGTCAGATAGTGCAAAAATAAGTTAAGTGTTTTGCGTATGAGGTGATTCTGGTTTTTTGTTTGTGGCATACCGACAGCATTGCGTGGCTTGGGTTCACCCGTGAGATTCAGTAGGGCGCCAACCTTAAACACACGATTTTGAGCTCCAAGAGCCAGCCACGTACCACCTTCGCGTCCTGGTTCTAAATCAATGCCTATGTAACACACAACAAATTTAGTTGTTTTGACTGTAATAACTGCGCACTGTTAACTCACCGCCGTAAACATGTTCCGCATTAGCCCACTTGGCTACATTCCGGGTCTCACGCGCAAAGAACTCATCGCGGTTGGACGCCAGTATCAGCTTATAACCATTGGGCTCTGGATTTGAGTTTGCATAGAAAAATATGACACACATCTTGCGTTGATCGCCAGTCCTACGTAAGTCTATTGTTTGACTAGTTTCACTCAATGAAAGGCACTGTTTCGACAGCGGTTGTCTTCTCGGTCAGTCTTCTTTGTTTCCTTGTTATTTTTTAGCTTAGGTGATTTTGCTCGTTTATCGCGAGCTTATCTCACGCCAGTCTTATCCGTTGTTTGCTACCTTGACGGCATTGGACGATCCCTTGTTGTCTTTGTGTTGGTTTTGTTTATAAACGTAATCAAAATATAAATCTCGAGTCGTCGAGTCGAATTGGAATTTAAACCACAAGTTAAGGGGCCCTTAGACGCTTAATATTTCACACTTAATAATTGCACAGTGTTATTACTCCGGCAATCCACACGGTACAATATTAATAAATAAATAAATAAGTTTAAAGGTAAAAATTGTGTAAACACGAAATTCTAATATTTCAAGAAAAACTTCACCTAATTTACGAACGTCTTCAAAACAACTGTCTGATGTATTGTTTTTATTTCTGTTTTTTCAATGCTCTTGATATCCCAAAAAGCTGGGAAGCTCTGATACCACTCCATACATTCTAAAATTAACTTTCATCCTTGATGTTTTCGCATTGGGCCGCTTTGAGGATAAAACGTTACAAGTACTTAATCGATACTTTCCTTCCGATACCAAATATTTTTTAAACAGATTGAAACTAAATGCCAAGTAGGTAGCGTTTAAAAGTAATTGTTACCAGCTAATTCATTCTGTGCTTTAAAAGTCAACGCTTAAGAGGAATCGGAAGACTTAAAGGTGCTCTCCAATTGAAGTTTCTTTCATTGAACTCATTTTGAGTGACTTATATCGATATTAATACATCAATAAAAGAGTGTTGCTTTATTAGTTGCTATAAAAAGAATCGATCAATTAAGTATTGATACTTTTTCAAAGACACTGAATGAGACTCTATGATGTTTATGACCGAAACTGTATCGAGTATCGTTATCACCGTAGTATCGTTCAATGACCAATTACCGACTTACTTACTGAAATGTGTTGCCAACTTTGTATAAAATGTTTGCTTTTGTCATTGCCCAAAGTAACCCTGTGCTTATATTCGTCTTATGCTACGTTGGCAACACGTGCACTAGTTGAATGTGTAAGAGGAAGCACCACTTCGAAGTGATCGGCTCCAAGCACGCAGAAAAACTGTTTTAAATAATGAATTGTACTAAATGCGTAAAAAACAATAAAATAAATGTACAAAAAGTAAACAATTGAGACAATGTGATCATATTAACTAAAGAGCAAATCGTGTTATATGCTGTTTCATTTCGCTCGTTTGTGCATGCAAGTACACTAGAGAGGCATACAAACACTTACGGTTTTTCTTTTCACATGTTTTTGTGTGTGTGTGTCGTACATTCTTTTTATTAATTTTGTGTGTTTATTTGGCAAAACAGTAGATAAAATTGTTTAAAAACGATTGATAAAAATTTTTAACGAAAAGAAGCTCTCTTTTTCTTCGATTTTTTTCCCTTTTTTTTTTTGTTTTCATTTTGCCTGTGTTGGTGCTCGAAGCAAGAACTACAAAATAAAACACAAAGCAACAAAAACAACAAAACCCGACGAAATGCGAAATAGAGAAAATCGCTAAAAATAGCAACAAAATAAAATTCGAATAAGAATTATCGCGTCGATAGCTAAACAGCAGAACAACAACAAAAATAAAAACAACAACAACAAGAACAAGAACAACGGTAAAGTAAACGTGAATGCTTTATGTTGATGAACAACGTGGTGGTGGAAACGGTGTAGTGTATGAATGAAACAAAAAATAAATATTATTAAATTCAAAAAGATTGAGATCAAAATCAATTGTAAGAGCTTTAAAACATACATACATATAAATTTGAATAAACATATACGAACGCATTGAAAGCGCATCGGTTTGTTGGTGTAATTTGTGCAACAGAGTGCATGAGAGACGGAGAGACCAATAGACAACAGCAACAGCAACAAAATAAGAAAAAATGCTTTTGAAATTTCCAAAAACCAGCGGATCTGGCGGCACAAGTTCCAGTTCCTCGGCATCATCATCAACGACATCGCTATCAGGTGGCGTCGGTGGCGGCGGCAATCCAGCAGCGGCAGCGGCGGCGGCAGCAGCAATAACGACTTATGTCGCTCGTGGAACAGGTTTGTCCGACACCTTTTTTTTATATATATATATTTTTTTTATATTTTTGTTTTTCTGTATTATTCGATTTGTTGTATTTATTCAGTGATTTTTCATTTACCAAACACCGACTTGAGCTGTCTGTGTGTAGCGCTTAAGTATAGAAATATAAAGCGACAATACATGTTTCGGGCTCTTATATGTACGTTCAAGATTTGTTCGAAAATAAAGCATGATGGAAAAGTTGAAGGGATCGGCGGGGGGCAAAGGTAACGACAGCGGCGCATTACACGTGGCAACAAGCAAGTATTAACTATGAGAAAATCCTTTTCTTATTGTCAGTTAACATTTGCCATGGCCAATCCCCAATGTGCGTTGCCTTTGGCGTCCCATAGCCCCCACGTGGGCATTGGATTTCCAATGATTGTTCGATATTTATTGAGCTGAAATCCACTTAGTAAGAAAACACAACAACAGCAACAACACAAAAGAAAAACGCACACAGATACAAATTTTTTTTATGTACAATATTTGTTTGTGTTTCACATTCTGTATCTTGTGTGCGGTACTGTGTGTGTGTGTGTGTGTGTGTGTTGTATTTGATTATGTATGTTTGTGAATGTGTCTTATTTCCAACATTGTCAACGTCCAACAACAAGTGGCAACATTTATTTATTTATTTATTTTCTTGTTTAATTTGGTCGGTCTTTTTTTTCTTTTTTTTTTCTACTGCTAACAAAATTTGTTTGAAGGGCTTCAGTGACGATGATAATGATTATCACGTGCCGAATGGAGCATGTCCTTCAATTCGATCATAGAAATGTAAAACAAACATAAAACTGTCAAAGTTAAAGTCAAAGTTTGTCTCAGAAAAGCATAATTAATTTATTTCATATACTTACTTACAACTTATGTAATATTCAGACAGTTAATGATTAAAGTTATTAAATAATTGTTACAAATTTCGTTGAGTGAAGCGTTGATTTTATTTATCGAAATCAAAGTGCAATTCAATTATTCAAACAACAGCAGTAAAATAAAAAAAACACTTAAATCAAAAACAAAATCTATTGACCTTTTGCTTTGAAAGTTGTTCTACTTATGTTGGTCTCTGTTTTTTTTTTTATTTTTTTTGTTTGTGCTGTTGCCTCAGTAAGTCAGCTGTTATATTAGAAATTTCGCACTCAAATGAACTATATTTGAAAGAGACTGGCGGGCCAACAACCTGTTGGTTCAACGACGTCAACAATCTTTGTGAAAATCTTTTGTGTACTGACAACTTTATGCAATTCAGAAATGCGTACTGCAGTAGCGAAATGGTGAGTTGTGATTGTCGTTGTTGTTGGGTGTGGTGAGTTACAGTGTGTTAGGGCGCAACGTTTTTTTTGAGGTGAATATGTTTATATACTTTTGTTGTCACCTTTGTTAATACAAAAAAAAAAAAAAAAAACAATTCTCAACAAATACGTAAATAAAGTTATGATTATGCATGAAATTGCGGGAAACCATAAAAGTTCGACCAATGACCGAGCTGAGCGTTCTAATTTGAAGCCTTTTAGCGAGTCACGTCAATACAATTAAATTCCAACTTAATTCTAATATGAAATTAAGTTAAATTATTGCTGCCGCAAACAACAACGACGACAGAAACAACAACAACGCCCCTCACTTTTTAAGCTAATTGTGCCTTAAACGCATGTTATTGTTGTATTTTTTTTTTTTTTTTGTTTTGTGATTTTATTTCGTTTTTTTTTTAACTCTCCATCGACAAACTCGCGCCTGGTCATCATTTAAGTACAAGTCTCGTGACTTTGAAACAATAAGCAACAACAAAAACACTGTAACAACTACATATAATAAAAACAAAAGACAAAAACAAAAACAAAAAATTAAATGACAAAAATGTCGTCGTTGCCGCACGTATCGCTTCGAATCGAACCACAACTCAGTCAATGCTATTAAAATGCGCGACTTGCTTTAATTTCATTTCATTTCATATCATTTTCAACTTATTACATTTCAACTTGATTCAATCAATTTGATTATGTATGATGATGACAAACCAACGATTGCTTGTTTTGTTTTGTTTTGTTTTGTGTACGTGCATATTTTCTCTCTTTCTATCTACGCATTTTTTTTTTTTTTGTTTTAATTTTCTAGAACTTGTTATTATTATGATTATGATTTTTTTTGTTTTTTTTTTCTTTGGATTATTTTGATTCATCTTAAAAAGTATTTTTATTTTAATTTTGTTTTGATGAAATAAGGTTTTTGCGGCATTCATTATCATTTAGACAAAGATGGAGCGCGCCACCACTCACACCTATAAGACAACAGCAATACAATTACATATTCTTCACACACACACACACACTCAGTCTCTATCTTATTCACTCTAACAGTTCGCCTTGCGGCCCACCTCAATTAATTTTCGCTTGCGTTCCAAATTGAAACTGTTATTGTTGTTATTGTGGTTGTTGTTGTGTTTTTGTTTATTTGTTTATTTGCGCCATATTTTGTTGTCATATTCTATTCGAATCAAAGGCATTCAATATTTAGTGGAAGTATGACAAAAACGTCAATTCGTTGCAAATCTTCAGTTGACCGTTCTGCCTCGTTCATCAATTAGGATTAGATGCTGACTCATTTTGGGAATTTTGAAATTCAAATAACAAAAAAAAAAAAAAAAATAGTTAAGAAAAATCATATCATTGCAGTTTCAAGAACGTTTTTGTTGTTGTATGTATACAGTAGATCTTCGACTTACCGAACAATTCAAAACTTGATTTTTTTATGTTTGATTTAATTTAATATTATAATTACTTAATTTATTTTTACTATTTTTTTTATTTAATTTTATTTTCAACTATTTTGTCTTTATATTGAAATATCCAAAATTATTGGAACGTCCGAATTATTGAGTAACCGGATTATCAAAGTTCTATTGTAGTTATGTACATTTAAATTATAATATTAATTTGTAAAGTGTTTTATGTAACGGCAGTAGTTTTTACTGTTGTTGTTATTGTTATTGTTATTGTTATTGTTTTTGTGATTATTACTGTTATTGACTAATTCATGGTCGTCAGTCGACGTCAATTGAACATTTATTTTTCTGGTTTTTGTTTTTGTTATACATAGTTATTTGTTGTTGTTATTGTGACTAACTTCAATTCAGTTTATTTCGTTTCATTATTTCTCCAGTCTTGTTCGTAATTTGTGTTGTTTTTGTTTTTGCTATTATAACTATTATTTTTTTTTGCCGGTCGCCTGACTTGATGATGTTTCACGCGATGAAATAATGTGCAATAATCGGCAAAAATGCGAACAAAAAAAAAAGTCGCAATACAACAACAATAATAACAATAACAATCACAGTTGATGACAAGAATCAAGAACTAGAAAAACAAAATGATTAACGCTCTTTAATTTTTTTTTTCATTTATTTATTTTATTGTTGTTGTAGTTTTTTTTATTTTTTTTTGCAAATCAAATTCTTCAACTGAAAATACAGTGAGTGCTCAGAATTAAGTGCTTCTACAAAAATTAGATCTTCCAGAAGACTTAAGTTATAGAAAGCTATGAGCATAGTACTATACAGTGGTGTTTGAAATGAATGTATTCAATTGTAATGTATATTATTGCAATGCTTTAACAAAAAAAAAAAAAAAAAAGAGCTCAAGACATAAAGAACAATTTTACTACACAAAATTGTCCTCGTCTCTATATGAATAACAGAAAATTCTTAAAAATAGGTGGAGTCCCATTCCCATATCTTTCTCGTTCAGGCAAATTTCTTATACACTGATAGCTTCCATATACGGCTGTTTACAACTTTTATTCTGGAGATCTAAAGGTTAGGTCCGACTAATGGAATGTTTTTTGGTCTAACAACATATCTTGAGATTATAAAATTCATTCAGTTATGCTTGCGGCAACTGTACTTAACGGCGAGTGTTTAAGATTAGCAAAAATTTATTGATTGAATACCTTATATACTATTGACTTTCCCACTAGTTAGTCAATTTAAAATGAAATTTTTACTTCATGATCGCCAATGATTAAGTTAGGGAATTTAACAAATGTAATCGGCCAAGGCGACTTTGTTGATTCGCTTTAAATATTAAATTTCATGACTCTGTGTAATTTTCCAACAAGTGTTCCCCCTCTGTTGTTGCAATTGTCGTTAGTAGCCGTCTTGGCAGTTAGCAATCATGAGCAGAATACGACGTCAGCAAAATTCTAAGAATCTGTAAGCACCCAACGGAGACAATGTCGTGTTGACATACGTAAAAGATGCAAAAAAAAAAAAACAAAAAAAAAAAAACAGAGAAACCAAAGTAAAAAACACAATTATTGAACAATTGAACTACTATATAGTATGTACATGCAATGAATGTCGTCCGTCCAATTGTCTGGTTGTCTGTGATTACAATATTTAGAAACTTGACTGTAGTCGCTGTAAAAAAATGTCAAATTGTTCAAAGTCGTTGTCGTTGTTGTCGTTGTTGCTGTTGTTGTTTTTGTCGTCACACGAGTTACAATGCAATTTATTCTATTGCCAAGTCTTTTGTTAAATAATTTTTTTTCGTTGCGGAAATGCCATAGAAATCTATGACGTACTTAGTTTGTATCGAGCTTATTCATGGCATACAATCAGACCGATAGACAGACAGACAGACAATGAGACGGAGAGCTAGACAGAGAGACAGACGAATATCGGCTTTGAATCAGACAGACTTTGAGAACTGTATATTTCAGTTAATTATAATTTCAAAATATTGTGAGTCCCCTTGAGTCGACGACTTGTTTCAATTATTCGCTGACGTTCGTTTCTTCTTTCATTTACTCACTTTCTGCTGCTTTATTGCTATGGAAATACCATTAAATGAATTTGCTCTCCACAATTCTATTCGATTCTCAACAATTCCGTATTGTTCGATCATTTGAGATCAGATCAATTTACGAACATTGAATTTTTTTTTTTTTTCAGTTTTGAATTATTTATTTTTTATTCCATTTCTAAGAAATTACATGTACCCTAAACAGTGTTTGAGTTCAATCTTTTGTTCAGTAATGTCGAAATTACAGCTTTGGAATCTTAGTAATTAGTACATTTTTTTGTACTGCTTGACAGACCCTAACAAAGTATATTGGATCGAAAGAAAGAGACTCTGAATCCAATTATTAACTACAGTGAAATTCTTCATTACGGACAGTTCTTACAACCGGACACATCCAATAGCCGGCCAAATTTCGTGTACACAGCCTTTTCATTAATAAATTCCAAAATAAAAATATACAAATACAAAATAATTATAACATAAATGGGAACTTTTGAATTCTTAGATGTAATTTGAACATAATTTTTGTCACTCCCGCTTGTAAGTGGACATCTCTCATAACCGGACAAAAACATTGCGACGGTGAGTGTCCGGTTATGAGAAATTTCACTGAAAGCTATGTATATGTATGTATATGCTTAATTTTTGTCAGTGTACGATAGACTTTGGTCTCAATTCTTAGAATTGTACAAAACACTTGCAATGTTTATAATAAAAGACAGATTTATTTTTGTTTTAAACCAAATACAGTTTGCGGCGAATATCAAACATTTCGGTTTACATAAATTTCACTGAGTTTTCAAAGTTGATGTGCAAACAACAAATGTGGCCATAAATGAATGTCAAATTGAACTTAGCGTTCATCAACTCGACTCGATTTGAAAAACAAAGTTCAAAATAACGAAAACAAACTCCGTTGAAGTTTAAAAAAATAATAATAAATAAATAAATAAAACAAAAATCCGGTCACACTTGTGACGTCAACTGGCACCAGACAACACGCAAATTTCATTCGTTGTTTCGTTTCGATTCAATTCGATTTGGTTCGATTCGATAATTAATTAATACTTACATATTGTTGGCAGCGAATCTTCGGCGATTCGTTATCGAAACCGCAAAGCGCTGCAAAAAAAAACTGAACCATTGAAAAAAATAAATTAAGGTGCTGCAAAGGAAAAAAAAACATAAATAAATAAATGAAATGAAAAATGAATAAAATGTTTAGCACGCGACTCGGGGAAAAGAAATATGTATGTATACTCGAAAAAAAAGCACGAAATGACAAAAGTTCTTTGCAAATAGGAAATAAAAATGTTAAAAATTCTATTTGTCTGTTATTTTTTTTTTCTGCTTTGCTTTTGTTTATTGTTTGTTTTATTTCGAAGGGCAAATTTAGGCTTACCTTGAACTCTCACGCACGCACAGGAACGAGAGATTCGACTGAGTGTTTGTTTGGTGAAGAGAAGGAGCAATGAAAATAAATACATATATGCATTAAAATTAAGCCATCACAAAGCAATTGCAAAAGAAAGAAAGAGGGATGAGAGAGAGAGAGATCTTGAGAGAAGGAATGTTGAATGAATATTGGACCCAGAAAGAGCGACGTAGTCGATATACTCGACACTAAAATACCCTGCACACATTGTTGCATAGGCAAAGTTGAGAAAAAAATTTCATATATCAGTGGTTTTTCTGCAATAAAGAGGTCTTTATGATTGTCACAGATCCAGACAAGTTTACATACCAAGTTTAGTATGTACTTACAATAGTATCGACTTCGAAAACGGGTGCACCGACAGAGATATAAGTCTTGATCTTATAATAAAATGTTCTACAGAGTGTATAAGGTCGTGATAGAAGGTGGATAAACTCACAACATCAAAAATGTGAGCTAAATGTTTGTTTTATGATTGGCATAAATTTGACAACAAATTAAAGTGTGCGTCCCCTGACGTAACCTGCGAGCCATTGGCCTCTTTTATTAATTTGTTGGTCGTTTCTTTGTTGCGCTCTCATTAGGTTGCTTTTAACATGTATTTCACAAAGAATTTGTCGCCTTTTTTGGCTTGGCAATAATATTATTTGCGCCAAGTAAAAACGCCTTTGACAAATAGGAAAGCAAACAAATGATTAATACAGAAAGCAAGCCACAAAGGAAATACCAAAAATAAAATAAAGTATAAAAGTTATTGTCGGCCTTGGCGAAACTTATATACACTTATAAACGTTCGTTATAAGAAAGGTGAAAGGTACTGCAATATAGTGAAATGTATTTCTAATAGTTTTGCATATTACCAGCAATAATGTTCAAGAACTCTTTATACACAAACACATTAATTTGATTATATCAACTTGTCTTGTCGAGCTGATCAAGAATATGTGTACACATGTTATTATATAATGCCCGATGATTTCTGTTGAGCGTTGCAAGCTTTCTAACAAAATTAATATACCTCTACTTGCAAGAGTATCAAAATTTTGATAAAAGAAATGAAAACAAACAATGTTTATGAAAAAAAAAAAAAAAAACAACAAGAAGGCAGCGATTTGAACGCACTTCATCGCCGGCAGGCAGTAGCAATAGCAGCAGCAGCGACGTCGACGTCGACGTCTTCATTCATTTTCGTTTTTGCTTTCAGTGCTTACGACGTGAGTCTTTTGCCGACTCACGTGACACGCTCTGTCTGGCTGCCTGCCTGTAAGCATCTCTAATTGCTAAGTTTTAGTTGTTGTTATTGTTGTAATCATTGACAACAGTCATATGTAACAGAATAGTTGCAGTTGAGATTGCTTGAGAGACGCAGTTTTGACGAGCTTAATTTTTAGCACACGGAAATAGTAAAATAAATAAAAGCAATGCAAATATTGTGCATGTTACATGAGAGTAAGGGAGAGAGATATGCCAAGAAAGAGAGATATGACGGTAATTAATGGGGGAATAAGTGAATGAACGGACATGTTGACAGCGTCAACGACGAATTGCAGTCAAGGTCTTTTTTATTTATTAAATTTTAAGTTTTTATTAGCTTTTTGTTATTTGATGTTCGATTTTCATTTTCTCATGTTGTCATTTTTTGTGTCATTTCTATATATTTTTACTTTGGACAAACATCAACAAATTAAAAAAAAAAAAAATAATAATTAAATTAGAAGAACTTACGTTGCTTCTATTAGCTATTATTATATATGTTTTAATTTATTTTTATTTTTCTTTTTATATGACAAATAAAAACATCAAAAACAACAACCACTAGAGCAGCAATAGCAACACGAAGAACGCAATAACACGAAGAATAAAATGTACAAACTATAATATGTTATTGCGTAGTTTTATTCGTGTTACTCGTATTTGTCTATTTTGGTCTTTTTCAAAAACGCAAATCGCATGCAAAACGCGCGCGATTTTTTCACGCTTTTGATTTTTCACAACTTTTAACGAAGCAAATGAAAAATAATGATTTATTTTGATACATTTTTTTGGTTGTTTTTATGTATGTAAAATTATATTAGTTTTTAGTGTTGTTGTTGGTATTATTATTATTGTTGCTATTGGTAGTTGTTTGTTTGCTTATTCGTCGCATACTTATGTCTAAAAATATCGCATAAAGTCAATAAGCCGCTTACAATGTTATCATCGACTTTGTTAAGTAATCATTATCAGCAGCATCATTAGTATTTTTAATTGTTATTATTGTAATTTTGTAATAATTTTTTTTTTTTATTTGAATTTTCACAAAGAATTTCGTTTCGTTTTTGCGTTTTTTATTATTATCATTTTTTCTTTTGAATTCTAAGAAAAATATTTTGTAAAGAAATAAATAAAAGTTAACAAAAATATCAAAAAATAAAGACCAACGCACACAAATAGACAGACACATGAAATAACATGTTAAAAAAAAAAATTGCGTATACGCCGCGTAAAAATTCACGAATGTGTACATAAAAGACTGAAGGTGTGGGTGTCTATGTGTCTCTGTATGGTGTGTGTGCGAGACTCTCTTTCTCGCTCTATGGATCGCTAGTCAGCATGAATGAGCAGCGGCGCGGTCAATGAAGGCGGCCGCTTGCGTCGTCGTCAACGTCGACTCAGTTAAAATCTCTTTGGTTTTTTGCTGATAATTTTTTTTAACGTTTCTAGTTAGTTGCTTCTTTTCTTCTTCACATAATCTTTTTTCGACTTGTTTTTGTTTTTCTTGCTTTATTAATTTTCAAAGAAGTATGTTTTACTATACAGTCGAGGAGTCATCTCCAACAATATTATTGCCAGAATATTATGAAGGGTCCGATTGGTAGTATTAGCGTCAGTTTGTTGATTCTGTATCATATATGTATATGCGATTGGTATTAATCACAATAATACCGGGAACGACATGGACTACACTGCCGGCGCTTGTGATTAAAATGCTAATGTTGATGCGAATTCAGATTTAATTGTTGATGTCTGCGCGCGCTCAGCATGAATTTTAGATCAGCGGCGGCGATGAGCGTTTTACTTGGAAAGCACTCGTTGTGTGAAGAGGGCAATGACGATGCCAAAAACGATGTTGACGGCAACAACAAACATGGAAAACAAAAAGCCGACGACAATGATGATGATGGTGATGATGATGATGATGATGACGATTTCGGTGTTGATGTTGATTGCGGCATCGACTTGACCAAAACGATTTAAAAGAATAGCAATGAAGACAAAAACTCACGCTGCTCACGAGACGCACGCGTGTTTTTTTTTTACTTTGCTGTTTTGACTTTTTAACACTTTGATGTATTGTTTTTTATTTCTTTTTATTTCACATTTTTATTTATTTGTTATTTATATATTTATATATATATTTTTTCCACAATAAAACAAAGTGCAGTGAAAACTTGTCTAACGGACAGTCATCTGTCAAAAGGACTTGATAGTTGAATAATGTTAATGTGTGACGTGTGTGAGAGTCGTTGAGCCTTGTTGTGTTTCTTTATATTTGCGTACTTGCTATCAAAAACGTTACGACTTTGGCTGCTGTCGTTGACTTTGTTCGCTTACTTTGTTTTGTATTTATTAAAAAGTATAGCAATAATAAATTATGGTGGGAACGGCGGTAGGGGCATGAAGGAACGGCGCGCGAATAAATCAATTCAGTCGCTCGCGCCAAACTTAAATTGATGTCAATCGATGCACTTAAGAAAGCAACAAATTAAAGCACAAAATTGATATGAAATCACTTCATTTGTGTGTTTGCTTTTCACATGAATTGAATCAATGTTAAAAGTAACGACATTTCCAATTTACTTTTTGTCAGATTTTTAAGCAAGAACAGTCGATGATTTATTCAATGTTTATATTTTTGAAAAGTTTATTTAAGAAATTGCGCGTAAATCTCTTGAATGGGCAAAGTTTACTTCTTTTTCTACTATTTTTTACATGTGCAAATTCAAACTGTCCTAATTCATAATTTTATTGCTGCGGTAAAGTATATGAATAAAATTCTAACAATCGAAGTTCTACTTATGCTATTTATCATTCTCAGGAAAGCACGATTTGTTTCTGTTTGTGTTATTCAAACAATACATTAAAAAAAAGAGTAAAAAAAGTCAAAATCGACACGAATCGACCATATTCGTTCTTATCACACCTCAAAACTAGTTTATAGCATTAACGCATATTTTCTTGCCGCCGGCTGTTGTTTTTTTTTTTTTTTATACCCTGTACCTTATGGTACAAGGGTATATTAGTTTTGTGCACGTCGACAATGTATGTAACACCTTAAAGGAGACATCTCCGACTATACAAAGTATATATATTCTTGATCAGTATCGAAAGAGAAGTCGATTTAGCCATGTCCGTCTGTCCGTCCGTCCGTCTGTCCGTCTGTCCGTCTGTCTGTATGAACGCGTCGATCTCGGAAACTATAATAGATAGGCCCAAAAGCTCTTCGCAGTTCGATTCTGTGATTCATTACGCAGATCAAGTTTATTTTGTCTTCCCCCTTTTTGAGTTAGTTTAGGGGTGAGGGGCAAATAACTGAAGCTACCTCGGGAAAAAACATACAAAATTCGTATTTTCTGCGTTGTCTTTTGTGATAGGAACACCAAATTTGGTGTGTATATAGCTCACTCAAACCTCAAGAAGAAAAAACAAAAAAATGGGCGTGACCACGCCCCTATATAGTAAAAATTTCAAACGCTCATATCTCGAGAACCATACAACCTACAAGAATGAAACTTTGCATGTATGCTATTGGGATGGAGTATAGTTAGATTCAAATATAAAATGGGCGTAACCCCGCCCACATATAGCCAAAATTGGAAACCGTTATATCTCTGTAAAGAATTGGTCTAGAAGAGCAAAAATTAGTATGTATGATATTGAATGGAAAGGAAATCTGTTTCGATTAAAAAGTGGGCGGGGCAACGCCCTACAACAGACGTTACTAATTGAAGGTACAGGGTATGTCGGAGTCGAGTACTGTCGACTCAAATCCTTACTGGTTTAGTCTACAATTTTGTTTTTGTTTTGTTGATATTTGCTGTTGTTGTGTTATTGTGTTGTTGTTGATGTCGTCGCTATTGTTCTGTGATAATAAATAAATAAATCGAAATAATAATTAGTGTATCGCACATGCCAACAGTAACAAATTAAAAAAAATAAAAAAAATAAAAAAAAACCAGAGACCAGTAAGAAAAAGTAGTAAGGGAACTATTCACGGCTTTGTCGATACTTATATACTCTTGAAGCATATACGTTTTTAAGAATAAATGAGGTGTAGGAGGTCCATATCCCGATTTGTCTACATTTTATAATCTTTTTTTTCATCTTTTTACTGAGAAATTACATTTTTAAGTTTTGCTCTATATGGGTGGTGTCATGCCCTTATGTCTGATTATTCAAGAGCAAAAACATTTTTTTTTCTTAAATCATATTTTTCACCGATTGTTCCTTGGGGAGCTATGTACATATATTTAAAGATGTCTCATTTCATGCGTTACCAACTTCATGACAAAGTTAATATACTCTTTTTGCAACAGTATCAAAATGAACACGCGCCAAACTTCAAACTTGATGCTCAACATAAAATGACAGACGATTTTGTCTGCGACAATAGCAAAAAGAAAAAAACAAAATATGTTCAAAACTAAAGATATGATAGTGATTTTAATTGAAACTACTAAACGAGGCACGCACATTGACTGAACGGGTGAGACCCCTACACCTGTTCTACTCACCTTGCTCATCTCACACTGCGCACATTTGTTTTTCTTTTTTTTTTTTATTCTTTCTACTTTTCAATAGTACTGAGACATTGTAGTTTTCGTAGATAATCAAAATATATATTTATATGTGTACATATGTAAGCATGTAGATACTTTTGTTTTTTTTTTTTTTATAAAAACAAACTTTTAATTGCGTAGCTTTTTGTGCGTACTTTTGTGTCTATGTATGTGCGTATTTATGTATATGAAGAGCTGTTATATTTTGCCGGAAATTTGTGCAAAAATATTTACTTTGAGTGCTTATCAGCGTATAACGTTGTGAGGCACATTTTTACGAACGGGGGTGTTTTGAAATGAGCATTAAAATATTTGTGTACAGTGTAGGCTCGATATAATGTGACTTAGTTGCCGAAGTCTTAAAATACAAACAATTCTTATATGAAAAGTATACAATGCCACGCCCCCTTTTAAGTTGATGATTGAAAATTATTTGCATAATATGAAGTTCGATGTTAACTTGTTTTGTTTACAAGAAAAAAATTTTTGTCTGATTAAAATAAAAATGTAGTTCGATGACCTGACCGACTGCCAAGACGATATCAAACTGAAGACAACGTACGAAGCTTCATAAAGTTCAAGTACCGCTTCGGACGTCAGCAAATGAAGTAATGCAAAAATAACAAATTTATAAAATAAGTAAATAACAAATAATAATAATAAAAAAAAAAAACAAAACATCGCAGCCAAAATATCATTGCAATGAAGCTAAAGCTTTTGCATTCCGTCGGGAGCGGCTTGAATGCTTTGTCTAATCGACCTGACTGAGTGAGTAAGTGAGTAGCAAACAAGTGATTTAATGAATGCGCGCACGCCTGCGCAGGCGGCGGCGATTGCGGTCACACGTCACACAATAACACTTCGCAGTTCCACACAAACACACACACAGAAGCATAAACTGTCGCACTCATGAGATCGACATGAACTTAATAAATCTGTCATGCATTCGACAAGTGACTCACAATCACTTCGATTCGATTCCACTTGATTCAAATGAACGCGACGCGACGCGACGGGACTTAATTTAATTTCTTTGTTTTTATGATTTAATCATTGAGCACTGTAATTACAACAAATTAGCAAATTATTTTTTCGTTTGATGGTTTTTTGTTCTTTTTTTTCATTTGATGGTTTCTTTTTTTATACTTGTACGTTATAAAAATAAAAATTCTCCAAAATAATAAACACGAAATCGTTTAAAAACAAAAAAATTCAAACAACAACAAAGAACAAGAAAATACATACATGAAATGTATAAAGAAATTTGTATATCTGTCTTATACCCTACAGTAACGTTGACTGTGAGTCTGTAGAACGAAATTAATTTCAAACTGAATAAAAGTATTGTACTTGAGCAGCATACGGCCTCTATTGGCGCTGTGATAGAATAACGTATACAAGTTTGAGTCGATCTTCCCCAAAATGAACTTGTATAGAATTAAATTCTACCATTTACGAATTTACTTCCAGAATTTTGTTCATCTTTACATTTTACGTTTTTTGTTTGTTTTTGTATTTAGCGTGTCTTGAGGAAAATTCTTGCTGCTTTTTTTAACGTGTTACCTTTTTATTCTGGTTTATTTGCACCCTACACAATCCGAAAGGTTATAGAAGATTTCACATAAAGTTTGCGGTGCAAAGAAACAATATATTTTTGAATAGCATTAAAAGTGAAATCATCTGTTGTCTATTACGCAAAGAACTTTGATTTTCCACGTTCACTGGTATTTAAGTTAAGTTGTTCCAAATGTTTTTATAAGAAGTGAAGACCATTCAAAACGTAAAAAGGATCTAATTTGAAGCATGTCATTTCTAATTAATATTCTCTAATAAACACTTGTGGTTAGTGTTGGTCTTAAGGCAAGGGTATAAATGTACGGCAAAGCCGAAACTGTTTATTATGTTTTTTTTTTTTACTTGTATAAAATGCGTTTTTTCGACGTTAATCGATTTAAATCGCACGAAATCGTGATTATTCATTTAACATTATTAATCTTTTTTTTTTCTTGTTTTTTTGTCATCACAAAATTCGAAAATAAAAATATTTTCTTCTATGGCATTGCGACTTTGTGCTTTGGTTGGCGGTTCATATGTTTAAATGAAATATTTTTTTTTTCTGATATTGCAAACTAAATGAAAAAGACAACAAATGCAAATGAATGAAATGAAGAGCAATGAAAATAATCAAAATAAATAAATAAATAAATGAGAAAAAAAATTGGTGTTTGTATTGGCAACGAGGCGCGCTTATGAGTGCGTGGATTCCTTTGCGATATCTGTATTCAACCAGTTGCGCTTTGGTTATGTGTACGAGTGTGTGTGTGTGTGTGTGTGTGTGATGTTGTTTGTTTGTTTTTCATTTGTGCTCTTGTTTTTATTTGTCTTGCCAAAAAGAGACAATGACGTAAATGTTGCCTTGCAGATTTCAACGCCAAATTGTTGCATGATTTATCGATTAATTAATATCATTTAATAACTTCAAATGGTAGCGGCAAAATTTTACATTGCGATTGATTTTAAAATAAAACTTTCGGCCTTTTCGCTTGTAAGGCGGTTGTGCTTATATTGAAGCCTTGAAAATATTAACATTTCTGCATTAGCGTTTTCTGCATTTGTGAGTCAGTAACTCCTATAAGCGGCCAATGAGAAGTTCTTTATACAAATAGATATCGTCGATGTTACAAACTTATTGCAAAAAAAGTAATAATATTAATAAATTAAAAAATCTTGAAGTTAATGCGATTCCGTATTCTTTTTTTTTAGATATCCCTGCATGGTTTTTTTAAGACACTTTGTTGTTTGTGATTTAAAATTTGGAAATTTTATTCTTTTGAAAATACAAAAAAACCAAATGAATTTTTTGTAGTTTCATATTAGTTTCTGAAAATTATGTATTAGAGCGCTATCAAAGCTATACAACAACAAAAAGGCCATTGAACTTTAAAAGCCAATTAGACAAAAATACTTGAGGAACTTTTAAGGAAATCAAACGTTTGAATATATAACGATATAAAAACACAGTTGTATATTTGTGGTTTATAAGTTTTGAAAATGTTACTGGGTTATTCCAGATAATATTATATCGAACTCGACAGCCTTGAAAAGTATTCAGTGTCAACCTGAAGCATAACGCTTCCGGATTGACAAAACAAAGGTGTCGTATTGTGTATATTTCGCGTAAATAGTTTCTTGAGCACACTTTGGGTATGACTAAGAGATTGAGTTATGAAGAAATGGACAAACGATTGACATAAGTATATACAGACAAACAGATTGACGGACGGACGGATGGACGGATGGATGGATGGCTGAGCGATAAAGCAAAAGTTCAACAGCGCGTATGCGTAATTTAGTTCGTTTAATTCGTTTACGCGTTTGTTAATTTTGTTAACACGAAAAACACACAATCGAAATAACAACACGCAAAAACAACTCATTAACTTGAACAACGATTTTGTTGGTGGTCGGTAAGCTTGGCTTTTCCCCCTCAAACCCCGCGCGGCCACGTTTCGGACACATCAAAATGCTTCGTTTGTGCATCAATGCAATACAATGCAATGACTGACTGACTGATTGACTGTCTGCTTGCTTGCTTGCTTACCTCTGTCTGTCTGTCTATCTATCTGTCTGTCTGTCTGTCTTTTTGTCTGTCTGACTAATAATGAGCATTGCTCCTAATTAAATTAATGCAATATATTACAAGCAACTCGAGTGAACAAGCAAACAAGCAAGCATGCAAGCGACTGATGAGCGTTTTTGCGCCCAACTGGCGGTCAGTTTGAACGGTCGGACGCACGGACGGACAAACAGCAGAGTGCGATGTATAATTTATAACATTTTTTGTGACAGATGTGATGATTACAACAATTTCACGTCGCTCGAATGTATGATATTATACCCTCGTCTACATCGATAATCTGCATTTAGAAATAAAATAAAAAAAAATCAAAATAATAATTCAGTGAAAAAAAAAAAGAACAGAAACTTTGATTACAAGGAGTAGTAAAAAGTTCAGATACGCGCCATGGGTTCAAGGTTATGACCTGCAGTTATTCAACCTGGTTTATTGTACTTTAATGTAGTTTTTTGTTGTCGTTGTTGTCGTTGTTTTTAGTCTTTATTATCTGTTTTTAGTTTTGTTTATATATTTGCTGCCACAGTTTTAGCTTAGTTCATTGCAAATGTATTTATTGCCAGGAACCTCGCGCCTAACCTCATTTGTCCGTAATTATTTATACGATGTTTCATTTGTTTTGGAATTTTACCAGTGATACTTTTTGTTTTTAACTCTGAACTTAAAAAAAAAAAAAGAAACAAAAGAAACTTTATTTTTACTTAAATTGTTTTTGAAAGGAAATTTGTAACAAAGTATGAAATTTTCATATGTGCATTTGTTTTTGTTGTTTTTGGTCAAAACTAAGAGCTGTTTCGTAATAAAAACCAAAATTTCAAGATTTCCTTTGTTGTTTCACAAATCATTTGACTTTGAATTTGCAGCGAGAATAGAAGTTTGATCAATGGGAATACTCAGTACGACTAGATAAATTAATTTAGACATGTCTGTCCCTCCGTTCGTCTATAAGAGCTAAAAACTTGGATATGATTGGATTTGTGCCAGGCCCACTTTTTCAAAAGAAGCTTGCTCGAAGACCACAAGCGATAGAAACACCTTTTATCCTATTCTCTGTGCCCTGCTCGATTCTACCTATCTCTCTATCTATCTATCTTTCTATCTATCTACTACATAAGCGCAATACCACTGACTCATCAAGAGATCTTGACAACTATCAGTCCGATTATATTGAAATTTCGCATAGTGATTATCAGCCGTGCTATACATGACTGAAGAACTTGTATAGAATTATTATCAATTGAAAAGATTTAACATTAAGAAAAGTGTTTCCGTTAATAAAAATGTGTGTGTGTGTGTTGTTTTTTTTTTTTTTGGTAAATTTGCATTCTGCGTAAGTGAGGCAATCAAAATGAAACAAGTGAATTTTTAAGAAATAAATAAAAACCAAAACCAAAAACCAAAAAAAAAAAAACAGTACAAAAAAGTAAAAAATGAAAATAAAAATGTCGAGGATTTGTACGCGTTTCAGTGCTCGACAAACACGCGTAAAACCGATTAAGAAGCTTGTTCCCAGACGACAACATTTAACGATCGAAACGCCGCCGATGTACATACATGATAAAGTCGATGATGACGTTCAGCATGACGGTAATAATTATGAGAATGAGTGAGACGAGACGAATGATGTACTTCATGATAATGACGATCACTATGATAAGTGCCTCATTTAACACGTCGCTAAAAAATAAAAACAAAAACAAAAACAACATAAGCAAAATAAAATAAAATAATGAAATAAACGCGAACAGAATCCTAAAAAACGTGCGCGATCGAAACTGACTCGAATTATAAATGATCATAGAAGAAGTGCTGCAGACGAGGCAGGAAAGTAGACATCAGCCAACTGGGCTGAGCCTATGTATGAGCGTGTAAGCAAAGCAAAAAAAAAAAAAAAAAAAAAAGGACAGAAGAACTAAAATCAGTTCGGCTTCGCTTGGTGTCTGTTGTGAAGGCGGCACAAAAATGTGTTACTCGATTAATCTGGTTTCTTTTTTTTTATTATACTTTTTTTTTTTTTTTGTTTGTGTCTTTTAGTGAACAAACAAAAAACGTACAAATAAAAGAAACGAAATTGTGTTGCCAACACACCTGAGCGAAATTTTATCGGGCACTTACAATAATAACATATAACAGCGTATATAAAGTAATAATGAAAAAAAAAAACAAAAAAAAAAAAAAACTGCACAAATCATACATACATTAACGTATAAAGAGTGCAGCAGAGCGAGCGAGAGAGAGATAGAGAGAAACCAGTGAAACACTTGTTGTTAACAACAACGACAACAACGAACAAAAACTAAAATCGCAATGCGACGAAGGAGAGTCGCCGTAGCAGCAAAGCAAAGCAGCGCAGCGCAGCGCCCGAAACGAGCCGAGCCGAATAAAACCGAAACGAATTGAATCAAATCGACCCACCCACTTAACAAAAATCAGTTCAGTTTTGTGGCTAAGCGTGCGACGCCGGCATGCGGCGGCATTTTCAAGGTGCTCACGCATGCAGGCATATTTCTATGTATGAGGCGACAATTGAAAATGTTAACAAGACACACAGACAGACAGACAAACAAACAAACGAAGTTGGAAAAAAAGGCACGCCAATCTTAAGAAAGGGTGGGAGAAACAAAAAAAAAAAAAAAAAGAGTTAAATGTTTTGCCTAAAAGCGAACACTAAAATCAAACAAACAAAGGCACAGGAGAGGGAAGGCAAAGTTTTCGCTTTCACATGTCTTAGTGGGATGTTTGATCAAACACATGATAATACATAAATACATACATACATACATATATGAAATGCCACGTCAGCTTGATGAAAGCCAACAGATTAGATCAGTTGAGACCAGCGGCGACTAACTAACAATCTAAACAGTTTCACACTTTGGTTTGAAAAAAAAAAAAAAAAAACGAAAAAAAAAAAATTTATGTTTGTTCAAGATACGTACGTGTAATCGAGAACATATGTTTTAACATGTTTGCACGTGTGTGTTTCATTGCTACTGTAAATGAGCAATGAGCGTAAGTGTGTGTGTGTGTGTGTGTGTGTATTAAAATGTATGCATGAAAGATTTCTTATCGCTTGCAAAGAGCATATGTGGAAAAAGAAAATATAACTGTTTTTCTTTTTTCTGAAACATGAACAAATTAACGCTGTCAATGACAACAACACAGCTCAGTTCAGGAGAGAGAGAGAGACAGAGACTGAGTGAATAAATGAATTGAGTCGATTGAGTCGAGGGCACTGAAGCAGCTTCATTATGCAGGAGCAATGAAGAAATCACTCAAATCTTTGCTTGCTGTATGCAAAATATGCAAGAAATGAAAACTGCGCACGAGATAAATTCAAATTCTGGCAAAAAACCGAAAAAAAAAAAACATTATGAAGCTGTTGGTTCGATGCTACTGTGCGTGCACTCTGATTGGTCGTTATGGCCATAATATATTCACATATTAGTGTTAATTAATATTATAAAGAAAAACGACAATGACTTTGTGCCGCTGCCACAAACTGATCGCAGTTGTTGTTGTTGTTGCTGCTGTCGTCGTCGTGTCAGAAATCCGTTAGTTTTTGTTGATTTTTTTATTTTTTTTTTTTTTGGCTTTTCATTATCGATAGCGTGACGTGACACGATGTGACGTGATAAGTGCAACTATTAAAGCAAAAGGAGCAATAATCACACACACACACACACACACATACAGGCATACCTGATGCGTTGTTCACGTGCTACTTGTTCAAGTGAGGCGAGTAAGCTGCAAATGTCATCGTAGATTTGAGACAACGTGAGATTGCATGCTTGATTGTGCGCACTATCGTTGAGCTTTGATTAACTTGTTTGTTGTTTGTTCTCGCTACTTATTACTGTTGTTGTTTTTGTGTTTTTTTTGTTTGCTTTGATTGAATTTTATCAATTGTTGCAGCAGTAAAGCAATAATAACAATATAAATACAGAACAGATCAACTCATACGCATAGTTTGTTCTCTTTCACACATTTGAACATCATTTTACGGGCAGACAAACAAACAAACAAACAACGAACCAACCAACCAACCAACAAACAAGCAAACAGATACAGATACAAAAACGGTGGCTGTGTGCTAGATTTCAATTAACTGAACGTTGTCATTATCACTCATACGCATCGTCTCAAAACACACACACACACACACACACACACACACATGTAGAGGCGCATGATAGCGAGTATCTCGCGCGCCGCATGATTTTCTCATGCGCCGACACGCGACTCTCTTTTGCAAACATACGAACGCCGTGACAAACAAACACACTTACACACACACACACATACAAATGCAACACGGTCGGTCGCGCGCTCAATGAGAGTGCTTGTTTTTGTTTTTTTTTTGTAGCAGTTCGTAACGAAATTAATCAGCTCTCACGGCATCTCGTTCGTTAGTTTGTTCACTCGTTCGCTGTCTCTCTCGCTCGCTTGCTTGCTCGTTTGTTCATTCGGTTTGTTCGTTCGTTTAGATTCGTCGATTAATTCATTCGCATTCGCTTTGGTGGTTGCCATCGTACGCCGTTCTTTTAGATTATTTTTTAGTTCATTCGATCTCAGTGTAAATGTTCGGAAGCATAATTTTCCTATCGTTCCGCAAACAAAAGTAACAGGAGCCTTTTAAACAGGCATATTTTTTTTTTTTTTTTTAAATGTTTATTATTATTATTTTTTTTTGTTAATAAAAAATAAGTTTTGTGATGGTTTTCATATATGTCTGTGTGAATAAACAAGTGCTTAAACAAACAAATTAAATCAAATTCTACCAACAATATATTAAAAAAAAAAAAAATAAAAAAAAAAAATACAAAACAAACAATATGTTCAAGTGTTTACAAATTATTAAGTTGTTAAATGAGAAAAGAATTGTTTACGGTTTTACAGTAATGTCGCTTACAAGTTGTAAGTCGACGTGCATCATGTGCACAAACACAAACACACGCACACCAACACACGCATTCAGCTCGTTGCGGCTCGGCTCGGCTTGGCTCGGCTCGGCTGTACGGACAACACATGTTGACTCGTTGTCGGTTCGTTTCGGTTCGGCTCGGCTCAGCTTACTCGGTTCGTTTCAGTTCAGTTCAGTTGGGCTCGGCTCGACTTCGTTTTTGATCTTCGACTCATGTTCAGCTCATTTTTCACTCAATAAAATGCAAAGGCGAATATGAATGCGAAAAATTTCATAAACAATTGAAAATTGGTTTTAATTTTTGTTGTTGTTGTTGTACGTTTGTTAGCGTTGTTGTGATTCTTCTTCTCATATTCGTGCTTGTTACTCTTTTCGCTGTGACGCTAATGCCGAACCGACAACTGACTGCAACAACAGCAATAACAATAACAACAACAATAACAGCAAACAGCGGTGACGATGTCGTCGATGTCGTAGTCGTAGTCGAAGTCGATGTCGATGTCGTCGACTAAGATGGGCAGAGGCGTAGCGTATAAGACACAAAACCGTTGCCGTGCTCACGCTCGGTCGTCAGTTAAGAAGTTTATCTTATCGCGTTTGGAATGCGTATCTCATGAATACGAAATTTTTCGCACTCGACGCTAAGAAGTTGGTTTCTGTTTTACTACTACGTTTGCTTCTTTATGCCTGTTTACAACATATTTTCTTGTTGTCGTTAATAATATCATTTATTCCATTTTGCGGTGTTGAGCGCGCGTAACTTCGAGTTCCAAAAAGATTTTCTTATTTTTTTTTTTTCTTTTGTTATATTAAATCGTGCATAATTTCAAAAACTCAAAAAAAGAAAAAAAAAAATATTTATAGAAGAAGTGTTATTTTCAATGTAGAAATTAAAAAATCAGAACTTTGATTTATGTAAAAAAAAATTACAATTTTCAATTTTGTTCTTAAAAAATCAAAATTTCAAGAAAAAAATTGTATTAAAAAAATGTTGCATATTTTTTTGTTTTATTTAACAATACTTTAATAAACTAAATCAAAAAACACAAAATTAAAAACATAAAAAAAAAAAACAAAAATCCACAAGTGAGCATTTCGAGCTAAAATAACTAATCAAGACTTTGAATTGTGAGCCTGCACACACACACACACTGCCTCTGATACAAAATCTAATACACCGACATATACTAAGACTGACAACAAGTACAACAGAGAACTGATAAAAAGCATCTAAGAAGCAAAGCAAAGCCGATTGAATCAATGATTTTCCCTTGGCATTTGGTCGTGTGCCTATCAGTGACGACGACTGATGACTGACGACTGATGACTGACGACGGCGGACGGCGTTGACAACATTGATGTTGTTGATGATGAGGCAAATAAAAGATGAATCTGATTGAAACGAGTTGAAGCGAAATTTAAAGTACCATGAGAATAGAGCGAGTTGGTAAAGAAATTGTATGCAAAAAATTTGCGCATCTCAAAGTAGTGGAAAATTCATAAAACTCATTCGAAGCGTAAAAATTAAACCAAAAAAAAAAAAAAAAAATGTTGAAAAAAATGAAAACAAAAAAAGTAATACAAGTCTTAAAGCGTCAAGAACAAGCAAAAGATCATGAAAAGTAAAAGGATGGCATGTCTGTCTGTCCGTCCGTATGTCGTTCGTACATTCGCTCGTTCTTACGGTCGATGGTTCGGTGAATTTGTACGTCAGAGTTAATGTTGGCGTTGGCGTGCCCGTCAGCATCAGCAACAGCAACAGCAACAACTTCAGTCGCAGTGATAGTGAATATGTCATTAAGGTTGTGCGCGATTTGCAATCAAAATCAGGAATTCAGTTAACTGTAAACTTAAGTAAGTGAGTGTGTAAGTGAGTGAGCGTCAAGTAGGAGCCAGCGACAAGGAAGCGAACCTTTCAAGGTGCTCAAGCAAGACAAAAAATAAAACCAGAACAGAACAGAAAAAAATAAATAAAACAAAAGAGCTTTCAATTCACTCAGCATCATCATCAGCATCAGCATCATTGTCAGCAACAGCAACAACAGCAGCGACGTTGGCGTGACGTGTCGTCTCATATCGTGTCGCTTCACATTGCCGAATTGGGTTCAACGTAGTTTGGTCAGCTTCACCATGCCGCGCATCTCATTGCATTCTTTTTTGTTTTCTGTTCGCCTTGTTTTGATTTTTGACTGCTGCCACTGCACTTTTTATTGTCTCTCTGTCTTGTTTTGCTGTTCTGTTCTGTTCTGTTTCTGCATGTCCGTCTGTCGCTCTGTCTGTCGCCTTGTTTTCAACATGTTCAAGTGGCTTCAGTGCAAATATCATTGAAATTGATCTCATTTTTGTTCTTTTTTTTTCGCTTCACGGTGCACTGTAGAACTTCTTAAACCGCAACGAATTCACAATGAGCTTCAATATTGAAATTTTTGACTATTTTACTGCATTTTTTTTTTTTTTTTTGCATTTAATCCTTAATAAAACTTTCAAAAAGTTATTTATAGCAAGATTTTAAAGCAGTTGTTGTTGTTGTTGTTATTGTTGTGCTGTCTTTAACTGCTTGGCGTAGCGCACTTGTCGTGCTGTCAACCGCTAAGCTTAACTTAACTGAGAAAATGCAACTGCAAGATGCGATTAAAGTGGCAATCGTGAAGAAAAAAAAGAACCAACAAAAATTTAAGCAAAAGAAACCAAAAATTACAACAATTAAAAAAAAAGTAATTGTGTTAATTTTTATTTTTTTTTGTAATAATTTTTGTGATTTTTATTTTTTTCGCTTTTTGTTAATACTTGTTTGAAAAATGATTTTTTTTTTCTTTTTCGATACGAATGAATGATTTTTTTTCCCATTTTTTTTCGCTGTGAATTTGTTTGGTTTTGCGCTGCGCTGCATTGGCAATCGCAAATGCCGTCTGTCCGTTTTACAGTTCTCTTTACGCCTTTTCTTGTTTTTTTTTTTTTTTTGCAATTTTTATTGCATTCAGTTTATTTTATTTCTTTTATTTTGTGGATTTTTATTTTTTGTAAACGGCGCGGACTTTGAACCTGTGCGATGCCAAAATAAGAAGTGAAAACAAAACGAAACGCAAAAAAACAAAAAACAACAGCAAAAAAAAAAAAAAAAATGCAGTTAAACACACAAATAAAATGACAACAACAACAACACACAAAAAAAATGTAATATTAAGAAAAGACGCAGAAAACAACAACCAAGAACAACAACAACAATGAAACAAAACGAAACAGTTGATTTTATATATATAAATATAATAAAATAAAAAAAATAAGTGCATTAAATATTTGTTGTATACTTTATTTAATTGTCATAATTATTTGTTTTTTTTTTTGTCTGTGATGAACCCGCGTAATTGTGAAATCGCGAATCGCGCGCGATTGTCAACGCGATTTTTGTTTTCTAACGATTTTTTGGGTTTTTCGCTCTTATTTCATTTAGAAATCAACAAAGGATATATACACACAATTTTTTTTTTTTTGCTATGCCATGGAAATGTACAAAATATATCTTAAATAAATAAATACATGCCAAAAAATAAAGAAAAAATACAAACAAAAAGAGTACAATTTAAATTAAAAACAAAAAAAAAAACATTAAACGCATAAATTATTAACTAAAAAAAATTAAAATAAATAATTTAAATAATTTTAATGAAATAAAACAAAAACAACCAAAAAGAAACAACAAGAACAACAACAACAACTGCAAATTCGAAGTACTTTATTTATTGTAATAAAAACCAAACTTCTTCAAGTATAAAAAACGTGCCAAAAAATCAACAAAAAATCATCTCTAACATATCAACACTATTGAACACCAACAACAAAAGTTTTTAAAACGCAGCAACAGAAAAGCCCAGCAACGGCGACAACAACGGCAGCAGAGGTTACAGCAGCAGCAGCAGCAGCGGTGGCAAAATGCGTTTCACCTACAATCAGTATAAATACTATGAATCCGGCTATCGGATTCCCTCCAAGATGCATAATCTCAATCATAATCATGGTGGAGTCGGTGGCAGCAGCAATAGTGTTGGCAGCGGTAGCAGTGGCGGCGGCAGCAGCAGTGGCAGCATTGGCAACAGCGGTGGCAACAACAATTACAACTCAAATACAAATGCCTATCAACATCATTATCGCGGCAATTTCGGTAAGAGGAACGAACCAACACACACACACACACACTCAGGGAACCAACCAACAGTTAGTATAGGGTTGGGTAGAGCAACATCAAGTGCTAAAGCATAATTTTGCAACAATATAAAAGTATTAATGACATCACAATTAAGCGTGAAATCGTCATTATTTATTTGTTAATAGAAATTCTATTATTTTCTTGACATATATATTATGATATTCTTGTTGTGATTTATTGACGGCCAATGGCATTTATTTAAACAATTTTAAAATTGCTCACTGATCTGAACCTCGAAAGACATATATCATTGTCAGTAATATTGTTCCTATTGTTGTTATCATATATTATAACATTATTACGAAATTATGTATGCATGTATGTATGAAGGTTCAAGCAGTTGCTGTTAATTTGTCAAATAATTTTATGTTTCTTTCCCGATTAGATTAATCCTCAAATTTCAGACGGTTTTGTTCTATCGTTGATATTCAATAATCGCACGCCCAAAAGCAATCATCTGTCTATCTGTCTGTCCGCATGCCTGCTGACTTTATGGTTTTTGTGTTTTCGAGTTTTTTGGTCTACAATTACCACCAATAACAACAACAACAACAACAGTAAAACAAAAAATGAAAAGAAGGTTTTTTCGAGGTGCGTCGTCTTCATGAATCATAAAACAATAATTGTGGCATGCAACTGACGTAATCAAAAACAGGTGAAAAGCAGCAAAAAAAAAAAAAACACTTGCGATTTTCGTACAGTTTGGTGACAAAGACTCATCTGATTCGTCGAGAACTTTGTCTCTTCTTTTATCAAGCCTTGAATTCTGAGGAAAATAAAACGAAAAATACAGTTCTTTCGGCTTTGTCGAAACTTTATGCCTTTGCAAATTATTGTGTTATTTTTTTTTTTTGGCTCTATAAAGAAGTTTTGATGCGAAGTTGATGTGCTAAAAAATCGGACATTGGACAGCACATGTATCGAGAGCTCATCATGTATATTTATATCATATTTTTTTTAGTAAATTTTTTAAGCCGTTGCAAACAACATGACAAAATTGTTATGCCTTAAAATCGGTCTAAATGATTTTGTTGTTCTTGTTGTTATTGTTGGATTATGATTTGCGTTATCAAACAACCAAAAACGGTGTTGCTGAATTTCGTTGAGGTAGTGCCGCACATAGATACAAACACACACACACACGTACATGTATTGTACATATGTAAGAGATACAAGTACTGATATCATCGTAAGAAAGCACACAGTTAAATTCACATTGAAGCGATAATAACGACTTTTAGATATTTGGGTAGGTAGACAGAATGAACTGAACTGTAGTTAAACAAACGAACGGACAGACAGACAGACTGACTGATATACAGACTGGCAAACAAAAAAAAAAAAAAGTACTTAGATATATACATACAATCAGATAGGTTCGAGTTGGCTTGGCTTAGCTTGTTGCTATAGACAAACAGGTACAGGTAGGGTGGGCCGAACTCACTTACTCGCTCGGTCTCGGTCTCGGTCGCTAGCTTGCTTGCTCGATCGTGCCATGAACAGATCGCTTTGCAGTTAGGCGGGCGTGTTGGTACTTTTATTCAATATTTGCTCATTGATTAGAAGCCTCAATAATAATAATAATAATAATCACGACAATAACAACAACAATAACAACAACCGCAACAAAAACCACAACAAATATAAGCAACAAGTCTTTGTTTGTACGAACAGACTAATTTGGCAAAAGTTCATTTGACCTTTTTCTGTTTGTCTCGCTCTCTCTTTATTTATTATTGTATGTATGTGTGTGTCTGTGTGTTTTTGCGAGGCGCCGATTTTAACAGCTTCATGAAAGTGTATGTGTGTGTGTGTTTTTTTTTTTTTTGTTGTTTGTTTTTGTTTTATTATTTAGGATTTAAAATCACAAGTAATGCGCACCTTCAACTTTGGTTCTCAACTTAACGTTTTGAGCGCTCTTATCTTTAAAGCTAAAAAATGCTTCCCGATTTGATTAAATTGAAACATGTTTTATGCTTAACGGCATTCACTTAATGGCAAATTGTCGTCACACTCGACTATCATTGCCATTGGCTACAATAGTGTTTACGACGGACAAGCCCATCTCTTTGTTTGTACCTCATGACAAATTGTTTTGCTCTGCTTTGCGCTTATCTTATTGCAGGTGAGATGAGTGCTTTTATTGCAAAGAAGAAGATATATGTACGAGTATATTTATAATAATTTATACTTGTTTTTCTGTTGGTGACAACAGATCAGACATTTAATACCCTGCACATGTTTTACATGTTTTATGTATCTTGTATGTACATTGTTGCCGAGAACGATTGATGGTGTTGGACAGATCGACAGACAAGATTTCGTCTAAAATCAACACAAGTGTCAATAATAAGTTGCTTTAGAAGGAATATTATCATGAAATTTGGTATTTCTGTTTTTTTTTTTTTTTTGTATGCAAACCGCTGATTAAATGTCAACGAATTCAAAGGAAAATAAGAAACAAGTTGCTCTTGCAGGTGTGCAGAGCGACTCAAATATACAATCGATTGTATTTTAATAGTTTAAAGATTTTATTTACAAGAAAAAAAAAAAAATCATGTGTGCACGCGCGAAGGAAATTCAATTTTAAGAAAACTTAATTGCGTGAGAATGTAAGGAACGAAAGTTTCAATTCATAATGACCACATGTCAATATAAGTAAGTTTTTATTATCGGTCTAGCATGTCAACTTACATCAATAAGATTATTTAACTTTTATTAAATTTAAAATTTTTATGGATTTTTTTTTTTTTTAATTTTAAAAATCATATGTCCTTTGCGAATTCTTTCCACATTGAAATAATTTAAATTTACGACATTTTTCAATCTTTCAAAATGAATTTAAGCAAGTTGGCATACCCATTAATGATTGCTTTTGATTGCTTGAGAAAATTTGATTCTATTAATGATTTTATTATTCTATTAATAAAATCCTGACAAATAAATAAATAAAAAAAATATGTTTAAATCCAGATTGCCAAGGATGAAAATTAAAATTCAGTTATTGATGTTTTTTTTTTTTAACAACTTTAGCTGAATTTAACCTTTTAATTTATGGGTGATTTGGGAGATCTGGTTTTGCAATAAGTTCCTCTAGTAAGAAGATACGATGATTTCAATTTTAATTAATGAGAGACATCCCAAACTATATTCTATTTCATACTCTCTCATGTTAAATCATATAAGTGTATAGTTTGTGCAGTGAGTTTCAAATCACACCTATGCTGAAGAAGTTTCACTTCAAAACGCAAACAAAAGTCGCACAAATCAAACAAAAATTTCTTCGTGTTTTTCGATATTTTTGACGTCAGACAGACGGACAAGTATTTACAAAGTAAATGTTGCAACAAAGTGTACTGAAAGGCACCCAACCTAACGGCCAAGCCGTGCCATGCGATTCAATCGGTTCGGAGCCAAACCAAGCCAAGCTAAATCAATTTGGTACTGGTTCGGGCACAGGGACAGGCACAGCCAGAGATTGTTTTGCTACTAAGAATTTTATGCGGTTTCGTGTTTATTTTTTATGATCTGCAAATAAATGAAAATGTTTATTTTACACAAGTACAATGTTTATCTAATGAAAAGAGCGATAAAAAAAAAAAAGAACAAAATGTATATTTGCATGAGTGCGGCGGTGTGGCGGGAGTGGCAAAGTATTCTTACTTGTTATTTGAAACATAATCAAAAAAAAAAAAAAACAGACGATCATTTCACGCCCATAAGAACGCACACCTCCTCATTTTAGTTGTTGTCACAATACATTTTGTATGATTGAATTGATAGTCGTGTGCCGAGAAGCAAAAAAAAAAAAAAAAAACACAAATCAAATCAACGAAAATACAATAAAAAAAAAAAAACAACAACAATAACAAAATAAAATAAATTTGCATTGCGTGCGCGCATAGCTTATCATATGAGTAGTGACACACACACACACACACAGATACACATACGCATACACATGCAAGCAGATACTTTAATATTGTTGTTGATGTTGTTGTCATCGTCGTCGTCGTTGTTGTTGTTGTTGTTGTTGTTGTGGTCGCCATTGTTGTGCATAATTTATGCCATTATTGAATCAGAATAGCTCTTAAAGTGCATTTGTTTTCCTTGTTGTTGTTGTTGTTGTTGTCATATTTGTTGTTCCTCAATCAGTCTCATGAACAATCAACTTATGAGAAACGTTTGTTCGTTCGTACGCTCAATAGATAAGCAACAACAACAAGAGCAATAACAACATTCACGCAGATGCTGTAAAGTTGAATAAACGCTTGCAAAAGCAAATACACACACACATAGGAGCGTGAGTGTGTGTGTGTGTGTGTGTGTGTGCTTATAGGGCGTTGTACTTACTTACTGACTTTATCAGTTGAGCAGAATTTAAAGTTCGCAAATGCATACAAAATGAAAAAGTATGAAAAAACAAAAAGTAAAAAACAAAAGTTCAACTTTTTTTTTTTTAAATACAAAAATATTTAGAATGTTGATCAGCCATTAGACTATAAAACATTATTGTAAAATTTGAAATATCAGAACGTTTGAGTGAAGCCTTGTTAGTCTCCTTTGAATGGTTTATCCTGACTAGAGCTTCAGCAAGCGGTTTTGGATGAGAAGCACAGTTGCTCATTTTACCGATTGCTGAGTAAATGAATTTCCTCGAAAAGGTGCTTTGAGATCTTAGCAACGGTCCTGAGATGAGAGTTGTAGTTTTTTTTTTTGTTTGTTCGAAATTATTATTCATTAAATTATTTACTTCTTTCTTTTTTTGTTGTATTTGTTTATGTCTCAGTACAATCGCAATAACATTTATTCATTTTTTTTTTTTTTCTTTTAGGCATGCGCATGACGATGTCCACCAATTCGACAATGAGTCCACGTATACATCGCAAAGGCTTTCGCATACCATCAAAAAGGCAGCCGGGCAAAGCATTGCCGGGCAAATTGCACGCCATATCAAGGGTAAGTCAAGTCAAGCCCATCATTATTTTCGATTTCCGCCTTTCACAAAAAAAATAAAGAGCATTTAATAAAAAAACACATGTATCTTTTATTTAAAACAATTCTTTACTATGCTTCTCTCTTTTTTGCTTTCTTTCTCCCCCCCCTCTCTCTGTAATAATTGTGTACTTGTGCTTGTTGTTTGTGCGCATAATTGTTAGACTGCAACCGGAAAATTGGTGCCCGGCAAGCGAATACTACAACGTCCGCATCCGCCACCCTGTGATAATTCCAATGACAGCGGACTCGGCTTCGATCAACATGTTGAGCTGCATCAGAGCGGCAATAGCAACAGCAACAGCAACAGTAGCAGTAACAATAGTAATAACGGTAGCAGTAGTAATAACAGCAACAATATAAGTACAAACCTACAACACAGCGGTAATGCGTCAACAACAGGGGCAAGCATAAGCAGCAGCAGCAGTAGTAGCAGCAGTAGCAACAGCAGCGGCAGCACGTTGCATCATCATGCGCAACAGCAACAGACGCAGACCCAGCAGCAGCAGCATCATCATCAGCATCAGCATCCGCATCATAATCAGCATCAGCAACATTCACCGCAACAGCATTTAATAAGAGCCATACCTGTATCAAGGTGAGTGAGTCCTCAGTCCTCTGACTGACTATTTGTCTGTCTGTCGATCGGTTGGTCTTCTCTTCCGCTTTGTTTTATTATACGTATATCTTCTTTCTTTTTTTTTTTTACTTTCAACGAATATAAAAATAATGCATAATAATAAAAATGATAAAAAGCTAAAAAATACAAAAAAATATATATATCGTATATATTTTTATAAAGGACATGAACTGCAACAATGCCGCTTGCTGCCCACACACACACACATAACCACACTTTTATAAACAGACGTACATATACATACAAAAACACACACACACACGCAACAAATCGCACAAATTTCTGCCTCTTCGCTTTAAGTAATAACATATACATACATATAATTATTTTCTTTATTGGTATTGTTTTTATTTTGTTTATTAAATATTAAACATTTGCCATCCCTTTTTTTTTACATATTTACTTACCATTCATACAAGCATATTTACATACAACGCTCCAATTACGGACAGCTCTCATAACCGGACAAATATCGTTAACTCTTATCCAATAAGGGGATGAAAACACTTTGACGATAGATGTCCAACTTTGGGAGCTTTCACTGTACTGAATCGTTTCCTCGTTGAGATTTTACACCGAATGTGTAACATTTGGAAGATCCAAAGACGATATCGCATTTATAGCGTTGAATCGGAGTCATCGTTGCTACAGTGCAATGTCCTCAATTTAAATATGAGAATAAATTTAGAATTGATCGCCCATAACGTATCATGCTGGTAATTTTTCGCCAAAATGTTTGCAGGGTTGTCGGTTGCCTCTACTAGAACACACATACGCACGCACTCTCATAGGTTGTTCTCAATCGACGCTCTCTGTAGCGTGCAATGGAACAGCCGATCTGATGCGCGGCTAATGCACTCGTTCGAACTTGTTCGAACCGGCACGTTGCAGCATGAAGCTGCGCCGTTTGATTAGCATGGTCAGTTTGAACCGGATTGTCGTACTCAGTCAGTTATCTATGCCCGCCAGGCAGCTCGGCAGCCCATTTTGTCTATAATAACTATTGCAATGCGTCTATCGGTCTATCTGTCTGCCTTCTATCTTTCATCTTCTATCTTCTTTTGTGTGTAATCTAGACACAAAAATAACAAGAAAAACAAAACTTATTTCTCACCTTAAATATCATAAATCAGAGGTGCTTTGCTTTGCTTAGCTCTGTCGTTAGTTTGTTACATTTTATGATCGCGCATCCGGTTGTGATGCAAAACATGACAATTACATAAAAAATTGTGAAATCGTTGAAGCAAACAGAATGTCAGTTATTAAAATAAGTCAAATTCATTGTCAATTCCAGACATTTGTTAATTTCTATGCAATAAATAGTTCAATTTTACAAGTAAACAAAAAAATGGCTGCCTAAAAGTATGCTACAAATATTTGTTTGCATAAGTTACATGTCTCTTTGGTTGCATGCACGCAATTATTATGAAATTTTCAATTCTTGCTTTAGTTATTAACAACATTTTCAAATACGCTTTAGAAATTGCCATAAATTAATATTTAGAAAAATTCCATGCACACTTTTAGGCTTTAGCGCCGCTATTTAGGCAAATTAAAATTCATTTCTCACTAAGCCTAAAAAAATTTGATATTTAAATAAATGATTTTAGTTGAGCAAAATTCGTTGAAAAAAAAACAAAAATAAATTAAATGAATATTCAAGAATTAAAATTACTTTTCTTTAGCATTTTATATTGGTTTAGGTTTTTGTAAGTTTGTTTATTGTAGGTCATGGTGAATAGAAAAATAAATCCAACAACAATTCAAATACGACAATTGTAAAAGCAACCTATCATAAACATTAGCTCTCACATACACACACACACACACACAAACAGTTTGCTCTGACGATAGAACGTGAGGGAAAGGGAAAGAGGTCAACAGAATTTTATAACAACTAAGATAGAAGCAAATACGATTTGACGT
The DNA here is from genome assembly GCA_034638295.1 of Phortica okadai. Lineage (NCBI taxonomy): Eukaryota > Metazoa > Arthropoda > Insecta > Diptera > Drosophilidae > Phortica > Phortica okadai. The sequence continues at coordinate 52,265,849 of CM067848.1, read as the reverse complement.
CTTGAAATTAAATGACAAAAAAATTAACTAAATCTAATGTAATTTGATGTTTAATCGTTTCTTTTATTGTATTTTTGTTGTTGTTATTGTATCTTATCGCTGCTAATAAGTGTATGAGTCTTGTAATTGTGACGTCGTCGGCTCACGCTCAGAGAATCGCCTTGGTTTTTTGTGTTGTGTTGTGCTCTGTTGTTGGGTGCACTTGATGTGTGTATGTGCGTTTGTGTGTGTATTTGTTTGTGTGCCCGTATATCTGTCTGTTACGCTTATTACATATGTATGTATATATGTATATATAGAGTAAAATGTTCATAAAAATAGTTTCGTTTGCTTGCGACTGCTACTGCTGCAGCTGATAGCGCATGAACTTGTTTGCGCTTCGTTTCGCCAGCGCAACACAAACGCTACGCTCGCAACTCGAACCGAATCATATTCAATTTTCTTAATAAATTGCAACAGCGTTCATATAATAAGCTACTGATTACAATCACTGTCGCTCAGTCCGTCCTTCATCTTATTCTAGCTTCTGTGCTGGACTACCCCACGATGTGATAAGCTAGTTTTGCTTTTATGCTTCTGTTTTTTATTTATTTTCTACTTATCTCGCTTATTTTCCTAAAGAAAAATTTAAACCTTGTCATAAAGTGTACAATACGATGAAGGAGTCATCACTTCCGATCATTAACCGTATGTATTAACTCTGGATCAGCTGGATAAATTGCATCCGTTTATCTCTTTATATACAATAAACATACATATCGCTTGCTTACTGCAAGACCGGCATAACTCAAAATTTGCCGTTTCGAGAAAAACGCGTTTAAAGTTTTCAAGTTACTTACTTCCATAAAGAATGAAAAACTAAAAATTGCATAACTCAGAAACTATTAACAATACAAACATGAAACTTTGACACAATATAAAGCTTTAGTTAATGATCATTTCTGCATAATTAACTCAAAAATCGCATTTTTCGAGTTATGACAGTCTTGCAGTAAGCAAGCGATATGTATAAGGTCTAAACTCCAGTCTCCCATAAGTCTAATGGCGCTGATAGCTCACTCATAAAACAAAAATCTCTAATTTTATACATACATATTTATGTATTTGTGCTACTTATGTAATGAGTTTCAGAACAATGCAAATATGATACTTGCTTATAAAGAAGTTTATTTAAGGAACGGTGCCTGAAAAGTATTTAATATTTGTCATGCCCGAAGTTTACGTCTTTGTTGTTGTTTTTCTGGTATTTGAAATTTTGCAAGTTGTGTTTTTTGTTTTATAGCGATTTGTTAAGTCATCAATGATAACTCATTTTAAACTGATTTATGAATAAATACCGAAAATTAAAAAAATATAAAAAAAAAAAAACAAAAACAATATAATAACAAAAATAAAAGATTTATAACGATGCGAATCAGGTTTTTGACATTTCATTTAAACATTTACACATTTTGACAAATTTGATGTTTTCGTTTTTAAGTGATTTGTTCAACTCAACTTAATGCAACAAGTCGTTTCATTTTTGTTTTTGTTCGTGTGTGTTTTTTTTTTTATTTTTTTTATTTATTTGTTTTCATTATCACGAGCAAACGTCGTGTCATAGGTCAGTTTTGCGTTGTATTGTGCCCGTGATGTGATGTGCGATCTGATGTGATGTTATGTGCTGCGCTTTGCCTTTAATACTTTGAATACAATACCAAAAACAACAACAACAACAACAAATACAAAAGTCTAATACAAATGCCACACACTTCATCTATACTCTCTTACCACCCGCCCATAGAGTCGTCAATTCAATGCCAACGACATCATCGTTGTCGTCGTCGTCGTCATGATAAATTCACATTGAAATGAAGCTGTTTCAGTCTTGGCTTAGCCTAATTGAATTCAATTGAACACGGTTGAAAAACAATTCACGGCAAGATGAGCCAGCCGCCGTTGCCGACGATGTTTTATTTTTTTTTTCAGACTCGTTTTAGCACATTTTTAATACGTGGTCAGCCGATTGATGGGGCCATAAAATCACAGTCGTTGTCTGCATGCATCATTCAGAAAGTAAATAAAATAAACACATGGAAGTGAAAAAAAAAAAAAAACGGTTGCTTCATTTGTTTGCACTTCTCATTCTCACGCGGATCAAGATGCAAACATCACAGAAATATTCTTTAGTTCATTGCGTTTGTTTTCATTTCATTTTTTCATATATACTTATATGTACATGTATGTTTGTATGTTCATATATATATATTTTTTTTTAAATTTAGTTTGTCGTTTGTTTTCTCTTTTATTTTTTCTAATTTAATTTACATTAATTTGTTGAATATTTCTAGGAACTTGTTTCGTTATAATTTGTATATCTTCTTCTTAATTTTTTTTACACGTCGTCGTTTGACGAAAATTCTTGGCTTCGGAGCCTTTGACCTTTTTATGCAATTGTATGCGAAAATATTGTAAATATTTTGTTTTTGTTTCTGTTTTTTCTTTCTTTTTTTTCATTTAATTTTCATTGATCGTTTGTTTTCTTTCGTTTTTGCCTTTGATCGATTTGTTGTTTGTGTACTTTTGTTTTTAGTGTTGATTATTTCGCATTGCTGTCTGTCTGTCTGTCTTTCTGGCTGGCTGTCTGTCTGTTTATCTTTCATGAATGTTTGTTTGGCTTTGTATGTATGTGTGTGTGTGTATGTTTTTCTTTTGTTGAAGGCTTTTGTTAGCATTTCGTTAAGTTTATTACACCAGTAACAACAACAACAACAAAAACTCGCAAAAAAAAAAATTAAAAAAATCGTGTATCTCAATTGATTTGTTTTTGTTTTTTTTCACCACTGTTTTTTATTGCTCGCCATTTGCATGGCTCGCGTTAATATTTGTTAATAATTATTTGCTAAAAATTTGTTTCCAAAATTTTTTTTCATCTACCTTTTCTTTGTTGTTGTTGGTTTTTTTTTTTTTTTTTTAATTTTTTCGTCGATCTTCTTTATTTTCTTCGCCCTTTGCGTTTTGGCAACCTCTTTCTATGTTTGCGAATTGTCTCGCAAGTTTCTGCGATATTTTTTTTTTTTTTTTTTTTTGGTTTTTTCTTTAGCACGTTCGATGTTCGTTTGCATACAGGGTGTGTCATTATTTAAATGAATATAATTTCTCGTTTTGTACAATATTGTCAGCTTTAATAGTGATTTGGTTGGCTTATGTTGGCTGGTCGTTATGTTCAAGTGTTACTTGTGTTTTGTCTCATTAAACCTTTTTTTGTTGCTTTTGATTTTGATGGCAATTGTTTGCCATTATTTACCAACACTTTTTCTGTTGTTGTTCTGGCTTGCGCTTGCTTGCTCGTGTTAATCGTCATTTTGTTGCAATTGTAAACTGAAAAATTGAAATTGTACTTGTTGTCTAGTGTTGTTAAGACATCTTTTCATAAACTGATGTTTGATAAATTTTATCGTTAAATCAGTACTTTGACAAAAAAAAAAAAAAAAAACAATTTTATACAAAATGTTGTTACTGATAACGGATATGCGTGAGCAAGCAAGCAATTAATTGGTTAACAATTTTATTCAAATTTTAAAGCGAAAAACGATAAATTAGACCAATAAATAAATACAAAAAAAAAAAAAAAAAAAAAAAAGAAGAACGCTAAACAACACATTAACACAAACCTATAAATCATAGATCATTGCATGCAAAGAAGTTACCGTTTATGGCAGAGGACAGCGACAGCAGCGATGACATTGGCAATGATTTCTACGCTGACGACGATAATGACGAGCTCATCGATGACGATCGTGATGGTGATGGTGACTCCAGCACTGGTGATGCCAGGGATGAATTTGAGCGTTTCAGAGTTGGCAAAGGTACACGCAGCCGTAGAGGAGGAGGAGGAGGAGGAGGTAACGTTGCTGAGAGCGCGACCAGCAGTGCATCGGCGACTGATGAGGACACTGGTTTCGGCAATGATGATTCGAGTGCATGTTTTGCACGTATTTACAACAATAGCAACAACAACAACAACAATAATAATAACAACAATGTAACAGCAACAAGTTCTGGTATTAATTTTAATATACAACGAAATTTGTGCGGTTATGAGCAAACGCAAATGCAAATTCAGCAGCCGCAATACTTGTTGGCATTGCAACAACAACAGCAACAGCAACAGCAACAACAGCAGCAACAGCAACAACATCACTACAATCAACAACAGCAACAACAACACGCAATGCTAACACATCAAATGCAACAACACGAACATCGTCAAAATCAACAGCAGCAACAACATCAGCATCAACAGCAGCAGCAGCCGCAACAACAACAACAACAACAACCATCACCACCACCACAATATCAGCATCATAATCATCATCATCATCAGCGTAGCGGTAAATTTATAAAGCGTAAGAAAATGTCATTGCCGACGCAATTGGAATTGGACATGGGCAATGATGATGCCTGCAGCGAAGATGACTTCATACGCAAGATTGCGAATGCCGTAACTGGTGTGCCAATACCGCCGCCGGAGGACAACGCCCAGCGTGCCTTTGAATTGCCTTTGGCAATGCCAATGCCAGCATTGAATGGACGGACATCGACAGCGCGTACAACATTGAGAACAACGCCTACGCAAGCTGGCGAGCAGACAAAGTAAGAAGATCTTCTTTCACTCCTCTAAACAAAAAACAGAAAATAATAATAAATATATAAAACATATCAAAAAAAAAAAAAAAAAAAGAATACACACAAACAAATTTAAAAAAAAGAAACGAAAGTCGAATTGCAACGAAAACTGTTTCACGTAGCAGCTTCTTCTTCTTTTTATGCCTGTCAACAATCGAAATCGGTTATCGAACTGGAATAAAGGGAAAAGTGACTGCAGAAACGTTAAACGACGAAACGATTTGAAGTCAAAATAGAACAAAAATGAAAATTAAAACCAAAAAAAAATTAATTAATTAACAAAACGAAAATAACCAAATTTACTAAAATTTAAATTCGAAATTTGTGTCTTAAAAAAAAAAAAGAAACTAATAAAAATGTTTTGGCGAATCATTTTTTTTTTTTTTTAAGCTATGTTTTTCTGTTTTCTGTTGCTTACCTTAATTACTATCGTTCTCTGACCTACAATACTTTTTATTAAACTTTTCTTTTATGCTTTCGTCTATGAAAAATCAAAAGAAAAAATAATAATAATAATAATAAACGGAATGAAAGAAAAGCTTGCTGCTTATTTTACAGCTTTCGTTTATAATTCGAATGAAATAAATTTTTTATTGGCAATTTTTTTGCACAAAAGAAATTTATTTTTGAACATAAAAAAAAAATTTGTGTTGTTGTATGTTTGCATTTATGCCTAATTAATTGTGTCTGTGTATTTGATCTGTGTTGCTCACTATGTCTATGTCACTACTTATATGGTGTTTATTTCTTTGTGTATGTGTGTCTGTGTGTGTGTGTGTGTGTGTGTGTATGTGTGTTTATGTGTTTAACTGCCAAGCCATTTTGTTTTGATTAGCCTCGAAAGTAAAAGTAAAGAAAAAACAAAAAAAAAAAAAAGATGCTTAAATGCTCACTTTCATTCAAAGGCGTCATGCATTACCATCACAGAGCACCAATACCGCACATACGAAACCATAAACGACGAAACCGACCGATCGACAAAGACCAAACGCACCGACAAACAACAACAAAAACAATAAAGACAATTGCAAATAAATATTTCAATTTCGTGTTAACATTATAGCACCTTAAAGTACAAAGTTCGCACAATTATGTATGTATTTCAAATAATCTCAAACGGAACAAGAAATGACTAAGAAAGTAAATAAAAAAAAAAAACCAAAATCTCGAAGATTCGTTAGATGATGAAAAGCGACTTTTAAAATGTTTTTTTTAATAATAAAATTATAAATATTTCTCATTGAATTTTTTTTAAATTTTCTCTTTTTTTTTTTCCTAATTTTTGTTCGTCGGTCATGTTTGCAGATTCATCTCGTCACGGAATATCACGCGCGTTGCCAGTAAACGTCAACCGGCAACGCCACTTAACAGTGTTGCCACCTCATCGGACGGCACCGTGCAACTGGAGATTGTATCACAGCCAGAGCAACAGCATCGTGCACGCTATCAGACCGAAGGTTCACGTGGCGCCGTTAAAGATCGCAGCGGCAATGGCTTTCCGATTGTACGGCTGTTAGGCTATGATAAACCCGCCGTTTTGCAGGTTTTCATTGGCACAGATATTGGTCGCGTTGCGCCGCATATGTTCTATCAGGCGTGCAAGGTCGCTGGCAAGAATTCAACGCAATGCAATGAGAAGAAAGTCGATGGCACAATGGTGATCGAGATTGATTTTAAGCCCGAGTCAGAGATGACAATAACCTGCGATTGCGTTGGTATCCTCAAGGTATGCAACACATATTTGTTTGACTTTGTTAGTGTTGAAATTTTGAATGAATTTTTTTTTGTACTTTGATTCGTTTAGGAACGCAATGTCGATGTGGAACATCGTTTTCCCGATCATCTCGCCCAAAAGAACAAGAAAAAATCGACACGTTGTCGCATGGTCTTTCGCACACAATTGACACGTGACGATGGCGCAACTGAGACACTTCAAGTCTGCTCAAATCCAATTATATGCAGTAAGTTGATACTTTATTAAAGCTCTGAAGATTTTTGTATATTGATTTTTTTTTTTTTTTTTTACTATTCATTATAGCACAACCGCCCGGTGTACCAGAAATCTGTAAAAAATCACTCAACTCTTGCCCCGTCGATGGTGGTCTTGAACTTTTCATCATTGGCAAAAATTTTCTCAAGGATACGCATGTGCTCTTTCAGGAGACATATGATAGCGTCAATGCCGACGATCCAGCCACCGAAATCACCGTGCGCCAACAGCTTGTTGGCGGCACTGCTGCACTCTGGGAACAAAGCGTTTTGCCCGACAAGGAGTATTTGCATCAGGTGTGTACAAAATCAGATGCTTCAACTATTCAAAGACTTTAAATAATAATTACTCTATACTCTTTGTAGACGCATCTTATTTGTACGGTGCCGCCGTACATACAGCAGAACATTGTTAAGCCGGTCATCGTGCAGGTCTCAATTATTTCAAGCGGCAAAAAGAGTGAACCGCACACGTTTACTTATACGCCAAAGGGCACGTATACAACACTTGCAGCCGCCAGCACATTAAGTAGCAACACATTGCATGGTACTCTAGCCGTGGCGCAAGGTATTTATTTGTTTTATTATCTTCTTTATGAAAAAACGACCAAACAGCCCTCAACCCACAAAACCCCAAGCCATTTTCGTTTTCAGTTTGCACCAGCAGCAACGTGCTGCAGGATACACTGTTCTGCACTGTCATTAAGGCAGTCGATCAGATTAGGTTAGCTTAGTTTTGAAACTATGAGCCGCAGACGCAGTAATCCTGCAGTGAATAAGTGCAGTTAGATGGATAGGCGGTTAGGCAACACAACTCAACTCAACATAACTGATAAATGAAAAAAGTTTATATTTTAATGCCGAAATTACGTATACGTTTAGGGACTATTTAAAAACAGAATAGTTTTTTATATATTTTTTTCTTTTTATTTCCACTTTTAATTTTGAAAGAGTTCATTCTGATTGAGCGTGCATTAAAAGACGAATTTATATATAAAAATTGGCAAAATATCATATGTCATACGATGGCATTCATTAAGTAGTTTTAGTTTCGAAAGAATCTGCAGCGAGCAATTTGCGATTTTGTTCAAGCAATGATTACCTTATGTAGTTAAGTTGATATATAACAATTGGCGTATGCGGGGCAATAACATCGTTATCAACAGGCATTGATGGCATGCTTACACACACAAGCATACAGTGTCATTTGTTGTTGTTGTTTGAACAGCAAACAATTCAGTTAGCCATGCAACAGTCTTCGACACAAGTGTAAGGCAGGTAAATTATCGATTATCGATAATGAATTTGTAGCTTTTAGTAAAACGAATTAAAAATGAGCAAAAAAAAAAAGAAATAATAATTAAAATTTAAAAAAAATAATACACAATCATACATAAATAATTAAGCAATTGAAAAAGACGTTTTAAATTAATTTAAGCAAATAACTTATTAAAGTAAAATTGCATTTAAAAAAAAAAAAATAAATTAAACATAATAACAAACCGATACTAAGCTGAAGAACTGAGAAGGAATCAAAAACAAAACCAACAAAAAAAAAAAAAAAACAAAATAAAGAAGACGAATTTTGACACTCTAAAGGAGTAAAAGAGGAGGAAATTAATCAAAACAACTCTGCTTGATTGTATGCATAGAAAGAAATTAAGGAGCAATATTTGGCAGTTGGCAGAAAGAAAGCCAAGGCAGGCATTTTTCACATACATACATATATTCATCATTCATTCATACATACATAAGTATGTATAAATTATGTACTACAGATGTATCTCAGTGGCCACTGGCCACATAGGTTCAAGACCCTATGTACATGATTCTATCAAAATGAATGCCAATAAAAAAAAAAAAAAAAAAAAAACCAAAAGGAAAACAACATAAACCAATTAATGCGATGGGCAATGATTGGTGTTTTTTTTTTTTTTGGAGGGGGGGGGGGGGTTATAGCATTTCAGCATTTGGCTTGGCTTGTCATTGCTTTTGGGTTATAAATGCATTCTATTTTATTGTATCTTTCTTATGGAAATCATTATTATTATTACTTTTCCTTTGTATACGTGTGTGCTTATGGGTATGCTTGTATGAGTGAGTGTGTCTGTGAGTGTGTGTGTGTGTGTGTGTGTGTGTGTGTGTGTTACTCTGCTTTGCATGAATCATTTTACTACACTTGTGTGCATGTATTTATGCCTCTTGTCTTGTGTTTGCGTATGTGTGCGTGTGTGCGTGAATAGCAGAGTTTTTTTGATTACTTTTCGTTCTCTACAACATATGAAAAATTAAGACTATGAATAAAAAAAACACATCGTCCTTCAAACTTAGTTGTCATTTAGCAATTGGGAGAAACTGCTCCTCTGCTTTGAATTGCTCGTCAGTTGCATTAACAATGCAGCAACAGCAGCAGCAGCGACAGCATACGATTTAATGATTTAACTAAAAAAAAATACAGAAAAAAAAAAACAACAAAAAAAAAATATAATAACAACAATCGATTGGTCAGCAATGCTTTACGATGTTATGATTTAGAGAACAATGCTTGAACAGTTCCATACAACCATAAATATCTTCAAATAATAACATGCAAAATGCGAATCGAAAAAAAAAAAAAAAAACAAAAAAAAAAAAAAATCAAATCAAAATCAATTCGGCAGGCAGCAGGATTTTCTCTTTGCAACACTAATTACAACATATATTTTTGCTTTATTCTCCTCCCTTTCTCTTAGCAATTTAGGTGCTCTGAAAAGATAAAAAGAAACATGAATTAAGTAAACAAGTTTATAGAAAAGTATTAAAGTAATTAACAGAAATCAAAAACAAATATTTACGTATCGAATGATTGAGTATTTAAAACAACGCATTCAAAAGAAAACACAAAAACCAAAAAAATAAAAAAAAAGAAAACCAAAAATGGTTGATTTGAATGCTGATTGAATGAAATTCGCGCAACGCTGGAACCGAATTGCCGAACTCCAAAGACGTAAACATGTCTCAAGTCCATTTGCTGGACAAGATGGCAGTCAGAGTGACACACATACAATCGTATTGAAGGATGTCATTGGCGCAGTGCAAACAGCAACCAAATTTGGATTATCCGTCAGGCGCTTTAAAGCTTTCGTCACCACTCTAGCCACCACCACCACCAGCATCATCACCAAGACCACCATCGTCGTTGTCGTCAACGCTGCTGATGTCACCAACTTGGATGGGATTCACTTTGCCGCTCAACAGTTCTTTAGGGTACTGGTTAAAAAGCCAAAAAAGCAAACAAAAACAAAAATTAAAAAAAACAAATTCAAAAATCAATCAAAATCCATTTAACACACACTCACACTCACACACACACACGCACACAAACACACTATTAAAAATATTTTCATAATTTTATCTCGCTATCTCACACTGATACACGTCCTGCTCTTTATTTCTGTCTCTCTCTCTCTCTCTCTCTCTTTGTTTATCACTCTCCGTCCTTCTCTGTGTATTAAAATATGCCACATTTTTATCTACCTGTTTTATATAGTATTGGTCACAAACATGTTTACCTACATACAGACATACTTACATACATATATAAATATAATTATATATTTAACATTACATTTTTATACGCATTCACATACGCATTACAAAAAGAATTTCCTGTTCATTTTAAGACCATCTGTGTCTTGATCCATCCGAATTTCGCCCGCTTTCTATCATAAACCATCAACGTATAAATTAAACTTAGCTTGTTTGAACTCAACTCATTGATTTCTCTTAAGATTTAGAAAAGTATGAATGAAATCCGAATATAGTGTCCTTTCATTAGCTGTATCAACTATTGTGGCAATTGTTGGCATGTGTTGCAAATAAAATATCTTTAATAAGATCATCAAAATCCGCACTATGTATGCCCAATTTATAAATTTTTATTTTTTGAGTGAGTCGAACCTTAATCTGGCAACTCTTTTGAGTGCTATTAATAGTTTTGTTGCTAGAAAAATACATATGTTTCATCACATTCCAGTAGCATGATCAAAGAATCAGGCTTGAATAAGATACGCTATTAAAATCCTATTTATTAGATGCCTACTAATATAAGAGTGCCTAATAGAGTTGCCAGAATAGGTTTTTGGTTTGAAAGAACTGCTGATCATGGCTGCAACACATGCTGCAGCTGCTAGAGTTGATTCCTTAAATATACTAACAATGTTAATTATTTTTTATGCAGTACATTTGAATCTTTTACTAAATCACAAAGCCAACGAAAGTAAAAAAAAAAAAAAAAAAAACATCATCATTATCATTCAAGAACCCATGACAACAACAGCAACAACAACATATTACCTTTATTTTTAACAGTGGCTTAAATGAACTTCGTCTCAGCGTTAAGATTTTTTACATCGTTCTCAACGTTGGTCGCATTATTTCCGCTTTTATTTCTCTTACTTTCTTCTCTTCTTACGCTCACTCTCTCTCTCTCTCTCTCTATTTTTCTTTATTTTACTTTATTTATTTATTAATTTTTGTGTCATACTCAATCTACAAGTGCATATTTGCTGCCACGCCCTGTTTCGAATCAAAAAAAAAAAAAAAAAAACAAAAACATAAACACTCAATGGTGAACAAAATGGCCGGTGGTATCCTGAGTCAACAACAACAACAGCAACAAGAACAACGACATCATCATGAACATCAACTACAACTACAATTGCCAACGACAACAACTACAACAACAACAAAAAGGCGTTTTTTATTAGCAAATTTTTACAATTTCTCTACATAACTGAAAATTAGACTTAGAATCTCTGACTAAGTTTAAGTACAAAAACCCAAAAAAAAAAACAAAAAAAATTATTAATAATAAGTATTAAATTAAACAAGACTAATCACAATCGGTGCGGTTCAAAATAATGAGCAATTAAATTAAGTGCTAAAATTTTTCTTTTCCTCATTCTATCTCTATCTTTCTATATTTATTATAACCTCTCTATCTACATTTCCTTGCCTTCACACATATGTACATACATACATATACATCTGCATACTTTCATACCCCAAGACGTCTGTCAATAACTGTCTACCTTGTGTCTATGTGTCTATATATCTTATATTCTAAATTTCTAAACTCATTTCTTGTAACCTTTCTATTGTATCCATACACATGCTAGCCAATTGTGTTAGTGTAGTGTAGTGTAGTCCAGTGTAGTTGTCGGATTACGAGCATTTACATACATACAATCGCTCTTGCCCATCCTGTAGGAGCTCTCATTATCATCGACATCTTAATCAGCCGCTGCTCGTACGTGACGTATGCGTAATATTTTAGTTGCTTAGTGTTCTGTAAGTTGTCGCTGTGTGAAATAACTTTGATTGAATCTGAATTCTTGCTTACGTTCAGTCTGTGTGTTTTTTTTTTTTTCGAATGTTCATATCTGTGGGTATGTGTATGTGTGTGTGTAAGTGTGTATTGAACACAAACAATTTCGTTAAAGTGAAAATCATTAATTGGGGATGGACATTTTGTTATTTTTGAAGAAAAAAAAAAAAAAAAAAATTTCTAATTTTTTAAAACTAAGAATAGCAGAGGCAAATAATTCAATACAAAGTGCAAATCATTTGTCAAAACGCTGAACTTGTTAGCTCGTGTGTAGATGTTTTTCTTTGTGAGTGCGTGTGTGTGTGTGTGTATCTGTTTTACATTTGTTTGGCACATAAATTCCAGCGTCATTTCATCTCTTATCATGCGCATATGTCACAGACCCTTTCGAGAACTCAAACCAACGCGTCGTTTTGGCACAGTCACTATCGATACATTGCCATATCATCTTTTTAGTGGCTGATGAGATACATATATTTTTGTTTGAAATAGTTACAAATGCTTGGGCTTTCCGAAAATGAAGACCGAAGCATAGCAATGAACGACAGCTTTTCTCAGCTATCTATCGTTGTTTGATCGCTACAGCGCTATCTCTTTCTCGCTCATTCACACACTCTCTTAGCTTATAAACTTAACCACCAACTAAGCCATACAGTACTCGGCTAAGATAAAATCAATATCGTTTAATTAGTGTTAATTCTAAGTTGCAGTATGTTAATCTCGCTCCTATTTAGCTTTAAGTCCATCGAGTCGGCAAAAATAATGAACATATAAATATATACTTTAAATAATTGAACAAAAAAAAAAAAAAAAAAAAACAAGAAAAAAAAAGAGCCAACAACCAACAAAACCAAACCCATTTTTAAGTTTCATATAAGAAAAACATTCGATTGAAAATCGTTTTATTTTTATTTATTTTTATTTTATTTTTTTTTTTTCGATAAATTCTTTTAATTTCTTTTCATTTTTGTTTTAATTGAATTAAATAATGTACTTAATATTTATGGCCACAATTCTCGAACTCTTATTGGTTATATGTAACTTGTAGCTGTAGTTGTTGGTGCCGCCATTGCCAAAAGTGTTTAATCGCCTGCTTTTCGTATTTGTAGATCTAAACAACTTTATGGACACGAGCACCGGACCGGTTGCGTCCGCCGTCAATTGGCCACCGAATGTGACGGCAGGTGGGGTTGAGACAAAGCATGAGATTGATTCGGGTATGATGCCGCCGCCGATAACCACACAGATACCGATGGGCGTGCGACGTTCATCATTGCCCAGCGCTACGCCAATGATAACCGATCAGCTGGTGCAATTGAATGCCGTGGCCAGTGCAACGGCAGAGGCATTGAAGAGCGAAATGCTCGATGAGAATAGCTCGCATAGTCCGTTGACCGCTGAAACGTTACACTCGCCGGAGGCACTCAATCCGTGCAGTCCGACAACATTGCAGTATCATGCACGTTTCGCACGCAAGACCAGCATGGATACCATTATGTACGATCAATCGAATAGTTTGCCTGGCTTTCCGGTTACTGTGCCTGTGCAGGTGCCGGGGCCCGTGCAGGTGACGTCAGCGGCTGCAACTGCTGCTGAGATCGAACGTGCGGCCGTTGCCGTTGCCGTCGAGATGGCGGTCAAAAGTGAAATTGCTAAACATGTCGCACAGCAGCATGTCCAACAACAACAACAACACCAACAACAACAACAGCAGCAAGCAGTACAACAACAAGCGGCCGCCAATGTTGATAAATTCATCAACGATCTAACAAAATCCGCCGCTGTCAATGCCAATGCAGCCGCACCGTCGCTCTTCCCCAATACGGCGTCGGTCATCGATCATGCCATCACCGATATGCTACAGCATGAGGTAGGCGTCCTAGCGCCACCAACCAATGTCGCCACGGCCGCGGTGCTCGAACGTAGCTTATCGATATCGAGCAACTCATCGTCGTCAATGTCCGGCGGCGGCGGCTCGAATGCCGCATCGCCCGCCAACTCACTCAACGGGCACAGTTCACCGCTGTCGCAGGATATTATACTCAACTCAGAGCCGGCAGCAACACTGGGCGCCATGCCCATACAACAATGCAATGCAGCGTTAACAACATTGCCCGATGTCGTTGATGTGCCCACTGTGGCAGCCGCCGCAGCAGCAGCAGCGGCCGCCAGCGCCGGTGCGCTCTCCACCGATATCATCATGAATCCAGCTGTCTCGCCATCGACAATACTCTGCTCGGCCAATGGCGCCGCAACCGCTGTCGTGCCCAATATAATGGCGCCGCATCAAGTGACGATGGCCAATTCGATTCTAAATGACATCGCCATGCAGCCGCAGCCGACACAGCAGGATGCCGCCGTCGCTGCGCTCGCATTGAGCAACATCATGATGAGTCCGCCAACGGCATCGAACGTCGTTGATGCGCTGCCCACGACGCCAACGGCGCTGCAGCCGGAAGTGACTGCGGCCACTACGACTGCTGTCAGTAATATGATTATCAAAGCTGCTGCCGATTTCATTACCACCCAGGAGCAGACACAGCAACATCATCAACATGTACAGGTGCAACAACAAGTGCAGCAGCAGCAACAGCAACAACAACAACAGCAACAACAGCAACAGCAGCAACAACAAGTACAGGTGCAACAGCAAGTGCAACAACAGCAGCAGCAGCAACAGGTGCAACAACAACAAGTGCAAGTACAAACACAACCACAATCGCCAACAGCACCATTGGTCAATATGCTGCTCGCACATCCGGTGGCCGCAGCCGCTGCCGCTGTTGCTGCGGTTGCCGCTGTGCCACAATCGCCGACCGCCGCTGTCGCTGAGGCCGCTTTTCCGGCATTGACGACACACCTGCCCGTGGTGCCGACCACACAACAAGAATCTCTCATCGTTGCACTGGCCACGGAGAATGCATTGCAAAAGTCTGTGGCCGCCGCAGCGGTGACCACAAACGGTGCCATCATGACGCAACAGTCAACGGCGCCCGCCAGTGCCGGCAGCATGCTGCCCGCTGCCGTCGGCGCTGTAGCAGCCGCAGCGGCCGGTGTGCCGTTGCCGCCACCGATACCGCAGGAGCTGACCACCATGTCTGATCAAGATCTGATCAGTTATATTAATCCGAGCACATTTGATCAGAGTGAGTGCCATGAGTCCATATTCTACTACTGATCAATTCTATTGACAACTACTCTTCCTCTTTGCAGTTTAAGGAGACGACAGAGTCATGGGTCATCTGTGGCAACTCTATTGAAATTGTTTATTATTTAATAATCATAATCCACACACACACACACATACACATACAGACATACACACTCAACATTCATACAGTATGCAAACATGCAAAAACAACGATTCATTCAACAAAAAAATATAAATAAATAAAACAAAATGAAGGAGAGAGAGAGAAAAAAAAATGGTTTCGAGACAAGATTAACGAATAATCGAAAATAAAAAAAAAAATAAAAAAACAAAAAGAGTAAAAACAAAAAATTAAAAGGACCAACAACAAAACAATAATGGACAACAATTTGTTTTTCTTTAAATTATTTCATCCTTGTCAACGGCAACAAACCATAAAATATAAGAAAATGTTTTCAAAGGAGCTTCAAAACCTCTTCCAGATATCCAAACAAAATGAAAGAAAAATTAATATTGATAATAAACAATTAAAACCAACAAATTTTATTTAATTTATAAATCTATTTAGATGTATTTAAATGTAATGATTTATTTTGTTGCTTTTTTACAAGTGAACTAAAGTCAAATTATCTCAAAATGTTAAATGAAATGACTGCCATATATATGAAAACCATATACATACAAACACATACAAACAAACATACATACGCATATGCATTAAAACAAACATACATACTTACATTTATACAAAATTAGTTTAGTTGCTTCACTTTAAATTGATACACATGCATATCCATACATACAAACATATACATACATATATAAATATTTTATATACACATACATACATTTATATATGTATATAAATATATGAATGAATGACAAAGAGAATGCAAAAAAAAAAAAAAAACAAAAAAAAGTTGAGAAATTTAATAAAAGAAATATTTGACAAGCTTCAATAATAATAACAAAACAACAACAAACAAAAAAAAAAACTTGAAAATAAGTAAGACAAAAAATTTAAATATTTAATACTAAAACAAAAAATAAATAAATAAGTTGAACACGAACCAAAATTTGTAAACAAATGAACGAGAGCATTTCTGAATTTATTACAAAACAAAAGAAAATGAAAAAAGGGAAAAAACTATTTATTATTTTCAAATACAAAAAGGCTTTGTAAAAAAAAGGAAATCATATATTATTTTTGAATGTTTATTTAATGCTCAAGTCTGATTTGTATATTTTTATTATTTTTTAATTATTTTCTTTAGAGTTTTAAAATATTAACTGAAAAAGTACGAAACAATCTATGATTAAAAATTTTTATTTGCACTTAAAAATATTAAGTATACTTGATAGGTTTTGCATTAGTTAAAAAAAAAAAAAAATCAAAACAAACAAAAAAAAACAAAGAAAAAAAGAAAACCCAAAAAATCGTCAAATTTAACGCGAACATTTGAAAAGACTTTGAAAACTTATTTCTTTAATTTTTTTTTTACATTATAATTAACAATTTTTTTTTCAATTTTTTTTTCTCTGCATTGAAATTTAATTTAAAGAACAAACATGTTTTTTAAAAAAAGAAATGAAATCTTAAAAAAATATAAAAACAAAAACAAATAAAAAAGAAAGTGTAATAAAAAAAAAACAAACAACAGTTGCAATAAGTGTTTAATGTGAAATTGTTTATCATCGTTTATGCACTTTGTTAATGGTCAATGTGAGTAGATAATAGCAACTGTAGAGCGAAACTGGATGTGAAGAGAAGAAGTGGGAGAGAGAAGGGTTAAAAGTAAGCAAAAGAAGCAAAGAAAATGTAGGCAAGTAAGCAAGATCGAACGCGTGATAGAAACATAGCTAGAGTGGCAGCCAGTGAATGAGCGGGATAGAACGTTTGCGGTAGAAAGAGCGATAGAGAGGGGGAGAGAGGAAAGGCAGATGCTTTAGTATTAATGTTTAATGTTTATGTTAGTTGTCATATAAGAATACGTTTAAAACAACAATTACTTTAATGTTGATTTTATGATTAAAAGTTATACCATTATAATATATATATATATTTTTTTTTTTGCGTAAATTATTCTTAACTATATTGACTAATGTTCAATTGTGCATTTTTATTTTATTAAAAGAAAACTATTAAATTTTTTATTGTGAAGAATTTTTGTGCTTGAAAACAAAAAAAAAAAAAAGAAAAATTGAATTTAATTTAAAAAAAACTTGCAAAAAAAAAATATTTTTATGAAGTTTCAGTGTTTTTTTAAGGCTGCTATCGATAACATTTCTTTTTTTTTCTTAAATCTGTGTGCACTTTAACTAAACTATTTTTAAGTAATAACAACACTTTTGATGTCTATATATATATATATACATATTATTTTTATATATTTATTTTTTGTTTTGTTTGTGCGCGAATTGAAATTTTTTTTTTTGTTATTTACAAAATGTCTGCACAAATTAGTGTGAAAAAAAAAATTACAAAATTGACCTTAAATAGAAATGTACAACAAATTAAATTTAATTATAAAAAAATTGGCGAATTGTTACAAATAATTGAATTGAATTAATGTATTGACGAATGGACACGTGCGAGAGACAGACAGACCGACAGAACGAGAGAGAGAGAGAGAGAGAGAGAAAGTCGAACGGCGCACTTTAAGTAACTTTGAATGAAATGTGTTATTCAATCTCAGAGATTGCATATTCCTTTTTTTTATTATTATTATTATACAATTACAATTAATGAGGAAATTACTATATACATATATACATACATAGTTATATAATTTTTTTTTTTTTTTGGTAATTGTTAAGTGTGAGAAATGAAACTAATGAATTATTCATTAACAAATTATTATTATATATATAAATGTTAATATATTCATGTATACAAGAAATAAAAATTGAAAAATAAATTATTAAAAAAAAAAATGGCTTTATTTGTTGAAATTGTAACCTTAAAAAAACAAATGAAAAAATGAATGTATTTTTGATGTTTTATATTTGCGTAAGCAACCAAAAAATAAAAAATGATAAATGGGAAATATGTGTAATAAATTATAAAGATATATAAAAAATGAATTTAAAAAAAAAAACCGTTATTGTAAAAGAACATGCAAAAAAATACCAGAAAAACATTGAAACAAATAGATACAATGACACAGTCATATACATATATACATACATGCCACACAGACACACAGACAGACAGATATACAGAAAGTCAACAGAAAAGAATCAAGCATAATTTGTAAGCCTTCCACACACCATTTCAACTGTACTTTCAATATGTTACTTGATGTAAGCCGAAAATAAAAACTTGCCTAAATGTATCTCTTGTAATAAAGCTTTGTAACGGTCTATGTATTTGTTTTGTTGCTTTTGCCGATTATTATCAGCGGCAGCAGCAACTATGTTTGAATAAATTTTGTTTAAACAAATGTGCAAAGAATTACATTTCAGTTGAAGGAAAATTCTCGTTATGAAAGTATTGTTTTATAAAAATATATAAATAACATATCAGAGAAACGTTTACAGTTTCGTATTGTTTGTTTAATTTTTTTGTTTTCATTTTTTTTTAATTGATATTACAATTTGATTTGTTTGGATTTGTGTGCAGGGCAATCAGCATGTTTCGACTTTCGAACTTCTTTGAGCATAATGTGGTCAGTGTGGCATCTTTAAATAATTAATCTAATTTAAAACGATCTTTGATATAAATCAATTTTTTTGATACTCTCGCTTGCAGCCTTGGCTGTGCGAGAATTTGCCGTCAGTGCGTAATATGATACAAAATACGGTTGAGGACACAGAGGATGACTTATATGACGATGAGAACGTTGGCGGCGTCGTATGGTTGAACTGGAATCAGTCACGTAAGTTCTTCGCGTGACACGACGTAAATTCAAATGCTTAAATATATACATATGTATATAAAATAAATAAAGGTGCCCGATACCGTTTGAGTTTGAAGGAGAAATCACTCTTACATTTATTGTCGCCTGGTGTGCGAGGAATGTCAAATGCGACGCGGCGCGTTGAAGTTCAGAGCAAACGTTATGGCATGCGGCTCTAAGGGTCCAAGTCATGTCAATGTCATTCGCAACATCAACTATTATGCCTCTATAATCCGATCGATATCATCATTATTAGTAATACGATGTTGAAGTAGAAGATGGTCAAATCGAAAAGTGACCAATACAAATCTATCTCATTTGTAAATCATTTATATGACCAGTGATATTTATATATTAGGCCAACAATTACATTCTGACGAAAAACCAATAAAAATCATTAATTATAAAATCGCAATGGGCACAGTTAATTGATAATAATTGAGGAATATACACATGCAGAGTAACTTATCAAAGGGAAACATCAAACGAAAGCCACAGTCATCCATTTTGAGTTTTTCTTTTTAACTAAAAGCTCTTACGTTATCAAATATCCACCCATATCCATCATAAAGTTACAATTATTAACAATATTTAACATTGAAGTGCCGTTAGTCAGCTCGTTTTTCACAAGCAATAAGACAAAGTACGTGCCAATATGTGAAACGGAAATGACCAGCGGTTCAATAGCCTACAAGGCCGTGTTACATGACCAACCGGAAGTGTGCAACTTGCACAAGCTTTGCTTACATCACCACAAAAGTTTGGAGTTGTTTATAAGAGCATTTCGTGCAATTTATAAAAAAAAAATGTCATACATTTTAAAATTTCTACACGGTGCTAACCGTTTCAAGATACTTCTTACATTAATTTATTGTGCTTTCCGTGAGTCCGCAGTTCTGCTTTTATGAACAGATCTTAGACTGTGGGTGGCTTGTATGAAACGAAGTGCATGATAGAGGACCTGTCGCAGCAGAGCGATTGCCATTTTGTGCATTTTTCATTTGTGTCTTCTACTTTCGTTCGCAATTTTGGGCAAACACAAACACTTGCATACAAATAAATGTGATGCGTCGTCAGCTGATTTTTTTTTTTTTCTAATGTTATTTTACTTTCTTCACTTGTTTAAATTTGTTGCCCACATTGCGCACTCATTTGCCAGTTGACATTGTCAAATGGCAGCAAGAAGAAGAACAACAGAAACAACAACAATAACAAAAAAACGTTGAGCATTTCTTGCAACTATTTGAAATACTTAAAACTTTTTGACTTTTGTCTGTGATTTTTCTTGGGTTTTTGTTGGCTTTGGACTTGTTTGTTTAAATTAATTTGATTGTTGTTATTTTTGTATTTGATTTTTAATTAAAAGTTAAGATTTCTTGGCTGACATGGCGTATGCATAATTTTTGTTTTTCAATATTTTTTTTTTCGTTTAAATGTAAAGTGAAAATGAAAACGTTTTCTACCTCAACGTTTGTTAATACTGTGGTATTATTTATGCACACACGCACACATACAAACACACACACTTAAGCACACACGCGCACATAAATAAATGACTTTATTTGGTGTTGCTGTTACAAAAGGTCCTTTTCTCTATTCTTACACAATCAATGTATTTTTCGGTTTTTCGCTCCAACCGACGGACAGTCTGTCTGTCTGTTTGCCTATCCGTACTTTCGTACGGCCTGTCTGACCCACAGGTGTTCATTATGTGGTAAGGATATTCTGACTAAGTTGACTTTTATGACTGTCGATTGTGTGCTAATAACTGACAAGTTAAGTCGTGTGTCTGTGTATCTGTGCGTGTCTACGTGTGTGTGTCGGCAGTTAAAGTAAATGTCTATATCTTTCTTCTTCTGTTCTTCAACATTTTTAGGGCTTTATGTCGGTCTCATCTCCATCTCTGTTCTTTTCTCTGCCACTGTACCTCGATATGATTCTATTTCGCTCAGCTCAGCTTTTCTTATGCTTATAATTGATTTACATTGGTCAATTTGAACTTCATTGCCAACTTTGCCCTCTGCTACCTTTCTCACTCTGTATCTATGTACATATCTGTGTTTGTATTAAATACGGTCAGCGCTCATCTGGCTGTCATTGCCGTCGTCTAAAAGCAAATTGTGTTAATGGCATTATAATTTCATAATAAAAAACGAACAAGGTTGACTACGAGAAGAGGAAGAAAGGCGATTTTGGCAGACGAGCTGATATGCTAAGCCGAAAATATGCACATTTTTTATTGGGCTCAAGTGCGTTCTCACTCATGCTCACGCGTTACACCAACCCAAACACACATGTCTGTACATTGTACACATACATACAGATGTGCAGAGGTGACGCCGTTGTCCTCGCCACTGAAATGTCAACAGTTGAGTGGCGCTGCCACCGAGAAATCCCAACGAACGTCAGCAACGTTGATGTCAATGTCAAGGTCGTCGAAACAGGAAATATTTATTATTTTTGTTTTTTTTTTTCGACGGCTGCTGCACTGAGAATGTGTACAAATTTGTGTGTATATCTATGTGTATACATACACACGTGTCTGTGAGTGATTTTAAGTGAAAGTGAAATGCCAAAAATCAAGGAAAGAAAGGAGTGCAACATGAATTGATGAACTTGATGAAGTGTATTAGGTGGAAGGGCATGTTTTTTTTTACTGTTTAAAAGTTGGTTATTTGTTGTTGTTTTATGTTGCTTATGTATATCATTTTTCTCTTTTCATCTCTTGTGCTTATAGTTCATAATTTGACGGCAATTTAACATATATTGCATAAAATCACAAAAATAGAAAATTTAATTTTGTTAACTTTGGACCCTCTAACTCTTCTAGTTTCGGATATATGAGCATTTAAAGTTTTTGAAGTCTTTTTTTTGCAGATATTGTTTTTTTTTGTTCGTCGTTTTTGTGCTTTGGTCCGTAAAGATGCAATCAGATTTATTATTGTGCACAACAACAACAAGCAGCAAACCAATAGGACAAAGAAATAGAACAACAACAAAATAGTAGAAAAGTCTAAAGAAAGAGAAAGAATAAGAAAAAACAAAGCAGCACGCAATTTCATTTAATTAGACTTGTGTGTGTGTGTGCGTGGATGTGTGACTGTGTTTGTATATGTATGTATGTGTGCATGCGTAAAGCTTTTACTGTCTGTTAGGCATAGACAAAGGCTTAACTAAAGAAGTGCTGCGCTTTATTATCAAAGGACCAATTGTACATATGTATGTACGTATGTATATGTATGTGTCTCTACAAACATGGACACATGTGTGTGTGAATGCCAAATGGTGTGCGTCCGCTGATAAGCGTACAGCAATTTCTCTTTATTCTCTTCTTTTTAGTCTATTTTATATTGTCAGACAAAAACTTTAATCCATTTTTTTTGTTACTTTTTAAATCAACACATTTTTTGTTTTGTTTTCATTCCCATTTATTTAACATATTATGCAAATTTGCGTTGAATTGAAAAAAAAAAAAAAATAATAATTACAATAATTACTCGTAACTCGTACTAAAAGTCTCATTAAAAGAAATGTCCTTAGAAAATGTGTTGATGAATAATGTTTTACTATTTAGTATAGCATACTTGTAGGCTTCTTGTTTTTTTTTTTTTTTTTTTTTCTTTAATTTAAAGCAATTGTGCAACATTAGAGTGTCTTAATGACATGCACATGTCGCAATACTCGCCCACTTCACGCCATCTCGCTCTTCATACACATCACTTTCTTTCCCTTGCCCGTTTCATTTATTCATTTTTTCATTTATTCAATTCAATTCAATGTTTCGTTTAGTCTGAGTCAGCTGAGCACTTAAGCTGCCATTTTGTACGCATTTAACTTGATTTTCGTCGTCGGCAATAAATGTAATTAAAAAAAGGATGCCAACATTTTGTTTTTTTTTTTTTTTTGTTTCTTTTACATTTTATTTTTTGCATAAAGAGGGAAACCAAAAAAGTTCATAGAATGTTGTTGCTGTGCTTGTTGTTGTTCCCGTAAAAAAAAAAAAATTAAAAAGATGCCAAACCAGAAACGCTTCAAAGTAACTGAAAATAACATTTTCGTGTATGTGAAGGTGCAGGAGGAGAGCGTCTGATGATGCCAAATATTTTATTGTACGATAATTACATTTTCGTTTCTATTTTTTTGTACTTTTCTAATTTTTTTTTTTTTTTTCATTTTTGTTTCTTCACATGTAATTTGTCTTTAGCTGCTGTTCTTGTTGTTGTTGGTGTGTCGTAAAAGTTTTGCTGTGCGCAAAGTGCGCAATTAAAGCGAAGACGTCTCAAGTTGGCCAACATGGCGTATGATTGATTTGCATGCGAGACGCACACATATCCCGTGCGTGCGTGCGTGTATGTTTGTGTGTGTGTGTGTATATGTAAAGTGGGCGAAAAGTGTCTCGCATACTCTTGTGTGCAGAGTTGCGTTGTGCCAACTCAGCAGCAGACAACATTTTTATGACGCATCACCGTTTTGTGTGACTTCAAAGCATAGAAGAAAAAAAGAAATAAAATTGATAATAAATTAAATTAAATCAAGTTAAATAAAATAAATAAAAATCAACAAAAAAATGCAAAGAAATCTTCAAGTGAAAACATAAAAAAACAAGATGCGCAATGTGAACGGTCAATTGCGGTGAAACCATGAAGCTGCCCAAGCTGAAGATGAAGATGGAAATGAAGATGAAGATGAGGTGAACAACTTTTAAAAGCAAAATAAGAAAAATACGAAATAAAGGCAGCCTATGGATCAGAGGAAGAAGAAGTTGCACAAAAAGAACTTGCCGAAGAAGCACTTTCAGCTGAAGTTGTAGAAAATTGTCTAAAAAAAAAAAAAAATTATAAATAAAAAGAAAACAATTTTCAAACGTACTTTGTTGCCGTTGTTGTTGTTGTTGTGTTGGCGTTTAAACTTTGACTTCGAACGCGTTTCATTTTTTTTTTTTTAATTTTTATTCTCGTTTGCTTCGCCTTCGCTTTCGTTGTTGGTTTTCCGACCGTTTTAATGCATAAACTTAACGTTGATTTAGCGCAGCTTATTTGGTCGCTTAACTTTTGAGTAGCATACTTTCAGACGGACTGAAAACAACAACACACTTCAATAACAAAAAAAGAAAAAAGTTGCAAAGTGCGCCGCCGATTGTCAATTTAGCTAATAATGCCAACGTTTATGATGAATTTATGACCGCCAAATGAAAGTGATGAGCATGAAAGTCAATGTCAAAGTTAAAGTTAAACTCAAAGCCGCGGCCAAAGTCGCGACCATTAAAACATGCAAAAACATTGACGTATTTTTCTCTCATTTCGGCATTAGAGTGTTTTAATAAAAAAAAAAAAAAAAGAAAAATTAAACGCTTGAACGCAAAATGCGCACGAGTAGAACAGAAATGTTCAGAACAGAATCAAGTCGAGCTGAATGAATTGTGTCGCATTGATTCGATCTCAGCTCGTTGAACTTTTCTTAAATTTTATTAGCAAAGTCACTTGTTACGTGCTCCATTTTGTTATTGGTTTTATACCCTACACACATAATGTCTGAAAGTATATGAAAAATAGGGAGTAAGAGAAATGTGTGATTGTCCTCACCTTTGGTTCTCAAAAACTATAAGAGCTAGAGACTTGTCTTGGTTCACCATTGGAATTTTTGCCACGCCTACTTCTTCCGACCCGCCCAGTAGTGTCTACTTTTTCAATAATTAGAAGACTAGAACACAAAACATAGACACAGTGAACAGAGTCCCATAAAAAACCGTATTACCCATTTTTTTTGCTTTCCCTATTACCCCTATAACACTATTTATAAAAATTTCTATATCTTGTAAGCTATAAAAGGTCAAAACCTCAAACTGCGTAGGTTGTTTCACCATACATATGCCTTAAAATTATAAATTTCAAAAAAATCTCTCTCCCCAAATTTGTTCCCCACAACGAACCCCATAATATCATCAAAATGTTTCACATTTTTTGCCCGAATTTTCTTGAAAACTTCATTAATACATAAATGGAAATATTTTTTTAATTGGGGACGTGAAATCACCTCCCGTAAGTGCAGGGTATTATATTGTTATGTGTACCAGACCACCAATTCTTAATTTTTATTTTTTTATAAACATTTTTGTTTGGATGTGTGCTTTCAAACAACGCCTTGAGGGCAACAATTGTTTCGCTATTGTGTGACTAATAGCATAGATTCACTAAAAATCAACTTGTGCCTTAGTCAGCCGCTCAGTCCGACGACTGTGTCTACCACGACGCATTCGAAAAATGCGTACGCATAAACAATGACAGCGAATGCGAAGGAATGCCATTGATGCGCCTATAAGCAGACAACGACGCAGTCAAAAATTGAGCTATAAAATAAATGATGGACAAGTGTCAAGGGACGAGTGTAAATTCATTTGGAAGTCTTTAGTTGAAATCAAAATCGCTAGCGAAATCGTAAAACTTTCAGCAACGGAAATTTGAGCCATCAAAATTTACGCTTGACCTTTTTTTTTTTTTTGAATAAAACTGTTAAACTACTATTTTTCTATATTTTATGCTCTCTGTGTGTGTTTTTTGTGCCTTTATATGTATGTGCTCCATGTCCGCTATGGGAACTCACAACTATACGCTTGTGACAGAGTCTATTCATATTGTTAAGAAGTTTACAACGCATACAAACAGGCAACTCTGACTATTTGAAGTATACATATATGCATTTGATAAGCTGTACATGTCAAGTTGGCGTCGAGGCCGAAACGATGTTGACTTGTGTTTTAACACCAAAAGATATATCTCCCATTAAAAGATCTTCAACAATTTCAAGTTGTGTTGGTTAATCTTTTTTTTTAACTTTATTTATTATTTCTGTGTGAGAAGTATAAAATCTTCGGCTATGCTGAAGATATCTTGATAACGTTTTTTTTTTTTGTTCTTTTCCATTTTGACGTTTAACTGTTTCATTACTTAAGACCGGCATAGTTTATATTCTTGGTCAAGGCGCAGACATTATTGTATGTATTATATATATTCGGCCTATAATAATAATAGTGTGCGTTTGGGCACAGTGGGCTCAGTGTAAACGAAAAAATGAGAAAGATATGTGCTTTGGCCTTGCTGAAGATTTGATACTTCTCACATATAAGGAATCATTACACATTGTATCAAAAAATAGTTCTACTATTGCCCAAGTGAACACAGAATATGTGTGAGAATAGAAATTTTGAAAACTTTTAGCGTATAAAACGTTCAGCAAGGCCAATCCTTTCTTCTTTTTTTAGTTTCATATAAAATCAAATGTTATTTTGTATTTTTTATTGGGTTTTTACTTAAAAAGTCATTTTTTAGATAACATTAGCCTAAAAGTATGCTACGTAGTGCATTTTGCAACACCAAATGTTAAAATATTTATGTTACGGTCGTTTCACTGTGCTTCTCTTTCCCTACTCGCTTATTCATTTTGCCTTAGACTATTCAGTTGCTGGCCGGGGCTTGTTCGAGCAGCTCTGTCAACTTGAGACTGACCAATCGACAGTCTTTTAGGCATCGACAAAGCATTGCAAACACAAATATTTGAAGAGGTAAATGGACGTAATTTAATCTCCAATTTGTTTCAATAAATTTGTTGTTTGTTGGGCGGTCAGTCGGTCGGTCGGTCCGTTAGTCGTTGAGACGGCAACCAATGTTGAGTCGCGTTTAAAACATCTGAACCTATTTTCAGGTCTCTTCATATCAATGCTTATTGGGTATACTTAAACATGTCTATGTGTGTCTATTTGTGTGTGTGTGTGTGTATGTTATTGCGTCTATTTGTGCGTTTGTTTGTCCATTCGAGCATTCATTCTTTCATTCATTTATACATTCGACATTTATTCAATCGTTCTGTTGTTATCTTTTTTGTCTGCGCTTTCATTTTCCTCCATTGATTTTTTTTTCGATTTTTAATTTTATTGTCGTTTTTTGTTGCGGTTCTCTCTGATTTTTTTGTTATAACTTTTTTTTTTTTGCAGTCTTTATTTCGATTTTTTATTGATATTTAAGCTGAGCATTTGTTATTTAAACGGATCTTCATACATATTTATGAATCAGAATTGGCGCAAAAAGCAACCCAAGAGATTGAAATGAGCTTGAAAAATGTTTTTGAGGCCCAAACGATTGTTTTTTCGTTGTTATTTTTTTTTTGTTTTTATTTATTTATATATATTTTTTATTGGTGCAATTTGTTTCTGAAATTTGTTGCTCCTTTGTGTGCAATTAGACATTATATTATTGTTTTTTTCCTTTGCATTTGTTGTGTGCTTTACAATAAATTTACTTTAAATGGCAAATTTATTTCCCTTTATCACTTTTTTTGCTGTTGAATTGATTTTCTTGTTCTCTTCTGTTATTGTCACAGCAATTTGCGTTATTGTATTCTGTTTATGATTATATTTTGTGGTATAAAGCCAACGTTTTTAAGTTGTTAAAGTAAAATTATATACAATTATGTATCGAGCAGTAAGTAAAGTAAATCTGACATGCCGTAATATAACGCGTAACACACATAACGTTAGAGAACGTGTAGTTGTTGTCGCATAACTCACTGCCCTTCTGTGAATGATTGACGACCGACGTAAGAAGTTATCTCAAAATTGACGTTGAAATGTACTTCACGTTCTCTTAGTTTTCATATCCTGCACACGTTGTGAAACAGGGCGACGTTTATATAAGGATTGTTGCAGATCATCGAACAATGACAGTGAGACCCCATAGTGAGACAAACGTCGTTCTATAATCTGACTCTAAGCTTTTTCCATTGCTAGTCCAGGGGCCCAGCCAAGCAGCGGCAGTGACTGCATGATTATAAAGCCCATGTATGCAGGATGTTTTATTTGCGCGTAATATTGACGCTATAACGCTCATACTTCGCTTGTTTTTGCATACATTTCAATTTCATTGATTCGTTTACTGTTTTGTCTTGTTTGGCAACTCGACTCAACTCAGTGAATCAAATCGCAACGAAACGAACTCATTCTGCCTTGTCTGCTTGCGTAAGATAATGCAAAAAGCGTTACGAGGAATTCATTGCGGCTTACAAAACGCAGACGCATAATGATGCAGCTGATGATGGTGGTGATGATGATGGCGACGAAGGCGATTCATTTGAAGTCTCAACACTTCGATATATCTACGCTTAAGCGCCCCCGATTTCATTATACACCCATGCAGTCCTCAGTTTAAGCGCTAGCAATATGCTTTTGGCACAAAAGCAAATACGCGTAAAATGAACACCAAATGAAAATCTGGCAAAATAGACAAGCGACTGACAGCCAAATGAGCCACGCATGTCGACCAACTTCTTTGCATTTTCGCTCGTTCCCATTCTCGTCTCTGTCAATCATCAACCACCTTGACTCAGCAAACATCCCTTTTCAGCCAAAAGTGTCGATATTTCTCTTTCAAATTTCTTTCTTTGCATGTGTGTGTGTGTGTGAGACAAAAACAAAAAATAAAACTTTGCTAAATGTCATGACATCGTTCATGGCTGCCATGTTGATAGCATTTTGGCTTGTTGTGGCGCGATTTACATTTGTTTATCTAAGCGCGATTCATTATTATTATATTTTTTGCACTGTTGTTGCTGCTGTTGTTGTAACGACTGCCTTGTCAATGCTATCATTGCTGTTCATCTTCAATTAATTTTGCTTATCATCATCAACATCAACAATTTGGTTCTTTGGTTTTGCTTTGCTTTCGATTTTTTTCTTGTAACGATTCATTTCGTTTTTTTTTCTTTTTCACCGTTATCGTTGTTGTTGTTGTAACTGTTGTCGTTGTTCTTGTTGTTGTCATTGTCGTCGCATTTTACCATTGTCGTCATCATTAATTTCACACCTAAATGGCGCCGTTAAATTGAATTCCACATAAACTTATTTAATCATTGAGGCATGCGAGACGTATGAGTGATATTGTATTTGCACTTGATTTTTACTATTTTGCTTCATTTTATCTTTCAATTCTTGCTTCTATAACCATTTTATTTCGCTTTTTTTGTCATTTTACTTTTCTCAATCACGTCAAATGTCGTCTGCCATACTAGAGGAAAAGAAAATAAACAAGAAAGAAAGATAAACGCATGAACGAAATGTGTCATGTAAATGAAGCCGAAATAATTATTTTCTTTTTTCTTGCAAATTAACTAAATTTATATTGATTAAGGTCGTGCATAGATTTCAATTCAAAGGCTATAGATATCTATTGTTAAGGCTAAGAAGAAGTTGGCAGCGCCTGTGGTTATGCAATTGTTTGAGAACAACTTGATTTGGCAAAAATTGTGGCATACTTTCGAGCTGCAAGTTCTTTTAATGATATTCAAATTGGAGTAACTTCTCGAATATAAAGAATTTAATTTTTTTTATTTGCATTTTTTGACTATTTCTTCTGCGCTGTGTTGAAAATAAGACAATATTTAAATTATATTACTTTAAAACAGGCAGCACGTAAAAGGCAGCTAACAAAAATGATTTAAGTCATGTATTATACTTCACCTGCTGCCTACAAGTGAGCCGACGGCCGTGATTACAAGGTGAGTGAGAAATGATTGAGTAAAGTTAAACTCAAAACCCAAAATTGAAAATTCATACACAGTTAACAACTGTTTAAACAACAATCAAAGCATTAATAATTTATGACATTTTATTCTGCTTCTACGACTTTTACAATAAAGTTGAAGAAGTTGACTTGTGTCCTTGGAATCATTTTGTAGACCGCAAAAGAAAAAAAAAAAAGAAAAAAATAAGAAAAGAAGAAAAACAAAATTAAAATAAATAAAGTCAAAAATGAAATATTCAAAAATTAATTCGTCAAGTTGAAGTTGTTAAAGTTTACTTAAGCCATTGTCGACGCCTTCGTTGAGCGCAAAGCAAAATATTTAAATTAAACTTAAACAAAAGTTGAGCGAAAACTTTAACGCGCTTTGCAACCGCTTTGTGCCGCATGGGTTGCATGGGCCGACTGAGTCACTTGCCATTTGCCACTTGCCACACGTACTTGTACTTGCCACAATTGCAAGCGAGTGAGTGAACGCACGAGTGCGGCAAAAGCGATTATGATGCGCATATATTTGATTCTCAGTTTAGTTTTGAGTAAGAGCAATTCTCAGCTCAGACTGTGGCAAACTATCAACAATAAGGCTGTCGCCCTTTCAGCTGTCAGTCTGTCAGTCTGTCTTTCGGTCTGTCTGACTGTTAGTCTGTTAGTTTGTCGGTCTTGTTTGCCTTTCTTTCTGATTGTTTACTTTTAATTAAAAATCAGCTGTTGAAAAATTTCAACTATTCTGTTAATACATTGTTGTTTTTCATCTCTTCACTCTGGCGCCTCAACACACGCACTCTCACTTTTGCGCTCACTCACTCTTTCGCTTTCTCGCGTTTATTTTTATCCTTTTTTTTTTTTTTTTGTTGTCTTTTTTACAGATTTTTGTTTCAACTTCGCTAAGTTTTTCGCATTTTTCCGCTTGATTTTATTTCTGTCGTTTTCTTTTTTGTTTTTCTCGTCGGCAGTTTTACATAAAAGGTCTTCAAATGCTTTAATTGAATTTGTGTTGCATACTTTTGGGTACGCAGAAATTTTTGCATGCATATTAATAACTAGTTTTTTTTTTTATTCCATCTCGTTAAAGTTCAATTTAAAACGACGAAAATAAATATTTTGAAAAAGTTCACAAGTCCTAAAGACGCTTCGTAGTCTATTTATTATGAAATCTAATTCGGCATAGTAATTAAAGCCTAACGAGACGTATGAGTAATGCGTAAGTAGATAATCAACATTCAACATGTAAGCTGCTATTGTTGTTGCGGTTGCAATGTCCGAAATTTCCAATTCATTGCAGACAGTAAAGAAAACCTACTAAGACGGTTTAATGAACCTATGTGTGTGTGTGTGTGTGTGAGTGTTATATGTGTGCTATTTAATTTCAAATCAAATTAAAATCAAGTATACGCCACATTGACCAAAGATGAGTCGGTCGAAAGAATAAACGAATGAATAAAAGAATCTAACAAGAATACAATTTTGAGATGCGCAAATACAGATACTTTATCTACACGTGTCGGTCCAGACAAACTGAGCTGTTCGCTTTTCTTAATTTTTTTTTTTTCTACACATTTTGTGTTTGTTTGTTTCTGGCGATAAAAACATGTATTATTCTCATCAAAGCTACGTAAACTATGATGAGTTCTGTATTCTGTTGGTATTTTCTTAAGGTTATAGTGTATAACAAAGTCTGCACGACTCTTAACTTTTGTAAACCACAAAAAAGCTCATACGATGAACAGTAAATCTCATAAACAGCTTTGTAGGCGCGGTAATGTGACAAGTCAGAGACACCAAAAAAAAAAAAAAAAGATGAAAGATGAAAGAACTCAAAGTCGTCTTGGATGATTTGTGTTTCTTATTACGATGTTGACAATGTTGTCGAAAGGTTAGCATTTGATTGGTTTTGGATAAAATCATGTCCAATGCTGTAGCCAAAGAAAACAAGGAGTTAAAACATACTCAAAGGGTGTCAAAGTGCAAATGAATGCGTTCAGGAGACATTATAAGTTAAATCACAAATTAATGTGAATGCATAAAAATTTGTCACTAATTTTAAATTTCATTGCAATATATTATTTATTAAGTTCAAGACCATCAATCAACGATAGACAAAATGCTTCATAATAAACGCTTTTCATTGTCTAATGAAATGAAAGAATTTTTGGCCGACCCAATTTAATTCCTGATTTAAAGTTTACTACTTACTTTTGATTAGAGACATTCATGTGTGTGTGAGTGAATGCCTATGTGTGTCATTGTACTGTCGTGACAGTTAGCAACAATGAAAGAAACAGAGAGAGTGCGAAAGAGATGGTTAGATAGCAAAAGATACAAGTGCTTGCAAGTACTTAAGGCGTCTAAGATATTTTATTTGTATCTTCTTTGTGTTGTTGTTGTTGTTGTTATTTGTGTTTTCGTGCGGCACAAAATTGTTTTAAAGTGGCCATGTTCATTTAAGGCTTCATTATTTGTGAATGCCTCAACAGTTTGTTGTGTGGCTTTTGTCTCGTGGTTCGTGTCTCGTCGTGTCTTTAATATTGTCAAGTGGATTTCAGAGATTTCAGTGAGCTGGCAAATAACAACAACAACAAGTTAACTAAATGAAACATATATATGTACATACATGAAATGTGGAAAAATAAGTAAGTGCAATAAAGTCGAGCATACTCGACTTAATATTATACCTCACATACATGAACTCTTTATAAACATGCGTTGCCACGCCCCACTACTTCATTACCAAACGTTAATATATATCAAAGTTATCAGTTCTTCTTGATACATTTGGTATACATACATACGATATTTATAATTCCACTAATACAAATTATTTGTAGGGTATAAAAAATGAAATTGTAACAGACAAAACTGAAAATAAAGAAAAAAAAGTAAATAAAATACTAAACGGCACGAGGAGCCAAGATGAGCTGAGCTGGTCCAAATTCGAGTGAATTGAGCTGAGTTTGCATTGCCTTGAGTTGAGCTGTGAGGTTCACAAAATAAAACTGTCAATATTTTGACAACCAGACGACACCTAAATTACAAACTAAGACACAGACACAGACACACACACACATGGCTCACATACAAGCACGGTGAGAGTAAATTGTTATATCTGCTAACAAATTTTTATGTAAAAATGGAATCAGAGATTGATCGGATTTTTGTTAAAAAAAAATAAAAAAAACAAAATTTTTTTTTTATAAAATAAACATATTTTTTTGTGTTTTCATACGCACTCTTCATTTATCCGCAAGGGGAAAAAAGAGAACATATACTTATTTGCTACAATGGGTAAATTTGTCCTTTCACTGGCATCATATAAGACAGAAGAAATGTAGTTGCTTAGTTTATAAAGTGTAGGATGTTATGAATTCGAGTAGACTTAACATTATTTTGTATTTTATTTGGTTTTCATTTTTTCAAGCTTGGCAGAAAAAGGAAAAAAATTTTGGCCAGTCTCCAAGTCGCTTCTACTATTGGTAATTTGTTGTTGGTTTTATTTATTTATTTATTTATTTTTTTTTTTGGTTGTTTTGATTTCATTTATTCATTCATTCGGTTGGTCGGTCGGTCGGTCGATCGCGAATTGTTGCTAGGCAATTATTTCAAGCGAGTTGTCAATAAATGTTGAAACTTTACTTTTGATTGCTTTCCAGCACTGACATTGAACATCAACAACATCGTTGAGCATGCCACGTGTTTGTCTGTCTGTCTGTCTGTCTGTCTATCTCTCTGCCTGTTTGTTTATCTTAGTTATATGTGCTTGTGTCACACATACACTCATACATAATACATACACAACTCAACTCGAAATAGTATATTTGATGATTAGTATTGGTTACTTGATTGAGCGTTGGTTTCATTTCATATTGAGCATCTTCAATGCCGCAAGCAAAATGCAATGTCATGGATACCTCAACATAACTTGCCCGTGGCTTATGTCAGCTCATTTTCATGCCTCTCTCCTACATCGTCATCATCATCATCATCATTATTTATATTTGTATTTGTAATTAACTGTTATTGCTAAGCGTTAAATTAATTTGATTTAAGGTTTTTGGTTTTGGGAGTTAATTTGCAAACTGTACTTTTCACTGAACTGAACACAACAACAACACTCAAAATATTGCCACTTGACTATTATTTGGTACTTAATTAACTCGTTGCTATGAAGAGAGATTTACTTGATTTTCATATCATTTTGGTTTTCCTAATTAGTTTTAGTTTTGCGCATAATTTGTTTTTAATAGAATAAAAAAAATATTACGTATACGTAATAAGAAATGATTTAATGAAGACGATTGGCAAAATTTCAAGTTTGAGGAAATGTTAAAGATGCCTTAAGTCTTTGTATTTCGCAAATCAACAAGACCTTTGCAATTTTGTTGAAGAAAACAAAAGTAATTTGTGTCTTATTTATTAAAATAGTTGTTTATAATTAAAAATTTCTTTACGATTGGAAATTTCGGTAGCATGCTGAATGAATGAATGATTTTAAGCTGAGCGTTTTGCGTTGATTGCTTGAATTTAGAAACTGACTTTCATCTACGCCCAATAGCCATGACCATGAGAAAAAGAATAAAACGAAACGAGACAACGAATGAGATGATTAAAAAACGGAGCCAGAAAATGCTTGTAGGGTTGACATTAACAACGCAGAAAATATATCTATCAAGGACATTCGCCGAAAAAGGACTTATTGACTTTGCTCAACTTCGCTTAAAGCGGTATAAGCCACCATTGCAAATTCTAAATGTCAACAAAAAGTAAAAAGTGTGATTACTTTTTTTTTGGGATTTTTCGTTGACGAAAACTTTTTTATGTTCTTTTTTATAAACATTTAAATAAATTTGAAAAACTTCTAATTAGCTCAATGAGACGAGTCATATAAAAACTTGGCTCAAACAGTTATGAAAGATATTTTTAAAAAATATATTTTCAAATACATACATTTGTGAAGAACGCGTTTGTTCACAAAGCCAAAAGTAATCTTTTTGTTTTGGATTTTTTGAAAGAGCAATGGAAACTCATCTCTAAATAATACATTTACAAGGAAAAGTGTGTAGGGTATTATATCGTCGAGTCGACTATAGCACTTTAACTTGTTTGTAGATAATTTTTTTGGTTTTTTGGAAAGTGAAATGTTTAAAATGTTCACGTCGTCGTTTATTATTCAACGTTAGCTCTTGAAAGTTTATCTTTTTGTTTGTTAGTGGAAAATCCAAAGCATTTGCAAATTAAATGCTCGGAAAGACATAAAAATTGCAGCAAATTATCAAGCCAAAGTGAAAGAGTTAGTGAGTGAGTGAGTGAGTGAAGAAATGAAATGAGTTTAGCCAACGAAAAATGAAATACTTTGCATGCAAATTGTGCAACACGAATAAAAATTAGAATGATATGCAAAAGTAACCCATAACACAAACTCAAGCCGAAACTGAATCCTTTGCAAGCTTGATTAAATTCCGCAATCACAAACCGAAACGAAACGAAACACGACCAAACCGAAACCAGCGGATGAGCGGAGGAGAACAGAGGCGTGCCACAAGAGGAGCATCCAAAGCTCACAGCTCAGATTCGCACAGCTTCATAATAAGCTAACATGTGTACGTGTATTTGTGCACAAATGACTGAGTCAGTGAGTGAGTGAGTAACGTGAATGCAAAGCAAGTGAGGCGTTGGAGTAGTTAAGAATGTTCGCATGCATTTTACGTACGCCACAGTGGATTGCAAAAGCAGCGTACGAAAAATTTAATAATTTCAAAGATACAAGAGAAAAACAAAAGTGGAAACAAAGCGACAATGAAAAACAAAGAAATGAAAAAATTGAAAGTGCAAAAAGCAACAATAAGACAAGACAAGACAAGAGTAAATGCAGAATGCCTGCTCCTCGCTGTGAGCGCATGTGGGTTGAAAGCTGTGGAAGACAACCGCATTGCTAGCACTAAAATCAGTTGCCAGGTAACGACGTCGAGGTCAGGTTGCAATATAATTCAGTAAATGCACGTGTGCAAATGCGACGACTGCTAAATAGAGAGAACCAACGAAAGCAGTGACCGACAGAGGGCGCAAGCGTGAGGGAGTTGGCTGAATAGTCGCTCGTTTGCTACATCATGCGAAAAATTTGCACGAAATTGACTACAAATGAACTTCATTTGTTATTGAAACTATGGTAAAAATAATGCAGCAACCAACAACAATAATAAATGCAAGAAAACTCAAGTGGAACTATAAATATTTTGATAATAAATTTCTGTCAATGTTGTGGTTTTTTTTTTTTTTTTTCTTTCTTAGAAAATAGTACGATATGGTTTGATGTAAAAAAGATTTGAATATAAAATAAATAAATAGAAGGAAAAAAAAACTTATTTTACATTGTACTTCATAAAAAGCAAATATTTATATTTGCATGCAATTTCTCGCAGTGTCGCCATGAAAGTAAAGTTCATTTTCAGGTTTCGCTTCTAAAGATTGACAAATGAAAATGCACAAAATGCTAGCGGATTTGTGCCAAATGTCTGTGAAATGTGAGCAAACGTGTAACTGAGACTTTGTAATGGAAGCGATGCTGAAGAGCGGGAGACGAGGCGTATGCGCAACTTTTGCTTGCTGCTGTGCATATGTTTTGTCCTGGCCAAGTGAACTTGGCGCAGTTCGTTCGTGTCATTGGATTTTTCAGCGATTTGAGCGCAGCAACGACTGGTGAGGGGAGGGGTAGCAAGTGGCAGCCGCATCAGCAACATAAGAAATTTAATATGCGCTGTGAATTTCACGACAAAACAAAACGAATTGTAAATTATGCTGTTGTCACAGGTGTGCGCTCGGATTCACAAATAGTTGCAGGCACTGTCTCTGTCTCTATCTCTGTCACTGCTGTGCCACAACGTTTCGTATTGCATAGAGTAAAAAAAAAAAAAAAAAAAAAAAAAAATAAAAAAAAGGAAACTAAAAGAAAGTAAATGTCAAATGCGTGACTTAAGTTTTATCGTTGATATGAAACTTTTCTTCATATCTTTTATGGTTGTCAATTTTTTTTCTATGCTTTCTTGTCTTTCTGTTGTGTTTAATGAGTTTGAGGTTTTTGTATTGTGTTTTTATGCAAGTAACATACATATATGAAATACACAAGCAAAGCCACAAATTAAGCGATATTAAAGCCAAAGCTCAGGTTCATAATTTCAGACAGATTGTGTGCTGTAGCAGAGGCTTAAAGAGCAACTGTTGAGTTTAATTTTTAGCTCGACGTTGCAATAAATGATTTTTTTTTTCATGAAATCACTCAACTTTCGCTTAGCCATTTTGTATGTCAAGGCAAATAAGACTTTAGCACATAAAGAAAAAGCAAATTAAGTGCGTATGCGAATTCTTAGAATTGTAAGAAATTTTTAGCGAAATATATTGTTGCTATTTTCGCGTCACTTAGCCACAACAATTGACAGCAAAATTGGCCAAACGCAAACAAAGCCAAGCCAAGCCAAGTTAAGTTAAGTCAAGCCAAGCAAAGGCAGCGCAAAGCTTGACAAGCGAAACCAACAAGTATATAAGTATCTGAAAGCGTTTGGCGTTGCTTTGTGTATACATAGTATATTTTTTATGATAAATGATTTCAAATTAGTGTTTGTTTTGTTTGGCAAATTGCTTCTGCAAGCGAGCAAGTAAGCAGTGCAGGGTGTCTTGATAAATGTGATTGCATTAATTAGATACTATAAGACACACAGGCAGACAGGCAGGCAGTCAGACTGAGAGACAGACCGAAGCACATTTATGTTACTGAAGCTGTCAACATGCTTCACGATGTTGTTGTTTTTGCTTATTGACAAATTAAGTGCTTCAATGGCAGATGCGTCTGTTGGAATGAGACGATTAAGAGGACGCAGGACGCTGGACGCAGGCGGGAACACTTAGAAAGTAAGTGAGTGAGTGATTGGGGGCGTGAGCGTAATGCAAGCTTTTTGCTTTGTTTGATTACGCACACGCGACATTGGCTTGACTTGGCTTCGCTTAGCGTGTCTTGTCTTGTCTTGTCGTGGCTTAACATAACTTCAGCCCAGCTCAGCTACGTGGAACTCTTGTTTATTTATGCAAAATTGCAAGCTTCATCATTCTCAGGAACAGCATTTTAGTGACAGCCAAGCGGTGTCTTTATTTTTCGGTTTTCCTCATTTGGATTTTGTGTGTGTGTGTGTATGTGTGTGTTCGACGCGCATACATGCGCATGATGGATTAATGCTAATTGGTTGTCATTATCAGAGCCTTGCAATCGACCCTCTGACAACGTCTTTCATTATTTACTTAACTCTCCCTGTCTTTTGCTTGGCACACTCATACGACATGTTGCACGTTGCACATTAAATATAAATTATTGTGTGAAAAACAAGCCAAATTATAATTAAATAATTACAAAACTAAAATAAGCAAAAATATGTTTTTTTTTTTTTTGTTTTTGTTTTACGCTTTGTCGCTTTCAGCTTGTTTCGCTGTCGAGCACTTGAGCACGTCAGCACGTTTTCTCAGTCAATAACAAGTCGTTCTTTTCATAACATAATTGCGCCAAAAAACAAAAACCAGAAAAGGAGATATTGTCGGATTTGCCGAAATTTATATACTCTCTTCTTTTAGTTTCTCTAATAAGAAACATTAAATTTCGTTTTTAAGTTTTTCGCTATATGAGCAGTGCCACGCCCTTATGTCCAAATTCTTTTAAATTTCACCAAATAGTTAGGCATTAATAAAAATATTAATAGAAATATTGTTTAAAAAAAAAAAAATATTTTTGGCCGAACGTTCCTATAACTGGCATATGCTTTAGTAATCCAATCAAACTGATTTTTATTTACTTTACTTATTTAGGACCTCGTCTTGTCATGCTGTTGAAGAATGTATATATACATTATATAGTCGGAGATGTCTTCTACGCTGCGTTGCAAACTGCATGTCAAAGTTAATATACACTTTTTGGAAGAGAACAAAAAATACTAAAAATAATTTCGTTGAACAAATGTCCAAACATATTTTCACACACACAAAATGGCGACTAATTATAAAATAAAGTGCGACTAGTGGCATGATCAGCGGGCGTGGGCGAAACGACAGCTGAAACAAACGACAGCGACAGTTGAAAGGACAACACGCGCCGAAGGCGAAGTCAAAGCCAACGGGCAAAGTCGAGCAAATTAAGCAAAGTCGTCGCAGAACACAAAAATTAAAATGTGTAAATGAAAAACAAAAAACAAAACATGAGCTGCAGGACAACTTCGCCGCCACTTTGACCGAAGCATAAAACATTTTCATTTAACCCGAAAAGCTGTCGTTGTTGTTGCTACATTCATTTTTCACTTATGTAATGTAAGCGCAGTTGAGTTATGAAGAGTTGATCTAAGCATTTGAGCAAAAGACGTCAGTGGACAAGTTAATGAGTGAAATAGAAAATGTCATTGAGTTTTTTTTTTCTTCTTTGTCGCTGCGCGCGTGTCAAGGATTCAACAATCTTTTACATTTGCCGAAACGTGCTAATGCTCTCTCGCTCTCTCACACACACACACTTTTGGGTTTTTTTGTTGCTCAGCTGTTGTTCAACAGTTGAAAACATATTTGAACATTTCATGTTTCACTTTTACGCTTTTTACATTCATTATTTTGTTTAAGCAACACTTCTTTTTTTTTGTATATTTTTTGTTGTATTTTTTTGTATCTTTTTATTTGCAATTGGGGCCGACTGAGCGTTAGAAAAGTTTATCCTTAGTCGTTGTTGTTGTTGCAGGGCGCATTTCATAAGCAATTCTTCAGTAGATTACGTTAATACTTGATTAAGTAAATCCATGGTAGAATATAAAAAATAATAAAAATAAAAAAAATAAGAACATTTTTAGACGAAAAGTTTAACAAGCGCTAAATATATTTGCATTGAAAATGTTGTCTGTTACGACCAAAGTCTACAACATCAGAGCGAATTCATTATCATCATTTTGGCAGTCCGTTCGTCCGTCAGTTAGTCAACATCAGACTTGCCTCTTTATATTTACCTCAATTTTGTGCGCCGTCATCATCATCATTCTCATTCTCATCCTCATTATCATCATCACCATCAGCATCGTTATCATCATCATCATTGTTATCATCATTCTTGTCTTTGTTCGCAAAAACTTTACTTTATGTTTATATTTGCATACATTTGACAAAGGCAGAAATTTTTCGGTGAATTTCTTTTGTGTTTTTCTCAAATGTTAAGAATTATATTCAATTTTAACATCATTCGTTGTCAGTTGACGACTGAAATAGCATGAAAGGCGCTTCGTACACTAAGTGTATGTCTAAGTGGTGTCTAAGAAGTGTCTAAGAAGTGGAAGATGTTTATGGCGTGTGTGTGTGTGTGTGCTTTGTGTAATTAAAATGTAATTGTTTTCTTTATTATTTATTTTTTTTATTATTAGTTTATTTTTATAATTAATTTTTATGAATTTATACGAAATCTTTAAAATTTTGTTAGCTGAAAAAAAGATCTTTCCTTGCCAAGAAGTAATTCCGATTGACTTCTAATTGAATGTGCATTTCGGACATTTCAAAATGTGTACTTCTAAGCGCATGCAGAAGTGATTAAAAGTTCTGCTGGCTTGCTGACACACTTGCTCAACACACATACACACCGATGTACAGTTTTTGTTTTCTGCCTTGCAATGCTTTTATTTTAATCCACCAAGCGTGTTAATCGTCTGCTCAAGATCTTTTTCAACTTATTGGCTTTTAACCCTCGCTTTAATCAAATATTAACAACAAAAAAATCTCTCATATACATGTCTCTGTATTTTTTCAACTGTACGAATTTCCTTTCCCAACAACTGACGTCCTTCAATTCGATTAGCAACATTCTTATTGAGCTTATATAAATGCATATTTGACAATCGTCACCATCAACACTTTCATTATCATTGCCAATCCTTGCAAGCAGCACACCAACAACATCAGTAACAGTAATACAACTAATAATAAGGAGAACAATGAGTCAAAAGCAAACTGGAAAATCATCGCCCCATTTAAAAATCAAAGCAAACTGTTGCCATTGCAATATCATCGCAAAATTCTATTGAAACGATTGACTTGACTTACTTTACTTTGTTGTTGTTGTGATTTGGATTGTTGATGTTGTTGTTATTGTTATTGTAAAATATACGTTGCACGTCGTTGTTGAAGATACACTCAATTTTGCTTTCGTTTTTTTTTTTTTCATTTCTTTTATTTTTGTTAAGTATTTTTCCCTTTTGGTTTTTGCTTTTTTGCATTTTTCCTTGTTTTTTATTCCTTTTGTATTTTGTTGGCTTTTTCCGTCAATTTGCGCAAAGTATTTTACTGCGATTACAATAATAATAATAACAACAACAACAACTAATAGCATTGGCAACATCATCACCGTCATCTATATAATATCTTCTCTCCCTTTCTCTTTCTCTTTCTCTTTTCCTTTCCCTCTTACCACTTAACCGCTACCATGTTTTTCACGTGCTCATCATTTCCACTTCCGTTTCCGTTTGGCAACGCGTTCACCCCTCTGTTTGTATTTCTGTGTGTTTTTTGTTTTTTTTGTTTTTTTTTTTGCATTTATTTTCATAGAATACACAATTCAATTGGCCATTAAATATCAATATTTTCCTTTAGCTAACAATTGTGCATTACAGCTGACAAGCAAAGCGTTGGCAGGACAAACGGACGGACAGACGGACGGATAAAAAGATGGACGGTAAGTCGGTTGAAGTGAAGCAGTTGTCTGAGTTGAGGAGACAGACAAATTGAGCCAAGGCGTGTACGAATGTTGGCATGTGCCGGTGGCTGAGTGTGTGTGCGTGTGTGTGTTTGTTTGTGTGTGCTTTAGTATGAAGCGATTTGTGGCATTTCTTTTTGGCTTTTCCATTTCTTATATGCATTCTTGTTGTTTTTTTTTTTTTTTTTGATTTCTCTTTGATTTCAGATTTTTAAATAATTCATTTTGCATTTCAGTTTTGATCTGTTTTGGCATTTTTCTGGTATGCCTATTAAATATTTTCCCTTTTTATCTTTGCTTTTGTTTTTTTACCTTTACTGTTATGCGATGAAATTGGTTTTGACACAAACACACACACACACATACACACGCAGTCTTGTTCCGAATGCCTTGTTCAGAAATTTGGCTAACAAGAATTTCATTTAAATCACTTATTGATTTCATTTATCTAAAGACACGTAACTTTCATCTGTTTAAATTTTATTATTATTATCTTTGTTGTTGTTGTTTTTCATATCATTTATTTGTTTGCATAAATTTTCAAATGTATGCAAA
This sequence comes from Phortica okadai, assembly GCA_034638295.1. Lineage (NCBI taxonomy): Eukaryota > Metazoa > Arthropoda > Insecta > Diptera > Drosophilidae > Phortica > Phortica okadai. Next base: position 52,223,914 of record CM067848.1, on the reverse strand, counting down.
GTAATAATTCAATGAATCCTTTAGCAATGCCTCGGCATACGTAAGTAACTCAATTGAAAATGAAAATAACAAAAGACTTGATCGATTATTATTTGGTTTGCTTGTTTGTTTGTTTGTTTGGCTGAAGATTGTTGAGCACAACATTCGCACGAGTTGAGGCATTCGCACGACACAGCGCTAACGGCATGTGATGTGACTGGTTGTGCAGCAACGCTGAGGTAAGTTGTGTGCGCCCTTGGAATAATACACTGGAGTAATAATATATTTTATTAAACAATGAAAATATGACATATTATAATTCAAGTTGAATTGGTCCCAAAAGCATTTTTTTCCCAGCTGTTGCTGTGCTTTGATTAAGGCATACAATTTGTCTGTATTTAAGCTGAAATTCATTATTGAAATGTAGAAACATTTCAGTATACAACAAAAGAATGAGCGAGAAACAGCAAAGATAAACAGACTTAAAACTTTTGAAAGTTCACAAAGAGAGATTAGCATGCGACATTGACAGCTTAGCGAAGACTTAAGTCGTACAATCGAAAGGCGCATGAAATATGCCACTTGCACATACACACACAAACGCATTCACTAAAACTAACACACACACACACACACACACACATTTACTTGTTATTGACAGCACAAGGCTACAAAATTACTACAACAACACCAAAAAAAAGCAATGACAAAAAAACCCCCCAAAAAAAAAAACAAAAACAACAAATGAAAAAAGAATAAAATAGAATAAAAAGAAGCAAATAAGCTTTAAGTGAATTGCCTTAGTTAAGACAAGAATATTGTAAGCAATTTATGTTTTATGGCCAAAAACCGTCTGCGGCTTTGTGTTAACAATTTTTAGTACTTTGCCAGGCTTAGGCTTAATCAACCGCGTCAGCGAAATACCGAAATAGCGCCGTTGCGACACTAATACTAATAAAAACACCAACAACAAAAACATTGTTCATAAATATAAATAAAATAGATTTAGTATCGACAATGCTTGACTAAATAAAACCGACAACAAACCTCCAAAACCACAATCAAAATAGTTGCCGCACCTGTTGAGCATGTTCGTTCAGCAAACAAACGGCGCCGTGGCGTATGCAATGAAAATTTGTGTATGACATCTGATGGCAAACCGAATGGCATACTGATGGCGAAAGGGCAACAGAGTGTGAGTGAGTGAGAGAGAGGTAGAAGAAGAAGAAAACGAAACGGAAAATTGTGTGGAAATTTTATTGCTTGAAGACCTTCAGTTCGGCACTACATTCGTCTTGACGCAGGAAGTGCGTTATGAAACAACAACTTAACATATTCATTAAGTTAAGTTTAGTAAATGTCGGAAACTTGATTGTTTTTCAATAAAATAAATAAAATATCACAAATCTGACTAAAATCTTTTTCTCAAAAATCACACAGCATCGACTCATGATAGTTTCGCGGTTTTTTTTACCTTAATTCTTCAGAAAAAAATATCATTAAGTATTAAACAAATTCGAAGAGAAACATATTTTGTAATAGTTTGAGTAAAGCTTTAGGTATTCTCATCCCGAAATTGTGAACTTGAAAAAATATTAGTATCAAAAACTAAAAAATATAAAAATACTCAAATTTCCCGGCATGATTGGCATCAGACAAAGCCCAATTTTGGCAACTCTATTTAAAAAATGTTGAGAGCGCATTTAATATATTCGTTAATAGAAAAATAAATATAAAAATAGAATATAAAATTAATCAAATCCACAAAACATTCATCAGCAATGACGATAAATGTATTTTATTTCAATTTTTTGAAGATTTATGTGAGCTTAACTCGGTTCGAATTTGGCAGACAGTCGAAAAAAAGAAGTAGAAAACATACTAGATAGACAGATATAAGTTACTCGGTTTGCTTCTTGTTTTATGCCAATATACACGCTGAGCTTAGTTTATGTCTTCAAAGCTTGTAGAAAATTTAGTGAGAAATTGCAGTTTACTGGCTGTCAAATTCAATCTAAAGGAAATACATTTCGAAGTAAAATCAACAAAAACATATAAATTGGAGACAAAATGTTTATAGCGAAATCCAAAGCCAAAATTACTGAAACTTTATATGAAAACAAAAACAAAAACAAACACGAAAATAGAAACAGAAACAGTTTGAACGAGTAGGAGATGGTGAATGAGTATGAAACTGAGCAACGACAAGAGTATCTAGCAACTGCAGAGATACTTTTGATAACTGTAACTGCAGCAATGTTTGTGGTTGCCGCTTGCTTCAAATCTTTTGCTAAACTATTTTGATTTCTGTTGGAATTTGTGGCTTACAACAAGCATAAACACTCTCACACACACACACACACACACACACTCATACACAGATGCAGATTCAGATATACGCGAATAGACACACAGACATACACTTGTATATGAACAAGGACATGATGCTGTCAAACAATCTAAAGGAAATATTTTCATAAAAGAAAAAAAAATTTCGTTTTATTTTATTTTTATTTTTGTTTTTAGTTTCCTTTCCATTTTGTTGTTGATGTGATTGTTGTTGTTGCAGTAAGATGCATGTGTTGCATACAGTTTCCTGCAACAGTATTTTTTCTTGATATTTTGTCGTTGCTGTTGTTATTGTTCTTGTATTTCTTGTCGCAGTTGAGTTGTCAATTCAGCTGACAACACTGACAACTCTGGCAGCGCGCACTTTCACACTCACAGACAAGACACAAGATAAACTAATGCATTTTATATATATGTAAGTATAAACATGCAAACTCACACACACACACATATGCACAGAGAAAAAATGTTGCAAGGCGCAGAAAAAAAAATGTTATGAGGCAAACTTCTCACTTCCGTTTTCGCTTCCGCATGACATTTTGTTCAGTTTCTGGTGAATTTATTTTGGAATTTAATGCTCTCAATGTATTTTCGAAGTGGTTGTGCTCATAGCAAAGTTTGCCTTGTTCAACTACTTTGAGTTTAATGCACTTTAGCAAAGGCATCAAATAAACGCTTTAGGGTCTCAAGCAACTTCAGCTGACAGCAAGTTTTAATAAAAAAAAGACAAAAAAAAAATCAAATTCATGTACCGCCACACAGTCGATGGTAATAAGCCCGAAGCTCGCCTTTGGCAAAGACTTTTTCGTCTCATGTAACTTTTAACTCAACTGGACCTCAGAACAGAATACGTTTTAAAGTGAGCGTGTAATTTTGAGCATCGAAACACGTTAATTTCAAATATTTGCCATAAAGTTTTTTTTTTAAAAGGTTTGTGTATGTTTTTCACTCACATGAGCTTTCGTCAGTCTTGTTTGTTGTCTTAAACGGTTGCTGTTGGCGTATACGTAATATTATTTTTCGTCAGCAAGTTGTTGTTGCATGCAAAATAGGCAGCAACAGCAGCAGCAGCACTCAAGTGTGTATGCCTTTCTTCATGATTTTACACAAAATCCATAATCATTTTGCCATTGATTTTGCATGTAAACGCGCCAATGCCGCTAAAAAACAAAAAAATAAAAAAGAAAAAAAAAAAATGAAAACAAAACACGAAACGAGCATTACATGGCAATGAAAATGGAGCTAAAAATTGGTACGAAATCATATCAAATCAGGCCTGACGCTGACACTGACTCTGACCTTGAGCGTAGCATGGCGCGCATTCTCATAATGCTTTAAAATTTTTGCCTTTGCCTTTGCTAGTTGGTTGGTTGGTTGGCCTGTGATATGATGCCGTTCAGTGTTCTGTTTTGCGTTTTTTGTGTGCTACTTTTGAGCCTGCTGCGGGCGTCGTCTAAGGCCATGAACACGCAAACATGTTAAGCGTTACGCTCAACATCTTTTGCTCTTGTTGTCGTCGACTTTGTTGAAATTTCTTTAATGGCGCTTTTGCATATACAGCACGCCATTTTTATTTTCACAGGGCACACGCACACACACGCACATACACCGCTGTCATCATCGTCATAGTCATCGCCGTCGTCGTCGTCGTTGTCAACGCTATTCAGTTTCTGCACTGCGCGCATCATTTGATTGGCATTTAAGGCAATTTTCTGTGATTAGCTCATTTTATATGCATAAGCTACCATTTTATGCCATTCCGTTGCCATCCCTTCCGTATTTGCTCCAGCACGGTTGCTCTTGTGGCTGCTCATACTTTTATTCTTTTTTATTTTTTGCTTTTTAACAAATCCTCGTATGCGCTTTTAATGCGAGTACATGCAATTTATATTACAATAATAATAATAATAAAAATAATAATCGTAATAACATTATTAACAGTCATTGAGTCATTCAGTCGTTTAGTCATTCTTATTTTTATTTTTTTTTTTGTTGGCTTTGCTTTAAAATCGTATTTTACGTAGATTTTTATTGATGCTCATCACTTTCGTAGCAAATCAAATCCAATTGTCATATAAGTGCTTCATATGCAAATAAAGCCTATTAGGCATTGATAAGCCAAGCCAACGTCGTAAATTATTGCGGCCCCTTAGCAATTTAGCAACGTCAAGCGTAGAATATAGCTTCGTTACTGATCGATACTTTAAGCTATTGAAATTATGCAAAGCAATCTCACGTTTTTAAGCAAGAAAGTCAAAAATATCGGTCATGCCAAGAATTTCAAGATTTTCGAAAACATTTCGTTTTCATACTATCGTCCAAGTTGACATGAATTCAGCGATTTTCGGATTTTAATATACTTCTAAAATAAGAACTTGCTATTTTACAGGACTCGCTTATATGGTATGTCTAGACACCGTTTTATTTTTTTTTTTTTTTTTGGATCGGTCATCTTTTGTGTTTGGAAGTACATACTATGAAATACAACTATCATACAACTGATTGCAGTCTTCGATTACAAAAGAATAAAATATAAATAATAAATTGAAAAAGTTTTTTTCTTTTTTTTAAGATAAGAACTTGATTTCGCTGCTATTCCTTTACTGCTTAGTGCAGTTGAGTGTTCGTAAACACAATTTTAGTGTTTCGAGCACAATTGTATAATAATCGACTGAAAAACTGATAAAAGGTCAACTGCCAAATCTGTATGACTTGACACATTGAAGTTCAACAAACCGTCGGCAAAAATATCAAAATGTCAAATTGATCTGCTTTCGAAACGAAAACTCTTCTCATTGTTATGCACCTCAAGCGCGAAATAACTGTAACTGTTATTACTGTGCCCACTATGCTTTACTCCTGTAACCATTATTTGTAGCATAACCAGTATTTCCCCGCCATTGCTGTTTTACGCATGTGCGGATAAAATTTCCACTTTGGCGCTGCTTCGGTTTTATGAATGAAATTCAATTGTTTTTTCTTAATTTTTTTTTTTTTTTCACTCATCACAATTTTTGTGAACTCTTCTCTGTTCTCCAGCACCAGTACAACTCTTCTCTTCTCAATGTTATTCATTCGTTCGTTCGATTTGGTTGACTTGTCTTGAGTTTGTTGCGCTTTGCTTGCGTTCTTTAACTAAGTTTAATGACACACACACACACACACATATACGCGGCGAAACTTTGTATGCCTTTATGGTTTTTTTGATTTTTCTGATTGAACACAAAATCCACGAAACTTTTCAATTGAACGTTCGACAACTTTTAAAAAGACAAAAAAAAAAGAGAAATTTGTTGCGGCAATAACGACGACGGCTTTTGGTCTCATTTTTTTTATGGCGGTTTTAAGCGTTTTTGAGTTCATCTAAAAATAGTTTTCCGACCTAAGTTCAAATGAATGCTTTGACATTTTCTCAGTTTTGTCAAATGTGCTTCAAACTTATTTTTAGTTTTTTTCCCTTTAAGTTTTGCATATTTCAAAGCAGTTTTTAATCCTTTTTGATGTTGATTTTTCGTATTTGAGTATTTTGTTCTCGATTTCTGTTTCGTCGTTCATTATAATCATTATAATCATCACTGTGTTGTGCCACGTGACGCTGCAAAATTGACCTTGAACATGAACCTTAATTTGCAAAAACAATTCGCAACACGTCTTAGCCCAAACACGCTGCTCAGCCACTTAGCCATCCAACCATCCAACCACCCAACCAGACACCTTCAATCACATCACATGGCATGCAATCGCTTGCCATATAAATCAGTTTTTGGCATAACAATTTTATTAATCAAATAAATGTTATGACACTTGATATGCTGATGTATGCGCATAATTTAATGTGCACGACACCCAAAAATACACACACACACACTCACACACGTATGTATATGTGTATGTGTGCTCATGTTAATGGCATTTTTAGGCGCAGCCAATGCAGCAACCGCTAGTAAAAGTGTTTTAAATTGCAAACATAAAAGATACTCTAAATTATTTACTACCCTCATGCAATGCAAAACGAAACTAAACAAAAATACAATAATAAATAATATATAAACAAAAAAAAAAATATATATAAAAATAATAACAAAAAAGTAATAACAAATAATTCTCAGAATGAGCTAAAAATGTAAAAATGAATGTTAGTAAACGAATTCAAAAGAAACTTAACCGAAATAAAATGAAGAAGAGCACTAAAAGCAAAGCCACAAAATGTCACAAATAAAATACAGATAGAAGCGAACACACACAGACACACAGACACAGATACACATTCATAGATAGCTGTGTGGCATGAACTACGCAAATGGCGAATGTCGCCGCATTGAACAATAACTGAAAACCACATGTGGCTTGTTCATGCAACGCCAAAGTTGCCACCGTCGAACGTAATTCACGCGCAAAATAAAGTAGAACAGAAAAACAAAAAAAATATATATATATGTATACATACATATATCAAAACCAAAGAAAGAAACTTAATTCAAACATGCCGAAAATTTTGATACTCTTCATGCCCTTTTTCTGCGATGGAGACATAGCTACAAATTTTTATTGTTTCAGCTTATGGGATTCTAGAGATATGGAAATCTCTGATTTCGGCTAGAAGTGGATAGTGACACGCCCATTTTTTCATTGAAATAATTCTAATAAGAAACATTTCTTTTCATATAAGAACTTTATATTTTTTAAGAACCCTCCATAGGTAAGCCTCTTACTGTCGGACCTTGATGGTACTAATTTATATTCATTTAAAGTTGGAAAGATTACCTTTTGAGTTCTTAAAAACAAAAAAAAAAAATATTCTTGAATTTTTTTCACTTCTCTTCGTCTTCTTTGGCAGCTACGAATTCGAGTGTTCCGATAATGGCGGTGCCAAGAAATGAGTTCGAGAGAATCGTTCGATATATCGATATCAACTCATCAGCATGACTGATCAAGAATATACTTCATATGGCCGTAGATATCTGCTTCAAAGCGTTGCAAACTTCACCACAAAGTTATATATTATGCTAACCATGGCGTGAAGAGTATAAAACGGTAAATGGAAGAGCACGCGAAACGGAAACGGAAACAATGCGCGCCTTTTTTTTTTGTTCTTCTTTTTGTCTTTTCGCTTTGTGCTTGTTGTCATTTACAGTGTCAATAAGCCAAGCCGAGTCACGTTGAACTGAGCTGAGCTGAGTGGAGTTCGGTGGAGTTGAGTTGAGTTGAGTTGCGTCAAGCCCAAAGCCAAGACCAAACCTCAGAAAAGGCGCGACAACGACAACGACGTCAATGATGGCGATGATGATGATGATAATGATGACGACATGAATATTTCACTTGACAAAGTGCTAGCAAAATTTTATATTAACTTACGAATTGGTAACATAAATTTGCGGCTAAATTTAACAATCGCAACAGCAGCGTTCCAGGCAACCACAATCACACACACACACACACACAAGCACTTATATGGAGACCTAGGCAGACTTAATGTTTAACCACAAGAAACTAAATTCAGCTAAGATCATTTAAATGCGCCCAAAATGCCACCACTCAATGTATCTGTGTATGAGTGTGTGTGTGTGTATGTGTGAGATAAATTTACACACTTTTTAGAGCAATAACAACGACAACAAAGCTACCATGTTGTTGTAACTAAGCTGGCATGTGCGTGAAATCGTGTATGCTGAAGGTTTGAAACATTTCAAGAAAGTATTTGCTTTTTTAAAAGTGTTTTTTCTTACATAAAATTCAAGAAAATTTTACGATAAAGTATAAAAAACATTGATTCAATATTATTGAAATAAAAATAAAAACGAAGAGCAATTGAAAAGACATTTTCATTCGCTTTTACGATAAATGCACAAAGCGTACAAAATTTTTAGTATCAAAGTCAACAGGCAATGAGCGACGAGCTGTGAATGTAAGGCATTTCTTACTACATACATAGATAGTTGACAACAATAGCTCATATATAATAGTGCCTTTTGTATGTGAGTGTGTTTGTATTTGTGTAGATTTGCAGTTGTCATTGTTGTATTTGTGTATGTAGCTCAATATTGAAAGTTTTATGCCTTCCGTTTGTTAGCACAGGTGTGCAATGCATACGGAAGCCGTAAAAATATTCTTATACAACACTATTTTATCATCATCATCGTGTCATTGTTATTTTCATAGCCACTGACAGTAGTCAATTGTCATGTTGTTGCTGTTGCTGTTGCTGTTGCTGTTCTTGGTATTGTTAGTACAAATGTAAGTATGTTGAAATGTTTATTATAGTGTTGTTGAAAGGCTTATCGCATGACAAGTGACTAATGTTGGTAAACACCTTGATGCTGTTCAGTTTTGTGCCATGCTTAATGTGCCCGCGTTATTGGACAGTGATAATTTCGTCATGTGTTTTCTTATCAATTAAACATTTAGAAGAGTTCATTATATATAATTCAGTTAATCAAACATTAATCATTTAAGAGCATGAAAGATCAAACATTTAGACAGTAATTTCAATAATATAATCATACTTTCAAGCAAGACTATTTTTGTTTAAACAAATACACACATGAATGCACAGTTATGATGCTTTGAGCAGATAAAAAAAGCATGTCTTGTGCGCACTTATGTGCAAATGATGTTACTACTTGAAGGCAATGCATGAGTGCACTCCTAAAATGCTGCTATCATTTATGTGCGTGTGCATTTAAATGATTGATTTACTGACTGGCCGACTGACTCAATGATTGATTGATTGATTGATTGATTGACTTGGCTACTGATTAAGTGACTGACGTTAAAATGATATAACATTAAGGTATCTCGATTTACAAACATTTTACGACATATTTTATGATTCGACGGACACACACACGCACACACATTGTTACACATTTGTGTGCTTGATTTTATTAACAGCTCGTAAACAGCACACACATGTGTGTAGATAAAGTCATGTCCGGCAGCAACAGTCGAAATCTTATTAGAAACGACCGCAATTCATGGCTGCTTTTCGCTGTGCCTCTTTCTATATATACAAAAGTACATACATACAAATATCTCTCAGCTTTCTTGTGTGTTTAGACTTATGTGCAGACGCACATCCATCAAATGATGAGACATAAAGTTTTAAATTGTTATCCTGCTTCTCATCTCATTTCATTTAATTTCCTTCTTCTTGCACAGTTTGTCATTCCAAACGATTCTTTTTTGCCACTTGACCAAACAAACGCGTTCCAAGAATAAAAACTCATATTTTTGTATTATACTTTTATTTTTCTTCTTCTTCTTTTTTTTTTTAATAATAATTTGTTGAATTTTTTTTTTTTTAACAAATTTATTGCGCAACATTTTATGTTGGATATTCTATTCTTACTTTTTTTTTTTGTGTTTTGTGATTTTTATTAAAAGTCCTCTTCCGGCAACTATCATCATACTCAATGGTCTTTTAGTATTTTTTATTGACATATTCAATATTGTTTAACTGATAGATCGCACTTGCGTCGACTATATGTAAAGTGAGCAGTTGCAGGAGTGATGAAGAAGTTGACACTACATACTCGCCATAGAAGACCTCAAGGCCTACACAAGTACATTTGATCCGATCCTAGAATGAGGCTTAAAGAAGCGCATAAGAGTTTCGTTGAAAAATATCAATTTCGACATTTAGTTTTATTTTTTATGCGTTTAATTTTTTATCACTTTTTTTTTGGCATATAATTTGCAGATTTCTCTGGTCACTTGTCGCACTCAGAGTTCGAAAGCACATAAGGAAAACGCAACAAAAAAAAGACATTGCAAAAAATGTTGCAAGCGAACAACAAAACAACAAAAAAATGCGAACATAAAAAGAAGTAAAAAAAAAGAAAAATATTGCTGAGTCGAAAGTGTAAAAAAAATGAAGCGTAAACTTTTATTAGCCACGTTTTTTACAGTCGCCTCGACTCGACTCGACTCCACAATAGCGTCGTAGTGAATTGCCATTGTTGTTGTTGTCGTTATTGTTGCTGCTCGAAAATTAAGTGACAACAATATATGACGCAGTGTGGTGTTGTTGTTGTTGTTGTTGTTGTTGTTGTTGTTGCTGCTGCTGCGGTTGCGGCTTGTAACTTTGTCGCATAATAAAGCGATTCATGTCGCTTGCATTGAATTAGTCGCTGCTCTCGACTTCTCACGACTTTTGTGTTGTTGCTAAATTCGACTTAGAGACGCTGCAATGGCAAACTATTTAATTCACTTTAAATGCACCGCAAAAAGAAGCAAGAAACACAAATAATTTCAACAAAATAAACACGCTAATAAATTAGCGTAAAATGAAAATATCGACCGCACAATGCGTCGTATGCGCAACATTTTGTTGCTGTGCACTTGATGATCAACTTGACTGCAATGCGAAATAATGGCGGTCAAAATATAATTGTGTGAAAGTTTTTTGCACAAATTCAAATTTAGTTTAGCAAAAGGAAGGAGGACTCTTCGAATATTAGTTCTGGCTTTGATGTCGGCCATATAAACAACATGAAGATTGAATTAAATCAACTCAGAATTAAATCAATTCTTAATTCGTTCCTTGGCATTCGGTATTGTTTTTGTTCGAAAATTTGTTGCTGTGTCAAAACATTCTCCCGATCTCTCGAGTCAGTAAAGTTTTTGTGCTCCCAGACTCAGTACAAGAAACGTCTTTCCTTCTACAACTGTACAGATCCACGACAAACAATAGTACTTCATATCATTGTTCATTGCTGCCTTCACGAATCTGCAAGAAACTGGACTAGTTCACCCATCCGCACTGTCCTTATCGAATCTTCAAGTTCGATTACATGTCTCTGACCATAATTGGCTGTAAATTCAGGCGCAAATAAAAACCTCCCAACGGTTCAGAGACTTTTAAGGTTAGAGTTGAGACTACAAAATAAAATGTAGCGATAAAGCAGGAGTAGCATGCGAGCGTGTGTGTGTGGGGACACGCCAATGACAGACGAAACAAGGGCGAAACGAATGCCGCACTATTACAACACATGACAACAACAACAGAACACACACAGCAGATTTTGTCAATGTTTTCGCATAAAATCATAGAGAAAAAAATAACATTAGAAAGCCTACGAATTCAACAAAGGGGCGACAAGGCAACCAACCATAAAGAAGACATTTAACAAACAAGTTTACTATATACGCGGCTTCGATCACAGCAAACAAAGTTAAAAGCAAACAAATTCCAATGAAATACACAATAAAATAACAATGTGCAATAAAAGGAATACTGATGACGACACTAAGCGACGAAAAAACAGAGACAGCCGTGAATTTAATTAATTCAAAAATTATGTACGATGAATAATGTTTGTTATTTTTGGGTTTTCTATAAATAATGTTATTAATTAAATTTTAAAATTTAAAAAAAAAAAATTCACAGTCCACCCCCAAGAAGGCGGTGAAAGAATTAAAAAAGTTTAAAATTTGTAAAAATAAAAAAAACTCGCATTATACTTGAATATAAATATATATGATATATAAATATAAATATATAAATTTTTTTCCCATTGTGTGAAGAGCTTAAAAACGTCAAATTGAAAATGTATTTATGAAGTGCTCAACCAAATGCATTACTTGACATGGTCAAGCGTGGAATTTTTTACTGTTATTATTATTGTTATTTACCATATTTTTATTATGTAACGTCATTTGGTTTTTTGTTTCATTGCATTTTAGTTCATATTTTTTTATGTAAATATTTTATTCTTACTTAACATTTGAAGTATGGCTATGTAAATGAGGGTGGGTGGGTTAAACAAAAGTGCAATCATAAAAAAAAAACACTCACACAAACTGACTGACAAACACATACAAACAGACAGGCAGACAAAGGGACAGACAGACTGACAAAAGCGTGCGCTGAACGAGTGGAAAACACTTGCGAATGATGTACTTGAAAAAAAAAATCATTTATAAAATGGAAAGGCAATACAAGAGTTTCTTATGACCAACTTTTTGGCTTTAAGCCAAAACAAGCCAAACTGTTGCCAATATGTTGTTGCTCTTGTCGCTTTTGGTTATCCTTTCTTTCTCTGTGCCGCTCTTTAAAGATAATCAGAAAGGAAAATATTTCATATAAACAACTTTTATATTAGCTGAACAAATATTAGATTTGTAGTTTGGAATTGTGGCGTTTTTTTTTTTTGTGCTCTTCATACAGCCAACAAACAATAACAACAATAACTTCAACATAAAGTTTATATATAATTTTTTAATTCACTTATTTCGTTTTTATTTATTTATATATTTTTTTTTGTTTTGTGATTTTCTGTGCAATTTTAACAAACGTGAAGCCATGCGTATAAAGACAAAGCCAACCACATGTTTATAGATAAAAAAACATGGCCAGGCATGAAAGGCAGCAAAGATAATTTGTTAATTGCTTCAATGAACGCAAATAAAAGCTGAAAAGTCTGTGAACTTCGATGAAATAAATCAAATGTCATGCATGATTTAATAGAGAATCATTGGAATGAGTATAAAAAATCCAATTCGATAAGCTTTTGAAGCTTCAATTTTTGAATTTTAATAATAGAAAATTTTTAAAGAAATTTTAACGTGAGCGCTGAAAGGTTTGAAGTAGAAAACATTACATTATAGTTGATATAATGAGCAAAAGAAAAAAGCGAATTTTAAATTTTGTCTCAATCGAAAACTAGACAAATAAACGGATGGACGACCGAACAGATGGCTAAATGGATATGTCTTTCAATGCTGATTAAGAACATTTTTAGTGTGCTATGCCACGCCTCTTTTTGAGTGTAACATATCCAATATTTAGTTTCGCTTTGCACAAAACTAAAATTCCATAAAATAACATAAAGAAACATGTTATAAAAATGCCAAATTCAGCAAAAATCTCTCAAGTTGAGATAATAAAAAGAAATACTAAATGGCCAAACAGACAGACAGACACACACACACACACACACACACACACATACTCATACAAAAAGAAGCTGTAACGAATGAAAACATTTTCTTATTAGTTTTTAAAATCAAACGGAAAGATAGAAAACTGAACTAAAAAAAAAAAAAAAATGTTGAACGTTAAAACAAAATCTTTGCCCAAGAATCGACGCGGAAGTCATAAATCGTCCATGTTGTCGTCATCGTCTTCCTTGTTGCCATTGTCGTCGTCGTCGTTGTTGTTGTTGTTGTCGTCGTCGTCGTCGACGGCATCATTACCGTTTGCTGTGAGCGAAAAACATTAGGGCGTGCCAGTGACGTAGGCGTGGCACACTTTATTTAACTGCAACACAGTCAAGTCAACTAACTTACAATAACAACAGAGTCAGATAAAAACAGCGGGTAACATTAAGACATAAAAGGTAAGTGACATAGAGAGAGAGAGCTGAAGAGAGAGATGGTAGATTCGCTTACAAAGCATTAATTGCGTTTTTATTGTATGTGTAATTTTCAAAAACAAAACTCAAGAATTTAGTTCACATTTGTGCAATGCACACTCACATATGTATATATGTATGTATATATATCTATTTATGCGTGTGTGTGTGTGCGTGTTTGCATCTTTTGTTGTGTGACAAGCATAAATCATGCTGGGTTATGAGCCATCCTGCAGCGGTAGCGGTTCATCATCAATTTGTAAACCGCCCAAACATGCCAACGCCGCTCAAATTTGCCAACCATAAAAGCGGACAACATCCCAACCACGCCCCGCCCTGCCTTGTCCTTTCCTCTTTCTCCTTTACCCATTGACTCACGCACCAATTCGCTTCTCACACCATTGTTCATTGTTTAAAAACTAACACGCACATAAATCTTCTACGGTTGTGGAGCTTTCAACTTCTATTTTTGTTTTGCTCGCCAATTTTATTGCTCTGCACATGTGTATGTGTGTGTGTGTGTGTTGAGCATGCTACGTGAGCGCATCACAGCTTCATTCAATGGTAAAATAATAACTCAAACGAAAAATATAGAATAGAATTAGAATTCAACTAAAAAAAAACAGACAAAGCAATGAAAACATTGAAAATGCTACAAACCAAATAAATTTTTATGAATTTCTGCAACAACATTTGCCACTTGAGCGTGAATGGCAATGGAAACATACAAAACAAAAGCAAACAAAAATTGAAATATAATAAAAATCGTCAAAAAAAAAAAATATTAAAGAATACTTAATTGTTTTTTATTGCGTTCGTGATGATTTTGTTTTCGTTTTTTATCGCTTAGAGAGTTATTTGTAATTTTATTAAAAACAAAAAACAAAAAAAAAGATATTAAAATAAGTTAATTAAACGAACATATTTAACTACAAATGCAGAGCAACGAGCGTGAGCGTGAGCGCCGTGAGCAACAGATTCACGCTGAGCGTGCTAGCGGAGCTTCGTTTCTTTTTGTTATAGTAAACGGCCTTCTTCGAGAGCACGATGACTTGCGGATTGGAGGGCGCGGGCGGGGGCACGGCTGTGGGCTGCAACTGAGATGAGCCCGCGGGCATTGGCGGTCCTGCTGCTGGTGCTGGTGCTGGTGCAGGCGCTGATGAGTTGTGCTGCGACACATTCGGCGCGTGTCCTTGAACAGGCAAGTGAGGATAGAATGGCGCTGGTTGTGGCATCAATGGCACAGCTTCGGAGGCATTCGTGTTGTTGGGCCATGGCAGCTGTGGCGGTGCAATGGTCACGGGCTCTGCACCGGCGGCTGGAGACGGCGCTGAGGTCACCGTGGGACAGATCAAGTGCACGGTCTCCACATAGGCGTGCGGATTGTGTGGCAGCGGTTCCTTAATCGTTTCCTTGTAGCAACCGTTGGCGAGCGGCGGACTTTTCTCGATGACGGTCACGTGCTTGGTTTGCGCCGCCGGTCGAGCCGACTGTTTGGCCAAGGCGTTGCCGATCATGCCGCCGGCCAAAGCGCCGCCCAGCAAGCCGACGCCTAATGTGTCAAATGGCAAGAAGAAGCATTATTTATACACACACACACACACGCAATACGAAAACTTACTGAAGGCGCGCTTCCGGCCACGTGGTTCCGGTTCCGGTTTGGCGTCCAACCAATGTATTGCCAACACAAACAACACAAGGATCAAGCAAACTTTTGATTTACGCATTTTTTTCTTCGTCTTCAAATTCACGCCTATTTCGCCTTCGACACTTTTTTTGAGTTCAACTTGTCGCAACCTGACTGACGTCTTGAATAGCAAAAGGAAAATAAAAAAAAAAACAAAAGCCAATTTTAAATTTCGGCATTTTTTGCTTTGGGTAGTTTAATTAAATGTTATTTTTCTTTGTTGAATGTCACACTACAGTCAGGCATTCGCTCTGAGCATATTGGCACTCATAGACGACAGCTTGTGCATGCATCGCACGCTTGTTGTTGCCGCCAAGCCATGGACAACGCTTTCGAGCGCGTAGCGTATTCGCCTCAAGTTGCTGCGCCAATATTTGTACAGCTGCGACCGTCAGAGTAACAACAAGATTAACCATACAAAAGAAATTTGAGCTCAAGTACGCTGAGCTGCACTTGAAAAAAAATTTTGTTGAAAACTGTTAAAACAATGATGAGCCCTCACGGTCTTTGGCCAAAATTATTCGAAAACAAGCTTTGAAAAACTCTTTTCATGTTTTTCTTTTTGTAGTCAGAACTTTAGAACGTGCAACATTGCCAGGTGGCATGTGGCATGCAATATTCGTGCATCATTTTTAGCTGGAGCATTTTACAAACACTTTCGCCTCAAGAAAATTCAATCTATTACGTGACTCACGCGCTGAGCTACGAAAAGTGTCGCAAAAGTATTTTGGATTTAGAGAAGATTATTGTTTCAACATCTTGTTAATTGCCTTCAGGCAAACAAAAATAAACCAAGTCCTGCAATGATGATGTATGAGTGGCAAGAAGGTTTTTACAACTTAAAATTCCTATAAATTCAAATTGGAAAACAAAACACAACCTGAAAGACTTTATTCTTCGGTCCTTGCTTGCCTACTGATATTCGTTTGATTTATGTTGCTCTGCAGATGTAAGCAACATAGCATAATTTAATATTCAATAGTGTAATAGACTGCATTAATACATCATATTTGGAAATATGTTTTTTGAGTTTTTATATATGTTTATATGAGTTTTTTAAAAAATCCGGATAAAAAAAAAATACAAATTAACGAAGTTAGCAGCTGTCAAGTAGAGCCCTTTTGGAAGACGGAAAATTCCAAATGAACCTGCTTTTTATTCAGTAAAGCAATGTCAAGTAGTTTTTGAGAGTTTTCGATTTTATAAAAAATCAGGGTGCCGTAACCCCTCAAAACAGTGAAACCATATTATTTTGGAGTGAATGGTTTTAAATCCATTTATGCAAATCTTAAATAAATACCAAAAAAAAGTTTATCTTGTAAAAGCATTTTGTAATTAATAAATATATTTATTTTTAATTTCATTCTTCTGTTGATTGTGTCTAACTGTTTGTGTTTGTGTACTGTCTGTGTGTATGTGTGTGTGTGTGCGTCTGTGGTGTATATGAGTGTAAATTTTTAATGTTCTTGTTATTTTATTATAATTATTATTATTTTTTTTTATAATTTGGTTTTGCAAAGAAAGCTGCGCTTTTGCTGCTTTATTAAAGTCGGCTTATGGCATTTTTAAATATTATTTCAATAAGTATTTTGAATTTTTATTTAATATCATCATTTTTATTTTATTTTATTATTATTATTTTTTTTGTTTGCATTTTATTTATCATTAACGCTTTGCTGCTTGTAATTTACATAAAGTTTTATATAGAATAGTTTTTATAAATAGATTTGTTGAATTTTTTCTTCTTGCATATTTTTATTAATTTATTTGTTTTTGTTTTTCATTAGCAATTCATGTCTTATATATGTAATAATTAGTATACAAATTGTGTTGTTGAGTGTGTGAAATAAATTATTTAATCAAAAACTTCACGCGATATTATTTTCTTTGCTTTGTTTTTTTCTTTTTTTCAAATTAAACAAATGACAAAATGAATCATTTTTGTATTATTTATTTTTTGCAAATATATATTTTTTATTGTTGTTTGAGGCATGCAAGGAAAATATACATAAAAATATTTAAGCTACTTCAGTTGATTTGTTTATTTTTTTTTTTTTTTTCTTATTTTATGCATTTTTGTTTTTCTTTTTTCGCATGAAAAAATAAGCTCTCTTCTTTGTTATTAAGTATACGCAAATAATTTTATGTTTGCTAATTAAATAATTTTTTTTTATCTTTTATTATTAGCACATTTGTTTATTTTTTGCACGTGTATTATGTTTTTAAACTTATTTCGAAACTTTTATTTGCCGTTCTAATTTTTTCTTTTATTGAATGTTTTATGCATTTTTTAGAAGTGTTAAAAAAAGGGTAAAAAAAATGCAGCAAATATACTGAAATTTCAATTTTGTTGTTTTTTTATTTTTATTTTTGTTTGTATACAATTTTATGCTATTTTTTAAATGCATTTCTTTAAATTTATACTTGTTTGCTAACTATTTTTATATGCAATATTATTATTATTATTTATTTTTAATTTTTGAGTATTTTCATTTTGCGTTCTTTGCTTGCGCAGTAACTCTTATTATTGCTATCTCTCTCCGGCCAAGATCAGTGAAAAAATTGCTTTGCTTTCTTTACTTTTTTTTTACTTTTTTAATACTTTTGTTAATTTTGATTTTTAAATATAAATTCAATTTGTTTTGTTTTATTGTATTTTCAATGTTGTTGTAATAAAAACTTGAAAATTATATTAAATTAATTAATTATCATTAAATGATATATTTTTGGCATACAACAAATTATAAATTAGTTAATAATTGATAAAGAACATAAAAAAATTATTGAGAATTCAAAACTACAAAAATATGATAAAAATTTCTTAAAAAATAATGCTAAATAAATTTTTGCTAAATAGTTTTAAAATCTGTTTTTTTTTTTTTTTTGTTTTTTATTGCCTTAAGTTTTCTCTATGAGCAAATCGTTATCTCTCTTACAAAGACATTGCATCTTGCTTACGCTTTCACTCGCATACTTTGCCAAAGCGCCGTCTCGCTTACGTTCAGTTCGCTTAAATGGCACTAACAAATTCTGTTTTATTCACTCTCGTTTTTGCTTAAAATTTCAACGTTTTTTTTTCTTTTTTGTAGTTTTTATGTTCGCTCGTTTTCTTTGCAAAAATTATCATTCGTTCTTATTTCTTCTTTTTAGTTTGTTTTTTTTTTTCTTTTGTTCTTGTGTTTAACTTTAAATTTATTTTGCGTTTACAATACAAAAACCAAAATTTTCAGTCTTTTTAAAAATCTGTACTCATTTTCATTATTTTTTTTTTGTTTTGTTTATATATATAAAAATATAAGTTGCTGTTGTCGCATTTTGCATTTAACGGAAAGCAAAATTAAAACAAATAATTAGTTGCTTGGCGAAATAAAATTAAAAAAAAAAGTATATAAAAGAAATATAAATAAATCGCTGCGTTTCGTTATTTCTCAGAATTCGCTTCAGACATCTTCGGCGGCGGCGGCGGCTTGCATCATTGTTGCTTCTCAACATTATACTTAAATGTCTCATTATAATTAGTTAAATAGTTACTAAATATTAATACATTACATTATGAGTAGAGATTGTTTGTTAGCTTAAAGAGTTATGTATGTTGTTGCAGGAAGTATTAAGAGGTTAATGAATACAAATCCAAAAACAAACAAACAAAATCAAACAGATATTAAATACGGCAAAGCCGAGAAATCGTTTCAATAACAAATGCTTAAATCGAAGTACAAGTGTATTCTTCTGTTTGTGTTAGTTTTAAGTAAGTATGTATATATGAATGTGTGTATGAATGCATGTACGTATGTATGTATGTATGTAAATAGGCTCTTAGATTTTGTGTTTAGATTAGCATAATGCGTAGTACAGTGTATATAAGAATTATGTAGCATATCATATCATGTATCTTTACATGCTCTATGGATGCATAGCTTATATATAAATCGGCGTCTCTTGACCCGTAAGCAAACGAAACATGGACGTAGGCATTGTCTTCATCAGTATCTACAAAATATAAATTTAGACTGTAAATGCTTAAGCTTGTTCATCAGCATATTCTATTTGTACTCACCTCGCCGACCGAGGACGATAACAGTTTAACGATCGTATCGTGTGGCACAGCCACAACGCTTTGATTGTTAATCTCAATAATCCGATGACCGACGCGTACACCGCCACGCTCTGCAATGCCACCGCGCAGCAAACTGCAGATCTGTTAATGAGTAAATATAACGAAATTAAAATCAAACCAAATTATCATAGTGTCACGCACACACACATGCGTTACTTACCACGCCATTCTGTACGCTAAATCCGAGCTGAAAGAGCGCCTTTGGTCGCAGTATTTTCACTTCAACCACGGGCGGACACGGCACCACTGTGAATTTCACAGCGGTTTGATTTTTTGCATTTCGTATATAACTCTGACATGTTGAAAGCGGCAAACCGACCAGACTCATGCCATTAATGGCTATCAATTGATCGCCAATATTAAGTTGTCCACAACGTGCCGCTGCGCCGCCTGACATGAGATTCGCAATGACGACCGTGGGCAGCATTGAACCCCAACCGCTTTCAACTATCACAACGCCAAGTATTTCACCTTTGGCCTTCGGTACGACAACTTCTTTCTGCAGTTCCTTTTTTGCGAATATCTCCAATTCGTCACCGAAAATCTCTTGACTATTGAGCACCTCTTGATAGTCCATCTCTTTGGCTAAGCTCTCGTTCTCAATGCCATTCGCCTTGAGGAACTCCATGTAGGCAACCTGAAATGCCTGACCGATCGATTGCGCTATAAATTGTGCTTCATCGCTCTCGAATACATGACAAATCATTTTCGGTGTGCGATTATGTTTCGTGCTGCCGGTACCATTGCCACCGGCTGGCTCTTTATTGCTATCCTTGCCACTGCTGCCGTTTACAACATCCGAATCCGAGTTGCACGCATCAGGTAGACCGCTAGTCGTGCCACTGGGCACGAAACGACGTCGCGCCATCAACACAACCAAATCACCAATATCAGCAATGTAGGAAATCGTGCGCAGTGCATGATCCATCATTATTTCCTTGAGGTCCGTATTGAGCACCATAATTTTTTCAGTTGATATGAAGAGATCAACTTCGGTCGAAGGTTGGCTCTCGCCTTCAGGTGCCTGCGAGTGTATAAGAAATGAACGTAAATTAGTTAACAAGACAATGATGATTGAAAGCATTTCTGAACGCTTTGTTTGTGTGATGAACTATAATAAGCTTAGCCGCTTCTTCTTATACAACTTACCAAAGCCTTTTATGTGTTTAAAGCGAGCGCAGCATATTTTTTGGTTTTTGTTTTTAGTATTGAGAGGATAGTAAAAAAGCGAGACGAGACGACATATTGTATTAATAATATAGGAAAAGGTTACAATAATACAAAACGCTGGCAGTTGTTGTACATTACAGAATATTCATATGTGTGAGTGCACTTATGTAGAGATAAATACAAACCTTAATACGCGACACAGCCTCCTCGGCTTGCATCATGCGCGTTGATTTCGTCGGTTGTCCTTCGCAAACAAGCTGTGTTGAACCCAAGTAACGAGCACGAAAGAGCACGCCTTCGATCAGCACTTGAGGATCCAAGAGTCCTGTGAACCAAGAAATAAATGAGAATAAAATAATTGCATACATTTCACTTCATATTAAACAATACAAAAATAAGCTCATCGAAATGTGACTTCGTTGGTTTGCACTTACATAACGGCAATACAGAAAGCACAGCACAAAAGCGCAGCGTCCAAAGTCAGATTGTTTAACATTATCAGTTAAGTTAGATAATTAATTGTTTCTATTTGATTTTGTTGTTAATTATTTATTTTTTTTTATTTTGGGGGGCGGTAAAATGTATTACTCACACACACTCACACACACTTACCCTCTTTGTTACGCGTTTTTGACTTCTTATCGCTGTTCGCGGAGTCTTTTAGCGATTTGAGCGAACCGGTTGGACTTTTTGAGAATTGCAGTTTCTCTGGCGAGGTGAGCGCAACATCAGCATTGCCAACAATTTGGCAAATGTCCGGCGAATTGGCCGTTAACGATGTGCCAATCCCTTGGCGTATTGTTGCCGTTGAGTACGCTTGCGGCTTTATAATACTATTGCAGGCGCTGTTGCTGTTGTTGTTCATGTGACCGCCGCCGACGACGCCCACATGTGCGCTGCTGCCATTGCTGCTGTTGTTATTGTTGTTGGCACCGCCACCGCTGAGCAATGCAAAGTCGTTCACCGCCGCTGACATCGAGGTCTGCTCACATGCGTCGACAACCGCGCGCGTTACTTTATGCCAAGCATTCTGTGCGACAATTGAAGAAAGACAAATCTCTTTAATTAGGAAATGTTTATTTTTGTTAATGCAGAAAATAAACAAACCTTATCGTCGAAAAAATCTTTTTCGTCAAGTCGTTGTTGTCCGAGCAGTCGATCCGTTTCCAAATCCGTATCGTGTTCCTCTTCCTCACCATTTGCGCCGCCGCCATTGATGCAGCCGCCATGCAGTCTATTCAGGGGCCCATGATGATTGCCAGCAGCGGCAGCAGCTGCTGCCACCACAGCGGTAGCGGCTGCCACAGCCTGTTGCATAGTTCCAGCATTCTTGCGCGGCACCCAAACCGGTGAATCCGGGCCTGGCGGCAAAACTTCATCGCAAAATTTCAACTTCTCCGGTTGTGTTTTGGCGCGTTGTAATGCGGAGCGTATCTCTTTCATGGCCTCTTGTATCTCAACTGATTCAGCAGCGGCTATTCGTTGATGTTGGCCAACGACTGACGCTGCTGCCGCGGCCGCATTGCTGCGCGCTGATGTTGGACGATGCGGCACTGGCGCCGGTGGCGGTGGTGGCGATTGTTTCGCCGATGCCATTGCACCGCTACAACTAACAGTTGTATAGACAGCGTCATACAATGTCGTATCCAATTGATTAGCATTGCTACAACATTCGCCGCTGCTGTCATTGGTCAGATCGGGAAGCGGCTGCTGTTGCTGTTGCGACTGCGGTTCGTCATTCATGTCGCTTATCAAACCATTAACTGGCACACAATCGGGCACAACCAAATTGACATTATATTCATTTTCATTGATTGTTTTCTGTTGATGGTTTTCATCACCATTGCCATTATGCTCGTTGGGTTCGTCGCTTTGTTGCTGCTGCTGCTGCTGTTGTTGTTGCTGCTTATCACAAACTACCGATACATTATTCTCAGTGTCCGAGGCATGCCCACTCGACAAACCATCCTCCAGCACAGGCATGCTCGTGTACAATTTGCCATAGTCTGTGGTACAGTTTATATCATTTGAGAGACTATCCAAATCGCCACAATTCGAATCGTAATCAGTTGTTTCCGGTGAGAGCGTAAAATTACGCGAATGCCGTCGCAGATTTGCCTCGAGTTCGGTGTCAGCTAAATCGCCGCTACTGCGACTATTCGAGTCAATGTACAGCTCAATATCGTTGTGATCGTTGTAGGCGCTCACATTGACATGTATGCCGCTGCCGCTAACAGCGCCATTGCTGCCGATGTTATTTTCGCTGGCCGCTTGTTTTTTAGGCGAACGATGTACCAGATAGAGCTCATCTTTGGGTATTCTAGCCAAACGTTGGCCGATGTAAGCCTGATCGATATGTTTCTCCTCATCGACATAGTCCTGTTGTGTATCCTGTGTCAGTTCAAGCAAAATTAACAAATAAAATATATATAAATGATGGCATGAACTTACCACGGAACTCGCTACATCATCGCCACTTTCGGTAAAATCCGTAAAACGTTTCTCATCATCCGGATTCGCTTTGAAGAACTCTTCCAGTACTTTGCGTGTTTCCGAGAACTCATACAAATAATCAAAAGTTGGCGCCGGCGTTGCATCACCGACATTGCCTAATCCTGAGCCAGCCGCCGCCGCCGTTGCTGCTGCTGCTGCCGCCGCGGCCTGACGCGTTGCATTTTTTTGCTCTTCGTGATCAATTAAATCAATTAAATTTCCGGTGTTTGTGTTATTGTCATCACCACTGTTATTATTGTTAGTGTGCGGCGTGCCGCCAGCTATGCTTACTGACTCATTGCCGAAATGTTGTTTTTGCTTGGCCTGTGCCGCCGTTGGCGATACACGCAATGGAAATCCTGGCGGTCGTTTAGGAAAACCACTTTTTAACGTTGTTGTCGTTCCTGCTGCTGCTGCCGTTCCGGTCGCTGCTGTTGTTGTTGCTGACATTGCTGCTGCTGCTGCTGTTAAAGCTGCCTGCGCTTGATTACCAAAACGTCGCGGTGAACCCTCATACTCGGCTATCGGCAATTGTCCAATCATCTTGGTCACCTTTAGTACATCTTCGTTATTATGTTGATACAGTGCATTCTGTTGGTAAATTTCACGTAGTAATGACGGCGTGGTTGTTGTTGGCGTAGCACATGACGCTGACTCATACGAAGCGCCAGCTGTCGCTGATGCTTCTTTATTGAGGCAGTTTGTTGAGGTTTTGTTCATCCAATTGGTATCGATATCATCGAACACAACGATTTCACCGTCACGCAAGCACTGACCATCACCTTTGCCCACGTCTGTTGGCGAACCAGGACTTGCTAGACCCTATACATACACACACACACGTACATAGATAGGGAGCGAGAGAAAGAGAAAGAGAGAGAAATTGAGATGAGTCGTTTTAATATTCAAATTTGATTGGCATGCATTCAGCAGTCAATTAAATGAAGCAACCAACCTGTGGCAGTATGTCGTGCTGTTCAAATTGACTGCCCGGACTATGGCCGACGCGTATTTGATGATGATGATGCTGGCGCTGATGATGGTGATGATGTTGGTATGGATGCGTGTGATGCATGTGATGACCATGATGTACGCTGTATTGTAAGCCGACGTCTGTATTCAAATCGGGTGAATTGAGCACGGTACTGGCGGGCGTTAAATTTGGACTGCGCGCGCGCATTTCCCATACATAACGCTCCTGTGTTGGCGCCTGCTGCTGCTGCTGTTGATGCATTTGATAATGATTTTGCTGCTGCTGCTGTTGCTGTTGTTGTTGTTGCTGCAATGCAACTGGCAGTTTGCCAATATTGTTCAGACTAAGTCCAATATTGAGTTCATTGTTTAAATGATGATTGAATTCACTGCCAACGTCAATATTGTCGCCGTTATCGTTGTCATTCTCACCGTTGCAACCAATTCCCACGCCATTCCCAGCTACCGCCTCAACGTCGACCGCATCATCGTCATCAACACCATCAATATGCTCTTTGGCGATTGCAACAACAGCAGGTTGTCTGCACGTCTGTTGATAGTGTTGGCTGTTTGTTGTCGCTGTTGCTGCTGCTGTTGATGTTGTCGTTGTTGCTGTCATATCCATTGAATCGTTACAGGAATTCATTTTGCAAGGCTTTTGCAGCTGCTGCACCGCTTCACTCCTTCGTTTTGCTGACAATCTGTTGTCCGTTGTCTATTGTCTTGGCTTTCTATTTTGCTTTTAGCTACTCTTTCTTCTTTTTGGATTCGTTTTTTTGATTGAACTGAACTCGATTTCCTTTTCAACGCTGCTGTCGGAAACAAAGCGCCTCCTCCACTGGTCCAATTCAACTCAAACGTTTGTTCGTTTACTTTGCACTAAATTTGATACCATTTTTACTGTTTGCATGCTGTAATTGAACAAGAGAGTCGGAAAGCACATCAACATTTTAATTAACACTGCTGGAATTGTATTACTACTGAACATTAATGCGAGTGAGCGCGCACGTTAAGGCGTGTCGTCGTCGTCGTCGACAACTACGACTACAACAATATGTTCGTTGCTTTCAATGAGCTAAGTTTTGCATGAATCACACAAAATCAAAACAAAACAAAACAAAAAAAAAACAATAAAATAGAAAAGCAGCAGCAAGATTCAAATTCTATAAATACAATTGGATTGCAACGAAAAAGAAAAAAAAAAACTTAGAAGTACTTGAAATAATAACATCATCGACAACAACAATAACAATAACAACAACTATCAGCACTACTCAAATCTAGACGTCATCGTCATGCTCTTCGCAGCTGCTATTGTTGTTGTTGTTGATGCTGCTGCTGCCTTTGCCAATTAACCCAATAACGAAATGCAGTGCCCCAGCAGTAGCAGAAACATCAATAAAGCGGGTCAGATGGCATTTTTGAAGGAGCAGGCGCCGGTAGGCAGCAGCAGCTTCTTGCAGCAAGCGCCACACAAACAAAAATAGCATAGCCGCACAAGCACATACACAGTCGAAAACATGATGCTTGTTGTTGTGGTAGTGATGGTGGCTGCGGTTGTGGTGGTGGCGGCAAAGGCGGCATGTAAACTTGGCCTCTAAAATTTTTTAGAGCAACAAAAAATAAGAAGCAGAAGAAGAAAATGTCTGTACGACTGAGTGTGTGTGTGTGTGTCGGTGTAAGTGAATGAAGCTGTTTCGGTGCACTTAAAAGATGCTTAGGCTTCGTTTGTTCTTGTTATGAAAAAAAAACACATATTGCACATCACCCTCGCTGTTACACACACATATACATATACAATGCGTTAGGCTCTTGATGTTTGCTGCTGCATGCTTCTTATTTGGGTTGCTGGGTTGCTTTGATTTAGTTCCCTTGTCTGCTACTGCATTAGAATCGCCATGAATCGCCGTGATTCACGTATCACAATTGAATGTGTGTGTGTGTTTATTTGTTTGAATCTCTGCATAAACTCTTTGCTTTACTTAGTTGTAGTTTTTGTGTGAGAAATTTAGTTTTTATGTGTGTGCATGTCGCGTTTTTTGCTTTTTGCCATCATTGTAAAAAAATCAATACATTTAATGTTTGCTTTGGTTGACGCTGTTGTTGTCTCGTGCTGCTACTCAAAAAAAAAAAAAAAATATATTGAAATAAAAAATGTACATACATATGTCAGCCAAGGCAGCACGACATATGTATATTCCACAATGCTGGTGATTTTCACAGCCGCTGACACCTCACTTTGTTTCCACAAACGCGCCGATGTCACCACTACCGTCAGCGAAATCAACACAACAACAGTTTGTGCCACCACCTGCGCCACCCCACAAAAGGACAAAAAAAAAAAAAACATACATCAGATACTTTTAGGAGCCGAGCACGCACGCACGTACCTATTGTATGTACATGTGTATATGTATGTCCTTTGATAGGTGCCTGTGTCTGTGTACGTCAATCAGTCTGCAGAGTCATTCGGCGAACAGATTTTTTTTTTTTTTTTGATCGCTCTTTTTGGCAACTTTATAAAACTATCCAGACCACACTTGTAATTACCATGCAGCTTTATATTTTAATGCAATTTTATGTAACACAACACACAATTTGCAAACATTGCGTTATTTATTTCGTACTTCGTTTTCACGGTGTTTTTTTCTTTTGTTTGTTTGAATATAAAAAAAATTCTGCTGCTGCAGAACGTAGAATCGACGAACAAACGGCGACGCGAAAAAAACTACTTTGAACAGCTGTTTACGCACAATGTTGACAGCAGTACTGCCACTTACTGGCAAGCAAATCTGTCTATTTTTTAACTTTGCTACAAAATTATTTGACAATTCCCTATTCGGCAAATTATGAGTCTTTAAAAAGTTTTCTATTAAATTTTTCATAAGTGGCACTTGGCTTAAGAATATGTAGCTACTTGTTCTTATACGTTTTGGCAGTGAAGAGCGGCAGCACTTTTCATAAACCAGCTAAAAAGATGTGTGAAATATAACGGCTGGTGCAGACAACAAAATTTGTTTTTTCACATTGTCTTCAAATTGATGATAATATTTAATTACAGCGTCGGTTGCCAATTAAGTCTTTTGTCTGCAGGCTGCCACCGTTGTTGAACTCGTTTTGAATTCGTCTTCCCCCCAAGTGAATAGTAGCACACAACGTTGTCATGCATGCTGACCACAGCAAGTGGACAAACTTCGATTAGGACGCGTTTCCTATAAGCAATAAATTCGATTATTAATGACCAACTTTTTAACTGAATTGGTTGAATACAGCCATTTTTGCTTCTGATAAGTTGGCAACACTGCTATAGTATACTGCAGCTTTTGTTACCGCGAGATAGCGCAAACAAAAATACTACCAGTGCCATCTTCTGGCTTTTTGCCAAATTGCAAACAGAATTTTTGTAAAATGGCCCAAACGATGGCAAGAAGAAGAAGGGCGTTTTTTTCTTGTTGTTTGTTATATTTATTGTTGTTATATTTACTTTGCATCAATTTGAGTTAAAATTGTTAAAAATGAGCTCGATGCTTAATCTAACTTTGACTGCCGGCTTTTTTCCGGCCGTTAAGTCGACGAAACGAAGTCGCGCTTCACAACGCTCAATAAACGCAGCGGGATGGCTCATGTCTTGGTGAAATTCGATGAATGCATAAAGCCGTTCAATTGTAGGAAATCGTCTTAATCATATAGCACAGACATCGACCGTTTTGCTGTGTATGTATGTGTTGGCCAAGTTGCTATGGCAACATGGCTTTTAAGCTTTTCCGCAACGCTTTTGGTTTTATGGGCTGTATTGTTTTTTTTTTTTTTTGCAGCTGAAAGCATTTTGGGCTCAGTTGTTCGCCGCGCGTTCAGCATTCAAGTCGAAACTGTCCAAGTAAAACGGCACACGACGGTAATAAAACACAAAGAAAAAAAAAAACAAATAAATAAAAATATAAAACGCGCTTAGACGATTGTTTGTTGTTCTGCTGTGTTTTTTTTTTTTTTGTTAACTTTTTTTTCACTCATTGTGTGTGTCTGTGTTTGTGTTCGTGTTTGTGTTTGTATGTAATGCAAAAGGTACAAACAAATTTGTGAATTGAAAGGAAAAGAAGAGGAAGAACCACCTGCTTTGTCCACTTGCGCGGTTATTTCAGTTACTGTCGGTTAATACTACAAACATACTGACACAGCCACCCTCAATGCCAACAACAACAACAACAACGACAAAAACAAAACACATAGCAACGTTAATAACGTTAACAACACAAATAACAACAACAATGACAAAGTCACACGAACCTATCAGGAGTGAACAATCGACGAAGAACGAATAAATGAACAAACGAACTAAAAGCCAAAATTAACAACAATCGAAATACATAAAATTAAAAATTGAAAAAAAATCAACAACAATTGTTAAAAGTCGTTGTAATTTGCCTTTTCCATAATTAAAACATTTTGTAACAAAAGTGTAAATTGATTTGTTAAGATTCTCAATTCTTCTTCTTATTCGCCATAAATTGTTTCCTTTTTCCTTTTTTGTCGTTTTTTGTTCTTCTTCTTCTTTTTGTTGTGTTTCGTTTGCTTTCGTTGTCGTTGTCGTTGACGTCGTCATCGTCATCGCCGTTGTTGTTATTATTATTTTTGTTGTTGTTGTTACTGTTGTGACTTGGTTAGTATCCAATAGATACACATGCAGTCGCAGTCGCCGTCGACGTCACAGCATGCCAAACGTTACCGTTATTACAAGTTGGTCGGTCAGTTGCCGCACTCCCTTTTCCTTCACGCACCCTCTTTAGTTAGCGCTGCCTCGGCATTAATTCCTTTGCTTCGCTCTCTGACTCTCTCACATTGCCCTTGCTGCGTCTCTTCTTCTTTTCGCTTTTAGTCCTTTGACTTTTGCGTTTTAGCTTCCGTGTTCACAACAACACAAGTGAACGCGAGCGATGCTGTTAAGGGTGTGTGTGTGGACATATGTATGTATGTATATGTGTGTTTGTTGTTGTTTTTATCACTTCATTTGTTTTTGTTTGTGAACCTGTCGCAAATGTTGCAATGCCAAAATTAATTAAATAATTAACAAATAATATAAAATAAAAAAAACCTATGAAAGTCAAAGTTTGATTTTTTTTTTGTGGTGTTAATTGTATTTTTTTTTTTTTTTAGATAAACTGTAATTAATTATTAAAAAAAAATGTTGCAAAACAAAATGTTATAAATAAATCATAAGAAAAAAAAAAAAAAAAAAAATCGAGATATATTATCGGCGATCAGTGGAAAAGCGAGCTGCCGCTTTGCTGGTGAGTAATCAAAGTTATTTTTTACTAGTAAATGTTCAAAAGGGTTGCCAAGCCGATAATTAATATTACTCATAAACGTTGAAATTCTTCGAAGAACAACTTTTGCGCATGCGTAACATTCCCGCAAGCACAATTCCTTTACATGCACAACAACAACAACAATAAATTAATAAAAAAAATCCCAAAAATCGAAAAAAAACACATTTTGTGTCTTTGCACAATGTCAACATCTTCGTTTGTTTGTTATTGTCATATAAAATATATTGCCATTGTTGTTGCCATGCCTATGTGTGTGTGTGTGTGTGATTGCTCAATAGAACGGCTCAATTATACGTGACTAATGAGCATTTGTTGTAAAAGTGTTTTCTTGAAATCTTCACAAAGCTCAGCTCAGCTTAGCTCAGCTTCCGCACGCATTCACTCTTCTGCATGTAATCATTATATTGCTATCTCTTTTCAATGTGCCATTTGGCATATTTTGATCATTTGCATTATGTTGCCCTTGCGCTCACACACACATACGCCTTTATGATTTGTTCTTTCTCAAAAAATGCCGACTAAATTTTCAATGCTCTGTTGTCGTTGTTGTTGTTGCTGGGTTTGTTGCTTACATGAACAGTCGTTGCAAAAATATTGCATATGCATACGAGTATAAAAATAATAAAAATAATAATAAAACAATTGCAATTAAATAAAGTTAATCGCCTACTTTTTGTTGTTATTGTTGTTGCATTTTTAATTGTTATTGCAGTCGCTCGTCTACTTGTCTGTCTTAATGTTTTTCTTATAAAAATAAATGTTGTTGTTTTTGTATTATTTCGCAGTTAACTAAAATTAAATCATTTACACTTTGCCAACTGACATGCACTGATTCTGGTTATGTGTTGTTGTTTTTGTTGTTGTTGGCTTTTTTTTTATAATTATTATTATTGTAAATTTTTTTTGCAAGCTTATTTCTATGCATAAAATAGCGCACTCTGGCGGTGAGCAGTTGAAAAAAAAACAACAACAAAAAAGAAGCGTTTATTGGCGCATTTTAACGGCTTTTTGCATTGCATTTTGTTGTTGTTGTTGCTGTTTTTTTTTTTGTTTTTGTTTTCTACTTTATCGTTGTTGTTGTTGTTGGTTTTTTAATTGTTAATAAAATTATTTTATAGTTTATATTTTTTCTCTCTCGTTTTTTTTGCCTTCATAAATTTTCCAATACAGAAAATCAACTATTTTCATCTTGAGGAAGTTTCTCATTGTTGCTGCTGAGTTGTTGTAGTTGTCGTTTTATTTCTTTGCTCCCTTGATAGTTCTGTCTCTTTCACACCAGCATTATTGAAGCTGTATTCTTAAAACAGGTTGGGCAACTTTTCTGTTTTTATTTTTGCTTCTTTCTTTTTTTTTTTGGTATTTTAAGGTATCAATTTTTTTTTTAATGATGCAAAAAAATGCTAAGCAAAGATTAGAAATAAAATATTTATACACTTCATTATTAAAACGAAAACAACAATAAACAAGCAAAAAATTAATAAACAATGTTAAATTTATTGTTCTTAGCGTTGTTGTTGCTATTGTTACCGTTGCTGCTATGGGATCTTGACTGTGCAACAATAAACGAAAGCTGTAATTCAATACTTTTCTAGTTCATTGTTATCTGCTGAAAAGGCAGAAGAAGCAATTAATGGTTATTAAATTAAGTGTCTTAGTAGCTTTCGACAAGTTCAAGTTCGCTTACATACAAAAAAAAAACACACAAAAATAACAAATAAACAAAGATGAATCATACGTAAATAAAAAAAAAAAAAACCAAATGCACTGAAACGCGTATTGGAGACAAAAGTATCAACAGCACACTTGTCAATTGTCCTATGTGACGTTAAGTCACACAAAACATACACTAGTTTAACACTCAGACTGTATAACAAAGTGTCAACACGAAATTGTCATATGTGTTGCTTGGGCCAATGTAACATAGGCGTAGCTAATGTCAGACACATTGCGGCGTGAATGACGAAGGTTTGCGGGGTAAGGCAATTAATGATAACAATGCGCAAGGTGTAATAATGCTTGTTGTTGTTGCTGTTGTTGCTGTTGTTGCTGTTATTTATGGCCGGGCGCAGTGATAAGATAAAATACGATGAGCAATTGAAAACGTTCGAAATGAAAATATACTTTCACAAAGCAAAGTAACTTCTTTCATCATGACTGCATAACATGATTTTTGTTTTGCCATACCCTACACATGACATGTAAAGTAATTAATGTTGACGGAAACATGCAACGGTTGTTTTGCCTTATAAGAATTTCGAAATTTTCTTTGACAAAAAAAGAAAATTAATTATAAACTTTTCTATTTATGTCAAGAATATTAACTCAATTTCACTATATGCCTTATTGAGTAATGACTTTACGCTGTCTTATCAATACCCTACACATAGTGACAGACAGACAAACGCTATCATGTCGAACAGACAAAGGAACGTTGACGCAAATGTTGCAAACAACAAATCAATGAGAAAAAAAAAAAAACAAACACTTGAAAGCACTTAAAAAAAAATAACAATTGTTTAGTAAAAATTATCATTTAACATTTTAACGACTTTTTTGCTTAAGTATTTTTATTTATTAACTGCCAAAACGGTTTTCTTTGCGTTTGTTTGTTTGTTTTTGCGTTTCTTTTCTTTGGATTTTTCAAGTGCTTCAACAGTTAGTCAATTTTCAATTAACGGTCACATGCAACAACAACAATTGCACGCAATTTGAATGATTCAAGTCTTAAGATAAAATAATACTAAAAATAACTAAAAAGAAAAACAAAAAAAAAAAAACTTGTTTCTCTCTATGAATAATCATAATTATTTGTCATGTCGTGTTGCAATTCACACGCCAAAAGCAAAAGAAGAAAATCACTTAAGATCTTTACACTCTTTTTGCGAAATAAATGCTTAATCGACTCTGCCATGAAAATTACAACGTACAAAAGAAAGATACTTTCGACAAAAGAAAATATAACTGACAATGAGACAAGTTGCGAGACTTGTCACTTTATTTGTCTGTCTGTCTGTCGGTCTGTCTGCTTTGATGCAAATGCAGAAAGTTTATAAATAAATATTTCAAAGAACATTGAACATTCTCTAAAAATTTAATTATTCTTCACTGCATCGTGGCAATCCCGAGATGAGATTTGACAAAATGTGCGAAATTTCGTGGTTTAACATTAAAGATTGAATATTTTTTACTTTACATACTTTTTTTTCGAATGTTCATTATTCCAGATTGAAAACAATTAAATAAAACAAAAACAAGTCTTTGATGTTGTTAGAACAAATATTGTTGTAAAAACTTTGTTGGCTAAAAGTGAACTTGAATTGATAATTTTGATTAATGAGACCTTCTTATAAAAAGTTTGTTTGTTTGTTGTTGTTGTTGTCGTTTTTTATTGCTTTTGTTGTCTTACCAACTCAAGCGCGTTAAACTAAAGCCAACAACAAAAGCAAAACAACCAGTAAAACACTTTGTCAGCCTTAAAATTCGAGTGGCTCACGTGTGTCAGAGAGCAGGAAGTCAGGCTTTAGTTAGCGAAGATAGCCCAAGGTCATAAGCAAGCAAACAAACAAACAGCAAAGATGTAAAGGTCAAAGTCAAGTTTAGCTTAGCTTCGTTTCACATGAGAAAGAAAATGAAGAAGAAGATGCCCAAGAAGAAGCAGAAGGCTGAAGTTTGTCTTCTTATGCATAATTTGTTGCTTTATTTCTCTAACCCGCTCTCTCCCTCTCTCTCTCTCTGTCTCTCTTTTGCTCTCTATCACTTTGTCTCACGGGCATAGCTCAAAGTGAAGCGCTTTGCTCGCGGCGACTTGAAGTCTTCGTATCAACAAAGCATCAATTTTCAGTCTTGTCGAAGCTTTGATACCCTTCAGTCAACATTAAAGTCTAAACAGTTCCAATAATCCTGAACATTGAAGTATCTGCCGGACAGTAGCTTAGTAGACTCAAGATTACGTATACGCATCGTTGTCCTGTCATGCTGATCAAGTATACTTCATGTTGTCTGTACAGTGTTGCAAACTGCATGACAAATTCAATGAAGCGCAGCAAAGCAATAAAACAAAAAAACAAAAAGAAAAGGGAGCGCGAAAAAAATGTAATTTAATAATTCATTTACACACAAATAATTTGATTTTTTGTTATTGTATTTTTTTATTATTATTAATTCGCGCACGTAACCTTTTTTAAAGGTCAATGTTGTTGTTGTTGTTTTTGTTGTCGATTAGTGTTACTCAAAGTTGTCTAAGCACGTCAATGAGTAATTCAACATTATCGACATTAACTTTAACATTAACATTAAATATTGTTTTATATGCAAAAAAAAAAAAAAAAAATAAACGTAGCTGCACAAAAAGAACAACAACAAAATACACATAAGTGAATAAATATAATAAAATTAAATAAAAAAAGCGGAAGCAGAATTCGTGAGACGTTTTTTCACAACACTTTTTTTTTAAATTTTTTTTTCAATTTTTAAAATATCTTTTTTTTTTGGCATTGACACATTTTCTGTTCTCTTGTTTTTGTTAAGACAATTGAAAAGATATAACAATAATTTTTGGTTTTTCCGTATTTGTTTATTTTATGATAATAGAATAATAGCAACAACAATAACAACAACAACAACAGCAATTGACAAAGAAAGAAATAAAAAAAAAAAAACAAAATTGATGTCAAACAATCAAAAGCATTTTTTTGTTGGTTTTTCTTTTTGTTGTAAAATATTTGCGCAACAAAGCGTAAGTTTATTGCAATTTACTGTTGTTGTTGTAGTAGTTTGCAACAACAACAACAACTAGTTGCATGAACTAGGCCTCTTTGCATATGCAAATGAAGTTCAAGACATGTTTGTTTGTTTTGTTATTGTTGGCTTTCAATTAACGAGGGTCTTATAAAAACTATGCATTTCACCACGTCAAATGAGATTGTAATTCATGCCCTTCGAACCTCTCTTTGTCTACAAATTCAACTAAAAATATAATTTTAAGTCTTTCTAACTTTTAAGATCAACAACATTCTCAAATTAATCTTATTAATGTACACAAAAATCGACTACTTATCGATTGACCCTCGTTAGACATTTCAAGAAATGTATTTTTATTGCATTAAGAAATTTGATGAATTCATTAAAGCAAGAAGAAGAAGCGGCAACGAAAAGCGTACGA
The DNA here is from genome assembly GCA_034638295.1 of Phortica okadai. NCBI lineage: Eukaryota > Metazoa > Arthropoda > Insecta > Diptera > Drosophilidae > Phortica > Phortica okadai. The sequence continues at coordinate 52,189,308 of CM067848.1, read as the reverse complement.
AAAGCTAATAATTTAAATGTTTATCGATTTTTATGGCGCATTTTAATTAACACCTTTTGTTATCAAATGCATAAATTATTATTTCATCTGCTTCTTCTTCCATTTTGTCACACACATACATACATATGTACATATTTCTTCCTCTATTTAAACGAAATTAATGTCTTCGTTGAAATATGTATTTATTTTTTTTTATATTTTTTGAACGCCGACGCTTAACACATCTTGAAGATATTATTATTGTTGTACTTGTTGCATCATCAACAACATCTTGTTACTGTTGTTGTGTGTCAACAGATGTCACATCAAATTTGCATATAAATACATGATAAATTTGTCATTTATGGCGAAGAATTGAATTAAAAGTTGAAAAAATTTGCTTTGACATATGAAGAAGATGTTAGGGAGCGCGAAAGGGGCGCTGTAAATATCTTTGAATGCATGAATTTTATACAATTTGTTGAACTTATGAACTTTTTTTTTTGTTTTTGGCTGTTTTGTTTCGTTTCTATTGTACTTGTTTTCAAACGAAAGATTGTGTTAAAGACCTTGAAATAAAAAAGTTACGATGTAAATTACAATTTGTTGGACAAAAAAAGGGAGAAAGAGAAACAGAAAGAAAGAAAGAAGAAGCTTTACTTAATTCAAATTATTTGCAATGTGTAAATGTTGTTATTGTCGGTGTTGGTGTTATACTCTTACATCATTAGACAGAATGATCAAAAGTGATCAATTGCAAAGCTCTCCATTGAATTAATTGTAAATGACATAAGTCGATAATGCATCATTTTACAGTGCAGCGGATCGCATCGATTCATAGCAATGATTATTGTTGTTGTTCGTTAAATGCAAAAATGCAAAAGTGCTGAATGATAAATGAGATTACGTATACGAATCGTTGAGCGGCTAAACAGTAAATACATTTGAATTGTGTCACAGCGTGCGACAATAGAAATTGTCGTTAATTTTATATAATGACAACAACAACAACAGCAACAACAACAATCGCCATATAGTAATAATACAATGTAGAGCGCTGAGGGTTGATGAAGGGGGTGTGGCAACGGCAATTCGTGACTCTTTGTTTGGCTGTGTGTGTGTGTGTGTGTGTGTGATTGATTGAGTGTGTGTGTGAGAGAGAGGCAAAGTTTGATGGAAAATGAAATTAGTTCGTGCAAAGATTAGAAAAAAAAAAAAAAATCGCTAAAAATGCGGAAATGGTCAAATGGGAAATCGCTTTTGTTGTTGTTGTTGTTGTTATTTTTGTTGTAGATGCATACATGATTTGTTAAGCGTGTCTATTGTTGTTGGTTGTTGCTTGTTGCTTTTTTTTGCTACAGATTTGTCGAAGGATGCTTACAGCACTGGCAACAACAACAGCAACAACAACAACAAGTGAACTATATTGTATTGCCAGTAAGACTTTCACTTGTTTAATACAATTTTGTATTTTTTTATTTTTTTTGTTTTTGTTTTCGCTTTCAATGCAAATGCAAATGAAAGAATTTGAATTTGAAATTGAAATGAAGTCATTTGCCATGCAATTAAGCCAAATTATGATTTGTTTGGCAAACATTTTGCAACACTATCATTATGAAATTATTTCAGCAACGGCAAAACAAAACTACAGCAACAACAACAACAAAGTAACATTAACAAAATAACAAAAAGAAACAAAAAGAAAAAAAAACCTACGCTTTTTGTTGTTGTTGGCTTTTGTTTTTGCCATAAGCGTACGTTGAACTTTTTGTTTACATTTTCGTTTATTTATTTCCGACTTCAAAATGAAAAACAAAAATGGAAAAATATGAAAAATAATATGAGAAAAAAAAAAAAAACATAAAATTCAATTAAAATGAAGCGACGAGAAGCGAAAACTACAGATTTGATGATGTTTTAAAAAAACGTTAATGATGCGCAAATTGCGGCAGCGAAAAGTTGAAATGAAAATAAAAAGCAAAAAAGCAAAGGTTTAATAATTTTGTTGTAATATTTAAAATAATTTATTCGTTTTTAATTTTTTTTTTTCTTTTTGCAAAAATTTGAAATTTAATACAAATAGAGTTGTTTGCTTATTTGTGGCAGACCACACACACACACAAACACACACGCATAAATAAAATAAGAACAGCATTGACATTTCAGTCATCCATGTTGCATGCCACACATGCTCATTGTTGAGCTTAAATATTGTTTGTTGTTTTTTCTTCGTTAGTTTATGTCATTAACAACAAACAACGAACAACAACAACAACCACAATGCACAAACGCGAGTGTTGAAAATAATACCACAAAGAAAAAAAAAAAAAAAGAATGAAGAAGAAGAAGTGATACAAGAACATGAATGAAGAACGTTGTCGTTGTTGTTTTTGTTGTTGCTTTAGCCATAACACGTTTTAAATTCTTTTGCCTTGCTTGCTTGCTGATTGATACCCTACACGCGTTTTTGTGCAGCTTATGGCAACAACTTGAGTTGCTTAGTCCATAATAGATCGATTTTGTTTTTGTTAGCTTAGCTTAGCGTTAAAAAAACCAAAAACAAAACCAAGTTTGTGTAGCGCAACAATGCAAACGTTGAATACGGTTTTTTTGCTGTCTTTGTCGTTGTTGTTGTTCTCGTTGTTTAAAGCAACATTTTGTGGCTGCTATCAACTTAGGTTAATTGCTCGCGCTTCGTTGGCTGGAATGTTGTTGCTTATCGTTGTTTAGTTGGTGTTGTTGTTGTTGTTGTGTTGTGTTGGGTTTAGCATTTCATGGTTTAGTAAGTCAGACCAAAGAAGACTAAGCAAGAGCAGCAGCAGCAATAACAACAACAACAACAACAGCAAAATAATCATTAGCAGAACAAGACACAAAAGCAGAAGCAGAGGCTGTGAATGTAAGAAGAGATATGCGATGTAAGAAGAAGCAGCAACAGCAGCCAACCGAGCCGTACTGCTGCACCTCATATTGAACACACCTCACCACAGCGCAGCGCAGCACAGCAGAGCCCAACACAGCACAGCACAGAACCGTCCAACACACCACACCACACTTCACCTCACCACACAGAAGAGCAGTACAGCACAGCCCAACACACCACAGACTGCGACCATGAAATATGATGCATTGCATTGTCTTCTTCTACTTCTAACTTCTTGCTGTCTTGTTGTTTTTTGTTATTGTTAAATGTATGTATATTTTTTTGTTGCTTTATATTTTTTATCTTGCTCTACTGGCTTGCGTAACTGAGATTAACGCGCGACAAGACATTCACTCAAGCATTAATTTTGTTGTTTTTTGTTTTTGTTTTTTCATTTTCATTTTGTTTTTGTTTTTGTCTTCTGTTCTAGGCTAAGCAACTTTAAGCAGCTGCATCATTTAACTGTATTTAGCCTTTTATCGACATTTTATGCCATTTCGTTTGCGCTTGTCTGTCTTTATATAACATGCGCGTTCATTGACTGCAGGTCGGAAGAGAAATACACACAAATATATATATGTATGTATGTGTATGTGTGTGTTGACAATAAAAATAGTATAAATTAGCGAGAAAAAAAGAAAATAAGAAAAAAAACAAAAACAAAAAAAAAGTGCGAAAAATGAAGAAGCAATAAAGACGATAATAATGAACGCCCTTGGACATTTTGTCCATCCTGTGTGCGCGCGCAACAATTTCCGGGCCGCCCAACAACAACAACAAAAGCAACTTTTGCCAACATTAATTATAAACTAATTTGCTGTTGTTATTGTTGTTGTTGTATCTTCACTTTGCAATGACACAAAATGCAACTCATTATGCTCTCCCATGTAAGTACCTTCATATGTGACAAACGATTTTGTCATTTCTTTCACACACATTCCAAGTGTGCGACAGTAAGAGAGAGAGAGAGAGAGAGAGTGAGAGTGAGAGGGAGGGCGTGTTATACAAAAAGAATGAAAATTAAAAATTAAATCGTAAAAAGGAAATATAAAATAAAAATAAAGAAAATATGAAGTCATATAATTCAAAGCATGACTTTCAGTTTTTCCATTGTTTGTGCATTTTGTTGTTGTTGTTGTATTTCGATAAATTTTGCAACAATTGTCGAAAAAAAAGCCAACAACAAAAACAAGATTATAAAAGCAAGTAGAAAAAAATGTTAAATGATGTTAATGATTGCCCGATTTTGGTTACGCTTTAAAGACTTTTGCTTTCAGCAATGCTTTTCTTCTTCTTCCTCTTCTCAATTGTATCTCAGCAATTGTGTCGATTTCAAACATTTGCACATGCTGAGCGCTCAGAGGGCTTGTTTCCAAGCCCTATTGTTGTTGTTGTTGTTGTTCTCTTTGCTTCACTCTTTCTTTCTATCTTTCGTTTGTTGTTGTTGGTTCACCTTTGGCTGTCATTAGTCGCGCTTAATGAGCGACTTAGCGGCTTTTTGGGCGCTGTGACATAATGGCTGACAATAGCCATGTCTGTGTGTGTGTGTGTGTGTGTTTGAGCAATCGATCGAATTCACTTTACTTTGCCAACAGCGCCTAACATCATCTCCATCATCATCATCATCATCGTCATAATCATCAACATCACCATAGATTGAAGCATTAATTAATCAATTTGAAATTTCAGGCATAATTTGGTTTAATTGCAAAATGTGCTCGCGTTCACAAAATCTTTTGTTGATTGATTGTAGCATGCTGAAACAGGTGAAGGCATTTACAATCATCATAATTAACGTGTAAAGCACAGCATGAAAATAATTGAAAACATTTTTTTAGTTCCTGTTTTATTCTCTGTTTGTTTCTTGATGCAATAAAAAAGTCTGTGAGATATTCGTCCCACTGTCGATGCCCCCCCCATGCCCCGCCATGTAGAAGCTCAAGTTCAAGAGCATGCATTTTTCGATCATCTTTAGCTTCAGCATGTTCATGTTTGCCATATTACTTTCATGGTACTTCTTAATCAATTTCGTGGCCAACTTCTTTGGTAAATGTTCGATTTTCTTGAAATTTCAAACAACATGTAAATGGGCAATATACATTTTCACTTGAATTTTCGAATTCGCAATTTTCTAATATTGTTTTTGCTTTTTTATGGCGTTTTTCCGAGTTCAAGAATAATTACTTTTTCATACTAATTGAAAGAAGATACTTTTTTTCTTACACGCTTTCAAAATTGTGTTTTTTTTTTTATTTCATTTTCGAAAATCAAAGCGAAAAATTATATTACAAATATTTGAATTTTATTGGCCTTTTAAATATTTGGCACAGTTTGTTGGAATTTGTTTTCACATTTTTGGAAAATATCCAAAAAAAAATAATGCAATTCCAAAATTTCAAAGTTCATTGTTTTGGACACGTCTGACCCGATTTCGGCGGAAAAGCAAAGAAAACAAAACAAAAAAAGAATGCTTTACATATTTCCATGTCCTCATTTGATTTATGTCATTTTTAATGTCAAGGCCTTTTGTGCTTTCGTCACATGTATGTATGAACATATTGAAATGTATTTAGCTAGAAAAGTATCTGACCCAAATCGTATGATAATTTCATACGTAATCAAAATGAAAATCAAATTGAATGATTGACAAAATCGAAACCAATAAACAAAATTTTCGGCAACTTTTAGTTGTTGTTATTATTTTTATATATAATAATAATAATATCAACAACAATATAAACAACAGTGTGCACAACAACGATTTTATCAGCAACAGCAACAACAACATGTGTGCACGCTTATATATTCTTATTGGCGTTTTTTCCATTTTTTCGTTTCATTTTTGCTGCTCTTGTTGTTGTTGTTGCTGTATTAATGTTGTTGGTGTTGTTCCAAATCCATTTGTACGCCGATTGGGTCAATTAGTGAAAAAGTATGTCATGCGCGTTCTTTACACTTGTATTGAATTTAACTTATTATTTTTGTTGTTGTTGTTGTTCTTGGTTCGTGGCTTTGCTTTGCTTTGCTTTGATTCTCTTTACCTGTGCAATAAATTTCTTACAAACACACACGCACACACACGGACAGAAGCGTATGCATGCTGATAGACGAACGGTCAACGTGCTTAGCGTATTTGTTGTTGTTGTTATTGTTGTTCTGACGCGTTTTCTTGCATGATTAAAAGTTGTTAACAGTTTTGTTTTTGTTTCTTTATTGGTATTCTTGTCATCATTTTCACAGTAAAATTTGTTCTTGTTTTTTTTTTTTATGTTTTTGTAAGTTTTGGACTACTGTTGTTATTGTTGTTGTTGTTGATGTCGTCGCGCGCATTTCACTTTCGTCATGCGAACAAACTTTTTTAGATTCTTTTGAGAATTGCGTGTGCAACAACAACAACAACACACACACCCAAAAGAGAAATGACAAAAAAAAACAAAAAGAAAAAAAATTAAATAAAATGTCACGCACTCACGCACGCACGCACGAATACTTTGAATAATTGCTTCTGTGTCTGTCTGTCTGTCTGTCTGTTTGTCTTTTTGGCTTCTTTTATCTTTCTGCTCGATGCTTTTGCTCTTCTACAGTTGCGTCTTCTTCGTCTTCTTTGTGTTTTTCCTTATAACATAATTTCGGTTTGTTTTAAACTCATGTTGCATGAATTTGTGGCGCCACACACACACACGCACGCACACAGAAATTCACTCAAAATGCTCGCATGTTGATTCATGGCTCTGATAAGATTTTCCATCTTCCCAATTGCTTCACCACCGCCATTGCTTTCGACCATGTTCATGCTTTCTCCCTTACTCACTCTCTTTCTTTCTTTCCTTCATTGTTCTTGTGCTTCTTGTTTGCTGTTACTGATTTTGGAGGTTATACGCACTATATAATTTATTGTGCACACTTCGTTGCACACTTTTCCATCATGCGTTCAAAATACAAAAACAGAAAAGCATACAAAAGCAAAAAATAACAAAAAAAAAAAAAAGCAATAAATATTGTCTTTGATAACTGTTCTTTTAGCTAACTTGATTTAGAACTTCGTTCAAGACAGAAGGGTCTTTGACTTATGCCATGTGCCAATTTTTGTTTAAATAGCATATTGAACTAACGTATGTGCTATGCGGCGCTATGTAACTTATGAGTATTCAATATTGTTATAGCGCTTTTGAGAATTGCATGGCTTGATTGCACATTGAATTAACGTATGTGCTATGCGGCGCTATGTAACTTATGAGTATTCAATATTGTTAAAGCGCTTTTGAGAATTGCAAGGCTTGATTGCACATTGAACTAACGTATGTGCTATGCGGCGCTATGTAACTTATGAGTATTCAATATTGTTGAGAATTGCATGGCTTGAGGCTTGCACAATAGGGTAATTGAGTGACAGATTGTCTACTAAAGCATGCAGAGCGATCTATAAGATGACGCTAAACTTACACCTCTCCCTCCCTCTCTGTCTTTGACTATTTACCTTGCACTCGCACACATTGTAATCCCGTTTTGTTTGCGCAAAAGGGTTTTCGTTGCGATTACGAAAGACTTGCAGCAACATTTGTTGTTGTTGTTATATTTTTTTCATTAGTTAATATTTTAGTTTATCTGTTTTTAATAGTTACTGTTGTTGTTATTGTTGTTGTTGCTGTTGTTTTTAATATAAAGCGTTACGCATATTTTTCTCGCTGAGCGCGCATACAAATGACGCATTAGCCATGAAACTATCATTAAACAAAACAAAAAAAAACACTATTAAAAAAAAATAGCAACAACAACAACAACGACGACGTTTTGATGATGCGTATTAAATATTAAGTAACAAATTGTTGAAATAATGAAATGCAATTTAAATTAAAGTCGTTTGTGTTTTTTTTTTCGTATTTCGTTTTATTGTTGTAGTCACGTTGTTGTTTTTGTTGCTATTGTTGTTGTTGTTGTGTTGCTTACGGCATTTCATTAAAGTCGCTAATTGGACGCGCACACCAATTTAGGCAATGTGAGGCGTCAGAATTTTGTCGGCTTAAACTTTTGTATTTAATTTGCAGTTGTTGTTGTTGCTGACGAAGTAGCTACAGTGAAACATCATTGAAATGTACAAATTTTGAATCAAACGAAGTTGAATATGAAAAATTGCCAGAAAAAGTCATGATCAACACACCCCTTCCCCCCTAATTCGTTGAAAGAGTTTTCACTGTTACGCTTTTGAAAGCTCTTCATGTTCATACACATAAATGCAGTTGTTGTTGTTGCTTCTGTTGATGATGACATGCCTTTGAAAAAGTAAATTATTTATTTTGTGTATGTGTTGTTTTTTTTTTAATTATTTATAAATATTTATTTATAAGCTTTGACGTGCCTCAAGTCATTCATGATTCATAATGAAAAGTAAAAAAAATAATAATAATAATAATAAAATAAACACATACAGACACGCGTTTAAAATGTATTCTGAAAATCATTTAAATTTTGTGGTTTTTTATTAACAATCGTTCTTTTTTGTTGTATCTTTTCAGTCGCCAAAGGCACAGAGAGCAAAACAGAGCTGAGCTGCAACACTCATGGTTAATAAGCTAAAGCCCAAAGACGATTAACTAAAAATAAGTGAGTAAAGAACAACAATAATTTTTCTAATTTCGGACAAGTCGAACATTTAATGCCTTATGCAAATAGTTTTGCATAAAAGTCACTTCTGTGGGAGGTTTTTTTCATAAGCGTCATTTATTCTGGGAATGTGTTTCAATGCCGATGAATGATTAGTGCGTGTTTATACAGAACGAAGCGATCTACATTGACTTTTCAAGATAATAACATTGCTCACATATCGTACACGAATATTTCTCGAAAAAGTTTCTATGTAAAACAAAATTCTCAGTACATGTTTTGGCCTGAGCTGTGCTGAAGCTTCTAACGCATGCATGAGGCTTACGCTGAGCATCATTTGGGCCCTAGCAACATGCGGGGAGCGCCAGCAATGTTAGCGCCATGAAAAGAATTGCTGGCAAACAAAGAAAAACCAAACAGAAAAAATTTAAAATGACGAGAAATATAAGAATTCATATGTCATATTGCGAAATGAAATGAGTATGCAAATTGTCGCTATTGTTGTTTGAGCAACGAGACTTGGTTCGTTGCTGTTATGGCTATGAAATGGCAGCAAAATGTTGCTGCTGCACAGATGTTGCTACTGATACATGCATCACTGCAATGATGTGCAATAATTCGCGGGAAGTTTCGCGTTTTTATGCTCTTGCAACAGGATGACATGTTAAATGTTGTTTGCTGCTGGTCTTTAAGGTCAGTTTCATGCATTTTGCAATAAAAATGGCGAAATCTCATAAAGTGCAAAAAATGAGTTCAAGGCTCGAATAAGTAATTGTTATTTTTGTTGTTGTTGTTGTTGTTGTTGTTAGTTTATGTACTCGTTTCAAATTCAAATTGCAAACCACTTGAACTGCACTGGTCAAACATGCTTGGTCAAGTCTTGGGCGAGTCATTTTTTCAAACAAAACAACGAGACAACAAAAGTTTCATTGCCTCTTTTTTAAGACAATCATTTGCTTTAAAATTGCTTGTTTTAAGTGACAAGTGCTTCATTGTTAATAAAGCATTTGAACTTATCGCCTTATTTTTGGAAACCTCCGCAAAAAACATTTGGTTGTTTTGGAACCATTTCATCAGTAAAGAAGAGAAATTTGTGAAATATGGCGAAACAAACTTAACAGATTGTTATCTTAAAAACAGCTAAACTTTCAACGTAAGAGATTCCGTCAACAAATAGAAAATCACTTGATCGTATCTTAAAAGCTTTTTCTGTACTTTTTAAGATATTTTGAAGAGATTTGCCAAATCTCTTTACATATCTTTTATAACGCTTGGTGAGATTTCGCGAAACCTCTTATCCCTAATATTATCTTACCTAGCTAACGGTGATTCAGCTTCCAGATTCTCGACATTCAATCAGTGGCAAAGGGTGAGATTCATATTTCTAAGCGACTTTGTGTAGTCTCCGGTCTGGTCTGTGACTTCGATCACTTCATCAATGTTTGTTTATTTTCTCCTGTATTGTTCGTGTTTCATGGTCGCACGGGAAGGTGTGTGAGGGCAATGAGTGTTATAAGAGCTTCTCATTGTACTTTAGCCAATGCAGTATAAAAAAAAAGTAGAAAGTGAAATTTATTTATTTGTAAGACAATTTTTTTTCTTCTTCAAATCTCACCAGCAAAATTGTCAACTAAAAATCAATTTGCAGTTGTCATTTGGTTTGTTGCTATTGTTGTACTTGTTGTTGTTACTGTTGTCGAAAATGTTACCAAACACAATAACGGCGTCACGAACAACGAAATAATTGTCATTGTGCCAAAAATACTACGAAATTCATAACAAAAAAAAAAATAAAGCGAAAAAAGAAGAAGCTACAAAATCGAACTTGTGTTTGCCATAAAAGAAAATATATATATATATATAATGTAAAAATTACTTACATGCAATAATGACGGCTTTGGTAAAAGTAAATTTTCTCAAAAAATAAAAAAAAACCTGAAAGAAAATAAAATTGTTTTGCATTTTGTTTGCAAAAAGTTCAAGGCCTCCGTAGAAATTGATGATGGCCAAAGGTTGCCAACTTTTTAGTTACAAAACAATTTCGGCTCCAAGAAAAAGATGACAACAAACTTTATAGACATGTTCCCTCGCGCAAACGTTCCCCAATCATCTCTTCGTCGATCTCAGGATCGAACAAATCAATGGACATGGCCATGTGCACATACTAATAGTCATAATCTTTATATCTCTGGAACCAATTGGTCTAGAAGAGTGAAAATAAGTATGGATGATTTCCAACACCCATAAACCGTTATCCATAAGTCAATTGGACTTTTTTTTTTTTTTTGTTTGCTTTTCACTTAAAGAATTTATCGGTTTTCACATAAAACTGTCTGTCTGTTTGTCCACTTTAGTGACATGTCATAAACTTTTCTCTCAGCAAATTTGTTTCTTTCTTTACAAAGAATTTATGTTGTTAACGCTTAATTTATTTTCTTATTTCTTAGAAACAAAAAAAAAAAAACGTTTGAAGTATTTTTGCATTGTTGGTTCAAACGACAGATGGCAGAACAACAATTGTCATCTTTGATTCTCAACAATGCAGACATTCATGTTGAGTGACAAAAAAAATGATGAAAATTTTGCAAATCAGACAATTTTATTGTTTAATATCCAACAACAACAACAACAATTATCAAGGGCGTACATAACGCAGGTGGCTTTTGGTCTTTGAAAAGAAGGCTCATAGGTGGCTTGGGTTTGTGGAGGAGAACAACATATGTGACTAAAACTAAAAATTTCTGCTTATGACTTGTATCTTTGTATCTTTTGCGTGCTTGTAAGCGTGACATATTTGAATATTTGCTTCAGCCTCTTCTGCTGCTGCTGAGACTTCTCATTGACAACAACAAAATAATGGCACATTTGCTAATTAGGCTTGCTTGACTTGACCAAATACCAAAAAAGAGAAAAAAAGGGGGGGGGAAAAACATAGAAATGAAAATGAAGAAACTAAAAACAATGACAACATTTGTGAGCAAATCTTTTTTATTAAGTATTTGTTTTTTTTTTTCTTTTAATTTCTTTTGCTTTTCATTGTCGACGTTGTTGTTGTTGTTGTTGTTGAAGGGTTATCTTGCGTTGCGTTGCTTCGCTTTGTTGTCAACAATAATTTTCCGACAACATTTTGTTATTTAAAGCATATTTTTTTTCTTCTTCTTCAGTTTTTCTCAACTTACTTTCTTTTCGCACATGTCGTGTCGTTTGAGTGGCATTACTCCGCCTGCATGTGTGTGTGTGTGTGTGTGTGAAAATGTTACGAATCTAACGCCCGCTGCAAGTTGCTAAATAACCCACAATAAAGCAATAGCAACAGCAACGGCAACGACATGTCACAGCTTGTTGTTGTTGTTGTTGTTGTTGACTTGGTTTTCATTTTCGTTATTATTATTGTTGTTGTTGTTGTTATTATTATTATTGCTGTGGTTGTTGGTGTCGCATCGCATCGCGTGCCATCAACATTAGAAAGTGAGCGTTTTCTACAACCAAATCACCAACGAATGAATGATCCGCCGGCCGTCTCTGTCGCTCAGACCCTACATTCAACACACTCACTTAACTAAGCAACTGACTAACTGACTGACTAACTTACTAACAGATAGACAGACAGACAGACAGACTGACATTGACTGCAATCGGACTAACTAAGCTAAGAAACTAAACGAAAATTGTCTTTTGTGGCATGGCATTGTATCTGTTTATATGTGAATGTGCCACGCCCACAGCGGCAACAGTTTTGCATAATAATTGTTAACTGTCTGTTGTATGCATGTCGCTATAACTCTGTGTCTGTGTGTGTGTGTGTGTGTGTGTGACCATATTTACTTATGTTTGCTTGCGCTCGACTATTTTACATTTAATTATTATTATTATTATTTGCATTTTCTTCTGTTTTTGTTTTGTTGTTTTGTTTTTTTTTCCTAATGCCATTTATTATTGTTGTTGTTTTTATTTTTTTCATTATTAAAATTCATTTTGTTTTTTATTTCGCTTTTGTTTTACTGCTTCGTTTTGTTGTTGTCGACTTGAAGGTTGCACTTGGTTTTTTTTTCTTCTTCATGCACCCCGACTGACTTATTTGCCCCTCAGCAACACAGTCTGAGTCTGATTGCATTCCTTCATGCATTCTCTCTTTCAGTTTTGTCATTATTTTGCGCACTTGTTCCAGTTTGCATTTTCCCTTTTGAATGTGTTTTCTTTCTTAACCAAATTTCTTTGCTTCTTGCTTTGTTGATGGTCTTTGATTGCATAAAAACTATGCGGTTTTTTTTTCAAGAGAATACACAACAAATAGTTGATTCTTATTGGCAAAGCATCAAGAATGAAAAAAAACTTAAGAAAAGCGACAAAAAAATCAATCGCGAAGTGTTGCCAAGTCAGGTTCTCAAGAAAAAAGAAGATAATAAACAAAGCACATATTAAAATAAATACATAAATAAATATAAATAAAAAAAAAGGTTATTAGCATAATTCTTATTGTTTTTTTTCTCGCTCATTTGTTGTTGTTCTCCCTTCTCTGCGCTGATACAAAGTGACAGCCTTGAGTTATATTAGAAATCAATGAGTCTGTTTTATTGGCATTTTTGGCGTTACTCTTAAATATTCTTGTTGTTTCTTTTGTTTTTGTTTTTTTGGTGTTTTTTTTTTTTTTTTTGTGGCAACCTTAATTTTTTTGTGTGCTAATAAACTCGTATTGTGAACTGTGTGTGAGAGTTGTTTTGTTTGTTGTTGTTGTCGTCAATATTTGCTTACAAAAAGGCGAACAACTGTTGGCTTAAATAATTAAAGTGCCTGTGTTAAATACAACAGCAACAAAAACAATAACAATAAAAATAAGTGCGTCGTGAGCGACGGCGTGAGGTGGAGAGGACGTGAAGAGCAACACAGAATACAAATCGCGCTACAATTACGTTATGAACAACAGAACGAAAGATGACACGGTCAGACAGACAGACAGGCAGACGGACAGACAGACAGACAGAGGTTTTAGTCAGACGCGCAGTCATGCGCGAATTGGCTCACTCACTCACTCACGCACGCATGCACGCATGTGCCTTTGCTCTCGCTCTTGCACGGTCTTTAAACTCACGCTTGGCCGTGACTCATTTGATGAGTCTCAAACCGGCCTGAAAGCAAATCAAAATCCGAAATCGACACCGACAACGTTGATGAAGTCATCTGCAGTACAAGTTCAACTTGAGCAATTTCATTAAAGCATTTAGATACAAAACAATCATAAGAGAAAAAAAAAAAACAACAAAAACAAAAAAAAAAAAAGGAGAATTTATTGCTTTTCCTTTTTTGGCAAATGCCCGTTTATGGTTCGGAGCAGAATGCGTTGCTCATCTGCCTTTTGAAAGCGCTTTATGCAAATTACACGGACAGACTGACAGACAGACGGATGGACGGTCGGACGGACGCACGCAAGTCATATAAGTAAATACATGTTTGAGAAAATTATAAATTTTGTCAGCAATAATTTTGCTGCCACTTCTCTCACTCTCTCTCTCTGTGTCTCTCTATCTCGCTTCATCTTACACTTTTTCAGCTTTAATGATTGCAAAAAGTTTTTATTTAGAATTCATCTTTTAAACGCTTTGCATTGTTGCCAAATTTGTATTTATATTTATTGTTATTGTTGTTATTGTTGTTGTTGAACACACCCACACAACAACTATGAAGCAAAGTTCTTTATTTGTAATGCTTTGACGTCACCCACGTGGCGGCACAACAACAAGAACAACAATCAATGAAAAGATGTTTCTTTAAGAGTAAAATAAAACAGAGACAAAAATCCAATATTTGTTGTTATTTATGTTGATTACCAATGAGACAATGTAGCCAAAATGCCAAACAAAGAACAAATCATTTTGAAAGTCTTCGTTAGCACGACCAGCACAGAATTTCGGAGTCTGGAATATGTAGTTTCCTTTATTTGTTGGCTCTTTTTTTTCTCTCATTTTTCGGTTTGCAAAGGTTAATGACTCTTAAAAAAAAAAATGGAACCCTTGAAAGTCCTTGAGCATCAAACAATGAAACAAATTTTCTTCTCTTGAAGGCAAAAAAAATTTAAATTAAGTATTTATCAATTTGTTTCAATAAGTTCGAACCTTTAGTGACCGCTGGCGACCTCTGGTGTGCGCTAATTGAAGTTGCAATGCCTTCCAAGTGTCGGATTATAGTTCCAATCCAATCTTTTTTTTGCTGCTGTTGTCAGTAATTGCCTTGGCCAAAGTAAAGCACATATTGCGACATGCTGCCCTGTGCTCCACCAACGGGCCACGCCCACTCCCTTGGGAGCATTAAAAAATATGCGCAGTAAAACGATCACATTTTGAGTTGCGTGTTTTCATATCCTTGCGTAAGGACATTGCGATTTGACAATCGCAAGTTTGACACGCAAAAAGTTGGTGGGAGAGAGAGAAGGCTAAAAGGAACCTTTTGCTCGGTCTGTTGCAATGCAAATTCAACAAAGACTTGCTAGAATTCGCCTTGATCGGTGCACTATAACATTAAAGCATCGTGGGGCGTGGCATTGCCGCTTTGCAGTAAAGCTTCAAAACATTATACATAATCATCAGGCACATAAGTCTGTGGGCAGATGACATAGCAGCGTGTAAGTGACATGCTTGCTTGCGTCATTGCGACATGGCAAGCAACGTGACGCATATCCTTTTTGTTGTTGTTGCTGTTGTTGTTGTTGTTGTTGTCATGTTGCGTGCGTTTTTCTGTATGTTGGCAACTTTGAAGCGAAACGAAAAGGTTTTCATGTTGAGCTCTTTTGTGCATGATTTTAGTTTTTTTTTCATTATTTAATATATATATGTATATTTTGTGTTTTATATAAAACGCAAAACGGTAGTCAACAAGCTACACGAATATAGAAATGGTGAAAAAGAAAATAAAATAAAAAATATTGCGCATACGTCGCATTGGCCAAGCGTAAAAAAAATGCCCAGCGGGCTAACAAAGGCAACCGCAACAACAGCAACAACAACAATAGCAACAACAACAATAGCAGCAACAACAACAAAGCTGAAATACTTAAAGCGTAGGCTGAGGCGTTAAAGGTCATGCTTTGTTGTTGTTGTTGTTATGCTTTCTTGCGTTGCTCTGTGATGTTGTGGTTGTTGTTGTACGTTTTGTTGTCATTTTGCGGGTTTCTGTTAATTTGCATTAAAAAAGTAAATTTTCAAACAAAAGATGCCAACAAAAATAAAAATGAAAAATTAAAATTAAAAAAAGATTTAAAAAAAAAAACTTAACAAAAACAAAAAAAAAAAACTTGATTACATTTTGTTACCGATGCAGGGCAAAAGTCGTAAGAGTTTACGAACCGCAACGAATTCAGCAAAAGCAACAACAACAACAATAATAACAAGCGTTACATAAACACAAAAACGTGAAGAAATGAACAAAAAAAGAAAAAAAAAAGTTATTTAAAAACGTAATAAGTAAAAACAAATTAAAATTTAAATACCGAAAACATAATTGAAAAATAAATAAATAAAAAAAATTACAAAAAATAAGAAACAATAAAAATGTTATTTATTTTTTTAACATTTAATTTTAGCAAAAGTCATTGCGCTCAGTGTAATTTGTCGCATACTAATTCGCTCTCTCTCTCTCTCTCTCTTTCTCTCTCTCTATCACTTAGCATCAGCGCTGAAATCATTTGCTCAGCTTCGCTTGACAGTCACGTGTCAGTAGAAAGATCACAGCACGCGTTGCATCATGACTTTCTATTGGTGGTCGCATTGGTTCTGGATAACCACAAACCTACAAGGTGAGCAGACAAACCCCCTTTGAGCAAATGTTATCTACTATGAATGATATATGAAATATTTTGTTGTCTTACAGTTATCGCAGCATTGCTAATTTTGCTGCCAAATGCAATAAACTACGTTCATACATATCCGAGTCAGCAAGAACAACAACAACACGAGATTAGCGTAACATACACGAGAAGCGCACATGTCGTCGCAGCTGAGACAGTTGGCGTGGGCAGCGTAGAAGCTATGAGAGTAGGAGGACATGAATTTGGCGGCAGTCCTGAAATGAAAAATACACAAAAATTGCAACAAATCACAAAACTTTATCAAACAACAGCAAGTCTCGCTTGGGCAACGACAAACTCACCGCCGGCAGAATCATCGACAACATTCACAAACAAAGCGAAAAATGTTATGGATTTGACAATTAAACCGTCGGAATTGACAAGGACAACAGCAACGACAACAACAACAACAACAGTTGGATCAATCTATGCCGGCATGCATAGAAACAGTAAGGAATTGCAACAAGAGTATAAACGCTCAGCTGAATTTGACAAGTCAAACCATAACAACAACAACAACAACAGTAATGACAATGCTGACGCCGCTGCTGCTGCTGATGATGATGACGTTGACGTTGACAATAAGAATGTCGCTGGCAATGACAGTGATGCGTCTGCTGCTGCTGCTGCTGCGGCGGCGGACACAGTGGCGGACTCAGTGGCGGCGGGCAGTCAAACTGTCGCTGTTGCGCATATGTTAAACAACTATACAAATTACAGTCGTAAAGCGAGTACAAAAACAAATGCAACAAAAACAACAACGGCAACAACAACAGCATACGCACCCGCCAGCAACATGTCACAAAGGACAACAAGTACAAGTACATCAACAACGCCGCTGGCAGCGATAGCCAAAGCAACAACAACAGCAGCAGCAGGAGCAGGTTGGGTGGGCGTGGCTGTGGCAGTGCCCACAACGCCATCGGCATCAGCCATAGGAGCGACACCATCAACGCCACAGATCAATACAGCTGCTGAATTTGAAGAGCATGAGCCAGACGAACAACAACAACAACAGCAGGAGCAACAGCAACAACAACGTGCGCCATTTACGCTTGAGAATGTAAATGCCGAAGATGAATTGCGACGTGCTGAAGTCGAGCATCGTGCACGCAAATCGAAGGGTCTGTCGGCCGAGTACAAGCACATCAATCGTTACATTAATCTCTCCAGTGACACAAAAAGTCTGCTGACACGTTCAGCATCAACGGCGCCCAATGATTTTGAGACCGACGACGGCAATATATCATCCGAGGCGTTGTCCATACAGGTACCGTCACTCATGCTCCACAACCTCCCTCCTTTGAACATTTTTACTCATGTTTGTCGCTTTCTATTTGTTTAGCGCACTTACTTTTTGGACGCTGGCGCCATTTCGGCCATTTGTTTTACCGTCTTTGGCATCTGCTGCACAGTGGGCACCATTGGCATTGTGCTCTATCGTCGTCGCTATCTGAACAAACCGCAGGCGCTCAGTGAGCCCGATTCGAGCGTTTATATTGATGATAGCACGATGCGTGTAAGTGTAAGGATTCGTTTTGCATTATATTAAAAAAAAAAAAAAAAACATTCATTCATCACACACACACATACACACACACACGTATGTCAGACTTGTATTAATAAAGATTTTTTCGATTATTGCAGGACAATTCGGATGAAATGTACAGCTTGGACAATGATTCCTTTCTCAATTCATTGGAGGCGATGACAATACAAAACTATTGGACGGACACTGTAAAACACACAAAGCTTTAATTTAACTACACATAATCCATCCCCCACCCCCCATCGTCCATCGCCCGTCACCCGTACTCCATGTCCAACACATCGCCGCTGTCCGACATTCGGCTTTCTAAGCGTTTCGTTCGTAAGATTGTTTTTATCATTAATTTTGTTTAACAAAAAAAAAAATATATATATATAAAAAAATCAAAAAAAAAAAACAACAACATAATCAAGCCAAGCAAAACATTAAAACTCACCCAACAACAATACCCAAAACTAAAAAAAAATTGTCTATACTATAAAAAAAAACAAAAAAACATATATATTATTGTTTTAGCGCATTTTTAGTTTTAGAATAGTTTGTAGTGTATTTTTTTTCCTGTTTAATCAATTAAATTTATAAATATATATGTATATGTAATTATGTATGTAAAAGCAAATCGCAATCATTCCTTCCAAATTTAGATTAAAGTGCAACTGATTAAATTATTGAAGATACAAAAAAATAAAAAAATAAAAAAAATGTTTAAAACAAATGAAGGAAAAAAGAAAAAAAAAGACGAAAAACTGTTTTCTTTAGATTTTAAGACAGACATACAAATATAAATGTAAACTTATAATCAAATGGAAAAGGCGATCTTGCAGCAGTGAAGAAAAGTATTAATAAAGAAAATAAAATCAGTAAGCAAAAACAAAAGAAAACAAAAAAAATAACAAATGCAAACTGTAAGGACAAAACAGCCAACAAAAAACAAACAAAAAAAAAAAACATCAACCATGAATTTGTTACTTAATGTATTTAAAAGCAAGCAGAAGAAAATGAAAAATATTTATTGTAATTAAGTTAAACAGTAAATGAAATTATATTGTATTAATAACTAAAATGTCACTAATACTGAAAATAAAAAATAAAAAATTGTTTAATCAATAAATATGCAATTTTTGTATCATTTAATCAATCGCTTATCAGAGATGCTATTAGAAATGTTTGAGTTGCAAGATTTCACTGTATTCGCTTAAGAACCAAACTTTAGATTCAACTAAATGAAATCAACGAATGTACCTTTTATTAAGGTCAAGCCCAATTTCCACTCATTTCCAGAACTGTGAGTCTTCAAAATGTTTAATATGGCTCTTTAGGATTTCGCAAGTTGATAGTCAGAAGGTGTATTATTTTGATCTTTAGAATATATCGACATTGATTTGAATAAATATTCGTTCAAAATCTAATCCAGCTGAGTAATATCGCAATTTCAACACGTAAGATTAATCGATATAGTATATAAAACCTAATTCCAAAGAGAAATAATCATATATACATATATAAATAAACTCTTCTTCTTTTGACGAAATTTGTCGTAAAAGGAATGTGATTGGATAGGAAATTTTCTCATTTTGAAATAGACACAAAAACAGATATTGACTTTTCATATTAATAATGCTTAAAACTTTTACAACTTCAAAAAATTTTAAGAGGAATTCTTCTTCTTTAAGAGGTCTTCATACAAGACCTAAGAAAAAAAATACCTAGCCGATTCAAAACGGATTCAACCCGTTTCCAAACTGTAGTTCTCTCTTAACTAATAAATGTGAATTTCTATGCAGCAAATTATGGTACTTTTTCACATTTACAAGGACCTTGGTGATTCTTTTCTTGTTTGGATTCTAAGTATATTGTGGGAAATTTATTTAAAGTTCCACATGTTTTTTTCTCTTTATTAATTTTTGGTAATTTACCTCTTTGGAATTTCAACAACAATCCACAATTTGTAACTGGTATAATATGAGACATTGTTGAAAAAGATGTTGTGGGTCGAAAGCTTTAAAGCTTTTCTGTGAAATTTCCGCTTGTGTGTAACAATTGGGCCGCGATTAAAAGTCATTGAAAGCTTTTGAAAGCTTTGGCGCATTTAAGCTTGGTTGTTGGCTTGGGTTGTATTTAGGGTGACCATCAAGCCATCCAACTATAAATAAATACCGAAAATTTTTCCCCTCCTCCATTGAAAGTGCAAAATTAAATAAAGATTCGCGGTTAAAAAAAAAAAAACAAAATATAGTCTCAATTTCGCGCATTTTTGTGATCTTACTAAGATCTAAGAAGTATCAAGATTCTCCCATTCCCCATTTTAAGAAGACATGCTTGAACCCTCTCCCCTCCTTTTTCATTTCTCACAATTAATGAATGGCCCCTTAGATGAGTTATTTCCAAGTTGGAATTTTAAACTTGAAAATATTGCAGATTTTTCTTCAAGTGTGAAAATGATGATGATTTAAATATTATTATTATTTTATTCCATGGAATTAATGCATTCTTTAAAAACATACATAAATACTAATGACATGATGATTAATCCATGTCGATGACATCAAGAACAGACTAAAAAACTTCTCTGCCAGAACTAATTTAATTTTATTGCGAATATTCGTTTTTCATTGTTTTTGCTTTATTGAAAATTGCATTGTGTTCGTGATTACGTCTACGATGACGACATTGTTGTTGTTGTAGTTGTTGCTTCAAATTACTAATGTTGACATGTTGTTGATTGGTTTTTGTCGCCACTGTGCGAACTTTTGTACTTTATACTACAAAATCCCTGACATCATTATTGGCGAATGGCAATGACAACAACAAAGACAATAATACCAACAACAACAATAACAGCAACAGCAACAATAACAAGCACTCTAGAAGAACTGTAGTTAAAAATGCAAGTGGCAACAAAGACATCACATCACCATCATCATCGTGGAATGTAACTGACTCATGGAGCCCTCGATTGCCCATCATCTGCCGCCCTTCCCCTTTTCTGTTTCTCTATATGAGACCATCTGCCTTTACATTCGGCTGTCTATTTGTCTGTCTGTCCATCTATCATCAACAACAACAACAACAAGAACTTTGCTTTAAAGCCACTTGAGTGTTTTTGGTTAGCTTTGCGGTCGTTGTTATTGTTATTGTTGTTGTTGCCGTTCTTACTTTTGTATCTACTGTTGTCGCTTATTTTCTTAACGTGCAACTTGTGTTCCTTTAACGCCCACAATGTGTGAGTACTGTTTTCTTGTTTTCACTGCACTCGTGTACTTTAGCATTGGACAACGACGATTTGCATAATCTTAATATTTTACATTCACCAGGGATTTGTATTAATGCCAACGCTCTGCCAAAGATACAGATCGAGGTACATACGAATGCAGATACATTGATGCAGAAACGTAGCCACAACCGCTGTGGATGTGTCCCTGCATGTTGCATGCCGCACGCTGCTGCCACAAGCCACACGCTGTGCATCATCTGCAGCAGTGAGCTAAAAATTTCAGGCTTAAATTTCATGCTTAGCTTTTTAATGTATTTCGTTCTCTAAACAATTGGCTTAATGTGCCTATCATGTTTCATACATGTTTTTATGCCATTCTAATTACATATATACAAATTTCATTGATTGATATGTTGGATGGCAGCAAATTGTGTACTATTGCCTTCTGCTAATTGCAGTTTGTAGCCTACTTTCAGGATCAAAATATATAATTAAAGACGAAACGGTTAATTTGCATGTCCGTTTGCTTTGAGTGTCCTGAAAACTGTACCAGTTAAAAGCCTATAATTAATTATAAATGGAAAACAATTACATTTTATCGTACCCATGCTCTTCTTGCTTTGCCCTTTTATGCAAATTTGTTGCACGCTTTTAGGCTCATGCATATGTAAATGCATATGGGACAATTTGCTGAGAATATCATTGATTTCCATTCTCTGTGAACAAGATAAAGTTACTTAGAAAGATTTGAATTTAGACAGAATCGTGTTAAAGCGTTGCATTTTATTAAATTTAAGGCTTTTAAAATAATTTTTTTTTCTTCTCTCCAATTTAATGCACAATAAACAATAAACTTATTTGATAATTCATTCAATAATTAACAATAAATTCCAATGAGTTCATCTATCTGTCATATGAAATGGTATCCAATAAATTTACAGATAGAAAAGTTCTCTTTAAGCGCTTAACAGAGTCTAGCTTATGCTCATGGTAACTCAGTCTATCTAGACACTTTTTTGCTACTCTAACTATGTTTATGTCTTTTGTGATAAATGGCATGTTCAAATCTTGATGGATGTCGCAATTATTCACGTTTTAAGGCGCATCAACAATATTCTGACATAATTTACTCTGATATCTTTGCAGGATTTCTATATTTGATTTGCTTGTTGTAGACCAAAATTGCATGACCTTGTCTGAACGACAGTTTTTAGAATAGTTTTCTTCAAACAAATTTTATTTGCTATGCTTTGCTGCGTTGATGTTTAATTTGCAGTAATTAAATTATCAACTGCGGCTTATTTTTTGGCTAACGTGATAACATTTGGCAATGTAATGTTGTATGTTTTTTATGTTGTGATTGAAATTCTTAAAATTTGTATTCAACTGTCACTGAAGCCATTCAAAGTTTGGTTTTTCATAGTAATTTACGTTTGTGTGTGTGCTTGTTTAATTTTATTTTTGTTTCTTCATAAATTTTGCATTTTGTTATTTATGTAATGTCATGTCGACGTCATGTCATCATATCATATGATGACAGCTTTAAAACTGTTGTTTAAAGCTGAAGGCGTTTTCATTGAATTTCGTATGCATGTTCATACAAAGAGACATGCTGTTGAATAAACAAAAACCTGATAATATTTAAAGCAGAATTTCATATCATATAGAGATACATGCAACGGTCTGGCAGATGCTTTGGCCGGTTCTGATGGACAAAGCGTCTAATGACTAAAATAAATTGCTTTGTGTTTTCTTTAAGGCTACTTTTGTATTTGATGTGAGATTTTATTAATGAAACTTGAGAAATCAAAGCCATTGAGAATATTCTATTGCATATTTGAAATTGGTGTTGTTGTTATTGTGATTGAGATTGTGATTGGTCTTTTACTAATTTCTGCTTTTGTCGTTAGTATTGATTTTGTTGTTGTTTTTTTTTTTTTTGTACGTTTGTATAAATTTATAAATTCCTTTGGGTGTATTTTTGAGTTTACTCAGCCATGTGCTTTGTTAGTCTTCAATCAAGAATTGTTTATCATACGCAATGAGAAATCTCTGCTTTAGAAATAACGTAAAAGCAGCAACAGTTGTTGGCATAAAAAAAAAGACAGCATTAGGAAAACTTAAGAAAATGATAAGTAAAAATAATAAAAACAAAAAAAAAAAAAACTTAAAAAAGAAAAGTTAAAAAAGAAGAAGAAGCAGTACGAAATGTATATATAATAATAGCTAATAACAAATAAAGTACGTCATCAGGGGACTGAATCAGAGCAATGTTGCTGTTATGGTTGGCTGATTGTAAGAACGGTAAAATAGAATGGCCAAGAGAGAGAAAGAGCTGAGCTGTGCTGTGCTGAGTTGAGTTAAGTTGAGTAGCGCAGTACAGCAGAAACATGAAAGTATTCATTTATTGTATTGTTAGTGTTGTTGTTATTGTTGTTGTAGAAATAAGGAATTACGCGTACATTGCCTTTAGTGTTTGTTGCATAGTGTCAACGTTGTTGTTGTTGTGCTTGTTGTAGCTTATGTTATATGCTTGCAGCTGATTTGACCTCATGAAATATAAGAAGAAGAAGAAGAAGCAAAAATAGCACATCTTTATTATGTTTTGTAGTTGTTGTTTTGTTGTTGTTTGTTTTTTATTTATTTTCCTTGTTGTTGTTTGTTTTTTATTTGTTGAAGAAGCGATGTCACAATATGGTCAACTAAGAACACAGAAGTCCACAGAAGTAGTAGAAGAAGAACTACAAAAACAACAACAACAATAGCATAAACACAGCCAATGACCTCTCAATGCCATGCCAACTCATCATCTCATTTCAACGGAACGGAACTTAACTCAACTCAAGTCAACTCGAGTCGTGTCGAGTCGAGTCAAGTCGAGCAAAAATAATTTGAATTATTTTTGTTTCGTAAGAATTTCTCATTTCTAATTTGTGCTCTACAAACGTCCTCATTACCTCTTGCTATCTCTTTCTGCCACTGCCTCAGCTTCTTTGACCTTTTTCTTTTTGTTGTTTTTGTTTATGGTTTCTGCTTTACTTCGAGCGGTTTGTTTGTTTCTTTGTTTGTTCGTTGATTTTCATTGTTTTTTTTTTATTTTGATATTTTGTCATTTTTCTTATTTTTTCTTACTTTGTATTTCTCATTTAAATTGCAATAAGCTGCAACAATGTTGCATGCTTCATGCTGTTGCAAGTTTGCATTATTGGCTCAATGTCTTCGAGGCAACAACAACAAGAACAACCATTAGGTGACTTTATTTATTTCAATGTTGCCATGTCATGCTATATTTAACGCTCGTTGTCACTTCTAACGTTCGGTTTGCTTTGTTGCAACATTTGTTGCATCCACGGCCTCACGTCACATTTCTCATTTGCTGTCTTTGGCAGTTGCTTAATGGCTTTCCATACCTTTTTTTTTGTATTTGCTTTTGTATTCATACTTTTTTAAACAAACACAAAATTGTAAGGGAAAGTCTTAAACAGTTATGTATGTATTAATGAACTATAAGATACTTGAAAGCAAAAAAGCTATTTGTCAAATTGTGCGCTTAAATACGATTACTTTGCCATCAAAATTTCTCTTTATTATAACAAAAATTTGCGCATGCAACCAATTTTGGTCGCGCACACTTTGCGTATTTTATCCTTTGACGTTTTAATGCTTTTAAAATATTAAAAATAATAAATTTAATTAAAGCAAAAAAAAAGAGAAAATCAATTGCACACGTGTCCGCTCAGTTGCATGGCTTATAACCTTTTGTTGTTGCAGCAGCATATTGTGCATCTTCTTTTGCTGTCATTTTTCGCTATCATAAAATGCCATTTTCAATTATTTTTGGTTTGTAGCGCAAAAGCTGTAAACACAAAAAAAATAAAACGTTACTTCACATGAAAGCGACGTGCAATAACAACAACTACAACAACAACTAAGTGGATTTTATACATATCACTTGAGCGCTTATTAAGTAAAGTGTTTCAATCTTGTATCTTGTTGTTTGTAGTTGCAACATCAATCAGTTATAATCAAGTCAAGACGCCGCCACACTCACTCACTCACTGACTCACCCACCCACTCAGTCTGAGCGCAACAACACGCCTCGCCAACTCATTTGCTTGATGTATCGCGTTTGTTACGCATTTCTCACGCTGGCACCCTGTATCGTCCAAAATCACATTAAGCATCATTTAAAGCACATTAAGCGTGCAGCAATTGTTTTTTGTTTTTGTTGTTTTTTTTTTTGCTTTTATTTAATATTAATTTTTTCATACTTAGATGTGTGTGTGTGTGTGTGTGTGTGTGTGTGTGTGAGTGTTGGCATAATTCAGGGCATGATAACTTGCAGAAAACATGAGTCAAGAGTCATGCCGCATGAAAAGCGGAAAAGGAAATGCCAAAATTAGACACAGACTGTGAATATTCTTGTGCGTTGACAGCTGCGCGAAGTTTTCATACATGATTTTTTAATATTTGATATATATTTTTTTTTTTTGATATTAATGATGTTGTTGGCGTTCGCTAATGATGATGTTTACTGCCTCAGCTTCAGTTTCAAGCATATATAATTTATATTTTCTTTGTTATTACACACACACAAGCACACACGAACACACACGCACACATGTCGCTTTACGCCTCAAGCAAACTTGGTTTATGCATGAACGTCGTTAAGCAATTCATTTAATTATTTTGTCAAATGGAACGTGAAAATATTCAACAGTAATTTATAATTCATAGCAATAATTTTATTAAGTTAATCATCACTGTGTGCGTGTGTGTGCATGTGTGTGTGTGTGTGTGCATTACAAAGTGTCGTCAGGTGGCATTTTGTAAGTTGATGTCTTTGCAAAAGAAAAAAAAAACAAATAAATACGTTCAACATAGTTGGCAACATAATAATTATCAGCATCATTATGACCGTGATCATCATTGTCAGCATTATTGCCGTCATAAACAGCAACAACAACAACAGCAGCAAGTAGCAACATCAAGCGGAAACAAGCGCCGCACAACAAACACAACTGCTCCTTCTGCTGCTGCTGCTGATGCTGCTGCGGTGTGCTCACTCATAAAGTCGTCCTAATCCCACACTTGTGTACAATTAATGCTAATAACGGTAAGCGTACTAACACATACATACACACACACACACAGAGAGATCGACATGAGTGAATATGATAGAATGTTTCTCGGTGCAGGTGTTTTCGCCTTTCATTGTCAACGCTGCGCAAGTGGCAAGCCAGTGAAGTGCACTAATAATGGTTGCCAAGCAGCTTATTAAATTGTTGCTTCAAACAAAAGCAAAGCGACACAAACAGACATCATTCCATACACCAACACTGTGTGTGTCTGAGCTCGAGACAAAGCTAGTTAGACCACAGCGTCATGGCTTCAAGTCAAACGTTTCAAGTTGCTCTTTTCAGTTGAATTCGGTTTAGATACAAAGTTGCATTGTTACACACACACACACACACACACACACACACACAGACAGACAGGCACAGTATAGCAAAACAAATGCATGCCTAGACCCAGATAAGCAGAAAGCCAACGACATATAGGCAGAGAGACAACATGTGTATGTGTGTGTGTGTGTGGCTTTGTCTATTCGGTCAGGTGTGTTGCTTGACTTTGGTAGCCGCAAACTTAAAGAACATGATATAAGCCTTTTTGATGGCGTTGGTGTTGATGTTGGTGGTGTGGCTTGTGGGCGTGGCTTTTGTTGTTCAGTGCACGCTTTAATGCATTTAACAATCAACTTTTTGGCTCTGTTCTTGTTACTAAGTCTTCTCTCATACATATTGTAGATGCAAAACGGCAACCTAAAAGTATGCTTTAAAAAATGCTTATAAAATAAGTTTGCAAGGCAACTCTTTGCAGCAAATATTATTAAAAATGCATGCAAAGCACATGGAAATTGGAATATATCATAAGAAATTTGTATCAAAGCCAAAGTTACGAAGAAGGCAACGAGCGATATTGACGGCATTAATCATCATAAAGCGCTTCAAGAGCGTACGCGGCGTATAAGCAATAAATAATGTTTAAGATGCATGTTTTTTTTGTTGTTTGTCAACGAAGCATTATATATAATCCACAACAATAATGAGAATAACTTCTTTTTGAGCGAGGGCAGGCATGCATTTGAGCTGTTGAATGTGCAACTTGCTGTAAGGAGGCATGTAGAACGCTTTACAGCAGCAACAGAGGCGAACTTTTTGTTGAGCAATACTAATATGATAATATCATATTAGATATCATATTCTTTTTTCAAAATTGTATAAATTTTACGAAAATTCGCTGTTGCTCACATAGATAAACAAAGGTGAACAACAGCGAATAAGGTGTTCCTTTGTGGTCCTCCTTCATACAACACAACCTTGCCTTAAATTCTCCTCTCCTCTGTGCCAACATAAACACGCACACCTTTTTGACGTTCGTTGTTCGACATTTGACGTTTGTTGCTTTCGGATTTTGGCTTCTACATACTTACTTAGTACATGTCAAGTTGATTGTGTCATGACTTTCTGTTTGGTCTTTGTTTGCATTCTGGTTATTGTATTTTTCTGTCCGTTTGCTTGCATGCATATTTCTATTTGGATGTTCATTGGACAGCTTCGTGCTCATATCTCAGCTTCAGCTTCAAGGCACAAGCGACGTGTGCAAATAGAAACAAAACTTAAGTGTAATAAAAATGATGCAGAAATAAATATGAAGGGAACGTTTGCTTAGACAATCACTTGAATGATGCTTGAATGCGGCATAAACAATTTCCTTAACATTCACGCTTGCTCTTTTGTGGCTGTTGCTGTTGTTGTTGTTGGCATTCCGTTTAACTATTGTGTCACGCACGTTGCGACTTGCTCACGCATAATGCGTGCGTATCAAACCGCTTCATCATCTCTATTTGCATGTGTGCCCGATAAGAGTTTTTGCCCTTTTTTTGCCTTTTTTTTTTGTCATTGAGTTTTTCCACAAGCACATTTCCCTGGTTTGCATTTTTCCCTTTAGACATTTTAGTTCGATTTTGACCTTACTCAACTGTCTTTGCTTGCAAATATTCTCTACCTACCTTTCTCTCTCTCTCTCTCTCTTTCACACATGTCTCGCCAACTTCAATGGTTGCGTTGTGCTTCTCATTTCAACTGATATGTTTATGCTGTTGAATGCTTCGATGTATCACAAAGTGTCTCTCATTTTACCTTATCTCAGCACATCTCATCACATCACTCTCCCTCAGCTCAGCTCAGTTAAGCTTCAATCGTTCTTACATTTATGTCTTCTTTTTATTTTTCTTATATTTTCGGCATGTTGTTTCGTTGGTTGCTTGGCTGAATGACTGACTGAATGACTGGCTGACTGACTGGATGGCTTGGCAACACCTGTTCTACGCAAATAGAGCTGCTCCTGATGCTTTTTCTTGTTGATTTAGCTTATACTGTTTGTATATTATGCTCGTCTGTCCGTCTGTCTGTCTGTCTGTTAGCTTGCCTGCTTTTTTTGCTGCTTCGTTTAAAATAAACAAATAAAGTAAAATAAAATAAATAAATATGTAAAGTATGCGCAAAGTGTGCGCGACCTCTTCAACTTGCTTGCGATTTTGTGCGTTTTTTGGCCACAAAAAAAAATACCAAAAAAAATAACTGAAATGTAAAACGCTAAAAAAAAAAAAAAATAATAAAAATGAAACGAAAAAAAAAAACGAGAAAACTTAAATAAATGGAAAAAAGCAAGCCATAGCAACAACAACAACAACAATAGCTACAAGGCAATTCGCATTGAAAGCGTTTAACTCTTTCTTCCGTCTGCGAATTTCGCGTTCTGCTGTGTCGCGCCCTCACACCTCCCACTCCGGCTCTCGGCCACTCCAAAGTTGTCAAACACTCGAAAGTTTTTTAATATTACTATGCGTTTTTACCTGTCGGCAATTCAACAGTTTCGCACACTTTTTTCACTTGTATTTATTGCTGTTGTTGTTGTTGTTGTTGGCTGCCGTTTAAACAACTCTTTAGCTTTGTATCTTTTATTTGATATTTTTCGTACTGTTTTTCGTCATTGTTGTTGCTGCTTTGTAAACTAAAATACAATATTGAAAATGTAGCAATTCTTTTATTATATATTATATTAGCATTTATTTTTTGCACTACTTATGTGTGTGTGTGTGTGCGAGTGAAAGGGCATAAGCATGTAATTTGCATTGCGTCGCCATTTTTTTATCGCGCTGCTAAAGTTGTCTCCGCATTAACAAAGATCTTATACCTTTTTTAAGAATACTTTTTTATTTTTCATTTTTGCATATTTTTCATGACTTCTTTCGTTTGTTTGTCTGTCTGTCTGTTTGTTTGTTTGTTTGTTTTGCTGTCATAAATGAAGTCTTGTGCTGTCGCCTTCCGTAGAAGGCGCCGTTGGGGTCGGAGGGTCGTGACTTTGCGCTGACTTTTGTAAATGAAAATTTCTGCATTTTGCAAGCAAAGAAAGATAAAAGTTACGCTGCAGCTCATTATCAAACAACAATGTTTCTGACCTTGTTGTCGAGTCTCAAAAGTAAAATTCCAAAACCAAACAAAAGCGCAACAAAGTTAAAATGTAAAGCAGCTCATAGCCACAGAAACTGAGCAATTAATACTTGTTGTTCTTTGCTTTAGCAACAAAAGTTTATAAGTCTTATACAAAAAATGTTGCCTTCGTTGGTGGCATGCCCAAGAGTGAAGTGCAAAGCGAGGAGAAAAACAAAAAAAGAAAATTAAGCGTTCTGCATTTGTAAAAAAAAAAAAAAAAAACAACAAAAAAATTATAGTTTTTCCTTGAACAAAATTTCGCTCATACAAGTTCATGTTCAATCATGTCGACGGTCGGGTCGACCCCTGCGAAAAGCTCAGCATGTTGAGCATATTCAGCAAAGCTTAGCGTGCTTTCAGGGGCAAAATTTGACGCATTTGGAGGGGCACAGGCAACGCTTAAAGCTTGTGCAAAACTTTGCTCAAAGTTGGGTGCATCAGTTGATTAAAACAACTTTCAAATTGGAAATTAAACCAAAATATAAATCAAGTTCTTTTCGAAGACACAAACAAAACCTCTCCAAACAATGAGTTTCATTGAAAGTTTACGTGTGAATTGTAAGCATTTTTTACAATTGTTGTTTTAAAATTTAACGGTTTCTTTTGTTGTTGTTCTATGAGTTCTCCATTCTTTGCTTCAAATGCATAGTGTCGGGTCTACTCAACTATCCAATTTGCAACTTCATTATCAAATAAGGTGTCAAATACTTCAATGGGTTACTTAGCATTCAAATCCGTTGATATTTTTATCTATACTCTATATAAAAACTGTTTTGAAATATAAAAATATGAATAACTTTTGAATAGGAGCAGTTAGGATTTTAATTCCAACAGATTTTGCAACTATAAACATCAACAAATACAAACCAGCTTGCAGTTTTCCTGCTTCCTGCCTTTCGTGGAGTCAAGTGAGCTTCATCATTGAATCTTTTCCGAGCCGAGAGCTCGCCAAACATGATAGACAGTTTAATTGATTGAGTGATTGTTGGAGACCCTTCAACATAATTTATTTATATAATTATTTATTATTCTTTTTATATATAAAAATGTCAACCATGAATTGAACAATCAAACATCAAATCTTGCACTATAATTATTCTCAAGACTTTTCGTCATCATTTATTTGTTCACAAATTGAGGTTCTCATGACATCAGCACTTTTATCTCTTGTGTGCCTTGTTCTAAAACAGTTTCTTCACACTTTACCACATCATAATTTTCCCAGCGTTGTAACATGTCAAAAACTCATTATCATTTTCAAAATATATAAAATTTCACAAAATTTATTGCAAAAAAAAAAAAAATAAAATAAAATATAACCACAGTAGAAAACCGCAACTCCCACAAAAAAAAAAAGAAAAAAAAATACTCTTTGTCATTGCTAAATCGAAATCCGCGCACATTTTCCACTTAATTGCATAATTTTCCAAAACTGATACATTGTTGATTTTTAAGGCGCGTTTTTCTTTGTATGTGTGTGTGTGTGTGTGTGTGTGTGTGTGTGTGTGTCAGATGATGACAACGTTGAAAACTTACCAAAAAGAGTGCTGTGCAACAACAACAAAACGACAAAAAAAAAGAAATCAAATGAAAAAAGATGCCACCACAAACACCGCAAAAATTCGCATAAAATTATGTAATACAACTAAACGCTGAAAAGCTGCAGAGATGTGCATGAGGCAACATCAACATCAACAGCGACTCATAACACACAATACAACACAACACAACACAACATTCAACACTCAAAGTAACAGCAAAAATAAAAAATAGTATTTTGTGGCGGGAAAAATATCAACAATAAAATACATAAACGCGATGAAGATGAGCTTCAAGTCGTTGAGGAAAACCGCAGCGGCAGTGACGTCAGCAGCGCACAATGACAACAAATCGTATAATGAATGATTTAAAGTTTCTTAGGCGTTCGTTCCACTACACAAATCGAAATGCATGCCGTGCAGTCACGAACATGACTCTTTGGTGTCAAGCAGGGAAAGGATTGGCACAAAGGTGTTGTGAAAAGAAGCCAGAAAATGTACAAAGCGCAATAGAACGAAATCAAATGATGAAAAGAGTGGACGAGTGAGAGAGGACAGGAACAAGGAGCCAATGATACAGTGATGGATTATTCACTTTGTCATATTTATTTACTCAACACATGCGTCGAGCTTCATATTAGTGCATCAGACAGATTGCGAGCGAGAGAGAGAGAGAGAGAAAGATAGAGAAAAAGAAAAACACATTAAGTGCTTCAAATATGTAAATCGTTTGCCAGAAGCATGTGTGTGTGTGTGTGTGTGTGTGTAGTTTGTGCACTAAGCGAAAATCAGCAATAATACTTAGTCGGCAAAGACAGTTACTCAGTAAGTCAGTAAGCAACCACACCAACAACAACAACAACAACAACAGCAGCAACAACATCACTGAAAGCAACACTTTGCGGAAGCGCAACACATGTTGCCAACAAAGTTGCATTTGTATTTTGTTGTTGTTGTTGTTGGTGTTGTCGTTGTCGTTGCTGATGACGAAGATGCTTGAATTATAACCTCAACGGTAAAATCAACACTGGGCTGTGGGGTCTCTCGGCCCCTTTTATTGCATGATAAACACTTTTTTGTTTTGCTTTTTTTTCATTTTCCATTTGTTGCAGTTAGCGAGCGATGCTGTAACATCGTTGATAGCCGTTGATGACTTCAAGCCACCAACATTGCCATCACCAACAATCTTTCAGCTATGTTGTTTGCAGACTTCCGATGTAGTGATCGATTTGATCACAGTCAATGAGAACTAGAGGACGACATGAATGCATTCAAAACGGCAAATGAATCATTCATTCTGAAAACAAATGTTTGTTTTGCTGTACAATCTTGAGTGAATGTGAATGAATGTTGTAAGTAAGTAAGACATTGTACAGCATATTTTGAGTACAATGTTTTGGGTATACAGTTTACTCACTGTACAGTGTATTAAAACATTTGAAAAAATTGAAGTAAATGTGAAATTGAGAACAATTATCTATAATGCCAAACATGAGTGAGATGGCATAACTACTGTCTTATTCTTCTTTAATTTGGCCCAATACTCATAACTCTTTTTGGAGTACACAGTTTATAGTTTACTGAGAGTGAGAACACTTATGATTTGTGCTTTCGCTCTTTCATCTGTATGAGTGCACTGAACAGCGATAGAAGACTATACTGAGTACGGCATAGTACTCTACATAGTATATTGGAGATTGAAATGAATGTGATAAATACATACATTTAAAAATAATGGAATAAACTCGGCGGCTCGAGTGGAGAAAGTCATAATTGTCTGTTAGTTTTTCATAATATTTTGATCAAAATCACAGGCAGTACTAACAGCAGACGCCGTTTATTTGCATTTAGATGCATTCATGCATATGTATAAATACCAACATTACTATTTAGACAGTTACTTGCAACATTGTTGAAAGTAATTTTTCGCTTTTAAAGCAAGCAAATATTTGCTATGAACTTCAGCGTAGACAAAATCGCACGAGGCTTTTTACGCATAAAGTAAGAGCCAAGTATTATTTAAAATATACCAAATTGCATAATCTGTTAATCTGTTGTAATAAGAATGAAAATCATAAAAAAAAACAAGCCACAAAAATTGCAAGAATTGCAAGCAATAAAAAGATTAATGACGTTAACAAATCATTAAATTTGCGGGTGAAAAACAGAAAGAAAAAAAATAAGTAAATAAAAAAACCATATTGTAAGACAAATGCAAAACAAAAGTGAATAAAACACAAAAAAAAAAAAAAAAAAATCATTCACTTGCCGGCTAGACAGAGCGCAGACAGCAAACAGACAGAGAGTTGAGAAGAAGTGTCTGCCAAAAGTGTCAACTCAGTGGCCAACATACAAGTGAGCTTTGAGCTTGGCTGACTCTAGTCCGGTCTGGCCTGGCCTGGCCTGATCTGGTCTTGTCGGCTTGGTCGGTCGTTCGATCGGTCGGTCGGTCGATTGGTCGGTGGCTTATCTGCATGCAGTTGTTAATGGTCAACAATCAATGGTCAAATTGACGATGACGTTTGCGGTTTGCGGCTTTGTTGCTGATGGCGACAACAGCAATAGCAACAGCAACAACAATTGCCAACAGACAAGAGGCAACGGGCAAAGGCCAACAGGTTCTTGAGCCAATCTTTAATTTTGTTTGTTGTGTTTTTTTGTTGTTTTTTTTTTTTTTTTGTTCAGCGTCATCATCAACGTTGCCGTTTGTGCATCATTAATGACATGTACATAAGCTTGCCTCCTGGCTTGTCTTGCTTGCTTTAAGCGTTGCTACTTTGAGCCTGCTCTCACTCACACTCACATACTTACATTCACACTCAGCCAAGAATTAAAAACTAAAGTTGGCTTGTCGTGCTCACACGGCGCCTCAGCAGCGCCGCCTCCTCTCAATCGCTAAGCTGGAAAATTCAAATTGAATTCACATTCAATTTGATGGTGTCTCTTTTATTTGTTGCACATGTGCGTTGTATCTCGTTTTGCTTAATTTGTTGCTATTTTCATACAAGTAGTAGGGAATTGAATTTGCATTTAATTGCAGCCATTCACTTTTCTGATTCTGCTTCTGTCGTTGTCGTGGTCGTGGTCGTTGACGTTGTCGTTGTCTTGATGTTGTTATGTTGATGCTGATGCGGATTTTGTTGCTGCTACTCCTCAACGCATTTGTGCATCCTTTTGCAATCACAGACGATTGCTAAATTAAAAAAAAAATGCAAATTTCAAATCTAAAATCACTTTTGATGTCTCGCTGGCTGTCTTATTATTATTATTATTATTATTATTATGTTTTTCGCAGCATTTACGACATGACTCAACTTAATTAATAAGTGATCGTTTGGCACGCTTGCTTCGGAAGCAACAGATAGATTGTAAGACAGACTGACACACGCGGCGTATGTGTAATGCAAAATAAATGTGTAATAATTGCATTTTAATAAGTGATCATAAAACTGTTTGGCTTCTGTTCATGTTTATTGCTTTATTTTGTGCATTTGTATTTATCAAAGTGTAGATTCGTACGGCTTAAGCCTTGTCATCGATTGTACGCAACAGCGCTGTAAACGAGGCGGCCGTGCGTAGTACCTTGAAACAATATGAAATGTACATTTATTTATAAACCAATATTACTTATTATTCGTATGAAGACACACCCAAACCAACAGTTCACGCTCAGCGGTAAAGAAGTAACCTTGCAGCAACATCGGCTGTTGGGCACGTTGCACGGGCAAAAGTAGCAGCGTTTTTTGCGCTCTCACAGGCAAATCATACCAAGGCAAATGCTCATACAAAGCTGATGAAATCAATTCGGCCTGTAAGAGCATGAAAATGGCTTAAGGAAGACTTCAACGTTTAATTGATTACCTCATTTTTGATTTTCTCGCCGCCAAAACAATAAATGATCAATTGCAGCATCATCATTGAGCCGAAGATGACTAGAAATGGTATGTCGTCACGTAGATTCTCGTTCATGTGATATTGGCAAATGATCGCGCAGATGAGCATGCAACTGAGCAATACTTCGGCGAGTATTAGTTCACGAAAATCATTGGCAAACGTTTGCGCTAACTGCAATGAGCGTTCATGGTATTTGAGCGTGGCAAGCCAAGCGCGTTCGTGGCGCCACCAACTATTGTTGTTGCCGTTGTTAGCGGACATTTCGATAGCATGGCCGATTTGTTGCAATTGCAAACGCACAATTTGATAATGACTCGAAATATTGATGACAAGCCAGAAGTAAAGCGTGTCAACGCCAACTGTGATGCCCAATGAGAAATAAACGTTTGCGGTGAGCATTAAATATTCGAGTGCAAAGTACATCGGCTGCGTGTTGTCATACGGCGGACTGCAAAGAAAGTGGCGACCTTTGTTGCTGCAAGCTACAAAAGTTAAAACAATGTTCGACTTACATGGAATTCAAAGCGATAATGGGCGTAAAATTGCCGCCCCTTAACATCGGCGCCACTGAGACGAGCACCGGCAGGCCGACAAACGAGATCGCTGAGAAGGCGCCCGAGATATAATAACCGAAGGCAAGTTTCTGTGCTCTGCGATTATTCTCTTGCCACAATTGGCATGCTGCAGCTTCCTTGTGCTCTGCGTGTGTGTGTGTGTGTTTGGCTTTGGATAAATAAAAAAATAGTAAAATAAATGAGCAACACTCACCTCTCTGCGCTGTTCGCAAGACCTCTTCTACCAAGGCAATCAGTTTGTGTGCCTTGTAGAGCAAAATGATCACCTTGACGACGGCCGTGGTCATTTGCATTAGCGAGATCAGCGCCCATGTCACTTCGGCAATCTTTTGGCGATAAACAATCATGAAAATGAACACGGTTACAATATGATAAAGCAGCGGCAGCAAGCTGCAGAAGAGACGCGCCGGATGGGTGAGCACACGGGCGCCGGGCCGAGCGCGTAGATCGATGCCGATGCACATGAGTGAGAAACGTTGTATAAATAAATTGGCGCCAATATCGATGGCCATGTTCTTGCTGCTTCGGCAGTTGTAAGTCTTTTCCGTTGCATGTCCTGTGAGACTCGCTTATTTAACTCCACAAATATTCGCATTTGTTGACACATTTCAATGCACTTTAATAAAACATAAACAAATTAACGAAATTGCATTTAATTGCATGCCTGACAAATGTTGACATTTGATTGACACAAGGCCGGCTCCAAAGAACATTCATGGTGGGAAGTTTGCAGGCCGTTGAAGGTCAAGACTTTGTCATGTGTTAATGCGATATATTTGAATAATGTTGAATAAATTAAAGGGACAATTGTCATCTCTCTGAAACTGAAATTGATATTAAACTTGTTATGAAGTTTTTCAATTCCAATAGTTAAACAAAAAAAGCAAAGCAGCCAAAGTGCGCTCTGTCAGAAAGTTGTCTTTCTTGTCATTTTAGAATTCGTTAGCACAAAAATTAGTTCGCATTGGTTTCCCTTCTCATCCAAATTTTCTGTGATATTTTAGAAAAAGTAATAAAAAATTAAAAAAAAAAGACGAAAACACACAACCGCAACTCAATTAACGTTTGCTGCCTTTGAAGAAATAAGTTTTTGTGAGTTTGAAAGATTAATGCAAATTATTTGCATATTTCACACTTCTTCTTATACACTTGAATAGTTCGGATTGCCAAAAAAAGGATAAAAAAAAAATAACTAAAAAGGTGTATGAAACAAAGTGAAAAGAGGAGGGGAGGGGCGAACAAACCCTTGGCCGCAAATTGCACAAGTATTTGTGGCAATTTGCTTGAGAGCGCATTTCAATGAGTGCCCACAATTGCAACTATTTGATTCCGACCAAGGACAGGAGCCCAAGAGGTGTAGTAAGGAGTGAACACAAAATACACAAGAAACCATTAATTGATAATAGCAAGTAAGTAAGTAAGGGTGTGACTGAGCAAGTGAGCGAGATAGCTATAGCGATAGAAAATATAAGAGTTGGTTAAGTGAGCTGTGAGCAGTTGTAAGCGCTAAACGATTGAGCGTTAGCGATGGCAAAGAAAGGCAAAGGGAAAAAAGGGAAAAAGGGGAAAAAGGGAAAGAAGCGAGCGACTAAAAAGTCAACCTTAGTCGTTGCGCCAGTCGAAGCTCCACCATGTCCACCCTGCCCGGAATTGCCAAAACAATTGCAGCCGCTCGATCCCTGCCCGGAATCGGCTGGACCGCACGATGTTGTCCGTGCGCAGGCAAACCATTATCCGGCGCTGCTACGTATACCGGAGACAATGGCGGTTGTCGGCTCGGAGAACGGCTGCTACGATAGCATTTGCAAGCTGTTACGCGCCGGCTTCCGTTGCGCTGAGCGTGTCTTTGTGATGGCGCCCTGGGGCAATTATGTTGTCTTTCGCTATCACAACAATGCCGACTTCATCTATTTTCTCTACGATGGCTGCACTTGCGATGTAAATCGTTTTCGCTATTTGGACTTAAGTTGCGGCACAGCTGGTTTTCTCTTCCTTGAGAATCTACACGATGTCATCAGCTACATAATACAATCGCGCAAGACGCGTCTCTATCTGGAGAATCTCAATAAGATTGCCATCGATCAGATTGTTGAAGAATATGGCGCGGTCACATATACTCAGAAAGCGAAATGTATGCGCTTCACGTAATGAACAATCAATCGAACAATCAATCAATCAGACAAACAACACAACACAGCAAGTATCTGCACTCGTCTCTGGTCCGCAGCTTGGCGTAGAGTTGTGCTCTTTCAACGGCTTCAGAACATTTTCAGGCAATGCAATATGAATGTACTTAATAGACAGATCACACAAGCAACCGAACATCATACATAGATCGCTTTCAATTGAGTTGAACAAAACAGTTGTATTTATTAGTAAATTAATGTTGTACGCATTAAGATATTAAAATTAATAATTCAAACCGAATATTGTTGTTTTTTTTTTTTTTTTGTACATACATAAGTATTTCACAACTCAAAACAATTACTGCTGTGCTGCGAGCTTGTGTGCAACTTCCGGTGAATGTGCAGTGACGCTTCAAACTGTAAGCCGTGCAACAAAAAGTGGCAACGATTAAGAAATTTGTCAAAGCTTACAAGTTGCGCGTTCAGTGAAGCATGAAACAAGTCTTTTTTTTTTCTTTTTGTTGGCCGTTTCCTTTGTGCATTTGCATATAAAGTTTTTTCTTCGAAGCAGAGAAGCGACGCAAAGTTTTCAAACATTTTATAAAATTTAATAAAATTTCTAAAACTTTGAATTTAGCGCTTTACAAACAAAAGTAACGAACAATAAAATTAGCATAGAACAAACATTAATTGTTTACGAAATGGTGCAATTCCGCTTGACGCTCTCAAGCTTTACGCAAGCCAATGATCGAGAGCAGTTTGTGCAAATAGCCTATGGCCCAACTCTCATCATCGGTTAACTCAGTTTTGGTGTTAATGTACTTGTTCCTTGGACGCTTGACAGGGAGTGCATCGAAAAATAAAGAGTTTTTGTAATCAAACTCGAACTCGGTGAGCCCTTGGCCTTGAAAGTTGTCAAGGGAACCGCCCAAAGAGCCGGCCATCCGATCGAAATGTGCGTTCTGCGTGCAATAAAGAATTGTTATAAACGTGATAATGCTGATGATTGAACTTACACTGAGATACTCCTCTTGTTCCGCTTTAATGTTTGATTTGCGTTCATCGCGGAAGGCCTCAAGTTTTGAGTGAATGGCGGTCATGCGATTCGTGCGCAAGTTCATTAACTGGCGTACGCGATTGTAATGCTTAACATGATGGCCGCACTTCACATCCGAATCGCGGCGTATGTAACGCGTGATGCTTGTATCAACTTTCGGCATGAGGAATGTTCTCACGTTCTGCAATATGGCCATAAAGCCGAATGGCGTTTGCTTACCAAAGATCGACATGTTCTAATCAAAATTAATTGCTTTTTTCTAGTTTAATGTTTGGAGCGACTGTTGCCGTCGTTCTTCTTGTTTAACAAAATGGGTTAAAATATAAGTTAAAAACGTTAAAATTTTATTTTTTTTTTTTAAATTTGAGTCATTGCTTTTATAAAAATCGTCTAAAGGTTCTGAAAGTTGAACTCCTACTACTGACTTCTATGTTTGAATTATTTCAGTTTGCTTGCTTAGTTTTTTGTTTTATGTCAGTAAAGTTTTCTTGTCTTGGACAAATTTACAGAAATGCCTCTTCGACATTTTTGAAATCGAGACAAAAGGTCTCTTTTTCTGGAAGCTATGTCAGGTGGGTGACCCAACAAAGTATATATATTCTATTCTTAATCAGGATGACAAGAGAAATCCATTAAGCCCTGTCCGTCCGTCTGTATTGATCAAATATTAAAGTATGTATGGGTATTTTCAGAACGACAATAGAAATCGATTGAGACATGTCCGAACTTTTGAATTTTTTATTATATTATATTTTATATATAAATTTATTGATATTTCAAGGAAACGGAAATGTCAAATCAAACTATTCATTAAGACGTAATTTGCCTCCACGCTTTCGGTCAATCCGTTCTCGAGATATGATGGAGGTCAGTTTAAATAAGAGTTATAAGTACTGTTCGAAGTCGAAACATTTCCTTTCTTATAAATGATTTATAAATTTTCAGATTGACTTCTAGTTTTGGAAAATCTCTTTAAATCATATTTTATATCGATTTATGAAAAAAATCTAATTTTTTTAGCTCATCACACAGGAGAACTCTCTTATAAACGATTGATTATATATTTATCTCCGAATTCTTGGTCTTCTTGTTCTGTTTGGCATTGTTTCGCATCTGGTTTTTATTGCTCTGATTTGATTATTTACTCAAAAAAAAAAAAAATAAAAACAATTAAAAAAGTTTTTATTTGATTTAATTTTTATTCGATTAAAAACAATTATGGCATTTTATTTTGTAATTGATGTCAGAACTGTTTTGCCGTTTGGTGTCGTTTCGAAGATTGCGATGTCGAAATAATTTTGATTGCATAAAACAAGTTGTAAGCCACACAAGTTGCATGTGAGCTGCTTGCAGCGAGAAGCGAGAAGCGAACATGAAAGGCGTCATGAAAACGCGACGCGTCTAAGGGTTGCTACATCGCCAACAAACGCAACACCAACAACAACAACAACAACACGAGCAACAACAACACATTAGATGCGTTCATATGTAATTCGTGCAACTCTTTCGAATCAACTTGTTCTTGATTTCAAATGTGCGGCAGTGGCAGAAGCAGCAGCGTCGCTGTCAGCGTCGGCGTTGGCAGATGATGTTGCCAATTGCCGACATGCAATAAATGCAATAATATTGTAACGCAACGACAGACAGACAGACAGACATACAGATCGACAACAACATCAACATCATCATCATCATTATTATTATTAGGATAATGATCATAATCATCATATTCATCGTTGTCATCGTCGATTTTAATGCTGTCGACAAAAAGCAGCTCAATGACTTCATTTGTTGTTGTTGCTGTTGTCATTGATGCGGTTTTACTTGTTGTTGCTGTTGTTGTTGTTGTCATTGCAATGTTTGTTGTTGTGTTAATTAACGAGCTCAAAATTGAAAATTGCTACATATTTTGTTGTTGTTGTTGTTGTTGCTCGTTTTCAACTTGTCTCATTCAAGTTGTGTGAGATTTTTGTGGCTTCATTTTAGTTGTTGTTGTTGTTTGTTTTTTTTTTTTCTGCAGTTTCTGTCTTCAATGATACCAATTACAATAACAACAACAGCAATGATGATGCTGCAGTTGTTGCTGATTATACTCAATTGACTTTGTTGTTGTTGTTGTTGCTGCTGCTGTTGTTAATGACTAAACATGCTCTAAATTTTCAACTCGTTTTTTGTATTTCGCTGAAATTAGATTGTTTTGTTCAATTGGCAAACATGCCAAACAGTCAACATTATACAATTATGAATCTGTCTGTGTGTGTGTGTGTGTGTGTGTGTGTGGTTGTTGCTGTTGCTGTTGTCATTGCATCTTCAATGTAATTGCAATTGATGACGTCATTGAACTTGCTTGCTTGCTTTGATTTGATTTGATTTGTTGCCTCCGTGTTGTTGTTGTTGTTTTTTATTTTTTATTTTTCATTGCTTCTTTTAGCTAATTTCAAATGAAATAAATGTCATGAAGTTGGCAGCTGTCAATTGTTGTTGTTGTTGTTGTTGTTATTATTGTTGCTGCTGCTGCTAATGTTGTTGTCATTATTGAAACATTATTATATCAATTTAATTATATCTGATTTTATGTTTGTTCAACTCAGCATTTTCACCTTGACTGTTGTTCAATACGATTTGCAGTCGACGTCGCTATCGACGTCGCAGTCGTCATCATTGTCGCGCAGCTGCTTTTAAGTTAAATGCTTTTGTTAACAAGTACATGGCATAACTGTTATGCATAACGACAGAATCAGATACAAACATTGAACCACTTACAATTCGAGCAGATACATGAACACATACACACTAACATATGTGCTTGTACAGAGACGTGAGCTGATCCGATCCGATCTGAACTGATATAATACGATCCGTTCCGATCGAATTTGATTTGATTTGCTTTGCTTGGCGTTTTGTTCAATGCCGTTGGCCTTTGATTGCAGACGCTGTGCAACATTTTTAATTGCTTTCAGTTTCTCTTTTATGTGTAAGCGATTCAAGCGACTCAAGCGACTCATGGCACAATTAATTGTCGTTTATGTATTCACACTTTTTTTGCTTATTAATAAATTTTATTTTTTGTTTTTTTTCTGCTTATTTTTAATGACATTTAATTTAAATTGTTTGCGCAAACAATTGTCAAAGCACACTGAGTTGTGGCAAGATTCTTTGGCATTTGACATGCAACGTTGCAATGCAACAAGGTCATTAACAGCCATCATCATCATCATCATCATGTTGATGTTGGACATTGAACGTATCTATAAAGAGTTGAATGACTTTGGCAACATTTGTGCGAAAATAAAATGAGAGAAAACGGCAAAAACAATTAAAGCGCGCTAATCAAATTTATGCGGCGACATGACATTATCTTGAAAGCGAAACGTTTCAAAATCTAACAACAACAACAATAACAACGTCAACGAAAAATCAAAAATCAAATATCGATGATTTCAAGGTCATGTCGAAATAAATGTCGTAATGCCAGCAACAACAAAAATAATCAAAATAATAATAATTAAAACAAAAAAAAAATTTTTAATAAAAAAAAAAATGTTATGAAATACCAAAGAAATTACCAACAATTGCCATTAAAATTGTTTTCATTACCGTTTAATTAAGACGGTTAAGGCGGGCAATTTTTTGTTGTTTATTTTTTGTTGCTTTGTCCATTTTCAGTTCAGTTCAATTCGGTTGAAAGTGTCGGTTTGCGTTCAAGTGATTGATTGACCGATAAGCGTAAGTTTAGACAATAATTGAGCCCACACAGACACACACAGCCACACACAAAAGCTATGGCAAAGGCACACCCCGAAAAATAAAGCAAGAGAAAAATGTTCTTTGCGCCAGCATGAAGCAACAAAAGGGTAATCACTTAGCAGCGACAGCGACAGCGGCAGATTGGCGCGACGTGATTAGATTAGCAAAAAACAGAAGAAGAAAAAATAAAAAAAAATAAAAAAAACAACAAGAATTAAGCATAATGAGCCGCCCACATTTTTTTTGCTTGGCTTGAAATTTCGAAACAAGGAAGCAAAACATTTGTTTCTTTGTTTTTCTTGGCTTGACTTCAATTGTCTTGCTGTTGTTGTTGTATCTTGAGTAATACCAACAACAACAACAATTAAATGTACCCATGTAGCATGTTGGCATGAACATTTTTAATGCGGGTTAATTGATTTGTGTTGATTTTGGCATATTTTGTTATTGTTCTACAGGGGAAAGGCTTCATGAGTTCAATACAATACAATACAATACAATCATATCGCATGCTGTGCTCGGCAAGTGTCAAGAGAACAAAAGACTTATGAAACGAACTTGTTTGACGCAAAAGTTGCTTTTCGAGCCAAAAAGAAAAAGAAAAATAAAATTGTTTTGCTTATGAACATAAAAATTAGTCATTATGGACAAAAGCTTGTTTTAAAGCGACAGCAACAACAACAACAACAACAGCAATTGTGACGGACAAATCTTGACAGTGTCGCTTTGTTGTTGTCGGTGTCGGTGATAATATTTGCGCAGGCGCAATATGCGACACTTTGAGGCAGTTGCCAAGAAGAAGAGGCAACGGTGTAAAATATCGTACAGTAGCGAACAAAATAATGGGAAAGAGCTTCATTGGACCACAATTTCAAACAATCATTTTGCAGTCTTATGAGACTGATAGTGTTCTTCTGTTCAATGGAATTGGAACAAAAACCCAATATTGCCGTTAATTCAGAACAAAGAATATGAATCACGATGGAAGTGAAGTAAATTTTTACTCTCACGTTGACTCAAATTGATCGATAGATACTCCAATCAATGTCGGATTTTTTAGATCTAATGGAACTGCCATAAACGAGATAGAAATCGCACCAAAAACCGATAATCCAACAGAATAACAAGTCAAGAATCACTCAGCAAGAATGTAGTTTCGGGTAGGTAGGTGAATTTGTGCTCTGTTGGGATGTTTGACCCTCGGAAATATATGAGCAGATGTTGAAAACAGAGAATCAATGTATCGACAGAACACTCGGCAACAGAGCAACTATAGAACCCAGTCGGATACTTTTAAGCCTTCAGTTACTTTAAAATATGAATAGTCAATGAGACACTTCTATTGTTCCGAACAATGATCCTTTGTATAGTTTTACCAAATTGGATAAATCTCTCGTTTTTTTCTTTTTTCATACAAAATACATAAAAAGGAGAAAAACATTTTTCCTCAAAGGAAGACTGAATGAAGTTTGTCTACCAATGAAGTTCACTCCTATTATTCTGTACGCAGCTGTATGCATGTGACAAGCAATATTTGTTTTTTTTTTTTTTTTTGCGACAACAAATGCTTCAAGTTGTTGTTGCCACGCATGTTTTGCCTGTCTGCGCTTAGTCACGCGTTCGACAACTTGCCACAAAAATGAAATCAGCTAACGAACAATGCAACTGACACACACACACACACACATGCACACACACGTAGATACAATTAAACGCATACAAATACATGTATGTATGTCATGTGCGCACAAACAAAGCGAAAAACAACTTCCGACAATTTTTTGGCTTAAATTTGCATTGATTTTGATTCCGGTAATGTTTTGGTTTTTTGAGGCAGGTGGTTAAGGGGGCAAGTGTGTGAGAAAGAGATCAATGCAAGTCAAGTTGAGCTCATTAAGTAAGTCGATGTTGAGCAATCGATTCAAATGCGATGAGAAGCGATGAGAAGCGACTCAAAGCGCATTGTTCCAAATGACACGCTTTTGTTCAAGACGTGCTTTTGCCAATTATTAAGCTCGCTTTAGTT
Source organism: Phortica okadai (assembly GCA_034638295.1). Lineage (NCBI taxonomy): Eukaryota > Metazoa > Arthropoda > Insecta > Diptera > Drosophilidae > Phortica > Phortica okadai. Next base: position 52,144,684 of record CM067848.1, on the reverse strand, counting down.
CACTTCACTTTACTTCGATTTCCACATAAGCTTCTCAGTCGCTGTGCAACGTCAGAGGCGATGGGGACGGCAAGTTCAAGCGGGTCAAGGACAAGCGTAAAAATCAATGAAGAAATGTTTGCAAGCAACTGAAACTGTTGTTGTTGTTGTTGTTGTTATTGCAATTGAAGCACTGCGCATTTGCATATTTACATTGAGAATTTATGCGCACAAAATCAAAGCCAACAACAAAATCAAAGCGCAATTTCACAGCTACAAAATGTGCAGCAAATTTGTGCGACCGTTAAAAAATAAATTCCAAAACGGAAAAAATCAATTGAAGAAAAAAGGCAAAAAAAAAAAAAAACAAATCGAGACAGACACACACACACACACACACGCAAAATACTTGAAAAAGTGCTACGCGAGCAAAGGTCTCGGCTGGCAACGAACTCAGCTCAGCACACCTCAGCTCACCTTATCTCACAGCTCAGTTGAATTGAGTTGAGTTCAGCTCAGGTCTGCCTAAGCGGCAAGACAAAAGTTCGCACAGCAGGAACTTGCAACATGCAACAGCAGCAGCAGCAGCAGCGATGGCAGTGGCAGCAGCAACAACAACAACATTTTGTAATATGAGATGTGAAAAATCGAAACGTGATGCGGCAGCAGAGTACATGTGTCCGCTGAGGCTGCGCCGGGTGGGGGAGGGGAGGTTCGGAGGGGGTTGGTTTAAATATGTTGGCGACTGTGTTAACATTGCTGCTTGTGTTAGTGTTGTTGTTGTTGCTGTTGTTGCTGCTACTGGCCACGCATGTTGTTGCTATTGCTGCTGTTGGTTCAATCAGGATATTTATGCGCATTGCACATGCAAAGCGTTATTACTTTTTATATATATTTGTTGTTGTTGTCGTTCGTTTGTCGTTTGTGTTGTCTTTTGTTTTGTTTCATGTAATCTTTTGTTTTTCAACAAATGCAAAGTTCATAATTTAAGCACTTTGGTTTCTATTTTATTTTCTTGGACTATCGGATGTCAACGCTCAGCTCGGTTTGTCTTTTTGTCAGCACGAAAAATACAAAAACAACAACAACAAAAACTCAGTACTGAAAAATGATGTCAACAATGGCAGAGTTGTGTTTGTCAACGTTTTGTGCCTTTGTTTTTTTTATGGTTTGTTTTTTTTTATGCTTTAAATTTGTGTGAGCGATAAAAATTAATGTGAAAAAATCGCATTTGAACAAAAAAAAAAAAAAGAAGTCAGAGCATGTTTAGAAGTCAGGCGATATGTGAGTCATATTGCATTGAATTTGTTGTTATTGGGAAAGTTTGTGTAAGCAAAAAAAGAGAAGATTTAACTGAAAAGAGAAATTTTAAGCGAATTTCTTTTGCTTTCTTGAGCAAATAAATTAATGCTTAAATATTGAAAATTTGTGCATTGAAATTTTACTAACAACAACAACAACAACAAATACAACAAAAAGCGACAGCTGCAACAACGTCATCAGCAATAAACGAGTAAAGGAAGACATTGGAGTCAACCACAGCAGCATCGATAGCAACAACAACAATAACAACAACAACAACATCATGAGCAGGAAACATTTTGTAAGTTGTATGATGTTGTTGTTGTTGTTGCTGCTGCTGCTGCGTTGCAATAAAGGAGGAAATCAATGTTGAAGTAAAATTGTTGCAAAATAAAAATAAAAATCAAAAAAAACCAGTAAGGGCGGTATAGTTGAGTATTCTCAACTATATAATACCCTGTACACACACCTATGTTGATAACACGTTAAACATTCGCCGACAGCAAAAGCAGTGTACCACGATATGGTTTGTGTATTTGCTAAGGAAAGGCATGGCTCAGAGTGCAATTTTGCCATTAGATGGCGCTTTAGTACGGATTTTGTTACAAAGCATTGCTGCAAAATTTTAGTGTGTTGGTCTTTGCGGGGAAAGTGGTAGTTTGTTGTATGCAGTTTTAAAAAGGTATGTTATCTGAGTTTGCATACAAAATTTCAGCATTGTATTCTTTATACTTTAGGAGATACAGCAATTTTAAGAAAAAAATGACCTTTTGTTGTGCTTGATGGGCGGGAAGGAATGGGCGTGGCGAAAATTCCTTCAAACTTCATCTAGTGTTCGACCACACGAGACTATCTTCCAAATTTCAAGTCTCTAGCTTTAATAGTTTTCGCAGTGTTAAGTACGGTTTTTGTTACAAATGGGATAAAGCAGTGTTCAAAGCGCAATTTATGCCAAATTTCAACTTGTTTGTCTTTGCGTTGTCACACAGCGTTAAAAATGAAAGTTTGTGGTATGCAGTTTTAAAAAGGTATGTTTTCTGAGTTTGCATACAAAATTTCAGCATTGTATCTATTATAGTTTAGGAGATACAGCAATTTTAAGAAAACAACTTTTTGAGGGGAAACGAAGGGGAGGGGGAAAAAATGTGGTATGCAGTTTTGTAGAGCTATACATACTGAGTCTACATACTCATTTTCATGTTTCAAACTCATCAGGTTTTTGAGCTACAGCCTTTTGAAAAAATGGGTGGTGCTCGATGGGCGGGAAGGAGTGGGCGTGGCAAAAAATCCTTCAAACTTGATCTAGCGTTTGACCTCACGAGTCTATCCACCAAATTTCAAGTCTCTAGCTCTTATAGTTTTCGAGAACCATTGGTGAGGACGGACGGACGGACGGACGGACGGACGGACGGACGGACGGACGGACAGACAGGGCTATATCAATTCGTCTTGTCATCCTGATCAAGAATATATATACTTTATAGGGTCCCCCTCCCCTCCTTCTATGCGTTACATACAAACCGTCTCAAACAAACTTAATATACCCTGATACACAGTGTGTGTACAGGGTATAAAAATTGCCAAAAAATAAGAAAAGTGAAAAAATGATTTTAAAAATAATAAAATAAAAAAAATATATATATAAAAAAATACATGAAAAGTCTCACGGTTTTTTCATGAAATTTCACTTAGTGTATGTGTATGTGTGTGTGTGTGTGTGTGCGTTTGTATGCGTGTGTTTAGTCTTGTTTTTGTAAATTTTAATAGAGAAAGTGAAATGTGTCGTTTGCAAGGGGGCATGTTTATGCAAACCGTAATACAGCAATAGCAACAACAACATCAACAACGACAACTAAGAAACAACATCAACAACAACAACAACATCATTGGCGACTATAACATTTATATAGCTGACAGCATAATCACGCCAATTGACAAAAATATGTCAAACGATTGCAAACGAACAACACCAACAACAACAGCAACAACAACAACAACACAAACAACTGTTTCCTGTCACACATTTGCAATTTAATCTTTCACTCATTCACTCACTCACTCTCACACACACACACACCTTTGCTATCATTGCTTGCTATCTCTTTCGCTCATTTTGCGCTTTCACAATTTACTTTGCTCATTATTTGCTGCGCTAATTTATTTATATTGAATTGTATTTTGCACAGCGCAACAGCAACAACAACAATAATAATAATAACAAAAACAACAATAACAGCAAATAAAAGCAACATCAATAATTTGCAATTGGCAACAATTTCCTGTCCCATTCGATTTATTTGTTGTTATTGTGATTGTTGTAGTTGTTGTTGTTAGCTCTGTTATCTCATTTACTTTTCTTGATTAATTTTCTCATTAAAAATTAGCAATCTCATTTGATCGTTAATGTGGAAAAATTTACCACAGCTTGTTTGCAAATGAGTTGTTGTTATTGTTGTTGCTGTTGTTGTTGTTGTTGGTGCTGCTGATGTTGTTAATTAGATTGTTGTAAACACATTAACTAATTTACAACAACAACGACATCACAACTTAATTGTTGCTCAACTATTGCGAATCGTTTAATTTCTTGTCTCTTGTAGTTTGTTACGATTGTTGTTGTTGTTTCTGCTGATGTTGATGGCACAACATGAATTTTATATATTTTATTTTATATTTTTTCTTATTCAATCGTCTATTTTGTAGTTTAGGAACGTATTTCACGAATTATATATCATAGACAGTAGAATGACGATTATCCGAACATATCCAATTATCGGAACTCCTTCGTCACAGCTCTAATCGCTGATAAAATAATGTTTCCAAGGAGCAAAGAGACATGTCACGACACGTTTTTATATTATCTTAAAATACATACTATCTAAACTTCATAAGTAAAACAGATTATATAATAAAAATTGATATTGTTTAATTTGATTTAGAAATTTTATATCCGAATTTGCGATTATTCGGCATACCCCTGATATTATTTGATCGGGATCGTTATGATCTTGAAGACTATTAAAGATGAATTTTTTTTTTGGACTTGGATACTTCTTATTTCGATCTTCGAGAGGCTAGTTTTGTTTTTACAGATAAGCTGAAAGACCAAAATGTGAATTATTGAACTGATTATTGTTTAAGTAACTGCAGGAGGCAACTTTCGCATTAGCTGAATGAAAACTGTTGCTCACTGTTGAGCCACGAAGGGTGTGACTTTTTTTTTCAATTGTTATTTGTGACAAAAACAACAAAAATTCAGTAATGATTAACAACAAAAAATAAGGTAATAAAACGAAAAATAAAATAAAATAAAAAAAAGGGAAAGGAGACGTTTATATTTATTCATACAAAGCAATCATCATCAACGTCAACGTCATGATCACCATCATCATTGTTATCTTCATGAATGCCGCAATTAATTTGCACATGCGCGCTCATGCGGTTGCATGCAACTTAGAACCATTGTCGCAGCATGCTGAGCCGAGCTGAGCTGAGTTGTTGTGTGAAGTATTGCACGGCGTAGTGAAGTGAATGTGAATGTGGCTTGCTTTTGTGTTTGAGTCGTTGCCGCTGAAGTTGACTGTAATTTATTGACGACGAGACGCTTTAAAATTGTCTTTGTGCCTTAAAATGTGAATAGGTTGCAGGGTCAACATTAATTTTAATGTTTTGTTGTTATTTTTCATTTATTTATTTATATATTTTTTCATCAGTGAGTGAATGAGTAAGCGAGTGAATGAATGCGGCAAGTGAGGGCATCGAAGACTACAGATGCCACATGCAACAAACTTTTGCCGGCGGCAACACAAATGCAACACCAATAATAATGACTTCTATGTGTGGCAATAACAAACGGAAGAAGAAGAAGCAGAAGCAGAAACAAATGAAGTCACAGTAGAAAAGCAACAACATCAACAACAACAACCATTACAAAATGTCAATTGAAGCGCAGCGCACAACAATGACAACTTCTTTTTTTTTTTTGGTGTTTTTTTTAGCTGCTTGGTTGTTGTTGTTGTTGTTGCAGTAACAAAATTGAAACGTGAAAGGGCGCAAAGCATTTTCTTCTTCTTCTTCGTCTTCGGTGGCTTTTGCTTTAATCTGATCAGAGTCTGAATGTCTTCGTTGGTCTTCTATGCTTGTGCTTCTGCTATGTCTGTGACTATGACTCTGCCTGTGCAATAATCTTGGTTGATGATGACGATGACGATGATGATGATGATGATGGTGATGCTGACGACGTCCACGACGTTTACTTCAAATCAGCACTGATCCTAAAGACGTAATGTTGTTGCCATTGTGCCGGTGGTTGTTGTTGCTGTTGTTGCTGTGAGTGTTGCACACTTGCTGCTTATAGCTTAGCGCTTGCCACACCAAAGCGAGCAAAAATATCAAGAAATATTTCTACACACTTACAGTGGGCAACGTGAAATGTCAGGAAAATATTGCCAAAGCTCTAACAAACAATCAACAACAACAACAACAACAACAAGACTAACAAATAAAAAAATAAATAAATAAAAAAAAGTGCATAACTCGTTATACACACACACACACACACACACACATCGCCCCACCGAATTCCTTTGCCTGCTCTGTCTGCTTTGCCTCCTTTGTCGCTTTTATAGTTGCCTGAGCCGCTTTGCTTCTTCCTTTGCTGGTCGTCTGCTTCACCCAACTCGCTTCTACAACATCGCAACAAACACTCTTCTGCCGCTGTCGCTGTCGTTGCCTCAAGCCGTGCCTATCCCAAATAGCTTATTAGGCACCCACTCGCCTAAGCTTGGGAAGATGTAAAATTTGGCAATATGGTAGTTGTTGTTGTTGCTGTTGTGTTTTATTTTTTTGGTTTATTGTTTTTTGTGCATTTAATTTGGCATTGTTTTTTTTTGTTGTTGTTGTTTTTTTTGTTGTTTTGGGTGGCAATGCTTAAAGCCGCGCTTCGATTTTCTGCCGCCGATTGCTTTGTGACCTTTTCTATAACATTTTGAGTTAATTTTTCTTTCAAGGTTTGGTTTTGCTTTGCTTTGCTTTGCTTTTGGCTTGGTTTCATTTCAGTTATACTGTTGCTTACTGTTGTTGTTATTGCTTTTGTGCTTTGCTCTAACTCTGTTTGATTTCTGCTCCTTCAGTTTGGCTTGCTTTTGTTAGTATTGTTGTTATTGTCTGTCCGTCCGTGTTTGCTTGTTTGTTTGTTTTGTTTGTTAATTGTTGCATGGCAAAACGGAAACTCATTAAGCTTTGTGTAGTTTCGTTTTTCGTCGATTTTTTTTTTTTCGTTTAATTGTTTTGTATTTTTTTTTTTTAATTTTTTTTTTTTAAACATAGCAAAAGTTACACATTTTGTATCATCATCAGCAGCATTTATCTCAAGAAAACAATAATAATTAAAAGATTTGCTTCACCCAGCGCTCGTTAAATTATTATTTATTTTTTGTTTTTGTGCTGATTATGTTTGTTTAGTGCTTTTTGTTGTTTTTTGTTTGTGTTTGTGTTTTTTTTTTTCAAACGTTACGTTTGTTTTTTGAGCTCAAGTTCAGGAAGGCATAGGAAGTAAAACTCTATCATTATCAAGCAACTCATTAAGCGTCATTTAACTGTCTCGAAACTGTGAAAAATTCTTTGCAAACTACAATAAAAACAACAAAGCGGCGACAACGCCAAAGTGAGACGAGAAAAAAAAAAAAATCGTGACCGTTGTATTGGATTACAAAGAATTTCAAGACCTTTGGAAAAAAAAGAGTTGTTAAATTAAAGTTATCAACGCTGAGCACATTTCGAAGCTGTCAAATTTTGAAGAAAAAAAAAGCAAAAACAAAACAAATAAAGATTGCATGACTTTGGATTAACGTTAAACATTAAAAGTCTCCTTACTTGACTGACGAAAAAAGATTCGTGCTATCAAACAAAATACAAAAAAAAAAAATCAAATAAAAAATATAAAAAGTTCGTGTCTTAAGTCTTTTGTTTGTTGCACAGTAAATTGTAATGTGAAAAATGTCATGCGAAATTGTTGAGCGTCTTTTTTTTTCTGACGTTGTTATTGGTTTTGTTGTTTTTGTTGCTATTTCGTTATGTCTGCTCACGCTTTTGTTGTCTCAATTGCGAAGCTTATTCGGTTTGTCGTCGTCGTTGTTGTTTTTGTTGTTATTGCAGCGCATCTTCAAGAGTTTTTTTTTTTTTTTTATGTTTCATGCTGCAAACTCAAAACCAATTGAGGTTTTTTTTATGCCCGTCATGCTGCTTTCTTGCAAGTTAAGTGTTTCTGCATTATTTGGTTTTCGTCTTTTTGCAGGCTTTCGCTAAAATGCCAACGAAATTTACACGCTTGCAGAAGAGCATATTGATTTGCACATGAAGTTTGCAGCGCTCAGAGTAGAAGACATGAGACACGATAGATCAGATAGAATGAGCAGCCATGTCTGTCTGCATGTCTGTCTGTCTGTCAGTTCATCTGTCTATCTGTACCTCTGTTTGAGAACACTTTCCTAAGTTTAAAATCTACTGAAACAATTAAAAAGCAAAAATACTTCATGTAAGTTCCCACATTGTCTCTCTCTGAATTATCTCGATCGGAATGTATATAACTACCGTAGCAACGATCGATCAAACATTAAGTTTTCATTGATATGATATTTCTTATTAGAAAAAATGTCGTTTATACTTTAAACAATGCTTGCAAGAGTATAAAAGTTTCAATAGAGCCGAAAAACTCTTCCTTACTTGGTTGTTGTTTATTTAGCATGCATCATGCATCAACATTGACTGATTGAAGGAGTCAGAAGTGTGATAGAAGAGATAAGTGGAGGGAGAGCGCACGATATGGTGGTGTCTTATATAATCACTAAAACGAGTAATAATAATAATAATCATTATGATCTTCATCATTATCGTCTTAGCCATCATCAATGGTCATTAACACTTTTAGTTGCTGATTGAAGTTAAAGTTTTCTTAATGCAGAATGATTCAATGGAAAATATAATAATTTTATCATAACAACAACATCAATATTAAAATAATAAAAACAATATACAAATTTACGCAATCTGACGCTGTAATTCAATGAAGAAATGAATGATTGAATGAGCAAATGAGTGACTGACTTAATGGAGGGCCATTGGATGCAACGTGAAGCCAAGTAACGACGACGATCAATAGGCCAGCAAGTCATTCAGTCACTCAGTCAGTCAACAGTTGCTTTATCGGCTACGCACGAGTGCTTACACACACATACACACACACACACACACAGACACACCACACTTTTGCCGTCAATTGACCGCCTCTTTGTGATCCATCGACTCTCAGCCAGTCTGTCGCTCAGTCCGCCCTCCATACCTTCCACCAACACTTTTTGTTTCGGTCATGGATTTTATTGTCTTCATTATTGTTGTTGTTGCGGTTGTTGTTGTTGCTGTTGATATAACATGATGCAAAATTATGATGAATGCATTCGGCTACCAAATTCAATTTGTTTATTGCTTAAACTTACCCATTGACATGACGACGGACAGACAGACCGACAGACGGACTGATGAACAGCGGCAGCAAGAGGGCGTCAATTTTTTTTTGGTTGTTTATTCAATTTTTAATTCGCTACATGAATTTAATCGAGCTTCATGTTTTCCTAAAGTCATGCAGTGAAAATTACATACTTACATACAAGCCTTTGTTGTTGTTGTTGCTGTTTTTGTATGAAGAAATTCATTTGCTGAACAAATTATAAATGTTTATTTTAGACGTTAATATTTCATAAACATTTTTAAGTCTCAAATATTTCAAGAGATTTTTTTTTTTGCTCTGCTATTCTTGACAAAGCTTATCTATTGAGATCTTCTATAATGTCATAATATTTTTGCACGCAATTTCCCTTTCTCCATGTTGCTGTCACCATCTGTCTCTCTGTCTGTCTGTCTTTTTAACTCTTGGCTATTTTTACAAACTATCAAACTATATTCGGTTAGTCATTTGCTTTTGACAAATCAGTCGCACTTAAGTGAACATCTGTTGCATCGCAGCGTTGCATGACGGTGCAACAACAATAACAAAAGCAAAAAAAAAAAAAAAAACAATAAAAATATAAGCAAAATAATATAAATAAATAAAACAACAACACAAACACAAAAACAAATACAAAATGTACAAATCCAATTTAAAAAAAAAAAAAAAGTCAAAAATTTGCTTTGCATTTTATAAAACAACACCAACAACAATAACAACTACAACAGACATTTTGCAATTGCAAATAATTGTTTATGCTTGGCATTAAAAATCATTACAAAATCAACAATAACAGCAACTACAACAACAGCAACAACAATAACAACGAAAACGAAAACAACGACAATTTGAACAATTGTTAGTTATTGTCATTTGTTGCTGTTGTTGTTGTTGTTGTTTTCGTTGGTGGTTATTGTATTTAACAAGCTTAGAATAACATTGACAACATTAAAGAGGAAACATGACAAAAGTTATATGAGAACAGCAAAAGTAAACGAAACGAAACGAACCAAAAATGAACAACAATAAAGAATCAACAGTAGCAACAATAATAAATGTTTGTTGTTGTTATTGTTGTAGGTAATAATGTCAATGCAATAATTTGTTAAAAACGTTGTTGGCCAAATTTATGCTGAAGATGTTTGCTTGATGATTTCAATGCTGTTTCTGTTTCTGTTTCTGTTTCTGTTGACAATGATGACGATGATGATCATGATGACGATAATGTTAGGAGACTTACTTGCAAGTGCATTATGGCATCGACTGTTAATATATCTTTCGGTCTTTTTATACCCTGCACATATGTACAGTGGGTCGGTGTATATTAAGTTGGTTTCAGGTCAAATTCGTGTAGCACATCAAGAAGGAGTGACGTGAGACCCTACAAGGTATATATATGCTTGATCAGCATGACAAAAGAAGTCGATGTCTGCTCGAATTTTTCATAAATTAACAATATTTATATGAGCAACTTCAAAAGTGCAATATCTCTTAAATTTGGGATATGACAAGGTGTGCAGAGTATTATATTGTTGGCCTTCTTTTACCTCTTTTTTTCTTCTTTATGCTATGCAAAAATATTTATTATTTTATTTATACAAAACATGCAAGCAAATCAATTCATAATTAGTCAATTGATTGAGGTTATAGTCGTTAACATAGGAAGATCTCAACGTGCAAATTATAGGTAAGCACAATAATAAAACACATTTATTAACTAACGTACATACATTCAGCATGGCTCAACAAGTTGCAAATAATTTCAGTTACTGAAGACAAGTGTAATTAAAATTGAAAATTTATTGATTTAAGGCGAAGTCACCGAAACACCACAGAGACACTCAGACAGTCATCGTCAATATCAACAGACGTTTCGAATTGCAGCTTGCAACACAACGCAAAACAATTCAATTTGCTCAAACGATCGCAGCTAAAACATTCACTGTGTGCGCCCTCAACGCACCTTGGACTTCATTAAGTTATTTATTTAATATGACGTGAGCTCTTCCAAAAAAATATTATTGTTTTATTGATGATGCGATGATGTGATGATGCGATGATGTTGCACTTTGCTACTTGTGTGTGCTTCTTCTTCAAGTTGGTTTTTTTTTTTTTTTCATTTTCGTAACTGATTCAACTCAAGTATGTCTTTTGTTGTCTAATTTGTCAATGAGCATAATATTTATTTTACAGTAAAAAAAATCAAATCGAAAAAATACAAAAATCACAATAAAAGTATTTAGAATTTTAACGCCAACATTTGTTGGTCGCTTTTGTATCTAAATTAATCAAGTCATGCAATAATAATTCAACAGTTTTTTTTGGCCTTTTTTGTTTTTTTTTTTTAAACGCCTAAATACAAATTTGAAAACGCTTTCGTTGCCGTTAAAGTGGCGTTGAAAAATATTAGCTTCAACATGAGACAACATTTGTTGGCGGCGACAGTTTGCCTGCTGTTGTTATTGTTGTAATCATTCTAAGCTGTCATTCAAACAAGCTTAAGTCTGTCTGGCCTGTACAACCGTCCTTCCACATGACTGTCAGTTTAATGATCTTTTAAATGGCATTAATTTTGTTTGACTCGTGTTTCCTTTTTTCTTTTTCATGCGCGAATTGAGTTGCAAGGGCCGTATGACGAACACCAACACCAGCAACAACAACATTTCGCATTTCGTTGCAGTTGTTGAAGTGTGACACTTTTGCGTGGGCGTCAAAAATGCTTGAAAAACGGTTTTACTGTAATTTAGCCAAAGCGAAGCGCAATTCAGTTCACCTCAGCTCACTCGAACTTGTGCCGCAACGAGCCATATATCTCAGCTCGGCTCGGCTCAGCTCAGTTCAGGCCAAGACAAGACAAAACAAGACAGGCAAAGGCATGTCATGTTGTGCTCTGCTATGCTGTGCCAAAGAATAGAAACTGCTTTCGTGCAAAAGTTTCTTACCATAATTTCAATTTCATTAACAATAAATTTCAATTAAGCGCACGATTTTGTTATTAATAAAGTTTTCATCAGCACGAACGAACAACAACAACAACAATTGAAAAGCCGAAAAACCAAATAAAGATACATTTTTTTTGCTATTGCTTTTTTTTCTACTTTTAAGTGTTCTTTTTTCAAGCTAAAGTTTTTTATATATTTATTTATTTTTTTCTTCTTTTGCAATGAGCGCTGATTTGATTTTATTTTTGTTTTTATTATAAATTTTTTTTTTCGACTTTTTGTGAATATTTTTCGCGTGTATAACCGAAATTCATTTGCGCTTTGAAGTTTTTTTTTGGAGTTGAGGTTTGGTAGCAAAAACGTTTCCACAATGCGCTAACTTCAAGTTGATTTTGAGTTGATCTGAGCTTGGCCGAGCTGAACCGAGCTAAGCTGAGCCGTGTGGGTGTTAAAGTAGCAGTTTTTATGTTCTTAAAAGGTAAAGTGGAAAAAAAATCAACAACAACAAATGTTTTTGCTCTCTTATAGCAAGCAGAAAAATAACAGCAGATTTGGTGATTTGTGGATTTGAAGTATTTATGTTGAAATGAATTAAATTATCAAGCAAACTGCCAATATCGAAATAATTGAAGGAAAATACAATAATGAAAGGCACTTATGGTGATGAATAACTGAAATAACATATTTAGTAACGACTGAGTTATGTGGGTAGTTAAATAATGAAAAGATTGTTTGATGTTTAGTTGAAGAGCTAAAATTGTTAAATAGATCAAAAATTATTATGATTAAATGTATGTATTGGATTGAGAGTTAATTTTACTTATGAATGCCGAAAATCACAGAAGACTTAAAGTCTTTTCAACTTTTGACTTTTATAAGAAAACAAATTCGGTAGCATTTTGAAACATGTCACTAAAACCTGCCCGATGTCACATTCACAAATAAACATAATTAATTCCCACTGTCGTCGTAGTCATACGATAGTCGACGTCGCCAACAAGCATGTTATTGCTTTTGTGGTTGTTGTTGTTGTTGTTGTCGATTTCTAACAATTATAATAATTAATTTGAAAATATTTAAAATGCGACAGCAAAAGGTGTTAAGTCATTAAATTTACTCGTTTTTATTTAACCTGAGCTCTGCTCTGTGGTTTCTTATGCAAAACGCATGAGTTCTAAAAAGAAAACAGCAATAAATAAGACAAAAACAATGTGCCGATTAGCAGCATTTAAGCGAAACGCATATCATAATTTAAATGTGCGTCGTCGTCGCCTGGACAAATGAAGTGGACTAACGCAAAGTCGATTTAATATTATGCATACGCAGCGTGGGCACAAATTGCATAATTAAACAAGATGTAAGTGAGCTGGGGTGCGAATGAACGTACAAAATAACACATCGATTGATCTTGCTAATAGAACAGTCAAGTGTCAAAGCGTGCTGTTGTTGTTGTTGTCGTTGTTGTCGTTGTTGTCGCAACAATATCAGCAATGAAAATGAAAGTAAAAACGAATTAAGAGTTCAAATACATTTTAATATGCATTTTATTTTTGATAATGCTTTGAGGCGACGTCAGTTCACTACTTGCTGCCTTGGGCCGCACAAACATTGAGTTGCAAACTCGTTATCGCCAAGCACAAGACATTCTCCATACGACGCATGCAGCACGAAGGCGTTGAGTACGTGTATCTGTATCTGTGCATATGTGCGAACAGGAATTCTTTGTTAATTTGCCTTTGTTAGAAAAAAAAAAAAACAAACGAATAAAAAATAAAATAAAACTCCAACAAAGCACTTAACGCCAGCGGACAATGACCATGAAGCACATACGAAATAAATAGTTACTGTTACGATAACGGTTATGGTTAACGTTTATTGCTCTACGGTTACCGTTAAGCAACGTCGTCGACATGTCAGCTGATCTGAGAACGGAACGAACAAACGAACGAGCGAACGAACGAGTAAGTGAACGAACTAAAGCCTGTGATGGCCAAGAGCAGCTCAGTTGGTGCGAATGCTGGGAACTATGCAAGGTGTGGCAGACAGAATGACTGACGCACGGTGTGCCCGACAAATGGACAGACATATTGATAGACAGACAGCTGGTCAGACATACTATACGGTCAACGTATAATTAAAGCACAGCATATTCAAAACGGTGGCATATGCAAAAATATATACGAGTATGAAATGGAAAAAAGAACAAAAACAACATATGATAATAAAAAAAGATAACTTTCGCCTGCAACGACTTCTGTCGTCTGTCGTCTGTCGGTTGTCGGTTGTCGCTTGCTGTTTGTTGGTTGTTGGTGCAGTTGGGGCGGATTTTTTTCTTATTTAATCTCATATATGTAAGTAACTAACAAATTTATTGGTTGAGTTAATTAAACTGGGCTTGTTTGATGATTTTCAATTACTTTTGTTGCTTTTTTCTCACAGCATGATAGGTGCGTTGTTATTGTTGTTGTCTCACTCATGTTCTGTAATTAAAACAAATTAACTGTTTTCGTCGCGCCTTCAACTTGGCCGCTCGCACACATCTCCGCCACTTTCATGACCTGTCTGGTGGCTGAGTGAGGGTTTTGTTTATTTCTAATTGCCGCTTATTAAATGCACTGTTATTATGCACTAATATTTAATAACTGCGCTCACACACAAACCCATAAATCGATAATTAATTGCCGTCGCTTTCCTTACCTTACCACCGATCGATACGTATCGATCGTTGTCATTTTTTATAGACTCATGCCAGACTCATGTTTCGATATGCCATATCTGATCATTTTAGAATGAAAAATTACTAGTAACAAAAATAACAACAACAAAAATGTCGCATTACATTTTCATAATTCTTATTTTACACACACAATTAATCAATAAATACTTATCGCAAAAATGGGTGTGACAAAACACAATCGACTATGCATTGTAGAGACTTGACTTGACTTGAGTTGAGTTGAGTTGACACAACTTGATTGGGCTTCATATTAAATATTGCTTTTAAACCTTTTATGTTGTCTGTTTGTCTTTATGTCTCTAGATTATGTTTGGTACACAGACAATACTTAAGGAACTGTAAGGTACTTGTGTTCTGAGCTTAAATTTGTACGCTCAACTTGAAGTTCTTACTTTGATTTAAAGAACGATACAACAATTGGTTCTAGTTTGGCATGAATTCGGCAGCTCACTTAGCTAAAGCTGACCAAGGTCTGCTTCAACTTTTTTTTTCAATATTAACCTTCATCTGGTCTCTAAATTATTTTTTTTTTTTAATTCATACAAAAGAAATGTAAGAAAACCAACGATTTTTTTTTTGTTTTATTTATTTATTTTTTAATTAAATTTAAAACTATATTTACACGTAACAAAAAATTATAATAATAATAATAAAAAAAAATAATAAAATTATAATAAACAAATTATTTCTAACAAAAACTAAGACAAAGTGAAGTGAAGTAAGTGAAATTATTTAATTGGTTTGATTGCTCGATATATTTATAGAATTTTATTTGTTTTGCTTTCTCTTTGATGCATATTTTTTGCGGATTTGATTTGTTACAATTGATTGTTTGAGTGCTTGTTGAAGTGATGATTCTGCTTTATAAATAAATAAAATAGTTGACAGTTTCGATGAATTTGCCCAGCACCAAAAAAATGGCGACCGAACTTGCTTGCGCTTAAAAACTAAACTTGTAATACATAAGTAAAAAAAAAAACAAAACGTGATGCGCACAAGAAGCTTGTCTTGAGTGGAAAAGTATCTGAACATTTGCAGCGATTTTCTTATTGTTTGCAGCGTCATTATTTATACTACGAGCCCTCAGTGTGGTTGGGTGCTACTTGACATTTTCACGGCAAAGTTTTACATTTTTGTTGAGCTCTCCTACTTCAAAACGATTTCACTTTGAGCAACACAAATCATGCATAAATGAAAAAGTGTGCTGAAGAAGGTAGTCGTCAAAATTGTCAAACTTTGCTTTGAAAACGATAGATGGCGCATGAGTACACTGAGTTTTGCCAAAGCTCAGCACATACATACATCATTCGAATTTGCTTACTACTTTTCTAGTTTCTTGTACAATTCTCGCACATTCACATCGCTTTTTTATTTATTTTTTAGGGTAAAATGCTCGCTTATGCAAGTAACCAAACAGACAGACCGACCGACAGATAGATAGATAGCTGAAGAATCTTATAATAACGCAATTATGCTTTGAATCTCAACGGGACCAACGGCAACGTCGAACCAACTTAATGAGCTCATGAGCGCCGCCGCGGCACGTTGCGTCTCACCACGCCTTAGCTTAGCTTAACTTAGCTTAGCTCAACGCCAACAAGGGCTCCAAATCGACATCCTTGGGACTCGACTTCTTTTTGTACTTCTTTTGCAGTTTCGTCTTGGACAACTTCGACTTGGATTTGCTTGGACGTTGTTGTTTTAATTTGTTCTTATTCTTGTTCTTGTTGTTTGCTGCCGTCGCGGCTGCCGCTGCCTCCTCGAGCGCCTTCTCACGATCGAGCAACTCCAACTGTTCGAAGATATTCTTCGGATGTGGATGCGTTTGCGGCTTTGTGGCATTCTTTGCCGCATAGACGACAACAAACTGTGAGAATGCCGAATCGGCTGGCGTATTTATATCAGCGAAATCACGGAAATTCGCAAATTGCTCCTCGGGATACGTGTACTTCTGTATGAAGCCCTCCGTGGGACGACCGTGACCATTGTTGGCGGCATCGCCATATATGTAATCGCTATTGTCCTCCGGATGATAGGGCATCTCCTCCTCCGGATAGAAAGTGCCGCCGCGCAGCACGCCAAAGTCACCGGAGCCGAGTATGGCGGCATCGAAGCCACGCTGTTGCGCTTGTTGCTGTTGTTGTTGTTGCTGCTGCTGCTGCTGCTGCACCACCGGCACTTCGAGCGGTTCGCCGATGTATTTGGCCAAGGGTGCGCCATCGGGCAGCGGGAAATATGGGCGTGAGTGGCCGAGTGGTGGCGCCTCACGGTAGAAGGGCGGATAGAAGTTCTGTGCGGCTTGTGTATGCGAATCGAGCGGCGCAGCGACGCCGGCTGTGTTGACGTCAGCGCGTGGTGCAAGTATCTGTGTATTTATATTGGGATTTGGTATTGGTCGGAATTGTGTTTGATGTGCAAGCTGTTGTTGTTGTGTTTGAATGGTACGCGACGGCGACGAATGTTGTTGTTGTTGTTGCAGCTGCTGTGGATGCACAAAGTGTTGCGCTGCTGCGGACGTTGTTGTGGTTGTTGTTGGCGGCATGTGATAATGTTGCTCATGCGAGCGCAGCACCGTGATCGGCGTAAAGTCATTTGGCTCCATTAGCATATCGCTGTCTTCCTCGGGAAACTCAACTGCGCGAAAGCGTAGCGAAAGCGGAAAAGACAAAGACAAAGACAGGAAAAGAGAAAGTGTAAGTAATTGGATGTAAAATTTATAGCAAATATTAAAATAATGATTTAAGTCAAATGATTGATGATTGCCTTGATTGATTGATGCACATTACTGTTTTATTATGACAAATGATTTTTTCTCTTTTTTTATGATTTTTGTTTTTATTTTCTTTCCGCATGTAAGTCAAATTTTATTCAATCGCCAACAGCGACGAACAAACAACAAATCGACATTATAGCAATAACATAAACAACAATAACTACAAAAAAATATGAACACATTTACATAAAGCTGAAGTGTTGAGTTGAACATGTTGTTTTGTGAACAGGAAAACGTGAATTCAAGTTGCCAATATGAGTGGCAACAAATCATTTCGCCCCTCGCCACCTGCCGCCGCTTCTTCATCTAATCGTGTTTGTCGAAGATGAGTTGAAAGCTGAAGCTAAACTTTCACTCGAGCATTTAGAAGCGCGCCTTCGTTTGTTGGCCATTCACACGAAAAAATAATAACGAATTTGCTTTGCTTGCAGCAAAAAAAACAAGAAGCACAAATCTAAAGAAATTACCAAAAATTGCTTAAAAAAATTGCCAAAAATTGGCGAAAATGGCCAAAGGCGACAATGGTTGACATTAAATTGCAGCCACCGAAATTTTGGGCCAAGTCGTTTGCGTCTTGGCCAATATCGTTCATACGCCAGAAGCTGTAAAATTATTTGTCGGCAATTTGCTTAGATTGTTGTTGTTGTTTTGGTTTTTGTTGCTATTGTTATTGTTATTGTTCGCAAGCATTATGCGAAAAATGTCTTTAACGTGCAAAAGACGTGCCTTTGTCGCTCTCATTGCTGCCGCCTCGACTCCCTTTCCACATCATTGCTAAGCTGAGCACTTGTCCCGCCACTTAGCTGGCCGTCTGTTCGTGGCGCGTGTTCCTGCGTGCTTTCATTATATTTTTTTTTTGGTTCGAATTTAATTTTTATTTATTTTTTTTTTCTACGCTCATGATTTATAGTTTGCTTTGTGATCATGACACAAACAAGGCTTACTTCAAATTGCCGCTTGAAAAGTTGCATTGCTGCACTCAGAGTCTACGCCCTTTTTGACAACAATAAGAGCTCTTTTGATATTTTTATACCCTGCACATACAGTGTGTCAGGGTATATTAAAAAGGCATTGAAAAAGGGGAGTAAGAACCCACAACCCCTACTTCTTTTCAGACAATCAGTATCGCCCACCTTATTAAAAGGCTACAGCTCAAACACTAAAAATGACCAATGACAATTTTTGTCGCTGCCCCTTATTTCCTCTTCTAATAGAATTACTGTATCTCCAACACTATAAAAAGTACGAACATAAAACTTTGTATACAGGTTCAGTAAATACTAATAGTAATACCCCTCCTCTTCAATTTTGCCTCCTAAAGACAATCAAACTAAAATTTTTAATGAATATTTAATTTTTTTTTTTTCCGATTGTCTTGAAATTTTTTGGATTTCGGAGATGGAATTGTGTAAATCGCTTGAAAAGTTCGAACTTCTTACTTCTTCTTCTTGTTAAGCGAAATTTTTCCAAAGTTCATTTGTGACTTATTGTTGTGGCTGTCCATCTGTCTGTCTGAGCTTCAAATGCCGCGACTACTCAGTGCTTGCACACAGCAAAGGCGTTTTTCTTATGACTTATGATAATTTACATACATTGAATGATAAAAAAAACAAGTATATTTCACGAGCAATCATTCAGTCAAGTTTGATGTGATCACGATTCATTGACAAGCATGTTTTTTTGGTTTTCTTTCTACAAGAAGCTTTTATCAGACATGAAAATGCAAAGCAGAGCGCAACAACAACATTTTGAAAGCATTGTTGGCGTTTGAAGTATTTTGTCATGTTGATGCCAACGTTAAAAAGCAACAATAATAAATACGTAAGAAAAAAATGAGAAAAAAAGTCACTCATCTCGTTTCGTTGCGTCTTGCCATGCTCGCTTGCCAGATCACAGAGCACTCATGCTGGCATTGGAGTGAAAGTGTGTGTATGTGTGTGTGTGTGAAATTTATGCGACGCAATTTAGTCAAAAATGCTGCACTTAAGCGCTGCAATTCAATCAGACATGCCAGCTTAGCATGCCCGCTCGACGCTGCTTGCCACAGCATCAAGCCATCAAGCCACCACGCAGGCGGCTTAGTTGCGTTGCCTGTAAATGTATCTGTATCTGTATCTGCAACTCTACAACTCTACAGCTCTACGCCTGTGCGTTTGACTTGTGTGTGCCTTCAAATTGTCAGTCGTCACATTGCTTCTCGTCTCGTCGCGTTTCGTTTCGTTTTGTTTTCCGGGGAGTGTCATAATCATGTTTACACGCATGCGCGCCGCTGTTAACACCAACGTGCCGGAAAAATGTCTTACGCTCGCCTCATTGAGCTCAACTTGAGTGCAACGCCAGCGCGCAAAATGCGAAATATTTATGTCTTATAAGCTGTGATAATGATCGTCAAGAGCGTCTCATTTAGAGGCAGGCGGTGACTGAACTGCCACGCATTGAAATGCCAACGAAAGGCTTTGACAATTGAACTTGCAACAATTGTGCGGCACACACACACACACACACACACACACACACAGCTGGCATGAGACACAGCTGAATGTTTATCATATTAATTACATTTAATTTGCACAAGCCTTTTGAGCGCTTTTCACAACATGCCAAACGAGTCAAGCCAAAGGCTTTGTCATCGTCATCGTCATCGCTTGCAATTTTGCTTTCGCATTCGGCAGTCATTGATGTGTGTGTGTGTGTCTGTGTGTGTGTGTGTTTGTTTGTTGTAGGCGTGGGCATGCAATTGAGTACACTTCAATAGTATTGCATGTTTCATACGCCCTGTTGGCAACGCTGCTTTTAATTATCAAACTCAACGACGCCGCCATCAATTTCATCATGCTCACTTGTCATGATTTGCCGCCTTTCGTTTGTCGCTTTTTGCCAACATTTTAATTGTTTTTACATTCATTTTTTTCCGTTGGCTGATTTTTTTTTGTTGTTTTATTTTCTTTTTTTTTTGTCAATTAAAACATCTTCTTCAGCTGCGCTTGCGTCTGTGACCAAATAATTATTGCGACATGATTTTTTTTTTTTTTTGTTATTTAGGTTTACATTTCTTTTTTAACACTTCCACAGCGCAGAGGGGGGGAGAGAGATGTTGTCCGCAAAGGCATTCATCACATGAGCGCCATTAATTAAGTCGTTCGTTTGTTTGTTGGTTTGCAAAAGTTCAATTCGGCGAGATGGTTTTTTTTTTTTTTTTTGCGTACAAATCGTGACGCGTTTTGTTGTTGTTAGTGTTGTTGTTGGTCGAACGCACATGATTGATGAACGCAACAACGCATTCGAAAGTGTAATTTATAATTTGCATTTCGTGTCGGCATTTATTGAAATGGTGTGAGAAGAGACGCGCTTGTTCAAAGTTGATCAACTGTTTGAGTGATTGACAGATCGAACGCACGATTGATTGTTCGATTGATTGATGGGCTGATGGTTTGATGGGCTGAGCATAAGTGCAAACCCTCATGCTATTTTACATTATTTTCGCATATAAAGTTTACAACAAAGTAAATAAAATCTTAATTGATTTTTCGGTTTGTATGTAAAAAAAAGCTTACGAAATGAAAGATTTCATTGTATTTGAAAAAAAAAATCCAGCCTGTTTTTGCTGTTATTGTTTTTTGCTTTTGTTTTGCTTTATAGCGTTTTATTTGTACACTTGGTTTTTGTTGTTGTTGGCATTGTAGAGACAACGAAATTGGCAAACAATTTGACCTTTGCAAGCGCACCGAACCAATCATGAAAATCGTGAAAAATACCAACCCAAAGTGTGCCATTTTTGTGTGTCGTTTGCCATTTTGAATGCGCCAAAAGAACAACAACAACAAAAAAAAATAAAAAAAAAAAAAATAAAACAAAGACAAAATAAAACCAAAATGGAATCACTTAAATACTTTTGACTTATTTCATGTCTCACGGTGTGCGAGTGTCTCTCTGTGTATCTGTGTGTCTGCTAATGTATCTATATGCAACTATCGGTGTATCTCAAAGTCTTCTTTAGGCAAAAGTCAATGTCGTGCAGTTGGTTATTCGATTTCTTCTGCCGATTTGTTGTTTTTTTTTTTGTCTTTCATTTGTTTTATTAATGTATTTGTTGCTTGATATTTTATCGCTGCTAATGTCATTGTTGTTGTTGTTAGTTGAGCAGCCGCCCAAAAAGTCGCGCCTCAATCCATTTTCAATTAATGATGTTCCAACACTGTTTCGTTGTTGTTGTGGTTGTTGTCATTTTTGTGGGTGCGTTCACAATGCAGCAAAAACATGATAATAATTTTTGTTTGCCTCATTAAAAGTATTTGATCCATGAGTGCATTCTGACAAAATGATCAATGTCAAAAGCAAATGTCATATGTACAAAAGACAACAAAAACAAGTTCAATTTGTTGGCGTTTGACTTGTTTTGATTTGGATGTTGTTGCTGTTGTTGTTGTTGGTTTTACATTATGTATCTTTGTTTGCGTTTTGGCTTTTCCACTTTCACTTTTTCCAGTTTTTCCAGCATTTAAACCGATTTGAAAGCTAAATTACAACAAAAACAACAACAGCAGCAAAAAAAAGAAAGTTTATTATACACGGCTTGAACGATATTTATGCACCCTTGCAAGCGTTATTTGACTGTTGATGTAGAAGAGAGAGAATAAATGGGCGTGGTTTCTTCATTTTTCTCTCATTATAAAAATTAAATCATTATAAGTATTCAACATTACATTTAATGTGTGTAGGGTATAAAAAAGTGATGAAAACAAATACAAATGAAGCAAAATTATTGCAATTGACAAATGGTGAATAAATTTGAAGAAAGGAAAACAAAAAATAAAGAAAAGCGCAAAATCACTCATACGAAGCGATGTCCCAACGCGCCCGCCAGTCTTACACTTATTACAGTAGAATTCCGATTGTTCGAACATCCAATTATCCAGACTCATTCCTTATTCCGAAATAAAAATGTGTTTACGGCGCAAAGCAATGAACTTTCTTAACATTGGTGATGGATGGTGATATCAAAGAGTGGTCGAACTGCGATAATGAAGACCACAGTAGAACAGTAAAGATAGAGAAGATGATGTAGAGACTGAAACAAGTACAGCCAAGTGGCTTGAAAGACAGGACGAATTGGATCATAGACAGGTGTTCCAACTGAAGGAGATTCATTACGTCAAAGTATAATAACAAATTACTTTCAATCAAAATTTTAAATTACATTGGAATCATCTAATTCATTAACATTATATATAGTCTTGGTTTTATATTGTCTCAATCGGATAGTCGAGTCTCTACTGTAATCTAATTACAAAGTAAACTGCCGCTCTCCGCTGCGCTCCCCTCTTCTCTAATGCACACCCACTTTTTCATGAAAATGTTTTCGCATTCATTTCAGACAATTTGAGCTCTCAACTCTGCTTTGATTCAATTCAATTAAAGTGTTCATGATCTTTGAGCGGCATTTTTTGGTCAATATTTTATTTCTGCCATACGTATACATATATATATATATAATTTGTTGTTGATGTTGTTTTTGCTTCGTTATGCGGCAGCAGCGGCGCATTTATGACGCATGCGTTTTGTTGCACACAAACAAGTTCTCTGGCATTTTTTTTTCTTTTAAATAAATTGTTTTTTTTTTTTTTGTATTTTTTTTTTCTATTTCTTTGTTGCAAAGCAAGTTTATTTTTCTTGTTTTTGTTCACTTGTGCGCGTTTTTTATTTTCTCTTAATTTTGTTGTTGCTTTTTTTGTGTAATTTTTTTTTTTTTTTTTTGTATTTCGATTCTAATCGCACAATTCAGTTATTTATAACTGAAATAAAGATTAAATGTGTCGATTGTAATGTTGATTGCATTGTTGTATATGATTTTGCTTTTAGTTAAGCTGACAATTAAACGTTTATCGTTTGTTTCTCTGCTTGTCACAGCCCCCCGCTACTGCCGCTCCACAGCCAACCGCTGCAACCATTTAACCATTTGTCTGTGTCTAATATGACCGTTGCTGTTGCTGCTGTTGATTTGTTAGTTGTTGTTAGTTGTTGTTGCTGTTGCTGTTTGAGGTGTTGTTGTAATGTTTCTTTTTCTATATGTATTTTCGCCATTCTTTTGTTGTTTCGCTGAATAATGCAATAAACGCGCTCATGTCGTAAATCACTTTGGAAATTCTTAAATCGTTTTCCGCATTTCAACGCTTTTATTTTTCATAATCATATTGACTGGCAAATGGTTTGTGAAACGGCATATAAATTGATTGCCATGACATTTAGCAATGAACTATTCAGCATCACATAAAAATGCGGCACGACTTCGAAATACCCTTCATGCAACAACAATGATTGTTGGCCCATTACAACTTATTGGAATGCCTACTAAGTTTTATGATTTTAATATAAGTGAGTCAGGAGATTCATTAGTTTTAGTTGGTCCAACTAATCAAGAAGACTTTAGAAGAATTTAGGTGGTTTGCTTAAATTGTATAATGATATGCCTTGTGCCATAAGGTGTAGGCTATAATGAAGGATAATTGTTAAGTAAAATGACATGAAAATTGCTCAGTGAGGCAATTGCTCAGTGTGGCACATGAAGATGCAATGAATACTTTCAAATCGTTTTCAACAAACAAAATCTTTTAATTGGAAAAAAAAAAATTCTGTTCAATGTAATTTCATTAATTCAAAGTCAACACTTCGTTAGTCATCATTTATGAGCGGCGTGCAAATTAGAATATGTTGTTGTTGTTATGTTTTGCTGAAGTCAAAGTTGTTGTTGTTTTGTAAAATAAATTGCAATTGCAAAATTAACCTGCAACAAAGCTGAGTCACGTCTTGCACATCTTTTTCTATTCTCTTGCGAGTTGCATGCATGCCATAAGTCCGTCTGTCTGTATGTCCACCTGTTCAACTGTACGTCCAACAGCTTCGTTCGTTCGGTCAATGTCAAAATGTGCACATTGAAATGAATTATTTCAAGTTTAACAACTTATGTAAAAATCGTGAAGTTAAAATGAAAATGGAAAAAAAAAAAATAAAATCAATTACTACAAAATGCGCGCTAAGAATAATATGAAATAAGCAACAACAACAACGACAAAATCTATTAATTGTGCATTATTAGCAAATAAGTTTTATCTTCTCATTATAGAATTATTTATTTATTAATTTTTTTTTTTTTGAGTTTTGTTTTGTTTTCGCTTTTGATCGAAGTCAGTTGTGCTAAGCTGAGCCACCAACGATGAGGCACACGCGTTGTATAAGTGATGTGAATGAGGCCATGAAAAATGTTACAAGTTTTGCACAGTGTGTTCTAAGCACACACACACACACACACACACACACACACACGACAAACTCATTTATTTATGTCTAATAAGGCAAAAAAAAAATTACGAAAAATAATTTTTTGTGAAAATAAAAAAATAATATTATTTTTAAGTCATTGTACAATAAAATATTATTTTCTATGCCATGGTCTGGGACGGTAAGCGACGTCTGTCACACACACACACACACACATGCTTATTTACAAATATTCAACAATAATTGCTGCTTGTAAATTATGCAGCGGGTGTTTTTCATCGTCGTCGACATCTCCGTCAGTTCAACAGTTCGTCAGTTCGTCAGTCAGCCAGTCAGCCAGTCAGCGGCTTCGTTGCTTTTGTTGAAGGTGAGGCTATTTATGTACTTTAAGTCATAGAAATCATAAAAAAGCTCATTTTAATTATTGCCTCAAGTGGCGCAAATAAACAAATAGACAAACAAACAAGCAAACAAGGCAAAAAAAAAAAAAAAAAGGCCGACAGACACATGATTTTCTTGGGCGCATTTCTACCTACTTAGTTGTCATATCGAAGAGAATAACTTAAGTTGTCTGGCGGCGTTTGTAATTGAAGTGAACTTGCTTATGTTCGCAATACTAATAATGATGTGCGCTGCTGCTGGAGATCATGATGACGACGATGATGATGATGATGACGCTCAATTTAATCATGGCAGAGCTAAAAAAAATGTTGTTTCACATGCTAAATACTTTGCAGCAGTGCCAAATGGCTCGAACGTGCATGACTAATGGGGCGTGTCAATGCTGTGTCGCTTGCGTGGAAAAACTTTGAGGTCTTAAGTAAATTGTCGCTTATAATAAATCATAAATAACGCAATGCGAATTTCATATTTTATACACTAAATTAATTGCCTCAACGTTGTCATCCTCAGTTGCTGTCGTCTTGATTGTCATCATTTAAGATGGTCAGTTGCACAATGCAGCCTTGGAGGCGGCAAGCAGACGAGTGAACATGCTGTCGCCGTTGAAAGAGTGGCAAGGGCTCTGCAAAATGCTGGTTCACTTGAGATATATTCGTAAAAAAAAAAAAAAACAAGTGATTTGAGCTGCTTAGCGTATTTAAATGCAGCACTGTTGTATGTCGCAGTTAAGTTGCATAGAACATAAAGCAGTTGTGTTTTTCTGCGGTACAACATGAGCAAAATAGTTACAATAACAAAAAAAAAAAAATCTGTACATGAGCACCAAATGATCTAAATGTTTTATTGAAGCTATACTTGACCTTTTGGTTTCACCTTCGTGTCGAGACAAAGTCAACCATGAAATTATGTCAAACAAACCAAAAACAAATAAAAATTAAAACAATAAAAAACAACAAACTATGCGCGACATTTAACTTGACCAAACACAATACAACAAAAAAAAAAAAAATAAAAAAAATGCTGAGGAACATTGCGCATTGTAAATGCCACAAGAATTTTAAAATTCTTTTTTGTTCAATGTTTGTGAGTGACATCATAAAACAAAAGACTTAAGCAACGAACGCGCAAGCAACAAGGACAAATGTGCAACGACGCTGTCTGAATTTATGGCCATTATTGTGTTCGTCTTAATTTAATGTAACAATATAATTGAATTAAATAATAATAATAACAATAATAAAAAAAACCGAACATTTAAACGCAGCAATTTGATTAATTAAACATGCAAGTCGCGATTCTTAAGCAGCCTCGCGTTTTGTTTGACTTCTGCGCACGCTGTCTTGCATACTAAGCCACAGAATGGCAGAATAATTGATTTAAAAGTGACTGCAAATGAATAACAAAAAGCGTTAAGTGAAGAACGAACATTAAAGTGAAATTGATATTGTGGTCGCCAAAGAAGATAAGAGCATGGCTTGGTAACGAAGAATTCTTCGCACAAAATTCTATCAAATGCCATCAAATAGTCTTGCAATTAAATCAAGTCACATCACAATCACATTACGTCCGTTGAGATCAAATCAAATCAAATGGTATCAAATGAAATCAGCGAACACATCAATATGTGTAATCAGTGGTGTGCCAATTGGAAGCGACATCATTGCCTAATTTGTCGCGCCATCCGCCGTCGCTGTTGAGTGACAGTTCAGTGCTCGAATGAAAAATGTCGTTTGTAGCGTATTTAAAAGTGAATTAAATAATTTCTGACGACTTCAATGACAACATTATTTGAGAACGTTTTTATCTCTTTTTTCGTGCTTTTCGACCATGTTCATTATTCTTATTACAATTTTGTGTTTTTTTTTTCTATTTATTTATTACTCAAAGCCAAGCCAAGTCAAGCCAAGCCAAGCTCAGTACGGCGACGCATCAAAGGAGCTAAACTTGACAAAAAACAATTTTTACGAAAATTGCTGTCAAGGCGACTTTGACGCGTTTTTAGCGCGTTTCATGCGCGTTTTTTTGTCTGTTGTCTTGTTCTTTTTTGGCGCGTTGCTTTGAAATTGACCTTTCCGAAAAAGCAACAACAAAACAAAAAACATAAAAAGCTAACAAATAATTATTGTAATTTCTGCTTTGATTGTTTATGTTATGTGTGAGTGTGAGTGTGAGTGTGTGTGCTTTTTTTTTGAAGATGTGCAACCAATTTGGCATTTGCTTAATTTTGTTCAAATTTTTGTTTTGTTTTTTGTCTATTTGAAAAAACATGAAGGAAAAAACAGTTGATAAATGAGTGTGCACTGATTTTGGTCTAATCGGTTTCGTCTTGAGTTGTTGCTGAGTTAATTTTGTTAAACTTTTGCTGCTTTAAATGTTCGAACACTTCTTTGTTGCTGTTGCTGTTGCTGTTGCTGTCATTGCTGTTGTTGTTGTTGTCATTGTAGTAGATTTGTGTGCCTCGCATGTTTAATGTTGCGATGATTGTTTCAACACGGCATTATAACTTTGTCATATAGTTTGCTACAGCAGACATAGCCGAGTATCTAAAGTAGTATACATACATGATAAATATATTGTGTTTCAGGGCGATATAAAGACGTATATATGTATGTATGTATGGTACATAAATTTCACAGGAAGTTCTTGAGAAGTTTTTCTATGAATATTTGAAACAAAAATCGCTTTTTGGTTTCCTAAGCTTTAGACATATAATGACGATTTATGTTGTTGTTGAGAGGGCAACCAAAAATAGGCGTAGCACCGCCCATATATATACATATATTGTGTGATACATTAATTTACTTTGATTGGGAGTTATTGCCTGAAGAGTATTAAATCTTCGTTGAAACCTTCTTCTTGTGTTTTTTATGGTTTTCTTTTATTTTTTTTTTTCACTTTAGTTTCTTTCAATGCAAATTCCGCTTTTATGACTTGGCTGTCTGCGCACTATATTTTTTTTAATGACTTTGCGCTATTGTTGAGCGCATAAATAAAAAAAACAATAAGGAAAAAAAAGAGAACAAAAAAAAATAAAAATAAGATTGCTTGTGTCGCTTTTGCATTAATTTCTACATGTATTTTGTTGTTGTTGTTATTGAAGAAAAATTATTATTGCAAGCATGAAACGACAGACAACGACAGCTATGAAGGCAGTTAAAGGCAGTCAAAGACGGGCAGGCGGACGGTTGGACGGACAGACGGACGTGCTGAGCCAACATCATCGGCATTAAAAATTATCATTGCATGATTTATTGTCATTGTTGGCGATGGAAATAGCAATGGAGTTGCTCTCGATGCTGACGATGCCGACGATGATGATTATAATGGCCTGGGGGCGGTGGTGGTTGGCGTTGGGGGCGTTTAGACACTCGCCACAATGTAATGCGATCTTGTATTGTTGCTATTGCTGTTGTTGTTGTCATTGTTATTGTTGCCTATTGTTGCACACTGTGGCAACTTAATTTTATGCCCAGTCGCGCGCTTTATGCGCTTTGACGCGCCTTTTGTTAAGCCTTTTCTTCATGTTGCGCATTGTTGCCTTAATTGCGCTCAGGTGTCAAGCACAGCTCAGCTTATCTCAATTTAGTACGCTAGTTTAGTTCACTCACGCTCACGCTGACGCTGTGCTAAAGAATAATCGCATTAGAAGATTTTCAACGTCTAATTGCACATTGCAACGTGCACAATTACAGCTTATTCTTGCTCGATTTCATGTCATCTTTTGTTGTTCAAATAACCGGCTTAGATTTCTTTAATGCTAATGAGGCGTATGCGCTTCTGTTGCCCTTCGGCGTTGCCCCGTTGTTGTTGTTGTTGCTGTTATTGTTATTGTCGTCATCGTGTTCGTGCAAGTTGAACAGGGCAAAATAATTCTTCATGTTATCAACAATATAAATCTTAATGTTTGTCACTTTGTTGATTGGTGTTTTAAATAAACACTAAGCACTTCTCAGATACATAAAATATTGCATTCTTTAAGTACTATTAAGGCACAAAAAACAAATTAGAATAAAATCAGAGTAATAAAAGTAATAAAAAGATACATTATTATCTAGACAATTATAAATGGATAGTTAGATTTATATACAGATAGTTGAATAGATTACTAGGGATCATTCATTTATAAGGTAAAATAATTTTAGTTAGTTTCGGCTCACACCTGCTCACCCTATTTAAGAAAATTTCGAATAGTTCATATAGGAAAAATGGTCGACGATCATTCGCCCCCAAAACGGTGACTATTTCACTCTGTCGGCGAATGAATGCTTTTAAAGTTTGATTGTTTGTAATTAAAAGTAATTTTTGTTATTGTTGAAAACTGATTTAAAACTTTTTTACAATACATAAAAGTTCAGCGAAGCGTGAGCAAGTCTTGGCATGGATACGACTCGACGAGCATAAGCAACCAAATTACCGACATGCCTGCTGCCATTCTATGTGATTGACTGAGTGACTGAGTGAGTGAGTGAGTGAATGAGTGAATGAGTGAGTGACATGATAACGAAGCGAGTCTAACAATAACTAACTAGCGCGTCCTTGAATCAGCGACATTATATATAATTATATGTTATTACGAGTCTTCTTTATGTATTTATTTAAACATGTACACATAAAATCTATTTAAAGGAAAGACAGACAGACAGACAGACGACGTAACTTTACTAAGATCGTCATCAGCGTCGTCGCCTTCGTTGATTCTAAGCACAATTGCCGCCCGCGCATGAGCAAACTGGCTTATCTGGCATCGCGCTCGTACACATAATTAGACGAGTGTGCGGCCAAGGGGGTAGGTGATGTGTTGACGAGGCGTGCTAAGCCACGCGCAATAATGATGAGAAAATGCTTAAAACGAATGCCAGAATCGAAAATGTGAATAGAACAAAGCACGAAGCAAACTTATAGAAAATCTTTACAAAAAAATAATAAATAAAAATAAAAAAAGTGTTTTAACGTTTTTCTGCGGGCAATATTGTTGTTGTTGTATATTTTTGTATTTTTTTTTTTTTGTTAATGATACATGAAGTTTACCTGCGGCAAGTATGAAAAATTATTGCCGTCTTTGTCGTCGTTAAAGTCATGTACATGTTCATGACTTTTGTTTTCGAAGACCTGAGGGTCAAATGCGTGCAACAGAGCTCGACTCGCAAGCGGCATCGATGCATTTGCATGTGAATATAACACATGCAACAACGTGCACAAGTATGCGGCAGTGGCCGTGTCAGTGGCAAGCGACTTGGGCGACCAAGCGACCGTGCGGCAGCTGGCACAGTCATGCAACATCAATTCTAACGCGTTTATGTCAGCCAAACAATCATAAGCTCGTAAATCATACAACACAAAAACAATATTCTTTATGCAAACTGCAAACTGCAAACATTGCTTATAATTTATAACATGACTTATTAAATTAATATCAACAAAAGAGGCAAAAACAAAATGAATATAAATAAACTGATTTATAAAAGAATCTTGTTGACATTTAGCTGCAAACAATAGCTGCATTTGTTATTGTTGTTATTGCCTTTGTTGTTGTTGTTGTTGCTGCTAATATTTTTGACATTGAAGTCCAACGAAAGAACGTATTGAACATAAATTTTACATGCAACACAAAAATTGTCGCATGCGATAAATTGCTAACGGAGATTTTTCATACGTTTGTTTGTTCGACCGTTCAATTTGGCGGACAGACGGACGGACAATCAGGCAGACATTTAAGCGCAATCATGACAGTTGAGCGCGCGATCTTTATTTCATATTTTTCATTGTTGGCTTTGTTGGTATTCCGCTTCTCTGTCCGTCTGTCTGTTTGTCTGTCTGTCGGCATCAGTTACAATTTGGCTAAGGTCACAGTCATAGGTTTGGCTGCATCAACAACAACATACATACCAACAACAACAACAGCAATTGACAAAAGCTCAACAATTGAGAAGCTGCTGATGCTTCTAGCAGTTGTTGTTCTTCTTCCTCCTCTCTGGCATATTCTTTAGAATCGTGTTGTTCTTTGTTCTTTGCCTGATAGAATCGTGTTTGTCTCTGCGAAGCGCATAAATTATGCCAACATTGCAAATGTCATGTTTAATTATGTGCATCGCATTGAATATTTTTTGTTTTTTCGTTTTTCGTTTTTGCCTTCGGTTGCATGCCATTAATGGCAACGACAAACGCTGACAACAAAAACATGTCAGAAAAATTATTTATACAAATTAAATGTTGCATCAAACACAATAGCATGAATGTATATAAATATGATGATGAATGAACAAAGCAAAAAATTATAAAAAAAAAAATAAAAATAATTCAGTTCAGTTCAGTTCAGTTCATGTTGCACTTGTTAGCCTTTGATTTATGATTTATCATCTTCAATCTGTTGATTTCTGTGAGAATAAATTTTTCATATTGCCTCATCAGCATGATTGAAAGGTAAATTATTGTAAAGTTGAAGGAATTTCAGATCTATAGTAATGCGCTAATGTTGTCTTTGCCCTTTTCAAGATAAACCAAAACTGCAATCAAGATATGTATTTAGCAGCCTACTATGGTAACTCTATTAAACTCTGTTAATAGGAACATTCTATTAAATGGCTTGTAAATACAATTTTAAAAGCGTGTCGTATTCAGGAGAGTATCGTAATTTCTTAACTTAGTTTAAGGTTCAACATGATATAAGGTATTACAATTGCTGGGAATGTTGGAATTGGATAGCAAAGTGAGTGGAAAGAGGTATCTATTTATCGTTCTATTAACTATTAAGAAGCACTCTTAACATTTCTCATCTGAATAATCTATAAAGCTCACTAAACAAAGACACTAAGCAATTGACAAATTCTTCAAACTCTCTTGCCAAGTCCAATCTACACATCGAGAAAGAGTTTCGAAAAGATCCATCGTCTTTTTAAAGTTAATTTTTTATATTCAATGTAGTAATTTTAATGATGCATCTATTTTTTTTTTCATAGTAATGTTGATTCTATAACAAGTGATATCTTTAAGTTGTATGATTATTGCTTCACATGTAAGATATTTCTACAGATTTTATGAAAAAAAAAAAAAAACTCTTTGGTACTTTCGAAAATTTCTCTGATAATTTCTGAGATTCATGAGAGTTTGAACTTTCTGTTCCAACAAAAATTCATTCATGAATTATCTTCAATATGAACTTCAATTGTATTCAAAGACACTTGTGTTGCATGTGTTGGTGTTGTTGCAGCTGTTGTTGTTTAAGTTGTTTTTGTTGCTGTTGCTGCTGCTATTGTTGTTGTTTTTGCTTTGTGAGTGAAAAAACGTTTTTTTTTGCAATGAAAACACGATTTTCATTTCGTGTGCTTTGCTCATTTTCTTTGCAGTTGTTCAATTAATTGCAAAACAAATTGCTCACAATTGTAACAAATGCCAAGCAAACAAAAACAGCAACAACAACAACAACATGTTTAAAAGAAAACAAAAAATGCAACAAAAAATATACCAACAACAACAACAACAACAGCAACATTTTAGAAGCACAATTGAGAGTTCATAAAGAATAATTGTTGTGTATTTAAGCAGCAAATTGCTTTGAATTTCGAGTTCGCCTTCGTTGTTGTTGTTGTTGTTGTTCTTATTGTCATTGTTGTTGCTTTTGTTGCCGTTGTTGTTGCTTGACTATGTCGTTCCGTTTATGCGCATACATATGTGATTTGCATATTCGCAACTTAGAAGCATTTTTGTTGCTTTATTTTTCACCGACTAAAACACAATTTTCCATCATGCTGTCTCTTTCTTTGGTCGCCGTTGCTACTTGAAAAAGTTACGCGTTGCCAATGAAAAAAATAAAATTAAGAAAAAACATTTGTTGAGAGTGAAAGAGATGGCGAGAGAACGAATGACAAAGCGGTGCGTGCTAGCGAAACGTAATGTTGATCTCTAAGGGGGAAAGGGGCACTGAGGGGTTCGGCAGGTGGGCAACGCTTGTTTAGTTTAAGCAATGTTTCGAAAAAGAAGGAGAAGAAGAAGAAAAAAGCAAGCCAAAAACATGTGAACCATAAATTGTATCTACGAAAAAGACTTCACACATAGACATGTATGTGTGTGTGTGTCTGTGTGTGTGTGTGTGCCTTTAAACGCATTTGCATAAAGTTCAGTTCAGTTTAGTTGATTTGTTTCTATTTTTATTTTTTTTTTTTTTCGTTTTTTCTTAAAGTATCTTTTTTGTAACCTTAACCTTGTTAATTTGTAATTCGTACGTGTGCGCATTTTTCTCGTCACTTTTTAGTACGTGCACGCGTTTCTCTGTCTCATTCACACCCACGACGTTTGTCGGTTGTCTCGATTTCAGTACATTTAACGCCAATTCATGTAAGTGGAAATCAACGCAGTCAACAGGACAGACAGACAGACCGGCCGACGGACGGACAGAGAGACAGTCAGTCAGTCACAAAAAAAAAACACAAAATGATTGAGATACGTGCCGCTTATGACTCACGAAATCATTTGTTCATTTTGTTTATATTTCTCCTTTTTGATCGTTTGATTTGTTGTCTTGTTTGTTTGCTTTTATTGCATTTTTTTGTTGTTGTTGCTGTTGCTGTTGCGTTTACAATTTTTATTGCGTGGCCGTGCAAAGGCAAACGGTGAAAATTTTTTTGTGACATTAATCCAATTTTGTGCGACACGCTGTGATTTTAATCATTGCAAAATGTGTCAATTCTTGCGTCGCTTTAAGAGCGCAAAATCGCATTAAAATCGAAAATGAATGAACAAGTTTGGTCAATTGGCCCGTGTGTGTGCGTGTGTATGTGTGTGTTGGGTATGACAGTGCAATAATTTTTATTGTCTAATGACATTCGCTATTCGAGTTCATTACTTCAAAGTGTATTCGTTGCAAATATTTTCATTTTATTGAAATTCCCACACAAGCTGAGTCTTAAAAATCTCTTAAAATGTATTTCATTGTCTTAAAAAATTCTTAAAATGTATTTCAGAGTCTTAAAAAGTTCTTAAAATGTATTTCGGAATTTTAAAAATCTCATAAAAGTAATAAGAGTCTTAAAACGATCATAAAATGTATTTCATTGTTCTTAAAAAGCTCTCAAAAGGTATTCTAGAATCTTAAAAAGCTCTTAAAATTTATTTCTGAATCTTAAAAACCTCTTAAAAGTATTCAAAGTTTTAAAATGTTCCTAAAATGTATTTCAATCCGTTTTGTTCGATGTCTACTATTGATAAAAGTCATTATCTGTCTAATAACCGATTAAGTTAATAAGACACACGCGTACAAAAGTAAAAACGTATAAAAAGGTACACAAAAAAAAAACAACAACTCATATGAAACAATCATGAAGAACAAGTAGAAGAAGAAGAAAAATAGCTACCAAAGTTCGCCAAAATCGTTTGTAAACTGATACTGAAATTTGCGCGAATCAAACAATTCCAATAAGATACAAAACAAAAAAAAATAACAAAGTAAAAGATACAATTCAATATGAACAAACGAAACCGCCGAAAGGCTAAGAGGACGATTGAATGTCTAAGAAGACTGATTGCCGGACAGACAAATGGCCACACGGATGGACAGACGGACGGACGGACGGACGGAGAGTCTGGTAAGCAGTTCGATCATACAGGCACTTAATTTTGTTTGAAGTGTGCTTGTGCGATACATTTTGAAAGGGCTTTCAGAAGCTGCTGCAACAAGTAAACTTGTTAGCGACGATGTCGGCGAGCATGATGATGATGATGATTATGACGATGATGATGATGATGATGATGATAATGAAGTTGTTGGCGTTCGCCGTTTTGTTGAAAAGATCAATCGTTAATCATTAACTTGCATTGTAAGCGAATTTTTATTGCGTTTCTTTTTTGTTTTTGTTTTTGTTTGTCTTGTGTTGTCTTATATTTTCTATAAGCCAAAAATGATTCAAGCCTGAGGCGCCAATCGCATGAATGCGAACACTTTTGGCCGCAAGTTTCACATTTTGCATATTTTTGCAGAGACAACAACAACGACAACAGCAACATAAACAACAACAGTAATAGCAAAAGCAAACAACCAACAACTAACAACAACAACCATAACAATTTCCAATAAACGAAATGCGATCGTTTGATTGATCGATCAAATACTCAACTATGTTGAGATACATTTTATTTGTTGTTGCTGTTGTTAGCATGATCGCCGCCGCACTCAGACTTGAAGCGTTTGTTTGGCTGTAATTTAAATTGTTTCAGATAAAACAAAAACAACTCTGCAAATTTTACAATTTGATTTGATTTTTTTCTGTTTGAAATTTTTTTTGTTTTTTGGCAACTTGATTGTATTGAAATGATTGATGAGCCGGGACACGCGCAACGCTCAACGCTCAGCTTGGCACAGCTTCGATTTGTTATGAATAAGAAATTGTTTCCAATCAATTTGCATTGATTTAATAATTGATTTGTTTGCGCTACGAAGGACTTTGAAAGTGAAAAATTAAAAAAATAATTTAAATTCATTTTTCATAAACAAAACCAAATTTTAAACCAAATTTTAAATAAGAAATTCAAAACAAATGAAAAATAAAAACTACAACAGCATTATGATCTACAATACGCACACACGGTAGGCGTTGCCATGCCCCAAATCTAAAGAAAATAATATATTCAAAAATTTCAAGAAAATCGGTAAGAAAAAAAAAATGGCATTGTTAAAAATTTCAGTTTGATTGTCTTAATTTTTGAGGGGCAACAATGCGGGGGGAGGGGCATTTTGTGGTGTTGATCTTTAAGTGCTAAATTAGCTGAGCCTACATACGAAGTTTCAGGTGCGTACCTTTTATAGTTTACGAGACATACAACTTTTTAGAAAAGGGTTATTTAAGGGGAAATGAAGACAAGGAGCAAAACTTTATAGGGCTACTGGTGTTCGAGCTATAGCCTTTTGAACCAGTGGACGGCATTGGTTGGGTGGAAAAGAGTGGGCATGGCACAAGTCCAATCAAACTTGATATGCTGCCGATACTCACGAGTCTACCCACCAAATTTAAAGTCTTCAACACTTATATTTTGCAAGAACCATTGGATAGGACGGACAGACTGACAAAGAGACAGATCTATTGCTCACTTGTTGACCTAATCATTACAATATATACTTGATGATGTCTTACATTCTGTACTTAATTGTTATATACCTTGACACAGGTTGTATAGAGTATACAAAGAAAAGAAAGGCCAAAGCGAGGTATTTTTTTTTTGTTTTACCAAATTTGTTGTGCGAGTTAATTAAGAGCTTATTAACAAAATTTTGCGTTGCATAATTTGTGCATTTGCCACAAATTGTTGCACGCTTACATAAGCCCAATGAAATATACTTTTCGCTGCGGGGCAGTGCGTGGTGCGGGGGTGCTGGTGGAAGGGGAGCTCGGGGCGGAGTTGAGCATGTTAAGTTTGCATGACGAATTTGCGCGCACATTCGAACGTTTGCGTTTGTATAACAAATTTAAATAAATGACGAAAAATAAGAAATCCAAAAAACAAAAAAAAACACAAAAATGGAGTGGGGAGGAGGTGTTTGAAAAGAGAGCCAGCAAATTATCGAACTATCGCAGATACAACATAATTAATCAAGTTGCTTTTGTTGCATTTCATTTCATTTCGTTTCGTCTCATATGATTTCATTCGCGTTTTGATTCGATTCGATTCGATTTGAGTTTTATTAGCAAATTTTATTAATGAAGTCGCACGAATTTGATTAATTTATGATTTTTGCTTTTTGTTTTTTTTTGTCTGTTGCTCTTCTTCTTTTATGCAATTTAATTGGCTTAAACATAATCTGTTGTTGTTGTAATTTT
This sequence comes from Phortica okadai, assembly GCA_034638295.1. Classification (NCBI taxonomy): domain Eukaryota; kingdom Metazoa; phylum Arthropoda; class Insecta; order Diptera; family Drosophilidae; genus Phortica; species Phortica okadai. Next base: position 52,107,972 of record CM067848.1, on the reverse strand, counting down.
TGTCGCTTTGCTTTCATTTTCGTTTTGATTTTGATTAATTTTTGCTTTGTTTTTTAAGCAAATCAATTTTTTTTATTATAATTAATGAATACATTTGCATTTTGCATGACTTCTTCTCTGATTTGTGCCGTCTGTTGAAAGCATCGCCGGCGGTGGAGGGGGGAGGTGCGCAGGTAGACCGATGTGAGTGCATTTGCAATGAAGAAATGACGATGAAATCTTTAATGTGTTAATTTTCATTATGTAAAATTGATTTCAAATTAATTTGTTCAACGATTATCGATTATGTTTTCTCTGCGATGGCAAAAAGCAACAAAAGCACTAAAACAAAATTAATGAAAACACAAAATGCGACAAGTTTATTTTCGCTCGTCCGTTCCCCCAGCTCACTCCTCACTACACACTCCTCATGTTTCGTGCATTTGTGGCTTTGCTTGTTCATCATTTTCTTCGTTTTTTTTGTTAGTTGTTTTAGTTGTTGTTGTTTTGTTGTAGCTTAAATAAATTGACTTTGTCGCATTTGTTTAAGTGAGCGATTTGTCTTCGTTTGTCAAACGTTCAAGTCAACCAAACCAAACCAAAGCAAAAGCAAAGCAAAGACAACAAAATGCGAAAAATTTATGGAAAAAGTTTTAAAATTTTCCTTTCGTCATTTGTTTGTACCCTACATATATGTATGTATGTATGTATATTGCATATGCCCGACTGTGCTACAGCGTTGGTCAATTGTTTTTTTTTTATCTAATAAATGTTTGTATCTTTTATTTTTCACCGAAGTGCTCTCAAAGATACATTAAAAGATTTGTGTTGTCGCCTAAACCGAATCGAAGCTTGTTTGATGTTGTTGTTGTTTGCTTTAAAAAGCTTTGTATGCTTCTGCTAATGTTGCCATTGTTGTTGTTGTTGTTGTTTACATTTGACGTTACTTGAACTTGTTAGAGGATTTGTTGACTCAGTTAAGCCTTTTTGATTTTTGTTGTTTGCCACTTTAGCGATTATATCTCGCTCTCTCTCTATCTCCCTCTCTTTCTGTGTGTGTATCTCACTCATTTGCTTAGATTGATGACTAAATCGATTGATTGACTTGTTGTCGGAGGCGTCAGTGACATACGTGTGTGTGTGTGTGTGTGAGTGTGTGTGTTACATAATAAGAGCTTGGAACGTCATAAGGCAATATTGACACTTGATGAGGGTTAAAAAGAGGAGCAACAACAACAATTTTTGGCCCTCAATTGTAATGCGTGCGTGTATGTGTGTGTGTGTGTGTGTGTCTCTTTAAAGTAAAACAAAAATTTAGCGCAAGAAATGAATTCAAATAAAATAAGTGAATGCAAAAACATGAAAAGAATTAAAAAGGTTAACCTCGTTGCAAACGCAAGACGAAATTCAATAGCAAAATGCCAACAACAACAACAACAATAACAACAACATGAGCATAGCAAATCAGTAACCCAATACCCCAAAAAATAAGGGGGGGCACAACTAAAATGAAATCATTTGCGCGCTTATTTCTTTTACAACAATAATAAATATTTTTTTTGATTTGTTTAATTGTGTTGCTGTTTTTGTTGTTGTTATTGTTGTTATTTTCGGCGTTTTTTGGTCTTATTTTTTTCACCATTTTTCAGTTTTTTTTTTTTTTTTTTGCCAAACTTATTGTTTGTGAAAAGTTCAAAGAGTTAATTGCAACAAAACGCCTTCAATCAAAATTCACGGTGATTTTGTTTGCTTTTGTGTGTGTGTGTAAGCGATGGCGTAGCGCAGAGGGGCAGGGGGTGGGGTAACACAAACGATTTGCAAAAATTTAAATGCCGTCAAAGTGATTACAAAAGCAATGCGTTTAACTCAAATTGTTGTTGTTATTGTTGTTTGTTTGTTGTTTTTTTTTCCTTTTGCTTCTTCGCTTAACAATTGAAATTCATTGAGCAATTGTTGTTGTTGTTGTTGGCTTTTGCGTCACTCTTAAGAAATATGCAACAATTATTGTTGTAGCTGTTGTTGTTGTTGTTGTTATTGTTCAAGTCTGTCAAATGTCAAAATCGAAACAATACGTTTGAGCAGCGCTGCAACTGCGCTGTCGCTCAACTTGTGCCGCTCTCACACGGCTGAGCGCATTTGTTGACCTCGTCAGAGTAGGGGGGGGGGGGGGGGGGGGGGTTTGTGTGGGGCATTCGCGTGTTGCGGAGGCGTCAACGTTCATTGTTGCGACCGTCAATCGACAATCATCGAGCGACAGAGCAACCCGAACGATACGCAACGCTGCAACAACAACAACACTTCATGTGTGACAGTGTGAAAGAAAGAAAAAGAGACGGCCAGACAGACAATCACACAGACAGACAGACAGACGGACGACGTGTTGCATGCAACAATGTTGCTTTGCTCATTTTCCAAGCAATTCAACACATTTTGCTGTTGTTGTTGTATTGTCTTGATGTTGTTGTTGTCTTGTGAATATAATTTTTAACGCGATTGCGTTATTGTTCAAATTTTATAATTATTATTTTTAAGTGAATACTTTTTTTTAATTTATTTTTTTTTTTGCTTTTTCCTTTCTTTTCATTTTGTAATACACTCTTCACTACAATAGTCATTATAGTTGTTGTTGTTGTTGTTGCTGTTGTTGTTATTCACACCCCTGCATAATCATAATTTTGTAGTTAATACTTTGCTTAACACTCAAATTATATCATTAACACACACGCACACACACACACACACACAGACAGAGGCAAACAGAAAGGGAGTGTGACAGAGAGAGAGAGAGAGAGAGACGGGAACAGTGGAAGGGACAGACATGCTTAGCTAACATTATAATTAAAAGTCAACGGCAAATGATTTATGTGATTTGTGCATGACAGAAGAAATTGTGTTGAAATCTCCCAAATTATGTTGACTACTACATGCTTTTTTTTATTTAATGTAATGGAAGTGATTTGTTTTTACGTCCGTCCGTTCATTCGTTGATTTTGTTTAGTGAGTTTGTCGTTGACCTAAAAAGAAAAATGTTATTTTATTTCGCTTTTTTTCTCCGTTCGTTCAAATTATCAAACAATGAAAAATTAACGTTTGCAAAAGACACACACACACACGGACAGACAGGTGTACATATATATGTATGTGACCAGCAGTGTGTTGGCCAGTGTGGTTAAATGATAAATGCTTTGTAGATGCATAAATGTCACAGTTATGTTGCATACGCAAATGATGTTGCAACATAAGCAAATGAATATTGAGTGTGTTTCGAAAGGACATGCAAAGCAAAGAGAGACGACCATAAAGGTGAATTTATTTCAATGCGTTTACAAGAAATTTCACTTAGCAAAGTATCTGTGAGCTACAATGCATTCGGCTGTGGACAAAACTTATCATCATCGCTCGATCGTCATCATTATCACCATCAGCATTATCATTATCGATTGATCGAACGCATCGGCGGCATTAACGGCAATTAGAGCGCTTCAGGCGATTTTTGATTTCCTTATTGCGCAAAAGAAGCTCACAAAATGAAATGAGCCAACAAACAAGTCGGTTGATTTTTTTTTTTGTCTTACGTTTTCGTTTACTTGTTTTTTTGTAATTATAATAATTTTTATATTTGTTGCTGCTGCTGCTGTTGTTGTTGTTATGTATTGTTTTCAATTTCACATGAAATTATTTAAGCATAAAAATTAATTATCTATTGTTGTGCAAAAACCGACAACAGACAATGAGCGCTCAGACATTCGTTCAGTCGGTCGTTCGGTCGGTCGGTCGCTTTCGCTTGCGGCACTTTGTGGCAAGTCATGGGCATGAGTGAGCGCGAGCGTGAGCGTGAGTCTGAGCGTGTAATGAAGACGCGGCCAGCAAAGCAAAGCAAAGCAAAGCAGAGGAAAGCAAAGCAAAGCAAAGCGAAGCTGCGACTGAGTTAGGGCAGTAAAACAGACGTTTGCGACCGCATGACATAATGACATCGTGCTGGGCTCTCGCTGAGCAGACGACGCACGAGGGCGTAGAGGGCGCGGTCTGCGAAAGTAGGCAAGCAAGAAGATGAAGAAGCGCAATGTAAGATATCAACTACATGCGAATTGCAGCAGCAAAAGCAGCTTGCTAACCAAGCAGTGATGGGCTGAGGAGAGAGGTGAGCTGAGCTGAGATGAGATGAGCAAAGCAATGCTGACGCGGAAGCAAATGCGCTTCGTTGCCGACTTCTGCTTCTGCTGCTGCTTCACCGCCTGCCTCCTCATCATCATCATCATCATCGTGCGGCCGTGTGCAGCGGCGTTGAAGATGCGCCAAAATTGTTGCTCAAACGGCTACTTTCGCAAACAGATACTTTGCTTGCCGCTCTCCTCGTTATGTGCAAATAAATCTGTTAGATAAGCCAAGTTTTACTTTACAATTTTGGCTTTATTTCTTTTTGGTTTTCTTCTTTTTTTTTTTTGCTTTTTGTTTAACTTCTTTTTGGCGCTGCTTTTGTTGTTGTTGCTTTGTGTATTGTTGTTTTTCAATATTTAATTAGTGAAGTAAATTTGGCGCTTGAGCTTCTTCTTCTTCTGCTGCTGCTCTCCTTCGCATCTTTTAATTAGTTCAATGCGCCCACGCAAAGCGAAAGTTATTTTAGTCATTTAACTGTTTTATTTTTTGCATCTTTTTTATGTATTTTTTTTTTTTTGTTTTAATTTATTACTTTTTCATTCAAAAAAAAAAAAAAAAGAAGATCGTTTGCTTTCGTTGACAGCTGTCAACTTCAAATTGTGTGTTAATTGCATGCCACATCTGTCCTACAAGTTGACAGCGGCAGCAGCATCATCAGCAGCAGCAGCAACAACAACAACAACAGCAAGCTGCCACTTGAGTTCGAGTTGGCGACTTTCTCTGCCAATGCACACTTATGTACGATATACATAAATGACTGAAATACAAAAATACTTACAAAAAGACAAAGAGACAAAGCGAAGAAGAAGAGAGAAAAAAAAACATGTCATTTACGATTTTCACCATTTTAACAAACAACAAGAAGAAGAAGCAAACTGGTTGAAAATTTTGTGTTTTTAATAAAGTTATGCATAAGCCAGCGCCTGCCCCTCACCCCTCACCCCTCACCCCTCACACCTTTTTTGGTGCACCCGCATGAGACATTCAACTTGAAAACCAACAACGAAATCATTAAACATATTTTTTTTTTGTATCTTTTTTTTCAAATTAGTTTCGATTTTGTATCTCAAAGTGCAAACTTACCATTTTTGTGCGCAGCTTCGAGCGTCTTGGTCGATGCCGCAATCGCTGCTGCCGCTGCCGGCGTCGCTGCCTTGCCGCCGGTCTCCTTCGATGGCAGCGCGCAGGCGCCTTCGAGCAGCAACAGAGCGAAGGCAACGGCGAAGGCGAAGGCAAAGCGGCCTTTGAGCAAAGCGTGATGCGCCAACATTTCGAAGCGTTGTCAAAGTTGTTGTTGTATTAGCTTTTTCCTTTTTTTTTTTTTTGTGTTTATTTTGTTGAAATTGTTTTTCCGTTTATTATTTGTTAGTTTATCGCTTTGGTTTTTCTCGTTTGTCGGAAACTTTTCAAACTTTCGACTTTGAAAATTTTATTTTGTTGTTGTTGTTACTTTTTAATGACCTCGCAACGCTTTTCACTTCCATAAACGATAGTAAAAATACAAAAAAAAAATGAAAAAATAAAAAAACAACAAAATTAAAACTAAAAACAAATTAAAAAAGAAATCGCCAAAAATCACGCTTGATCGAAAAAAAATAAAGAAAGAAAACCCATGTGGAAAAATCAGTGAGAAGAAAGAAAAAAAAAACATGCAGCGACTTAAAAAAAAAAAAAACAAAAGCAGCAAAACCAACAACAACATGAGTGAAAAAAAAAAATGAATAAAAAAAAAGATGAGAAGCGCCGAAAAGCTTAAAACGAAAACAATAACAACAACAAAGTGAAATTTCACTTTCATCAGCGCTAAAAAAAAAAAAAAAAGTTGTCGCACAGATACGCCAACGGCAGCAGCGACGGAGGCAGCAGATACAAAAACCGATGCACAGATATGCAAGCAACATGAATGCGCATGCTGCCGATGCATTTTCGATACTTGTGGCACAGTGCGCGACACATGAATGGAAACGACTTATTTATTGTCTCATTGCAGGTGGTGTGCGTGCGTGTGTGTGTGTGTGAACAGACTGACAAAGCAACAGATTGCATAAGGATTATTGGAGAAAGTATTTAGTAAGCATTGTAGCTCAAGGCAACAAAGAAAAACAACAAAATTATCTGACGAATAAGAATAAATATTAAATATGCTCGTTTATTATAAATTGGACATTAACTCCGATATTCTGCAAAGCTATTAGGTACTAGGTACATGAATTAACTTAAATTTCTAGTCAAGACAAGACTTCTCCTCCTTCTCTGCTTACAGCTGTTACATATGTACTTTTAGTCCGAATTAAAGTTTACATACCCAAACTCACTTTATAATATGAAGTAATGAAAACCAAAGTTGTCTTCTTTTTAAAAAAACCAAAATTCTGAGTACTTATTCAGTACAAATTAAGTTTCATTAACATTCATTTGGATGAGTGATCCAATTTGTTCAATCATTTTCAAGATGAATTACTCATTTGGCAGCTTGAATAATTCAGCCAGACCTCTATTATTCTATTATATTATGTTCTATTATATGTCATGTGTGCTAATAGGATTTTAACAGCGAGTCGAATTCAGGGAAGCTATTATTAACTCTATTAAGAAACTGTTTTTTTATATCTGCGCTATCGATCATATTAGAGTGCTGCCATTTAGTGTTCCAATTTGGAATTGGAATGTAAAGTGGTGAATAAGAAGCCTATGTATTTTTCTATTAACAAAACTATTAAAAAATCGCTCTTAATATTTTTTTAATAGAGTTGCCAAAATATTTGGGGTTGCAAATAAAAGTTAACTTGTTTCTTAATATAATGACCAGCGCTGTTTCGCTGTCTGGCTCGTGATTTAAGGGGGGCCAGATTGGCGCACAGGTTACTTGTTTGTTTGTTGTTGTTGTTGTGTTTGCTTTGCTTTAGTTTGGTTTGGCTTTTTCAAGGGTCACGCACTCAGACTCACGTTTTTATCGCTTTTTTCTTATATTTTTGCTTCTTTTTTGCCCAAAAAAAAAAAAAAAGAGTTTATAAAAATCTTTATTACGATTTTCAATTCGATTTACTTTTTGTAAGAGCAACAAAAACAAAAAAAAAAGTAAATACAAAACACACAGAAAAAAAATAGGAAAAACCAAAAATACAAAACAAGTAGGAAAAACAAGTGTTGCGCGCTGCCGAAAACTTGCCACCAACAATAAGCTGTTGTTGTTGTTGCTGCCGCATGCAACGGCCACGCTTTGCAGCTTTCGTAATAGTGAGCAACGACAACAAACGAGTGGCAGCAGCGGGGGGCAAGCGGCACAACGGACAGACAGACAGATAGACGGACAGACAGACAGACGGTTAGACAAAAAAATAAAAAAAAAAAAAAAACGCTCAGCCGAACACGTTAAGCAGCGAACGGTTTATTGGCCTGTTTGCTGCATTTCCATGTGTGTGAGTATGTGTGTGAGTGTGAGTGTGTGTGTGGCTGTTTGGTCAGTTGGCGGCTTTGAAGGAAACTATTAGTGCGGAACAAAATTATTTAAAGAAAAATAAATAAAACAAATTCAAACTAAAGAAACAAAAAGTGCTTCAATGCGAAGCGATGCGATCGCGTGCTGCGTTCACAGCTGCAACTAATTTTATTATTATTTATTGTAGATTTTCATTTTCATTTTATTTTTATATTTTTAGTTTTTCGAAGATTTTTTTTTTCTTGCTTTTTGTCGGTTTCATTCTGCAATGGCTGCATTTGTTGTTATTGTTTGTAACATTTAAAATTTAAGTCAATTGGTTTATTGTTTAATTTTTAATTGCAAATTGAAGCGCAGGAACCGGAAGTGTCACTGTAGCAGCCTCACAAACACACACGCAATAATTAAAAGATTTGTTTTTGTTTTGCACGTTTTTTGTTTTTATTATAATTTATTGCTTTTCACTGTTTTGTTACAAGAAAATTGAACACCAAAGAAAAATCATGATTTTTATGCAAAGTTTTCCTTTGCGCCAACGACGCCGTAATGATAACAAAGCACAAACAAAAAGAAAAAAAAAAAAAACAAATACAAAAAAATAATTATGTTTTACACGCTTGTGGAAACCGTCGCGCATGCGTTCAAAGCGAACGCCGTCAACTGTTTGAGATGCGCGGCCACGAATTATTAACTTTTAAGCTTCAGTCAATGCGCGCACAACTTCGACTCGACTCTTCGGCTGTGTGATCGCTTTCGGTTTCGGCGCCAACTTCGTGCACAATGAAACTTCAGCATCGGCTTCGGCATTCGACTGCAAGCGACCTCGGCGCGCATGCCCGAGTGAGCGAGTGAGAGAATGGCAGTGCAAGTGAGTGGGCGAACGCACGAAAGAGCGTAAGTGTGAGTGTGCGTGAGAGTCTGTTGGATTCTGTGCTATTTGGGACGCATTCCTGCGATCAGCTGTTCAAACCGGCAATGCAAATACAACTTTGCTTTGCACAAAAGTCTTGTCAATGCAGAAAAGAGAAGCGAAGAGACAAATACAACACGTGCAACTGTTACTGTTGTTGTTTTTTGATTTTGTTTGTTTTGTTTTTTTTTTGGTATTTAAATTGCTCAAAATTCGTGTTGTTGTTGCTGCTGCTTTTGAGAAGATTCTTAACTTAATTAGCGCTCTTTGACACTCTCGCTCATGTATTACATGCTCATTCGTTTGTCACTTTCTCAGCCGCGCTCTTTCACACAACAATTCATAATGACGCCTAACGAGCCACAATTAAAAATGACCCAATTTTCTTGCTTTTTTTATTGTTTTTTTTCTCGCTCTCTCAACTTAAGCGTAACTTGGCTAATTAGCGATTAGCAACGCGCGCAGTTCACAACAAAGCGTGAAAATGCGTGACGATTAACACAAAGCTTGTTGTTGTTTTTATTTTTTATTTTGGTTTATTATTGTTGGTATTTTAGTTAATGCAAACTAATAATTTGCCAAAAAAAAAAAACCAAAAAAAAACAACAACAACAAACAAACAAAGCACGAAAAAAAAGCCCTGAGCATCAACAAAAAAGGCTTACATAATTCGCCAGACTGTAATTAATCTTCCGCAGGCCGTTTTTGGCCTAAATATCAAAAACAACAACAGCAACAACAACAACAACACATGTCCACATACGTACGTACATACATATGTAAATGCTTAGCTGACAAATGGAAAGTGCGAAGGAGTTCGTTCAAATAAGATGAACGCAATGATGGTACAAGTAACAGACTGAGAGTGAGTGAGTGAGACAGAGAGGGCCGCCGTTTGTATGGCTAACATAATTAATTAACGAAATTTGATGAAGCCGTTAATTAAAAGCGCATTCATCAACGCCATGCACGCAAACTAATCAATTACATAATTAAATGACAAGACACAAATGTGGCGTAAAATCGAATTGCAAATTGCGTCGAATGTCATGACGTTGGAATGCCATGCCATTGGAATGCAATTTCCATGTGATTAGCTTAAAAGACTTAAAAGAAGATAACATGTGCGAAAGAGACAGCTGTATGACAATAATGATAATAATAGTATCTCTCATGTGAAGAATAAATAAATCTGAAATTTTCTTGATTATTGATATTGCATGTCAAAGCAAACACACACACACACACACACACACTTGGCTAAAAGATGACAATTTATGTATATTGCATAAAAATGTTGCATACTTTCAGGCTATGCATATTAATGAGAAAACTACAAAGCATTCAATCAAACTCATATGGCATATGATAGCTCTGTGCAAATACACACACTCACACACACTCACACACACTCACACACGCATACATATGCCTTTATGTTCATTTACTAGAACAAAAACACAAAAAATATGCAAAATCATGAAGAAAATATTCAAAGTACTTTCATAAACGGCACAAATATGACGCATAAAGTTTGCCTTGCGGCACAATAATTTAACCTCCTCGATTTTCTTACTTTGTTGCTCATATAACATACAATTTATAATAAATTTGCCTTTGACAAGAAATTTACAAACAAGAAATGAATAAATAAAATAAAAAAACTTATAAAATTTGCAACAAAAGTAATGTAAACAACATGACAACAACAACAACAACTTTCAATCATTTTCTTTGATAAAATGTAATAAATGAACAAAAACAAAAACAAAAACAAAAAAAAACGAAAAACGACAAAAAAAAAATCTGTTGAATGTCGCAAATGCTAACCATGAAAATAACAGATGGGATACAAAAAGAAAAACAGAAACAACTAAAAAACAGAAGTAATGCAAACAAATAAATCGAAAACATAAAACGGCAGCTGGTTGGACAAGCGGACGGACGGACGCATGAGTGGACGGACGGACGGACAAAAGCGCATTAACAATGTCAAATTGCACAATGGCAAAAAGAGAAACAACAACAACAACAACAACAACGAATACAATAATAATGCGAGCAACAAACAAGCAATAACAACGACAGCAACAACACCAACAACAACAACAATGTAGACAGCTACTCACCATAGATAAAAGCAAATAGTTGAGCTGAGCTGAGCAGAGCAGAAAAGCAAAATAGCAACAAAAAAAAAGAAATAATATAAAAAATAATGTGAATAGTTTGTGAAAATGTAAAAAAGAAGAAGAAGAAGAGAAGAAAAAAAAATACTAAATAAAAGAAGAAAATCAGAGCATACAAACCAAATACAAGCAAGAGATACGCGGCGCCAGCAACAACAACAACAGCAGCATCAACAATGTCAATTCAACTTAAATCATCATCAGCAGCAACAACAACAGCAACAACAACAATGACAGCAACAATAGCAGAAGCAGAAGCAGCAAATCGTCATAGTCATCATTGTCGCAGTGCTTGAATGTTTGTCTCTCTGTGTGTGTCTGTGTGTGTGTGACGATTCAGTGAGTGGTTGGACGAGCGAGTGAGAGCAAGAGGCATAAAGGAACTAACAAGTGTAAAGGCATACTTAAGCATAAAATGCGAACACATAAAACTGTTCCCAATCGGTTGACGCCAAGCAATATAAGAGAGTGTCAGAGCATGCAACAAAGTTAGATCAAGTGGCAGGGAGTGAGGCAAAGTGAGGTGCGGAAAGTGAAGCAAAGGAAATTGCGAGAATGTCAGGCGACAAAGGACGGAAGGACGAAGTGAAAGTCGAAGGAAAATGTTGTGCATTGCATTTTTGTCATAGGAATATTGATGATGATGATTTTTTTTTTGCTTCTGCTTCTGTCTACGCTTCAGAGCCATCAAAGCTAACAAAAGCCGCAAATATCAATTTCAAGTTGCAATTATAAATCCAAAATGGCCACAAAGTGGCACTGATGTATGTTCATGTATCTATGCAGGCAGGCAGGCAGGCAAGTAAGACAGACAGACTGAGTAACACAAGGCAATACAGACAGAGCATAAGTTAGCCTACTAGAGAGAGAGAGAGAGAGAGAGAAAAGAGTGTGGAAGGAGAAGGCAGGCGGTTGGGGCGGTTTGTCTATCATTTAGTGTGTCTAATTTTCTTGTAATATGTAACAAGCTTGCATGCTTGTGAGTATCTGCTTAATATAAAGATAGACATTGCTTTAGCATCTGCTTCTTCCACTCGTTCAATGTGCATTTTAATGCATGGTGTGAGCATTAGTAATACTTGTAATGTAATCGAGTTTAGTTGAATTGAATCAAATTGAATTGAATTGAAATGCAATGAAACGAAGCGAAGCGAACTAAGCTGAGCTAAGCTGAACAGAGTTGAGCTGAGCTGAGCGGTAAGCAGGAATGCCGCTGACGCTGACGTTGACTGCAACTGTTGACCGTATCTAATGTGATATTGACCAAGTGACTTGGTTTCCATTTGGCAGCTGTTTGCTGTCATCATCATCGTTGCCGTTGTCATTTGAGTTTTCATTACTTTTGTGCAAGCTTCTCGCTCCTTTTGCATTGTTCATTTACATTTTCGTTACAATAAATGCAACATTTGCAGTTCATTAAACTCGCCTGAAGGTCTCTTGGCAGTTTCAGTTGCAGTTGCCTGGCATATGCCACAAAATGCTTCCGCTTCATTTATTTAAAACTTTTCGTCACTTTTGTAACATTTACGCATTGATTTGTTGTTGCTATTGTTGTTGTTGTTATTGTTGTTGTTTTGGTGTGTTTTCTGCTTTCTGTTTTGTGCATAATTACGCACACATTTTAGTTTGTGGCACGTTGGCGAGCTTCCTGTTTGGCTGCCATGACAACTGCTTGTCGAATGCCGCAAATACATGTCACAACTTGCTCAGCTTGCAACTTTCTTGTCGTTGTTGTTGTTGTCGTTGTTGTTGTTGTAAATTTCATTTCATTTCAATTTCTTTTTTAGCATTTGCGTTTGCGTCACTAAATTTTTGTTAGCCTTGTTTGTCAGATACTCTTTTGCAATAACTTTGCTGCGCTTATCATATTTCCGACAAGTTGAGTTCATTTTTCCTTCATTGCATTCGTTAATTAATTTTCATTTTTCGATTTTTAGTTTCTATTTTTGGTTTTTATGATATTTATAGTTGCTGTTGTTGTTGTCGTTGTTGTTGTTGTTATTATGGCAGTGCAATGTTAGTAACAAGAGATACATCATCATTAGTTCTGTGCAAGCACCTTCAGCTTCTTCGATTGCATTTACCGTTGTTGCTATTGTTGTTGTTGTTCGGCTTTGCTTGCGGTCAAATTTCAAATTTCATTCGTTCGTTCATTCATTTTGTTCGCTCATTAGTTCACTTCACTGTTCATTCGCTCGTTATTTGGATCGCCATCGTTGGCCATCGTCGAATCATGTCAGTTCATTTGCTATCATTTTCATTCGCATCTCAGTTTTACATTCATATCATGTGCATTGCTGCCTCAAGCGTTGACGGTGGTCAGCTCATGCTTCATTTACACACACACACATACACTCACACAGCAAATTCAATTTCAAATGCTCTTCTGCATTGACCATCAGCAACAGCAACAACCTCCTCACCCTCCTCCTTCCCTCTCTTTTCATCATCAGCGTCATCATCAGCACAATTTTACGCTTAGTTGAGTTATTAGTGAATGTTTTTTTTTTTTTTGCTGACTTTTTTTTTTTGTTTATTCGCCAAATAGAAATGAGATTTATGCACGCCACGAATGTTTTTGTTGTTGTAGTTGTTGGGTGAACAAGGAGGCAATGTTGTTATGACTTGGTCACTCAATTTGCTGCGAGCGCGAATGAGCAACGGCAAAAGACTCAACATAAATCATTGAATGCAATAACAAATTTGCCATTAATTTGTTTCCGCAGTAAGTTGGCTTAGCGGAAAAAGAAGTGGTGCCGAGAGAGAGAGAGAGCGAGGGGGAGAGGAGAAAGTGGCAGATGTGCGGTTCGCTACATATTCAAACTCGTTTTCAAAACAATTTCGAGAGCTTAAAGTGAACTGCAAAAAAAAAAAAAGCACTTCATTCTGTTATCAGCCAAGCAGTCACTTTTTGACTAACATAGTCAATTAAAACAGCTACAATTACTGTTTATCAATATGAAAAACATTTGCCCAGCTCACGCAATCGCCGCCCACCAAGCCGTGCCACCAAGCCATGCCACAAAGCCGAGCCGAGCTGAGCTGAGCTGAGCTTAGTTTGTTGCGTTGCATTGGCAATTTGTCATATTTCGATTGCGCTTTTTACAAATACGAAGAAAAGTAATTAACGCATTGCATTGCCAACTGCAGACCGACAGAGTGAGAGAGAGAGAGAGAAAGAGAGATGGTGGGAAAATAAAAAAGAAAAACAATTAAGATTATTAAGAAATGATACAAGTAGAAAGAAAACAGAGAAAGAAAGCAAAATGATTTCGTTTCATATTTGCGCAAAAAAATATGAGGAAATCAAATGAAACGAGTAAAGTGAAGCAAAGCAAAGTTGTACGCAATCGATGTTGGATGAAAAATTGTATAGATCGGCGGATGGACAGAAAGACGGACAGATTGATTGGACTGGAGTGGAGTGGACAGACTTACGGATACACAAGTTTACGCGTAATTGAAATACGAGTAAATAACAAGCAGGAAAAATTGTTAATCAAATAATTATCAAGGAAAACAAAACCGACAACAGACAGCGAGAGACAAACAAACTGCGAAACGACGACGACGACGACGTAACTACAATAATTATCGCATGCGATAAAAATAAACAACCGAACGTTAAATAGTTTAAGCGCTTGAATTTTGATAAGAAATAATATAGTGTAATAATTTCTATTAAGTGCTGAACTTATTAAAGTAAAGTAAATTAAATTAAATTTAATGAAATGGAGAATAAAAAGGATATGCCATTTGGTCAGCATTGAGGCAAGTCTTAAAATTGTCATGCAAAAGTTGTACGCACGCACTTTTGTGGCGAAACAGTTCGGGGCCAACATGCTCGCCACTAATGGCGGCAGCAACACAGGCAACATGAGCAACACCAACAACAGCAACAATAATGATAATCTTTGGCGCCAACCAGGCAGTGTAAAATGTGACATTTTATGTGTGTAAGTGTGTGTGTGTGTGTGTGTGTCTGTGTGTGTGCGCGAGTGTGAGTGCATGCCTTACTTACTATTATTATTACTTTTCTAGATTTATGCAGTGAAAATAGCGGCCCTGACTTTTTAAAGAGACATAGGCACAAATCCCTGACCTTACGCAATAAACTGAACGCAAGTATAGCAAAGCAAAGCAAAGCGTAGCGTAGCAAGTCGTTAGACGGTGCGGGTTGGTTCAGTCAAGACGAGACGAGACGAGTCGTGTCGAGACAAAACGATACGAATCGAAACGCTTCAAAGCAAAGCGTATGGCAGCAAAGCGCGAACGAGAGCGAGCCAAACGAGCAAGCGATTCCAGCAGATTCGACCAATTCGACCACTTCGACCAGTTGAAAATGATGACGCTAACCGTCGGCGTCGATGGCGGCTGGACTCCGAATTATGGCATTCATTTTTGTTCGTTTATAGCATGCGATTTTGGTATTTTTATGGCATCGATTGCCGCTTGCTATAAACAAAAAGCTGTTATACAAATCTATTGCTGCACTTATGCTATAAAGACTTGCTGCCAAACGCACATGTTCGAATTTTGTACCCTAGCTCAAGCTCATGACCAAAATGAGGAAAAAATGTTCCTCTTGGACATTCTATGAAAAAGGAACTTAGGAAGCTTTGTGCGACGATTAGTCCGCATTTTATTTTGTGGCGAAATCGATAGCAAAGCAACTTTGAAAATCGACTCTTAAAAACTGTCCAAAGATGTCTGAAAGCTTTAGGAAGCTGAATTTTTTGCAAAATGTTAAGTTGCGGCTTGAGTCCCGGAAGCGAAGCTCTTTAGGCGGTAGTGTACATACGGAAACAACGTGCTTTGTGCATCTTCAAGTGTTTGTTTCTGATGGAGAGCTTTCAAGGTTTCGGCTTTACCTTGAAGCCAGCTTAGTTGACACAAAGACTTGAGCTGAGAGCTTGAGAAGCGCCCACTACAATTTCATTGCAGCGTTTTTCAGCGTGTTGTTGTGCAAATTTAAATATATTTAAAACTTTGGGTCGATTCTGTGTGATTGAACAATTCTATTTGCATGCCAGTACACTCATAACATGTTCGAAGTAATTTGCTTATAATTCGATGAAATTTTTGAAAATTATATGGTTTTGAATTTTGTTGAAATAACTTACGTATATAAGATTACTTTATATACTCACGCAGTGCAGTAACAGTGCCTCTCCAGTAACAACAGGAGAGGCAATCTTCGGCTGATTATTATTGATCAACTCTAAAAGACGAATCGAACTGCACATGACTGTCTGTCTGTATTTATAATGATTTAAAATTTTGCAGATATTCTCATAAACAATTGGTTGGAACCAGCATGATCGGACCACTGGAATTGCTAGCCTTCATTCAAAAGTATCAGAAAAACTAAGAAAATTGAAGTAAACGAATTTTTTTTTTTAATTTTAAAGCAAGTCGGCTGAAATATTAAAGATATTTTCTAATACGCCTCGACTGAATATATGTTACTAAGTACCATCATGGTCCGACCCATAAAAAATTTACTGCCTAAAAAATTTTGAATTTGTAAAGAAACATTTTTTTTTGTTTCTTAAATATTGACTTATTTTTTGGGCGATAAACATATTGTATTAAAAAAGTGGGAGTGGCACTAATCGCTTACAGTTGAAATAATATTAAATATACGGCAATGCTGAGGATAGCAACTTTTCTTATTCTTTATTCACTCATATCGTTTGATCATTTTCTCTTGAAGCAAAAACTAACATGTTGCTTGTGAAAAAAGAACTTCGTTGGTGCTCAAAGACCAAACAATCATTTGTATGCTGGAACTCTGAAGCGGTTTTCATGCTCTGTGCAATTAAGATTGTTGTTGGCACACAGCCATTTTATAGATTGGCAATTGTTGAAACCGTAAAATTTATATTGTAATTAAAGGCATTATTTACGATTGAATGTTTTTAACAAAATAAACATTTATTTTCTATTTTGTTGTACTTATTTTTCTGTTTTTGGGAAAATGTTTAGAATTAAGAAATCGAGAACTGAAATCGAGCGGAATTCGTGCTATTAATTTGCCATTAAAAGTGGATGTTGATGCCAGACAGGAGAGTTAGAGAGGCTGTGAAGAAATAAGTAAAGGCAATGTAAACAATTGACTGTAATAAAATGTAGGCAAAAGGGGGCGTGGCACGTGGGGTACAGACTTCAATTAGCCACAAAATGATTAAGCATTAGAATGCGAAATAACAATAACAACATCGCTGACAAATGGCAATGCCAATGACAACAACGACGTCGACGTCGACGTCGACGACGACGACGACAAAGTGAAGGAAATGAAATGTCCTGTTTGTGTTATTTTAAGCTTAGCCTAAATTAAGGCGCACTGAAGCTATTAGCAAACGGACGAGAGCGGTTAACGATAGCGGTCACAACCCGGTGAGGTGAGCTGAGCTGAGCTGAATGACAAAGGATGGCAACAGACACGAATGACAGCAAATTCATCAGCTTTGAATGAAATTTGTGCGTTTGCTAAATGCGCGCGTCTGATTTGAAAATGATTTAATTAATTAAAGTGATACCTGTTAGCGGTGACGACAGCAATGACAGTGACTTCAATAGACGCCTGGATGCGGGCGCTGAGCGAGAGCAATGCAGAAGCGATTGTTGATTGAAGGCACACGTCAATGAACATGGAAAAGTCAAACAATACTTCATGTGTAAAAACGACAACAACAACAACAACAATTCAGAGTATAATAAAAAGGAGAAAAATCACACGCAAACGGAAAAGGTCATCATTGACATTATCTCTTGAAGCATTGGCCATCATCGTTTGTTTGTCACTCATTCGCTTATTTATTCTTTACTTTTCCTTTCGCGCTTTCCCGTTCGCAGTCGCAGATGCAATGCATGAGCGGTTTGTGGTCTGCTTCTTCTTTCTTTATTCTGTTTTTATTATTTGTGTACCCTGCACACACACACCCACACACACAGACGTTGTGTACACAGTGCGTGACAGGGTTGACAGGTGTATTTAACACATCGATGGAGGGCAATAAAGTATCTGTAAGATTTATCAATACGTCAGTTGAAATCGATCTTGTCCGTCCGACCTCATTAAGCGTTTTTGGCGCTCAGAAGAGCACAAGCCTGCGACTCGTGTGAGCATAGCTAGCCACGCCCATTTAGCTTACTAGATCGACATTTCTTAATGACAATTGTTGTGGGATAATAAAATAGCGTATGTGTGTAGGGTATTAAATTGCCGAGAATGCTCGACTAAACCGCTCTTCGTTGTTATTTATGTATGATGCTTCTGGTGTCATTGTTGTTGTTGTTGCAGTTGCTGCCTCCTGTGTTGCCTGTGAATAATGTATTTTCATTTAATTATATTTTCGCTTGTCTTCATTTTGTTTGCTTTTTTATTATTTATTTGTCTTTTTTTTACATTTCCTTTTTTCCTTTTTTTTTGAGGTTTTACCTTCATTTGCGTTATTTGGTTTTATGGAAAAGTTTACAATCGTTTTTTTTTTGTCTTTTTGGGTTTTTTTTGTGTGTATATTGATATTAATCGCATTTGCTTTGCGTATCTTTTATTTGTTGTCTTTCAGATTGCTTTTGTTTGCCATTATTTGTTTTCATATTAAATTGTTTTTGGCTTGCTTTTTAATATGTACTTTCATGTACTTTCTTATTGTCCCAGACGTGCACTTTGATGTTCATTCAATACGCTTTTTAATTAACCAAGTTGATGTTGCCAACAAATGAGGGCCAAAGTGGGCGGGGCTGTGGTAATCTTCGCGCGACCTTCGTCATTTGCACGCCGCCATTTAACACTTTCATTTACAATCATTTATTTTTAACATAATATTTTTCTTACTTATTCTTTAATTGTATTATTTTTTGTGTTTGCATGACACATTGTTGTTTAAGGGAGAGATGGGGAGGACCGAATGTAGGCAATAGTGCGGAATGGAAGGTAGGAAATAATTAGGAACGTATTGGGAAAGCAACGCAGAGTGGATAATGCTACAAAGCCACGTCGCTTTGAATTGTAGCATGAAGTCATACAACGATCCCGATTAGAGTTCCGGAAATCAATCGCCGGCACGTAGTCAAGACAGTTGAAAGTGTTCAGTTAAAGTAATTAAAATATTCTTTTAAACTATATAAAATTACAAACTATTAAGTCTTAAGTGAACATGTAACTATAATTTAAATAATAAATATAAATATATACTACATAAGCATATGTATATGAACTCATGTGTAATGAAGAATTTTGTGATATTTCACAATCAAATTGAAATAAAATCGACTTCCACTTTCTTTAATGATGTGAGTATGTGTGTGTGTGTGTGTTGGTGTGTTTAGTGATAAATCAAAAAATTATTTGAGCAACTTTGTCAGTTACTCAGTCGGTTAGTCACAGCAACGATTTTTGCTCTCAGTTTTGATTTGTTTTCTCATTGAAATTTCATAGAGCGACAAAATTGGATGCTGATAATTATGAGCGATAACTTCAAATGTTACGATCTTAAAGCACATTACATTGCGATACATGTGAGTATGGAAATGCCAATCGGTGTGGCACATGGAATCAATAGAACATAGGCATCCGATGTTGCTGGTCGACTGACTCACTGACTAAATGACTGAGTGCGGAAGTGTATGAGTGATTGAGTGAGCAGAGAGTGCACAAAAAATTGAAAGAGACGAAACGACGCTCCGGCGAATTAAAACGATTGTTATTCACGGCAGCATGATTCAATATCCAACGATTGAGGCGAAGAGTAAGTGAGAGAAAAACTTGGATTGATGTAAATACAAAAGCAAAAATCGACGGCGAATGTATTTGCTAACATTTAAAGATATTTTTTTTTTTGTGTTGATAAATTAAATAAATTTTGATTTTGGTTTGTATTTGGATTTGTTTAACCACAATGGACTGTAATGGACAGTCGGTCAACTATATTTTTTGAGAGTTATAAGAATGTTACTTTTGAAGAAATCGGGCTTTTGTTTTTCAGTTTACATTAAGCCAAGTTTTTCACATGACTCTCTCATATCTTTTCTCTCAAGCTGCCTTGAACGACAATCGTATTAATTCGCCGGAGCGTCGCAACGTTTTGGCTCTTTCAATTCGTGACTACTCTCGAAGCGAAGCAAACGAATCTTTAAGTTAAAATTCTTTCGGTGAGCATTTTAATCGCAACAAGTAGCACAACAAAACCGCGACCGAGACGTGCACAGCGCCCATATTCACATATGAAACTACGATTAACAAAAACAATTTAATTTCTGATAAATTTTTTTATTTTTTTTCGTGTTTTGTTTTGCTTTTCTGAGTGTGTTTTTGTTGTTGTTTTTTTGTTTTTTTTTGTTTTTGTGTTTTGTTTTGTGTTCGTTGGTTGTGATTGTGTTATGATATTTTTATCGTTTGCGTTTGAGTTGATTTTCTCTTGTTTCGCTCATTTCATATTTTAGTTTCGTGCGTGTTTCAACAACAACGCGTTAAGTGGCAAATTGTGAATTCTAATTTGTATTTATTTATTTAACTTAATTTTTTTTTTTTGTTTTCTTTGTTTATTTGCTTTTTTTGTTGTTTGTTGAAGTGCGTGCCTCGAAATGGTGTCCTTCCGCATACCTGCCTTTCTACACAACACTTCGCTCGTTTTGATGCTCACTTGTGCGGTAAGTTGAATGCAAATGTTTTATTGCCATTATTTTTTTTAATGTTTTTCTTATTTATTTTTGTCTATTCGTGTTTCGTGCTATTATGAACGCTTATGAACGCTGTGCAGCTGTGGCACGTGTGCGGCATACTTTGCATCGTGTTTGCACACAATATCGTCAGCAATGGAAATTTGCGCGCAATTTTCTATTACATCGCCGCAACATTCTGCCTGCTCTGCACTGCGGTGTTGATGCTGGCGCGTCAACTGCGCTTCTGGCCGCGGCACATCGACATGAATCAGGATCGCTGTGAGTTCATAACGCACGCCAGCATGGCGGTGAGCAGTTTTGTTGCCGGCGGCATCGTCTTGTCGCTTGGCGTTGTTCCCTACACAGTAGCGGCGGTGAGTCTCAATTAGTTTACAATTTACTCAAGCATGTGGCTAATGATTACCTCTCTCTTTTTCTTTCTTACATGCAGTTTTTTGCTTTGCTTGCATTTTGCTTTTATGCCTGCAATAGCTATGCAAGCTTTTTGCTCAGTCGTCAGCGCGATGCATCAACGCAAACCGAGCCATGTTTCGTTTATGAGAATGTATGAAGAGAAGATGTCTTACACTCGGCACAGCTTCTTCTTAATCTTCGTTTTTTTTTCGTCGTTGCTGTCGTCTTCCATATGATGCATAGTAATAATAACAATAATTTAGTTGTGATTGGTGAAATAAATGCCAAAGAGAAATCATAATTCGTTGCTGACCAAATTGGGTAACGTGAAGTGCTTTTCTATCCAATTAGCGAAAATCATGAAAAACTTTTGCGATGACGAAAATTACATTTTCGTTGATTAATTATTGAAGTGAATGAAAGAACGAACCAACGAACGAATATTTGTATTCGCATCAATGCGTATGATTAACTTGACTGACAGACTGATTGTCTGATTGATTGACTCATTGACTGTTTGACGCTTGTATTGATAAATGGATTAATATGAGTGCCGCTATTGCACTATGGGGAGCGCTGAAGTTTAAATGGTAGCCTTGTTACGTACTTGGATTGAATATATATTAGTAACAACAAGCTCCGATTCCTAGAAAAGTTATCTCTCATAGAGGAGTCTTGAAACATTTTAATTCTTTGTATGCAAAATATTCCAGACCAGAATTTGAATATTTGTGGTGCCACTTATTGACCGCAAAACCATATATTTTTTTATCTTTGGAAACACATGAGTTACGATAATGAAAGGAAAATAAAAAACTCGCTATAATGTAAGATTCGACCTTGTTATTATTAAATTGCTTGTTAATAATTTCATTGAGAAGAAGTTTTTTTTTTTTTTAATTTCTATTCTTTAAAACAGAGTATTGTTAAATGCATTCAAGCCCCGCCCAGATTTTTTAAAACAGTCGCTTAGTGCTTTAGTTATTAATTTTTGCCGTATAAAGCAGGCAAATTGCCCATAGTGCATTGATGTATGTGCATGTGTGTATGTGTGTGTGTGTGTGGCATATGCCTTTGGCATTCATACAATTTTTATCCGTTTTCATATCATATTCATCTTAGTTCTTGATTTGCGTCTTCTTCTTCATAAATGGTTGTTGTTGTTGTTATTGTTGTTCGCATATTTCGCTTAATACCACAAAAAGTTTACTTATGACCTTAATGCTCAGTGTGCTACTTTAGAAATGTAATTAAGCTACATACGCATACATATGCAAAAATTAAGTCTACACACACATACACAAATACAAATACACACACAATCATGCAACATAATGCGCTTCTTGCTCTTGTTTATGAAAAAGCCTCGAATAATTTATTAAAACAAAATTAAACGATGCGAAAAGCCAAACGCGTTAAAGCCAGAGTTGTATACGTGTGTGTGTGTGAGTTGGAAGTTGATCTTGAACTTCACATACAAGACAAGTTGGTTAAAGTTTTTCGTTATTATTTGCATTTCTCTTGTTTGACTCTTTATGCGGGGAAATGCTGAGGAAACAATATCAAATCTAGGTTGAATTTTTTTTATCATGATTCATGTTTTTTTTTTTTGGCACTTTTCGCGTGTTTTACTTAACCAATCTGTATGTATAAACCCATAATTGTTGGTTTTTTTTTTTCCTTTCTCAACTTTGTTTGTCGTCTGTCGCCCAGCACCCAGTCTGTCAGCCTCTTGGCATTGTAATTTATTAAAATTTACATAAAGCTTTGAACTTCATGAATGTGAGAAAAGTTTTTGCTTACGTTTTTTGTTTTTATTTTGTTTTAAGATTTCAGCAAGGATTTTAATCTTTTGCAGCTTAAGCCAAGTTTGCCATTTAAAGTTTAAGTATGAAAACTATTAAGGCAAATGTGGCAAAGCAGTAGTGAAACAGAGATAGCAAATGCAATACAGACAGTGATATAAATAAGGACTGCAAATGTGTAAAAAAAAAAAGAAAAAGAAGGTGAAAGAAAAAAATAAATGAAAGTGTGAAAAATGTATTTTTATGAAATGCATTTAATAGAAAATGAAATTTGTTTAATTAACTTAAACTCAACTTAGGTTGAGTTTGTTTCACCTTCACCAATGATAATGAATTGTGGGTAACGAAATGATGAAGAGCGTTACAAATTGAGTTAAGCATGTGTGTGTGTGTGTGTGTGTGTGTTAGCGCGTGTTTACACATGCAGATGTAATGTGCCTTTTAGCTAACATGTCGTATGATTAATAATTTTCATCAACACAGCTTGCTTTCTGCGTAATTAACACCCCGGACACGCAAATCGAAAGTCAATTGAGCGATTGACTGCTATTCGCACATCATCATCATCATCCCCATTATCATCATCATCATTATGGTTGTCCTCGTCGTGCACGTCCTTGCTCACTTCACTTCTCTCACTGCCGGCAGATTTTATGCATTTAACAACACTGGCAGTGAACGACGACAAATTAATTGCTTTATAGTGAAAGCCGTTAATAGACTTGACTCTCACAATCAGTTTGCGCAGCACGGTTTATTTTTCTTCATTATTATATAATGACTTCTTTTCTTTTTGTTTTGTTCTTGCTTTCCTTGCCTCAAACATAGAAGTAGCATGAAGTATAAGCTGCTGCTGATTATGTTGCGTGTTAGATAACGGAAACGCGTACATGGCAAAGTCTTCATTTGATGCTCATTGATATGCGCAAGTAAATTTATGAGAACGATTTAACAAGCGACATGCGATATGAGCAAAGTGGCAACATTTGTAGAAGAGCATCAGCTGCGAGATTGTCCTCGTTGTTCGCTGCAATCAAAATCATGTCAGCCAAGTCGATCATTAGGCATGTAAGGTAAATCAACATGCATGTGCTGGTTGTGAGAAGAGTATGAGGTGGTTTAAACAACTAAAATAAAGTTGATGATAATGTTGATGACTTGCATGACATTCAACAAAAAGCACAAACAAAATGGCGGCAACGGATGTAAATTACAAATCGATTTAATGAGTCGAATGGTCAAAAACAAATGCAAAAACAATTATAAATACAATAGTATGAAAAAGCGAGGGCGGGGAGATAACAAATTAGAATTAGTCATTCAATTATGATAAGCCGCTAATTGATTTGTCGTTGTTGTTCATATATTTTAGTGCTGGAGCAAAAACTAATTGCACTTACAAAAAAAAAAAAAATAATAAATAAATAAACAAAAGCAAAACTCTTTAAAAACAACAACGAAAAGCTTCGCGAGTGACGCTTTTAATATGAGCGCCTCAGGCTATGCAATTATTTTATTAAAAGCAAACCACGATTGTGTGTGTGTGTGTGTGTGTGTGTGTGAAAAAACGCAATAGGAGATTTCATTGTTTTTGCTTCTCATATTTGTGTATCAGTCATGCTTTGATTCTCGCTATCGAAAGAATTTAACGATTTTGACACAAAATCTTCAAACGAAAGCACTTCAATTTTCTTAAAATAGATAGAAATTTTTGCTAAATTTGATTTCTCGCTTTGAAACTTTTTGAAACAAACTCTATTTTGCTCTAAGATATGTAACGTTTTGTTGTGTGTTATATTGTAGTTAGAGATAAAGGCGTAGCCAGTGGGACTGTTGACTTCCCACATTTCAATTATAAATATTTTGCTTTTCGAAAGTTTTACAAAGTTTAAATACAAACTTTTTCAATCAAATAGGAATTATAATAGAATCAATTTGTCTCATATGAGAAGTGCTATGCCATTTGATAGATACTAATAATTTTGGCTAGCATAAAAGCTTCAAATTTTAAGTGCACACATAATTGAAATAAAAATTTTAATTTAATTTTAATCAGAGCAGGCCAGTATATGTATTGTTTTATGTATGTATGTATGTATACACATAAATACTTTTTTTTTCATTTTTGTGGCGTAAAATATGCCGAACGAGTTGACTTAATTTCGGCAGAAAAGCATTTAGCACAATTTTTAGTACAATTTTCAACATCAGTTTTAAGAACCTGCCAAAAAGTATGCAACAAAAAACGAAAAAGAAGGTGTGTTCAAAAACAAATCAAATTAAAATACAAATAAACGTTAAAATACATTAAAAAAAAATAATAATATAGTGAATGTGAAAGGAAAGTATGAAAGCGCCTTAAGCATTCAATGTGCGTTTTTGCCATTTCGCTTTTTTTACTTGCCGGTATTTGATGGGGCTTTATATGCCCTTCGCCAGCGCTTTAGGGGTGTATTAGTTTTATGCAAATCCATAAGTATCGAAAATGAAATTGATTGAGCCCAACCTGTTTGTCCTTCTGTATGAAAGCATCGCAACGAGATTAACCATAAGAGTTCAAATTAAAAGTCATTCGAATGTAATTTGTCGCTCCTGCTCAGTTTGTGGCCAATGGGCAAATAACTGAGCTGTTTATTTGCGGGCTGAGAGGTAAGATGAAAGCTTGAGAAAGTGTTTGGAGATGATAATTCTAAAAGTTAAATTGAAAATGATCAAGTGAAGTGTATCAACTCTTCGACACGGCCCAAGTTTGCGTTGTTTTTTTTCAGTTTTCATTTTAAAATTCACTTTGTTTTTTGCATCTCATGTGCGACACAATAAATTCTCATTGCTGGCTTGTGCTTGTATGTTGCTGTTGTCGTTGTTGTTGGTCGGTTGAGCAGCAAAAGTAATTTGCGGGTCGCCCGCAGCCGGAATTGTGCGTTGGTCGCTTTCAGTGTTATCAACTTTGAGGCGATTGTTGTATGAAAACTGGTCAAGAGCAACATATTGCAACAGAGTTGTGCCGCAATGGATCAACTGTTTTTGTCTTTGTTGTGCGTGTTGGCACGGCAAGTGTTTTTATGAGAACGCGAACGTAATTCCTTTTAACTATGCGTTTGTATAAGCGTGTGTGTGTGTGTGTGTGTTCATTATAAATGATTATTGTGCGCAGTCGAGTGTCATCATCATCAATCAAATGCTTCGATTCGTTGGTTCATTCGTTTGCCACCATCACACCATCCCCCCCCAACCCCTCTCGAAGACGCACTGTAGGCCTTTGTTATGATTCCTCTTGAGTGTCAGTCAGTTCTTTTAGCCTTTGCAAAGTTCAAGTAAGTCCATTTCCTTTAGTTCGACTGTTGCGCACAAACTTTCCTCTCACTCTTGGTGCGTCTCAACAGTTTCGTTAATGCGGATTACTTTCCTTTGCGGTTTCAAATGTCAAATGAACTGCACAAATGTAAGCAACTTTACCGCTATGCTAATGAACAAGTTGTTCTTTTATTTCTGTCATCGTTTTTTTTTGTTCTCGACACTCTTCTCTTATTATTTTGGCAACGTTTCGCTTTTTTGCATATTTATTTCGGCTCATTTCCAATTTAGCGGCTTGCAGCGCACACAAGGCCAAGCCAACTTGCCAGCCAGCCAACCATCTATCAATCAATCAATCAATCAATCAACCAGCTTGATTGCCTCTTCTTACAACGCTGCCACAGTCATACTAAACGTCTCCATACTTGCCTGCCATCCTGCCACCCACATCTTGTACGCACGCACACGTCGTCACCATCATCACCGTCATCGTCTTCTTTGCCGCCTGTCACGCGCAATCGAATTTGCTCCGCTTCTAAGCAAGGCCACTTTTTGCCTTTGTATCTCCAACCGCCGTGATGGCCTTTTTGCCATCTTCATTTTTACATATTTCGTTTTTTGTCTCTTTTTTTTCTTTTTTGTTTCCAATTTTTTTTTACGTACTTTGATATTTAAAAGTCTTCTTGCCTCATTATTGGCAACTTCATTGGCCACGCACGCACGTGTCTTGCCTTCTCCTTCTTCTTGTTCATGTCTGTAATTTTTTTTTTTTTTGTGTGTTATTTTAGGTAACTTTCTGTGCCTTATTTAAACGTTCCTTAATAGCGCTCGCATCGCTTCGCTTCTTAGTAATTTTGTCTATTTTCCTTACTTGCTTTGGCACAACTTTTTCATTTGATTTGCTTAGCTTAATTGGCATTTTTCTTTAAATTTTTCCTTCTCACTAAAAGCTTCTTCTTCTTCTTATTTCTATGTATTTTTCGTTTGTTGTTTTTGTTGCTGTCGTAGCTTTTCTTTGTAACTTATTAATTTTTTGAATTTGTTTGCCGCTTTTATTTTCTTTTCGACTTATTCTGCTTGACCATGTTGTTGTTGTTGTTATTGTTGTATGTTTTTCCGCATATTTGCCGAAGTTAGGCAGCATTTCAATTTCGCTTCATTTACTTAAGATTTATTGCTTATTAATAAACATTGATGCCTCATGCCGCATGCCGCATGCTACAAGCCACGCGCACACATTTTGTTCAAAGCAATAACAAAGCAAAGGCAGTGGCAAAGGCAAAGGCAAAGGCAAAGCGAACAAAAGGTATGCAAACTTTGAACTTTTCGATGGGAAAACGTGAAAGCAAAACGAAACAAAAAAAAAGTTAATTCAAATGAAAATAAACGAAAAGAGTTTTCGTTTGCACTTTGGCAGTTGTGGTTTTCAAGCGCGTACCTAAAAGTATGCAACACTTTTTGCTCTGCTTTTAGTTTCTTACGAGTAAGAGTGGCGATGAGTAAAAGGAAATGAATGCGAGAGCGTGCAGAAAGTTTTTATAGTCCAGGCTGCGTTGCACTTCATTGAATTGATAAACCGAACCGCCCTTCACCTTTACAGCTCACCGCATCAATACACAAGCGCAAGCATTCATGCCAATTATGCTTGGGCATGGCGCGAGCGAGTGAGCGAGACAGCAAATCGACAAAAGCGAACGCGTGCACCTAAAACGAAACAAAACTTATTTATATATTTATTTATTATACCCTACAGGCAGAAAGATGATGATGGGTTGGTTATCAATCGATCTAAAATTGTATATGCGTCTGTCCTTACGAATGTTCTTTGGCGAACACACAGAGACAGAGCAACAAAGACAGTAAGAGAGAGAGAGCAAATCGGTTTGAAGACTTGTCTGGTTCTATTGCAATTGCAGTATTTCAACACGATTGTAGCGTATTTCACTGTCGAATACATTCTACAATGCTCTGCTTTTATTTATGCTGTGCTGTGTTATGTTTCGCTTTGTTTTGTTTATTTTTTTTTATTTTTTTTTCAATTTCAATTCAATATGAATGCAAAAGCACTTTAAAGCAAGTTGAATGAGTTTTCGTTGCCGTTTCGGCATCGATTTCGTGCTCATCGTCGTTGGCTCTGAAAACGCGCCGTGCACTTTTGTTGCAGCGGCTTTCAAGTGGCACACAATTTCAAAGCATATGAGTCGGCAGGCGTACAGACATGCCGTCCTGCAGACAGACAGCCAGACAGACAGACAGACAGACAGTCAGAGGTAGAGATCAAACAGACCGGCAATGGAAAAGCACACAGACAGAGACAGATAGACAGGCAGACAGACAGACATGTAGAAATATTGCCTTCGTGCGGCGCAATTTCGAGTTCAATGCGTGCAACACTTGAGGCAGTTGCAATAAGACCGAGCTCAGTGCTCAGTGCTCAGATGGCATTGCGGCAAAAGTTGGCTTTCCGTTTCCGGCGTCGTCAGGGTCGCCGTTTGGTTCTCTCTCTCTCTGCTTGGCGTATTTACCAACGCGTCTGTCAGTTCTGTTACGTTGCAATGCATTCAGTTGCCATACAGCCACGCCCACTCACAAACATACACTTACACTCCCAGCGAAACATACATTAAGTCACCGTTGAGCGCTTCGCCCGCTCAACAACTTAGCTCAGGTGTTGGTAGCTTGGCGCCTCGCTTCACATCGCATCGCCTCGACTTGGCCTGGCTTCGCTTCGCTTATTTGCGCCAGTGGCCACATTTGGCACGTTTGCGGCAATTTTTTGTTTG
Organism: Phortica okadai; assembly: GCA_034638295.1. NCBI lineage: Eukaryota > Metazoa > Arthropoda > Insecta > Diptera > Drosophilidae > Phortica > Phortica okadai. Next base: position 52,079,332 of record CM067848.1, on the reverse strand, counting down.
TGTTCTCGATTTTTGTTCTTTTCTGGTTTTCCTCATCTCAGTGACGTAAAACAGCAACAAAAAAATAAACCAGTGAGGAAGCTACTTTCAGCTTTGCCGTTACTTATATACTCTTGCAAGCTTTGTTCCAATTACTCTTGTTGGAAAAGCTTGCTTACGGATTTTTCTAAAAAGAAACAAGTTTTTAAAGAGTCAATTTTCAAATAAAACAAATAATTAACAATTCTTACTAGCAAACAATTTTTTTTTTGATAAATCGTTTCTATAGCAGCCAAATGTTATAGTGATTTGATCCAGATAGTTGCGAGATGTATCATATATATTACTGTGTTTAAATTCTTTCGATATCTATAAAAATCCAGACAAACGAATATGCCTTTATCAACTCGTCTCATCGTGCTGTTCAAAAATATGTATAGTTTATATGGAGATGTCTTTTTCTCTGCATCAAAGTTAATATGCTCTTTTTTTAAGAGTATAAAAATAAAGAAAAATAGATGAAAATATAAATTATTAGCAATTTTGAAAAATTTTTATGAAAAAAGGTTCATGAATTTATTTTTCACCTACACTTTTGCTATTGTAGAATATTTCATTGCTCTAAGCACATTTCGCTAACTGAAATGAGTCTCAACACCGCAGCGCTAATGTGATTTACTGTGAAACATTAAAACACACACACACACAGTCATTGAGTATGAAAGCGATTGTTCATTTATGTATATTTAACGCACTTCCGGTTGATAAAGTTCGCTGCACGTATGTATGTGTGTGGGTGGCATCTTGAGTGTGCATTTTCAGTTGTAATTTTGGGTTTTAGTTTAGTTGCGTTGCATTGCCTTTTACAACACTGTTGCATCAAATGCAATTACGCAATTTATAAAATTACAACAAAGTCACTTTGGTAGCATTTTTAGTTCGAACAAATACACACACACACAAACACATACAAACACTGAAATGCAATCAGCCATGATATACAGCACGGTAATAGAAACGAACGTACATACATTTATCTATTTGTGTGTGTCTGTGTGTGTGTGTGTGTGTGAGTGCGCGCAAGTGTATGAAAATGCCGAAGATGATGTCGGCTTTCATAATAATGATAATGACGTTGGTGTTGATGATAATGGCGTTGATGTTGAAGCTCGCATCGTCATGCCTTTGTCTATGTTCAAATGCACTTTTCTTTTTCACACACACACTCTCTCTCTCTCTCCCTCCCTCTAACTTTCTCTGTGTGTGTGTGTGTGTCTAAAAGCACTCTAATTAAATTATCAGTTTTGCGCGCTGAAGCACTCAGTGAAGCATAGTCATGCAGCTGCATTGCATTGCCAAGCATAAATGTCAGCATTAGACAAAGTGATGCCATTAAAACGACACAGGCAAACTGTGCGAGACAGACGAGTGAGCGAATCGCGAATAGCGAATCATGCGAATGTGTGTTCAAATACAAGCGAAGAACGTAATGAAGATGAAGAAGAATGTGTGAACGTGTAAGGGAATGAGTAAAGGAGTCCGCAGCGATTGTTAGAGACAAGGCGCAAATGCAGTTCTGCTTGACTGACTAACTGATGAGCAATTTATCACGATGACGACGCTGCCGATAATGATGATGATGAGCATGATGTAGATGATGACTGCGAAGGTGTCAGCAACAATGTTGATGATGTGCCATGATGTTGCTAATAATGATGCTGACATTGATGACTTCTGACAATTTGCTTATACACATCTCTATTAGTTACCGCTCCTTCACACACACACACACACACACAAGCACACACACATATACTCACTCACTCATCCACACTTCGATCTGTTTCTTTGGTAACGATTTGTTTTTTTTGTTTTCTTTGTTGTGATTTTTTCATTTTTCTCTCGAAAACTGTCAACTAAATTAAAATTTATCCTGCTGTGCATTTGTAAAATAAAACTCACACACTCATACACAAACACACGTACTCGCAGATACACTACATTTACAGTTTAATTGCATCACAGCTGTAATTGCTGAGTATAAATTTTGTTTTTGCTGCAAAAACAGAGTTTTGGCTTCGTTACTTTAACACTAGAGGTCTGCATGAATGCATTCAAAACGTCAAATCAATCATTCACTCTAAAAAACGAATGTTTGTTTTGAATATTGTATTTATGGCTGTATTCTCAAGTAGTGTACTCTACTCACACATAGATTGTACAGCAAATTTCGCGTACATTGTTTTGTTGTACAGTGTGTGCTGTACAGTAAATGAAAACATTTGAAAAAATGAGAGTGAATGAGAGATTGAACACAACTTCCGAAAGCCTTAGAGTACACACCACTGAACTCATTTCCTTATTTCAATTTCCATTGTACTTATAAGTTAGAATGACAACACACCATAGCATTCACTCAGTGTAAGTACAGTAATAATTTGTATTTTGTCTCTTTGGCCTGTATGAGTGCACTGTACAGTGATAGAAGAGTATAATTAATTTAAGTATTGTATTGCACAGTACAATGGAGTTTGAAATGAATGTATTCATGCAGAATTGACTGTTTATTTCTTAAATTTAAAACCATCACGAGTCACTTAAAATAATAATGATGTTTTTAACAAAAAAAAAAAAAGTGTATACTTAACTGACAGACAAATAACAATTTTGAAGAAAACTTTAAATCTTTGAAATATCAATGGACGTCTAAAATTTCTAATTAGAATGAAGGATAACTTGTGAAAACACAAACAAAAACCCAAAAATTGTTTCAACAGTTAAGCTTGAACTTTGGTAGCCTCCCCCTTTGGGAGGGGTTGCTGTTTGTGCTCAAGGCTCACCTGTGCCTGAGTTGTCGTCAGAGGTGGCGTCGCTGCTCGACTCAAACGCCTTAATCGCTTATCGAGCGTTTCTGTGCATGAATGTATGTATTATTGAGTGTGTTCGTGTTGTTGTTTTTGTTGTTGTTTGTTTAAGCCGTTTTTTAGTTGCAGCAATTTTGCAATGCACTTGAATTATTTATTATGTCTAACGGCGAATTGCATTGCAACGTTAAAAGTATCGAATATCTTATGGCGTGCTCATGTATGCATTGTTGTTGGCGTTGGCGTTTTTTGTGTGGCACTTTCAATGCTTTGTTGCACGAAAGCGCTTTTCATTACCGGATTTTTAAGATGCACTTAATTCTAAATGTTAACATTTCTTTGCAGTCTGTCTAACTGTTCGTTCCTCCGTCCCTCCATCCACCTGTCTGTGTGTCAGTACGCATGCACATAATCATTAGTCTGTATGCTCTGTGCTGTATGTGTGTGTGTGCGTGCGTGTTAATGTGAATGTGCGTGCGTCTAATAAAAGAATTAATTGAATTGTTCTTTCATAGCTGAGCGGATTATATAATTTGGCTGAATGAACAAAAAAAAAAAAAAAGGGAATGAAACAAAAGAAACTGTTTCGCATTAACTTTATTTCGACGAAGGTTTTTGTGTCTAGTTAAATTTTTATTTGGCATACTTTTGTGCGCTCTCATAGGCAGAAACAATGAATGCGTGTGTGTGTGTGTGTGTGTGTGTGTGCGTGATTAGTGTAGAAGAGGTGAGGTTGCCACGTGTTGCGAGTGTTTTGAATGCGTGCAACATAAGACGCCTTTTGTCATAATCATAAAAATCTGCTAAGCGGCAATTTTTCCTCGCTCCTTTTTTGTTCGTTTCACATTTCAATTTTGCCTCTCTTCACTTCGTTTTTCTTCTCATCTTTTCACAACACATTTCACGTTTCGTTTCGTTTCTTTGGTTTGGCTTTAATGCTTTTGTGGCGTTTTGACTTGACTGACGGGCAAATTTTATTGGCAACGCATCGTAAAAATGAGCAGTTCGAAATGTCTGACGTACGCACACACACACATACATTACTGAAACACGTCAGAAGTTGGTCACTGGAAGCATTTTGCGGCTGTTAAATCAAAACCAGCACTCAATTTCTCATGTATGATAAATGACCGAAAGCATCTTTACAGACAGACATTGTTGGCGTCGGCCGACGGACAGACGGTCGGACAGACTAAAGGCAAGGCAAGGCAAGGCAAGGCAAGGCAAGGCATGACAAGGCTGTCAAGTCACAACGCAAGGACATGGCGTACGTCTGATGGCATCGCACATCCTGACTTCGTGCATGCGTGCGCACTTTTTTTTTATGCATGTCTGCAAGTTGTAAATGTTATTGCGGTTATGCTTGTTAAATCTTTCCTCTTCTTCTGCTTCTTTTTTCACTTCCTCTCCTTACACTTTTACAATACACTTCAGTACATACTTCAGTCTACACTTCACTCAATTACATGTTAATTGTCAGCAATGACAATAATGCAAACAAAGACAGCAACAACAACAACAACAACAAATAAATATAAACTATAAAAAGACACTAAAGTAGCAGAACATGCGAAAATATCTCATGCTCGCTTGCTCGCTTGCCACACAAATCTCAGTTTACTTTATGCTCAAAATTACCCCAAAATAAAAAACAACAAAAAAAAAAATTATATAGAGAAATGTCTGTCAATTTTTCGCAATCCTGCCGCTCCAAAGTCTCAGTAGGAATCTTCAATGCGCTGCACTCTGTGTATTGAAATATGTACGAGTATGTTGGATGAGAGGTGGACGGGACTGCTTGAGTTGTTGCTGTTATCGCGCGTGCTTAAGTTCATACATTGTTGTTGTTGTTGTTGTAGTTTTTATGATATATAAATTGTTGTTGTTTCTTGTTTCATTATATATACATATATGTGTGTGTGTGTGTGTGTGTGCCATTGTCATTGTTTGGCATGCTTAGCATTTAATGTGCGCCTAAAAGCATGCTACATCTAAATTTACACAGTCTCACAATCTCAGCGAATGCGTCGCATCATGAACAACGCCAAGCTTGTGTCTTCTTCTTTATTATTTATTTGTAGCGCACACAACGTTAAGCATTGACATAAACTTCTGTGAGCGTCTCACCCAGCATGGCCCCACCCACACAGCCAGCCCAAGAGCATCGTGAGCGACGCCAATGGGCATCAACAGCGCTTAGTACTGTTGTCATACGCGCTTATGAGCTTGACCTTGACATTGTCACTAGAATGCTGATAAACTAAGTCCTAATCCACTGGAATTATGTACATTCGCCACTTGCAGACAAACGCACACATATGAATGTTTTAGAAGACAACGTTTCACTGGCATAGACACATTTACAATAGCAACAAATATAAAAAAAACAAAACCCATCACAAAAAGAAGATAAAGCAAAGAAGAGTAAGAAGAAACAACAACGAACATAAAATCAATTTTCATTGTAATTGGCAACTTAAAGGCTTAAGCAATACAATTCGATATTGAACTGTTCGTCGTTCGTTCCTTCAGTGGCAAAATGCAAAGACAAATGCAGAAAGTTGCCTCAGCTCGTCGACGAAAGCGGTGAGGGGCGACGGGCAGCTGGCACGAGCTACAAACGATGAGTGTCTGCGTTGGGCATGCATTGTGCTTACATACATATAGAATAAGTGAAAAAAGCGTGCTACTAGAAAGCGTGGTGGGCGTGGCAGATTAGATACGCACTCCTTTTCATTTCGCTTCGTTTTGTTTTGTTTTGTTTGCTTAGCCTTTGGTCGGCCGTCACAGCTGTGACATTGTCAACATTATGAACGGTCGTCGCTGTTTTCTATTTAATGTTTGAGATAGCAAGCAAAGCAGACCGAGTGAGTGTGGGAGATGAAGACAAGTAAGAGACAATTTAACTTTGTCTGTACGCATTTTGGTCAATAATTTGCACCTCGACAGACGGCTTGGCTAACGGTTCTGTCTGACCTGACGCTAATCTGCGCACTGACCCTCTTCGTCACAGTCTAACCATTGTACTTGTTCATAAAGTTTGACTTGTTTTGGTAAGTTTTTTGTTGTTGTAGTTGTTTTTGTTGCTGTTGTTGCTGCTGCTCATTTTGGGCTGCGTATGGTTTAGCTTATTTATTAATTTATGAGCTCTGTGAAAGCTTTAAACGCATTATCCATGCTTATTGTCGTTTATCAAATTTAATGGTTGTGCAGTTGTTGCTGTTGCCTTTGTTCTAATTCTTGTTGCTGCTATTAATACAGTTAGTTGCGCCATTTTGCCACCTTTTCGAAGTTTATCTTTCTTCGCTCAATGCTCAACTTCGCTCAGCACACACACGCACGCACTTAAGCCACTTCGACTGCGAGTTTCACTTTGCCACTTGCGCTTTAATGGAGAAATATTTTCTTTCCTTAGACGGCGCACTCAGTTGCTTTCAGCTTATTTTCTGAGTTTTTTTTTTTTTTTTGTTCTTTATTTTTCGCAAAGCCAATTTGCATACACGGCGTATGATAAATATTGTTTCAGCAAGCTCGTGTGATAAAAATAAAAAAAAAATTAACAACAAAATGAACTAAAAGGAAGAACAAAGAATAAGGAGACTCAAAAAAGAAAAAAAAAAATCGCATGCAATCAATTTTCTTGTGGTGTTGTTGCTTCTGCTTGTGACGCTGGCGCAGCTTCAACGCCGGCACGCCAAATGCTGCAGTTCAATGTACCACAACTGACACAAACACACACACACACATACACATTGATACGCATTGATACGCACTCACGCACGCACGCACACCAACGCGCTTAAATCGCGGTTCATTTGCGCTTCAGCCTGAGGGTGAACAAATACCTTCTTTTCATTTTGTATTGTTTCTGTTTCTTGCTTCTGCTTTGTGCAGCAAACGTGCCGTCCCCCTTCGAACGCCCGTTCAGCCGCTCATTAGGCAACTGCGCGGCGACAACAACATGTGCCGTACGTTCACTTTGCAGCTTCATTCCACGCCGATAGTTCATCAATCAGACATTTATAAACACGGCGCCGTGTTCGTTGATATGATTTTGTTTTTTTTTTTTTCTGCTTTGGCTCCTTCTTCCCTTTTTGCTTTTGTATAGTAACATTTTTTATTTGGATTCTATTTTTTGTTTTTTTTGTGTGTATTTTATTGTTTATTTTGAAGCTGAACTTTTCATGTTTTCCGTTTCATGTTTTACATTGAAGCGTTGGTGAAAACAGCGAACAAAAACAAATTTGAAAATGAAAAAAAAGGATCAAAAAACAATAAGCGAAGGAAAAACAGTTGTATGGAAGAAGAAAAAAAAAACATATCAAATTGTTTTTTGTCACATGTCGACATGGTTCACAGCCAACGAAAGCCGATTTTATTATTGATGTGCTAAAACGAAAAAAAAAAACAAATCAGGGAAAGAAATTCGTTTCGGTCACCACGAATTTCATGTACACTTGATTAACCGAACATCCAATTATCCGGACATATTATGAAGACACTTCAAATCCATTATCCGGATTTTTGATTATAAAAAATACACATGGTTTATTTGATCCGGATAAGCTGGTTTCAGTACATCAAAATCAACAAATTATGTTATGTAGCCTGACTGCTTCCATGAAAGCCTCTTATTTAAGAGCTCTAATCGAAAAAACTGATATTAGCTACAAGAAGTCTATGTAAGTATTTATTTTATATAATCGCAGATGTGTGTTGAGTCAACTGCAGGCCACAGTTGATGTACTCTTTCGTAAGTGCATAAGAATAAAAAACCTGCGGCAAAGACTGTTATGTGATAGAGGCGTTGTTGGCTGATACACGTGCTGCTTAGCCATGTTGTAACATGTCTCCGGCATTTACATAGTCGTCGTTGTCGTTGCTGTCATTGTCATTGTCGTCTGATGATGACATGCTCATTCACAAAATTCTCTTTAAAAACGTAGATTTTCTTTTTCAAATACGTTCAAGTAAATTTTCCAATATGTTTTATAACAAACCATCTCGACGAAAACTTCAAAGGATTTGCTTTAAAAAATTTCACATAACAATTTGAACATAATTTCGTGGGCGATAGCAAATATGTATGCAAAAGCGCGATTTCCGGTAACGGAAATAGATGAATTTTGATAAGAAAAAGGAAGAGCTTTCATAAAATAAGTACGCATAAAAATAATTTCACATACACTCATGATTTCTTTTATACGCGTAAAAGGTAAGCAAATTAAATGTATTATGTCTGCTGGCGTAGGTGTGGGTGGGCTTCGCACGGCAACTGACGCTTTCACTCTCTGTATGCTGCCTACTAAAGTCACAAAACAGCAATAACAAAGCGAAATACGAATTTGAATTGATTTGCGTTTGTATCTCAACGCCTTAAGAGAAATCTGATACGGGCATTTGGCACTTTAAATATGAGCTTCACTTTTCACACGCTCTCGATTGATGTCGTGACGTATCGCGTCGTTACGATGCTGTGGGCAAAATTTGATGCAAAAGATGCGTTTCAACTGCACGACTTGTTATTTGTTTGCACACTTAAAACAGATAATAAACAGGAAAATCACGTCGTGTTGAGTTTGCTTTCAACTACTCGCCACACACTTTAAAATTTGGCTTATTGCCACTGTAAAATTCATTTTCTTGCCAATTTGTGTGAGAACATACAATATCAAGTATACGCCATGTGTGCATTACTGCACCTGTGCGAGTGTGTGTGTGTGTGTGCACAAACTTAGACAACATCTTTGATCAACTACACGTTATTTATTTGCTTTACAAAGCCATGTTGTATGTATAATGGTAAATGTTTTGGCAAGCGAGCAAATACAATCATTATAAACTTACAGCATTATTTTCGGCATGTCATGTATCGCTGCTGTCTTATCGCAGTGTCGCTATACTATAAAAATTTGTATGGCAGCCAAATAGCCAAGTAGTTCAGCTTCAATGTGCTCTTGTCCCTTCTTTTTCGACATGCCTCTTCTTAGCATAGTCTTGGAATAATTACTTAATGCAAACGATAGCCTCAAGCAGCAGCTGAAAAAAAAAAAAAAACGGAAAGAGAGCTCTTTTTGGGCTTGCCGAAACTTGTATACTCTTTCAAACGTTTTTCCAACTATTCTTATTGGAAAATCCTTCTAATACTTTTTGCATTAAGCTCATTTCGCTTAAAGAAAACATTTTACAATCTTATATCTCGTCCACTTATAGAGAAATCCAGTCTTCCAGTGACTAATCATTCCTATTGCAGCTACAGGATACAGTCTTTGCTCAAAATTGTTGTCAGATATACAATGCCTTGACAAAGTTATAATACCTTTAAATTCGTGAAGAGTATAAAAACTCGCAGTGAACTTTAGCCGGTAATGACATCCATTTTCCTTCCCCTTACGTCGAGCAACTGCCCAACGAACGACCGGACGAATGAACGAAAGAACTTGCTATGAAAACAAACCTTCATAAATATGCGTCTTAGCTTATGAAAAATGTATATTTTTACTAAGGTAAGTAATGTTGCCCAAGGCTAACTGATACTACGTGACCATGGAGCAGGTGAAGCTTTAAGTGAAGAGATATTCAAGGTTGCCGTAATGCATTTATCGCTATTACAATGTTGCTTTACAAAATTGCAGCACTTTCGTTCTACGATTTTTATTATTGCACAAACAACAACGAAATTCGCATAAACACTCAACGACAATAACAATGAGAGCAACCATAAGAAAAACATCTGCACCAACAAATGCAACAACTACAATAACAGCAAACGGCATTCTGGACATGCAATAATGATAACAATGTTGTCAGATAACCAGTAAAAAGTCTACCATCAGCATTGCCGAAGATTAAATACTCTTCAACCCTTTGTAGGCACACAAGGGATTCGTAGAAATTTTATTTCATTATTCTCTTTATAGCCTACATACTAATTTTCATTATTAAAGATCATTGGGTTCCAGAAATATAGAAATTATGTATTTTGGCTATAAGTCCTTGGAGTCATGCCCATTTTTTGGAATAAAATAGTTTTTTATGCCTCCCTAAGAGCATTAGTATAAAGTTTCAAGTCAATTGGTTAAGAAACAATAATGTTTTTTATTAAGTTCTTAAAAAATTTCAAGACCCTTTTATGAGTTGTACCCTTTCTAGGGATCGGACTAATAAATATTAAGTCTAAGCGTGCAACAAGTCTATCTTTTCATTTGCAGCTCTCTATCATAAAACAGACATAAAGTTTTTCATGCAAAGAATTAAATTTGCTTCTTCTCCTCTTCTCCATTTTGTATGTGCTCTGATCTTGCCGGTAATAATTTTTCATATTGCACAATATTTTTTGGACTATACACACACACACACACAGACACTGTCATGCAAAATATACTTATTGTATACAAGCTGAAAGTCGAGCAATATGGCGTTCCTCCAAAAGTTTCAAGAGGTCTAAGCGACTGCCGGGGCGTTGATGCATGTTTAAACACCTACAGCGACATGTAAAGCCCACGTTCACACATACACTCAAGCACACACAAACATCCACAAACTCACTTACAGATGTCCTCCACTCAGCGTCAGCGTCAACGTTACCATCATCATCTTCATGACCAACGTTTGCGTCCATTTCCACACATTTATACATGTCACTATGTCATGACTATCATCAATCACTTTTGAAATATTTGTCAGTTGAATTTCGTTAGTTTTCTTCCGCTTAAAGTCCAATCCAGTACCGCCTACCACGTCATGCCTACTCTGGCCAAGTCGCACTTCAAAAAAGGGTCATTGTCATTTCCGTCAACAGAGTCGTTGCTGACATTTATGACTTGCGGCCTCGCTTGACGATGCCAAGTCTGCTAAACGGCACGCCTACACTGCCCACTGTTGACAACACATACACTCACACTCACACACACACACTTTGCAGAGTATTCAACGCCGTGGGCAAACAAAATTTTCAAAGTATACTCAAAGTCTTTGCCACTCGCTTCACTTAGCTTCACTTAATCGTTCAGTTTGGTTTGGTTTGCTTCGGTCTGCTCGGTCTGGTCCGGCACAGTTAGCTCTGTTTGGGTCTACTCTGCTCAGCTTTGGGCTACTCTGATCTGGTCTAGTCTCAAGTCTACATTTTTAATGTGCATTTGATGCACTCAATTTGTCAGCGACAGTCTTGTGGTCAACAACGCCCCCTTAACGCCCTCTCTAGCCTCTTTGTCATTATCGCAATTCACCGAGTGCCACTTGAACTCGCCACTCAACTACAAAACAATTTTTAATGGTAGGAAATATTTCGCCTTTAGGCAGCAAACCAAAATGACAAATTAATCTACTAACCATGCCTTCGTTTTGGACCACTCATGTAATATAACTGAGTGCGTATGCGATGTGCGTGTATGTGTATGTGTGTAGCATTGCTTTTAGTAAGTTTTGTTCTGTTTCTAAACTCTGAGTCATTTATCAATCATCAAATATTAAAAGAAGATTTCATTTCTAAACTCTTGTCAAAGTGCCACAAATAATAATGATGAAGAGAAGAGAAAAGTAAATAAATATAATAAGAAAAGAAATTAAGCAAAACGGGTGTTTCGATTGTCACTTGTTCTTGTTCTTTTTATTATTATTTTTCTTGTTTAATTTGGTTAACCAACAAAATATAAATAAAACGAGAAACATTAAAGTTTTCGTGTGCCTTTTTTGCGACTCGTTTATTTAATATATGCGCGCACACGCACACATATGTGCACACACACATACACACACACACGGATTAATGTTGTTTACATATGAAAATGAGTTGTTTAATCGAATTTATCATCTGTAAGCCTATGTGTGTGTGTATGAGTGTTTTTCAGTATGAAGAAAACGCAGTGGCAAGAATTTCAGCAAAAAACAAACATGTAAATATGCTGCAGTCGAGAGTGCTCGACTTAGAAATACCCTTTGCCTTTGATTATTAATAATTATGTTGAGGCATAACTTTAACCGACCATATTTCGATTCAAATTCTAATACATTACCTTAATATGTTTAACAGATGTGAAATAGCAAAAACAAGATCGATCAAAGTTGTCAAGATTGAAGTGCAGCAGACATAATAGCTTTGTATTCGTTGCTGATCGAATGAAATCTTTATTCTAATTACAATAATTTAAGCTAAAGCGACTATGACCTTGAACAAATCTTCGTATGTGCTTAGATTAATTGAGAAGATATTAAATTTGCTGTCTTATATTAAGCTTATTTGTTAGTTTTATGAAACCTTTTATGTTATCTTGAAAAGACTTCTGTTAGAATTGGGTTGCGTGAAGGAATGTGCAGAGAGTCCCATAGGATTTGATTGCAATTGCTTGTGAGATGGCTTACAGTTGGCGATTATGTTTTTTGAATGCTTCGAAGTATTGATTTGCATAAAACTAATATACTCGTGTCTCATTAGGCCGGGGTAAAAAACAACAACAACAACAAAATTGCAAAAACCAGAAAAAGCAAAAGACCAAAGAGCCTATAAGCAAATGCGTCAAAATCAAATTAAAAAGACGAAAGTGAAAATCGCAAAAAAGAGAACAGATAAACTTGAAAAAAACTATCTTAATAGATTCTTGAAGCTTTCGATGGCAGTTTGATTGACAAGTGTACCCTAATGCGTGTGTGTGTGTGAGGATTGAGACTGTTTATGTGTGCACGCGCCTAAAAGGCGACATCACATTTAACATTGACAAACGATGGCAGAGCAATACTTTGCATAAATGATGGCACAAGCGTATTTAAGTAAAATCTATATGTATGTATGTATTTGTATTTCCTTTATAGTAAAACATATGTAAGCAAAATCGTTCTTCTTCTTCTTCTTTACCGTGTTTTTCATTTTTTCCTTATTTTGTGAAATTCGACATCAAAAAATGCTTTTGCACGTTTTATGCCAAAAAGTGAAATTAGAAGTTGTCACAGCCCTGGGCTATCGCATAGTGTGAATGTTGCTCTGGAAGAGAATTCCGACCAAGCACTTACACTGTCGAGGGCTGACATTTCAAAAATTTCTATTTTTACAACTACTTACGACAAACGACGAGTGATGTAGGATGCTACGATCCTTTTGCGCTTCCAATCTCTTTGGACTGCTCATGTTCGCTTTAACGTGCTGTTCCTAATTTTAGTTTGGCGTCTCAATAGACGCCATCTTTCGTCAAAAAAATGTGACAACCAAGGAAATTATCGATACTGGAATCGGAAACTATCGTTTTTAACCTCAGTTGCAACAAAGTATATAAAAAATATTCAGTTTTGTTGGCAAATTAAGTAAAGTTGAAAAAGTGTAAAGAATTTGTGGAAACCAAAAAAAAAAAAAAAAAAATACAAAAAAACCTTAAAAAAAAATAAATAAAAAAGTTGCAGCGAACTCAAAGGAGTAAAGTCGCGCGAAAAAGAACGGCGAATGAGCGGAAATGAACGTGCGTCTTTTGCCAATATTGGCTTAAAAGTAATCAAAAGTACACAAATACACACAGACACACACACACAGCACGCTTGCACACTTGTCTTCACATGACGTAAGGCCAAATCTCACACATGTATTTTAACAGAGCATTTGTATCTGTGATGTGAGGGCGTTGGCATATGCCGCGTGTAGAGCGGATCTCAGTGTGTGTGTGTGTGTGTGTGTGTGTGTGAGTAGCATATTGGCGTAGTCGTGTAAGCTTCCTTCTGCCTTCTGCACGTATTTTCTAACCGTAAATATTTTTTTTATTCTATTTTATTTTTTATTTTTTTTTTGGTTTTTTTTTGCTCGCTTATTTATTGAACGTTTCCTGTTTGCCTTCATTTTGTTTGACTCTGATGTTACTTTTTCTACTTCTTGTTCATCTTTGTGGCGTTTGTAAGTTTAAAACTGTATAAGACCAGAAAAAATGAAGAAGAAGAAATGTAAGACAAAACAAAAGCAAAACAAACTTTTATAAAAACTATGAAAATAAATTTGAAATTAAATGAACTTCATAGTAAAAAAATGTTTGCCTTCATTCTCTTCGATTGCCACTCTCTCCCTCACTCTCCCTTTCTCTCACTCTCTCTTTATTGCTCGCACACGCGAACATCCAAGTGTCGCTCATGAATAAACGCTCGAAGGCTTCAAGGCAATGAAATACACGATTTTATTTGTTAATATATGAGATGGTAAGCTTATATCCTCTTTAATACAATAGAAGGTTGTATGGTATAATAACATAAGAAAATGGAACAATATGTGTCACACATTGACCCAGCTATAGAAGTAAATTGATTTAAAAATGTGCAGGGTATCTCTATGTCGAAAACGCTTGACTGCCGCAATTTCATTTATTTCTCACCTTGTTCTCTGACACTTTGAAGTTCATTTCATAATTATGTTCGCTGCCGCGTATTTCCGTTCGCTTTTGCCAAAAGCTTTTTCGCCTTAAAAACAAAGAAGATCCAAAATTTCGCTTACACATTTTTTTCACACAATTTCTCTATTTTTTTATTTATTTATTTACTTCTTTCTATTTCTTTAACTCAAAGCCACAGAGTATTTGTCAAACAGTTTCGAGTAATTGAATTCTGAAGCCGAAAGGTCGTCAAGTAGTCAACAAAGCCAACAAGGAAATAGGTAAAGAAAAAGAAAATGTGATAGCGAAAACATTTCTTTGCCAATAATTTAAAGATGTAAATATTTTTTTTTATTTTATTATTTTTTTTTTCCATGCCTCAAGGAATTTGTGTGAGACTTAAAAGCAAAATTAGTTTACATTCGACTATTTGTGCCTTAGAATTTTGCATTACAGGAATATTAAAAAAAATAAATAAAAATAAATAAATAATCGTAAGCCAATAACTGAACATGCCATAATGCTCGATCGCGCTTTGAGACATATGTATATACATATATACATATAATGTGAGCATGTTTGATTTTCTACGTGCAAGGAATTCAATTGGCAGCGACATAATTTTCCACATCAGTCGGCAAATGAAAATTTCTTCTTCACTTAGTGCGCTTTGAATACAATTTTCCACTTGTGCGATGCAATTTCCGATTCAATTGAATGAAATTCTCCTGCAGTGCAACACAACAGGCAAACTATGAGGAACAGCAAAGCGGCTGCGAAGCGACTTCGAGGCAATGAATGAAGTCTGCTGTAGTTACTTAAAGCCCAACAGCAACAGCAGCAACAACAACAACAACCACGACAACAATTGCACTTCGCAATGCTGAGTGAGCTAACAAGAGCATGGCTTTTGCTTCGTTTTCATTTAATCATTTTCATAATCGACATCAGAATAAAGCTTGGCTACCCTGGTCGCTTGCAACTGATTTGCTTCGGGTAGCATTTCTGTTTATCTCCCTCCCTCTCTCTCTCTCCCACGGTCTGTCTGACTGTTTAACTGTCTTTAAGATTGACTCACTGTCTGTTTGTCTGGCGGCTTTCTTAAAAGATTCAACATAAAATCGCTGTCGGCAAAGTATTTTCAAGTTTTCGTCGTCGCCGCCATCGCCGTCGCCATCATCATCATCGTCGTCGTCGTCGTGAACGTCGCTTACTTATTATGCTAACTGATAACTCAAATGCAGACGCCTAATTTGATTTCCGAGTGAAATCAACTGCCTGACAATGTTGTCCTGAGCGTAGCTTGAAACGTCGACGAAGACGCTGCTCCTGCTCGCTGCTGCAGGCGTCCATTGGGCGTGTCGAACTGTTGTGCAAAGTGGCCTAAGCGTTGCCAACATCTTACGTCCGTGCGCATTCCCCCACCACTCGCCAGACTGTAGTTCGCCGAGGAAATTAAATTCCTAACATTATCCGGGAACTCACACAGAAAATTGACAAAGTTTTTTTGCCAGTCGACAAAGTCGCTCAAAACGACAGATAATAAAAGCTAAAAAAAAAAAAAAAGATAACCTTAAATAAAGTTTATCCAACTACCAACCAAAAAAACAAGAAGAAGCAAAACTAACTAAAGAAAATAAAAAGCCAAAAGGGGGCGAGAGTGAGAAATATAACAAAAATAATGAGCGCAAAATGACAATTAAAAATTTATTAAATTTTCTTTTTTTTTTCCCCAAAGTTCTTCGAACATTTTCGGCCTTGCAAATTTACTCAAGTTGAGTTGAGTTGTGTTAAGTTGAGAGTTTTAAATTCTGCGCTGTGCTAAAATAGTTTTCAACTATCGAGTAAGCCAAGCGGAAGACCAAACCAAAGGCTTTGTTGTGCTCAGTTTGCCTAAGCAAAATTTTGTTTGTTCGAATTTTGCCGAAATTCTTTTCAAAATTAATCACGCTGTAAATGCGCAATTATCGAAGTATTTCCATCGAATCAATACTGATTAACTGTGCTCGCATTGTTCGAAACGCATTCATTTTGCAGCACACAACACAAAATTAGCCTAAAATAGTTTATGAAACGTTATTGCTTGTTTGGGTTTCATTGTTTTGTGGCAGACAACAACGGCAGTCCACATGTGCCTTCCCTCAAACGCCCAACGCTCTATACTTTATACGCCCTTGAAGCACAGTGCAGACATTGAATTGCTTTACGTTCGTTCGGTCAGTCATTTAATCTCTGTTCTGTTCTGTTTTGTTCTGTTGTTGGGCATAATATAGTTGTACCAACTAGTGTAGAAATTCAGCTGAAAACAGTACAAATTAATGCACAGCTGGATTTGTCAGTGGCAGAGTCACTGTTATTATAAACTTAAACTGACCACCAGTCGTCTCAGCGCTTGCTCGTTGCTGCCTCAATGCTTCACTCTTACACATCATGTGGCTTCTCTTTGAGCATCTTAGTTTGATTGCAGGCGTATGGCATCCTCAATTCATTTCCATTCACCGGTCTCATGTTCTTTTCCTTCTCCTTCGCTCTGTCTCTTTCTCTGTCTTCTGATGCCAGTTGGCAAGAAATACGCTTTACTGCCATTTGGTTCTTTGTTCTTGTTTGTTGCCTATTAGTCTACTTCAGTTTGCTTTCTGTTTTACTGTCCATTGACCTGTCAGTCATTCGGTCTGTCTGTCTGTCAGTCTGCACTTGGACTTTATTGCAACTGACATGTAAGAGTGCACTCAGATGTTTACTAAACTGGCAACAACGTCTTCGACACACACTCACACACACACTTTGACAAGAACTTTACATTCAAATTCAAGCTGCGCGCCTACTTCAGTCTCCTGTAGCATGCATGCCCGTCCCGTCGTCCATGTGTTCGCGCGTCCGTAGCTTTATATAGGCACTTAGTATATGTAACTAGGTCGGTGCGACTCAGCTTGGTTTGGCTCGGCTGCATTGCCAATATTCTAAGAGTTTCTTATACATATTTTGTTTTTATTTTATGGTTTTGGTTTTGTTTTTGTTTTTGTTTTATACAAACAACTTGATTTGTCGTGCAACTGCGAGCAAGCACGACACAATTCAGCTCGAGTGTCTCAGCGTGCAACGTGTTGAAAGTGTTGGCAGCCTCTGTGTTCAAGTGTTTTACAAATAAAGAGTGTATATGAGATACAACATGGTGTCGCTGGGGAAGGCCAGGCCAGGCCAGAACAGGACAGGCGGTGATACGATGAAAGTTGCCGAGTTGTGGACAAAGTGTTTCTCTTTTGCAAAAGAATATATTAAATTTGTCATTATGTTTGTAACGCACAGCAAGAAGCAACCAAGACTATATTAAGTATACCTACTGTTGCCCCCATCGAACTGTAAAAGCAGTAAAGTTGGCAAGTGTATAGAAGATTCTGCAAAGCCGAAAATAAATCTTTTTTTTGCCCCCCACTTTTTCTGGTTGAGTAAATTTCACCTGACGAGTTTTTTTTTCCAGCATAATGTACACGCCAACTCCATTTTCTTTTTGCTTACCATGCCCAGCAAGTGTTGCATACGCGATGTTGCAGTGCTGCTGCTTCTGCTGCTGCTGCGCTGCCCTGCTAAATATTTATAATAACGGTTGTCGCAAAGTGTCGCAACGTTGCTAAGCTTTTCTTTTTTTTTTTTGGCTTCCTGTTGCGCGCACCTGACTGTTTTATAAACATTTTTTCCACTTTGCCTCGGTCTCACACTCTCAGGCATTCTAGCAACCGCCCGCATCACAGCAGGACACCTCGATTAGCAAAGCAATTGCAACGTGACTCGTTTATGCCCCTCTTTCACTCACTCACCCACTCACTTATTTCCTTATGCATTTTTTTTTTTGGTTTGTTTGTTATTTGAAGAGCTCACACTATCGCTCGCATAATCATCAGGTTGCAATATGAAAATGTCCGAGCATTAAAATGCAGATTTTATGCTTTGAGTTACATATTTCTTTTTGTGTTTTTTTTTTTTTTTGTACGCTTTTGAGTACCGCAACTTGTTGGCTTTGCATAATTGAATTAAAATATTAACGAACTCAACTTTAAACACACCAATGTTGGTAAGCATCAAAGCATCAGATATATGAAATATGAGCGTGAAATTAAATGATAATTGCCTGTAAAGCATGTCACGGCACTCACGGTATATCACGCACATGTATGCGCTCATTCAGCCGTGCGACCGCTGCCTGTGCTCATGTTGCACCGCAGAGTGTGCCTCATGTGTGTGTCTCATGTGGCATATGCCATTGCTGTGTTGTAATGTGAACTCACATGTTGATGGTATTTTCCTTTATCGGTTTTTTTCATTCATTCATTCATTTTTTCTTGCTGGTTTACTAAGCTTGCGTGCTTGTTCATGTTGTTTCGCTTGCCGTGAATTCAGCGACTTCAATGTCAACCTGTCGTCCTTTTTCATATCCTTGGATAAGGGCATTACAAATTTGTTATGAAGTTTTCTACCACAAAAACAAAAAAAAAAGAAAAGGCCGCATCACCCACTTTATAAAGTGTATACACTCATGTGCACATCTACACATCTATACATAAATATGTATGTAAGTATGCAAGAAGGAGCGTTTGTTCGAAAATGTGCGAATGAGAGAGAAAATAGAAGAGCACAGGCAAGAATTCCGGCAAATCTGAAAAGAAATTTTGTTTATATCCTCTACCTTGTTTTACAAGGGTATATTAGTTTTGAGCGCAGCCAGAATTGACTCTTGAGCAGTATCAAAAGAGAAATAGACATAGCTAAATTTCAGCCTATATGAACGGGTCGGTCTTGGAAACTATGAGAGATGAAACTTAAGTTCCTTCGCATCAAATTTGGCGTATGCATTTATAGGTGACTTTAGGCCTTATAATATAGAATAGACGCTCACATAAAATAAAAAAATTATGTCGCTTATATCTCTGGAACTTCATTCCATATTTCCAAGTTGGAATGGATGGGATAAGATTCAAACAAAACATGGGTGTGGCTACGCCTACATATAGCCAAAATAAAAAAAAAACATAATATTTCTGTAACAATTGGTCTAGAAGAGTATTAAATGGAAATAAAATTTGTTTCTTTTAAAAAGTGGGCGCGGCAACGGCCTATTACAGGTACAGGGTAGGTCGAGGTCAAGAACTCTCTTGGTTTTTCTAAATATGTGTGTGTGTATAAGTGCGTTGCGGATATGTGCCGTGTGTATTTTAGCTCACAATTCATTACAAAGTTGATGAAATGAAATTACGGCTCATGCACGTTTAAGTGCTCAATCATTTTTTAGTTGCTTTGTAAAATAGTCTCTAATACACAATGATAAATTGCACTGGCCTTTCGACACACCAAACAAACAACAACAACAATAACAGTAGTAGAATTTAAAAAGTATACTCAACGAGGGTCGCTTTAGATTAACAGTAAGTTAAGTGCCAAAAAAGGGCGAAATTGTTATTTTGAAATTTACATTTTCTTACTCATTAATTACATTGTGAATGGTAATATAATTTTCCGCTGCTTCTGAATTGCGTTGTGAATGGCAAATTTGTTTTTTCTATGTATGTATGTATGTATCAATCCTTATAAATCAACCGTTTAACTAACACATGATTAATTTTTCGTTAGCTTAACCTATGCACTGTGAATGGCAAAACGAATGGCGAATGGCGAATGCCAAGGCAATTTTTTACATCAATTTTACAATAAGCGAACGAACAAAATAATGAGAGAGAAAGAGGAATGGGCTGCCCTCGTTGGTATGCATGAGAAAATATTGATGGCTATCGAAACAAATTGCTTTCGAATGAATACAAACAGTAACAGACAACGCCGCCAACAACAACAACAGCAACAATGCCGCTACAAATGACTACTTGACAACAATGAGTGACAGTTTATCGAACATTTTGTGATAAATTAGTGACCTTTTATGTACAGTTACACATATGTATTTAATTTTATTTACTCACTTAATTTTTTTTTTTCGTTTTTTTTTTTTGTTTTTTTTTTTTTTTATTGCTCGACAGTGTTTGTGTTTGTATGTATGCGTGTGTGTTTTTTTTTTGTTGTTATTTTTTTTGCGTGTCCAAAGTTTTGCCATTAAATTTAGTTTGGCTATTGAATATGCGCAGAGTTGCCATGTTACGCGCATACACGCAAAAAACTTGAACGACAACTCAAATTACAAGCAAAGCGTTTCGTAGTCAAAGGCAGATGGTTGAGGAGTGAGGGGTGAGCGGTGAGGGGCGCCTTTGGGTGTCTACAAGTTTTTAGTCTTTTAAGCAAAAACAAAAATATTTGCTTTCTTTTGCGTTAGTTCATGTTTTTGTTTTTTTTTTTTTAGGCTTTGCTCTTATGTTGTTTCGAAACTTAGACAACTCGAAACTGGAGAAGTTAAGAACTTTTAATGAAACACACTAATTAATTGATAGATGATCTTATTATTGTGTAAGAGAAACAACATGCAAAGATGTTTTATTCTACAATAAGAAAAAAAATTAACATACAACAAGCAATGAATTACCAACAAAGAAATATATTCCGTTGGGCATCTTTTTCCATGCTTACTTTTTATGACTTGTATATGCGTTGAGCGAAGGCACACATTGCTTATTGTGTATGCGTGTGTGTGTGTGCAATGGTGTCAAATGAAAACCGCTCTTTAACACAACAGCCTAAACTCTTCACTGTGAAGTTCAAATTCCGAGCGAAATCAAATATTTGGCATAAAAATAGCATAAAATAGTATCGCAAGCCAATGAATAATGCGTAGTTGATACAACTTGTGTGTGTTACATGACATGATATAATAATCTATAGCATAGTATACAGTGTACAGTAAAAGCTCAACTAAACAGACACACATTTTTCGCCAGCTATGAAAGACTTTCAATGACTTGTGAGAATCCCGAATCCAGTTCAGTCAGCAATGTGTTTGAGTGTCGCAAAAAGTGATGAATTTTTGCATTCAAGCTTGTATTAGTTCGCTATAGAAACATTCACTGTACATGATAGAACATTCAACTTTTAATTTGTCGTCTTTTTTGTAATGAAGCCCATGGCAACCGACTAAAAATGTTTGCAACTCAAATTGAATTTGTGCTGATTAAATTGGATTTGAAATTGTTGTGTAGAAAAGTGTGTGTGTGTGTGTGTATGTATGTGTGAGACAGTTGTTGTGTAAGTGTGGTTGGTAAAGAGAATGTTTCGGGATTTGCCACAACAAGCCGATCAATTTAAATGATGGAATTTTGCGCGCTTTTGTCATATTTTCAACATTTTAAGCTTTGAAGCGATTTCCATGGCAAATTTCATTAACCCACACACACACACACACACACACACACACAAATAGTAACTGGCGGCAACAAACCCAACAACATAAGCAAGAACAAAACTATAAACAACAGAAACAGCAACAACAACAAAATCTGATGAAACAAACCAACTGGTATAGAAACAAATGACTTTGGTTTTTTGGGTTGTCTGCGATTGCCAGTTTTGAAGTGTTTACGTGAGACGCCACAAACAAACTTGAGCTGTGTGTGTGTGTGTGTGTGTGTTGATAGTGTGCGTACTTGGCTTAGTGGTTAGGGGGTGAGGGATGACGGCATGAGCAAGTGAATATTGTGCCAAAGTGTTCATGGAGTGCCATGTCGTGTCGTGTTGTGGTGTTGTGTTGTTGGTGTGAGTATGTGTGTGTGTGAGGCACACCATAAACTTAACAAATCGCCAAAAGCTCAGCGCCAAATACTTGATGTTCTTGCTGGTGTTGGCGTCATTTTGTCATTACAACCTTTTTACTCACTTTCACACACAATGCCTGTCTGTCTGTCCTTCTGACTGGCTTCTTCATTGCCATTACCTTTGTATCTTTGCCACAACTTCGTACATAATTAACCCCACCATACACACACAGAGAGAGAGATAGAGAGAGAGAGAGAGCATGTCAGCTGCTCTTTAGAATTTGATTGACACTCAGAATGCTTAAAGTTTTGCGCACGAAGCGAGCAAATGTACAAAATTGAATGTGAAAGACGCATAATTCGTCGTCCTCGTCGTCGTCTTCTTCTACTTCATAGAACAACAACAACAACAACAACAATTTTTCGCAATTTATTTGCTTGTTAATTAAAAGCGAAAAAGCATATTGATGCAAACGCGTTAAAGGATTTGCATTAATTAAACAAATCGAATTCAAACAAATTGCAAAACGAAATGAAGCTCAGCTCAGCTCAGTTCAGCGCTGAACTGAAATGAACTGAGCTGAACTCAACTAAACTGATTGCCTGCCTTACTGCCTTACTGCCTCACTCGCCGCCTGTCTGCCACACTTGCTGCACTGTGTGAGTGATGTAGAGTCTCAGATTAAATGCGCCAAAGGTGGAGGAGGAGGTGAAGGCGGCGTAGAATTGTCGAAGTGTCAAAGATTTGCACAAGGTCAGCTCCTTTTAATTTTATTTTGGCAAAATTATGCGTCTTTGTGGTCAAGTGCAGCATAAAACAACAATAAGTAAAAATAAAAGTCAAAAAAAGAAAAAAAAACAAAATCAAAGTTAAACTTGCAAATTATGTTAGTGCCAAGACGCAAGTATTCCAATTAGTAGCATAAGTGTGTGTATGTGTGTGTGTGTGTGCCTCTATGCGTGTGCGTGCACATAGTTAATTTCCGCTTGGCGACACGTTATTAAACCTAATTATAGTAATTCATAAATTAGGAACACCTTTGATTGTACACTCGTGACAAATGTCGGCATTCGGTCGCACTTGTCAATTGAAACGTGACCAATGCCCACTACGCTGTCCACTGTCCAGCAGCAGGAGCCAACTACTCCGGACAACACTTTGTTATTTCTCCAGTTGCTTCAGTTCATGTGACCCTTGCTCATAACTGACGACTGACTGACTACCCTTCTTAGACTCTGCTCAACTTCAAGAGCAACAACTTTCTACGAAGTTCAGCCTTTGCTTGTGTGTGTGTGTGTGTGTGTGTGTGTGGCGCTGTTAGAGACTTAATTTATTGTTAGCACTGCACACTAATGACCAACTCACACACAGACACACACACACACGCGCAGACATGCCTTATAAGTCTACATTAATTTGAACAAGCTCACACACATACACACACACACACACACACACACACATGTTAATGTGTATTACACAACTCCATCGTCTGACGCTTCGATATTAGACATGAAAATTATGTGCTGCCAACGAGATTGGACGTTGAAAACATTTGCATAATTACGACTTAAAATGATGTATAAGCAAGCGTGCGTGAGTGTTGCCTGGCTGGCATGCTTATGACCGTCCGTCCGTCCATCCATTCATCTATCTGTCTGTCTGTATATCTGTCTGTGTGTGTGTGTGAGAGTTGATCTGTTGCGTTTGTATTTTTGTATCTCGATACTTGGAAAGTTGATTGCTTGCACACTTGATAGCTTTGATACCATAACGAGTTCTGGCTCCATGCGAGGCAGCGCCTAAAATTGTGTCACTGTAATCGAAGCAATTGTGGGCCATCACTCAACGTTGTATGCATAAAGCATAACAGTTTTGCTTGCAACATTTGAGCGAAAAATGTTTGCTCTAAAATTTAAATGCAGTGAAATTTTATTAGATTTGATTTGCTGTTTGTTTTGTTTTTTTTTTCTACCCTGTGTATTGGGGTATATTAAGTTTGTTTCAACGAAATGTCCTTACTGGTTTTTCTCAATTTTTGCTTAGCAGATATTAGTTGGAATTTTCTGTTTCAATTCTTGGAAACCTTTGAGCATGACAGCATTTTTTAATTAAAACACGTAGACGGTTCAAGCCACATATTTCTTTAGAATTTAACTAATAACAACATTAATACAGCAGCGCAATAAAATTCTTTAGAAAAAAGTATAAAAACTTACGAGTGCAATTCATATTGAAACGACGGATAGACAAACAGATGGACAAAGCAACAGCAAATGGCTGATAAGGAACATATACATGGACAATGTTGCTTGCTTCTGTGCAACGGAAGAGCATAGAAAAAATCACGAGCAGAAAACAAGATAATTCAACTATAAATAATTATGAAATAATAAACTTGTTGCTTGGGCAACCTTTCATAGCGCATTTGCCAAGGGTTGCGAGTTGTGAGTTGCGAGTTGCTAAAACTGTAAACAGCAACTAAAAATTTCAAATCAAGGGCTTCGTTGCGCGTGCACGTGTTGAACACTTGGTTGGGCTTGTGCCTTCTGCCTTGTTGCGTGGGTTGTGTTACATGTATACTCGTACTGTGGAAAAGTTTTCCAGTGAAGTTATGTAATTCGTTTTAAGTTCAACTGAAACGAAATAAATGCCAGCAAAGCGCAAGAAAAAAAGAATACTAAAACACAAAAAAGCAAAACAAGACAAAACGATATGAGTTAAGAAAAAAAAAAAAAACAAAATATGAAAAAAAAGGAAAGCGACAGAAAATCCAAACTTTTGTGACTTGAAGCTGTGAAGTAGCAAGGGGCAAGCGGGGCAGCGCTAATGAGAGGTTGAAGAAGCGTTGATAAAATTTCTATTGAATTAAGTTTAACTCAACTTAACTAAACTGAATTGAACTGAACTGAACTGAAGTGAAGTGAAGCAAACTAAACTGCAGAAGACTTTTGCTATGCTGAGTAATGTTGACAACGACGATGGCAACAACGATGATGAAGCAGCCGAAGACGAAGAAGAGGCAGAAAGTCGAATAAGTGACACAATGTTGTCATGTTAGTGAAAATGGCGTTGAAAACACACAGACATTGACACAGACATTCATAGATGTGTGAACATGAAGTTTGCAATGATGGCAAAGCTGCGAAGTTGTAACTGAAGTTGTACAAAGTAATGCTAAACGATCATGTTGACAACTCAAACAGTCAACACAACAACAACAACAATGGCATCTGCAAGAGCATTATTATTTTAGTCGCATGTCAAAATGCATGTCAAAGTTTCAAATAAATTCAATTCGATGAATTTGAATATGTTTTCTTTTTCGGTTTTTTCTTATATTTTTTTTTTTTAGTTTTTTTGTCTTTCATTTATTTTATTCGTTTTGGTTGTGTCATTTATATGCAAAACACATTTGACATGGCGATGTTCTTGCTGATAATGATGCTGCCGCCGCTGCTTTTGATAGCCTCATGCTGATAAAAGCTCACGATTAATGAGATTTTTTATTTATTTACGTTTTTTTTTGTAAATTTTTTTTTTCTCTCTCTCAGACATGAAATGTGACTCGTGCGTGAATTTGAAGCCTTTCGTGACACTGACAACAAAATCAAATGGTCGAGTTGAATGCGTTGAAAAAAAGATACTAGCAACGAGATACAAGTATATAAAAATAACGCATGCAGACATTTAAAATACACGCTCATTTATTTAACTGAAATTGATTGACGCCATCATTTGGCAGCGACAAAGACGACTTTGAATTCGTAAAAATAATGCTCCATTCAGCTCAGCTCAGCTCTGTGCAGCTTCGTTGGTCGCCTTTTGATGTGACGTCGACTCAATGTACTCGAACTCGCTTGAGAGTCACTTTAGAGATTTAGGCGAATGGCAACCAACAACGCAACAAACAAAAATAAAGAATATATCAAAGAAAAGACAAACAAAAATACACACACACACACATACACACACAGAGAGAGTGTGTCATGCAAATACAAACACGTCTGTCCAAATCCATGCAAGCGGCGGGTGTGACACATTTTCATGCCACGCTGATATTTAATATTGCGCCAACAAAATAATATTGAAGTGGCAAAGGCACAAATAAGATGCTCTGTTGATTGAGTCGGTGTGGTGCGTGGCCAAGTGAGGTGAGGCGAGGCAAGCTCAGAGTTGAATTGAGTTGAGGTGTTGAGAACACGCGCAACGGCATAATCAATCAGAAGCTGCTTATTGGCTTTTGAAAATGTGTCTGCTAGAATAAATAATAAGAAGCGAACTGGCGAATTGTCAAAAAAAAGAGACAAAAAGAAAAGAAAGAAAAAAAAGTAGAGTATACTCGACAATATAATACCTCCTGCATAAATGGTGGGCGATGCCATATCCCAAATATAAATAAAATCATATATCTAACCTTGCTCATTGTTCGAAATTTCAAGAAAATCGGTAAAGAAGTTACAAGTTTATCAGATGGGTATAATTTGTGGTATGCTGTTTTAAAGAGGTATATTTATTGAGCCTATATATGGATTTGCTCTGATAGTTTACAAGAAAAAAACATTTTATGAAAACTATTATTTGAGGATAGATGAGGGAAAAGGGATCGTTTTTCGACATTTTGTTTAATGAGCTTAGCAACAAATTTTCTTGTCTCAATCGATTCTACTGTACGAACTATACATGGCACAAATCAAAACAAAGTTGAAGTCTCTAGCTATTATAGTTTTTGGGAACCATTGATGAATACGCAAGGACGGATAAACAGAAATGTTTCAATCGACTTCTCAAGTCGTTCTGATCATGCTTTTGTATACTTCATGAAGTCTCACTATTTTCCTACTATTTCGTGTGGAGCAAACTTGATATACCTTGATGTACAGTGTGTAAGGGTATAAAAATACCAAAAAAAAAATAAAATAATATATGCCAAAATAAGAGAATATGTAGCAGAGACATACAAGGTTTGCTTGTATTCAACTCATTTCGATGTTTTCGGCATGTCTGTGTGTATGTGTGCGTATGTGTGTAGGGCAGTCGCGTGTCGTATTTAACACTGACGCACGTATGAACACACACAAGTACGCACGCACGCACACACGCACTGACGCATTAGACGGTATTTCTGCGCCTCAAAGTAGGCAATAACATGTTCAAAATAAGCTTACGCACATTTAAATCTGCGACGGCAAGTGACAGTGTTGACCTTTAATGCTAATTTAGATATTTTATTGAATTTGTTTTTTTAAAGCAAGAGACTTGACTACATATTGTATTTAAATTAATAATTTATTTTGCAGACTTCGTTTACTACTATCACACCGAAATCAATTTAGACTTTGCAACAACAATTTCTAATGGGACTTAATAAAAATAAATACAAATAATTACAAATTGATCAATTATGATGATGACGTTGATAAAAGTGATGATGACCGCAGCTAAGCCAATGAGGTTTTCGCACATAATTAGATGCATGTAATGACACAATAATAATAACACAAAAACAACAAGTAACTAACTGTAAAACCAAATCAACTAACCAATCAAACCAATCAACAGAACCAAAATGAACTACGTTATTTGCAAAGTTCTAAATAAATAAACTCTGTGCGCCTGCATGTATTGTAATGTGCAACACACACACACACACACACACACACAAATGTATATGTATGGTAATTACACAGATACATATTAAGCAAGCTTTTGAATGCCACATTGTATGTTATTATTGTTGTTGTTGTTGCTGATGTTGTAGTATTGCGTTTGCAGCATGTTGTTGTTTGTGGTAATGACATCGGTTAATCTGTTTTCAACGTAATTAACTCTAAATGCACTTCAATAAACACGCACACACACACACACACACAGTGACACATAGATATGAGCACATGCATAAAGGCACAGACACTCTGTGCGGTTGTGGTCAAAAGATCTACTAAAGTCAAATCTTAATGTCATTGCCTTACACAATAATTTCTAATTACTTAGCTTATCAAGAGCATGTGAGAATTTGAGCACGCTTATTGCTTACAAATAGCAAATTAAATGCAATTAAATAATCAAACAAAATTTAGTATAAATTGAAAAAAAAAAGATCACAATAGAATGAAATGCATAGGAAAAGGCCTTGGCAAGTCTAAGCCTCAGCCCCTGAAGAATAAGCTACCCTTAGCGCATATAAATAAGCACTTAAAGGTAATATATTAATTTTTTTTTTTAATTGTAAAATAAATAAAAATAGAAATTGAAATAAAATCAATATACGATTTCGTTATCAGCATTGAACTTCGTCAAAGCGCGCTTGCATTTGCGGAAACGAACAGGTTGCAAGGAGTCGTGGGGGTGGAGGCGCGTGCAAACGGGAAGCAGAAATTCGATTATTAAAACGCATGAGAAAACAAACGCAAATATTTTCACAAAATCAGTCAGTGCTTATTGAACTATCAAGCGGAACAGTTGCAAGTAAAAAACCTCTTATCGCAAGCAAGCAAGCAAGCAAGCAAGCAAGAACAACGGCACAAGTAAACATGTTACATGTTGTGTTGTTGCTGGTGCTGCTGCTGCTGCTGACAGCACTTGTGCATTTGAATGGCATGCGCGTACTCATGTCAAACTCAGACAACGAGCACATGAAGCTGCTTGCCGCCAACGAGAATTCAAGCGTTGAGCCTTGTCAGGATTTCTATGAATACGCATGCGGAAATTGGCGTGGCCATGAGGCTTTCGGTGATGCCACTGTGTTGGAGCAATTGGATCGTCACGTCAACCGACAGTATGTGAAGCTCTTGGAGCGTACAACGCCGACGGAGCCGCTCTTCGAATTGACGCGTAACTATTATCAAGCATGCCGCGGCCTGGAGACGCAGCGTGTGTGGCCCTATCTGCGCTGGCTGGCACAGGAGGAGGGCATTGTGTGGCCCAGCGGCTTGCCCGGCGCAGCAGAGCAACGTGCAGCAACGGCAAACGCATCAGCAGTGGCCAGTGACTGGCCGTGGCTGTTGGGCGTGCTGCGGCGTTATGGCTTCAATGGCGTGCTGATCGATGAGACGATGCTGCAGCGTGAACAGAATCGCGACGAGTGGGAGCTGTACATCGGTATGCCGAGTGATATGTTTCAGCAACTGACGACGAGAATATTTGCGCGCATAATGGTCTACTTTGGCGCAGGTTGGAATGATGTCGCCGACGTGTTGCGCTTGTGGCCACAGGTGCATCGCTTTGAGTTGCGGCTGTTGGCGTTGCAGGCGGAGGAAACGGCTGCGGCCGCACAACGTGCAGATGATGAGGACGCTGATGATAATAATAATAACATTGATGATATTGATTGTGATGGGCCAGAGCAGTTGCTGCTTAGCGTCAAGCAACGTGGACTGACGTGGCTGCAACGTTACTTGGTCACTGTGCTGCAGCAGATGGACAAACGTGTTGGCCAATTGGTGACGAAAACCATGGCCAGCATCCATTACTGGGAGTCACTGACGCAGCTGCTCAAGAATACACCGAACGACTTCATCTGCCGTTATTTGACGATACGCTTCGCTTGGCATATCTACAATGCGTCGCCGTTGAGCTTTGAGGCGCACGACTGTGTGATCAGCACGCGCACAATGCTGCCACATGCCATGGAATACCTGTACGAGCGTCAATATCCGCAACTCGCTAAGGAACGCAAGGAGGTGGCAAGAATCTTCAGAGCGCTCAAGCGTACATTCCAACGCACACTTGCCGCCAACGCAAATCACTTCGGACGTCAAGAGCTCAAGTATTTGCAAGACAAACTCGCCCAAATGCAACTCAGTCTTGGCAATTTGCCGCAGACGCAAACGCGCACGCGTCTCGAGTCGTACTACGCACCGCTGCTGGCCATCAATCAAGGCGCTGAAGATAATTTCATTGCAGCGCATCTACGTGCCATACGACACACAATGCGTGGCTTTCATGAGCAGGCAATTGCAAGGCATGTCAGCAACGAAACCGTCACAGAAGTTGAGGCCGTCGATGGGGAATATTTTTACATATATGAACCGCAGGGCAATATAGAAACGATATCATCGACGCCGTTCTTCTTGCAGCGCGCCAATCTGATTGTCTTGCCGCTGACGCTGCTCAATTGGCCGCTCTATGAGCGCGAACATCACGATCTCTTCAAGTTCAGCTCGCTCGGTTTCATGTTGGCACATGAGCTGTCGCACGGCTTCGATTACAGTGGCATCGCTTATGATGGACGCGGCAATGCAGCCAGTGCACGTACCATGAGGCACATACGCAACAATGCACGGCTCGCAGCACGCATTGAATGTCTGTCGGCACGGAATGCATCATTGTTGTTGGATGAGAAAATCGCCGATTTGACTGGTCTGCGCTTAGCCTATGACACATACTTCAACACATTGCACATGGCGACAGAGCAATCAGCAGGGCTGCTGAATTGGACGCTGGCCGACGACGAACAGGATCAGCTGTTGAATTGTATGCCCGAGTGGATTTTCATACAGAATTTTGCGCAATTCTTTTGCTATACAAACGACAATGACATTGATATCTCAGCACATGGCGGCAACCGGCAGCGCGTGCTTGATGCTGTTGCTAATTTGCCCGCTTTTGCGAACGTATTTCAGTGTGGAAATGCCTCGACAACGGCGAAGGACCAACGCCGTTGCCAAAGACAAGGACGTTCACATCAGCATCAACATCAACATCAACCTCAACCTCAAACTCAACATCGTCAGCATCAGCGACAGCGCCAGCGCCAGCATCATCAGCAGAAGTTAGAGTACTGTGAACTTTGGTCTTGAACTTGTCAACATTTTATAATCATAATCGAATATTAAAAGTAATTATTGAAGCTTAACGCTTTGAAGTTGCCCTTGGCCTTAAAATCTCATGATTACTTTTCACTTTTTAGAAGATTTCCTTTCTTTTTATATTTTGTGATTTTGATTTTGTCAGCATTTGCGTCGCGCTCTTTATTTAAACGACCCGTGGCAACTTTTGACAATTTTTCGATTTTTCTACATTTGTTGTGTTCAAAACTCATGGTATGCAATTTTGCGCTGTCACACTCAGCTTTCAATTAAAAGCAACGAATGAAAGAATGAAAACGAGCTAAAAGCAAATTAAACGAAATACAAAAATTGCTCAGCTGCTTTTGACATTTGATTGTAGACTTTGTGCAAACAATTTCCGCTACACTGAAAAATGTCAACACACGCGCTAAAATACAATCATACACACACACACACACACACACACACATACACAAACACAGTCACACAAAACAGTCTTTATCAATAGTCGATGAAGTTTTCATACTTGTTGTTTAATTCAATTCCACGCGAAAAACAAACAATGCCTACAAGTATGCAACGAAATTTTCAACTTTGCTATTTTCCAAGGGGTTCATCAAACTAAATCGAAACTTGCGAATATAATAGTTCATATTTAGACATGACTACATAAATTTAAATCTCATTCTAACAATCATTTGACCTTTGACTTGTTCTTATAACAAACCAAAATTCGACAGCTGTGAACTCGTTGTTCTTTAACACAAGCCGCAACAGTTGACCCTTTGTGAACTCTTCGTTTGTCCATCTTTGATAAAAGTTGAATAACATTTTAGTGCTTTGAGGAAATATACAATTTGATTTATTGAAATTTGGATTAAACATGAATAGAATCTTCATTTTTGGACTTAGATAGTATAACATATTTAACACTCACATTTACAAATATTATTGAGTATATTTATTTTGTAGTTTTTTTTTATTTTTTTTTTTGCTTTTCGCTTGAAATACTTTACTGTATTTTTTTGTTTTTGTAATTTAATATAAATAGTTAACATTTTGTCGACAACACTCAGTATGATTTTGTATATTCATATACGTACTTGTGGCTTAGTCCTACAGCCAAAATGCTTGATTCTTAGATAAGTTAAGCAAAAAAAAAAAAACAAAAAAAACATAAAAAATAACAACAAAATCAATAACTATAAATATCTCTATATATATATGTATGTGTGTATATAAGTAAAATCGTACAATCAATTTAGTGACCACTTGCATCATGGCCAACAACCACTTAGATCATAAAATAGAATACCAACAAAAATAGAATGAAAACAAAAACAAAACACAAGGCAGACAACAACGAGTGAAAAACTTACAAATTTTGCTTTGTGCAACTTTGAGTCTAATTTGAATTATGTTAGAATTTTCTTTTTTGGTATTTTTGGTTTTCATTTTTTTTTTGTGCTTTATTAAGTTTACCCAACATTCATTTAGTTTGCATGCTTCTTTTTCGTTCGTTTGGTTTTGCATGTTGAAATCATTTAAATTAGTAAACTTTTGGGGCTCAACTGGTTTACAAATTTAAACGAGTCGTTCCTTCCTCTGTTCATTTTGACTTTTTCCATTTTGTTTTTTTATTTTCTGTTTTTTTTTTTTTAGTTTACGGAGTTTTATTTTGCCTTTTCTGTACACATTTCAATTAGCTATATTTTTTAAACTGCACGCACACTTACTTAAAATTTAATTGTTATTTTTTTGTTTTTCGTTTTAGAATTTGCATATTTATGAATTTATTTTTTTAACTTTTGCACATTGAGATTTTTCTGTTTCGTTTGGTTTGTTTTCTGTTTTTAAATTTTTTTTTTAATTTGCAGCTTAACGCTTACAAATAAGATAATATAAATAAAATAAGCTTATCACTTAGTTGCCTTACGAACAGTTTTTTATTGTTAATAAAAAAAAAGTTTTTTTTTATATCATATCATTTGATGTGTCCAATTAATGAGTACATTATTAATTAATGCTGGCATTAACAGCTTTGAAAATATTTATTCTATTTTAATAATTATTACTTTTACTAATATTTATGCAATTTTTTTCTGATTACTGTTCGTTTTTTTGTTTTTCTTGTGTAATTTGCCACGCATATTTTTTAATATATCATATTTTTTGACTTACAATTAAATTAATTTACAAAAATATGCAATTTTATTATATAATGTTTTTAGTTTTTTTATTATTATTATTTTTTTTTTGTGAATGACCTTTTTTTTTTTTTGTTGGAAATTTGTAGTTAATTTGTATTTAACATTTTCTGCTTGTTGAGTGAAACCGAAATTTCTGTATCGAATTTTTTTTCTTTAAAGTTTTTGTTTATTGATTTTTTTATTTTTAGTATAAAGTACCCTCTTAATTCTATAAAATAGTCATGCAGTAATTGCATTCCAACCATTTATGCCAAACAATTTTGATTGTTTTTGTGTTTAGCTTAGTTTATTTTATTTTTTTTTTTTATCTTTTAGTTTATTTACTTTCCTTAAAATTGTTAATTTTTTCAACATTATATGTTCATCAATCTTTGCGCGCTAGAATACAAAAGAAGTCCCACCACCGTTTTCATTAAATAAATCACCACCCCATCCCCACTCATTCACATACCCCTTACCCATCACGCGTACAATTCACTGTGAAGTTCAATGCATACAGATACTTAAACATTTCGTTCCTCAGCGATGACATCCATTGTGCTTAACCTTCGATGCTGGTGCCCGACACCCATGCCGACGCCGACACTCTCGCCCAGCACGGTCAATGTGAGTGTGCTGCCGCCCTGTCTGACGGTCGTCGGCGTTGCGGCAGCACCGGGCGTGACCGATTGCAGCGCCATAGCCGCACGAACGGTTGTCGTGCGCTGATCGCTGCTGCCACGGCGCGGCACCAGCATCACCAATTACTAGAGAACGGTCTCGTTAGTGTTCGTGCAGGTGCGTGGGCCATTCACAATCGAGTATTTCGACGATGAATTATCCTTTTTTGCAATCAGGCCGCCTAGAAAAATCTCCTTGAATGTCTCGCGAAATTGACGCGACATGCCGCAATAGATGCCGAAATTAATCGGATAGCTGAGCACGAGAAAGAAATTCGTCGAGATTATGAAAATGTTCGCTATGCTGTAGTTGAGAAAGTCAAAGGTCAGCGATGAGACGATATGCAAAGCGGTCACAATGGCAATCGGTATCTCAGCGCAGAGAAAAACCGTCAGGACGACAATCAACATGAGCGTTGTGCAATTGGAGTCACGCAATTTCTTGCATTCCTTTTTGCGATTCTCGCGAAAGAGTAACTTGCGTCGTTCCTGTGCCTGACGCATGGCCATGAAGAGCCGTATATTGAGCCAGACGAGTATGACGCACGGCAACAGATGCACGAAGACGACACGAAACAAGTAATAGCAAGTGTAGTAGATGTCCTCACCGATGTATTGATGCACCCAATTGGCGGTATCGGACCGGCAGACACCTGTCTCCACGCCGTTCCACTCGATGGTCAGCGACTGAAAGCTGCGATCGAAAAAGCGTCCGCCCTGATGTAAAACTGCGCAGATCATGATGTAGACGGTGCAACGCTTGACACGCGGCATTGTGCACCAGGTGCGTGCCATTGGTGCATGACAAACGTAAATGTATCTGTGTGAAATACAAAGAGTGAGAGAGAGATATAATAAATTACGTATACGCCCTATGTATTTATTAGCTGTGCTACATCTAAATATCATTAGTCATGGCTACAAAGCGCGTCTTCAGTCACGC
Source organism: Phortica okadai (assembly GCA_034638295.1). Lineage (NCBI taxonomy): Eukaryota > Metazoa > Arthropoda > Insecta > Diptera > Drosophilidae > Phortica > Phortica okadai. Next base: position 52,044,866 of record CM067848.1, on the reverse strand, counting down.
TCTCTGACACACTGGCAACAACTCAGCCTCAGTGTAAAGTGTCTATAAACTTTATGCTGCCAACGTTTCGTTCGTTCGTAAAATTAACACGTTTTCTTTACACCCATCATAGATTTCATAGCCGTGACTAGCGCCCTTACTGGCCGCCAGGTGAGCACAAATTGAAGTTAAGCGTGCATTTCATTATTCGTACATAATATAACTTTATGTCTGATACGAAAAAACTCGCATTTTCAAATACGAAAATTTACGGCGTGCATAAAAAATGTAAACAATACAAAACATGAGCAAAAAAATAAAAAATATACACGCAATAACTCATAACAGAACCGACGTAAAGAATGAAAAAAAACTGAAAAAAGAAATGCAATTTCATTTGTCGGCTCATATTTTTAATGGAACTGAAATCGTGTCGTGCCTCATCACTTCCTGAGCAACATTCGTAGCAGCATTTTTATTACTTTAACCTCAACAGGCAATCTTAGCAAACTCATGCCAGCGGCACAAACATTTTTAGCACCATGAATAATCAACTTTAATAATTTCTCTAATTAAACGCGCGACGTGCTGCCAACTTCTATTAAGGGTCGGTCGGAAAATGTAATACAATTGCAAGCCGCGTTCAACAATACACTTTTCATTATATCAATTTATCAAATGCCAACACTAACAACAACAACAACAGCAACAAGAGCAGCAAAAGGCAAACGCAATTCAATTGCCAACAAATGCCACAATGCTAAATCGCACCAAAACCAAAACCAACACCATCAACATCACCATCAACAGCAACGAAGCAATTTCATTACAATTTCGATTTGTTGCACAGTGCACCAAGCGCCGTCTGACTGAGAAACAACTAATACCAACAGAGGCAACATTCCATGATATTCTTAAAAATTCCGTGACTTGATTTGTGATTATTTTATTAACACAATTTCAATGCAATTCAATCCTTTTATCTTATCATAATTATAGTTGTAAATCATTTTCGCTTTCGTTCCACACTTGTCATATAAATTAGCGCTTTTATTACATACAAACAACACACTGTGCATTTTGAATTCAAGTTTAGTATGTTTAGCAAACAACGGAAATGGGCCAGCAAAAACAAAATGAACGGCGGGGGAATAAATAAAAATAGCACGCAAAGCGTATAAAGCGAAAAGAAGGCACACTCACAACCAATGTAAAATACATAAATATATGTATATAATAAAAATAAAAATAATAATAAATAAATGAAAAAACAAAAAGAAAATAAAAATAGTTCATGGCATGACCTCCTGCTGCCTCATTCATTCATTGCTTTGCTGGTGGCAATTTTCTTACACTGTTCAGCACTTGCGCTCAGTCAACGCTTCGCACGCACTCACCCACACCCCTTAACCGTAACTAAGTTGGTCTCACACAAGCGGCCGTCTTGAGTGGTTGTGCCTGTGCCTGTGCCTATGCCCGCACATAAGCCTGGACTGTCCTGTCTTGTTCTGTTGTGTGCTACGCTATGCTGGAACGTGCTTGGATGACATGACAATTTTTCTAGTACAACATTTCTAATTTGTGCACGATTCATGACGCCTCTGTTAGTTAGTGCCCTAGACCAGAATTCTCCTACCACTCAGACAGTTGCCTTCTCCAGCCTTTCTCTCATTCCCTCACCGATTTCCATTCCCAGCCCTACTTCTGCTTCTGCTATCAGCTGCCACAGCCCCGTCTGCTGTTTGTCCTGCGCGTTCGCTTGCTTTTGAACATGAAAGCTGACATTTTATCATAACAAATAAGCTTATAAATTTGTATGACAGAAACAGTTTTATTTTCTCTTTTTTTTTTGTATTTATTTTCATTTTTTTTTTTTTTTTTTTGTTTCCTTACTCGCGTAGTTGTAATAACAGAAACAACATCGACAACAACATGTACAACAGCAATAATAATAATAACATACGCTTAACTGGTCGCAGTTATTTTTGTACAAAAACAAAACGACGAAAAGAAACAAAAAATGAGAACTCATGTACATACTATGTAGCATAAAAATAGGCGCAAAGTGCTTTCTGTACTAGAAAACAATATATGAAGTTTTTTATTATTTTTTTTTTCTCTTTTCACATAAGTTTTTGATTCTGTGAACGCTCTTGAAATTGTTTGTGTGTGTTTGGCCGGCCGATCACTCGTATACCCTTTGAATGACACAGCACTGGTGAAATCCATTGGCAAGGCAAGCCAAGGCACTTAAACTCAAACCGAACGGTCAAACGATTTATTGTGCTCTGAGGTGAGCTGTAAGCTGTAAGTGAAGGTTCAAGGTGAGGTGCATGTCGTGTCGTGAGGGTGTGGGTGTGTGTGTGTGCGCGTGTGCGTGTATTGACACTGTCATGATGTGTTATCGATAATAGCATGTCAGCAACAATCATTGCACGTTATAAAAAGGTTGTCACATTAATAATAATAATAATAATTTATTTATAAATTAATTTTGTGTTCCTTCCACCCCGCGCTGTCTGTCGGGGCTCTCTTTACTGTTGTTGGTTTTGTGGCTTGCTTTCATTTATTATCATGTATTATTTGTTGTTGTTGCTATACAAGCATTATGAACACACAAAATCAAGAGTGACAAACCCGTCAATTGCCCACTCATTTTCATCAATAACTCTGCTCTTCAGTCTTGCATGTTGGCAATTTATGCGCATAATTTTCGCATTTTGTTTTACCCCAAAAAAAAAAAAAAAAATGAAACAAAAATAAAAAACATGAACCAAACCAAAGTTAATCAATCAATCAAACATTTTGTAAGTGTACATTTACTGTTATTGAACCCTTATCAAGTGAAACAACGGATTTAATTAAAAAGTCTCAACAATCTACAATGCAATAAATGTATGGCCACAATACAAAATCGCAAAGAATTATATTAAAAGCCGCTTTCATATTTTTGTAATGAATTTTTTGCTTATGTTTTTTTTTTTTTTGAGGCATAAAATGACAAAACCAGAAAAAATGCGTCAAGTGCATGGGGAAAAAAACCAGAAGCAAAAAGAAAAAGCATTAAGCTTAAATAAATACGAGAAGAGCAGCATTAAAAAAGAAAGCAAAACAAATAAATAAATAAAAATGTGCAAAAATAAATACAAACAAATAAACATAATTATGAGCCTCAATAAACACTTGAAATCGACAAGCAATCAGCGTGTTTGATCATGATGATGATGACGATGATTATAATGATGATGATGGTGTCGATAATAGTGTTGTCCAAAAACAGCAGCAGCAACAACAACAAGCACAGCACACAGAAACATGAAAAAACAGCAAAAAAAATATTATTATTATTATAATTTTTGTTGTTTTCTGTCTTTTACTCTTGTGTGACTCTTCACTTCTGTAAACATACAAAATAATATTGTTCGTGTTATTTTTTGCTTTAACACTCTTGACAATTTTCAACGCATTTTCGAAGACACTCAATAGAAACGCACCGCCCCCGACACGCCTGACACGCCCAACGCACACATGACACTTCAGACTCAAGTAGGCATTATTTAGCTATTTTTGACACTTTTCAACACTCAAACACGCACATGACTTGAGTGAACAACAAAAACAAAAAACCAAAACAACAAAAAAAAAAAGAAAAAACACTTAAAAAAAACAACAAAAAAAAGCAAATAAAATTTATGAGTTCCTTCATGCGTGCGAATTATTTTTTAAATGGGTGAGTCGTCGGAAAAGTCATTGTTGAATCAAATTGCGTTGAATTTTGCACTCAATATTCGCTTCGTCACAGTTCATTTGTTTGTTGTTGTTTTTTTTTGCAGTGTTTCTTTCATTATGACCCTCGTAATTCGTTTGCTGCTTTATTTTCTAAACAATTTATTTACGAAGCCATAAAATTTATAGCAAAGCAATAAACATGCTTACGCGCTCATACATACAACACTTACACACACACACACATGCAGACTGCCTACTCATGTACACAAGGAGTCGCATAAGTGCATACTTTCAGGCGCTTTGTTTTTTATTTATTTATTTATTTATTTTTTGTTTATTTTTTATTTCACTGTCTTTACAAAAATATAAGCGTTTTCTGCTTGCGAACGCTCAGCGTTCTTGTCGCTGCGTCTTCTTCTTCCACTGCTTTGGTCGATTTTTGTTTTTGATATTTTTTTTTTTTGAGCTTAGTTCATTTATATTATTATATGTTAAGTGCCGCACTGCGACATGCGTCAAATTATTGAAGCTTTTCTGGTTTTATGTCTGACAACAAATTTGTTTCTCGTCTTCAACATGCTTCACACATAAAGTGACTCTCATTTGTAATTTCACTTGGCTCTCACATGTATGTATGTATGGAAGAATTCATGCACATTGTGCTTGGGGTTACTTTATATAGTTGACGTTATCGACTTGATTTCGTTGCAGTGCGATATGAGTCAACTCGTTTCTGGTAATTTGGCTGGCAAGTCAAGGCAACAGTTTTCAATTCCCCGCACAGTTGCAATCTTGTCTGTCTATCTGTCAGGCGAGGACATTTGTAATTTTATGCCATATTGATTTCTATTTTTGGTTGCCTTGTTGCATATTTTTTTTTGCTTCTTTTATCATTACAGTTCGTCGCTTACATGCTTCATAACCTTCTTCTTCTTACCGCTCTTCACACACTTTTGTTTTGCAATAATTTCCTCTCCGTTCCTACGAAAGTTTTCTGCATGTCTTTGTTGCTTTCTGACACACACACACACACACATACACATGATTTTTTGTTGCTGTTACTGCTTTTATTATCTGTGAACTTGTCTCGCTCTAGTCGCTTGTTTTTAAGAACGTCGCCTGCACTTACCTATTCTCGTTACGCATACGACACGTTTTCTGGGTTAAGCAGCTGCATTCATTTTTATTCTTTTTGCAATTGTCAATGTTTTTGTCGTCGTTGTTGCAGTTGTTGTTGTTATTATCGTTGTAGCTAAAAGTGAAATTGTCGCTTGTAATATTGTGCACAAGGATGCATTTAAGTTTCGCTCTTCCTCTTCCTCTGACACCGCACACACTTTGTCATTCACGCATGACTTATGTCAATTTCATTTGTTAGATTTTTTCCAGATTTTTTTTTTTTGTTTTTGATTTTTTGTGCGAGAAATAACAATATTCTCATACCATTCATTTTAGTTGCGCAATGCTCTTGATTGCAGTGCACTCTCACATAAGAGTTGTTGTTGGTCTGCCATTGATATTGATATTTTCGAGTGTCATGCCAGCATACAAAACACTTCAAGTTCTTCAATGAAGACGACTTTTTTGTTTTTCTTCTTACATATACATATATTTTTTCCCTTCATTCGCTAATATTCTACGCTACTTTGGCGTTATGTGAATTTCTAATTAAATCTTGTTACTATGCGACTTAAAGCTAATTAAAAGTTGCTTTGCGTTGAACTTACCTTTGCAAAGCCAAAGCCAAAGTCAGCCAGATTGAGATCGTGTGGCAAATGGCGGGCATTATCTGCAATAAGTGAGAAGAATTGTGTGTTAGTTAGTGTTGAAGGCAAGTACAACAAAAAGGCGTGTCTGAGCGTGAACAAAAAAGCCAAAAACCACAAAACAAAACCAACACATTCACAAACATATATATTATACAACGAGTGTGTGTAAATGAAATTGCAAAAAATGTGAAAATGAATTTCTTACAATTGGCTACGCAGGCAAAAAGACGACGACCTGAGGAGAGCAAACTTAAAGCAAGAACTAAGTCAAATTCAATGTCATCGTTTGCCATTCAAACTGTCAGTCTAACATTTAGTCACTCAGTAAGTCGTACATTTACAACAACAACAACAATCATTCATTCATGGCTTCCAGTCAGGCGCTAAATAATGAAACATGCAAGCAAACGCGCACGTTGCTCATTGCCTTGTTTGAGTTTTTGTTTTTGTTTTTGGTTTCTTTTTTTTTGCGGCTACTGATTTTGCGATGAAGATAAATTTCGTGAGAGTTGCTTACGTAAACTGTTTAACAAACGTGTTGTAGCACCTACAACAACAATAGCAATAGCAACAATAAAAGCAAAAACAACGATGACGAAGGCGTTGACGATGACGATGACGACAAAAGTAATCAAACACTCACACATACATACTTATAGTGTGTGTGTGTGCGTGTGTGTGTGTGTGTGTGTTAAATTCTCATTGCACAATCAAAATCCAACATTAACACAGTCATTATCGCTTGGTTGGCTTTGTGTTTGCGCCTTTTTGTGTGAGCGAAAAGTAAATTCGAACAAAATGAAATCATTTAAGATGCTCACACATGCTCACATGCTCACTTGCTCAGTTTTTATCGCATTTTGAAATGCTTTCAAACCATATGAACCGCGATTTTGATGTCCTTTTTATAGCATACATCAAACCAGCGAAGTACAACTCACAACACCACCAACCAACGCACAAGTAAGTTGCGCTTTGTGTTTCGCCTTTTGTGTTTCGTATGCGGTTTCAATGTAGTACTAGTATATAAGTAAAGCCAACAAGCTAAGATGGCAGCTGCAGCAGTTGAAGTTCTTCTGCACATCATAAATTGGAAAACAAAAAAAAAAGAGCAGCAGCATGTTGATTAATCAGTTGCTGACTAAGTCGAACTCACGTAATGAGTAGCAAAAACAAAAGCAACAAAAAGGGAGAACAAAAAAGTGCACACGTAATGCCAGGTGAATGGCAAAAGAAAAGGCAAAAAGAAAACACACAACAAGCAGTTACAGAGGAGTAGACGAAGTGAAAATCTCACAAATTGTAATCAACGCCATAATCAGCAACAGAGGCAGAGGCGACGAAGGCAACGAGGTAACGAGTCAAGCCTAGAATATCGTAAGAAATTGAAGAAAAAAGTAGGTAGGCGAACGATGATAAAAGGCCTTATTAATAATGACTTCGAAGGTATCGAAGATAATGTTGTTGTTGTGTTCACGTTGAGGCTTTGAAGTACATAATTGTAGAACTGTAGTGCTGTAAAATGCGGTTTGATTAAGCAATTTATGCTTATTGCAATGACACGCGCTATTTGGGTCAATGAAACCAGACGCTTGCCAAAGATTCGAACAAAGGCAACAATAACCGACGACAGTTCAAGGAAAGTTAAACAATGTTGGGCGAGCAGGCAGAGTTTGACGAATCTGAGAGAGTAGTATGAGTGATATTTATTATGTAATTGTTTAAAGTTGAATTGTAACATGCACGAAATTAAACGAATTACTCGAAGGACAAACAGATTCTAAGAGTTTACAAGAGTACAGAATTAAGGCAGCATGCATCGCTAGTGCTGGAAAATTAGTTTATTCTACGTGGCGTATACTTATTATATGACTTACTACCACGTTAGCAAGTACATGGACTAACGTCTAACAAAAATAGTTAACCAGAAGACAATCAGTGCTGTAATGCAGGCTATTGAAGCATGAAATTCCGTTGATGAGGCCACAACTATTCCTTGTAAAGGGTTCGAGGTTCATCTAACGCCTCTGTCGGTCTATGGGTTTCGACGAATGGGCAGACCAAGGTTGTCGAAGTAAGCCAACGCCCGAAAAATCTTTATACCCATCCAGATATGCTGCCTCTACTCTACGCGTGCTTAAGTGTCGAGTTCAAATCGCTTCCCTTGATTGTGGTTTCGCTGGATTAAAATTTTCGTATCGTATGATGCTTTTAAAGTTCAAAGATCTCTCTCAAGAAATAATCGTTGACGCCACCAAAAAGACACAAATCAAAAATAGGCTGAGTGGCAATACTTCAACTTAAGTTGAGCAGCAGCAATTTCGGTCAAACAAAAACCGAAATTTATTTTGCTTTTAGGTTTTTTTCCGCTTTTTCTATTTTTACTTAACTTAAAAAAGCGACCAACAAGGAATTCAATACCAACAGCATTCGTGCCGAAGCGTACGTTGCGTGTATTTTCCAACAAGAGTTCGTGTTGGACGGATGAGAATGAAGGTGAGGTTGACGCGGTATGTTGAACAATAAAGCGACGTCTCAAATGACATTACAGATTGTGCAAACAATTAAAATGACGCAAGCATGTGGTGAGCCTCTTGGCAATAGCGTAGGCGACAACCGAGCGGTCAGTGGGGCGGTGGAGCAGTGAGATAAATGACATGTGTGTTGAATTATTGTTGGCTATTGACTTACCTCATTAAAAATGACATAGGTGACACACAGCGAAACCGGAAACAGAGGCTTATAATGATTGCCGAATGTGTACATGTACCAAAATCCTGGCGCCGGAAAAATAACTGTCAGCATATCGAAAATTGCCATGCCTGAAAAGAGTGAGAGAGAAGTGGAGTGTGAGTGAAACATATGTGAAAGTTGTTGAGCATGAAAAACAAAAAAAAAAAAAAGTTAATAAAACAAACAAAAAACCACAAACAGAAAAAAAGAGGAAACAACAAAAAATATTGTGTTGGCGAGCCAGATTGCCATCGACGCCCTCAGCGCGCCGCGGCCTATTGTGTGTATGCCTTAATGCCTGATTGACTGCTCTTTTTTTTTTGTTTTTTGGTCGGCAATAGATGAGTTCACTCACTCACTCACTCACTCACTGACTCAGTTATTTACTCACTGACTCACTTTGCCAAAAAAGCAAATAGCGCATGAAATTTGAGCGTAAAGTGCGTGACTAAGCTTTTGGGCAGAGTGGCGTCGTGAGTGGCATGTGAGGCTTATAGCCTTGAGTAACGGAAGTGACTGACGCGTACGCAATAGCATCAACGACAGAGGCGGAGGCATCATCATTAGCATTGGCATTAAGTGCAGTCATGTTTGCATTAATGTCGGGTTACTTGTGTAATTGTAATTATATTATACAAATTAATAATGCACGCAAAACAAGCGGCAACCAAGCAGACAGACACACAGACAGACAGACAGAGAGGCGAAGGAGCGAACCGGCAAAGCGATGATGATAAAATGCCTACCAGAATCGTTGCTGTCGTAGCTGTGAGCCTACTCAGACGGACGGACAGTCAGACAGCTCGCTTACTTAATTTAAAAGTGTCAATTAACATCATCTTCGCTTACTGTCTTCACACACATACATACACAAATACACACACACACACACACTGCCACAGAGAAACACCGTCAAAGACTCAGAGTTTCATTATGCGCCATCTCTGCTGCCATTATTTCTGCTTCCGTTTCCGCTGCTTGCTTGATGCTTGCCATTTGCCCTTTGTCGTCCCACTGCGCCTCCTCCTCGTTATGGCCCTAGAAGCCACGGCACGTTCGCTTAATTAAATTTCATTCATTACAGCATCGCATAAAAAATTGCATTTCTGCTTTCGTTTAATACATTAAAATTTAAGTTCATCATTCATCAAAGCGTATGGCCAACTCTCGTCGTCGTCGTCGACTGTCTGTTGTGTCGGTTTGCTCGGTCGGCTTGATCCGCCATGCATCTCTCCTGTTATTGCATTAACTGTTGTATTGTTCTTGTTGTTGTTGTTGGTCACGCTAAGTATTTCATTATGAGTTTTTTTTTTTGCTTTCTTTGCGCTTCATAGTTTTGCCTTCACTATTGTGTCTCTGTGTGCATGAGTGTGTGTGTGTGTGTGTTTTATTAACTTTGGTCAGCACAAATTCTATCTCTCTCTCTCTCTCTCTTGCACTCATTCGCCTTTACTTTGTCCTATCTGACGACAGAGTTTGTCCGGAGTCAATATTAAATCCTATTATCAACTTTACTCAGCTATTCATTCATTAGTGTTTAGTTACTCAAGCCATGCTCGTTTGTCAAATTATACATTTCTATTTGTATCTGTGCTATTGTCTCTTAACTGTATCTGTTTGTCTATAAATGCTCTTATTTATATAAGTTAAATACTACTACAATACACACACACACACACACATCGCTGGCCATGCCTACCTCAACGTCAGTTGTGCCTTCTAGTGAGGCTCAGAACAGCAAAGAAAAAAAAAAGCTCTGTTAATTTTAAACTAAATTTACGTCATTCCCATCAAAAGCGACTTCTGTTTACATAAGTACATGTGTGTGTGCGTGTGTCCTCTTTCTGCCTTTCTGTGTATGTCTCTTTGACTATCTTTATTTGTCACATCTTCTGTGGTTAAATTTGTCTTATATATACATATATCCGTCAATCCACAATTTCAAAAAGAAAAACAAAAAATACATACTTTACTTAAACCACATGCCACAAGCTACATGTATGTATGTATGTATGTATGTATGTATGTATGTTGAACTCAGGATCTTCAAATCAACAACAACAACAACACCAGAAAGAACGAAATTGATTTTGTTAAATGCTTCGTATAATTAGTAAACGACCCAAGCCGCTGATATTCATGCCACACACCCTCTCCCACCTCCCCCCTCGGTTGCTCTGTGACCCAAATTACTTGGCAATCTTTTACAATTTCATTTAATGTCGCTCAAGCGTAGCTGCCACATTAAGCAACGCGAAATGTTCAAGTCAGAAATAAAGAATTAAATTAAATTATTTTATCTTTTTTGCCTACTCTGCTCTCTGCTCTCTCTGTGTGAGTGTGAGTGTGTGTGTGTGTATTTGCTGTGAGCATTTCACTTTTATAGAATTCAAACGACAAATGTATTTTAATCTTTTGTGAATGTTTAACGTTTGGATTTGTATTGCACACAAATTTTAATCGGCATTGCCATTGAAGTTGTGATGAACGTGCAACGATGCTTTGTAAATCACTTAAGTGTTTTGCACTTTGTCCTCATTGTTGTTGTTGTTGTTAGTATAGCACAAGTTGCGTAGCATTTCCGGTATACGCCCCCCAAACGGCCAACTGACTATCTGAGCGAAAGAGAGCGACAGAGGTGGGGGGACGGGTAGTAATGACAGGCATTTGTTTGAGTGCCATGTAAGCCGCAAAAGGATCAATGAGCAAAAACACGAACAACAAAACCATGCAATGACAAATACACAAACAAAAACAAAAACAAAAATAGAAATAGAAATGGTAAAAGTAGAAGTAGAAGTAACAACAACAACAACAACAATATCAACAAAACCGAAAACAATTTACAACGCAATCTCGCAACGAGCTCATTCTAAATGTATCTCAGTCAACGTATCTGTGAGAGCTTAAATGTTAAAATCGATATCAATTTCAAATACATGCCGTCGTCAATGCATGTGTGTGTGTGTGTGTTTGTATAAGTGTGCACGATTACGCGTAATCCTTGCGCCATATAAAAGAAAGAAAAAGTATATATAAATCTATATCGATCACATTAAGTGACTCATCTTACATTATCGTGGTTCAATGCGCCGACGAATTGTGTCGAGTTAAGCGTAATGTGCCCATTTTTCTCATACTCTATCTCTCTCTCTCCCTTGCACTCTTTTAGTGCATGTGTTTATATGCAAGAGCAACAACAACAATGCTTTCACAATGGCGTTTTGACTTAGACATACTTGCGAAACAGTGTAAACAACTTAAGGACCCATTATGGCAAAGCATTACCAAAGTCTTGACACAAAGTAAGCTTCCGTTACCGTTACCGCCGCTGTCGGCATTGCTGGCGCTGTTGCAATCGCTGCCAACATTCTCAGCTCAGCTCAGCTCAGCTCTGCACAGCGCAGCATCGTTTGCAACTCGCTGGTGTTTGTACTTGTGTTTGTGGTTGCAATTGTTGTTGTTGTTGTCGTTGTTGCCTTTGGCTGCAGTCTGAGTGCACTTCACTCGATGCAAAAGTGTTGCAATCATTTTCAAAACAAAAAATAAAAATAAAAGTACAAAAAACAAGGAACATAAAACAAAAATGAAAACGAAGACGAAGACTGTGCAGAAATGTTGTAGAAGCAAAAGCAGAGGCAACAAAAACAAAAAAAAAAAAAATCAAAAACACAAAAAATGAGTAAATAAATCGGCAAAGAGGAAGTAAAAGCGACGAGTGCACAACAGCAACAAACTTGTTAGCGAGCAAAATGCTACAAAAAAATACAAAAAAAAAGCAAGCAAAATAAAACAAAATTTATGCATTTCGCTCACTCAACACTGTTATGAGTGTTGTTGTTGCTGTTGTTGTTGTTGGTGCTGTCGCAACTATTACTATTGCTGCCTTAAGCAAAAGCACCTTTTCTTTTTTGTTTTTTTTTATTTTTTTTATTTATTGTTGGTGTAGGCAAAGTGCAGTTCAGCACAAGCCAACCAACCAACCAAGACACACACAAACACACAATTTGATAGCAGCGCGGGTTAGTTATACACACACACACACACACACACACACACAAACACATATGTATGTATCTTTGTATCTTATAGACATACGCGACGGTTGAAAGTGCATGCATTTATTTTATATGGCGGCAGATAAACAGCAAAAAAAAAAAAAAAAAAAAAAAGGAGAAGAAAAACGTACGAAACGCGACATAAAAGTTGATGGCATAAACATAAAAGAGCGTAAAGAAACAACAACAAAACGTTAAGAACGCGACGAAAGAAAGCGTTAAGGAATTAGAATAGGAAAACATTGTGTAAAAAATATGCATTTAAATGTGCCGTTAAACATTTCTTGTAGATTCATTTCCGCCACTCACGCTATGATTTATTTTTTTTTTTTTTTGTTGCTTCTTGAATTCTTGAGTTCTTTTTCTTACTTTTTTTTCATAAATAGTAGGAAACGAATACCGAAATTCAAAAAAAAGAAACAGTGAGTGCGTTATAGTTGAGTATACTCGAAAATATTATTCCCTGTACACATGGTGAGCAATGCCACGCCCAAATCAAACATTTGCCATTTAAATATTGCTCAAAATTTAAAGAAAAACGATAAAAAAATGAAGAATTTATTAAAAATTACAGTTTGTTGGTTTTGTGGGGCAGTAATGTGGGGAACGGGGGGTTTTGTGATATGGAATTGTAATGGGGTATATTTACTGAGCTTGTTTTCCCCATCTTGATCTCTGGTATCCCATCTTGAAGGACTGAGCTTACTTACATAGTCTATTATTTACTGACAAGAAGTGGGCGTGGCACAAATTCAATTAACCTGCTACTTGATATTTTGGCGAAAATTACAAGTCTACCCATGAAATATTCAGTCTCTTATAGTTTTCGGGTACCATTGGTGAGGATAAACGGATCATAATCGTCCTGATAATTTTTATATGCACTTTATAAGGTTCTACGCCCATTCCTCTTTGTTCGCAAATAAATCTAATAAGCCATGACAGAACGTGTGCAGGGTATAAGAAACACACACACACACACACACACACAATGAGTGTTTTCGAAGGAAATGTTAAAATTTGAAACGAATAAAAAATTGTTGCAACAACCAAACAAATTCAGATGCATTTTAAGAAAATAAGAAACTATAACTAAATATGAAAATTTGTTAAATCAGCAAAAATATTATGCATTTGAACAAATGAAATTAAGAAAAATTATTATTACTTACCCATTAGCACAAAATTAGTTGGCGTAGCCATGCTCTTCTTGCTCAAGACAAGCACAATAAGCGAGTTCGATATGACAGTAATAATCATGAGGAATGGCATACAGTAGCCATATATCGGTATCGCATAATCAAGCGGCGAATCGCAGCTGATATTCATATAGGTTTGATTCGTATTCATATCCATGTTCTGACACTGTTGATAGTCACTGTAGTTGCCAGTGTAGTCGATATCGTTGAAGAACGGTATTCTTGTGCTATTGTAGGCATCATCATTGGCGAAAGTTTGCTGTTCATCGCTGCCACTGTCCATGCCAATGCCAACAAAAGCTTCAGCGCCAACCTCAAATCCACCGCCATCACCGCCGCCGCCGCCACCGCCACCATTATCATCACGCAAAAAGCGTAATTCTGCGGCTGCAGCATTGTATGAGTACATTGTGTTGTTGGCCAACTTAGACGCTGCGGCGACCACCGAATTTGTCATGGCCGTCGACATTTCCTGCACTTCAATCAGCATGCGCTGATCGACTCTTCAGTGTGGCTGTTGTGCTTGCTGTCTCTCTGTCTAACTCGCTCTTACTTTGTCAATATCTTTGTCAAGTTTGCTTTGCTTTTCTTTACTGGTACAGTTTGCTTAGTTTTTAACTGTTTCTATTTGCATAGATTTGCGCTTGGCGCGCCTTTAGAACTTCCTTTGCAATTGTACGTCATTTTGTTTATTGTTCTTGTTGTCGCTGCTATCTGCTTGTTGTTGTAATTGTTGTCTCGTGCGCTTATTTAATTGAAAGACACTCAGACCGTATTGGTAGTTTTAGTAGCAGCTTCAGCTTCAGCTTCAAACCAAATTGAGATTTGAAATTGGAAGTACTTTGCAATCGCATTCAATTTGCCTTCTTTGACGGCGCTCGAAGAAATGCTCCTTAAACAAACTTTACTCGAAATCTGATTCTGATTCTGATTTTATTTTATATTTTCTTTTTCTATTTTGGCATTAAATCTTCATATCCTGTTGTTGTTCTTGTTCATTGTTGACGTCTGCCGTCTTTATTTGTTGTTGTTGTTGTTACTTTCATGGGTCTTTTGTGTGCAAAGAATTCTTAGCACAGTTAGTTATTGGCTTCCTTTCTCTCCTTCTTCGGTTGTCTTGTCTGTCCGCTTTGTTGAAACTATTTTTCGGTTAACGGTTCACTTTTTTTGCTTGCGACTTCTTGTCTATTGTCGCATTTATTTTGTAAAACTTATTGTTGTTTTTTGTAACTTTTATTGTTGTTGTTGTTGGCGTCTACTGCTTATTGGCACATCAACTTTTATCTCAAATGTTGAGTTTTTGGTTTCCATGCAATCTGCAAAATTGAATACAAAACAAAAAAATTAAAATTAAGTTTTTATCATAGAAGCCTTTTTTTTGTATTTAATAAAAGGATGTCATATCGTTTTTTTTATTGCTTATAGATATTTTTATACACTATCAATGTTTTGATTTTTTTCAGATACTTTTGTCATATTTGAGCAATATAATCTTATTTATCTGAGCAATCAAAATCGAACTCAATAATAAACTATTTCAATTGCAATTAAAAAAATATGTTCCAAATATTTCAGCAGCTTTTCATTGAAACAAATGCAAATCTCGAGTTTTATGTTTGATGTTATTTCATTGTTTTTATATTCTTCAACTTGTGGCATATAAGTTCTCATGAGTTAACATTTGTTTTGAGAAATAGCTTGAGTTAAATTTAAATTTTTTTGTGAAAATATTTAAATAAATAAAATATATCTCTGATTATAATCGACAGTTGAAAGAGACAGGTGAAAGTGTGAAAAGTCTTTGAAATTTTCGATTAAACAAACTCATCACTGATGAATGCAATAGTTGTCTATAGTTGAAGTTAAAGGTAAAGGGTATTTAAAGGTCGAGCTCACTCGAAAGAAGCATTTTCATTACTAGTTTGTTGATGATATTGTCGTTGTTGTTGTTAGTGTCAGTGTTATTGTTAGTGTTCGTATTGTTTGTGTTGTTAAAATTTATGCCGTCACCATCAAATTGACTCTGATTGCTCAGCATGAATTGCGAGCCATAACAATCGAAAACAATTCAGCTGAGCTCAGCTTTCACTCGATTGCAATGCGATTTCCAATTTCAAATCTACTCAATTGAATCGAATTGTATTGAATTGAAATTTGCCTGTTGGATTTTTGCCTACTGAAGCGAAAAATATATTCGCATTAATTATTAAAAAAAAAAGCATAAAAACAAACAAAGCAAAATGTGATGCTCCAAAATTTGTTTTAAGCCTTGCTGCGTTTAAATATTATTTATTTAACAATTTAGATTGAATTTTAATTTATATGCATTTTCAAACATGACTTTTTTTGCTTTATTCGCTTGTGGTATCGAAAACGAAATTTTCATTTGATTGCTGCTATTAAAATAACATTTCGGCGCAGTTCGGGTTATTCAATATTATTTTATATTATTTTAATACGAGAATTTCGCAACGAAAAGTGAATTTTTTAGTTTACAAGCTGTGATAATCCGAAAATAAACTAAAACAGAAAAAGAAGTTATTTTCGGCTATGGAAAAACTTAAATATATTTTTAGTTTATATAATGATCCGTCAACCGATCGGAGGTGTTTGCACTGAATCAGACAGACAGACACAGAGGCAGATATGTCTATATCAAATCGTCTCATCGTGCTGATCCAAAAATTTTAAATATATTTTGTATGATTGGATATGTCTTCTTCCATGTTTTAATATACAAACTTTTCTACAAAATTAATATGCTATTGTTTATGTAAAAACAATCATTTTAGCAATATAAAGCGGAAAGTTTTTTTTATTAGACTGAAATAATTAAACTGTAATTCAAACTGCAGCTATTGTCAATATTATGGTACTTTCCCCATGCCACGCTATCCTAACATCATCCATACCACACTCAAGCCGTCGCATACATATATGTAGTGTAAGAGTCGCTAGTATTTTTAACGACACATAACCCAATTTGTATTCTGGATTATTGCACGAATAACAAACCAATAAACCACACACTTTTAACTCTTTTATTAAAGTGCCTCTATACTAATGCCAAGATTCATGTATTATAAGTAGAGTATAAAAAGTATTTTACAATGCAATAAAGTACTGAGTTTCTAAGAATTATTCAAAATCCATAAAGTCAAAGCAAATAAAATGTGAAAAAAGAAAAATAAACAAAAAGAAGATCCTTTAAAAAAAAAAATGACAAATTTTCGTACGTTCTATGCTCGCTGCTCTGTTCCTCTTTCCCACGCCACATCTATCACACTCTGCGCAATGGCTTATGGCCGAAGTACTGCGTGACAAGTCAGTGTAAATAATTTCACATGACTATAAATCTGCAAATGACAAATGAGCACATAAAAAATCAAATATCAAATCGACGAAAAACACGAAATTTATTTATGAAGCATATCAAATTTAGTTCGCGAAGTAAGACGCGTTTTCGATTAAGGGTTGCAGATAACAGCAAAAAAAGTAAGAATAGTACTTTCTCAAGGACGATAAATCAAGACGTCGGACTGAGTAAACATAATCCAATTTTTTTTATATTTGAATAAAAAAAAATGTACATGTATAAATAAAAATTACAAATAATAGAAGGAACCGCAAACGGAATGCATTTGTATGCTTGCTCAGCCTAACAGTTTGACTGAAAACTTTATTTAAAATTTTTCATTTAATTTTGATGCGATGTTGGTTTTACGGCAATAAGCAACGAAAAATGATTCTGAGCTCTTTACATAGTCAATTGTACGATAACTTTATCATGGAGCTTTCAATAAACAGAAGGAGACTATGTAAAATATATTTGTATATATCAGTTTGACAAGGTTTTTCTTTTGTCTTTCACTTAACATGGTTGATATAAATTAAAAAAAAAAAGAAGCAATGAAAGAAATTTTTATGCAAATATAAACAAAAGAAATTACTTGCAAAAGAAGACACAAGAGCTCCACTGAGTAAAAACTTTTCTTAGCCAATGAACGCATGACTGAAAAAAGAATATATATAAATAAATATATTCCATTTGAAGTAGAAAAAAAGAAGTAAACAGAAAATGTCAGCAAACAAGCCACTGAAGAAGGGCAAAGTGAAGCGAAATGCAATCAAATAAAAGCAAAGAAGCGCATGAGTGAAGCCACGCGGGAATCGACCGAAAGACAAAACAAGCACCCAGTCAACATAATTAAAGTTAGGCGATCCCAATTCACCAACCCAACCGTGCAGCGTTCGAGGTAGGCGTGGTGGAGCAACATTAAAGATTTTCAAAAGCCATGCAAGTCAACGCAATCGGGAAAGCAACACTGAAAGTGAAGCGTGAAGAAAATGCCAAAGAATCTGTTAGAGACAAACACCGTCGACATTAACAGCTGTG
Source organism: Phortica okadai (assembly GCA_034638295.1). NCBI lineage: Eukaryota > Metazoa > Arthropoda > Insecta > Diptera > Drosophilidae > Phortica > Phortica okadai. Next base: position 52,027,003 of record CM067848.1, on the reverse strand, counting down.
CTGCCAACTGACGCTTCATTAAATTCAAGCTCACTACTTGTGTTGCCAACGGCGATGATAAAATGCATTTTCGCATTTTCGTGCTTGGTATGAAAAGCACACAAGCGACACACAAAATCTTGCCAAATATGGCGAATCTGCCATGGTGAATGAAAATAAAAACAATTGTGGGCCCAAAGTTGACCAAAAGCAATTCAAAGCAGCGCACGAGCAAATCCAATGCGTAATAATTCAAATACGTGCACAGCAAATGAAGTTCGAATTGTGTTGAAATTGCGCCTGCTGGCAGCAAACGATTTTTAGACACGCCCTCTCTCAGCCAACCAGCCAGCCAGCCAGAAGAAGAAGAACAACAACAACTGCCAACTCAATGCACACCGACACCGACAGCTATTAACGAAGTTATTATGCCGTGAGCGTGCAAAATTTTGCATAAGCTATGCGAATTTTTGTTGCACAAGCAAAGGCAAAGATTCGCATGTGTGCGCATGAAAGTATGCTAGAATTTTTGAATAATTCGTTTGCTTCTTTCAAATATCATAAGTGCAAAAATACAAACGAAGACAGGACAGAAGAGGAATAGCAAAATATATCAGCAGCAGCAGTGGCAGCTTCAAACCCCATTTAGTAGCTTTGAAGGTTGCGATACAGTCCAAAGCTCTTCATCAAATAAGTCATTAGCTCGTTTTATGTAGTCTGCTTTTGAGCGGCAACATTTGACCGCAAAGCAAACGAAATGAAAGAATGAACAAACGTACAAATTATATCAACGACCAAAGTTGGCGATGGCATAAAAACTTACATAAAAGAACACAAAATAAATGGAAAGCAACTCAGCTCAGCTAAGCTCAACTAAACTTAACTCAATTCAGCACCATACAGCGCACAACGCAGTGCAGTCATAAAAATTAGCCATTGCTTTGCTTGATTTAAATTGCACTTGTGCGAAAAACTGTCGGCAATAATATTTGAACGAGCTGAAACTGAAGTAAAAGTATATCCCACCGACCCACCACACTTAGTCTCACTCTATATACTCTATATGAATATATACATCTATATCTCTTTCACACATACACTCATTTACTAACGACCTTAAGAATTTTTGAGCGCTGACTCATTCACTTTACGTCTCAGTCTTAATTTTCATTGTTCTATCCAGCCCGTGGTCACTTTGGCTACTAACTTTTTAATTACTTTTACAAGCATTTAAATTTGAACTTCTTACGTTTCAACTTGGGAACAACAAAGAAACAGAATGAAAGAAAGCCAATGCTTGTCCATACCGAAAATAAAACAAAAATAAAGAACACCAGTAAGTACGCTATCTTCGGCCTTGCCGATAGTTATATATGCTTCATGCCCTTTCTTATGCCACGCCAAGATAGTCTTCATGCCTCCCTAAGAACTTAAATTTGATTTAAATTGGCTCTCTTCTTCTTCTTTTTTTGTATGGCAGGCACCAGTACCCGTGATCCGATCTCAATAAAACTTTCGGACATGGCTATATCAACTCGTCTTGCTGTCCTGATCCTTAGATATGTTACAAACTTCACGACAAAGTTATAATACTCTTCATTGCGTGAGGAGTATAAAAAGTTCAAGTACTTGTGCCCGAAATTATGCTATAAAATATGTGCTGCTGCTTTCTTTGCTTGTCTGCACTTCACTTTGCTTGCTATGTTCTTGTGCGCTTTTCTCTATCTCATCGTGGCTTAAAAGAAACCCCAAACAATTTTGAACAGCACATATAGACAACTTCGAACAACAACAAATAACAGCAACAAAGTCAAAAAAAAATTGAAGCCGTTGAAGAAAAAATAAAATACCACAAGATATAAAAAAAAGAGAATGTGAATCTGTACAATCACATTAGGCAAAATCAATTTCAATCTATGCGCGCCTGCAGGCCGCACACACCCGCGCTCGCTTTAAGCCTTCTGCAAGGCAGCCAAGTCCTTACTGCGAAGTGTAAACGTGCAAAGCATAAAAAGCTAAAAAAAAAAAATTATAATTCGAAATGGAAAGGAGGAAAAAGGTAAATTTGTGTGTTGAAATGTTGTTTAGGATTTACCTGCGGCAAAGCAGGCTGCAGCATACATATCTAACGGTATTTTGCTTGTCATTTATACCGATATTCTTCAATTTTTCTCTTTTCGCTGATTTCCATTTTTTGTTCTTTTGGTTTTCTTCTTCAATAATGTAATCAAATAGTTACGCTGATTTATTTGAAATAAATGCGAAAACACACAACAAAAAAAAAATGAGACTTAAAGACCAAAATTTCTCAACGAAAATAGTCGACTACTAAAGACGCTGCAGTCATGATTTGTTCTCACTGTTGAGTCGTGGATGAGTCCCAAGCTGGAACTCTTTTCAATGAACCGCACTTTTTAATTCGTTTAATGTTCATTTCTAAGTAAAACGTATTTAAAAGACAATTGAATTTGTTCTTATACCTTATGCCAATACCGCCAACAGTGCAGAGGACTATGAAAATTTCACTGACAATATACCAAGTAATTTTAGATACCCGTAGAGCAAAACAACCTAAAAAGTTTCCCTTTACGACATATGCGCCTTAATGAATATTGACTCCCCTACACGTTCGGTCATTGCTACAGACACACCTAATGCCATAGACCCTTTTGGGAGCAAGCCAAGTCAAAGACAGCATTGGGAAGAAAAAAAAGGACATGCAAAGCAGCTACAAAATGGAGAATTTTACATTAGGAACACGAACAAATGAAAACAAATGAAGTAAACAGCCAAAGAGCGAAAAAATCGTTAATGATACTTTATGCGGCATGCTTAACTTTAATATGCCACTGAAGCGAAATAATATTTAACGAGCATAACAATTGAAGCTATTAAACAAGAAGCATGAGACGTCAGGGTGTACAACGATGAGATGAGATGAGATGAAGAAGCATAGTGAGGCAACAATTACAAAGATAGCACTTGATACGATTTGATTTGACTTGATTCGATTGGACTTCAGTCGAGTTGAGTTGAGTTGAGTCAAGTCGACTTGACTTGACTTGACTTTACTTGCCACAATGAATTGAACACAACTTGAGGCACGCTTGAGGCTCATTTGGCATCATCATAAAGCTATTAGTATAACTTACTATTTGCGAATGTCTTAATACATTTAACAGTTGAAGAGCTTAATTTTAAATATATTATAAAGTGCTGTCAAATGAGTAGCAAATAATGTTGTTAAAAGATACTCAGACATCAAGCAAGCATTAGAAGAGTGACGGAAGCAAAATAAACGTCTTATAGCACTTTGCAATTTATTTTTTGTTTTTGTTTTTTTATATGTTCTAAACAGCAAAAACAAGAAACAACTTTTTAGACAGCTAAAAGCGTACTCGTCTATAAGACTCATGCATGAATATGCCCAAAAGCAACAAATTCAGCATAAGCAAGCGCATAAGCAGTTGAACTTGTTGTCGGTTGAGAGCTGCAAGCAACGCAAAATTTTGTTATTATAATAGTTTGCATGAAAACATTTTACTTTAATAACAAACAACACAACAAGAAAACAAAACAAAGGCCAAACAAAAGCTAACTGACTAAAATTATGCTATAATTTTTCGACTATAATATTAAACTGCTAAAACAAAGCATACCTTACGGCATTCGGTGTGAGCTAAATTTGTGGCAGTGTTGTTGTTATCAATTATAATGGAAAATGACGGTCATGCAAAAAGCAAACACATTGAAAGCGAATAGGGAACGAGTAAGCGAATGATTGAGTAAGTGTATAAGTACGTTAGTGATTGAGTGAGGGAGTGAGTGAAAGAGTCAGAGAGTTTTACTTGTTTTTATTTATAAATATATGAATAACGCAACCAAAGTAAGAAGAAAAATTTAAGCCAAAACACTTTTAATGCCATTTTAGTCAACTCATAACCAAAAAAAAAAAAAAAAATCCCAAAGAAAGAATATGAAAATAGCCTGAAGTGAACGAAAAACAGATTCGTGACAAAACATTTAATTGTTGGATAAATTTGGGCACAGCAAAATGATTAAATTATTCAAATTGAAAATTGATGTGTACAATACAAACAATGATCAGGGCAATGATGAAGAGCCCGTGCGACAATGCGTGTTTGTGTGCGTACGAGTGCACGTGTGTGTGTGTGTATGAGACACAAAAAAAAGGACAAGTAAAGTTTAAGCAGCTTATGAGGCATGTAACAAAGAATGGAAATTTCATAAACGTGCTTGTCTATTTGTGTGTGTGTGTGCGTATTTTTATAGTTTATGACCTTGCATATTGCATACTTTTTGGCTTAGCACTAATTGGCAAACGTTGCGTTTATGCAAACAATAATAGACAATAGATTATAAATGAAATAGAGCGATTTCTAATGTCAACTAACAAACAAGCCAATCGAGCAATCATCCTCCTCAGTACATGTATATAGATTATGCTCAGTGAGTGAGTGAAGCTGAAAGAAGAAACTATGAAACGGTTAATTTCATAAACACTCAATAACTTTAAAATTCAAAAAAAGACGAAAAACATTAACATTTACAAGGCAATCAAACAAACAAACACAAACAACACACACACACACATATACATCCGCATACGCTCTGCCGTGCATGTATAATTAATTCCCTGAATAATTAATGAAAGTGAAGAAAATATACTGCAATCACTTGGGAATTCAATTGACTTATTTTCATTCCGTTTGGTTGCCACGAAAGCGACAAACAAATGACCGATGGTCCAACGGAAGAGCACACACACACACCGAGCTGAATATCAAGCAGAGGCAAACAAACACACTCACAAACACACACACATGCACGCAGAGCCAAGTAAATAGCAATAATGTACTTTGTCAAGATTTCCAACACGATTTCGACAAATTTCACGCCAAGTTAAAGACTTAATCATTTGTAATCGTTTAATGCCGTACTTATTGTTCAAAGCAACACGAACACAAACACAAGCACGAGCATTGAACATGAGGCCATCAGCATCAACATCAGCATCAGCGGCGGTATCAGTAACAGTAACTTTCAAGCCCAAACTCTGCCAGTTGAGAGTGCGCAACGCCTTTGCACTCACTGAACTTTATACAGACACAAAAAGTTACGAATGCCAAGACAAGCATGCAGTAAGGCAACCAAGCATACAGACAGGTCGACAGACAGACAGACAGAAAAGCCAAAACAGACAAAGTCGCTGCGCTGCCTACAAAACCAAAGCAAAGCCAAGTAAAGTAAAATAAAGTCAGGCGAAAGACAAACCATCAGCATCAGTATGAGCGGCAGCAACAACAAAAAGCCAAAAAAACTTGCCAGACATGTCGAATTAGTAGTGCACATACGCCCCGTTGGCAGCGCTGAGGAATCGGCTTCGTTTCGCATCGACCCCGCCATAGCACAGGCACTGGCACTGGCACAACGAACAGCGTCGCACGCTCGCTAAGTAAAGACGAAAAATATTCAAACGCTGAGACCGCAACGGGCCGGCAGTGCGAGACTCTTCACGCTCGCAGCGCTTAGGAGTTAAAGTGTAATCGCTTCAAATCGCAAGCGCAACAAAAACTTTTTCGATTTGGGAATTAAGGCACAAAACAAAGACAACAAAAAAAAAAAAAAAACAGAAACCAACCTAAAAACAACATAAAGCGCAGCGACAAGTAAAACAAAGTCAAAAAGTAGCAGCAAAACAAAACAACAAAAAACAAGAAAAAAAGTACCAACAACAAACAAAAACAAAAAAAAAAAAGGGAAGAACCAAACCAAAGATGGGGAAATATTTGTAAAAGTAAAGCCAAAAACTTGGCAGCCTAGGAAAAGAGAAGACGAACGAAGAAGAAGAAAGAAACTTTTGGATTTTGTTCAATTTGGTTTGCATTTTTGGTTTCGCTTTGGCAAATTCGCTTCATGCACGAGCAGGCGCAGCGTCAATGTCGGTGCGGCTCAGCCTACTCTCACCTGTCTAAGCAGTAAATAAAACATTTCCGCGCCATAAAAGCGCCACAACAGCAGTGATAAGAAGCTGGCAATGCGTTGAGTCGGTCACACACACACACAAACACAAACACACACACGCATAGTTACGCATTAAGACACAATCATGAGAATGTTCACAATCTGGCTCCAAATTATTAAACGATACAAGTTTAAAGTCGAACCGAACCGTTTTTTGCTTACAAATTTACTCTTGTGTATTATTTTTTTTTTTTTTGTAGCATACTTTCGTGCGCATGGCCTTCAAGCTTCATCGCTTCATTGCTTCATTGCAAGAGCACTGTACCTAATTCCATGTTCAACGTATTCGTGCTGTGAATTAGTTGATTATCAACTCAAGGCACACTCGATCTGTAGCACAAAAGTAGGCAACGAAAAAAAGAAATAGAAATAAAAACAAAAGAAATTCATGTTCATTCAAGCTTTCAGTGCGTGACTGAGTGAGGGAGTGAGTGAGTGAGTGAGTGAATAAATCAATGAAGGAATGAATAAGTGAACGAAGACATGAATTAATATGAGCATGAAGTTAAAGTCAAAGTAAAGCCAAACAAGCGTTTACAACATGGACTAAAACAGACTTAAGAGATACACGTTGTCGCCAAATTACGATATTTCCAACTGCTATATGAGCAGCAATCAAAAACAACAACAACAACAATATAAAGAAAACAAGAACAAAGTCAGAATCAAGAAAAATCGCTGGAAATAAGACAAAAAAAAAAAAAGCAATGTCTCTGACACACGAAAACTATTAAAGCCCGCTAAATCTCGATTTTATTATCAATTTTTATTTTAATGCCACTTAATTCAACTAGCAAACGCGCAATCCCGGCACCCAAGACGCTCAACGCACGACGCCAACACAGCACGCCGTGCCAGCAAACCTCAGCCCCCCGATCACGGCACCGACGTGAGTTGCGTAGTCGAATATGCCCCAACAAACAAAAAAAAAAGTCGAAAAGCGCACTGTAAGTAAATGGCAATGAAAAATTATGCGCAGAGCGAAGGTAAGAAAAAAGTAATGATGGTGATGAAGAAGAATATATATGTATGTATATTTGGGGAAGTAGAACAGCGTTGTGCGTTGAGTTCAACAAACTGAAAGAAAGCGCAACGCCACACAAAAGAACTTTACATATTTAATACAAAAACTTGCCAAACTGAGCATAGCAATGATGAAGAGATACATTTACAAAATGAAACGGAATGGAATAAGCGAGTTTATCTTAGAGGTATCAAAAAAAAAAACAAAAAAGACACTGCTCAGGTATGCACTGCTCAGCTACAAAAACAGCGGGCAATGAGCAGACGCGTAAGGGGGAGGGGCACAAGCATTTGCAGTGTCTCATCCCAGCATTAAAGAAAATCCCGTGCTCTTTAAACAACAATTTCGCTTTTTATTTCCACCCCACGCTCTTTAATTTTATGCTTCTTGGAAAGTCGGGCATCAGCATCAGCAACGCAGCTCAATTCATTCACATTGGATTCGCATGGCAAAGTGCAACGCTTTATTTTTTACGGCTCATTGGATTGTATCTCTTTCGCACTTGCTTAACACCCTCAGTCGCACTTTTGTTCCTTTGTGCCACTTGCTCACCATGTTGTTCGTTCGACGTGGCAATTGCGCTGATTTCTTTTTTAAAATTCTGGATTTATATCTGCCAATTTAATTTATCAATGCATCTGTTTTCAATGATTTTTTATTCAGAATTTAAGTCACGCCTAGTTTAGTTTAGATGCCGCAAATGCTTAAAGTTCGTTTTCTCTTGTGTATTTTATTTGTGTTGATTTAATAATTTAAAGAGAGCACACATTAAAACAACATAGCAACAAGCAACAGACTAGATTTGAATCCTTAGGCATTGAACGAGTATATTTGTGTGTGTGAGGCTGTGAGTGTCGCCTATGGCGTTGAGTAAGACTGCTTGAGCATATGAGGCACTTGCAACAATCACACAGAAACTGTGAGTGTTGCTGGCGACACGTGCTGCAACAGAGTGATAAACTAATAGGCACACATACACATGCACATACACATACACATAGAGACGTATGAAAGCAGTAGATGTGAAATACAAAGGAGTGAGCGAGCCTGTTAGTCTTTACTTGTAAAACAGTTGGTAAAACTAAATGACAACGAGGTGCCGGCAACGACCATATGTGTTCTCACTCACACACACACAAATACAGTGTTATACACGCCAAAACATACACTCAACTGCGGCCTTGCCAGCAGGCAACGAGTCTATTGTATGTGTGTGTGTGTGTGTGTGTCTTTCTTCATTGAAAATACAAAATTTGCCAAATGTTTGTGAAAAATGTTGTATGAGATTTTTATACAACACACACACACTCACACACACTTAAACAGGCATGCTGCTTATGTGAGCCAACACATGCTTAAGCAGACAGAAGCACTTGAATTAAGAAAGTGGGCGCACTGCAAGGTTGGTGCGAATGTTCGTATATAAGGTAGACGACTTTAAGTGAAAAATGCACATGGTGTGTATGCGGTAAAGGTTGGTGACACTGAAAAAGTAGTAGCAGCAGCAGAAGAAGAAGTATAATATGGCAAAGAAGCGCAAAAACAAAACAATAAAACAACAGAAACAAAAACACATACATACATACATACACATATATTTTCTTAGATTGAAAGTATTTGAAAACGTGCTCGGTTGGCAGCTGCCACAGATTCTATGCCATGGCCTTAAGACATTAAAGCGTCTTTGAATGTCGACGTACGTTTTGCTATACTCTTATTTCTCGTTCTCGCTCTTTTACGCTATTTCGATGGACAAAAGTTGTATTTCATTGCAATTTACCAAGAACGGAAGCGGAAGCAGAAGCAGACTTTCTTTCGCACAAAGGTGCAAAAAGAAAACAACATAAAACATGCTAAATTGAAAACGTTAGCAAACAAGCATAAAACAACAATGTCAGGTGTTAAATATGTGGTTTCATTTCTATATACTCAACATATATGGTATGTTCATACGATATGTATGTACTTTTGTGTTTTAGTGTTTTTTTCTTTTTTGCAAAAGCATGAGACTTCATTTTGGCTTTCAATTGGCTTTGCCAGCCGAATTCATGCTCTATGAGCCATGATATGTGTGCCAACATTGCCATCAAATAAAAGAATAAATAATGTTTAAATATAAATAATGAAGATGACAAAAGCAAACGATCCGTGCCAATTGTTCTCGCATATAAGTGAATTTTCGGCCATAATATTATTACTTGTTTTGTTCGACCAAATTGAATATACATACATGTATTTATGTTATTTTTGTTAGCCAAATGGATTTACTCAATTGTTATTTTCGCCTTTGTTTATTTTAAATTTTGTGCAAATTTCATTTTTTATCATAGTATTTATTTACTTTTTCTGTGGCAAGTGTTAATAGAAAACTCAAATCGAATTATAGATTATTTGAATTTAGTGTTTTATTGTTTGTTATGCAATTACGTGCTCAATAATTTGCTATAATATATTTTTCAATTATTACAAGAAGATTTTCCGCCATTTCCCAATAATTAATGATGTTCGCATTGTATTAAGCGGCAAGACAAATCGGTGGCGTGTGTCAAACGGTGCGCTGCAAGTGTTGCAAGCAACGCTAATTGGCGCCAACTCAGCTGAGCCAAATGAGGCGCAAAAAGCGAACACGCATTCAACTAAAAATAAATACACGCAAGAACAACAACACGAAAAGAAAAATGGTATAGAGAAAAAAAAAGAACATAAACAATAAAGAAACAAAAAATGTGATCGAAATGTAAACTAATTAAAAGAATCTATTTACTTTCGCTGGAGCGCATAAATCTTCAGTTTCGCTCGTAAATCGTTTAACACGCGCCGCCGGCGGCAAAAGCAGCGCAAAAGAAAAAGAAGAAGAAAAGCGGCAATGGTATGCACAGCTTGTTGCTGGCAGAGTTGCCAACTTTGCTGCGCCACTTTGCCCCGCTCAGCGATCTGCCTTGACTGAACGGTTGATCGGCTGATCGGCTGCTCGCCTAGTTTTTTAACAAAATGTATTTTCATGAGTTTGACTGCCACATGGATCACTGTGTCGATCAATTGCTTTGCTCATGACAAGCACCAGCGGCTGTGTGTGTGAGTGTGAGAGTCTGCAGAGCGGAGGGGCTCTTTAAATTGATAGAAGCCAGGTGCTGAACTTGCAAGCAAACGGCAAAACAAAACAATCCAGAAATTGGGCAAAAAACAATGGTAAAAAAAGAGCACATATATATTAAACAAATGCGAGACAACTAATTGCGAGAGCCGCAAGAAAAGTCTCTAAGATTTAGATGAAAAAAAAATCAAACAAAAAACTTTGATTTCCTTCTATATTTATTTTTAATTATGATGACTGATAAGCAAAAGCTACTGCTAGAACTACGTATTATATACTAAAGACTAAATTTTTTAGAATTTTAAGTACAGGAGGAAACAAACAAAGGAAGACATTTTCAATAAGTTTGCTCTTCACACGTTGGCGGCCATTTTGTCAGCTGCCAAAGCAGCGACTGTAAAAGGTTGCCGAACTTCTTGTCAGTTTTTGTCACCAAATATGAAAAATGTTTGTGGCACATGGCGTTTCGACTTGTTACACTTTGTTTTGCGTTCAATTTTGTTTTTGCGCACAAAATGAATGAAAACTTTTTTAATTGATTTTAATTTCGTTGACCACAAGTGCACAAACGTTTTTGTTGCAAGCGATTTTCACACAAAAAAAAAAAAAAAAAAAATCAGCAACAAAAAATGTATGTTTTTGTTGTCTCTTTCTGTTTTCTTGTTTGCATAAAACATTTTTGGTTGCGAAATATTTTTTTGTCATATTTTTTTTTTCTTTTAATTAAAATTGAATACAAAAAAGATTTGTGGTTTGTTTATAATTTTTTTTTTATTCATATTTTTTTGTTGTTCTTTTTTTTTGGGATTTTTTTTTTTGGAGAGTTTTTTTTCTGTTTGAATATTAACTTTGAAACTGTTGACTTTTTGGGTCAAAAGTTTTGGTGTCGCTTAAACTGTCAACGAACTTTCAAGCGACTGCAAGCAACAACAACAACATCAACAACAATGTCGCAGTCCGATTTAAGTGAAAACCGCATTTTCAGATATTGTCGCTCGATTTAATTTGCCTGCAACATTTTTCGCCATTCTTCTTTATTTTCTTCGCGCATTTTGCGGTTCTTTAGGTTTTTCGGTATGGCCCAATGACGGCCGGGCAAATGTATAGAAAACCAAACATGACACACGGACAGACACACAGACAGACTCACAGATAGACAGAGAGACAAATAAAACGGTTGGTTGGGATAAGTAGCATGGACAGTTGGATGAATGGCTAAATTGAAAGGTGTAAGGACCGTGTCAAGAGGGTGAAAGGAAGATATCAGACAGACAGATAGACCGGCAGACAAATCGAAAGATAAAAAAAATGCCTGTGAGAATTCAAGGAGCTACTAATGGGATGAGTTTCTTCAAAGTACGGTCGTTCATTGCTTCTCCGCTCATTTACAGGCACACAATAGCCCTTTGTATTTAGCCGATTAGGAGTTGGGTTTGGGTTTGGGGTGTGGTTCGTGGTGTGAATGAGTAAATCGCTGAAGCACTCGTCTGTGCGACCGTCTGCTTGTCTGCGTTTAGAGGCGACAAAGTACTTGAAACTTTATAAAAGGTCGACGCGTCGAGTTGTCGACTTGTCGTAAATTATATTTTTCATTATTATTGTTATTTTGTTGCCATTAAGTATACGACGCGAATGCCAAGCCACGAAAGCCAAACCAGAAGCAAACAATTCAACAACTTCTTCGACGCTTCTTCGACAACATCTTCATCTTTGCTCTTACCTTACACCCAACGATCTTGCTCAACTTCTCCTACTTCTACTTCTTCTTCTGCGTTTTTTTGTGACTTTTATGTCAGCAAACTCAACTTCTTTTATTGCTCTCATTTCGTTAATGTTTTTTGTACATTATTTTTATACCCTGCACATACAGTGTGTCAGGGTATATTAAGTTTGTTTGAACGAAATGTATGTAACGCACAGAAGGAAGGGAGGGGGACCCCATAAAGTATATATATTCTTGATCAGGACGACAAGAGAAATTGATTGAGCCATGTCCGTCCGTCTGTCCGTCCGTCCGTCCGTCCGTCTGTCCGTCCGTCCGTCTGTATTCACCAATGGATCTCGGAAACTGTAAGAGCTAGAGACTTGAAATTTGGAGGGTAGACTCGTGATGCTTGGCAGCAGATCAAGTTTATTTTTTTTTTGTGCCACGCCCACTCCTTCCCGGCCATCCAGCCCTACCCACTTTTTTAAATCGCTATAACTCTAACATCCAAAGAGATAGAAACATGAAAGTCGGTATGTAGACTCAGTATGAGTGGCTCTACAAAACTGCATACCACAAAATCCCCCCCTCATTTTCATTTCCCCTCCCTCAGTAATTTTCTCTAAATTGCTTTATCTCCAAAATTAACAAAGGTATGAACCTGAAATTTTGTATACAAGCTCAGTGATTATACATCTTAAAAACTGCATACCACAAATTTCCCCTCTCTTTGATGGCCACCCCTCAGAGACCAACAAACTTAAATTTTTCGTAAAATCCACATTTTTTGACCGATTTTCTTTGTATTTTGAACACTATTTGAAAAGGCGACGTCAGATCAATAGGTTTTTGTAGATTGAGGGTGTAGCACCGCCTACCATGTGTGCAGGGTATTATATTGTCGAGTATACTCGACTATACCGCCCTTACTGGTTTTTTTTTTTTTTGTTTCTTTGTTGCGCTTTATGTAAGGCAGACGGACGATGTGTTCGCATCTTATTTAGCCAACGTAAAATTAATAAATTTCATTTAATTGCTTTAGCCAAAAAGTCCTCCTGCAGCCGAGAAATGTGACGGCCTTTGGCAAAATGTTGGCAACTTCATGCACAGTGAGCCAAACGACTGTGTGAAGTAATTTCACTTAATTGAATTAACAAAAAGCTTAGTGTGCCACTGTGGCACACCAACACCTAAACGCTGGGGTGAGGCGTTGGCGTCGATTGGACTGCCACACATTTGAAATTTTAAAACTTGTTGTGTGCCTTCGCTTGCCAGTAGTAGTAAATTGTTTTTTGGTTATGCACTTTAAAGCCACGACGAAAGCATAAATGAAAAAGTAGATAGAAAAAAATGCAAACAGCGCAGAGCAGAGCAAAACAAGCATGAAATCCATTTAAGCCAACGCGAAGTCAACGTCAGACTTGGCCAAAAGACTTCCACTGCGACTTGGATGGCGTTTCGGTCTCTGACTGCGCTGTCACAGTCAGCATGAATTAAATGCGTGCCGCTGTGGCCGCGATAAGCCAACGTCAGTCGGCCAGAGTTGCCAGCACGTTTTTGGCACGCGAATTACTTTTCTGTAGCTTGCTTTGCCTCCTTTTTTTTTTTTGCAGTTATTCAGCTTTTTATTGATGTTGTTCGCTTCATATCCAACAGCTCATGGGCATGTTAATTTTGCTATGCAATCATTTTTTTCAAAGGCTTACTTTTTTTTTTTGCTGCTTCATTACACGCGTAATTAGGCGTGGCATACTTCAAATATCTTTTCTTGGTCGTTCTGGCTTATTTCTATCTTCACGTCGATTTCAATGGCCAACCTTAATGATATTCATTTTGGCAACAGTTGAATAAACTACAAGCTGCAAAAAACAGTCAAGACAAAATCATGCCAAGCAAGAAAAACAACAAAACAATGAACTAAAGTTTAGACTAAGACAGACAGACAGACAGGTCAACTGAACGGCGACAACAAATGCAACATAATGAGTTGAACTTTTGTCTAACCGCGTCGCGTCTTGTCTACTTTATTCACAACACGTTCACTAATGATGTTAATGGCACCTGAGACAGCAAAGCGACGCAGCGGCAGTGATGTGACAAAACTATATATTTGGACAATAATCATGCTAAACAAGGCTTCTGCACTTAAAGTTATTTAGTTGCTAAGCGCCATGAGAGATGGGAATGAGATCATTTGGGCAATGTGGCAGTATAGCAATATTGTCCTAATGTTGATGTGAGAACGAGTGAGTGAGTGATTGAGTAGGAGAAGAGGCTGGCAAATAGGCGGGCTTATTGCTTATAAAATCACTTAAGTCTTAGTAAACAGCTCCCAATGGTAACATAAATATGAACTTGAAACCAACACACACACACACACACACAGACACTTAGTTTGGTTTATTTGCCTCAGAATGAGCAAGACAGACCGTTAAAACAAGACACACACAACGCAAACACACACGCAAACAAACCGAGAGACAGCAAGAGGGACAGACCAAAAGTAATAATAACTCAAGAATAAGTAACAAAATGTACAAAACAAAATGTATCTTTGTAACATGGGCAGCACATCGCAGTCAAGCGCACAGGTTCAAACACGCGCTCGCACACTTGTACAAGAGTAGCATTAGAAAAATATATATTAACTTGGCAACTTTCAAACATTGCCTGTCGCCACACACGACAACGCATCTGCCGAACTGGCAACATCATCCTCATCATCATCATCATCATGATCATCATCAACAGTACCAGCACGATACACTTCACGCGTTGTCCAACATCAACGCAACGGTGACAGCAACAAAGGCAAAAGCAAATTCGCTTGAGAGATAAAATCAATCGAAGTGAATCAATTATAGAATTTGCCAAAGACTGTCAAATGCTTCGACTGCTGCTGAAGCTATTCTCCTTACATTCAATGTCTGTCTGTATGTATGTCTGTCTGTCTGTCTTTTTGTGGGCTAAATATGTGTCTGTATGTATAGTGAAGGCAAAAAAGTAAAGCAACATTTTCACATTTCGCGCCGCTGGCAGCAGTAATTGACGACGAGCGGCATATCGTGCCACAACTGATAGACAAAGAGCGTTAGCGTTAAAGAGAGAGAAAGACAGAGACAATGTATGAGTGTGTGTGTGTGTGTGAGTGTGAGGATGAAAGGTAGAGTGAAGCAAAGACAGGCAGGCGTTGTTGAATGCAAACGCTTTCGTATTTGAGTGTGTTGAGTGAGCATTGGTAACATGATTTTGTTACTGCAACAACAACAGTAACAACAACAACAATTTGAATAACTAGCGTGAAATAGCAACGACGGCAGCCATCAAGCGAAAATGGCAACTTTATCAAGAGCTTCGAGGCTTGCCTAAAGAAGCTCACATTTTGCTTGATTTTGCTTTCTTTTTCACTTCATCCCTCATCAACATGTCCAACTGCCGGCTTTTGGCTCACACTTTATTGCTTGCACTCACTCATTGTACAAATACCGCTTTGGCATTGATTGAGTCAATGAAGGCGGCCACTGGCAACGACAACGGCAACGACTTCGACGTCGTCTGTGACTCAAACTCAACTCAAATATAACGTTTTGAGCAAATAGCAAGCATTGCAAATTTTCGTGAATGATTTGTGCACACTTTGTTGAAGCGTCGATCAATGTCGTCGCCGATGCCGATGCTGCCAACGCCATTTTCACCATCATCTAGATACATACATATATATTTTTTTTTCTTTACTAAAAAGACACCACAATTCTCATCATCATCATTAGACAGAAACATCGACAACAGCATCATCATTATCAACGATGTCGTCGTCATCGTCGTTACTAAAGTCGTTGTTGTTATTGTTGTTGCTGTTGTTGTTGTTGCCATCGTTATCGTTGTCGTTGTCGATGTCTACAAGTGGAAATAATTGCTTTATGTGGGTCTACGAACTGTTAATTTCGTTGGTCTTCGTCATTTTTAAAACAAAAATGTCCAAAAAACAAAAGGACAAACACGAAAAAATAATGTAAGAAAATAAATTATGTAAGAATAGTGAGAGAGAGAGACAGAGAGAGTGGGAGATATACTCATTTCTTATGTTTTTGTGTCTTTGTGTTTTGCAAAATAAATGCGAAAATCGCTCTTGGCTTACATGGCGTATGCTTAATGTGACAACTTTATCAAGTTAAAGTTTCAAATAGTAAGTATAACAAAGATATTCATTAAAACCAAAAAAAATAATCAAAATAACAACGAAAATTTACCTTTTGGAATATTTTCTGTTAACAAGCAATCGCCCGAGGTTGTTCGAAATGCATATTCAAATATCAAGAGCTTTTCTTCTTTTTTTTTCTTTGCGCAAAAATGATGCTCATAAACTTGTTAAAGTAATTTCCTTTTTTTGTTAGCTCTTATTGTATTTTTGTTGGCTTCAATTATGGCAACAACAACATAATTGGCTTTGCCCATGTCCAACAGCAAATTAATAAAGAGATATGCATACACATTTCTCTGAACTGAAGGAGAGATTGTCTTGCCCGACTGACAGACAGACTGCCAGTTTGAGTAGATCAGTTCATGATCACATTTAAATCACACAAGGCAGTCAAGCGCAAAAGTTCTATAATGAAGTTCATCGAAAGAGGAAAGTAACACAAACAAATTGTGCGAAACCCGAAAATATTTGATAATGAAATTTACGAGATTTTCATCCAAAGCAACTCTAGAACACAAAATGGTTTGAGCAATAAAAAGCGTCGGCGGCTGCAGCAGGCAATTCACACGCTCAACTTGAGCCTTGAGTCTACTTTTGTTTTTATTTTTGCCTTCTATTTTTTGTACGCGTCTCTGAGCTCTGTTTGCCATTTTGGTTCGTCATTTAAGGCTTTAAGGTTTTAACTATTTGCTGATGCTTTTGGACTTGTGCTGGCGGCAATTTACAAAAGACTAATGAGTGACTAAATATGCGTCTATCTCTGTGTCTATGTGTCTATGTGAGTATTTGTGTGTGTGTGTGTGGCCTTAATTAAATTTCAGCTGCTTTTTTTCTGTAAGCATATTCGAACTTTAAGTCACACACATGCTCATTATTTGAATCATGTCTGCGGCTTTGTTGTCAAAACACTACTTAATGTGTTTTTTCTTGTTGCTTTTTTTCCACATTTTAATTACGTTTATAAATCATACGAAAAATGAGCTCTTGCTTTAAGGCTTGCAATAAAATTGTTTTTCTGTCTGACGCAAAAGAGTTTATGATCTTTCGCCGCTCATATGCTATCTTCAGCACGATCTCTCGCTGCGACAATATTAAAAGTAATAGTTTAAGCTTAGCGTCGGATTCATTACAAACGCAGCAGACTATGACTTTGTCATAAATTTTAACAAAAAAAAAAAAAAAAAAAAAAAAAACTTGACTTTTATTTCGTTTCATATTATGAATGAAAGTTTTAAAATTTTGTTTTTCTTCTACTCATATATGTATATCATAAACAAAAAAAAAAAAAAACAGATTCGCCTCAGTTTGGCAGATTTTCATTTATGTTCAACCTTTCTTATACATGTACATACATACATATATCATACTTTGTTGTTGAGCTGTGAGAATTGTTGTATAAGTAAAAAATTTCAACGCAGCCAAGCTGAAGACAACGCAATACAACACTTGTTTGGATTTTGGTTGCTGATGCCATTTACCGCTCGCATTCCACAAAAGTTTCACATTTGATAAAAAGTTTTACGGTAAAAAGTTAATAGTTTTTAGTTTCATTCGCTCGTTAGTTATTCTTCTTGTTGCTGTTGTAAAGGCGCCATGCAACGCCACATGCCTAAAGTCCACTCAACATTGTCGTTGTTATTGCCGTTGCCGTTGCCGTTGAATCCTTGTCATGTCCTTCAACGTTTCACGTCGTCGCTGTCAACGTCATTGTTAAGTTTTACGTTTTACAAATTTACCAGAGACAGAGACTGAGACACGTTCATCAAACTCAGCAGTGTAGAGTGTACAGTGGAGTCATCAGCTGCAACATCATCATCATCATCATCATCATGTTGTTCATTATCGTTCGCTCTCAATGTAATTCATCAGCAGCAATTTAGATTGTATTCACTTGGGCCTACTTGGGGCACCAAACCATTATCATCATCATTATTAATATCATTATTAACGTCATCATTAGCATCAGCAAGCTTATCATAGTCTCTGAGGCTTGTTTGCAACTCATTTTTTTCATTTTTTTCCACACTTATACAAACATGGCCCATTTGTGATGTATCATAGCACTGTCATCATTAACATTATCATTATGATCATCATCAAGCTCAAGCTTAGACTTATTTACAATTTTTCTTTATTTCAACGCTTTCAGTTTTCATTACTACCTATAAAAGCTTCACACACACACACACACACACACACAAACACACACACAACGATAGAGCACTTTAGTTGTACACCGCCAACTCATTCATATTTCATGCAATTTTTCATGCTTGCTGAGTTCATTGTTGAAAACTATGATAATTGTTATAAAGTTGAGTCAAGTCAAGTCAATTCGAGTCGAGTCGAGTTGAATTGCTGAGCTGAACTGAGCTGAGCTGAGTTGCGTTTTGTTGACTGCACAAAGTAGTTGAGGGCATATTTTATGAGAGTCTTCCTTTTTTTTAATTTCTATGCCAATTGCTCGCTCGTTTCTGTGCCCTATGTCGTACTCATGCCATTTTATAAAATATTTTTCATACTTTTCTTCTTTTTTTCTTATTCTTACTTAACATTTGAGTTATTTACAAGTTTTGTGGCAAAACAATGTCGAAAGTTGTTTAATTGTCAAGGGTCGCTTGAGGCATGCTCTGTTACTCTGACCAACAATTTTTTTTTTTAGATATGCCAAGTAGAGAAAACTTTAATGCGAAAAGTTAATAAAAATGAAGAAGAAGAAGAACTAATGTGTCTGTGTTAGTTGTTAAAAGCAATTCATTGCCGTGAAGAGCATTTTAGCAACAAAGACAAAGAAGAAAAAAAAAAAGCATAACATACTTTGCGGCAAGATACAATGAATTTCATAAAGCAGTGCTAAAATACATACTTATCAAGAGTTGATAGTTGTGTAATTAAGAGAAGCACGCATACATCTTTCCCAACAACAATAAGAAAATTTATTTTCTTAAATTAAAAATGATTTTGCTTTGCTTTCCTTTTTTTAATTTCACATAAATTTCACATTGCGCTTGAAACATGTTTTCACACAACTCTCTTCACGGTTAAATAATAAAAACAAAGAAAAGGAGAGTGCGCGCGAAAGGAAAAAAAAAATGGGTCAGAAACCATTTGAGCAGACATCAAAAGCGCGGCTGCCACACATCAAAAGCAGTTGCCGAGCATTAAGAAAGACAAAAGGGCCAACAACAACAACTTCACAAAAAATAAAAAGACAAAAAGATAAAAATAAATAAACTTCTTTCAAAATGAAACAAAAATAATAAAAAAAAACAAAAAATGTATTTTTTTTTTCTTTTGTCGGCTTTGTCGAAACTTATATACGCTTCTGAATGTTCTTGCAAAGCCTTCATGGCAGAGAGTGGATCTTAATTGGTGTACATTCGTCTTAACAACAACAGTTAATGTTCCAACTGTAGCGGACTCAAATATATTTGAAGTTGCCGCCATGCTTTATAAACTCCTTGACAAAATTAAAATAATATTCACTTTGTTGAGCGCATTAAAACAAATAAAATAAGAAGAAAAGAAAATCAAAACATTTTTTCGATAATATAAATTTACATTAAGATGTTGAACGACTGCCGCCAGAAATACGAGAAAAAAAAAGCAACCAACAACAATAGCAACAGCAAGAAAATGAAGACAAATCAACTGTGTCTGACAAAGACTTCAGACACAAGTACACAGTCGTCGACGCATTGCGACCAAAATTAGGGGCAAAAAACCCACACAAACAAAAATACAGAAAAACCAAAAAAAAAAAAAAAGCCAAAATATGAACAACAGAAACGAAATTAAAACAAGTGTCGACAGCAAAACAGAAACTACGCTGGGAAAGAGTGAGAAGGAGTGGAGAGAGTGTCGCCATTTATGAAGGCATTTTGTGGCATTTCGCTCTTGGTCAAAAGCTGACAATCGAAAATTATGCCAAAGTCAAGTTGTGTCAAGTTGAGAGCAAATGCGGCAAATGATCAACACTCAAACGCATGTTAATACACACGTTATGTGTGTGACACTTTGTCTGTCCAGCTGTCTGTCTGTCTGTCTGTCTATCTATCTGGCGGTGTGTGTGAGTGTGTGTGTGTGTGTGTGGTTTGTTGGCGCTGTCGTTGAGTATGACAAGCGACATGACAATGCCAAAACAAGCAAAACCGCACCAGCAGCAGCAGCATGAGCATGAGTCAAAAGCCCAGACTCACACAAGCAGCAATTGTAAATGAAGAAGCAGCTGAAGCCGAACAATAAGAATGCAGTAGAAGAAAAAGAAGAAGAAGCATTACATTGACTGACAAGTTTTTAACTTGACTGCCTTTTTTAGAACACAAGATAGACAGGAGAAGAAAAAGGTCAAAAACGTTTGAAAATGAAGGTAAACGCACATGAGTTCAAAATATGTATAAAAGGTGTTCTTTTTTTGCAAATATATATGAAGCAAGTGAGCGAAGTGCATTTTTTTTTTTAGTAATCTTCCTTCTTTTTTAGCTATCACAAACACGCTTAGACGTTCTTTCTGCTGCTGTAAGCAAAAAACGCTGCATTGCATATTCTTGTTGCCTACATTAAGGCGCACATTGAATGCCAAGTTCTTTCAACAAAAGCCAATTTTACTAAATACAATGAAAACACACACACACACACACAGAAGACAACAAAACCATTGTTAATGAAACAAATATCTTTGAGCTTAGACACACACACACACACACACAGGCAGGCAGAATTATACACATGCACGCCATGACCCTCGCGCCATGTTAAAATTAACAAAAACTGTTAAAAAGCATGCAAATTCAACGTTCATGTGTGTGTGTGTGTGTGTGTAAATCTGTTCAGTGAAATGTTTGCACATTGACCCTAATTTAGTCACACTTTACACATACACGTTATACACGTTGGCAAAGTATTCGGGAGGCAATGAGGACGCTAAAAATTGTCTATGCACATATTTATGACCATTTCAGATAAAAACCAAAAAAAAAAAAATTAAAAAAAAAGGAAAAACTTGTAGCAATTAGCAAACAACACAAATGTTTGACCTTTTTTTGTTCTTGCTGATGACCTTATGTACAAAAGCAACAACAAACACAATAGTGGCCACACTTAATGACTATGCTGCTTAATTGAAAAAAAAGAGCTTAGCTGTAGTAGAAGAAGAAGAAGAAGAAGAACAGTAGCAATTTTCTGCAAAGTTGCAAATCGCAAATGAAAACCAAACGAAAGAGAAGCAAAAATGCCACGCCTCACGGCTGTTCTATTATTATTTATTTATTTTAAAATGTTTTCTTTACTTTTTTGTATATTTTTTTCCCCCCCAAAATGCTTAAGTAGAAGCAACGAGTTGGCAAACTTGGCTCAAAGCTGGCCAAAAGGCGTAAGGCGTTGACACAACAACTGTCAAAATCTGACCCGAGGTATAAAATATAACAACAACAACAACAACATGGTACAGACAATGCTTTTTAATTTATGCGAAATTAAAAGGAGCCAATGAAAACGTGTCCATTAGCAGCACGAATGCGAAAAATAGAGCACAACAAAATAATAATAAATATTTCTTCTTTTTTTTGTTGTTTTTAATAATGCGAATGTGAATTTTTGTCTTTTTTTTTTTTGCTTTTATTGAATCATTTGCAAAGGATGTTCTTGTTCAGTATGATTTGGTTAGAGAGAGCAAGAGAAAGAACAAAAATATATGCATTAAAGGTCAGCAAAAAAGGTCTAAATTTTGAAATTGATTGAAGTTAAGACCGTGAGCATGTCGTCGTCGTCGTCGTCATTGTCTTCTTCAGCTTCTGTGAAGTATCTACAAAGTGTTATTCATGCGGCCATGCACTTTGTTACCAAGACGTTGGGCCGACAAATGAGTTGGGTCAACGAGATGCCGAAAAGGCTTAGCAAAAAAAAAACAAAAACAAAAAAAGTATTTAGTATTATACACCTTGCACTTAATTGCTAGTGAAGAGCTTCAGCGGCAGCCATGAGGGCGCTTCTCAAGCGCTGTCCAGTTGGGAGACATGCTAAATAATGACACGCATTCGCAAAACATGCTACAAACAATTAGCAATTTCGTTGCTTTAACAAGCCTAGCTACGAAAAGTATCTCAAGTGTAAATCTACCAAAACACACCTTTTTTATGCTCTTGCTGGAGTATATTTACTTTGTTCTGTAGCAATATAACTGTTTAAAAATAGATTTGTTTTGAAATTTTTAGTTTAAAAATTTAACTCACTATAACTTATATTTCTATAAATATTATATTTTAATTTAAAAAATATTATTCAAGTAGTTCTTAAGATACATATCTTGTTCATCAGTTTGCAAAAGTAATGCTTGCAAGAGTATATAAGTCTCGATAAAGCCGAAAATTGCTGCCTTTATGTTTTCTGTCCTTTTTTTTCTTCTTTGTAAAATCTTGAAAGGTTTGAAGAAAATCAAAAATATATTTTTATATTAAATAAATGTGTTATGCCTTTTTGGTCCGTTTTGTCTTAAAACAATAAAAGAAAATTGTCCCTTTTCACACACATAAATATTTTAAAAATGAATAAAAACAATAATAATATAAACGAAGATATTCACATGCATCATTTAATTTCATTTGATGTCATAAATAATGCGCGTTGGCCATTTTAAACAGCAACCGCAAAAAATAAAACGCACACACATACATATATATGTATGTATATATGTATATGTCGGTGGAAAAAAAGGGCCGACAGCGACGACCTTTCAGAGGAAAATCAATGAAACAAGCGAAATAAAATGACAGAATGTTGGTGAATGAAACCAAAAATATGAAATTGTGAAGTGAAGATTGAAGGAATATGTTTAAAAATTTCACACAGTTGACATTTTACAACAACACCAACAACAGCAACAACATCAATAATGTATAGGCGTCCTTTTTTTTTTTTTAGGGCAACATCAGCAAATCAGCAGCAGTCAGCCATCAATGATGAGCAATGAACGGATTTTACATTTAAACGACTGTTCAGAATTGAACATGTGATTAGAAGTAAACTCAGTAGTGGAACTAAAATGAACATAAAAATCTATCATCGCGGCCCGGCTACTGATAGATAGATTGTCACATGCGGCGATATTTTGTTTACACCAAGGGTCACATAAATTAACGACGGCGAGCGATAAACCTATTTTTAAGATAGCGCTGAGTCTTACAAACTCAGCGCTAGCAGAGCTAGATTTAAGAACAACGCGGAGTTTTACAAACTCAGCGATAGATAATACTATAAATAGAATTAAGATAACGCTGCGCTTTACGACCGCAGCATAGTTTTAAGTATCAAAATAATTGAATAAAAAGAGGCAGCTCGGAAGAGCTGCATGTCATAACAACTTACATCACTAAAGTGTACGCACGTATTAATGTGTATACAACGACGAACCGTGCTTAGCCGTGAGGACCGACTTGATGCTGATTAGAGTAACTCATGAACGAACGAATGTTCATTTCATGCAAATAGCTAACTTGCTATATACATACATGTGTATCTCTGTGTGTATGTTGAATACACACAGAGAGACAGGAAAAAAACGCTTGCATAACAAATCGAATGATAAATCAATGCAATGTCATTTGTGTAAATTACAGTGTCAAATTGTATGCATTCTCAACCTCACCCGCACCCACACTCTAGCCTTTCTGTGCCTTCTGTAACTCTTTGTTCGTGTTCGTGTTTAGTTGCTTTTATATTTTATTTTGTTTACTGTTGGCATTTAAAGCGAAGTGGGTAAGCTTAACTTTTGTAAAATGCCACATTGACATTCAACTTTGTCAGGATTTTTTGAATACAATTTTTTTGTTGCAAATATTTCGGATTTAGTTGATTGTCTTCACTTGTCAGTTATACTTGTGCCATGCCATGACAGTGACACCTTAATCGGTTGGCTGCCGGATTGCTATTGGATTGGTGTGTTTGTGTGTGTGTGTGTGTGTGTGTGTGAAAAGTTATTTAAGCATTTTGAAGCTTAAAATGAAATTAGCTTTGAAGATAAATTAGCCGACATTTAGCATTGTATAACAAGAAAAGCAATTGAAGTCTGATTTGAATTGTATCAACGAATGGACAGTAAAGCCTTTCAACTGCGAAGCAAAAAGCAAACACACACACACATATAAGTACATACACATAAAGAAACATAGACGCATTTCTGTTTATTAGCAACAATTGACGAAATATATTTTTTTTTATTTTTCTTCGATTTAAAGACAGAAATGTTTTTTGTTCGTTTTTTTTTTGTTTTTATTCATGTTCTTTCGTTTTGCGCCTAAATGTGTTAATAATACAATTTTATTTGTCTGCCAACGGTGACAAGTAACAAATGCCAACCGAGTGCGACGCTCGTTGGCTAAAGGACAAAGGACGAAGAACGCAATTGGGCTCAAAAAAGAAAAAAAAAAAATTTTGAATAGAAACAAATGCCAAAAGGCGCAAACAAATTTACGATGTGAGGAAACAAAAGCAAAAACTACACCAACAACAACAACAACAATAATAACCGACACGATAACAAGTAGCAACAACAACAAATCGAAAAAAAAAAATAAATGTTTTTATATATATATAAGTGTAAACCTGAAGGGCAACGTAAACGAGACAACTTTTGAAAAGGGTTTGACATTTTATGCCTGCAAACGAGCGTCAACAACAACAACTGCAACAACAACAACACCAACAACAACAACGAATTTAACAAGCATACAAAATGACAAAACGACGTCTAAACGAGCATTGAGCTTTGGGCGTGATTGTTTTGAACATGTGTGTAGCAAAATGCTTTAAGAGCTTCAATCGGTTGAATACAAAAACAAAAAAGATACACCAACAACAACAACAACAACAAATAAATAAATCCAATAAGATGCAAAGAAAAAAAAGCAACAGAACAATAACAAATTTAGGATCTAAAGGTGGACAACAACGTATATTTATAGATGGATGAACGAATGCCTGAACCGACAGACGGGCAGATGGACAGAGGCATAGACAGACGGACAAACGGACCGACAGACATTCATTAAAGACGCGTTTAACCCGTTGCACACACACACACACACACGCACACTCACGCACGCATGCATGGTCAGACGCACATAGGCCAAGATATTTGGCTTTGTTAAATATCTCAATTCGGTCGGTCGGTCATGGCATTTTGTCAACTTGGTTTCTCTTCTTCTTGCTCTAGTTTTTTTATTTTTTTTTGTTTTTTTGGCACGTTTCTTAACTATTGTTCAATACACACACACACATTTATAAATAAAATATTTAATATATGCATGCGTGTGTGCGTTTAATTCGACGCATTTTGTTGTTGTTGTTGTAGATTTTTATCGTCTTCGCATCGTCTTTGATTTAAATCGACAACGAACAACCTTTTGTACTTCTTGAATGTCCTTCTTTTTAGAGAGAATTCCTTTCTAATATTTTATTATTTCGAGCATTTTTTTTTTGTTTTTGCTTTAGCTTTCCATACGATTTGTTTTCTTTTGTTCTTTGGTTTTTGTTGTTCTTGTTGTTGTTTGAATATTTTAAAGGCTTATTTACGATTTGGTCACGCAACAACAACAGTGACATTGCCAAAGGCACAATTATATTGTATTTGCTTTTTTACGTTTTGCGTTTTTTGTTCTTTTTTGTTTTTGTTTGCAAGCAAACGTAAATTCAAATAAATTAAACAAATCGCATGCAACAAAAATTAGTTGAAATTATGTATTTATAATGGACGAACATTTCATTGTTTATTGTTTGCTCTGTGCAAAGATTATTGGCAAATTTGGCTCAAAA
The DNA here is from genome assembly GCA_034638295.1 of Phortica okadai. Lineage (NCBI taxonomy): Eukaryota > Metazoa > Arthropoda > Insecta > Diptera > Drosophilidae > Phortica > Phortica okadai. The sequence continues at coordinate 52,001,148 of CM067848.1, read as the reverse complement.
TTTCCATAAAATTATAATAGTAATAATCATTATAATAATAATCATATTGTTGCCGCTGTTGTTGTTGTTTTTGCTGTGGTTGCCAACATTATGATTATCAGCATTATCATTATCATTGTCATAGACATCAATTTGATTGTTAACTAAAAGCAAGTGAAATTTCTAGCTATCTATACGTATATATGTATGTATGCACATACTATGTGCTTATTGCGCCCTGTGGCACGCAACACTAAATTGATTATAAGTTAAATATGTTGATTTGCCATTCTATTCAAATGCCTTCTCACTTCGCACTTCACACATTGTTGCTGGGCCCACAAGCAAGTTGAATTAATTATATGCCGGAAATTATGTAAATTGATTTTGTTTAACGTGTTAAATTCAACAACAACAGCAACAACAATTGTTCAGTCACTGCAACATTAAAACAAATGCAGTTGGCATGCTTAGCAGAGTCGTTGCTTAAATATTCTACGATAACGGTAATAAATTTTCAATTTTAATTATATACCAATAAAAATATAAAAAAAAATAAAATAAGAATTGGCTGGGTATTGAAAACAAGCTATTGATCTATAAGGAAATCATTCTATCCTTCTGGAAATATAGTATTCTGTCATCTTGCAAAACGAATCGGAAAGGGAATTCAAATTGCGGACTCTGGAGCTCCATGGTGCATCAGAAATGAAACCTTACACAATGATCTCAAGATTTTCATGTTCGAAGAGAAAATTATCTTATACAACAGAACTAAAATCGGCTCCATTCTCATTCCAACCACCAACTTGACCGGGTCCGTGATAAAAAGTCGGCTTAGAAGGCCTTGTTTTATGTCAATAATTAAACTAACATAATTTAACACAAGATTTTATGCCGCTCCAGGCTGATCAATGTTCTGCGAAATATTTGCATTAAAAAACAAAATAAGATAAATGCTTCAATGTCTTTAAATTAAATATTGGAATGAATTTCGCCTGCAGAGCGATTACAAATGAGCGCATGATTGCTGATTACCTGAAATCATTGCAAAGGCACACACACACACACACACACATGCATATGCACATGAATGAATGACAGCAAATGTAAAAGAAAAAAAAAAAAATCATATGTAAAAATTGCATACTTATCACACATAAGAAGATGCATGCTCTCCTTCACTTTCTCTCATGCTCATTTGCTCTCTGTCGCCGTCTGCGTCGCTGTCTTGTCTTGTCTTGTCTCTGTCACCCATCACATGTCACTACTGTGCTGCTTCAATTATTTTGCTCTGGTATGCGCTGCGTCTTCTTCTTCTTCGTCTTTATCATCATCTTTTTCTTGTATATTTTTTTAACAAACACTCTCAGCCACCCACTTCAATTACAATCCTCTCGCGTGCACTCAGTCAGTCAGTCAGTCAGTCAGTCAGACATTCATACAGTCACACACTCCATCCATCCATCCAACCATCCATCCATCCTTCGTATTCGTTATCAACATTGCCAATCAATGTAAATTACTTTTCGTGCTATTTAAGTGGCGCATTTATAACTTGAGTGTGTCTCTGCAGCAGCAAAGGCAGCAGCAGCAACAGCAGCATTCCTTCAGCACATGCTCTTCCCTTCCTCCGCTCTGGCAGTTCCATTTCTTTCAGTCTCTTTTATACTTGACTTGGGCGCCCCTTAGTGGTATGTTTGCGTGTGTGCGTGCGTGCGTGCGTGTGTGTGTGTGTGTGTGTAAGCGCTGCTTACGCTGATTGCATGCGTTTGCTTATGCATTGCACGATTGCTTCGTTCACTTGTCTTTTATGCAATAACAAAAACAACAACAACAACAACACCAACAACAACAAACTATGGAATTATCATATCAGCTTGCTCGCTCGCACTTGTTGCGATTTGTTGTTGTTGTTCTGCGCTTGTTATTTCTATTTTTATGACGATTGTTTCGCCGTCTTTGCATTTTCTTTCCAACGCAACAATTGCAGCAATTGTTGTCGTTATTGTCGTTGCTGTTGTTGTTGCAGTGCTATTTTTCAGCTGGTTAAAACTTATCCGTTAGCCGGAGTTGCTCCTACTCAAACTTGTTATAGTTTGCCAACGTTTAAGCACTTTTCTTCGTCTCTACAACATCACATCTCCTTTCTGCCGACTTTGCTATTTCTTTTTGGCATTTTTTATTGTTCTTCTACTTCCACCATTGTTGCCTCACTGCCCCTTCATGCATTGTATGCAACAATTTTAGCATTTTCTTACATATTTGCCGAGTATTTCCTCTTCATTGTTTGTGCCACACACACACACAAAGATACAAAGATACAAAGACCGAGAGACAGACAGAGTGGAATCCGAGTGGCTAATATACATGATTTTATTACGCTTAAAGTGCGCGCTGCGCTGCAATGTGCATGTGCAACGTATAAGCGCAATAAGATGAACACGAAACCGCATCTGCAACCGGAAACGGAAACGGATGTGGCTATGCATCCCCTTTGCCATGTCTTGGCATATTAGCGTAATTTTTTTTCTATTGCATTCCATTTTAGATATAATTTTTCTCCCTCTTTTCTGTTTCAAAAGCATTTGTGATTTTGTTTTGCCTGAAACGCTTTTGTGCTGAAATAAAGTAAAATCATTTCTATTTTCAACCTTCACCTCAGCACTTCACCCTCTTTTTGTTAGTATACGCTGTACACACGAAGGGTATATTAAATTTGCTTGAGAGCGAAAAAGTGTATAACGAATAAGATCCCATAAAGCATACCTATATATAAACATAATCAACATGACAAGAGACATGGATTGAGACGTGTCCGTCTGTCCGTTCGTCAGCTTGTCCGTGTTCACTAATGGTTCTCGGAAACTATAAGCACACGAGATTGGAAATTCGAAGGATAGACTCGTGAGACTCTTCAGCAGATCATATTTGAGACCGCGCCCTCTCCTTCCCAACCCACTAGCACCTAAATTATAAGAGGTACGAATCTGTTATTTCGTATGCTGGTTCAATAATTATACCTCTTCAAAATTGCATACCACAAAGCACTCTTCAACCCGCCTAATTGCCACTCAAAGGAAATCTAGCTGAAATTTTTAATGCGTTCCTCATTTTTTGAACGATTTTCCGCAAATTTTGAACAATTTTCTTTTACATTTAAGGCGTGGCACTGCCTACCGCATGTACTGGGTATTTTATTGTCACATATACACGACTAAAATGCCCTTCTTGGTTACTTACTCAACACACACACAGGGTTATAAACCGCAAAGATATAAAGATGAAGGCAGGCAGGCAGGCAAATTTCAAGTTCATTCATTTGAACGACATTTGTACGCTCGCTCGCTCACTCAAGTCGAGCGTGTCGTGAAAAGAAAGGAAATGTTTACCTTTTCTTTACTTTACATTAACCATCATAAAAAATTATTTGGCCAACAATTTCATTTCATTGCCATGAAATTCGTTTCAAACGTTCCACAAGCGCTTTTATTTCGCCCCTTTTCTCTTGTTGTTGTTTTTGTTGGTTGTTGGCTGTTATGCTACGCATTACTCATACGTTGCTGATTGTTAGCTGGCGTTATGCTAATGCCTGTTAAGGATCAGACCAAGGAACAAAGTCTGCGCACATATTTATTTCTGGTTCAATTTCAAATGGAAATTTTTACTTGAAAATATTTGTGAGTGCGCCCAATCAAGGAAGTACGCTCGCAACAACAACAACAACCTTAACAACAATAACAACAACAACAGCATGACTATTTGAAGCGGAAATTGTCGAATGTAAGTCGCGTTCTTCTTCTTGTTGAGTGTTGTTGCCGCTTATATGCGACTTTAGTTAATGCATGCGGAGTGAAAAATGTCTACAAAAGGCAAAGGTAATTTTACATCAAAAAGTGCTCAATTACAATAAAAATAACATAAAGCGTACGACGTCGCATAATAAAAGCAACCAAAAAACAAAAAAAAAAACAAGCAAGAAAAAAAGGAAGCTATGACGACGCATACGGCAACGTGGCAACAACAAAGCCATTAATAATAACAATAACAAAAACGTAGCTGACAAAAAAAAAAGAAACAGTTCTAACGTAGTCCGTCAGCGAAAGTAAACGCAAAAAAAATTATTCATGCCATATATGTTGAAGAAATCATCTGAAAACAACAAAGACGAAGTCAACTTTGATCTATTTGTGAAATTTCAAAACCCAAACAATAAGTTCCAAGCATCGCATCGAACAACAAAATTTTGAATAATGAATAGCCAAGGCATAAAAGATGAAAGCACAAGCATAACGGAAGCGAGCAAGGATGAAGAGATGAAGGAGGCAATTGAGCGGGCATCGCGTGAGGCGAGCGCCGCCTTTTGGATGCATTTCCAGAATATACGCAGCCAACAGATGAACCGGCTGAAGGCCGAGCACACGGAGCGGGCGCGCATAGGCACGTTGCTGCGACAGATTGGCAGGGAGTCGGTGCAGGATGCGGCAAAGGTGAGCAAGAGCATAGCGGCGCAAATGAGCGCTTTGAATGTGTCGACGGAGCGAGAAATTGGTGACGCGCGTAGCGAGAGTGAGCTTGCAGATGTAAAGCAACAACAACAACAACAACAACAACACTTGGACAATAGAGAACGCTTGGCCGGTGGGCAAAGCGTGAGACTGGAAGAGTTTAAAACAATTGAAGGCGACAAGCAACAGCCGAACGAGCGGGACCAGTTGAGAGATGGAAAAGATGATAAGGCGCGAGGAAAAGTGCAACGTACAACAACAACAACAAAAACAGGCAACGATGTTGGCAACGGAAAGTTGTTGGGTTCGATGACGACAAAGGAGCCACGAAAACCAACCGAGCGAACCAAGCAAACAAAGGCGGCGCCGGCCAAGAAACAAGTGCAAGCCAATGGCGTGAGTGGCAGGAAGTTGAGTGTGCCGGAGAAGCCAAGCCAGGCTCAAAGATAAGTTTGCCGATTGGAGCAGAGAAGCATGGAGAACAAAAAAAAAAAAAAAATTACGAAAGCTTTTCTGCTTAAATCGAATTGCTTTTTTGTCTTTTGTTTTTTTTTTTTTTTTGTTTTTCAATAAAAGGTATTCAAATTTTTTGTCATCATAATTTTTGCGCTTCTTTCATTTTGTCATTTTAATAACTATTGTTGTTGTTGTTGTTGTTGTTGCAAATCTTGTTGGCCATAAAGAGAATTGTCTTTCATTGATTTTGTTTTTCGTTTCGTTTAACAAATGCGTTTCACTTTGCGATTTGGCCAACATTGGCAGAGCTAAAATAACAATAACAGCAACAACAACAACAACAAAACATAAAAATAATTGTACAACAACATTTTGTTGCAACTAATTGGCGTACATAATTGTCATCGTCATCATCATCATCATCATCTTTTGGGCACACAAACGTCAAACAGATGCGAAAGCATTTGGCTAAGAAAGTTTTCCGTTGAGCAACGACAAGTTCAGAAAAAAAGAAAAGAAAGTAAAAACACACACACACACACACATTTGTGAAAATAGCAAAGCACACAAAAAGGGGTGGGGTGGGGGTAAGAGCGTGTAGTAAACGTAGTTTGCGTGCAATGAACTGTGCTCGGTTCAAACTGCTCAGGCAGCAGCAACAAACAAATTTCAGAAGACAACAACAATCACAACAACAACTACAATAATAATGTCAACGACAACAACAACAAGAACAACAACAAGATCATCAACTGCGGCAGCTGACAAAAGTGCGTTGAAATATTTATTTTGGCTTCGCCTCTGCCAACGTCTTTCAAAGCCTCACCACGTTATGCCACGCTGTGACTCAGTGGCCTCACGCTTAGCATGCGCCATAAAATATGCAACAACAAAGTAACAACAACCCACACACACACACGCACACATATGCATATTTATATATGTGTATATACGAAGAGACAATGACAACGTTATAGGTGTGTGTGTGTGTGTGTGTGTGTGTGTGGGAATAATTGCGTCGAAGTCATAAAACTCACGAATCTTGCATACAAAATTTACCATTATGTGAAAGAGTGTAAATGCGTTATGTCTCTTAACGCTTATATGTATATGTGTGTGTGTGTGTGTGTGTGTTTGTCAGGTCAAAGTTGATTTCAGTTTCAAATTACAGTATTTTTTTTTTTCTTTTTTTTTTTTGTTGTTTCTTCTTTATTTTATTTACTCAAGGCGCTTATTAAACTTAACGTTACTTTTTTGCTTCCTGTGTATGTGTGTGCTGCTTTAATGAACACTCAGTAAATTTTGTTTGAAGGAAAACAACAAAAGCGAACGTGTATAAGAAAAGTTACTGTCTTCAACAACAAAAAAAAAAGAAAGAAAAAAACAACTTTGCAACATGCCTCAATTTGGCCATCATTTCCGCTAAAGTTGAATGACTTCCGGTTGCCATCAACGCTTGGGCGTATCACTTGATGCGATGCGATGTGTTGAGTTGTGTTCTGTTGTGTTGTGTTGTGTTGTGATGTGCCAAAAAGGCAACAACAATCAGCGCACAAGAAACGAATGAATTACAAATCTCTTGGTGAAATTTAACAACCAACAAATTTTATTATCAACGTCACTCAACTGCAAATGACCGCAGGCAAGCAAGTAAGCAACAAAATCAACAACAACAACAGCAACAATGACAACTTAATCAACGCCAACGAAGCTGCACTGCAATGCCACACACACACACACACACATGCTTATTAAAAGTTTTTGTGCTTCATCTTACTTTTCGGCACTCTTACAAGCTAAATGAGAAACTACAACAAAATAGAAACCAAAACAACAAAAAAACGTACAAATTTTATACAACTTTGATCTTATTTTCTTTCCTTCTGCTTCTTCTTATTTTTCTTCTTCTTTTTCTTCGGGTTGTTGTGATGTGTTAATTTGTAAAACAAAACACAAAAGGATTACATGAGCAAAATACAAAAAATAAATAGCAAGACTACAGCCGAGCATGCATGACTTTGAAATACCCTTTAACTTCAACTCATTTAATTAACTGCTGATAAAAAAAAAAAAAAATACTTGAAATTTTCCGCCAATAAGCTGAGCTGAATTGAAGAAGCAACAAAGACTTACCTATATTAAATTATAAAACAATCTTTTGTTAGTTACACTTTGAGCTTATTAATTTAAACAAATAAACAAAGAAGCACTTCAAATGCCGCGAGTCAACAAGCATCAGGAGTTATACACTCACACTCACACACGCACACATATAAATAAACAAAACAAAAACACGACCGCAGGCAACATGAGTCTGAGGTGCTTATATGTAAGCCACAAATTTAATGTGCAACAGTGCGTATACTTAATATAGTTTAAAGCAAGACAACACTTGCTCTCTCTCCCTCCTTCCTTACCGCTACACAGACAAAGACACTGTCTTGCATTTGGCTTACAAATTGCCGCAACTATTAAGTTCTTGCAACAAATTAAAGTTAAAATGGCGTATGCAATATTAAAACCGCACTCAACTTGCCGTCGCCAGTCGAGTTGAAATGTGAAATGTTAAAATTACCAACTTAAATGCCAAACGTACAAACATGTATGTATGTGTATGAGTGTATGTGGGTGTGTGTTGGTGTAGCTAGAATGCAAACGTTATTGTCATATTGTCAACACTATACAACTGAAATGCTCGCTTGCCAAGAATTTAGTCAAGAATTCAAAAGTCAAAGGCTGAAGAAGAAAGCACAGCGTCAGAGGGAAAGTGTCAAGTGGCCATGTTGTGTAGACAGACAGACAGACAGTCAGACAGATAGATAGATGACTGCGGTGTGGAGAAGTTGGCAGTAGAGCAACAACAATGTTTATACACCTGTTTGCAACAGATTACAAAGCAAAGTGCACATTAACACGCACATGGCATAAGTACAAGAAACAAACATAATGAGCGTATAAGACAGAGACAGCGATAGTGTTGTGATAGTGGCAAATGTAGTGAGTAATGGCAAATGGAGATTGAAGTAAGACAAGATGGCACATGTTGATGTCTTGGGCTATTTTTACGCTTTCCCCGCTCTTCATCAAAACACGTTGGCTTATTAGAATGCCAACTTGAAGGCTGTAATTTCCTTTTGATATCAAATCTAATACGCCATTTTTGTGGTTCTTTGTTGTAATTGTATTGCGTTTTGTTTTTGTTTCTGTTTTTGTTGCTGCTTTCATCTCCTTATGCTGATTCGTCTTGTGCTTCATTTCAGTTCAGTTCATTCATTTGCCGTTGGCTTGTTTGCTTTACATTCTTATTCAACCTTGTTGTGATTCTGCTGCTGCTTCTGCGACTGCTGGAGCTTCTGTTTTGGTTTTTTTGTGATGTTTATTCACTTTTTAGTTAACTTAAAGTCATTGTAGGCATTCAGCAAGTTATGTACATTTGTTGTAATGTAATGAGGCGAATTATTTGTGAATTCTCATGCGTGTACATATGCTCATGCATGTATGTATCTGTGTGTGTTTTACACTTTATAATCTTATTTGTCCATATTTGACTCTCTAGCCCATCTGTCTATCTTAAACACATGAACAAAACCAAAAAAAAAAAAATGTCGAACACGTCAACAGAAACTTCATTTTCATTTTAAGAAGTTATAAGTCGACGACAGCTGTGCAATGGTTGAGTGGCGCTTTGGTGGCGGCAAAAGGTGCGCTTAGACTGCCAAAATGGCAATGGAGTGAGGCGTGACAAGAGGCTGAGGCGAAGACTGAGGCTGAACGCACAAAATGGGCCTACGTTTCATCACTCGCATCACGTAGTTGTGCGTGTACACGCTGATTTGGGTCGACAAGTCAATGCAATAAAGTTTTTCTTTAGCTTTTCTCTATTTTTGGTTGCTTTTATTTTTTTTTTTACTTTTCTTTCTGTGTTTTGTTAGTCTTGTGCCAAGCTATTGATGCTTTTGCTTTTAAAACAAGCTCATGAAACGCGTAGATTACAAATAGCAAAAAAAAAAAAATATAAAAAAAGGCGGACAAGTAAAAAGTATGCCAACGCCGTCAGACGGGCAGACAAAGTTAAAGCCAAGACTTAAGGGAGAGAGAGAGAGAAGAAGCAAAAGGAATACGAATGCGAAGGGTGGGAGATAAGAGTGATGAGCATGAGAAGAGTGAGCAGAAAAATGACTAAGGCATGTTGCCAGACGGCCGGGCCTGTGAGTCGGCTTTTAATGACTGCTTGACGGTGTGTGTGCGTGTGTGTGTTATGTTGTTTTAATGTTGCCTGCCAGCCTGGTTGCTTGCCTGCTTGCTGATGCTGCAGCTGTTGTACTCGTGGGAAGGGGCAGGAACAACAATATGAACGCGTTTCTTGTTGAAGTTGGCAAAGCGGCAAAGCAACAACTATGAATAACAGTTGCAAGGTCAAAGTGGCATACAAAAGCTCATATTTATCTTGGTTTATGTATGAGCTTGTGTGTGTGTATGTGTGTGTGTGCATATGTGTGACAGCACAAGTAAATTTTTGTGCTTTACTCACTATTACCGCTGTCGTTGCCGTTGCCGTTGCTCTTGCTGCTGCTTCGACAGCGCCGTCATTTCTTTTGCCTTTTCAGGCATTTTAATGAGCATTCATTAATGCAACTGTGCTGCATGACAAGTGCAAAGTTACAATTTCTTTTTTTGCTTGCTGCAAGGCAACGCACTTTCACCCCCTTTCGTCAGTCCATCCGTCCTTCCTTCCTCCCCTGCCATGCCAACACTAACATTCGTTATTTTTCGTTTGCGTACAACAAAGCGTATGAGTAACATTTAATTGGATGCGACACATACACACACACATGCATTATAGTGTTGTTGTTGTTGGTTTTTTTTTTTCTTCATTTATTTGGAACGTCAAGCGCGCATTTTAATGCAGTCAAGTCTAGCCAGGCCAAAAGTCGTACAATAAGTCGTGGCAAAGTCACTGTCGGTCGCGTGTCGTATTGCGTTGCATCATCAACACTTGACTGGCAGCAACGTGCAACGTGCATCAAACGTGCAGCGGCAGCTGTTGCATCAACCGCAGCGTGACTCGGCACAGCACAACACGACGCAAGACGCAAGGCCATGTCGAGTCGCAACGAGCTGAGTTGAGTTGCGTTGAGAGTTGACTCAGCCCAAGTCGAGTCAAGTTGAAGGCAACATGTGGTAGAGCAAAACAAAAAAAAAAAAAAAAAAACAAAAACAAATAAGATAAACAACAAGAAATGCCACACAAAGTTCTTGCATAACATTCTTTCATTTCGTTTAATTTCATTCCTTCATTTAAGTTTTTCTTTTTCGTTTTAATACCTACGAGGGTGGATTGATAAGTCCGCTAAAGATTGTTACTTTTTTCGAATGTAATGTCTTTTATTTTCCAATGTAATCTCCCATTAGCGATGGTTAAACAGTGCTGAAGTTTTTTGATCCCTTATACAGGAGTATGTATTACTGCTCCATACATTCATCGAACTTATCAATCTGCCCTCGTATATGAATATATATTACACACTCATTTCATTCATTCTTGGCTATCTTTCATTCTTGTTGCATGCCACTGGCATATTTTCTTTTCATGCCTTTCGTTCGTCTGCAACACTTTAAGTCGCAAAAGTGCCGCAGACCTCATGCTCAGCCAAACGTAAATTTTGCTATTTAAGCATCTTCTTTAATTAAAACCACGAACATTTTCGCCAAAACTATCCAATTCTGCCAATCTGCACACATAATCCGTGAATTGTCGTGGCTGTGTCTTGGCGTAATACGAGTCTGCGAACACAACCTGTACATTGTCATTTGATAAATGCTCTTTTTTTTCATTTTTACAGTTGTGAAATATTTCTATTGCAATGTTTTGCTTTTGGCATTTAAAAACCACAAAAAAAAAACAATATTTTAAATCTATAAGACAAATGTATTTCAGATTTTTGGAAATCTCTTTACGCATTTATTTGTTTGTTTGTTTATTGTTTTGTTATTTTAACTTGTCTAACCGCAAACTTCTGCTTAATACGCCTCTTTTGACACACTTCCACACACACACACATTCACACAGATTCACAGCCGTGGTCATTGTGACCTTGTTGGTTTTGACTTGTGTGTATCTCTGTATCTCTGCGCCTCTGTCTCTGTGTCTATGCATGTATCTGTGTGTATAATTATTTGTTTGTTTGTCGGCTGTGTTAAGTAATTTGAGAATCTTTACAAACTATGCAAATAAATTCATTTGTATAAGCAAATATTTGAAGAATTTCACATAAAAATTATTTTTGTTTTAGAGATGTGAAGTTTTTTTTTTTTTTGATTTATGACTATTTTGTGTTGGAGATTGCGTCTTGTTCCATGTGAATGTCTCTGTATGTGTGTGTGAGCTCGTGCATGTATTATATCGCCGACATGCCTAAAATCGTTTAAATTTTCCAATTCACTTGCCTCACTGCTCTGCGCTTAATTTCGCTTTGCTGTCGAGCAAGTAAAATATTCTTATGGACAATTGCCGAAAACTGTTAACAGCAAACAGAGAAAACTTGTATTTTTGCTTGTCATGTTTTGTCTTTAAGTTAAGCGTGAAATATTCATAAAGTAAATATCAAAAATTTCAATAAAATGAAAGAGCTTTCTTTGTTTGTCTATCACTTTTTATAGAGACCAATTTGTTGTTTGATTTTCTTGTTCCTGTTGTTGTTGTTGTATAGATTACTGTTATCGGTGTATTGTCGTTGTCATTATTCGTGTTGTCATTAATTTATTTATATATTTTTTTTGGTAAATTGTCAATATTCATTGGAAAAACCTTTTTTCGCATTAAGTCACCTTTTTTGTCGTCTCATTTCATTTTTTCTTTAATTATGCAACATTTGCGCTCATCAATCGATGTCTGTCTGTCTGTCTGTCTGTTCCAAGGGTATCACTTTCCCCTCAGCATTTTGTACAATGGACTTTATGCGTTAGCATGACGTAATTAAAATGCGTAAACACATGCAAAACCAGATTGACAACAAAAGACACGTTATCGCAAACTCACACACACATACATACTCATATATAGAATTTTTTATTATCATTCATTTATTTATATATTTTTATAAGGATTGGTTTTTCTTTGCTGAGCAATTTTCATACCTGCGTAAATACCATTAAATATAATTGCTATTGCTCTTCAGTACGCACACACACGCGCACACTCTTACGCATATTCACACCCAGCTATGCACACCGCATGGCATGCTCCTTCCACAACCTCAGTCAGGTGTAAACATGAATAATAAAAAATGATAACATAAACAAGGCACAAGTTAAGCCTTGTTGAGAACAAAAATAAGAGAATGCAAAGAAATGATAAACAAAAAAAACAAGCAAACAAAGTTGTTTTAAGGATAACTGAGAACAGACAAAATCAACAGTGAAGTAAAAAATAATCGGCATGCTTACAAATCGTTTGACAACTCACAGATGATGGTGTGTGGTGTGTGTGCTCAGTGTCAGAGGAAGGACAAAGTGTGGTGGATAACGAATTCACTAATTCATTGGCGAACATTAAACGATGACAAGCAAAACAACAACGAAATGATGAGCAGAAAAAATGTGTCTCAATGCCTCAAACAACTTGTAAACATTATCAATAATTTTGATTAGAGTAACATTTGAATTAATTTATGCCTTCTTTTTGGCACTTGGCACTTTGTCTCGCAGAAAAGGTTATCGAACACACACACAAAAACAATATATTAGACAAAAAGAAGTTGCAAAAAAAATTTTTCTCATTTAAAGCAATCAATCATTTGTGAGCAGTTCATCAATAGAATCAACTTCTTATGATTGATAACTAAATCTGACATTAATTATTTCAACATTTATTTCATTTGATGCTCTTTGAGATTTGGGCATGCAAAAGGGTTAAATGCGTAAAAGATTTTAACTTCATTTTTGTTTACAATTCAATTGAAATCTTGACAAAAAAAAAACCTTATGGGTACAGTGAAAATTTAATGAGTAAATGAGGTTGTTAGTTTGTTCACTGAGGCTCTTGGACGTTCTTCCCAATATCTCTTTTACTTTAATTTACATGTATGTACATTGTCGGTGTGAATAGTGTGCATTGCTTGACAATACAGCCACAAATACAATATTCAATCACATTCGCTCAAGAAAATAGAACAAAACATGCATTCGTTTGCAGAGTGAATAATTCATTTGTCGTTTTGAAGCATTCATGCAGACATCTAGTCTGTATATAACTGTCTGTCTCACTTTTTGTCTGTTACAAAAACAAATTGGACTTCTGGTTTTTAGACAAGCTTAGAAAGCGTTTTGTTTTCTTAGCAAACAATTTCGCAGATTATTCTTAGAATATCTTATGCTGACGAGTCTTGAAGTTTTAGCAAATGCGAAATATTTCTTTTGTTCTATACTAATTGCATTTGTAATTATAAATGAAAATTAATGGTAACGCATTCTCTTTAATTAACGTCAATCATAATTCACATGCCATAAATTATAATTAATCAATTAATAAACGAATTGAACAAATAAGTTCATGAATAATTTGCACATTATTTAACACACTTTTTTATATACTTTTTATCTATTTTTTATTCGTCATATCAATGTATTTGGAAGTGCGTCAGGTGCGTGTCTGCCCGAATGAGAGCCAAGAGTGGCAATATTGCTATATTATTTATATAACATATTATTAATTATTTTTTGCTTTTATTTTTATTTCTTCAGCTGACGATGTGTTAATTATGCAAAATTATGAATTGGCCAAACTTTGTTTTGTTGATGAATATTAAATTATTTTTTTTCTGACATTTTTTTTTGTTTTCATTGCTTTTGTTGTTTCTTTTTGTTCTTGCGAACAGGTGTGCAGGGAGTCTAGTCTTGCTCGGCATTTGCGTTTGCCATCAATTAAATTTGTTACTTTTTCGTTGTCTATTTTAAGTTGATTTATCGCGTTGAGTTTATGATAAAGCCACAAATATAATGAATTGTATGCGTTGTGCGATGCAAGGTGTGTCGTGTCGTGCCGTGCCGTGCCGTATAGTGTCGTGACTTGGTCGGTTGTCTGGCGTAACCTGTTGCTGTTGCGTTGAAAGTTGTTGGTTTGTTTTTTTTTCTAAACTGACATTAACCGCAACGTCAACAGCAAAGCAGAACACACAATGATATGAGTCAAGTCGTAATAAGTTTAAACCGAAACTGATCTAAAACGAGCCGAGTTAAATCGAGCCAAGCCAAACCCAACAAAACCGCACAGACCACAAAGAATGCCAAAAAGAAACGCGCTTTTAAAGTGTCTTTTGACTACAGTGAAATCGCGTGTTACGGACAGTCCTTATAACCGAGCAGCACCAATGACCGGACAAATTTCGTGGACTCAGCTATTTCAATTATAGAAATATAAATATTATTCCAATAACCGGACACGAATACTTCAAATAATTTTGATGCCAAAATTTTCCTTAGAAATTCATAAAAATCCCAAACGAATTTTGTGATTCAACCAAAGTAGTAATGAAGAGTAAAATTTTCTTCAAAGTATATATTTCTCTTTATCTATATATGTTATAATACTTATTTATGTTTATAGATGGAATAAACATTAAATATTCACAAATTTGAAAAATATATTAAATAAACGGTCACTTCTGAATACTTGATACAATTTAAATATATAATTTTTCTAATTCCCAGCGGCTATGTCCCATAATCGGTCAAAAACATTGCGACAAGGAGTATCCGGTTATGCGGATTTTTACTGTACATCGTTTACGGCTGTCTATGCAACATGAAACCCGTTAATACTCTTTGTTGTTTGTTTGTTTGGTTTGTTTGGTTTATTTTCTTTACTTTTGTTTGTTTGTTGTTTTGCTATTTTTCTAAACTTTTTCCTTGCCAATAGGCGTACGTGTGTGTGTGTGTGAGCATTTTATTTCTTTTACTTTCTTTCAGCTGTTTTTTGTGTGTTATAAATTTTTGTGGTTAAGCAAACAAACAAACAATCCAACAAGCAAAAGCGATGATCAGACAAGCAGGAAGGCAAGCAAGTTATACAAGCATCAACAACAACAACAAGCAACAACAAAAATGACTTGGCCAAGATGAGATGAGTTAAGCTGAGATTAGATGAGATAAGAGCACGTGCTTGAAGTGCTTCTTTTTTTGTTTTTTTTTCTTATTTTTTTGAGGCTGCGGTAACCGCAAGAATGTGCGGCATGTCGAGACGAGCAAGCGGTTAACATTGTCTAATGTGCAGCTTAGTTGTCATTTTTAGCGTATCGAATGTTATGTGCACTGAACATGAATAAACATGACGATGATGGTGTTGTTTCTTTGCCTATATTACAATGTTGTTGTTGTTGTTGTTGTTATTCTTGTTGATATCATGATGATGTTAATGATGATGATGCTGATTGTGCACGACATGAAAATAAGATTTGACGATATCTTTAAAATGTCTTTAACATGCTCGTCAATCGTAGAAGCGACATTTTTATACAACAATACTATTTTATGTGCTTCTTGTGTGTGTGTGCGTGAGTAAAAGGACACTTGCTCGTTGACACAACTTCACTTATTCTTCTCTTCTCTTCACTTCACTCAGCACACGTTTTATAGGCCAACATGGCGTATGATAATTGCTTTGGCGTAATAGCATGTAACTGCCTTTGTATCTTCGCTGCTGTTAGTCAAACTAAGATTAGATAAAACAAACAATTTGCCATATGTGTGTGTGTGTGTGTGTGTATGTGTGGAAAAAGTATATTGAATTCATTTGAAAGTAATGTTTCAATGCTTGTGTCTTAAAGCAACTCATGTCGAAAGAAGCAAACAAACAAACGACAGAATCGAATTGAAATGAAGTGAGTTAAATCAAGTTGAATTCTCTTTAAGCTGTCAACTACAATTTAATCTTCGATACGCACACATGCGTGACTATGTGTGTCTGAGAGTCTGTCTGTCTGTCTGTCTGTGTGTATGTTTGTTGCTTTTCTGCAATTTGCAATGCTTTTAATCAACACTTTTTTATTGTTCTTATGCTTGTTTGTTTGTGCTGCCAGTCTCGCTTAAGCTCTCTCCATACTAACTTGGCTGCTGCCGCCGCCGCCGTCGCCTTCTGTCTCGCTGTCTGAACTTGCTCCTGGTCTTGCTCTATGCAGCTACTCAAGGCTGCTGCTGCTGCTATGACTATTTTTTTCCTTTTCATTTCTTTCTTTTTTTATGTCACTGTGTTTGGTTTTTTTTTTTTTTTTTGTTTTCCTTCGTTTTTTTTTTTTCTTTTGTTTGCTCTAACTTTGCACGCCCCCGCTTTGCAATCGTTTGCTTTGTTGTTTATGCTTCATTTTCTACTTATGCTTAGCCTGTGCCTTTCTTTTTGTCGTTTTCTTTTTTTTCCCCGTTTTTTTTTTCTTATTTCTTGTTGTCGTTTTGTTTGTTCACAGCACTCGCATGTCCTTGTTAGATGCTGATGCCCAAACTCACCTCTCTTTCTCGGCTCCTTCGTGCGCTCACTAACTATTGCCAATGGTCTCGGCGCTGCGTCGCGCTGCTCTATGCTTGGAGACACTTAATCTATATTCAATATGTCGATTTAACATATTTTCTATTACTGCGAGCAAAAGCTTGTGCATGTGTGTGTGCGTGTGAGTGTGCGTGTGTGTGTGTTTGCGAGTGTATTAGTTTTGTAGATCATCAATGCTGTGGAAATGTTTATGTGTGCGTGCAACATTGTTCGTTCTGCAAATATTGACGCACCCCATTCATTCCATTCTATACCCTACAGCATAGCATAAAGTCTTTTTGGCTTTTAACAACAAATGTGTCGTATTTTAAGTTGAATTTGCTAAACTTTTTCAAACCTTTGCAATTCACGAAACTTTACTTAAGTTCAGAAAAGTTGTTCGCTTTGAAGAAAAAAAAATCAAGCACACGCATTAAGGTTTGTGTAGCAAATATGCCTTGAACGGTGCATGAAAACAACAACGTTTCAAATAGAAATCATGTTTTCTTGTTCAGTGTGGCTGCAACTGAAGGACAGACCAAATAAGCCAGCAGCGAATGCCAAGAGTGCATGAGCGCAAAATGTACAAAATGAGAGAAACACAAAAGCAAAACAAAAAGGATATTAAACAATAAATAAACTAAAAGCGAATTCTGTAAAAATGGAGACAAAAGCGTAAAAATTTATTTTGCTAGGTTTTTTTTTTTTTTTTAAATTCATGTTCTTTATTTTGCTTTCTTTTTTTTTTTTGTTATTATTTACTTTTTAGTGCTGCTGTTGTTGCTTTTGTATTTTCAACATTATTTGTTACTTTTGACGTTGCAATAACATTGAATGAAAAGGTTTCATACAAAAGCCTTTGCTCTTTCACACAATGTTCCTGCCACTGCACAACGTCGCCTTGCCAGCCAACGAGCAAGTGCACAAGCGTGTATTGAGTGTCTGTGTGTGTGCGTGTGTGTGTGTGTTCAAATAATGTAACAACATCAAATTGTTTTCAATTAAGTTTGCAGTACAACCACAAAAACAACAATAACAACAACTATAGAAGCATCAGCAGCAACAACAGCAACAGCAACAGTAAATAAAGTTGGCAATTGTTAGAGTGTTGTTGGACTTGCGTCATATGTTGCTGCTCGACATAGTTCCCAACACATTAAATCACATTTTGCAACTTCATTTGTGTCGTGCTAATATCGATAATTTCTAACATGTGCTCAAAAGCAGTTAAATATGAGTTGACCCACTTTCTGCTCCATTCTATTCTATTCTGTTCTATTCTGCTCTCCTCTGTTGAAGTTTCACTTAAATGTTGGCAGACAAAGCCAGCACACACTTGCTATGTTCACAACACAATTAAAAACAGTTTTAAGTGACATCAAAGAAAGTGACAACAACAACAAAATCACCAAAAGAAAATTAGATTGCTCTGTTTGACAATCGTCTTGTTGGTTTTTAGAGTTTATTTTTATTTTTTTTTTTTTGTTCATATCACATGATTTTCCGCAATAATAAACTCTAAACTACATACATTTTCTCCCCTTTTGTGTGCATTTTTTTTTTGGTTTACCCTAAAAGTATGCAGTTGTTTTTGAAAGACTGCAACTGCACTTGAACGATGGCTATCAACATTGAGTTGCATTTATTTTTGGCTTAAGTAAATGTCAGCCACGACATTTTACTATAAACAAAAAATCGTATGCAACTGACACACAAGCACAAATTGATGGCAAAAAAAAGAATTATATACAAAAAAAAAGTACAACAACAAGCATCATCGTACATATTTTCAGGCACTGCCCGACAACTGTCAACAGCGTGAAACGGCAACGCTTTTGAAGCAGTTTTTTTTTTTTTTTTAAGTTCTATTTTTTGTACCGATTTTTTTTTCAATCTTTGTTGACATTGAGTAACGACAAATCGACGCACGTCCATTGAAAGCAGTGACCGAAAACCAACGAAAATTGTGCACAAATTTTGACCAACAAACTAAAGCAAAGAATTCAATAGCAAAACAAGCCAATCCACTTGCCTGAAATTTAATAAATCAGCTCCGATTCAAGCCATTGAAGCATATTGAAGCATCTTTCAAGCTTCATGCTTAAAGTGATCTTATTTACTTTTTTACTTTTGTTGTTTTGTTTTTCTTTTTTTTTTTTTTGGCTTTTATACTTTTTTCGCTTGACCTTTTTTTTCACACACACACACACACACACAGATGGCATACGCAGCAGACGAGCTTATATACGATGTGTTTGTGTGAATGCATGCTTAGCCGCATATCAAAACTCAAACGTTTATATTTTGCAGGCTTACCATCATTCAAACACATCTTTGTGTTTTTTTTTTTTTTTACTACTTTATTTAATATAAAAAACTGAAAATTGTGGTAGAGGTTTCGCATTTCTTTAACTTTGTCCCTATAAGTGGTAATTTAAAGCGGAATATACTAAAAAAAAAACTTACAAATGAATAGGTAGCGTTGCCGTTTGTTGGCGCCTGAAAGTGTTGACAGTCATTTAAAATAACATGCATTTTCTAATTGAATGCTCTAAAATAAAATAAATGTTCAAGCAAATAAGCGACGAGAAGCTTTATTGAGTGTTGCAGACCTCAAGTATGCGAAAATTGTCGGAAAACAAATGTCGTGAAAAATCTGAGCTCATTAGTTATTATTTCGCAACCACAATTTCGCTCAATTGATAATAATTAGGCAAACGTTTTTTGTTAATTTAGCTTCAAGACACACAAGCAACTTTGCGTTTTGACATGAGCAATTCATGTCACAGTCACTGCAATTGAAATCAATTGCAGACTCTTAAGTCTTCAAGCATTTATTTGACATTTCCTACTTTAACAAGAATGTTTAATAAATTTGTCTTTCTCACTAGGATCACAGAGGATTATTTAAGCGACCAATTGAGTTATATTCCGTTTAATAATTTATTATGAATTATGTCTTTTTTTTTAAAAGCATATTTCAGCCAATGGCAATTTAAGATAATTACACGTTTACATAAACTGTTCACATAAAAATACTTTCATATTTTATTTATTTTTTTTATAAAATATATTTTATTGCCGTTGAAATAAATAACTCACCTTCAACGCTTAAAAGTTTTTCTCGCATGATTGACGATGCGAATTGTCGTAATTTTTTTTGACTGACAATTTTTATATTTACGATTTCTGATTATACATTTCACTTTGCAACAACAGAAATGATTTACTTTCACGCAACGCCATAAAATAAAAAATGAACAACAAAACAAAATTAAAATTGAGCAAAACAAGAGTTTGAGTTATTTTTGGTTCTGCCTATAATTATATACATATATGATCTTGCAAGTGTCACTAAAAGCATTAAAAATTGATGCCACTCAAAAGTGATTGAAATGAGCCACGCCTTTATATTGGATTGCTCCAATGGCTCCAAAAACAACAATGACTCATGCCGAGATCTTCAAAACAATACGTTCGATTGTGTGGAAATTTTGCATTCATTGAAAATGGAAATGGAAATGGGAAAGTTCCGTTCGTTCAAACTTTGTCTTTCACATGAGTTATATGAATACATAATTTTTTCGCCAGTTTTCCAACTAAGAGAGCACTGACAGACTGATAGTCAGTTCATCAAACGGACATGACACAATCCAAGACTTGTCACGTTGATCTCAATCACATTTGTACTCTATATACATATATTATCTATCATATATTTGTTAAAATTGATATTAAAGTACTCTTTTTTTTTTGGGGGGAAATTTTTTAAAATTTAAAAAATAAATTTGGTCGACTTTAATGTTAAAAAACACACACACACATTTTCACGCCTTGCATTTAATAAAACGCCAACGTAATCACATCAAAAACAGCAACAAATCGAACAATGGCAAAATGTGCAAAGAAAAATACCACAATTGTGTAAAATATACTGAAATAAAAAATGAAATGTCACCCAAACGATTTCAGTTCATTAATATGAACTGTGCAAAAAAAAACAAAAACCCCACAAAAAACAAAACCAACGATAGAAAAGTGCATTCGCTGAGTTAAATTCACTTCATTCCGATAGGTCGGTTTTTGGTCCTTGGCGCATAAAATGAACGCGCCAGCCATTTTTTAACGTAACTTTCCTTTTGGCCATTTCAGTTCAATAATTTTGTTTGAAAATCGTTTGCAGCCCTAAGGCTTGCTATGATTTCGGTCTGCGTGTGACTTCAATATTGGCTGGCAATAAGTGTAGCTAATTTATCACCGATTGGCAGTTGTGTAATTTCTGATCGAAATGCAAGTGACTCAAAAGAAAAGCGATATTGATACCTCAAAGTTGGATAGTATATTTTTTTTTTAATTCTTGATTTAACCAGAAAGCAAAAAGCAAGTTTGTAACCAAAACCGAAACCGAAACCCAATACCAATACCAGACAGCAGCTTGGTGAGACATTGAACGAGACGAGCTGCAAACTGGGACAACCGGAAACATGACAACTTCCTGTTTATACGAAATTACTTTCAATTTGCACATATAGACACATGTTTTTATAGACAGACAAACTTTAACTAACAAAACTTTCAACACATAACACATGAATTAGTAGCATGTTGGCTCCGTTGACTTCTTCTTCTTTGTCTTGTTCTTGTTCTTGTTCTTCTACACTGCAAAACTTTCGTTTAGCTTGTTTAAAGTTTGTTAGTTTGATTTTCAGTTAAGATACGCCAGTGTATTGATTTGGCTTCGTTTGTAATGTTAATGCATTGCGCCGAAGGCTTTTAACTTCGCTCCAACGCTTTAACAAACATACAAGCAGACAGACAAATAGACAAACAGACAGATAGTAATTCTGCCAAACTTTCTTGTCTTGTCAACCCGCACGCCTCTTTATCCGCCCGTCCGTCTACCAATCAACCTACCATTGAAAATAACTTTTGTTAGCATTGTGACCTGAACGCTGCCACAAATGACATTGCACAAACTGCAACCGAAACCCGAAAACCTTCCGAAAACTTCAAGACAATTAGGAAATAACTTCTTAAAATAATACCACAAACATCCACAAAACATTAAAAACTTTTGCATATTTTATGTTGACTATTTGTGGCAAGAAGCGAAAACAATTGCGTATGCAAATACTTATAGGAAATAATAACAAAACAAAGAAAAATACTTCGTAATCAAACTTTAGTTTGATGTGAAAATATGTCATCATAGCTTTTTTTAAAAATATCAATTTAAAAAAACAAATTCATTTGAAGTTCCTTTTATTTCACACAGTATTATTTTCACAACAACTTCATGATGCTTTTCTTTAAATTTTCAACAAATTTTATCAAAAATTTTTTAGCGCAACTTCATTCAACAAAAACACATTCCAAAATCTTTTCTACAATAGTTATTATTTTTATTAAAATTCTCAGTAAGATTTCAAACACAAATTCGTTATTTTCAAACATTTATTTTACTTTCAAAATTTGCATCTTAGCTACAGCGATATTAAATCTATCTACCTTCGTTACAATCAAAATCATTACAAGTTTCATTTAAAGTTTTTGAATAATCCCTATAAAGTTGTTCCTCTGATTTATACACATTTATAACAAGCTGATTTGTTTTTCAAAACACCATTGATTGTCCAACATTTTTCAAGATTCGAAGACAAATCTCATAAATTCTATGCTTACCTGTTTGTACGAATTTTTGTTTACACGTCAAATGTTTGAGAAATATTTTTTAAAATTCGAAAACCGCAAAAAAAAACGACACATTTTATAAATCAACTTTCATTAACAATGTTTGATTTTGTTCTAAAACGCTTTCAAGTTTTGATTTTGACAAATTGCAACAACAAGAAAAAAAACAAGAAAAAAATCGAACACTAATTTTTCAAAACTTTACACAAGCAAAAAAAAAAAACAACAACAAAAAAAAACCAACATGACACGTTAATTAATTTATTTAATTTTTTTCTCCGAAATTTTGGATATTCTTCAAAGTCAATTTTTATTTTGAAAACAAATTCGAAAATGTTTGAGGATTCGCTTTGGTTTTTTGTAAACTTAATGGTTTTTGATTTGTTGTTTGCTCACAGCGCGTTCCGAACGCGTTAAAAAACCCGCAACGACTGAATCAAAACAAACAAATTTCTTTGGTTTTATTCAAAAAGTTTTTTGTGTGCGACGCTTTTTTCGTGCTGAATGTTTTGTTCTGCTGTACTGTGCTGTGCTTGTTGGTGTGCTTGTGCTTGTGCTTGACTATGCCGTACCGTGCCGTGCTGCTGCCGACTTCATCGTCGTCGTTGTTGTCGTTCTCGTCGTCTCAGCCGTCGTCGTCGTCGTCGTTGTCGTTATCGTTGTTGTTGTCGCCGTTGTCGTTGTCGTAATCGTTGTAGTTGTAGTCCTCGTCTTCGTCTTCGTCTCGCTGTCACAGTTGGTCGGCTTGCGTTTTGTTGTTGCCGCTATGTTTGGTCTATGTTGGCGATGCTGATGTTAATGTTGATGTTGGTGTTGGTCCGTTTTTGGCCTTTGTCCCTTGATGCCGATGCTGATGTTGTTGCGGCACAGCTGCTAAATGTTATTGTTGTGATTAATATTGTGAACGGTTTTTAGCTTCGTATTTGCTCCTTTTGCTAATATTGAAACTGTTCCTACATGTATGATTTTTATTATTGTTCTCACAACTGTTCTCCATCAATATTATTGGATAAACTGTACTCAAGTAAGGTTCAGTTTTTTGTCTCTACTTCCTCTCTGTTCATCATTGGCTCAGTTGACAGGCACATAAATCTGTTCTCAGTCTTATTTGCAAACCAGCATAAATACTGGGCACAGTTTTCTGCCAAATTGACACACAACGCCTACGATACAAGTGAAATCGCCATAAGTTTATCCATCTTATCCGTCATATCCGCGTTATCCGCGACGCATTACTGCTTAATGCGCAGGTCCGTTGCCCCAACTTGAACTGTTTGTTTACAAACGTTGCTGTACCCAGGAACAGTTCGAACGCTGCGATATCGTCAATTTGTTTCCTCTAAATTTATATGTTTGTTTTGTCTTAGGAGTTTTTTTTCTGTTTTTTTTTTTTTTTTTTAACCGGCCGTTGTCAACGATGTCACACTGCAACATGTGTTCGTTGGCATTGTTCCATCGATGTCGATGGCGTTGCCGTTGTTGTTGTCGTTGTCAATATGGCAATCATTGGCGCCGTGCAGCCGACCAAGCGCGTTGAAGCGTGTCAACTCGAGGTGATGGGCTATGCCTTTTAGCAAATTACATTCATTTAATTTCAATGACTGCAACTCAGCTCAACTCAACGCAGCTCAACTTCATTTACTATCTTCACGCAACTGTTTGACTTAAAAGCCGCAATGTGCTGGCTGACTTGGGCTGCCTACGCTTTGACTGCCCCAAACCTTGCAAACGTTCAATCATCGCTGAGCCAGCAACGACGTCATCAAGAACGTGCGCGCTCGAAGGTGTTTGACTTCTTACCACAAATTGCGTCGCCAACTTTCGCTTTGCCGCTTCGTCTTCCTTTCATTTTCATTTTCATCTGTATGCACGTTTCAATATTTCGGCATTTCTTTTAGAATTTCAGCTTTGTTTTGCAGTTGTTTTGTTTTGTTTTGTTTTACTTTGCTTTGCTTTGCTTATTATTTCATGCTTGTGTTGTTGCAAACTCAGTCAATTACTTTTTGTGCACTGAGCTCATTCGACGCATCTCTTTGACACTTGACTTTTGCTTTCTCACTAACTTTTCTCAACTTTTTTTTGCTTCTTTGCTTTCAACTTTTTTTCCGACGTATTCATTTGCCAAAATTGTTTTATGCTTTATGAGTATTTGCCTTGGCTTTACGTTGGCTTCTATCTTTGGTCATTGACTTCAGTTGAAGTTCACAGAGTTTAAAGAAAACAAAAATATATACATATAAAAGTCATTTACTCTTGTGCGCTTTTTTTCTTATACGTCGCAATCTTTATTGGCACTGTTGTCGTTTGGCTAATTTCATATCCTGTTGTTGCTATTTTTAAAACATAAAAAAAATACTATAATTTCCTTAACCGCTTGGATTGTTTTGTGATATTTTTTTTTATCTTGCTAATGATTGTTCAAACTTGGCAGCCTTTTGATGAGGCCATGCCAAAGTATGTAGAAAGTGCGGGTATCATATGTCAATTTTAATTACAATAAAGTTAAATTAAATGCAAGAAGAAGCAACAAAAGCTTTAAACAATTATCGAAATTTGAATGAACGTTGAAAAATACATAAACAATATAAATATTTATGATCAAAATACACACAAGTCCACAGATACACACATATGTATGCGTTGATAAGATTTTATTGCATTCAAAATGGCATACTAATGTCCTGTGACTATAAGGCAACGCAACAACAGACAAGAGACAACAATGTTGACTGCAGCAGAGATAGAAAGGATTTTAAAAAAGAGATTCATAGAATTTGTGCTGACTTGGAGATTTCATAGGAAACAAAAACGAAATGAAAAATAAGTAAAACGAATAAGTCAATTTGCTTGAGGCACTAAAGCACGCATAAATATTTGAAACGAATGCAATGAGCAATGACAACAGCAACAATAATGTTGGCGATGCAGGATACGCATGCAGAACGTTCTATAAAGAGCAACACAACACAACAATGCACAGCACAGCAAGTGCCGAAAGGTGGACATGTGTATGTGTATGGATAACTGTAAAATGAATGCAAATATTGATAAAGTTAATTTTACTCAACATTTGCATTTTATGCAAAAAGACTTCGAGGCAGACATGTGACAACCAACAAAAATGCACGTACTTAAAACAAAACCAGTAAGGACGTAGACAACAAAAGCAGCGAAGAAGCAGCAGCAGCAGCAGGACATGGTTTGCAGGTAGCTGAAATACCAAAACGTAACTAAAATATGATAAAAAAAAAATTTAACTACAACAAACATGCAAAACAACAAAATCAGGACATCATGAAAGCATGCCAAGCTGACAGAGGCTTTATTATCCCATATATAAAGCAAGCAAGCAACCAATAATACGATGGATACGCGACAATACAAGAAACAGCGGGCATCCGTGAAGAGCGGGCAGACCAAAACTTTTCGAATCGACTGGACTAAACTAGACTGGACTGGACTGGTCTGGACTTCAGTCGACTCGCGCTCAGACATGGCGCAATGATGCCAGAGTATAGTGTGGTGAGAAGGGCAAGGGAAGAATGACGACAATGGCATGTGCATGAATATACAGGAAGCTAATAAAAGTTAAAACACTCGATAAACAAATACGGACAGGTGGACAGGAATATGGTTGTAAGCGTGACACGAATAATAAAAACGGTATGTCGTGATGGGTGAAAGGAGTAAAGAAAGAACTCATGGCAAGAGGGACAAAGTGATGAGTGATGAGTGAGTAAATTCTGCCTCTTACTCTTCTTCTGATTGGACTTCACTTCCCTTCACTTCTCATGGGCATAAGTTTGCTTGTGCACTCGTGCGTGCGTGAGTCTGTGATCATTTTTGACGATTGCTGAGTGACCATATAAACATTTTCCAACTTCCAATTGCATTTATTGTCTATCTCACTCACTTACTCACTTACTCACCGTCTCACACTCTCTGCCTCTTGCCTTCATGTCAGACGATATGCTGCTGCTCTTACTTTTGCACATATGTATGCCACATATTGCGGATGTGTCTTGTGGCATTGTCAATTGTTTGTTTGTATGTATTTGACTATTCAGTTTGTACTGTGTTGATTCAACTCATCCCCAAACGCTTGCGTTGCCAAACTGTACACACTTTCCAACCATCACACACACACACACGCATTTGCTGCTTATATGCCATAAATGCTGAGACCGCAATTTCACCTGCAAACAAATAATGAACTTAACATGAGCGTTATTACAGGATATGCGCAAAATGTGCACAGGATGCAGAAATGCGCATTTAACACAGAAATTGTGGCTTAATGGCATGAGCAGTGACGCATCTGCGCCGGAAACGTATCATACTGAATGAGGATGCAAGCGGCATTTGCATCTCGACCGACTCACAGACAAACAGACAGAGAGATGGCCAGTTGATGGGACATAAACGAAGCACTCAAACTCAACAAAGTGCTCAAAGCAAACGAAATTATATCCACGCTTATCGAACGCTAATTGGCCGCGTGCCTTCAAGTCTTATATACTTGTCGATATGCTAATCATATGACGCACAATGACTACAAAAGACTACGTCGATGCATATGTGATGAAGGTGTAGTTGAAATCATGATAATGTTAGTGCTTATGAGAAAAACACGTTGGCGTGACACGAATGCGTGTCTGTGTGCCTGACAACGTTAACGCAAAACATGATTTGACGCTCGCGCGCTAAAAAGGATCATGAACGACGAACAACAATTACAAAATGACGCCAACTTCCGGTTTCATGCAAACACGTATTTCCGTTAGCGCTTTCCGTCAATGCCGTGCTTTGTGCTTTATGCTTTGTCCGTACTATTTTTGGCTTGCTCCACTTCGTTGCCGACGACGTTGCCATCTTTGATGTCTTTGACAGACGCGTTACTTGACGTTATGAAACGTTTCTTTTTTTTTTTTTTCATTTTCTTATTTTATTTGATTTTGTGTCCTTTGTCAGCGTCTTTTGTCAATCATTCGCTTTGTGTTTTGTGTTCAGGTTTTTGTTGACATTACCTTTTTTGTTTTTTTTTTTTTTTTTGCTTTCCATTTTTCTTTTACCCTTTACATTACTTTACGTTTTTGTTTCTTGTGACTTCCGCTTTTTAATGTTTCTTTTGTTAACATAAAACGGTGCTTTTAATAACGGTATTGACTGTATAGAAAGCTACTTGTGCTCAAAATCAAATCAGCGTGAATTCGTTTATCAAAAGTTTCTTGTGTCTGTGACATTTCTTGTTTGGATGACATAACGTTGAAGTACTTTGTTGGACCACCGCAGTATGCAATGGCGGCATTCCCATGGCAAAGTTAAATTGCTTGGTATACAACGGATATTTGTCACGTATACGTAATGAAGATAACGACACGTATGCACTTTAGCTTGAAGCCGTGCTTTTACCTTAATGAAGTCGCTCTTCACGCATTGAAAGGCACTTTAACTTTGTCATGCAGTTGGTAACTTTCTATCAACCACAAGATAAATATACATATGTATATGAATCGCCTTAGACATAGCCGAGGAACAACATAAACACATAGTCATATAATTTGTTTCTTGAAACAATAAAAAAAACTAATTTGAAGCAAATTATTTGAGAAATGTATTAAATATTTTGCAAATCTTAAGCTGACATCTTCTCTGGCCTTTTTTTGTTTTTGTGTGTTTATTTTTCTTTAATTAAGTTAGCCAGTTTTTGTCATAGCTGCAGATGCAGTGACATTAGAACATAATGACGGCACATGTGTATTATAAAGCTCATACAAGCTCAATGTCAAACTCACAATGGTTGAGATGCCAGCATTGCATGCATTTTCTCGGGTCGCTTGGGTTATTAAATTTGTGTGGCAATTAAAGCTTTAAAGATGCGCAATCGCATACACAATCGCATTACTCTCGACCCGACACACGCTAAGATGACACGTAATCCTTTTATATATGATTTATGCACAAGAGCACACATAGGAACGCGTAAATTCACATAGCAAGCAAAGCAAGCAAATCGAAAGGGGTGATAGCAACTAAAGCAGTGCATACATTTAGGCAAATGACACTCGATGTTGGCATTCAAGTTCGAGTTGGTGCTTAAATCATGATTATAGAACGCCAAAAGACGCAATTTGACTTTATGTCGTGTAATTAAATGAGGTTGTTAGACAACTACACATAGATACACGCACGCACGCACTCACGCAAACGCAAACGCACACAAAAACACAAACACGAACGCAGACGTACATACATACATATATACAAACAATCCAACTAACAGTCATTTACATGAAACCTCTTATGTTTTATGTGGGTGTGGGTGTGTGTTTCAAGTATTCAAAGCATAAATGATTTACTTAAATCACGCAAACACACACACACACATATACTCACGCCTGTTATGTGCTTGCAAATGCATACAAACACAAGATCTTAGCGTGGGAGATATAGAGAAACATAGAGTTCTATGGCACAAGCATGGCTAAGCGCATAAGGCGTGCAGAAAATGTACAAGCATTCAAATGGGCGTAGTGGGCGTGTTGGTTTGAAAAAACAGCAACAACAACAACAAACTGCACAATCATTAGCAACGCAACTAAATTTAATAAAGACATTTAACGCGATTAGCAATGAAACGAAGCCGAAGGCATACAAGCAAAAAAATAAACATAAACAGAAAAAGGAAGATGAGCAAAAAGTAAAAAATTTACTTTATGATGTAACATTTATTTAAGCTTTTTGTTGTTGTTTTGTTTGCCTACATTTCAAGGCACCTTTCATGCCCAATGCGCACATGTGTGTGACGAATCTGTTTATCTCAAAGCGCACCGCACCTCATCTACTTCTGCGCTATCAGCAACACCCTTTGCTGCTTATTAATACACAACAACAGCAACAACAATAATACAAGGAAATGAAAAAGCAGAATTTATGGCAAACGATTTTATTTCATATCTTTTTTTTTGTTTGTTTGTTTGTTTGTTTGAAAATTTCATATTAATTATCATGAACATGTTAATTAATCTAGTTGGAAAATGAAGTTTAATGAAATGTTGTCATGGCAATTATAAATACCGACTAATTAGTAATTTTTCGTTTATTATAAATTTGCTTGTACATGTATTTGTTGTATTCACTTTGTTGCCATTACTAAAAAGCAAAACTTTTCTCCAAAGCTTTAGAAACTAAAGACAAATCAAAATACAACAAAACAAAAAATATTACCATGTTGATAATTTGTTACAAGCCATAATTAAATGTTTATGTTTTTGCTCATGGTCGAAGAAAATTTACAACTGTAATCAAATTTAGAGAAGAGAGCATTAAAAAAAATGAGTCAATGATAGTGATAAAAATATTTTTTTTTAAATTTCATGCTACTTTATTTTGCATTTACAAACAAAGCTTATTCAAAAATGAAACAGTAATTCGCTAAAGAATACAAATTTTAATCAAATACTTTATTATAATGAAAAGAAAATTGTCACCTCTGCAAACATGTGATAAATCGTACAAATACACGGTTGAGGTGACCAAAAGTCGTTGTGGTAGATATGTTAAAAGCAAAGTGGCAGGAGAAATTGAAGAGGAAAACAAGTGAGCTGAAATAAGTTGGTGATAATGACAAATTCCAGCAAAGCATTAACTGTTGCACAGTGTGATAACGTTAAAATAAATAAATTTGACATAAAAGATGATTTTTTTTTTTTTCGTCACTCAAAATAAAGTGACAATCCTTAAAAGACTCCTTCGACTTATGATTACTTACGAAGAGCTTTTCATGTGAAGAAGATTATTCTGGTTGTCAGATTAGCTTTAAATGTTCTGAAATATAAATTAAGAAGTTCCTTTTTTACGGCTGAGAATCACAAATATATCTTAGGTGAATGTCACAGCTTAAATATTGTTAGCGGTTATTTTGGCGTGTTGCTACAAAAATCGAATGCACGGCGAAGCAATAAAACAAATTAAAGTATAATACTAACTCGATATATTAGTCTATATATACATATATATGTATATGGATATTAACCTCCACCTTTCAACGCATTCTGTGCATATCTCCATGCCCTTGTTCAGTCATAAATCTTTGCCGATATGCAGTTATGAGCAGTTGTTGTCAAAGAAGCAGTGATTTTTTTTTCTTTTTTTCTTTTTTTACATTGCTCACTACTTACATGCCACATATGTACACACGCACACAGACGCTGGCACGCGTTCCCACGTGCCGGTATGCGCTGTTAAGGATTTTCTCATTCCAATAGAATTTGTTCTATACTTTTTCTCCACCCGCTTTATCACTCACACTCTTGCTGGCTCTTTTGTATGCTAATCCCAGCGCTTAATCGCATTCACTTAAGTTTTGCCATTTTGGTTTGTTGCTTCCACTTTTCCTATTTGGTCTCATATTGCCTTTGCCTTTGTGCTGACTGACTGACTGACTGCTTTGCAACACACATGCACACACTCAAAGACACGTATATAAAGCGTTGTAAGCTTATAACAACAAAACATTATAGTAACAGGAAAACAACAACAGTAAACATGTATTTGTATGTATATACACACATATATACATTTATAAAGCAACAGTCTCTCTCACAATTCTCACTTCGTCCTCTCGCTCTGCTTTTCTTAAATTTCAATGTACATATGTGCTTGTGCGGTCTCCTGTCTGCTTACATGCCTAACATGCTTCGTTGTTTTAATTCAAAACACTTTCTTTCCTTCCTCATCTCATATTTTTTCTTTTTTTATTGTATCGCATGCCGCTTGCATTTTTCACAGGCGCCATTTTTGGCAGGCTGGCAAGGTAGCTCACACACATACGCACACGCACACAGGCATGCACAGTAACCACAATTTTTCACATTTGGTTGTTTTTTTTCTAATTCCTGTACCTTATAGAAGAAGGGTATATTATTATTTTGAATGTGTATAACACCCAAAAGAAGCCACGGCAATGTTACAGAATAAATATACATAATCTCAAAATAGAAATTGATTCGACTTTATTCGTTCATTCGTGTCCTTTGGCCTCTCTGTACAAAGTTTGAGTGTAAATATAATGAAATCTTGGTTCTTCTATTCCGTAAAAAAATTGCTTCTGTTGTTTGTGGGCGACGGACAATGAAATGAAGTTGCGATTGTAAAATGGGAATGGATTTGGGATTAATGCTAATCTTTCAGAACAGTTTAAGATAGTTAATTGTGTAGAGTATCATCGAGTCGAGCAGCGACGACTGCAGCATTTTTCGCTTACATGTAATATGCAAAATATTGCTTAAATTTATCGTATGAACAAAATTAAGAGCATTAAGCTGAAGATTATTTTAATATTGCCAACGCATAATTGTGTGTTTAAGTAGGCGTGGATACGAACGACAACAACAACACGCAATCTTGCTATATTCAACAGTATTCAGATATATTCAGACAGGTGTTGTCGATGTTGTTGCAATTGTTAATGATGTTGTTGTTGTTGCAGCTTTCAGCTTTTGTATCTCATTATACATATGTCAATGCGTGTCTGCCTCTGTGTGTCTGTGTCTGTGTCTGTGTGTGTGTGCATATGTGAGTGTGTCTGCGCAAGTGGTTTCATATGAATGTCGAACATGACGTATACGTATTATTTTGCATTTTCTTTAAATTTGTCTCCTTTTTTTAGCTCATGCCAAACCAACATTATGTCATGCTTTGAAGTATTAGCCTCATTGTATATTGGCTGTATATGTGAGCATGTATGTGTGTGCGTTAATGCGTCCTCATGAGTATTTTGTTTTAAGCGGCTTAAAATTTGATTTTACCAAAATTCTTTTACATTTATTTCTTCTTCTCTTTTTTTTTTTTCTTTCTTAATGGCACTGACTTCAATTAGTAAAAATTTGTTGAACATGAAAGCTTTTACAAATAATTTTTAGACAGCATTAAAAATAAGATAAGCACTAAAGATAACAAAAATTATCGATGAAAGACGGTAGACTGTCAATTTGGCTGCAGAGCCTTTTCGCTTCAATGCCTTAAAAGCCAACACTCGCGCACACACATTTACACGCATTAAGGTCGAATTAATAGCCAACAAATAACATCGAAAGTCAACATACTCAACACAATATCTTGTTAACAATATCGAGTTAGCTGACATGTTCTTTCTTTCCAATTGAATCAATTTTACAAGATTTCTCAAGCATATTGAAACGTAACAAAATTTGTTTTATTAAAAAAGTTTGTGCATTGAAATCTTTTGTAATATTTAATTTAATATGTTTGAACAAGTACAAATAAGACAAATCAAATACCTTGACACGCACACACACACACACACAAATAGACAGTTACCTATGTGCAAGGTAGTATGCAGAAATTGAATTGAATTGGAAATGTTGAACGTTTCCACAAAATCAAATTTGATATAATCTGTTATGAAAGAGAAATAGAGAAAGAGTTTGAGTATATGAAAAAAAAAAAAAATTGGAATGAAGCTCTTATAAAAAATACTTGAATATGTGACAGATAACAAAATTTGTATTTACCAACACAAAAAAAAGAAAGAATAACGCACGCACACGTATTTGCCGCACTGATGCCTCTACGTATACGTAATATTTGTACTATAAATAAAATTACTCATACGCAGCGATTTATTTTCAGCAAACAACTTCAAATGCCACTCGAGCATAAACAAACATGCCAACACACAACGCACAGCATACAATCACAACAACAACAATAACAACAACAATGCACTACAACTTCGCAAGAAAACAAAATTTATAAACATATTGCAGTTGAGAGTGCGTGACTATAAAATGCCCTGCAACTTCAACACTGACAATGGGAAACATCGGTCTTAATGTCATCAAAAGGACGTATGTATATGTATATTAGTTTTCAATCAAAACGTTACCAGGAACACAAAGCCAAGTATAGGTAGCTAACTTCTTGTAACGACATGCCTTTCAAAAATTATGAAAAGTTCATACCATAGTACACATGTATAGGTATGTATAAGGTCTGTAACATATATTTGCTTAAAAATTATATGCCCTTCTTACCCTTTGACTACGGAGCATGGAAAAAAAGGAATAAAATAAGAGAAACAAAAAAAAAAAAACAAGAATTCAATGAAAACATGTACAAAACCCATGGAAAAATATGTAATCAAATATGAATGCTGTTGTCAACATTGCCATCGCTGACATTACTGCCTGCAAGCCTAACAAACCAAAAAAAAAAAAAAAATACAAAAACAAAAATAAACAAAAAAAGTAAATGAAAAAACAGAAATGCGTGCGGAATGTGGGCGAGTGGTAAACGAACATTGATGCTGGACTATGACAAACGCACACAAGCGACCACTGAGGCAGGGAATTTAATAAAAAATATTTTCATAATTCAATAAACCAACGACTATAGCAATGACAATGACGCCAACGCCAACGCCGATGCAAGAATGAAACTCAAATTTACGCGTTTTTCATCAAAGGCACTCGAAACATGAAGCATCATAAAAGCTAACAACAACAATGACATACAAAAATGTTAAATTAAGTAAGGCAATATTGTGCAAATTGCATTATGAAAAACAAATAACAACAAAAAGTGGAAAATTTACTACTATTCTACTTATAAAGGTAATTCGTAAATCTTCCGTGTTCCTTCGAAAACAGAGTCAGTTGGCAGTTCCAATTATATTGTTTGAAAGGCAAATACATGTAAATTCTCTTTTGCGATAGTAAATTTTTTTTTATAGTACAACTGCGCAAAAGTGGGTTTCCGTTGAAGTAAATTTCCGGAATTTTTAATTTTGAAGAACTTCACGTTGCCCATGTGGTTTCTATATATGGTATATGTACATATGTTCACATATGCCTTTTATTTTCGTTATTCAGTTATGCTTCTACGCCGACAGAGGGCCAAAGATATGACTGATTGATAAAAGTTTATAAATGATTTAATTAAAACAAAATACATTTAATAAAATTTTCAGTAAAGTTTAAAACTCCTGGAACATTTTGATTAACTTTTGCGTTGTTTTACTGTATTGGCAGCCACAGAGAAACGCTTTGAATGATAATTTTCACGGCTTTATTTGATTTGCGGTTCGATCCTGGTGTCTTTCTCCTTGCATACTTGCTCTGATGACTTCGATGTATGTGTGTCTGTGTGTGTGTTTGTTTGTACGTACAAATATTGTATGTAGATGTGTGTTTGCTCATTTTATGTTTCGATTGATTGTAATTAAAACTGCTTAATTTGCTGTCATCATACACACAGACGCACATACACACAAAAACATGCATGACTGGGTTTTCAACACGCAATTAACATGAGAGTGTCTGTTATCCACACGATGGCACGCCACCGAACGAATACACGAATTGCAGGGCAGTGCGGTAAAAAGTTGTGGCAGTGAGACGTGTTAAGTCAAGTGCGTGCGTGAGTCTTTTGCATTGTTCTTGTTGTCATTGTTGTTGCTGCTGTTGTTGCTGTTATTGTTGTTGTTGCTCTGCGTGTGAAAAATTGCTTTCTGCTTTCTGTTGCCTCAGTTTCTTTTGCCTTTTTTTTTACATTTTATGTTCATTTTTAATTGCCAAACAATTCACATTTAATTAAAAATCAATGTTTGCACCAACAACAACTACTACAATAACACGAATTCTTTTTTAACACCTTTTGCCAGCAATTGTTCTGCTTCTTTCGATTTTTTTATCATTCGTTTTTTTTTTTTTCATTTTGGCTTGGCATTGCAACATATCAAAAACTTCAACTCGCAATCAAAGTATTTGTTGCATTTTTTTGTTTCGTTAGTGCGTGCGTGCGTGCGTGCGTGACTGTTCATATGCTCTTTATATCCAACTCACGCTGTGCGTATAACCGGAGAGCATCATTAAATTTAATGCATTTCATTCATTTGCATGTAAGCAAAAGCAATTAAATGTGTGGCAGAACAAATAAATAAATGAGTAATGCGAACTAGTAAAAAATTTAAATGACTTTGATAATTGCACACGGCAAAGCAATGAAGCAGAAGCACAACAAATTCAAGAGGCCGAAAAACCATTTAAATGTATTAAAAGAAAGCTAAACAAATAAATAAGATATAAAATAAAAT
The DNA here is from genome assembly GCA_034638295.1 of Phortica okadai. Lineage (NCBI taxonomy): Eukaryota > Metazoa > Arthropoda > Insecta > Diptera > Drosophilidae > Phortica > Phortica okadai. The sequence continues at coordinate 51,965,882 of CM067848.1, read as the reverse complement.
GTAAACTAATTGAAGGCGCTATCAAATTAATTGCAACAAATAGAAAAGAATGAAAATTCAATTTCGATTCAACTCAAATAATTTAAAAGGCAATTTATAACAAAAACTGACTAATAAAGAAAGCAAGAAGTTAGAAAGAGATAGAATGACGTATCATTTTTGTTTGCAATGTGACGTAGCGTTAGTGACACCAGCAACAACAAGCAATATCAACTGATACCAACAGCAACAACAACATGAACATGAACATGAATAACAAGTTTGCAATGTTTGCTACGTGCTTTCGTGCCACACGCTGACATCCCATAACAATTGTCATGCCACTCAACGTGCGCCAAGATGCGCGTGCCACACTCAACTCAACTCAACTAAACTCAATTCAGTTCCGTTTGTATTTTGTCAGTTGCACTTCTTCTTGCACTTTCCACTCTTTCTCTCGCTCACTCACTTGCCTATTCACTCACACATTGGCGTGATAAAGTTCATGGCCTAATGGCAAAACATTTACGTGTAATTTCATTAGAACTTTTTGTCAGTCAGCTTCCGCTTGTGCTTCATTACAACGTCATTTTGTAAATTATTCGTAATTTTTTGTTTCTTTTTGACAACCAAACAAATATGTCCCAAAAGTGATTTTTTTGTTTTTGTTTGTACCTCTTTTTATTGGAACACGCCATTAACGTGCTAAAATCATCGATGCGGAAGCTTTGTACACGACGGTAAATATTTTTACAAATTCACGCAGACATGAACAAAAATACAAGTAACGAAAATATAAATTTACGTATGTATGTGCATGCAGAAACACGGCGTATGAGCTACATGTTAGAACAGATTCAAAAAAATAATGCATGAGACTGATATTTACAACAGAATGGGAGTTATTTTCGGCTTTGCAAACATTTTTGAATTTTTCTCTGTATGGACTGTATATCCGATTCTTATGGAACCTTGGAATATAGTCAAGGATTAATAAAAACACATAATAGCAAAATTTCATCTATTTATATTTAAGAACGAAAATATTTTTCAAACAAATATATAGCTATATATAGCTATAATCAGCCGATCTTCACCAAATTCGCAGAGTGAGAAAATTTTCTGCATTTACATGTTTTTGCTAACTTTTAAAGTCAAAGAGGTATGCAGGATAACATATTGTCGAGTATGTTCGAATATATAACCCTTACTGATTTTTCTCCATATTTGTAAACTTTGAAGAATAAGAATTTTTTCTCCAACACAGAAAAAGTCGAATTTTTGTATTTTAGTACATTTTTGTTTATTTTTTTCCAGTTTTTATTTATTTAAATACAACATTTAAGTTATTTATAATTTACAGTAGTTAGCATACGATTTATGTATCTCCACACTCTATGTATAATTTTTCTTTATTTCTTTCTTCATTTGTATTTTTCTTTTTTGTTTTTGTATGTCTTTCTTCGGTAGGGATTCGTTGGCATTATTCGGCCAGCTTCAAGTTAATATATTTATTTATTTAATCTGTTTCGCATAATTTTGTCTTCCCTTTGTTATTGCAGCAAATTTTAATTTTCGTTCATCTTTTCTCATTATTTCTTATTATTGTATTATTTTATAATGTAGACCCACTGATTTGTTGCTTGGTTGTCTATTTTCAACACTAACAATTAACATAAACAATTCAACTGACACACAGAAAACGTCACTCGTGCTCTTCTGCTCGCCTCGTCCATTTTGCTTTTGCAATTTTTTATTTGTGATTTTTTTTTTTTGTTTCATTTATTTTTTGTTTAGTTTTTTTTCTATGTTGTTTTTTGTATTGTTTTTGGCTAACCTAATGACATACATACTTATTAATGTTCTGTTTGTTTTTTTATTTTATTACTTTATAATTATTAATTTGTTCTTTATTTTTAGTTTTATGTTTAATTTTTTGGTTTTCATATTAAGTCAATTAATTTAATGATTCAATCTAATGCGACACACGTTATTTATATATTATTTAGTTGGGTTTTTCTCTTTAGAAACATATTTTCAATTTGCTTTTTTTACAAAACAAGCCGTCGAAAATTCGAAAGAAACTTAAACAAAAAATGCGTTATAGTTTTTTTAGTTCATTTTTAGGACTTCACACATTCCAGCATGAAATTTATATTTCATTAAATTATTTTATTTTTGTTTTATGCACGGTGGGCAGAATAGCAAGCTAAGTTAAACAGAAGGTAAAAAAAGAGCTTCTTTAAATTATGCAACTTATGTAAACATAACAAATTCGAGTTCGTATAACAACATTTACTGCAGCTAATATTTTATACTTGACTAATTTTCTAAACACTTAAAAATGCACACAAACACACAAATACATAAGTTCAACAATTATTGTGTCAAACACACACGCACACCCACACACTCACACCTACAATTGCAGTTATAACATAACGAGTTATACATATGTTCTTTAATTTTTATAAATAAGTTTTTGTATTTTTAAAAAGTTTTTTATTCTTATTTTCCATGTACTCAACCGCGTACTCGTACTTAGTAAAAGTATCTGCTCATCAGCATGCAAAACAAAATTTTGTCTTATTTAAAATAAAAAAAAAATTGTATTTTGTTTTTCCTCAATTCATGTATTTAATTAGTAATTTTATTTTAAGGTAAAATTCTTCTAGTACTGAGTGTTTAGTTTTTTTTTTTCCTTTATTTATGGTTTAAATAAATTTAATAAATCATCACATACAAATCGAGTGTTCTGCTCTTTGCAACGATATGTTGAGACAAATGACAATAATTCCTTTATTTTGGGGTATTCCATTTTTACATCTAAATTTTTAAGTGATTTTTTTTATCGTATTTTTACAGTTTTAGTTTAGTGGCAAGTCAACGAATGCCTATTGATGACAAGAAAGAGAGATTGCAAAAGAAAGGGATAAAGTATGTAGGTAGTTGAAAGAAAGTTCGTTTACTAGAACAAGAGGTAAAAGTGATAAAGAAAGAGATAATAATAAAAAGCTAAAACAGAAAGAGAAAAAAGGCAAGAAATATGATTCAAGAGTTAAGAGTGAAACGGTACTTAATCGGATCCAGAGTATAAAAATAAAACTTAAGCCAGGTATCAAGTATCAACAAAAATAGATTAACGAAAATTGTCAAACCGTTGGCAGTGTGTGGAAAGAGAACTGTAATGATAATAGCGGAAATTTGAAAGAGAGCAGAAGAGGGCACTTTACAGAATGAAGGCACACGAATAGTAACTGATTTTAAGATGATTAATTTAATATATCGATCGATTTATTTATTTCTTTATGTATTTATTTTTGATTTTTTCTTTTTTTTTTTTCTGATTGGCTTCGGAGTGCCGCATAAAAGTTCCATTTATATTGCTTTTGTTTGTGCAGTTTTTAGCAGTCGTTTTTGAACATTTGCTGAAAGTTCGCAAAAAGAAAAACATCATAAGAACAAGAAACTAAGAAAAACAGTTGTACTAAAGAAAGAGAAGAATTAGCTGTATAGAAGTAGTTGAAGTAATGAGCAATGAAAGAGGAGCTCTTAAAAGAGACTATTAAAGGACAGCGAATACAATAGAAGATAACATTTTATTTTATAACTATTCTATTTAGTATTGCATTGTATATGTTAATATTTATGATAGCGTTATTCGCAGCAATATTGGCATTTTTTTGAATATTAAACGACTCCAAGATTCATCGATGCTGACATCGAATGATATCTTTAGTATCTAAACAGCTTTAACAAAGGCTTTACTTTTAAGAACCTATTTGATCTGGGCATTTCTATTTTGACAAAGATTATTTAACTTTACTCTTTCTTTGCACTTTTTTTTTTCTTAATTTTTGTTGTATTTTTTTTGTTTTGGTTTTTGTTTCTTTTAAACAATTATATCTCTAATTACGAGTTCAATAGTTACATAAGTATAATTGGTGTTTTACGTTAGAATTTTCTGTTGCTTTAAGTTACATTTTTGGCATTGAAATTTTTAATATTTTTGGTTTATATATTATTATTATTTTTGGTTCGTCTGTATTGCGTTTACATATTTAAGGTATATAAAGTGCAATTAACGTCAATTCTTCTTCATTTTCGCTCTAGCTTTCATTTTGATTGATTACAAAGCAAATTGTTTCCATTCTATGTGTTGTTGTTTGCCTTGGCTTTAACAAATTACATGCTTGATTTTTGCACAGTGTAAAATATATTAATATGTTGTTGTTGGTGTTATTAATGAACATAAATTAGCAATGGCAGTTTTAAGTGTATAAATTCATTATCTCTTTTTGTTGCTGTTTTCTTCTGTTTATCATCTTTTTTAGTTTTTTTTTTTTGCTTACAAAAATTTGTTGGTGTTGTACTTAGATCTGACGCGATTTATTGAACAGTTTTGCTGTTTTGTTGCTGACAAGAGTGCGACTGTACAGTTTTGTGCATACTCCACAATGCTGACAGTTTGAGATGTACTGTTGTTTAAAAGTTTGAAGCGTATTGTAAGCGCTTTTGTTTGTATTGTTTGCCTTGTTCTATTGAAAACGTTTAACAACGTTTTTCATTAACAATTACATATATTTTATACAAATTCGATATACACAAAGAGAAAATTCGGGCAACAACAAAAATATTTGCGCGCACACTCACACGCACTTTAAGTCTAAACACACTCAACTACAGACACACAAACACACATACATATACAAATAAACCAGAAATGCGTGCAAATTTTTCATATATTCATTAATACACACACATATGTATATATGTATATGTAAGTTAAGAACAATTAGCACGCATTTAAACACGGAGACAACGACAAGCAGAAGCGTAACTATTATGCGTTGAAACGCAAAATTCTACGCTCTGCCGGCGACGTAGATGGCGTCTGTGACGACGATAGCAACGACGACGTTGATGGCACCTTGACTGGCGTCCCGTCAGCGGCTCAAGCTGCGGTTGCTGATCCGGCTGTTGTTCCGGTTCCGGTTCCGGTCCCAGTTCCGGTTGTGGTTCCCGTACCAGTACCGGTTGCGGTTGCGGTTCCAACAGCTGCAGCTGAGCCTGCTGCGGCGGCGGTGCCGATCAACTATGCCGTACACTGCACGTAGGCGCCTCCACGTCGCGCATTGTATCTCAACGTTTTACACCAAATAGATTCGGTATCGACTTGATCTTCTTTCGCGAGCAATTCAAATAGTCTTTATATGTGTCCGAGCGTAAATAACGCGAATACGAATCACTCTTCATCAGATGATAAACATGTGAAGCGGCAACATCAAAACACCAACGATTTGGCCCATTCGGCGAATTGACCGCCTCGCGTGCCAATTCAACAGACTTTGAGTCAACATTGACCGGACAGGGCGCATCGGGCGCTAGAAATTCCTGCCAAATTTTTTGTATTGCCTCTTTGATCTCAGACTGCGGCAGCGCTTTCATTTCCTGTACTGATTCCCAGAACCTATAAAGAATGTTTGTTGTTTATTTTTTGAGATAGAATAAAATATTTTTTTTTCAAATTTTTAATAATAATGCTACGCACTTGAGATTCTCGCCGCTATATTCTTTCTCCAAAAATTTTGTAAATTGCTCGCGGCCAATGGGATCATTTAGCAGCTCGCGGAGACTAAATGCCCAACGCTTAACACGACGCAGAGGAACTTCTTTGCTGCACGCACGTAAACGGAAAAGATCAGTAATAATATTAAACAAAGACTTATAGAAAAATCAATTTCAGTTGACTCACGTAGTTTTCTCGGCATCCCACATCTCAGTGCTGTCCGTTTGCCATGGATTGGGCAGTTCCGGCGAGGTTATAAAGTAATCAAACTCATTGTACTGCTCATAGTAAGCGACGAGTCTGTAAGGAGAACAGGCAAACATTTTAATTCCTCTTGTTAATGTGAAACGGTGCGGCCTGGGACAAGATGAGTTTGTATAGGCATGTCCGACCGTCCATAGTCTTCCTACGTACCCAGGCCAAATGCCGGTTAGTATCATTGAGATCTTATCACTGAAACTGACTCCTGCCATACAAAATCAAGCCCCCTTTACACCGCAATCGAATAATTTTGCCCACCATCGGCATTACAAATATAACCAATTGATGTTTATTTATAGAATAGAAATCAATTCGATAAAGATTCGTATTATAATTACGCTGATAAGCCAACTCAAAGATGGCGATGTTTCACATCTCCCATGGCTCACATTCTTTTGCTATCCCACCCCTCTATCTACTACTAGTCAAACTATGATTCGAAGTTTACTTACGCTTCAGCCGCCTTGGACACTTTGATTGTGCGTCGCTCGAGCTTTTGCTTTCTCAATGCAATAATACGCGTCAACTGTTCTGCCGGATTCTTTGTCACAGATGCGCCCGCCGAACCTGTGCCATGGCTTGAGTCGCCCCGGCGATAAGCCTTCTTAATATCAATCTCGGTGGTATTGACACAACCAGGCATCGGTCGATGCACATCCCAAAAGGCTCGCTCCTGTGAATCCAGCACCTTACGCTCTAGCTTATCACGCTTCTTGGCCACTTTGCTTTGAGACTCGGCCTGCATAAAGATGAACTCCCATTTGCGTGAGAACATTTTCTGCAGCTTAGCAAGATTCTCAGCTTCATAGTCGGCAAGCTCTAGACGCGTCTTATTCTGCATAGTGCGTTTGCATAGATAGACCGCATAGTCAGTATTCTCCGGTTCCCAGCAGTTCGATGGCCAAAAGTACGGTGTCTGAAATCTGCAAAATTCAAGTCAAGATAAGTTATAGTTAAAGCTCTGTCGTTGTGTGCTTGATCTGCATACATACCTATAGAATGTGCCATCGTTCTTTACAGTCAATGCATGATCATCAATGGGAAAAATATAGCCGTGCGATGACAGCAAATGTGCAAAATGTAGCGCCTCAGTGACATCCTCTACATCGAAATTCTTCAATATCCAGGCAACCAAATCGGCGCCGGTAAAAACTGATGGCACTTTGCTCATGAACGCCTTCACAGTGCGTACGGCAACGCCAGTTGATTCGGCCTGCATCTTTTCGATAATTGCCTCCATCTGTACGTACAAATGAATGACCAGTACGAATAAGTGAGAGTGACAAACAAAAGATTTATTAATTTCTCAATGTTCAAATTCATATTGAAATTACTTTCAACTGCCGCTCAACGCTCCTTATCATAATCGTCAACGCAAATATCAAACTTACCTTCTTGTAAACAAGTATGTTTGGCGCATCTTCATTCTTATCGCGCTGTTGCTGATGCGGCGCTGCTGTTGTGCTCTGTTGTGTCGGCTGCGATGTCTGATGATGATGATGATAATGATGATGATTTGATGTTATTGAGCCGCCACCGCTGCCGCCGCCGCCGTTACCACCACCGCTGACACTGAGCAGCACATTTTTCGTTGAACTACTGGATGCGCTACCCGTCGCCGTTGGCATGAGCGTATTGGGCGTCGTATTTTTGCCACCAGCGGCATTCACAGCAGCAACTGTTATAGTTGCATGATGAGCGGTATTAATGTTGCTATTGTTACTGCTATTATTCGGGAGCGTTGTGACAATTGTGGCAGGCGGGTTCATCATTGTCACAGTCACCATTGTATTGCTGTTCGTGGTGGTGTTGTTACTGTAACTGTTGTTGGTGTTGATGTTGTTGCTGTTGCTGTTGCTATTATTTATGTTAGTGTTGGTATTCGTGTTGGTGTTGGTGTTGGTATTGGTGGTAGTAGTATTATTGCAATTGTTGCTCAAATCGGTGGTTCCATTTGCATTCTCATTAACATTTAAAGTCGCATTGGCGTTGGCATTGGCATTGGCATTAACATTGGCATTGGCGTTTTTGTTGTTGCTGCCAATGTCAGTGCAGTTGCTGTTGTTGGTGTTGGTGTTGGTGTTGATCGTTGGTGGTTGTTGCTCGGGGCTATTTATATTGCTGTTACCATTGCCAGCGACAATTTCTGCTGTCGTCGCTGGCGCTGTTGATGCTGTTGCTGTTGTTATTGTATTTGTTGTTGTTTCATTGGACGTCATTGACATTGTTGTTGTTGTTGTTGCTGTTTCACTTATTAACGTTGTTGTTGTTGTAATTGTTGTTGCATTCGCTGTTGCGTTTAGTATTATTTCGTCTGTTGTTGTTGCCGTTGCTGTGTGTGCTGTTGTTATCGCTGTCGCTGTTGCTGTTGCTGCTGCTGCTGATGAGGATGATGTTGCAACATTCGCTGCTGCTGCTGCCGCTGCTGCATTCTTTGCAGCCATTGCAAGTGTTGTTGGCGTCTGTGTTTTGTCCACTTCCGAATTCATCGTTACCATTTTTTTAACGCTTATATATATTTAAAAACAAAATTTTTTTTTTTTTATAACTTTTACTCAAGAAAACTTAACCCCAGAAAATTGATTTTTTCGTTTCGTTTTTTTTTTTTTCTCTCTTTTCTATCTGTATTTGTCACTTATGTGCGTTTGCCGCTTTTGCAATTCCGCTTGTGCAACGCCGTGTGGCAAGTGCGTGTATCCCTCGGCTTTTTGTGTTGCGTATATGTGCGTGTAAGTGCGTGTTTGCGTGTGTGTGTGGGTTTGTATGTTCACACGCCGCTGTCGCTTACAGCGACTTTTGCTTAATATCTACACGAATTTTCAACATTTTTTTCTTTCTTTTTTTTTTGGGCTCTTCAATTCTTTCTTGACACTTTTTGCAATTAATTCACTTTTTCCGTGTTAAAAAAAAAAAAACAAAACTGATTTCGTATAATTTTGCCACTTAAAAGCTTGATTCGCATGTGCGTTTGGGTGCGTGTATCTGTGACCATGTGTGTGCGTGTGTGTGTATGTGCGTGAGAGTATGCATGCTATATACGCACACAAAAATAATTTTTGCAACAAGGCTCACAGGTCTTTCGTTCCTTTTTTTTTTTTTTCAAAAATTCCGTATTGATTATTTCTATTTAAAAAAAAAAAAAAGGGATTTTTCATTATAACTTTACAGCATGACACAAACAATTTTCGCTTGCGTTTATTTTGTTTTTGTATTATTAATTTCGTTTGAGTTTTTTGATAGTTACATATATTTATTTTTTTTTTTTACCGTAATTAGTTGTATATTCATTTAAAATAATTCCACATAACGATTTGCTGCGATTTCGATTTCCACTTGCGTATCAATGTTCACTACTTTTTCACATTTGCTGCTTCTGCTTCTGCTCTGCTCTGCTCCTGTACTTCGTTACTGCTGTGGCTGCTCTTCGCTCGCGCCCTTCGTGCGTAATCGTTTACAACAACAACACTAACGTCAACGAAAAAAAAAAAAAAAAAATCACTTAAAATAGAAAGTCGGCAAAGCGTTAGGAAAAATAAAGGACTTTCGGCTTTTACCGTTAACGATGTTGACGCTGCTGTTGCTGTTGCTATTGCTGTCGCTACTGCTTCTTATTAGTCTTCTTCTTCTTCTTCTTCAATGCTTCAATGTTGTTCTAAGATTATTACGACGAAAGTCACTTCACTTGCTCGCTTATACACTTTGCTCACTCGCTCGTTCGTGCGTTGTTTTAGTTGTATTTGCAATCGTTGTTTGCGTACGTCTTTTATATACATTTCCTGGTAATATGGCTGCGGCTACTTCTTCTTCGTCTTCTACTTCTGCTTCTTGTTATTCGGCAACTTATGTCAATTTGCCGTTCATCGATTTTTTTTCCTTTATTTTTTTTTTTTTTTTTTTCTTCTTATTTTTTGTTTGTTGCTTGTAACATACTCTCAGTTGATTCACAGTGTACTCACTCATGCTCTTCCATGCCAACCACCCGCTTACACTTTGACCGACTGTGTGCTATTCGATGCCATCGCATTTTGTTTACATGACTAGTTTGTACGCCAGCACTGCCCCCCTCTTTCAACGCACTTCGTTAGCACAACGCTCTCACGCATTTACTCTCTTACATGAACGCTCTCGCTCACTCGTCGGTTTCGTCGTTTCGTTTGCTCTCTTAGCTAATTTCACAAATACGCCTGCGTCAATTACGTGTACATGCCATCCTGTAAGCGCACACTTGGACATTCTCAGCTGTTTCCTGTTCATACAATGTTGCCAACTGCCAACGTCATTGCCAACTACAATTGTTAGCAAGTGTTGCTATACTCAACAAAAAACTATAAAAATAATAAAATAACGCATAATTTGTTCATATTTTTATTTATTTGAATCAATTTTTTTTTTTTTTTTTTGTTCTTTTATTTGTTTACCTTTATTTAACATACTTTATTTAATGCTATTTTTATATGTGTTACGTAAGCAATTTTATTGTTCATTTAAGAAAAACTGTTTATTTATTCAAAAAAAAAAAAAAAATGTGTTTACAAATTTATTTCTCTGCTGAAAATAACATTTTAGCATATTCTAGTAATCTTAGTATTTATGGCTTTTGCGCAAAATTAAATTTTTAGTTTTTTTTTCGTTTATGCAAAATTATTAAATAAATAGAAAATAAAAAAAAAAATAAAAATAAGAAAAAAATAACACAAATTTAATTATATTTACTAAAAGTTATTACATATTGTGTAGTGATAAAATAATAATTGAAATCAAACATGATTCAATTAGCGACAAACATACTCAATTAACTATGTCAGCGCTTTTAAACTAATTATATTTATTAAGCATGCAAATAATTATTATAAACATTTATATTTTTCTTTCTTCATTTATTTATTTATTAATTTTTATTGTTTGCTCGTTTGCATATTTACACATAACACAATTTGTTCGACTGTATAAATATTTATGAATATTCTTTAAATGTTATTATTTACTTTTGTTTTTTATAATTATTTAGTTGTTGTCCTAATCTATGCACTTGTTAAAAGCTACCTTCATTGATTGACCAGCTCTTATTGCTAGAAAAAACTTTATTAGTTAAGATAAGGAGACAAAGAAGTTCAAATAAAATTTAATGTCAGTTAAACAATTGCGGCAAATAAAATGGAAACATTTGTTTTTCAATTTCTGCTCCTTGACATAAGAACTTCAACCGAGTTACGCCTTGGGGTATGCTACAGAAAGTTTCTCATAAGCTTTGTAGGTTAAAATAGGGCGGCTTAGTGGTCGAGGATGTGTAGCGATATGTTTATTTATAAAACGCTTACTAGTTTCATCCGAGTGATTTAAAAAAAAGTCAGAGAGTATTAAATATGTAAAGGCGGCTAAATCACATATCAGAACGAGTTATAAAACAGTTTAGGCCACTTGGATTCTTTAGAGACACACTAAGAGGCACAACACACGCCTAACTCACCACCGTTAAATTAAATTAAGTTCAGCTCAGCTCAGCTCAATTCAGTTGCGTTCACCTCACTTCACTTACTTACCATAGCTGTCGGCTTCATTTGGATTCGCATGATTTGTGTTGCCTGAGTTGGCAGCTTGTGCCGCATTTGCATTCGCATTGGCAGCGCCACTGGCGCGTCGATACTTTGGCGTTATATAGTAAATATTAGATTGCTCGCCGCCGCCAGATGGCGCCAAGCGGTACGCATTTGTGCGATAAAGCTGATTGCCTTGATTGCGCACTACATGCGGATGTGAAATATACTCGCTGTCAGGATTAATGGGCGGCAGCGGCGGTCGATAATTAACTTGTATATCGCGATGTAGCGGAATCTGTTGTTGTTGCGGTTGCTGCGTCTGTAATTGACGCAGCGGATAACGCTGATGCTGATACGGATGCTGCTGCTGCTGATGTTGATGCGGCTGTTGTTGTTGTTGTTGTGTTTGTAAAGGCGGTGGCGGATAGTATTGCGATTGATGCGAAATCGCTGGCGGAGGTGGAGCCAAGCGCTGAGGTTGCGGCGCATAAACGCTAACGGGCAACGTCTGATATGGATTGATGAACTCAGCATCGGGATTGAGTGGCGGACGATTTGGCGCATAATTCACATAGGTGTCATTCTCTAAGCTCCACTGTTGTTGCTGCTGCTGCTGCTGCTGTTGTTGTGGCTGCTGCTGAGCATGTTGCTGCAATTGTGGACGATAGTTGATAATCTTACGTACGGGACTGTGAAAAGGCTCGTCATAGAAGCGATTATTCTGACGTATCGGCTGGACTGGCTGCGCTTGTGGCTGTGGCTGTGGCAACGGTGACTGTGCCAACGGCTGTCGATAGTAATAACCGTGAAAGTTGCGTTGTTTGCTTGCCACCACCGGCTGCACTATTTGCAAACGTTCCGCATGTCGTTCCTGCTGCAACTGCAGTTGTTGTTGCTGTTGTTCCTTGGCTTCAATCGTCACCCACGGCACTTGTGTGGTGATTACGGTGCGTGGCGTTGTGCCATAACCTGGCGACAATTGCTGATCATAAGCTGACACTAAGGGCTGTTGTAGATACTTTGCGCCGAGTCGCAACTTCTTCGATCGTCCGGTGTGCGCATTGCGATACCCAGACGATGGTGACTCTGGCACAGGCAATAATGTCGTTGTAGATGTCGTCGGCAGATATTTGACGGCCTGCGATTGTTGTAACTGTTCACGACCACTAGTCACAACCTCATTGTCGGCTTTATCAAAGGCAATTGCTTTAAAGGCATTCTCGTCATTCACGCCTGGACTGTAAGTGACCATCGGCTTGAAAGGCTCCTCGTCGAACTCCTCCGGCGGCTGGAAGCCTGTGTCTGCATCAGTCACCGGTTGCAGTTGCTTTGTACCATCGAATGAATACTCGTAAATTGTTTTTGCCTTGGGTGTGCGCGGTATGCTGTTATCGCGCAATTGCTGATTTTTATAGTAACGCAAAGTTTGCCGTATTGCATTCACCTCACGATCAAAGTTATCCAAAGGACGTTTCTTAAAGACTGGCGTCTGTGGTGGTGGCTTTGGTGTTATATAGACCACTGTATCGGAGACAAATTGCCGCTGTGGCAGCGGCAATTGTTGTTGCACTGGCTGCAAGTAGTTACGTTGGGGCGGTGGCTGTTGAATAACTCCGCCGCTGCCTTCTTGCTTAAACGGCCGTTTACTTGTCGCATATAATTTGATCGGCTTCGGCTGAGGTGGCGGCTTGACTGTAGTCGAGAGGAACTCATCAATGACGTTCGATTTAAGGCCCACTGTTGGTTGACGCTTCGCTTCGAAGTACTCATAATAAATGGGATTTGATTGAGAGAGCGTATCCGTTGGTATTGGTCCAGCTGTTGTTGGCACAAAGGATACAATGTTCGGACGTGAAGTTGGATTGTAGTTAATCGGGTAGATCGGTATGGGCACGGCGACGGGCACTGGCACCGGTTCAATCGGTTTGGCCGTTGGCTTAGAATGTTTTGCTGGCAATTTTCCAATCGGCACGCCTGTCGACAGCACAGCTGGAGGCGAGGGCGTAACAGTAATGACTTTGGGTACATATTCCGATATCTTTGTAATAACCTGACGATAGGGTAACGACGTTGTACTCGTCGGAGGTGGTGTTGACACCTTTAATGTTGTCGTTGGTGGCGTTGTGGAAGTTGTTGTTGTTGACGATGTTGTCGTCGTACTGCTGCTCACTACGCGGTGACGTGTTGGTATCGACGATGAACTCGGTTTCTCATACTTCTCAAGACGACTGAACTGATTGGGCGGTGGTGGCAATACAATGCCCGGCACCAAAGGCCCTGGGGGTACCGCATTTGTGTAGTTGCTCTTGTAAGTGAAGCTATATGCTGGTGGATAATAGAGCGATGGATCATCTTCATCAAATTCATCGGTGCCATTATTGTTATCAAGTGAGCCATTGCGTCCAAATGGAAAGGGTCCCAAGCCCGGAAACGAAACGGGTCGTGCATCTTTCAGATAGGGATTGACAAACGTCTGGTTGTGATAGAGCCACGGCGGGTAGGGCGCCGGGTAGAAGTAACCATCGCCCGGCTCATTTTGTGCAGAATCTTGAGGCGCTCCCGGCCGGGTAAAAAGATTCTTCGTGTTGACATTATCACCTTCGGACGGTGGGTAGTTGGCTTCAACGCCGCCGGTATATACTGATAACGATTCGTTAGCGACCGGATAGACGACCGTGAATTTATTATTTCCGATAAACTGTACCGGCCCATTCTCCTCGAGCTGGACAGGAAATGGTGGCGGCACCTTCGGCTGTGCCGGCAACTTTATTTGTCGGCCAGGCGCATCATAATCATCAATTGGCGGCCATGGTGCCGAGGCAGCATCATCATCATTAAGACTGCCACCCTTAATGACAAGCAAATGATCTTCAGCTAACCAAATGTCCTCCTCATTAAGGCCGCCAAAGTTATGCTCATTGTCGACGGGCACCTCTTTGTTCGGCAGATAACTGAGCACGCCCGGACGTTTGGGTCCCCGTCGAAAGAGCTCTTTCTCGATAAGGCCATACTTTCCATCGCGTACCTGATCGGCAAGCGTTTTCTTTGATGATGCATCATCTTTTTTGTTCTTCTTGGACTTGCCAGCAGCAGCGCTCTCCTTACCCGAACCAGCGCTCAGACGCAATATGCCATTATCCCAATTATCAAAATCGCCGGGGTCATCAAGTAAGGCTTCATCGTCGTCATTGTCGTGTTCAATGTTGTCATTGTTGTTGTCGTTGTTGTCGTTGTCGTTGCTTATCGCAATGGGCGTGGTCGCATTCACTTTAGCATGACGATACGAACTGCTTAGTATGGGTTGCTTAAGTCGAAAGTAAAGCGGCGTCGAGGAAGGACGCAGTGTTGTTGTCGATGTTGTTGTAGTTGTTGTTGTCGTTGTCGTTGTCGTTGTTGTTGAAGTATTGCTGACACTACTGTTGCTGCTTACGGCTGAAACCTCGTAGGTGGAATGTCCCTGCGCGTTCTGTATATGCCCAGCTACCAATCGTTGTATCATTCGCGGCCTGTAAATGCAAAAGATGCAATTTTATACCCAAAATAGACAGCAATTTAAGAGCTTTGAAAGTGTTGCTAAAAACCGTTTGTTACTGCGTGCTAAGCCATTAAGAAGTGTGACTAGACACGTCTAGACGGAGAGCTTGTCAATCGAATCGATTCGATGCGAGTCAAGTCAACTCGCGAGACAAGACTAGACGAGACGAGACAAGACTCCAACTTGACTAGACTCAACTGGCGATTGGTGATTGGCTCAACTGTTTGCCGATGTCGACAACAAATAAATTGTGACTAAAGACAAAAATGGTAACTCACGTTTTTAGAGTCTGTGACGATGATGCCGACGCCGACGCCAATGACGATGATGATGATAATAGCTTCGTATTGTTGTTGTTGTTGTTGTTGTTATTGTTGGTGATGTCATTTTGTTCGTGCAAAGTACGTAATTGCTGCAATGGATACGACAATGCTTCTTGTTGTCGCTTTGATGTTGTTGGTATTGTAATTGCTAGCGAAGAAGCGTTTGCTGATTCAAATGGTGGACGCCGCTGTAAGTTTTTGTACTGTCGTTGATGGTAACCACTTTGAACAACACTAGGAACATCAACAACACCAACAACATCAGCATCAGCAGTGGGCGCATCATTATTCTCGACATTGTTGTTAGTGTTGCTATCGTCACTACGTTGCAATTTTTTAGCTGTTTGAGTTTGAAAACTACGATTTTGGCGTACGCCAAACTCGTTGCCAACATCGAGACTAATATCGCGCACTGTACGCTCACGTAGCGGCAACGAGGTACCAGCAGCAACAGCAGCAGCAGATGAGATTGTTGTTGCCGGTGCTATTGATGCTGGTGTTGTGGTTGTTGTTGTTGTCGTTTTTGTTCTTGTTGTTGTTGCAGCTGCACGTTTGCCGCTTACACTAGCCGTAGGCAATTTGGCATGTGCCAAAGCCGACTCTAACGTCAGCGTTGATGTCGACGATCGTCTTGCTGGCATCTGCAATTGTTGGCGTCTTCGCTTCGACAACGTTGTCGTCGTCGTTGTCGTTGTCATTGTTTTTGGTGTTGTTGCTGCCGTTATAGGCAACGTTGCCAACGGTCGACGTTGTGGCGCGCGCAACGATGGCGGCTGTGCTGTTGTTGTGCTTGTTATGTGTAAGTTGTTGCCTAGACTGCTGCTCACAAAGCGCACGCCGCCTCTTGTCCTTGTCGCCGAAGCTAATGCTGCCGCTGGCAAACGTTTCTGTTGCTGCTTATTTTCTGTTGCAGCCGTCACCGCATCTGCATCTGCCGTAGCCTTTGCTGCTGTACTCAATGACGTTCTCAAATGAGTTGCATTCGCTTGTGTTGTTTTGAGCGTTCCCAGCAGCAGAATCACTATCAAGTGCAAGGCCAACGACGACTTCATCTGTAAAGCAAAAAAATAAAAATAAAATAAAATAAAAAGAGGAAGAGGAAGAAGATTTAAACATAAAGCGGAAAGAGTGGTTAGCTTATAGCAACAACAACAACTACAACAATATTAAAATTATACAATTTCGTGCTTACGTAAGCATTGCAAGCAACCTAATGCAATTTTCAAAACTTTACTTTATTATTTCATTACACACATTTTGGCCATTCACTCATCGCCTCGGATGCGTTCGACCGTAAATGTTTTCAAAGCGTTTGTGCTGCACAAATTTGTTGTTGCTGTTGTTGTTGTTGTTTTTACAGCCGACAATCGTAACATGTTTAAGGCGTAAAACGATTTAATTTGAAATTCAATTTTGGCCACGTGCCTTCATTGCTCCGCATCTTGTTCGTTGTGCAAAAACAATTGACAATCACGACGCTGTGCTATGCGATGCAACGCGCCGCCCACATGCCTTTTAAGCGTTGCCTTTTTGTAATTAAAACTTGCCAATTTTATCTGTGACACCATCTGACTTTTTTTTTATTTATTTTATTATTATTTTTGTTATTGTTGTCGTTGTCGTTGCTTGTTACGATATTAGGCAAAGCAAGGGATTTCAAAATTTTACGGAAAATCAACATTAATTAATTAAAATGAACAAGGCAATCTCCAAATTAGAACTTGGAAAGATTTTCAAGCTTTATTTTAGTTATTACACGACTGCTTTATAAGGCATATTCTAAGCGTAAGCCTCTCACTCATTTTTTCTCCTTCTTACGCCCGCACACTTTTGACAAATCAATCTTTAAACAAAACATTTCACTGCATATAATATAACGCGCTTACTTTGACGTCAGCTTCGCAGCGACGTCGGCTGTGGCAGCGGCAGCGATTACTTTGCTTCAAATTCATTTATTTTGCGGCATGCGAATTATTTCATTTGCTTGAATTGCCAAATAACAAAATTTCTGTTATTTTTTTATTTATTTAATTTTTTTTTTTTTTATTATTTTGTGCACTTTGTCTATTCTACAATAGTTATTTCTTTCAGTTGTTGTTTTTTTTTTTTTTTTTTTTTGCTTGGTTCGTTCAATTGCACGAAATCGCATTGAAGGAACGTGCAAGTGAGCCGCTCCAACTGTACGAATTCCTACAGTTGTTGTTGTTTGTGTTGTTGTCGTGTTGTTGACTGCGGCACGCCGCGTGAAATGAGTGCGACTGCCGCACGTTCCATTTAATTGTTGAGCTTTTTTTGGCCAATGGCCACAAATGAATTGGACGCGCTTGAATTCAACTCACTGCAGATCGAATTGAAACAAACCAAAAATGTTACTTATACTCAACTCATTTTTATGATTTGCTTAGTAAAATATTTTTTGTTGTTTTTGTTTTTTTTTCGTTCTTACTTTTAGCATTTGTTTTGGTTTTTAATTTATAAATTTTATTTGACGGTTTTTTTTTGTTTCCTTCTTTAGGCAAAGTTCTCTAACGACGGGTTGGGCAACCTGCGCCTGAGCTCACGCAGTTGCCAGCGCATTATTGCGATACCAATGTGGGTGACGGTGGCGGGTGACGACGTCTGACATTAACACTGGCTCTGGTGTCGTATGAGTAATGCACCAAATTTATTGACGTCGATTGGTTTTAATTTGGTAAGAAGTGTGCATAAATAAAGGTAAGAAAATGTACACACAGACATACATATATGAGAGAAATAAAACCAACATATAACAACAATAACAATAACAACACAATATTGCAATAATAACAAGTTAATATAATTTATGATTTTTGACTCGACTTTTGTCCTTGATTGTATTTCTTGACTTTTTGTTTCTATTTTAATGTTTTTGACTGTTGTTACCGTTGCTCGTATTGATGGTGCTTTGTTGTTGTTGTTGTTGTTGCTGGTGGTGGTGCCTTTTTCGCTTTTTTTTTTGATGTATTCATGATTGAACAAAGTGACAGGAACAGCGCTAAGCTTGGCGCTGAGGTGTGTTCAACGCGTTTAACAGTGCAGAGTCGCGTTGAATTGTGCGCTTTAGACATGCCACATGACGGTCATAGAATGTCTTAAAAAACAGCGGGATTGATTTTGGGCTTTTGAAAGGTGTTTGACTTAAAGGCAGTTACATGCACAAACAATTCACTTTGCATTACTACAAAAAACGTGCCAAAAAATTTTTCGACAGTGCCAAGTTTTTCGTTTATTTATGAAGCAACTCTTAGTTTATATATACATATACAACAAATATAAATAGATACTTGAAACATCAAAAATATTTGCTTTAAACAGCAAATCGATTAATACACACACACACACACACGCATTGCCTTACCTTAAATCACTTCACTTGTTCGCACTTTTCAATTAAAAAACGACAACAAACCAAAAATTATCATAACAATCAAAGAATCTTAGAAAAAACAATACTGGGTTTGGTCAGCACAACATGTCAGTCTCAGTATGACAGCGCACACACACATACACAAAACAATAACAAATATCAGAAAACAATAAAACATTGAAGAAATAAACGTATCTTTCAATTGAAAGTCAATATTTGAGTTGATAATTTATGCGTATTTGAAACGACAGCAAAGTGTCAAATTGTCACAAAACTAACAAACAATTTTCAATGAACTGCGCTGCGCCTTTGCCTTCAAATACGAGCGAAGCAAAAATATTAAAAAAAAAAAAAAAAAAATCAAAACTCAAAATTCGACTCAATCAGAACCTTTGCACAGCTTGAAGTTCACGCACAAACTGAAGTTCAAAGCGCATGTTGCCCACTCATAAAATCATAAATAATTTTATTTCAAATTTGATTTTTTTTTTTGTTTTTACACTATTGAGACTTTTTACAGTTAGTAATTAGTTTTACAATAGATTGATTGTTTTTTTGTTTTTTTATAAAAATATAACTCGTTTTATTATAAGTTTTATTATATGTTTGCATGCATGCTTTGCTCTGATTCACAATTTGTATTTTATATTTTTTTTTTTTTGGGGTTTTAGGAAGTGACCTAAAATACTTTTGCTTTGTAACATATTTCATAAATTTTAAGTTGTTTCTATTTTCTCAAATTTAAACAAAACTTCAAATTCAATTCAATTTGAACGAAATAAAAATTATATAGACTGAGCACAGTTGGACCAACGAACGGATGTGACAGAAAGAATTTCTTCTGTTCTCTACCTATTTTAACTGTTCTCGAGATCAGACATTGTGTGAGCATAGAAGAGATTAATATTCTTAAAAATTTTAATCGGATAATACAATATTTTTTCATGTGATTGACTTCTGACAATTTTTTTTACTTGAATTATATTTTTGATTTTATTGATTGATCGACTTTCCTGAGTGACCCTTATACATTCACAAATATGCACTCACCTTATTTTAATCAATTTCAATAAAATTTGGTTGTGTAATTTTTATTTTATTTTTGATTTTTTTTTTATTGCGTGTCTTTAATACCTTTTTTTGCGGTTGTGCTTTCTCGTTAAATAATGGAAAATTGTTCACCCATTTTGCTCAACTCGAATTTGTTGTTGTTGTTGTTGCTGTTGGCACGTTCGAATGTGTATAACATTTTACATACATTATCAGGTGTTTTTGTTGTTGTTGTTGTTACTACTACTGTATTTAATTGTTGTTGTTGCTGCTATTGATGTTGTCTACCGTCACAAGTAAGAGTCTCTATTTTGGCCCAGTTACGCGTCAAGCATAACTTTATGTTAATAAATTGTTTGTATTTCTTTTTTTTTTTTTTTTTAATGCTGATTCGAGTGTGTGAGTTTATGTATATGTTCATTTGCTTAGTCATGTTTACAATTTATTGACTGCCAACAAGATTTTTGCACAAACTTTTTATTTTAATTTAGATTTATTTTGAGAAAACAAATTTGTTCGCTTATTTAATTAAATATAACTGAAAATTGTGGAAAAGCGCAAATGTTTTACAGCATTTTGCTATTGTTCTTGTGATTGTTGTTGTTGCCACTGGGTAAGACAACGTTTGTTTGCCACCCGCGCGCATTAACAACAATGAAAATTGTCTTGCCAATTAAAACATTAATAAAATGTGGAATTTTTCCAAAGTGGGCGTGACATGTTCAAAATCGCGATCAACATTGTAACAAACAACAGCAGCAACAACAACAACAATTTACAGTATAAATGTGCGCCTGAAACCCGTGACTTAAAGGCATTTGGTACAACTTCATTAAAATATGTACATAGAAATAGAAAAAGGTTAAAAATTTTATTGTATTTGCATTTAAAGTAATTTCCAAGATGCATTTGAATGTTTTAACTTGTCAATTGCAATTTGAAAGTCACGATTTACTTGTGTATTAAACAATGTGACAAAGCGACACAAATGTACAACAGTTTGAAAGGCACTGGCGCAATGCTTAGCCAAAAAAGGCGTTCAAGAAAATGTCTTTGACAGTGATTCTAATTGAATTTATTGTTAAGACTTTTTAGGCGAAACAAGATTTATTTTTTTGTTGAATTTTTTTTTTTTTTTTTGTTTTTTTAGTTTTCCGTTTAGAGCATGTCTTAGTTTCATTTCGTGTTATTATTAATAATGTTGCTGTTTTAGATTACACCCGCTGCCGACATTCCAATTGCTGCTGCTAATCGAATACCAGTTTATGGTGTGACAAGCGACACGAAACAACAACAACAACACTAACAATAACATAACAAGCAACTGCAACAGGGTGTGAGGCGTAGTTCAATTGGACTTGTAGTTGACATTTTGTTGCTGTGCTCGTGTCTCGATGAACTAAATCGATTTGAAATGCATTCGTGTTCGCTCATTTTGCAGAATGCTCAACAACTTGCACCGCATTCCATATTATTGAAAACAATTCGCGTGCAAAGAACCTAAAACCAAAATCGAATCAAGCAACTTGACCAAACGATCGATCGACTGATCGACCGACGTTCGATCAATTGTTCATTCATTCATTCATTCATTCATTCACTCATTCATTTATTCGTTTGTTCATTGAAGCGTGCAAACGAGCAAATGATCGTTTCAATCGATTCAATGCTTGGCAATGCGCGCATGCGTGCATGTCTGTTTGTCGCACTCATTCACTGCTCCGCCGCGGGTTGCAAGTTTAGCTTTGATTGACACATTTTAACTACTGTACGCGTATTCACCTAACCTAAATAACAAACAACGTCCATAAGCGGTTTAACCCGATTTTGTTTGCTCAACACACACACTCACACATACATGCATGCCTGCCGCCCAATACACTCTCCAACTGTTCCCCGACTTATGTTCGTATTGTGTTTTTTGTTTTTAGTTTTTTTTTTTTTTTTTTGACACATTTTTAACGTTCATACAACGATGTTGCAACAATGAATGCTGCTGCCGATGCCAGCAACAACATCGACTTTGTTGTCGCTGCCACATGGACTTTACTTGTGTACAGTGGCAAAAAAAAAAAATAAAAAATAAAACATTGATCTAAATCGCTATTTTTCTACATTACTTGTTTTTTATTTAAATATTTTTTTTTTTTTTTGCGGTTTTTTATTTTAATTTCTTTTCAAAACTACGGCTTTATGCCTCTTGTGAAATCTGTCAACACGCTGCTCAGCTTTGTTTTCTAACAAAATAACTTTAAAAAAATAAGTGAAAAATTATTTGGCTATTAATGTTGTCGTTGTTGTTGTTGTTGTTTTTAGGTGTTCGTTTTTGTTGCCTGACTTCTGGTCATCGACATTGTCAACATCATCATCATCGTCGTCGTCGTCTTAGCATATCAGCAACGAAATGTTGTTGTTAAAAATTACAATGACAGAAACATTCGGCCAGTGTTGTCACTGCGTGTCTTTTTTCATGCTCGATGACTTGGCTGATTCGTGCATTTTGGTCAAGCCATATGCCGCACGAACACCCAAGTCGCTTTTGTTGTTGTTGTTAACCACAGTCACTTTTTAATTTTGATTTTTTTTTTTTAGTTTTTTTAATATAATCAAAATTCGGTTAATGCGATAAATATCTGTAATCATAAGTTTGGTGTCTGTCTTACTAACCAACCTACTAACTAACCAGCCAACCAACCGAGGAAACAATCGAATCAAGCCAACAAATCGCCTCAAATAATTCGTTACGCCCAAACTAAATTCGATTTGCTGTAAACATAGTTGTTGCTTAATGATTTTGAAATGGCGACTGAAAACATCAGTTAGACCAGTGCTTCTAAAACTCTTTATATCAATAATTTAATGCTCAATTGGGGAGTTCACGTTCCAGGGCACTTGAGCACTTGTTCACTATTTGGCTCTTGTGTCCAGACCCTTGACTACGAAAAAAATCAGCTTTTCTCAACTACAGTGGACTTTTAGTATAATTTAGTATTGAAAGTGTGAGTGAAATACAAAGATAAACAGCTGGTTTTCGACTGAAACTGGTTCTGTATAATAGGTTAATTTACTCTCCACTGCAAATGTTTAATAGCAACACCCTCACACCAATTTTTGTTACAGAAACACAATAACAAAGCGAAGTGAACGCTGATTGTCACGTCACTGACAGAACTGACCAAGTGCCCTGCGTCGTGAATACCCCAAATGTATTCAAACATTTACTTTATTTATTTCTTTTATAAATACAAACTGTTTACTTTTTCAAA
This sequence comes from Phortica okadai, assembly GCA_034638295.1. Lineage (NCBI taxonomy): Eukaryota > Metazoa > Arthropoda > Insecta > Diptera > Drosophilidae > Phortica > Phortica okadai. The sequence continues at coordinate 51,942,974 of CM067848.1, read as the reverse complement.
GCACAATACTTAAAGAGTTTTCAAAAAGATGTGCACTGTGGAAAACTTTTTCCATTGTTTTTTTTACACTTCATTTGAAAAATATACAATACTTGTGTTATAAGCTGAAGTCATGCTGACACATTTGACCAAATCATTTGCACATTATTATGTGACTAATTAGCAAAATAAGCATAAACAAACAAAAAAAAAAACATTAAGAATTGCAAAATCAAAGTGAAATGTCGAATTTGAATTGCACACATTTATGCAAATCAGTGCATTTTAACATAATAAAAAAAAAAGAAAAAATTCAAACAAGCCAATAACAATAATAAATAAATGTAAAACACATTAGCTAAAATATCGATAAATAAATGCTGCTATTATCCAAAGCACGCTTTACCACCGCTCCCTAAATTGTGCCACGCCCACTCTAAGACATTAGACACTGCAAAATGCTTTTGACGTGAAAATGCATTAAATGACATAAGCAAATATGCAAAAATGGCTTAAAGAAATTACAATGTTTAAGTGATAATTACATGTTCGAATATGGCAAAAATGTGCCAACAATTTTGGTCGATTGGTTCGTTGGTTGGTTCGGTCGATCGTTTGTTGGTTGATTTTGGCGTCACCAAAGTGAACAAAAACAAACATGACAAAGACTCGACTGCGCTTACCACTTGAGCAAATTTAAAAGTATCTAGATATATGCATGCATACTTTTAGTTAAGTCACTGTCGCTAGCCGAAAATGCGTTGTGATTTTACTCAATGGTGTCCCATTAAAATGTATTATCAATAATTTATAAAGTAATTGTCACTGACAGTTTAAGAATGTTGTTCATTGTCGCCATCGTCAGCGTTGCTGCAATCAACGTCGTCATTGTTGTTGTTGTTGACAGTGATTTAGACATCGTAGCGTATAAGTGGCTCGAAATTAAGTGCTCTGACTGTATAACACCCACAAGCCGCTTTTGAGCGTTCAATTGAGTTATGCCATATTTCAATGAGTACATGAGAAACTAATTAAACATTTTACTATAAACAGAAAACGTGATTGGCTATCGAAGTTAGTGATAGCGAAGGAGAAAGAGAGACAGAAAGTGTGTCACGTTTTTGCGTATTAAGTAAAGCAACAATTTGGTCTATTACATATTTTTTTTTCAAATGATTCAAAGACGCGGAGATGAAATAATATAATTTTTTTGATATTTGTGTGTGAAAGATCCCTTAAAGTCGATTGGGAGTTATTTGTCTCTATATCGTCCGACCACAGACCTAAGTTTAATACAAATGTTCACGAAGTTTGTTTGTTATTAGTGATCGAATAGAAATAAAGAGGCTATCAAATCGTATAGTATAGGATTTTATACATATGCTCTTGGCATAGATTATAATATGAAAATATAGGTTTGGACACAACCCCCCATCGCCCTTAAAACAACACTTTTAATAAAAAAGACTAGCAGAGAAAAGATACTTAAATTTCGTATAGTAAAAATATCCATCCAATCTCATTTTTATTTTTCAAAGACCATTAACAGAAATGTATTTTTTTCCGCCCGATTTTCTTAAAATTTCTAACTAAATTTAATGGGCAATGTTAAATGTATAATACATATATTTATATATACATTTTTTATTTGGGGCTTGGCATCGCCCGCCATGTGTTGTTTTTTTTTTTTTTTTTTTGCTACTCACCTTTTGGTTTATGATATCACAGAACAGTTGTTGATAATGATGTTATTATGTGTTTGTTAATTTGATTGTTGTTGTTCTTTGTCACAGTGCTGCTGCTGCTTCTTCTTCTTCTTCTGTTTTTATTTTCTAATCAATTTTATTCGTTGTTTGTCATTTGTTGCTTTGTTCAATTTCGTTGTGAGATTTGTTAAAAATTTTTTTTTTTTCTTTTTTTAAAGTTGTTAAAAATTTATGAAGTAATTATGATAAACTGAGAGTTTTTTTTCGAAATCTTATTATTTTTACTGTCGCAGTATATGTTATTATAATTAATTTCGTTGTTGTTGTTCTTGTTGTTGTATTTTAACAGCTCATTAAATTCCATGTGAGAAATTGTTATTGCTGTTAGTATTGTTGTTATCGTATATTAAATGTTTTGCTTAATTACATGTTGTTGTTGTTGTTGTTGGGGTTGTTCATTTGTTTGCTGTTTTTAGTTCAAATTACGATTGTTGTTGTTTTGTTTTTGTTATCGCTCTTGTTTGTTTGTTTATCTATTTGTTCTTGCATGAACATGACTATAAGTATTTAATGAATTTCATTTAAATTGTTAGCATTTTTAATTGATCTGTAAGTAGACAAGAAACATAAACGATAAATGAATTTGATAATAATTAAACAAGAAAAAAAAAACCAAATTATTATTATTTATAACATATGTATTAACATGACAAATGCTCGCTTGACTACTGTGCAACGCCCTAACTTTTCCATTATTTCTGCAACGAACACCACAGCCACAGACTTTAATTTATTGTGCAAATTTAATGACAAGTAAGTGAGTAACTCGAGCAATTTCAGTGCATTCAGCACGATTTCAATTAATCAAAGAGCGCCCGTCTATAAGTTCCACCACTTAGTTCCCAGGCGAAACGTCAAATTGTAACGTAATGCAACGTAAGACAATAACGTGCCCTCCACTCAGCTATGTAAACGTTTAAGTGTGTGTTTGGAAAAGTTGCATTTGAAGATAATGAAATAAAAACGAATGTGTTATTAAAAAAAAATTAATTTACTTTTAATTAAGATATTTATAAACGGTAGTCAACGTTGTTAGTGCAAATGGTGTGCGAACAAACGCAATCGCAATCGCTCAAGCACTTGATCGACTAATCGTTATGTTCGAACGATCATTTGATTATTGAGTCTATGAGTGCGAAGTCAAGGTGAGCAGAAATTAGCTACGCGCGCACTCATTACAATGTATCTTTGCCATTGACTTGGCATAACTGTATTTATTTATTTATTATTTTAAAATATATATTTTTTTCTCTTTCATTTTATTACAAAGCATTTGAATTTGATTCGATTTGAGTTGAGTTGATTTGAGTCAAGTGTACATATTGCGAGCGGCCTCATTACTTGTAATTAGAATGTAACTTGAATGTTGTCAACGTGTGTGCTTTTTCTCACTGGCAAGGCGTGTCTGTTACTTTTTAATATGTTATTGTTGTTGTTGTGAACTACTCAAAAGTGAAATTAATTGCTTGTTTCTTACAAACAGCAGCAGCATGTGTGTGTGTGTGTGTGTGTATTTGCACTACTTTTGAGGTGTGTCAAGCCAAAGCGAAATAGAGCAAAACAAAAAAAAAAAACTAAAATGACGATGATGACAAAGCGTGCGAACGAAAGGCGGAAATTGTACAATATTGTACACAGCAAAAGCAAAAGGCATATATGTATATATCATATATATATACAATATATTGGTTTTGTTGTTGTTTTTTGACACTTTGTATGCGTCTGAAGTACAACATTAACTTGCAACACAATAACAATAACAATAACAAAAACAGCAGCCAAGTGTGTCACAATGCAGTTTTATTTTGCTGTTGTTTGTTTAATTGCCTTTTCTTTTGTTTTCTAACGCTTTGACGCTTGTCATTTGTAATTAGCTTGGCTGACGTTCAATGCAATCGATTGAATGCACTGAACAAACTTAAAGCAACCAATAATTGTTGTTATTGTTGCCGCTATTGGCAATAATCGAAGACGTTGTCAACATTGTAAGCGTTATATCAATGAGTGTGCCAGAGTGAGAGACAAACACGCACGCACAATCACTCGATTACAACACAAATCACAGCGATGCACTTCACTGCATTGGCACATTGACTTACTTAACATGCTAAGCGTTTATGTTTGTTTATATGTATGTGTGTATGTATGTAAGTAAGTCAGTTTGCCGTTTAAATGACATAAAACACGCAGAAACCGCAATGCTTTTATTAAGCTATTAACATATTTCTTTAAAAATAATTTTTCGTCACCTAACCCTTTAATGAAACAAAAGACTTAAGAAACGAACTCATTGCACATGCTTTGCAAACAGCTTTCAGAACAAATTTACACCCAAAAAACAAAAATTGTTGTCGATTCACAGCCTAATCAAGCAATCAACGCTACCAAAAAAAAAAAAAAAAACATGTGCTATAAAAATTTTTATCTAAAACATTAATATAACACTTGTACTTAAAACTAAATAATTGATGACTTTATCAAAGCCAAATAAACAAGCAACAAAACTGTGCAAGAAAACTTGCCAAAAAACAAGAAGCAGAAGAAGAAGGAAACAAATCTTGAACAATAAAATAACAATTATTATGGTACGAAACGAAGTTAAAAGCCAAAGACGGCAAACTGAGTGCGGACGTGTTGCCACAAAATAGTTTAACTGTCAAAATAATGGACAGCAACAACAAAAACAAAAACAACAACAACGACGCAGACTTGTAGACTGCAACCTGCAGCAGCAACAACAACAACAACAACAGTGGCAGCTGCCAAAGTAATCGAAATCAATTGAGTGCCAGACAAGCGAAGAAGAGGACAACAAACGACAGACAAGCATTTTAGATAACGAAGAAGTGGAGGAGGAGGAGGAGTAGGACGACGATGAAGATGAAGAAGCTATAGCAACAAAATCACAGCAACAACAACAAATGACGACGTCGCGTCGGCTATTTTTTGAGTATTACTTTAAGCGCCTCTTCAAAAGTCAATAATAAATGACCAACGCTGATGGCAACGTAGACAAGCCAGCCACGATGTGACGGTCAAAACGCACAACAACAACAACAACAACAACATGAGCAACAGCAACAGAATTACTTAGCTGAGGAGCTGCTTCAGCTGCAATTCATTCATAAGTTTATTTTGCAGTTGCCATTTGACTTCATGTCTTAATGCAGTTTTGCCTTTCCGGCGGCGAATGATGATGATGATGATGGTGTTGTTGTTGTCGATGTTGTTGATGTTGTTGATGATCATGCATTAACGGCAAGCTCATGAATGACTGCATCAATGAGTGCATGCATGCATGAATGAATATATGAACGAACGACGGCATGAGAGGAGCAAAGATACGAGCAAGCGAGCGAATCATCGAACCAATCAACGAATGAATGAACGGACGCTGGCGATTTTAATTTGGTTGGCGCGCATTGATCAAACAAACAACGACTTGATATAAATTGATGTCGTCGCGTTCAGGTGAGTAAATGTTGTTGGTTCGTTTTTTTATTTGCTTCTTCGACTATATTTGTGGCATCAACAACAGCTGACATTAATTGACAATTAAAATCGACAAATATGCAGATAGCACTGATTGAGGAAGCAAATTTAAAAATATTGCAAATTCTCACTGTCATTTGCAATAATAATAACAATAATAATAATAATAATGCAATGAAAATGAAAATCATACATTACATTTATGCAGCAAATGTTTATATCAAAATGCATTGATTTTATTGTTGCCAGCAGGCGCATGCACGCAACAACAACAACAACAACAATAACAAACACACAGTCACACAGTCTTAGGGAAATTGCGAAACATTACAACAAGTCAATTCGATATCCGGTCGTTGAGTTGTTCAGCAACTTATTAAATCATGCATATTTCGGCCTCTTACCACTTGACTTTGCGGCGCACCAAAAACAAAAAAAAACAAAAAAAAAAAACAAAAAAAACGAACGACTCAAGCAACGAACTTGTTTGCAATAATAAGTACGCTACAACAACAAAAGCAAACAATGCAATATGCGCCAAAAACAAACCTATAACTTTTTTTTTTGTTGTTTGTTAAAAACAACACAAAATAAAGTAAAACTGAAATTAATGTTTTTTTTTTTTTTTTATGAAAACTTTAATTAAAACAATAAACTGTTAATGAATTAAAGGAAAAAGAAGACAAGAAACTAAAAACAGTGCAAGAGAAACTCTTTTTTTTTCGTTTTGTATAATTATGAGCCAAAGAGGAACAGCAGCATGTTGATGTTGTTGTTGATGATGATGATGATGATGTGCTAGAAGTTGTAAGGTAAAAGTAGAAGAGGCCAAAAGTCATGTCACTATTGTGATAAATGTATCGCGCGGGAATTAGTTCGTGGCTTGATTTCAAGTGCCATAAAGATGATTATGTGTGTGATTGCGTCTTCGTTAATATTTTTTTTTTTTTTTTGGCATTTTTTTTAATGAGACTGTTTTTATTTTTTGATTATTACTTTTTCTAGTGCAGTGCCGCAGGTAAAAGTACAATAGAAAAAATCACAACAATTGCACTATCATACAACAACAGCACCAAAAGCGCTTTAAAACTGGAGACGGGATAGAATGTGGCTCAGGCATCACATTTTTAAAGCCAATTAAGACAACGAAAGTTACATGAAACGATTATAAAGTAAATCAACAAGATTTCAACACATTTCACATTCTCATAAAATGAACTTCTCCCGAGTTTTCGAGATGAGTGTGAGGGAATTGCTCATGTTAAATTGCTGCTACATTACATTCAAATTTTCATAGTTGCTACTAATCTTGCCTGGAATAAGAACCATATTTACTTTATCTATCTATTAAGTAAACTGTTAAAAACGCTGTTAACATTTTTTAAATAGAGTTGCAAAAATTGGGCCGTAAAAAGCATACGAATTATATTTGTATAAGTTCGTAATATTTCCAAGACAAGAATTAAGCACAAAATTCTCCACCAATTTAGCTTTAAAGTAAGCATGACCTAATGTAAATTGAAATGTAATTTTTTTTTTACTCTCCTATGAATTTTTGTGTTGCTTGGCACTCTGGTTCATTTGAAAGCACTTCGAAAACACATCAGTACGCCCGCTGTTGGCTAATAGCGTAGTATTATCTACGACCAGTTTGTTCAAGAGTAATAAAGAGTGAGAGAGTAAGATAGCGGTAAGAAACGAGTCGGAGAAAGAACGTGCTACAACGACCGCCAACCAACAAATGCGGAACGCAATTGACCAACTGACTGACTGACTGACTGACTGGCTGACTTACTCAAGTTATCGTTGTTGTTGTTGTTGTTGTTATTGTGGGCAAAATAATCCCAAAATCAAACTTGTTTCTTTGCCAGAAATGCGCAGAAAAGTAAAGTTACAAAAATCGACAAGTTAGACGAAAAAGCAAAAAACCAAAACGAAAAATTTTAACAAAAAAAAAATGTATATACATATATATTTTTGTATATATTGTACAATAAAATTGTTGCTCTAATTAATTGCAGTTATGCGCCTGTGGTCGTCGCATGGCTTTGAGTCCCGTTCGCCAGCATGGCAGCACGTCGATTCGACTGTCTGTTTGGCTCAATCAGTCAGTCAGTCAGTCGGTCGGTCGGTTGAACGGTTGGTCGCTTCGCTTCAGCTAACGACGCCAACGCCGATGCTGACACCGCCGCAGCCGTTGTTGTTGCCATTCGTTGCTCGGTGTTTGTAAATAATAATCAATCTCAGAGCAAACGACAAAACAATCGAACGCTTTCGTAGTCGTTTGCCATTCGTAACGGTAACGACAACCGGCCGTGCTATCGAGCCACCAAACCAACAACGATCGCGACAAAATGAACGCCATGCCACACCATAACGGTTCAGTGTTGGCTCTTGGCTTTAGCATTGTTACTGAATTATAACTTGGAGAAAAAAACAAAAAAAAAAAAAAAGAAAACCAAAAAGCAAAAGTAAAATACTATATTGTAATCGATATCATACAAAAATTACTTTTGCGACGCCGTTGTTTTTGTTGTTCTTGTTGTTTTATACATAGTTGAGGTTGCGGTTAATCTTGTTGCTACTTTTGTTTTTTGAAATATTTATATATATATATTTTTTGTTGTTGTTGTAATAATACGATCACATTCATTTAAATTCGTTCCATTTGATTATGATTCGTAACAGAAAAGAAACAAAAACCAAAAAAAAAAAAAAAATAAAAGAAAAATGTACCAATTTTAATGGATTTTTTGCTTGTGATTTTACGAGAATTGCGCGATAACTAACAAGATCACGAATCATTTTTTTTTTTCGCATACCCCATTTTTTTTTTTTTTTTTCTTTCTATTTCTTCTGTTTAGTATCTTAATTAAGCAAAATATTTCAGTGATTTTATCGTAAGCCTTTAACAGAATTGCAATCAACAATATTATTATGTATTAGATAACTGCTTGAATGCATTCAAAACGGCAAATGAATCATTCACTCTGAAAAGGAATGCTTGTATTATTGTACTTTCATGAGTGAATTTGAATGAATGTTGTATTTGTGACTGTGAAAGAGAAATTGTGAACAACTTCTGGGAGCATGAAAGAAATGAAGGAAAAATAATTGATAGTAAATGCCGAAAGTATGAATAATAGCATAATTAGTAAATACTTCCTCTATTTTGGTTATCTATTATTCTGCCACACCAGATTCACGTTCAACCCCTTCACTCATTTCATTTTCACTGTACTCATAAGCATAAAATGTTCAAGATGAAAATGGAAATTTTCGAAAAATATAGCAAACTTCTCTCTCCACTGACAGATGTCTTCAAAAAGAATTAAGATGTGTTGTTGCTGGCAATCGTTGGCGTGTTCTTGTTCCTAGCGCATGTTTTGCTTTTTCTTTGGATTTTTTATACTTCATAAACTAAGAATTTAAACTTTGCAATAATTTTCTTAATGTAACAACAAAAACAAAAAAAATAAACTTTATGAAAAACACAAAAATAAACAAAAATTGTTATACTTTTCGTGACTAAAAGTGAACTTTACAAGAGTCCGGCAAATATGAAAAGCGCCGACATGAAGTCGAAAGAAGAAAACAAAATAAAAAAAAAACTTTTGGGTTTGGTCACGTTGCGCACTGCGAAAACAACGATAACAACAAAAAACAACAAAAACAACAACAATGTTGATGACAATTTACATTTATCGCTTGCAACATTTCGGTTTACTGCCACTTGTTTTGGCATGCCAGAATAGTTTATATTTCTGTTTTGTCTTTTTGTTGTCGCTCGTTTTTTTTTTTTTTTTTTTAATTCAACATGTTGCAGCAACAACAACAATAACAAAAGACCACAAAAGCAGAAGAAGCAAAAACGCGCTTCAATAGCATTGATACACATTTGTGTTTGTGCTCATTTAACACGCCCACTTTTGGTTTCGTTACGCCCTCATGCTATCAAGCCCTTCATACACTCTGCCAGCCAGTCAGTCAGTCAGTCATTCAGTCAGTCAGTCATTCATTTGTTTTCATATTGCGTAGAAAAGTTGCGCCAGCTCAGCTCAGCTACGACTTCAACTTCGAGTTGATCTTTGAGTTGAATTTCTCAGTTTCAACGTTTGTCGCTTCAATAATAAATAAATAAATAAATAAAAATAAAATAACACACAAACTATGCACGTTTGTTTGTTTGTGTTTTTAGCTTCTTGTTGGCAACACAAATCATCAACTTTTATTATATTTACTCATTGTGCTTGTACAACTACAAGTATCTATGCAAGCCAACTTGTCAAGCGTTGACGTCTGCCAGCGTCGTTGTTATTTGATGCTTACTGCTGTTGTTGTTGCTGTCAGTGTCGGTGTTAGTGTAAATTATTTGCAATGCAACATTTTGTAATCAATAACAAAAGATCACACGCAGCGCAACTACACGCAACGCAACGCAACGCAACGCAATACAACAACACCAAAAAAAAACGCATTTGTTATTTGTACAAATACAACATTTCTTCATTTGCATTTAATTTGAAGTTATGCATATAAAAACACCCAAAATAGCAAACAGATTGCCATGTTGTGATAAAAAGCCGACAAGTTTGCACGAAAATTACTGGAATAAAAAGCATTGTCAATGCTCAAAAACTCATTGAATTCATTAAAAAAAAAAAAACAATAATAAATTACAAAATTTTGCTAATTTCATTAGCGGCAATGGTGCAATATATTGAGATACATTTCAAGATATACTCGTACTATGACTGAAAGACAAAAACAAGTAACAACAAAAATCAAATGAATGCCAATTTAAAAATATATATTGACCTTGTTTTAGTTAACACGCCTATCTGCTGTCTCTCTCTCTCTCTCTCTCGCTTTCTGTCTCTCTTCTTCGCTGATTAACGCCGACTTCACTTATTCTGTTATGTCGATTAAACTTTATTGAATAACTTACAAAATTAACGAATATTGAAATGGAAGCGTGTCAAAAAATAAATTGGCAAACATTTATTAAATTATAACACACACACAAGCACATGTTTGTTGTCGTAGCAAGGATTCAAGTTGCATTGAACACGATTTGACAAATTGCGCGCAATATAAATTTCGATAACAACAACAACAACAACACTGTGCATTTCGTACGTGACCAAGCCCTTTTCGTGTAGATCAGCTAACTTAATTTCATTCATGTCGAAGATATTAAACACAACAATGCGTTGCCTAAAGATACACACACCCAATTGCAGATACAATGGCAACATGGCTGGGCAAGTTAAGCCACAACTTATGAGCGCTTAATTTCTTTAATAATGCTTACCAAAAAAGTCGAATTATTCAATGCTCAATTCAATGAGTGTTTTTATAACTTTTGCTTTGGCACAATGAGATGCGCAACTCAATTTAAGCGCTCAGCTTTGTTTATACTTTTAGTTAACTACAACAAGTGCTCTGTCACACTTCACTTGATTTCATTTGAGTTAAGTTGAGTGGAGTCGAGTTGAGTTGAGTTTTGGTATGAAGTGCTGAGGCGGCGAGCAACATTTAAAACAGTAAGCGAGGCAACCATCCGTCGATTGAATTGAATTGTGGCAAGTGCAGTGAAGCAGCCATTAGTGGCGACTGCGATGGTGACTGAGACGAGTCGAGTCGTGATGAAACGGGTAAGGATTGCCAACGGTTCAATGTACAAAAAACCCACAAAAATATATTCATTGTTGTTGTTGCTTTTTCGTTTTATTGATGCGCGTGCCGTGCTTGCTTTGCATTGTTGTGATTAAGCATTGTTGTTGTTGTTGTTGTTTTTTTTTAATACGAGTAGTTGCAATTTACAATTTGTTGTTGTTGAAGCAGCAAAGTTACTTCCTTTACCAAAGATTTGTTTTTTTTTAGTTTTTCTGTTTTTTTTTTTTTCATTTCAATTTTGTTGTTTTTGTTGTTGAATCACTTGTGGCATGTGCTGCAACTATGAATGTTTGTTGTTGTTGTTGTGATTGTTGCTACCGTTGAATGTTGCACGTCATGTTGCTGTTCACAGTTGCACTTTATCAAACACCAAAAAAAAAACATTCAAATACCGTTACATTGCATTCGAACACATTCACTGCTCATCATTTAATACTAATAACAATTTCTGTAGCAATTTTCTTTCACTTAGCCAACTATTTTTTTTTTACATTTTAAATTTTCGACATTGAAAAATTTTAAGGAGACATTTTAACATAATTGTTTTGCTCTCTTTGTCCTTTTGCTATTTCCTTCAAACATATTTGTATGTAAGTATTTCAGCAAATGTACGAATTGTCAAAGATTGATTGCAGAGCATTTACACGAAGCCATACATACATATACTAAAGCTAAGCTAAAGTAACATACTTTTTCTCTACTGTAACTTTTGCTTTGCCAATTTATCAAATGCGATTAGTTGAAAGTCAATTCAATTGAGACATTTGAGTTCATTAGGCTCATATATGCTAATCTTATGCTGTCGATTTGTGCATAGCTTGAAACGAGTACGCAAATGAATCACAAGCTAAATGCAATCGATTTGACAGTACGCCAGATAACCACACTAAGATACTCTATACGCTATACAAAATATTGTTTGTTATACGTGTACATGAATGCGTAAGGAAATTGACGCGGCACTGAGACAACGAGGTGAAATATCAAGCGACCCCTTCAGGCTAATAGACATGTAAGTGACTCCGAATAGTTTTGGTTCGAAAAAAAAAAGAATTTATTATATAAAATTCAACGTAATTGAAATACAAATGCAACATTAATAAATATGTGAGCTGCCAAAAGTGCAATAAACTAAATTACAACAACACTAAATATGACCAAGAGCGATAAGCTCATATTGGCTTGTACGAGTATGCAGGTATCTGTGTGGGCGAGAGGGCGCGAGTTCGAGAGGGCGCATATGCATAACTGAACAATATTTCATGCTGGTTAATTGCACATTAATTGCATTCAATTGCGAAATTTGCATGTTCGCTTAGCAACCGAACTGAGCTGAGCTGAACCAATCGCAGCAAGCCGAGGCATATTGGCAAAATGGTCATTTAACGACGTTTAGACAAACGGTTTCATGTCCAAGAATTATGTTCAACTCGTTTGTTCAAATGCTTGCAGCGGCCTTTAAGTCTTGCGGGCGTTTGTATCGCTCGATCGGTCGATCGGTCGAACGCTCTATCGACCACGTTCATATGTTCATACCGACAGTCTGTTTATTTGTCGTTTATGCAGTAGCGCAAGTTTGATTCTGCTTTCAATGCAGTCTCGAAATCGAAGTCAAGTCATAGTCATGCCAAACATGCAAGCCCAGCCCCACGATGCGAGTGCTGCGCAATCAACTTCAGTCTATGCGACAATACCGTCGACAAGATTTTGTAATTTAATATTTATACAGTGATTGAAACTAAAGTAAAACATTTTTCAATTCTAAATTGATAAAAGTGCAAAAGAAGTCAAAAATATCGTTTCAAAATGTTAAAGAAACAAGCCTTCACTGTAATTTTAGTTGGCAACACTCAAATTCAATTAGCAAAGCAAAGAATCTTCAAGCTGACCTTAAATTAACAGTAAAACAACGCTGGCACTTCATCATTGTCAGAGTCGTAAACATGACAAAGTTTGTAGCGACACATAAGCCTTTATGAGATATTTTTACGAGTGGAATTGTAGAAATTAGCAGATATAATATTATGTTATTTGTATAGATGTATGTAAAATTGAAGCTGCTCAGCACAAATTATTTTTTGATGCTTTATAACGCACAACTTGGTTGTGAAATAATACATGTAAGAGAAATTTTTTTTTTTGCTTCCAAGAAATGTTTGTTCTATAAAAGTTTAATTGACTTGTAGTTATGACCACAAGTAATAAAATATGCTCGAATATGTTGCGTAAAACATAAAAAATTCTTGTCTCTTATGTCGCACATAACTAAATATTTCAACATATTACAAACCACTGTGCAACATTAACTCTTTTTGCTCGGCTCAGTACGGCACTGAAAAGCGATAATTTCCTTATTCGTAAATAAAATAAGAATAAAAAGAATAAAAATGAGATACAAATCTGTCTGCATGTGTTCGATTGTAGCGACATGAATATCAACGAGAAGTCAAGAAGTTGGAGATCGACTGATCTGACTGAGTCAAACGATCAATTGAATGTTGTTATTAAGAAAAGCGTTTGTGGTGAATTGTGGGTTTTGTCAACATGAGACAACGACAACAGCAACAACAACAACAATAAAGTATAATTTATGCCAAATTATAAAATCAAGAATCAGAGTGATTTCAAAAGTCGTCGTTTCTGTGTGGCTGTGTGTCCCTCGAGTGTATTTCGAAGCACGTCTATGCATTTATAATTTTGTTATTATTTTTATTATTTTTTTTTATGCTGTTTTGATTGTTTATTTTTTTTTTATATTTCGTAATAAACCAATTTTAATAAAGCGTAACTTTTTTTTTATCAAACATACACACAGTCATAAATATGTTTATGCGAACGTATTGAATTTAATTAGAGTTGATTATTACGATAAAATGATTAATTAAGGCAATTAAGACGCCCACTTGTTGTTGCGTTCCAAACAATCCTCCGTGGAGCCATAACTTGGTCAAATCCGTACAGTGAACAAGTTAACATTAAACATGGCCAACAACAAATAATGCTAAAATGTTCATTAATAAAGATACATACATAAACTGTTCAAATCTTTGTTGGCATAGTAGGCGTAACAACATGTGCCGATGGCCGGTGTGTGCAGTGCAGTGCAGTGCGACATGAAGTTGACATCGCTTTGGCGACAAGTGTCGACTATTTATGAATATGTACATACATACATGTTGGATACGTTGTGTGAAATTATTGAACACACATGCATATTAATATACTCGTATCAATATTAATGCAAGCGCCCAATAAAGAAACAACTTTGTTTCAATTTATGTCTAAGGCCAATCAACGACATCATTTGATATCAATTGCAAGTGTTGAAGTCATAAGTCATTTGTCTGGTTTGTGTTTGAAACAGTTTCACGCTAACATAAATTACAATATTTTAATTATTAATAAAGAATTCAAGACAGCAAACGAACACGCACGATTTTTTTACGCTCGCTTAAATGTAATTTAACTTTATCATTAACGGCCCTATTCTGGCAACTCTATTTAAAAAATGTTAACAGTGCTACTAATAGTTTTGTTAATAGAAAAATATTCTATTTATTCCAGGCACTTTATATTTCCTAAATACGACACTCTGATAAAGTCCTTTTTACATGCCATTTAATAGAATTTGTCTATTAACAGAGTCTGATAGATTTGCTAGAATAGGCGCGTAAAGCTCCACTATCGATCGCACTGCAAGAAATTTGGATACTTATCTCTTCAAACTATATGCCCTTTCATCTCAAAATACTATTCTTGATTATATAGAGTTTGGATTACAAAGCATAAAATTGTCATAAAAACGAACGATTGAAATAAAATGCGCAACGATATATTTTAGAAAGCAAAGCCGAAAATTAAGATTTTTTTTAAAATCGACAAATATAACGAAATCAATAAATGCACGAACAACATTTTATTTTTATTTAAACTTGTTGTTGTGCATGTAGCCATATATATGTACATACATATAAGAAATGATTACGCATCATTGATATAAAATTTTGTATATTTTAGAAATTTTATTAAAATTAATAAAACTCGTTTAGATTTGCAAATTAATTTTATTTTTGTAAATTTTTTGAGTATGAAGAACAATGAATTTAATACCAAAAATAATAAATAAATATGTTAAACAAATTTTCAACAAAGCAAATGTTTTATTTAATTGTAGCAAAGTATTTAAAAAATCTTGTCAGCGCATTCATTGCCAGGCAAAGAAGCAAGCAAAGTTATAAATAGCAACAATAACAACAACAGCACAGAAAATACTAAAATAATATTTTAAAATAATTGCTGTGATATGAGAAGCATTTAAAATGCCATAAAAAATCACTAAAAGTGACAGCGGCATGAGTTCGCCAATCTCATGGGATAAATTGAGGCGAAGGAATGCCTTCAACAGCTTTAAGAAATAATAACAACAATAACGATATCGACAATAACAACAACGACATCGACATAAGTGCTTTAAGACAAGCTTGTTTTAGCCAAAAAAGAAGTTATAATAATCAAAGCTGCTTAGTGAGCCGCAATTTTCAGGCTAAGCATTAAATTATGGCGTTCCATTAACAAATTGGATATAATGTATTCTTGCGTGCGTGCTAAAATGCAAAAAAAAAAAAAACCAACAACAACAAAAGAACACCATATTGCTTTCGGTTTTATCGAATCTTATACACTCTCCATATCGTTGATTCAACGTCTTAAAGTAATTGTGACTGTGCTGTTAAGACTCTCGTTACTAAATTGTATCAGTGATCAAGATGATTAAATGGTCTGAACAGCAGTACATATACATACATATGTCTACTTCATGATCGGATCGGAAGTTATAGAATACTTTTGCAAAGCAAACCAACAAATAAGACAATCATACCACTTCATATACACTTTTGCAATAAGGCGATAAACAAGCACAACAACAAATACAACCAATTTCATTTGTGCTACAGACAAATATTAAATTACTGACATGACGCAACAGAAAAGTAATAACAACAACAACAACAAATAGTCAATAATATAAAATACAAAATACTTCAAATCATGAAATAATCGAGCACGCCGAACAGAACAGGATGTAATCAATAGAATCTGTGAATGTGATTTGTGATAATCAAAGACAAAAAAAAAAAACAATCTCACACACAAACACACACATACATATAAACACTTACAATAAGTAAACAACAATAACACTCAAGTAACAAATTTTGTGTAATTATCATTTAAAGTTTGACATGCAAACAACTTTTGAGGAAATACACTGTGAGAAAGAAAAAAAAAAAAAAAACAAACAACAAAACCAAACAGAAAGAACAAAAATGCAAAGCAAAAAAAACAAACAAATAATCGACTTGTTCTAGAAAATGATTTCGCAATATGGTTTTGTGTTGTTTTGTTGTTTTTTGTGTCATTGCAAGTCAAAGAATATTAAAAGTAACGGTTCAGCCAAGATGACTAACAGTTGCCTTAATATGACAAACAGATTTTGTCAATATGACAAATTAATTTTTCATTTTATTCAAAAATGCTTGAAAATATTCATTAAAACAAAAAAACTACAAACGATTATAGAATGTACAATGTACAATGCCAACAGGTGCTTTTTATAGCTTGTGCCACTTGCCATGAGTACAGCAACGGCCTCAAGCCCTCGCTAACCTACACAACGCCCCTCACTAGCCTGTACAGGAAGCTTGTAAAATTTGAACGTAAATCAAAATAATTAATAAATTGTTAGAATCAAAATCATAATCATAAACAAAATCAAGTTAAATCAACACATGTCGGACCAAAGTACAATTGTAAAAAGCATTAAAACAATTTTCTTTTTGTAATGTTGTAATTGCATTTCAATGCATCATGAAATACATTTTTTTTTTGTTACTTTTTTTTTTTTTGTGATATTTTTTTGAACAAACATTGGCAGCTAACATGACTGCTGGAATTTTCGGTATGACAACTTCATTTAAAACGCACATGTGCACGAATAAACGAAATCCATGAAAAAAAAAACAACAAACTATTTGCAATCATTTATACAGACAGATTGAGAGGCGATTGCAGAGCGCGTTATCGAACATAAAATCAATTGAACGATTGATTGAATGAACAGACATTCTGTAGTTTGGTGTATTGGAACAGAATTGATTTCGGTTTGACGCAAACTGACGGTCAGTCTATCTTGCTCTGTATGTTTGTATGGTTTTGAAATTTTATTTGATTTCACAGACCACCAGGCGTAGATTCATACAGACTATATACGTATGTATATACAATAATATTTATAGAAACGTCATCTGCGCTGTGAAGTCAACGTGAGCATTGATTTCTATCGCAGACACGTTCCACAGTGGCACCACAGGCACGACAAAGTGTGCTGATCGCAACGATGCTGTGCCATTATTAATAATGATTATGTAGAATCCAAATTATGTTATTGACATAAACATATGAATAAGTTGTCAAATAAAGTTTTGACCGCTCTACTTTGCCTCCACTGGACATGACATAACTATCAGACATGTTTCATCTTGTGTGGCTTAATTTATGTTATACAAAATAATAATTTTAAATGAAATAGAAAAAACAAATTAGCATAGCCCAATAATTTGCAAGCCGCTAGATGGCGCCGCAACGTTTGGCTATTGACTACTTTCATGTATCATATTTTTTTAAAAAACGAAACGAAATCAATGAAAGTTTCTTGATGTTCATATAATATACAATACATGCATACATTTCATACAAATCAAATATGCCAAACATGTCTTTTGTGCCATTTGTCAGAGTAAAACAAGTGAAATACAAACAAAAACAAAAAAAAAAGTACAAGTATTGTTAGCGAACAAAGCGAAGCACGTGAAAACTATTGTTAAATGAAATGAAAATGCCATAAATACGACAAGTGCAACTCAAAACGAGCAAGCAGACAGTCAGACAGACAGAGAGACAGACACAGACACAGACACAGATAGACGAAAATATTCAGAGATAAATAGATAAGATACGTAGATACTTATCGTGAGCAAGTCCCGTTACTTGACAACAAGTGCATTCATAATGTCAAATTATGTAAAAACAAACGTTTATGAATACCAACAATGCGTAAGCAACAACAACAACTGTTGTCGACAAAGAGCAAGACGAAGAAGAAGCAGCAAAATTTTACATTATTTAATTCTCATAAAATATTTTTCACCCGTCGCATGGCGGCATTTTTCTCTCTTTTTTTTGTTTTATTTTTTTTCTTTCGTATATAAATTAATAAAATATAAAAAAAAGCAAAGCAAAAAAAAATCAAAATTCAGGTAAAAGTTGCTCGTGTCGTGAAACAGGCATGAAATATTGGCGCAGGGTTGCCATAAAATGCATTAAAATTCATTAAACTCAATTAAGCAGAGACAGCAACGCAAAGCGACCGAAAGCAAACTTCAATTCAAACTCATTATTTTTTAATGTTTTTTTTTTTTTTTTGCTTTGTTCGAATGCGCTCACCATGCAAAGTAATACTCGTAATTGTTGGCAAGTTGAAAAAGAGTTTGAATTAGTTGACGGACATGACTGATAACTACAAAATTGTGCATTTGATTGGAACGTCGCAAATTGCAATTTGTGAAGGGAAAACAAAAATAAATAAAATGCAAAAATATATTTAAAAAAAAATTAATTCTAAAAATTCATGTCGTATGCAAAATACACACTTACACACACGCACATACACACGCACATACACATGCACGACCTTCGCATTAAAGTTAAAGCCTTTCAAAAAATCATTTTTTCGGCAGCAACAACATGTTTTTCCATGATTGTTTTTGTTTTATTTTTTTTTTTTTCTCTTTCAAATTTTCAAATCCAATTCAAAAACAGACAAACGCTTAATTACTGTAACGACTTTGACAACGAATACACACGCACAAAAAAAAAAAAAACAATTTTTTTTCATTAAAAGATAAATAAAAGAAAAAGTTATAAGCGCAGACACGCCACTTAAATCACACGCATACAACAAAGTGCATTTGTAAATGGAACTGAGACAAGTCTCAAATGCAAACAATAATTTTCATGTATGCAAAACATTTTGCAGCAAATAAGCTGTTTTATGCGAAATCATTGCGTGCTGCTTTATGTTGCTCAAGTCAAGAACTGCTCAAGCAGTCTGTACGTCCGTTCATCCGTCCGCCTGACAATGACTAAGCAACAGTTTGTTTTGTGTTTGATGACAATTGCATTGTCAAAAGACAAAGTGCGTTGTACAAAAAACCGCTTGACAAGCAGAGGAAGCGTGAAGGGCGCCAAGCCCAAGCAAAAGCCCTAATGGTGTGCAATTCATCAAGGTGAGAAATCAAAAAATAAAAACAGAACAATTATGCTTAAATACGTGTAATAACTAATAATCGACCTAAGTCGTGCTATTTACGTTCGTATTATTTTTTTTTTTATTTTTTTTTGCTTATATTTCATATTATAAATTCATAATAGAAAACAGCGCACAATTTTTGCAGCAAATGCAACGCGCGTGGGTGTTAAATGGCTTCATTTTCATTTTTCTTATTTCTTTTTTCCGTTTCTTTGCAATAATTTTTTTTTTTTTTTCTTCTTTTTGTTTGGCGTTGATTGCCAACAATTTCTTGAGCTATTTCAGCGATTTTCCCTAACACAAAATTGCCAAATGCTAAAGTTCGTTGCCTGAGTCTTTCGTTTACAACGCGCGCCGCTTTGACGTCCGTCCCGAAATTGGCCAGGACAAGGCAACGCATACGCGGTGTGGCATGTCTGCACCGAAAAATTACACTTTTATTTATGGTTTAGAGCAATTTTTAAGACTCGCCTTTGAATTTAATTTCAATCTTTTTTTTTTTTTTTTTTGGTGTTTTTTATGCATGTTTTTGCCTTGCAAAATACGCCAACACGAATTTCGAAAACATGTCTAATTTGAAGTTATGTGTTGGGCCCATTGGGACATTGAGACACTTTGTAACAAATTCTTGCTTAAATAAATACATTTTAATAGACAAAAATATCTTTGTTTTTGTTCGAATTGATGCCTTCGACGAAGGAAGAATCAAGTTCTGTTCTAACATAAATCAAAAATCGTTATTTAACAATTGTCAACTTACCGGTTTAGTATTTGATCTATTTTGTTGTTGTTGTTGTTTGTCATAAAGTTTCAACCTGAAAGTAGAAAAAAAAAACAGAAAAGTTGCTTAGAAAGTCAGTCAAGCAAAGTGGCTTATTACATAAATACATAACAAAGTGACAAAAAAAAAAACATTTACAAATCAACTAATAAAAATGTTAATAAAAGAAAACAAAAACGACATGACGACAAACGAAAAACTGTCAAAAAGTATGCCAAGGTTGGGTCAAAACCGCCGTCAGCATCGGCATCGGCATCGAAATTGACGTAGACGTCTGCATTAGCGTCGCGGTCAGTAAGCGCAACTGCCACACGCCAAGGCACACTCACACATACATACCTACACACACACAAGAGCAGTGTAGCCCACAAGGGCTTAAGTGAGTGAAAAGCCGCTTTTGAATGAGCGCAAATGCGTCATAATTGGATCAAAAGTCATTTACTTTGTTTGTGGTTTTATTTTCAATTCATTTCATACGAGTTTGTTTTGTTATCTTTTTTTGCCCCCCACCCCTCAAATGGTATTAAGCATTTCGCCGCCTAATCTGACATATGTTTGTGCACAGCTTCGAGTGCACTACAAGAAAAGATCTTTAATAATTGAACGCACTTGAAGTGAACAACACCACGCTGCTTGACCCCTTGTCGCACCAATGCTTTCAACCTAACATAAGTAGTTGCAAGACAAGTTGTAATGAAATCATTTTGTCGGTGTGCTTTCAAAGTGAAAAATATCATTCTCTCTTCTGGGCGTGTGGCACAATTTTTTTATTGATGTTTTTTTTTCCGCCACTTTTTCTTGTTTTTATCAAATTTAACAAGTGACTTTGAATGTAACCAATTTAAATGTCATTCAAACAAGCAAGTAACCAAAAAAAAAATAATATATAAAACAATAAATTTTTTTTTTTGTTCATTTTTTTCATGTTGAACATGATTTTTCTGTAGTTTTATTTAAATATATATTTTTTTTATTCATTATTATAACAGTTTTGTTACATTTTTCGTTGGGTTTTTAGTTTTTCAGTTTGCAATGAGGTTAAAAGTGCGCGACCTGAGCTTGCAGGCGTCAACTTTTATTGTCAAACGCCCAAAGAAATCAAATAAATAAAATAGGCAAAGCACAAACCTGCAACACAAAACATTTCAAATCGTTTTGCCACATCATTGTTCTGCGATTTTGGCGATTTCGGCCATGTTGTTGTCTTTGGAAAGGTTTGTTCGCTGTCCAATGATTTGATTTAGTGCGATAAGTTACACCATTTGGTGGCGACTTCAATTCACTTTTGAGTTTAGATTTGGTTTCGTTTCGTTGCAGTTTCGCAATAGTTGCGATTTATTTACGTTGTTGCAACAAATCTTTCTTACTTTCATTGTATTGAAAAACAAAAAAAAATAAAATTATAAATATAACATTTGAAGGCGGCAACCGAAAAAGTTGATCAATCTGATTATCAATTTTGATCACTGATGACGTAACTTGTTTATGATTGTTGGTCAATTTTGCAATAGAATTGAATCCGAGTGGGCAAGCAAACAAGAAAACGAGAAAGTCAAGTGAGGAAATGGAAAAAGTCAAGTGTTAAATGTACAACACATTAAAGATGCAGAAGACCAACGAAAAATGAATAAAAATGATCAAAGCAAATGCCGTCAATGCAATAATGAAGAGTAAATGCCATTAAAACTATTCGAATTGCAACCTATATAGCGTTATAAATAAACCAATAACAACAACGTCAGCAAAAATGACTATGAAATTCTTGCCAAATGCAAATCTAACAAAGACAATTAGAGCAGCAAACAAATGAAAAGCCGCAAAACTTAATTGCCAATAACGCAATAAATACATCGAAGAGCCAATGAAAGAACAACAAAAATAAAAATAAAATATAAACAAAGTGTTGGCAAATAAATGCGCATAGCAACATAGGCGACAAAAATGCGATAAAAAATAAATGACTCATTTAAAAATTTCGAAAAAAAAAATACCTCAGGCTATAAAATACCATCATTAAGAGAGAATATTTGTTAAAGAATTTGTTCAACATAGGCTGTGACTTCAAAAACTAATTTGTACATCTTTTCTTTGCGTGTATTTGTTGCAATTTGCTTAGCAATTATAACTCATAAAATGTGTTATTCTCTCGAAACAATTTAATAACGGCGCCCTGCAAAAATTCGCTTACCACTCACAGCGCATAGCTTTCCGACTCAGTCTGGCGTTACTTTGTACTATATGTGATTAGCCAAGTTAGTGTTGCTGTAATTGAAAGCATTGCATGCAACGTTGTTGCACGTTGTGCATACCAGAGCAATTGTACATTGCCACATGCCATAAACAAGTTTCAAAAATTTATACATTCATATATATTTTTATACATTATATATAATATTATTTATTTGTTTTTGTGTGTTTTCTATAAATATTTTGTAACCTTAAAAAAAAAACACTTTTCTCATAAAACAAAAAATTGGAAATTTCAAAATCAAATAAAATTTTTGTAAAAAAAAAAACATAAAAGCACAAAACGCATATTTTATTCTTACGAAATTATTTAACATTGAAAATTTCACTAAATGTTATGATATTATTATTTCACGTGACTTTGAAAACATTAAGAAATTCTCAAAGTTTTCTTTTAAAGACATTACTTGCTACTTTATTTAATTCTCAATATTTTACTGCCCACAAAGACTGACTGCGTGTCTGACGTTTAGAAGCATTTGATTAGTTATGATGAATGATGAGAAAATGTTGCCTACGCGAGAACTCAGTTGCCAGGTAGATTTGTTAATGAACTCAATTATGAAATTGCATTTCCGGCAACATGTGCAACTCTTGCAGATAGCAAGATCTTGAGTACCTTAAGTGATTGCCGTTTGCCGATAAGAATTGGGATGCATATCAATTTTTGTATAAATTGAAGAGCCCGCAGCAGAAAATGATCAGTGGAAAAGTTTTGTACTCCAGAAGCAAAGAAAGTTTCAAACATGAGAGTCTGTAAGTTTCTCAAATATTCTGATTGAACTTGGTTGCAATTGCCCAAAATCAATTCACTTGTTTCGATTTCTTTGTAGATAACTTGCTGCTATTAACATTTGTTATTGCGTTGCAATTCGTAATCGGATCAACAGGAGCCCGGCCCGATTGTTCGCCCCATGCGACAGGTATAGCTCTTCCCGATGAGCGAAGCTGCTCCCGTTACTATGTCTGCCTGAGAGGACGTGCGATAAGACGCCACTGCAGGCGTGGCTTATACTTCGATGTCAACAGCCAGGTTTGCAATTTAGCCAATTTGGTTAATTGCAGAGAAACAAGAAAGGCAGGTTCTCTTAAGTTGATAGCCCTAAGAGATAGTCCTCAAAATCGAATTGAGACGCCGGTAACGACAACCAAACCAGAAACAACTACAAAAGAACCAATCAATAAACCAGAAACAACTACGAAAGAACCAAACAATAAACCAGAAACAACTACAAAAAAACCATGCAATAAACCAGAAACAACTACAAAAAAACCATGCAATAAACCAGAAACAACTACAAAAAAACCATGCAGTAAACCAGAAACAACTACAAAAAAACCATGCAATAAACCAGAAACAACTACAAAGAAACCATGTAAGCCGGTAACAACCACTTGCTCGACGACAACTCCAACAACAACTACATGTTCCACAACAACAACGACTTGCTCGACAACAACTCCAACAACAACATCTACGACAACTCCTACAACAACAACTCCTACAACAACAACAACTACAACAACCCCAACAACAACTACAACAACTCCTACAACAACTACAACAACCCCAACAACAACTACAACAACTCCAACAACAACTACAACAACCCCAACAACAACTACAACAACTACAACAACCCCAACAACAACTACAACAACTACAACAACCCCAACAACAACTACAACAACCACTTGCTCGACGACAACTCCAACAACAACGACTTGCTCGACGACAACAACAACAACGACTTGTTCGACGACAACAACAACAACGACTTGTTCGACGACAACAACAACAACGACTTGCTCGACGACAACAACAACAACTACATGTTCGACGACAACAACAACAACGACTTGCTCGACGACAACAACAACAACTACACGTTCGACGACAACAACAACTACGACTTGTTCGACGACAACAACAACAACGACTTGTTCGACGACAACAACAACAACTACATGCTCGACGACAACAACAACAACTACATGTTCGACGACAACAACAACAACTACATGTTCGACGACAACAACAACAACGACTTGCTCGACGACAACAATAACAACTACATGTTCGACGACAACAACAACAACTACATGCACGACGACAACAACAACTACGACTTGTTCGACGACAACAACAACAACGACCTGCTCGACGACAACAACAACAACGACTTGCTCGACGACAACAACAACAACTACATGTTCGACGACAACAACAACAACTACAACAACCCCAACAACAACTACAACAACTCCTACAACAACTACAACAACTCCAACAACAACTACAACAACTCCAACAACAACTACAACAACCCCAACAACAACTACAACAACTACAACAACCCCAACAACAACTACAACAACCACTTGCTCGACGACAACTCCAACAACAACGACTTGCTCGACGACAACAACAACAACTACATGTTCGACGACAACAACAACAACGACTTGCTCGACGACAACTCCAACAACAACCACTTGCTCAACGACAACAACAACTACAACAACTCCTACAACAACAACAACCACAACAACAACAACCACAACAACAACTACAACAACTCCCACAACAACAACTCCCACAACAACAACAACTACAACAACCCCAACAACAACTACAACAACTACAACAACTACAACAACTCCTACAACAACAACTACAACAACTCCTGCAACAACAACAACTACAACAACTACAACAACTCCTACAACAACAACAACTACATGTTCGACAACAACTACAACAACGACTTGCTCGACGACAACAACAACAACTACATGTTCGACAACAACAACAACAACTACATGTTCGACAACAACTACAACAACACCACCATGTGTGACAACAACACCATCATGTGAGACGACAAAACCACCATGTGAGACGACAACTACAACCAAACCTCCATGCCAGGAAACAACAACCAAAAAGCCATGCGGTAAAATAAACAAGTCGAAAGCAATTGATGCTAAGCTTGAACTCAGTCTTGAAATAGAGCCTATAGGAATCCTAGGAAGCCTTTTCGATTGTCAAGATGTCGCCGATGGCACACTTTTGGCTGACGCCAAACACTGCCGACATTTCTATATTTGCAGCAATGAACTCCCTAAACGTCTCTCTTGCCCAGTTGGACAATGGTTCGATCTTGTGACAAAGACTTGTCGCAATAGTCATCTAGTCTCAAGCTGTATAGCAAACCGCAACTAAATCCAATTCAACGCGAAATTTGATGACACACCTTCCCAACAAATTGACCCAGGATCTTTGACTAAGGCAATCAACACACCACGCTTTTTATAGCCAATTATAAAGTTCTATCTTATTTTTTAAATAAAGCAGCATATTACGAAAACGTATAAAACAGTATTTGTTTGTAGTTCTTGTTCTTGCAGTGGTTTTAGTTAAAGATGTAGGCTACCAAATAACCAACAATACCGTTATCATTATTCAATAAACATTTCTCAATCGCGACATCATCATGATCACCATTGAACTTGTTAAAATTCCTTTCATTCGCTTTTTTCTCACTCTTTTCGCAGTAATTACAGACTTTGGTGCACTAAGAATCTAGAACGAGGTCTTGACATTGAAAATTAAGTTTGCGTTGTATTGACCGATGCTGACGCTGCTGCTACGGTTGGAGTGAAGCGGTTGATAGCAAGCTGAGTTTATCATCAGTACAACGAACAAAATAAGCATGCTGCATGGCACGAAACAACAACATTTTCACAAAAACAAATTATTTGTTTTGTATTCGGCATATACACTTAGAACACACCTTGTAGGCGTCTTTAACATAAATTATAGTAACGACACAACTTTAAGCAACAGACAATCACACATGGATTAATATTATCATTATTTCATGCTTTAATATACTTACAAATGAAGCATAAAAAAGAAGAAATAATACCGAAAAACACAGCTTGAATTTAATGTTTTTTAGTTAAGACAGATGTGCACACGATGTAGATCATATATTTACTTGAGTCGACTCACATCAAATCTACTAAAGTTATCTCTACTGGCAGCAAAACAACATTGACTGAGTGATAGATCGCTGGTCTATTCTCCCACTGACCTTACATGCCCCATAAACGATATCTTGTTTTTTTCATGTTTGTGCAACACTCTGGTCGATGAACCTTTTTTATATTTGCCACATTACAAAGTCGATCAGTTACTACGAAATTGCCAAAATTCAGATCACCACTTGTCGTTGTCGATCACAAGCATCGGGCAACTATCATGAAATAGCAAAAACGAGCACAAGATATGATAAACGCATAGCAAAGTGACTAAAGTGCCAATGGCCAAATTTATTCATATTTCCTATTGAGTTAATCGATAACACCAGCCCCAATTATTCAAAATTTTTAAATACTATTGTAAAATTTTTTATTGTTGTAAAACTCATCTTGCCAACAAATACAAATTTTGAACGATAGTGTACACTTTATCTCGATTGGCAATCTTCGAAATTCGAACCATTAATGGACCTTCAATGAGAAAAGAATTACATAGCATGGAAATATTTTTTTTTTTAATTTATGTTCTTGAAATTTTAAGGTAAGAAAATTTATAATATCCGAAGCATGCACTCAATCAAAAAATTCGTTTGCTACACTGTAGATTCTGTTCCTGATCGGACAAATAGCTATTGAGATATCTTGCATTCCAGTGGAAAAAAGTAATTTTAAAAGTATTATTGGCTACTTTATTAAATTCTCAATATTTTACTGCTCACAAAGACTGACGATGAATGATGAGAAAATGTTGCCTAAGCGAGAACTCCGTTGCCAGGTAGATTTGTTAATGAACTCAATTATGAAATTGCATTTCCGGCAACATGTGCAACTCTTGCAGATAGCAAGATCTTGAGTACCTTAAGTGATTGCCGTTTGCCGATAAGAACTGGGATGCATACAAATTTTTGTATAAATTGAAGTGCCCGCAGCAGAAAATGATCAGTGGAAAAGTTTTGTACTCCAGAAGCAAAGAAAGTTTCAAACATGAGAGTCTGTAAGTTTCTTAAATATTCTGATTGATCTTGGTTGCAATTGCCAAATATCAATTCACTTGTTTCGATTTCCTTGTAGATAACTTGCTGCTTTTAACATTTGTTATTGCGTTGCAATTCGTAATCGGATCAACAGGAGCCCGGCCCGATTGTTCGTCCCATGCGACGGGTATAGCTCTTCCCGATGAGCAAAGCTGCTCCCGTTACTATGTCTGCCTGAGAGGACGTGCGATAAGACGCCACTGCAGGCTTGGCTTATACTTTGATGTCAACAGCCAAGTTTGCAATTTAGCCAATTTGGTTAATTGTAAAGAAACAAGAACGGCAGGTTCTCTTAACTTGATAGCCCTAAGGGATAGTCCTCAAAATCGAATTGAGACGCCGGAAACGATATCCGAACCAGAAACAACTAAAAAAAAACCATGCAATAAACCAGAAACAACTACAAAAGAACCATGTAAGCCGGTAACAACAACTTGCTCGACGACAACTCCAACAACAACGACTTGCTCGACGACAACAACAACAACTACATGTTCGACGACAACTCCAACAACAACGACTTGCTCGACGACAACAACAACAACTACGTGTTCGACGACAACAACAACAACCACTTGCTCGACGACAACTCCAACTACAACGACTTGCTCGACGACAACAACAACAACGACTTGCTCGACGACAACAACAACAACTACATGTTCGACGACAACAACAACAACTACATGTTCGACGACAACAACAACAACGACTTGTTCGACGACGACAACAACAACAACGACTTGTTCGACGACAACAACAACAACGACTTGTTCGACGACAACAACAACAACTACATGCTCGACGACAACAACAACAACTACATGTTCGACGACAACAACAACAACGACTTGTTCGACGACAACAACAACAACGACTTGCTCGACGACAACAACAACAACTACTTGTTCGACGACAACAACAACAACGACTTGCTCGACGACAACAACAACAACTACATGCTCGACGACAACAACAACAACTACATGTTCGACGACAACAACAACAACGACTTGCTCGACGACAACAACAACAACTACATGCTCGACGACAACAACAACAACTACATGTTCGACGACAACAACAACAACGACTTGCTCGACGACAACAACAACAACTACATGTTCGACGACAACAACAACAACTACATGTTCGACGACAACAACAACAACTACATGTTCGACGACAACAACAACAACTACATGTTCGACGACGACAACAACAACGACTTGTTCGACGACAACAACAACAACTACATGTTCGACGACAACAACAACAACTACATGTTCGACGACGACAACAACAACGACTTGCTCGACAACAACAACAACAACAACTTGTTCGACGACAACCACAACAACTACATGCTCGACGACAACAACAACAACTACATGCTCGACGACAACAACAACAACGACTTGCTCGACGACAACAACAACAACGACCTGCTCGACGACAACAACAACAACTACATGTTCGACGACAACAACAACAACGACCTGCTCGACAACAACAACAACAACGACTTGCTCGACGACAACAACAACAACGACTTGCTCGACGACAACAACAACAACAACCTGCTCGACGACAACAACAACAACGACTTGCTCGACGACAACAACAACAACTACATGTTCGACGACAACAACAACTACGACTTGTTCGACGACAACAACAACAACAACTTGTTCGACGACAACAACAACAACTACATGCTCGACGACAACAACAACAACAACTTGTTCGACGACAACAACAACAACTACATGCTCGACGACAACAACAACAACTACGTGCTCGACGACAACAACGACAACGACTTGTTCGACGACAACAACAACAACTACATGTTCGACGACAACAACAACAACTACATGTTCGACGACAACAACAACAACGACTTGCTCGACGACAACAACAACAACTACATGTTCGACGACAACAACAACAACGACTTGCTCGACGACAACAACAACAACGACTTGCTCGACGACAACAACAACAACGACTTGCTCGACGACAACAACAACAACTACATGTTCGACAACAACTACAACAACACCACCATGTGTGACAACAACACCATCATGTGAGACGACAAAACCACCATGTGAGACGACAACTACAACCAAACCTCCATGCCAGGAAACAACAACCAAAAAGCCATGCGATAAAATAAACAAGTCGAAAGCAATTGATGCTAAGCTTGAACTGAGTCTTAAAATAGAGCCTATAGGAATCCTAAGAAGCCTTTTCGACTGTCAAGACCTCGCCGATGGGACAGTTTTGGCTGACGCCAAACACTGCCAACATTTCTATATTTGCAACAATGAACTCCCTAAACGTCTCTCTTGCCCAGTGGGACAATGGTTCGATCTTGTGACAAAGACTTGTCGCAATAGTCATCTAGTCTCAAGCTGTATAGCAAACCGCAACTAAATCCAATTCGACGCGAAATTTGATGACACACCTTCTCAACAAATTGACCCAGGATCTTTGACTAAGGCAATCAACACACCACACTTTTTATAGCCAATCATGAAGTTCTATCCTATTTTTTAAATAAAGCAGCATTTTACGAAAACGTATAAAATAGTTTTTGTTTCTAGTTCTTGTTCTTGTGATTTCATTCAGTGATTTGAGTTAAAGATGTAGGCTACCAAGTCCTCCAATAAACATTTCTCAATTGCGACATCATCATGATCACCTGAGATGAGATACCTTGCATACCGGCTTAAAAAAAATCATAAATATTGAAATGTAAGAAGTTGGTGAGTGATACGACTAAATGTATCCCTAGCGTGTTTAGAGCTTTTAGTAGTATATTTGGGTTCAATCAATGAGACTTTCAATCAGGTTTATAAGTCAGAGCCTTAAAATGCTTGTTGGCCTGTTTAATATGTATATGAACTGTTGCCAAACTACTTATTCATTATCGTGGCAAGATGTATCATTCCAAAACATGATCAGATAAGCATTATTTGATGTTTACTCTATCAATCAGTTGGTGACTCGTGTCCTTTACCAATGCTTTGCAAATTTGACTTCAAAATTGAAATACTTGTAAGTGTATAACAAGTTAAGAATTTCAAAATACAATTTTTTTGTTTTTGTGAAATGTTTAGCGTAGTCGACGCGCCTCAGTGAAGACAATGCCACAAGAAATTCTAGTCAAGGTTCATTTACGCCAAGCGGCAATATTTTCAATGCAGTGATTGGCAATTTTCGTTGTTACTCTTTTTTTTTTATTTATGAAATATTGGCAAATATTTAATAGTAAGAATAATGTAAAGAAAAAAAAAAAAATATTGCATAAAAAAGTCATGAAAAAACGCCAAAGTATAATTTAAAAAAAAATGGCATTCAAAATGCAAAAAATGTTTTTATGCAACACTTGTCAACAAAAAAAAATCAATAAAAAGCCTCGCTGTCATAAACCGTCGAGAAATTAAAAAAATATCTATAAAAATAAAAAATAACGACACCAACAAACAACGAAATAAATGCGACAAAGTTTGAAAAAAAAAATTTACGATGTAATACAAATTGACGACAATCATGAGATTCATTAGCAGAGCGCGTTAGAATGTCATCGTAATTAAGATTTCGAATTTTATTGACGATAATAGATCATCATCGTTATGATTATACTTATGATCAACATGAACATCAACAGCGTTGCAAATTACTGAACATTGATCGTGATTATGATGGTTAGTGATGTCGGCCGCCCAAGCCGGCAATTGCCGACATTTAAGGTGTGTTCACTCTGTCTGTGCACAACTATACGTATGTATATATACATATATGTATATGTGTCTCTGTGGGCGTGCAATTGTTGCTAATTTCGGCATGAGCCAAACCCCTCCAACTGCTCCGTTCGCTAAACTATTTTTGTTTTTCTAAACTGCGTCATAGAAACTCTGATCGAAATGACAACAATATAAATAATAAAACACAAAACCAAAAGCAAAAAAAAAAAAATAAAGTCAAAACCAAAATACGAGTAAATCAACAATTGGGCGTCAAGTTACAGTTCTAGTTGCACTTGAGCACACACCCACTTGCCAGTGAACGAACGAGCGAGCGAACGAGCGTTTCAATTCGTTGCTATTCAAGTCGATTCGACTCGACTCGTTCAATTGAGGCGGTTGTGTAATAAGGCGCAAAGGTCACAATTCGTATATGACTGTCTATGGACCTGCAACTGACTATCTAAAAATGCGCACATATACATACATATTTATATCTACGTATGTGGTTTCTCATTTCCACACATTATTATTTATTTAGAATGCAAATTTGTAATTTTCAATAGTTGAGTGTCATACAAATTCGATTGCTCAATATATGAATGTGTGACTCGTTGAAATTCAATACTTTGTTACGACTTGCAGCCTCATTGCGCGGCTTGCACAATTGCATACTTTTTAAATACTTTCTCTCATAACTGCCGCAGTGACAAACATGTATTTAAATGCATAGCTTGCCTTTGAATGCTAAATTTTCAAAAATATTTCAATTATTTGCCCAAGATTTCTGAAATGAATTTCAACTTCAACGATTTTATTTATCATTTGTTAAAATATCAAAAGTATTACAACAATCTGGCACTATTTTACCATTTAACGATTCTTGGCTTTCCTTGTAATTTTTTTTCCCATTTTGTACTTCGAACCAAAATGCACAAATTAACAACTAAAATGTAAAATAACCAAAAAGCAGTTACTTACAGCTAATAATTAACACTCCACAGCAACATAACAAAAAAAAAATAAAAAAAAACAAAACAAAAATAAAACTCAAACAATTTTTGAAGTAGTTTCATTTTGGTCTCTTTAGAGTTGCAATAATAATTCACAGCTTCAAGTTGTTTGCATAGCGCAATTCCAAAAAAAAACAAATCACAAAAACAATAACAAACAAGTAGAAAACCTCTTGTTCAAATTTATTCGACTTTGAAATACCCTCAATGAGAAACTGTGCTGTCATCCAAACCCGCTTGTGGAAGCTTTGGCTACAACAACGCTTCAAAGACTTTTAAAAAGACTCGACCCAAAGGACTACCTCACACATAATTAAATAAAACTGTTATCCGCACTGATTAAATAACAATTCAAGTAATTTTTAAATTTCTTAAAGCAATATTATATTGCCTGATGGCTGATTAACATTCTAGATAAAGACATAGACTAACGATTTTCGATAGAAATGCACTTAACTGTAAAACTGTAAACTCTTTTATTTAAAACTAATTTTCTTCATTCTCATATAGTTCCAGAGAGTTTTTTTCTTTCATTTTAAACGTTCCATTCTTACTTTAACATCTATTTTTCATCTGTCTGTTTATATGGTATATACATATATCTACATATTTATCTAACAGTTGTGTGTGTGTATCTTGAAAAACAAACGTAATCCTGAATAAGCCAAAATTGACTACCCTTTCAATGCTAATCAAGAGTAGTTTGTGAAGTCTGACACGCCTTCTTTTAGTTATCGCCTTTTTCCACAATACTAATATACGACACTCTGGTGCCATAAGGTGAAGCGTACAGAAAACACCGAAACGCAAAACAAAAAAAAAAAAAAAAATATGCAAATGTTATAATAAATAACCAACAAATAAAATAATCATTGTACATAATACACGTAATAATTGCAAAGAAGCTAAGAGCACAGAAATTTTAGGCGACCAAGTCAAGTTAAGTCAAGTCGCTGGTCGATGCTGGTGGGCAGCTTGCAACTGCAACAGCAACAGCAACAACAACAATGGCAGCAACATTAACTTGCAGAAATATGGCTTACGATGATCATAATGATGAAGACAATGATGCTGATGCTGATGCTGATGATTTTGTTGCTATTGTTACTTGCTAGCTGCACGAATAACATGCAACATGCGACAAATGTACAAATTTGCAACAATGTATGACTTTGTGTCTTTTTATCTATCTGTATATGCCTGACTGTCTGTCTGTCTGTCTGTCCGTTTAACAGTCTTTCTGTCTATCTGTCTGTCTGTCTGACTGTCGGAGTTTTTTAGCTTTCATATCACTCTTTGTCCATTTGCATGTATTTATGCTTATATGCATGCAGAAAAGACAGTATGGATCATGATCCTCAACAAAGATTTTTTGTTGCAGCATTCAACTCGATCTATGGTAAGTAACTTGTGGCAATTGTCTGTCGCATGCCACTTGAGTTTATGGACTCATGCTGATTTTCATGTTATTGTTGTTGTTGTTGCTTTAGTTATTACTCTTTGCTATTACACTATTTCGCCTCTCGGATTTTGTTATTTATAGAGTATTTTAACATTCAACTGTTGTTCGAAAACTTTATTAATAAAACTTACTTAAGTCTCATTCGTACAGATTCTTTTCAAGAAGCCTTATCCCAAGACATTATAATTCATTACTTTAATAATTCTTGTGTCAAAAAAAAACAATAAAAAATAAAGTTTTCATTGGCGATCCTATTGCATAAAACCAACAGAATACACGAAAAAGCGTAGCGCAGCAAAGAGTTCACTTAACTGACTGTTTTCAGTGCCAGAAAGTGAGCTAAGATGGACGAAAATTGTAGCACAAAGAAGGAATTCCTAAATGCAACAAATATACACACACATGTGTTTGTGTCTGTATCTGTATCTGTATCTGTGAGCAGAAAGCCAGAGGAAATCGAAGCTTTGCCGTTTTGGGACAATACTAACAGCAACAGCAGCAGTAACAACAACAACAACAACAATGGCGTTGGCTATTTCACAGTTGTTTATTGTGTCTCGGTCGCGCGTGCGCAAAGTCTTAAAGTTTTCCTTGTCGTCGTGCGTTATTATTGTTGTTGCTGTTGTTGTTGTTGTTGTCGTTGTTTAAGTGTTGTCATTGTTGTTGTTGTTGCTTATGTTTTTGTTAGCGTTTTGTTGTTTCACGTTACAAACATTTACTAAATGAATTTGTGGCAAGTAAACGCGTCTATGCAAAATTTTTGGGGTATTTTTCTTTTGTTGTCGTTTTACTCATTCTCAGTTTGTGGTTTGTCTTTTTGTGAATTGTGTGTTTTTTTTTTTTCGTTTTTTATTTATTTTATTTTTTTTTTTTTTCAAGTTTACTCGTTTCAGTTACATTTCATTGCAAAATGCAAAACAAGAAAGTAAAACGAACCGAAAAGACAATTTCATTTGACAGAGAGGCGATCGGCGCGGCTTAAGAGGCACAAAATGGGCCGAAATAAAATAAAGTGGAGCAATAAGTGCAGTTGCAGATGAAAATAAACCGAAAAAAAAAACAAAAAAAAAATATATCTAAAAATAAAAGCAAAAATACCAAAAAAAATAAAAGAAAATTAAATAAGCAGAAAGAATGCTAAAAACATTTGGCTTTGGCGAAGCTGTAATACACTTCAGATGAGTTAGTTTTTTATCTGCTTGCAGCAAGAGAGAGAGAGAGAGAGAGAGAGAGAGAAAAAATACGTATAATTCTTATGGGATCAGCTTTATTCTGACAGAAATTGCAATAAACATGGCTAAATTGTATTCTCTTCCAATGTTCTCCGAGCATAAATATATATATTATTTATAAGTACTTTCTAAATTCTGTAACGCCTACTTTTGGGTGCACGAACCAAACGAATGTAGCATAAGATACATAGAAATGTTCGTATGCATACAACACTTAAGGCCGAAAGTGAGTTTATGTCGGTTACAATTGTGGTAAGAAACAAAAACAACAACAACAACACTACCACTAACAGTGATAAAAGTGTCTTTAAGCGCATAAGCCAATGTCCATACTAAACCCTATTGCAGCCCCTTGCCTAACCATGCCACCACACCAGCCGCCGGCTGTTCCCCTACGTCTTTACACCCGACACAAGCAACGACTTTGTCTGCTGCAACAACAACAACAGCAGCAGCACATTTTGATCTTGTTTATTATGCAAGAAGCTGCAACAAAGAAATTGAAAAGACATTTTCGGGTTACTTGACTTTATTGATGAAATTTTCGCCGTTGTCGTTGTCACTGTTACTGTTGCTGTTGTTGTTGTTGTTGTTTTTGTTTTTATTTCTACTTGCCACACATTTTTGCAACGTCTTTTTTAGTTTTAACACATACGAAATTTATTTATTTATTTTATTTTTTTTTTTTTTGTATTTTCAGACTTAAATTCGCCACTTGCATCTTTATTGAGTTCAATATGATTTTTTTTTCCTTTTCTCAGTAATTTTTGCTTTCACGTTGCGCTTGAATCATACAAAGTGCCGAATTAGAGAGTTGCAAAAAATGCAGTTCAATACAAACTTTGCATTGTTAACGAGTTGACAACTCTTTTTCTTTTATTCACAAACAAATGTATCAAAAATTTTCAGCAAATATTGATATTTGTGCAGACAACACAAAATTTTCAAATTCAAATCGTATTAATTGATTTGACAAAATTTCCAAAAATTTAAACTTTCAAAAATTTTTCACCCAACAACTTTCAATAAAAATGAAAAATGAAATAATTAAAAAATATTTAAAAAGGCCTTTTTTTCTACAATACATTTCTATTTTGTTTTCGAAACAAAGCAAAAAGAAAAGAAAATAAGCTGCAAACAATTAAGTGAGAAAAGCTAAAATCAAGTATCTTTATAAGGCCGACGACATGCCAAAATGACAAGACGATTTGAATAATTTCTTATAATTAAAAAAAATAAATCATTTTACCTTTTATACTTTTCGGTACGCTAATGATAGTTGAGCAAAGTATTGTAACAAAAAAAGCGCATTCATCGAGCGCAGCCAGACGGATAAATCTCAAAGAGTTTCAACATGATCCAACACGATGACACACGTTGAGTCGCGTCGAACAACAGTCTGCCATTCATCAAATAAGATCATCAAGAATTCGTTTTATTTTTTCGATTTTTTTATTATTATTACTTTTTTTTTTTTAGTTTTGGTTTTTCAATATTTCATGCTTTATTAATTTGTTATTTTTTTGCTTTTGTTATTTCATTAATACAAACAGTTATATTGTCTTGCTTCGAAAAAAAGAAACTGAACTTAATTAAATATCACTAAGCCGACGTAAGAATTTACAAAACAAGCTGAAATATTAATTAGAATTAAACATTGAAATTTGGAAACGACAAAAAAAAAACATGTATTAATAGTATTGAAATTTAAAAGCAATTAAGGATTATAATTATTGTTTCATTCTGAATTAATTAATATAAATGTATAATTTTTTAATTTTTGTCATTTTTTTTTACAATTCTCGAATTTAAACACTTTGCACTGTATTGATTTAGAACACAAAAAAAATATATCATCTATCTAAGCATCTATAAACAATTTCACACACCGGTTCAGACAATTGCAATCATTAACAATTCTTTTAAGTAAACAAGTAATTTTGCAAACGAAGTAATTAAACACTTTTAAGAATTTTACACAAAAAAAAAGTAAATAAATAATAAGTGTTAATAAAAATAACACAAACACTTTTTTGAATGTTTAGAGTACAAGTGCATGATAGATGTAAAAAAAAAAACAAAAAACGGCAAAGATTTAAAAAAAAAACGAATAAAACAAAAAAAAATTGTTTCAACAATTTACGATCGTTTTATATTAAAGTTGTTATTATTGTTGTTCGTAGCACCCGCAAAACATTCCGAATGTACTGACAGACAATTGTTTACTGCAATGATAAAACCAAATCATTTGCGATATTAACCTTAACTCGAGTAATGCCCAAGCCGAGTCGAGTCCGAATCAAGTCGAATCGTATCGTGCCGAAATGAGCCGAAAACGCCGAGATCGAGATCGAGTCGAAAAAGAAAAATACAAAAAATACAAATGGAGAGCAAAAGCAAAGCAATTGTTGGCAGAGCGCACAGCGTCATAAGCGCAGCAAGAGCGTAAAACAAGTTTACTGCAACAACAATCAGCCATTCATGTCATTCACTTTGCACTCACTCTTCTACGATATCTTTTAATACATGTACGCGTGCGCTCTCTCTAGCTCTCACTAAGAAATTGCACTAGCAGACTGAAGGCGCATGCGCCCGTCGCATATTTAACTCCAAAGAATACCGAACAAAACATGTGACACCAGAGTGATAGAGAGAGAGAGAGAAGCTTAGACGACAAACACCAAACTGTAAGCCAACGCATGTGAACATAAGAACAGTGCTGCCAATTAGTAAAAATCAGTTTTACGTACATTTGACCAAATTTGCAGCTCTTAGCTAAGTCATTAGATTTGATTTAAAAAAAAAAAAAACTCAAAAGAATGCAACAATTTAATGCAAATAAGTGATATCGGACAGAGCTGCCAAAAAAAAGTGCCAAAGCGGCAGCACTGCACATGAGTGGCAACTGCCCGGTTGCCGCTGCCGTGGTGTTGAGGAGTCCGACAGCGTAAAATGACGCAACAGACGCGTGCACGTTAGAGGCAGCGTCGCACAAACTTAAGCGATTATAGTGCGCATTAACTGCAATCGAATATTGAGAGAAAAAGTTTGAAAAACACTGCAATAATATGTATTTGTTTCGCAAATGTGCAATGGAAGATAGGAAGCAACAGTTTGAATAGCATTGTGTTATGACAACAGTTTGAAAGTCACATTAAATTGCTTGTGATAATTTACATACGGCAAATGCTCATTTCCGATTGCTCATCTTTGCAACAAGATTAACTGCAACAACTTTAATTGCTCTGTCGCACACAGACTCTCTCTCTCACTCTCCCTCTCTCGCCTTGTCCGCCTCTTTTGATCTTTCTTCCGACAAGCTGAACGGACATGGCTTTGTTCTAGTTTGTCTTCATGGACAAGGCCATCATCGCATGAATCTTCACAGTTTGTGGTCAAACAAAGTTAGTCGAACGCATGCGCAGACATGAAAATTTATGAGAACTTATGCGCCAAGAATGTGCATGGGTTGGACGGCATAGTGTGTTAATTAGCTCAACATACTTTGTATCTGAAGCATCGAGAGGAAGTTTGTTTGCAAGCTGGCGAACTGATTTGGTCAGTTGAGTTTATATATTCTTTTTGTTTCATTTTTGTAATGTTTTATCGTCTTTGTATGCAAATTTTTGTGGCACATGATCTTGAGCAGTTTTTCTGCTCAAATGAATTGACTAGGGCAACAATGAAAACCGTTTAAAGATTGAACCAGATAAACTATAGTATAGAACGAACTTGAAGAACGTTATTGAAATGCGAACTTGAAAATTAATTTTGGTCTTTTGGACTTACTTGAACAAACGAATTCGCGTGTTTTGTACAAAGGAGAGAAAATTATGATTAGAATTTTTTTGAGCATGTCGTTTAAATGACCTTCAAAAATGTTTGAAAAGTGATTTTTTTGGCTGCAAAGCCTTTCAGTTTCAGTCGATTGATTGTATAAGAAAGTGAAAGATACATAGATAGATTTTTTAATGAAGCCTTTCATTTCAAGCAGATACAACACACTAAATAAATGTATCTGAACTTATGCGTTTTAGATACAATTTTCTTAAGCTCAACAATGAACTTAAAACAGTGTTGTTGTTGTTTTTTTTTTCAATTTCAAAGATACTTGTGCATTTTTAATGCTACAAAAGAATTCAGTGAGCGAAGCGTAAAAGTGTCGAATCATTTTTAAAATCATAAACTTCAACTTGATTATTTTAGAAAAAAAAATAAAAAAATAAAAAAAAAAAGTTGGTGCCGAAATTCTGTACAACAACAATAAAATTTCAAAAGTGTTTCGTATATGATTTGCTGCCTATAAACTTTGTTGCTTTTATTTTTGTTTTGTTGTTATTATTATTAACGTTTATAATTGTTATGGACTTGGCACGAAAACTCATAGCAAAGTGCGCAGGCGGAAGTCACTGAAGTCAAAAACTGAGAATAAATAAGAGAAGCAAAAACAACAACAAAACAACAACAAATTGAAATAAAATCAAAACAGACAAAACAGCGATTAGAGACACTCAAATGCGCATGAATGGATCGATGGATGGCCGGCCAGACAGACTTAGAGAAACATAACGGCACAATTATTAGCAAGCAAACATAACAGCACACGTACGTATGTATATATGTATATATGTATGTGTGCATAAATGATACATATAATTTATATTTGTATATACAAATATAGTTTTTTATATTTTCCGCAACACACTCCAAGGACAAACCACATTTCAGTTCCACCAACAACAACAACAACAACAACGGCGGCGGCGGCAACGGCATAAAGTGGAGCAACAATAACAACAACAACAACAACAATGAAGGTGGAGTAGAAATACAAACTGTGGCATACAGTGGATGCGGTGTGCTGTGCTGTAAGGTGTGATGAGGAGCGAAGGCGTGCGGAATGGAGCTCTGTTGTGCTGTGCTGTAAAGTGTGGTGAGGAGCGAAGGCGTGTGGAATGAAGTGCGGAATGGAGCTGTGCTGTGCTGTGTTGTTGAGCTGGGTCGAAGCGAGGCAAGGCGAGTCGAGTGAGTTTGTGCTTTGGCTAGACTAAAAACGCCCAAGACGAAGTCGAAGTTGTAGTCAAGTTTTCAACTGACTTGGGCTTTACTTTGGTGCTAAGCTGCAGATTGATCTACTATTTTAGCATTAATTTAAGTTGTTGTTGTTGTTGTGTATGTATGCATTTTGTTTTTTTTTTTTTTGGTTTTTTTTTTTTATTTGAATTTTATTTGCAAAGTAGAAACTTTCCTTTTTGTGTTGAAACGCGAATGTAGCAGCAGCAACAACAACAACAAAAATAAGGTGTGGCTTTTCAAGCCTTTAAATTTTTTTACATATACTATATATTTTTTTTTTATTTAGATTATTTTTTTTAGCGCACTCCAGATTTGCCAACAACACCAACACATAAAATGTCAGCTATAGTTGGACGGACGTACGAGGTCTTATAATAAAATCAAACTGTATTCTACAAATACATATGTGTATGTATGTATGTGCATGTGTGTGTGCGTATGTGTGACGCATACAGTACAAAGCAAATTGCATTTCATTTACATTTTTTTTTTGTAAATCTTTTCATTATTAATTGTATATATTTATAGATATTTTTAGACACATACATACATATATGTATACAATACATACAGTGGCGAGCAAAATTGAGTAAATGTTGCTCACTTTCTTACATTTGGCTCAATTGTACGAAAACGAATTAGTGGAAAAATCTGAAATAATTATCCAAGATTCCTTGCACCTTAAGCTCCAAATTTGCCAAAACAAGCATATCGATAAATTGCATAGGAGAGATATGAAAAATCAAAAGCTATGGCAACCTACATTTACTCAATTATGCACGAATTGATTATTTTACGAAAAACAATTTTATTTTCAAACTTAATCCAAAAACCACTGTTATTTATTATGCGTTTTACAATCTTGGACATTCTTTCAACCAAATTCAGTGAACATTAAAGCGAAATATTGGCCCACTCAAGCTGTACTCCCCTCAAAAGTTCCTTTTGCGTAAAGGGAGCTATTTTATCTTTGCCCAGCCTTATTTCAAAAACTGATCAACGATTTTTTATCGAATTTAGTTCTGGGGTCTATGCTGACCACTCCGTGACTTAAAACTCCTGCTCCCTAAATCAGTTTTTGAAAATAGATGCAGATTTCTTGAGTCCCCCTCTTGTGAAAAAATGATTTTCTCGTTGGAGAATTCAAATGCGTGGATGAAACTTGTAAGTAGTGACTGGCGAATACGAAGATATGGGCTCTTTTTCATGCCAATTAGTGAATTATTATAAAAAGTTGGTTTTGAGTCCGCAATCAGACAATTAAAATCTGTGTTATCGGACAATAAGATGTAATCTTACCTAAAGATTTACAAAACTCGCCTAAACTGTAAAAAAAATCTTTAATAGTATGGTTCATCAGACTAACTACATGTTTTCAGTCACCCACATTTCAGTTTAGGCGTGTTTTGTAGAACTTTAAGTAATATCTCATATTATTGTCTGATAACACAGATTTTAATTGCCTGATTGCGGACTCAAAACCAACTTTTTATAGTAATTCACTCATTGGAATGAAAAAGAGCGTATATCTTCGTATTTGCGAGTCCCTACTTGCAAGTTTCATCCACGCATTTGATTTATCCACCGAGAAAATCATTTTTTCCCGAGAGGGGGACTCAAGAAATCTGCCTCTATTTTCAAAGACTGGTTTAGGGAGCAGGAGTTTTAAGCCACGGAGTGGTCAGCATAGACCCTAGACCTCAATTCGACAACAAATCTTTGTTGAATTTTTGAAATAAGGCTGGGCAAAGATAAAATGGCCCCTTTACGGAAAAGGAACTTTTGAGGGGAGTACAGCTTGAGTGGGCCAATATTTCGCTTTAATGTTCACTGAATTTGGTTGAAAGAATGTCCAAGATTGTAAAACGCATAATAAATAACAGTGGTTTTTGGATTAAGTTTGAAAATAAAATTGTTTTTCGTAAAATAATCAATTCGTGCATAATTGAGTAAATGTAGGTTGCCATAGCTTTTGATTTTTCATATCTCTCCTATGCAATTTATCGATATGCTTGTTTTGGCAAATTTGGAGCTTAGGTTGCAACGAATCTTGGATAATTATTTCAGATTTTTCCACTAATTCGTTTTCGTACAATTGAGCCAAATGTAAGAAAGTGACCAACATTTACTCAATTTTGCTCACCACTGTATATGCATTTTTTTTGGTTTTTTTTGCTTTGTTGTATTTGTTACCATTTTCAGTTGAACGCTTTTCATTTATGCTTCATCAGGCAATACATAATTAATTTAATCATGCTTGCCCCACGCCAGACATGTGGCACGAATAATAAACTATGAACAAAAAAAAAAAACCGTTATTACCCAAAAAAAAAGGGCAGTAATGTCAAGTATATCCGACAATGTTATACCCTACACTCATGTCATGTCATGTCACGCCCCAAATTTAAAAAATATTGTACATTTGACAGTACCAACGTAAATATTGTTTGAAATCGTTGGTGAGACAGGGCGTATACAATATTTAATGCAGTGCTACAGTAAAACAATAATGGTAAAGCACTAATGGTAATGCAGTGCTCTTGTAGTTGTTTATTTTATGTTATTACTTTTTGTGTTATGTAAGGCAGGTATGTGTAGGTAAGATAGGCTGTATTTAATGAGTCTACCATCGATCTATCAAAGCCCTTTTAAAAAGCAAAACCATTTTTGAGCAGAGACAATTTGTTGGATCAATTTCTTTCGTCATTCTGATCATTTCTATATATTTCTTCCTTTTTTTCAAGCATTCAGATACATACGATCTGACATAAACTTTATATACCATGACACACAGCGTGTGTCAACAAACTTCAAAATTATATAAATCGATGCTCTATCTATTATAGTTTTTGAGTAATAGAGATTTTAAACTTCAAAAACTTAAATCGTCGATAATTCCTAAACGAGAAGCCGTAGAGGGTCCAA
Organism: Phortica okadai; assembly: GCA_034638295.1. Lineage (NCBI taxonomy): Eukaryota > Metazoa > Arthropoda > Insecta > Diptera > Drosophilidae > Phortica > Phortica okadai. The sequence goes on along the minus strand of CM067848.1, from coordinate 51,900,118 downwards.
AGTTGACATAATTTTTTTTTGCCTTAAGGTAAATTCAAAAGCTTATATCTTTTGAACCAGAAAAGATAGGAGGCTGAATGACCACGCAAATTAAAATAGACATCCTACACTACATTTTTGCCGAATAAATCGATGCTCTATCTATTATAGTTTTTGAGTAATAGAGATTTTAAACTTCAAAAACTTAAATCGTCGATAATTCCTAAACGAGAAGCCGTAGAGGGTCCAAAGTTGACATAATTTTTTTTTGCCTTAAGGTAAATTCAAAAGCTTATATCTTTTGAACCAGAAAAGATAGGAGGCTGAATGACCACGCAAATTAAAATAGACATCCTACACTACATTTTTGCCGAATAAATCGATGCTCTATCTATTATAGTTTTTGAGTAATAGAGATTTTAAACTTCAAAAACTTAAATCGTCGATAATTCCTAAACGAGAAGCCGTAGAGGGTCCAAAGTTGACATAATTTTTTTTTGCCTTAAGGTAAATTCAAAAGCTTATATCTTTTGAACCAGAAAAGATAGGAGGCTGAATGACCACGCAAATTAAAATAGACATCCTACACTACATTTTTGCCGAATAAATCGATGCTCTATCTATTATAGTTTTTGAGTAATAGAGATTTTAAACTTCAAAAACTTAAATCGTCGATAATTCCTAAACGAGAAGCCGTAGAGGGTCCAAAGTTGACATAATTTTTTTTTGCCTTAAGGTAAATTCAAAAGCTTATATCTTTTGAACCAGAAAAGATAGGAGGCTGAATGACCATGCAAATTAAAATAGACATCCTACACTACATTTTTGCCGAATAAATCGATGCTCTATCTATTATAGTTTTTGAGTAATAGAGATTTTAAACTTCAAAAACTTAAATCGTCGATAATTCCTAAACGAGAAGCCGTAGAGGGTCCAAAGTTGACATAAATTTTTTTTGCCTTAAGGTAAATTCAAAAGCTTATATCTTTTGAACCAGAAAAGATAGGAGGCTGAATGACCACGCAAATTAAAATAGACATCCTACACTACATTTTTGCCGAATAAATCGATGCTCTATCTATTATAGTTTTTGAGTAATAGAGATTTTAAACTTCAAAAACTTAAATCGTCGATAATTCCTAAACGAGAAGCCGTAGAGGGTCCAAAGTTGACATAATTTTTTTTTGCCTTAAGGTATTAAGGATTTTTTATCGAATTTAGTTCTGGGGTCTATGCTGACCACTCCGTGACTTAAAACTCCTGCTCCCTAAATCAGTTTTTGAAAATAGATGCAGATTTCTTGAGTCCCCCTCTTGTGAAAAAATGATTTTCTCGTTGGAGAATTCAAATGCGTGGATGAAACTTGTAAGTAGTGACTGGCGAATACGAAGATATGGGCTCTTTTTCATGCCAATTAGTGAATTATTATAAAAAGTTGGTTTTGAGTCCGCAATCAGACAATTAAAATCTGTGTTATCGGACAATAAGATGTAATCTTACCTAAAGATTTACAAAACTCGCCTAAACTGTAAAAAAAATCTTTAATAGTATGGTTCATCAGACTAACTACATGTTTTCAGTCACCCACATTTCAGTTTAGGCGTGTTTTGTAGAACTTTAAGTAATATCTCATATTATTGTCTGATAACACAGATTTTAATTGCCTGATTGCGGACTCAAAACCAACTTTTTATAGTAATTCACTCATTGGAATGAAAAAGAGCGTATATCTTCGTATTTGCGAGTCCCTACTTGCAAGTTTCATCCACGCATTTGATTTATCCACCGAGAAAATCATTTTTTCCCGAGAGGGGGACTCAAGAAATCTGCCTCTATTTTCAAAGACTGGTTTAGGGAGCAGGAGTTTTAAGCCACGGAGTGGTCAGCATAGACCCTAGACCTCAATTCGACAACAAATCTTTGTTGAATTTTTGAAATAAGGCTGGGCAAAGATAAAATGGCCCCTTTACGGAAAAGGAACTTTTGAGGGGAGTACAGCTTGAGTGGGCCAATATTTCGCTTTAATGTTCACTGAATTTGGTTGAAAGAATGTCCAAGATTGTAAAACGCATAATAAATAACAGTGGTTTTTGGATTAAGTTTGAAAATAAAATTGTTTTTCGTAAAATAATCAATTCGTGCATAATTGAGTAAATGTAGGTTGCCATAGCTTTTGATTTTTCATATCTCTCCTATGCAATTTATCGATATGCTTGTTTTGGCAAATTTGGAGCTTAGGTTGCAACGAATCTTGGATAATTATTTCAGATTTTTCCACTAATTCGTTTTCGTACAATTGAGCCAAATGTAAGAAAGTGACCAACATTTACTCAATTTTGCTCACCACTGTATATGCATTTTTTTTGGTTTTTTTTGCTTTGTTGTATTTGTTACCATTTTCAGTTGAACGCTTTTCATTTATGCTTCATCAGGCAATACATAATTAATTTAATCATGCTTGCCCCACGCCAGACATGTGGCACGAATAATAAACTATGAACAAAAAAAAAAAACCGTTATTACCCAAAAAAAAAGGGCAGTAATGTCAAGTATATCCGACAATGTTATACCCTACACTCATGTCATGTCATGTCACGCCCCAAATTTAAAAAATATTGTACATTTGACAGTACCAACGTAAATATTGTTTGAAATCGTTGGTGAGACAGGGCGTATACAATATTTAATGCAGTGCTACAGTAAAACAATAATGGTAAAGCACTAATGGTAATGCAGTGCTCTTGTAGTTGTTTATTTTATGTTATTACTTTTTGTGTTATGTAAGGCAGGTATGTGTAGGTAAGATAGGCTGTATTTAATGAGTCTACCATCGATCTATCAAAGCCCTTTTAAAAAGCAAAACCATTTTTGAGCAGAGACAATTTGTTGGATCAATTTCTTTCGTCATTCTGATCATTTCTATATATTTCTTCCTTTTTTTCAAGCATTCAGATACATACGATCTGACATAAACTTTATATACCATGACACACAGCGTGTGTCAACAAACTTCAAAATTATATAAATCGATGCTCTATCTATTATAGTTTTTGAGTAATAGAGATTTTAAACTTCAAAAACTTAAATCGTCGATAATTCCTAAACGAGAAGCCGTAGAGGGTCCAAAGTTGACATAATTTTTTTTTGCCTTAAGGTAAATTCAAAAGCTTATATCTTTTGAACCAGAAAAGATAGGAGGCTGAATGACCACGCAAATTAAAATAGACATCCTACACTACATTTTTGCCGAATAAATCGATGCTCTATCTATTATAGTTTTTGAGTAATAGAGATTTTAAACTTCAAAAACTTAAATCGTCGATAATTCCTAAACGAGAAGCCGTAGAGGGTCCAAAGTTGACATAATTTTTTTTTGCCTTAAGGTAAATTCAAAAGCTTATATCTTTTGAACCAGAAAAGATAGGAGGCTGAATGACCACGCAAATTAAAATAGACATCCTACACTACATTTTTGCCGAATAAATCGATGCTCTATCTATTATAGTTTTTGAGTAATAGAGATTTTAAACTTCAAAAACTTAAATCGTCGATAATTCCTAAACGAGAAGCCGTAGAGGGTCCAAAGTTGACATAATTTTTTTTTGCCTTAAGGTAAATTCAAAAGCTTATATCTTTTGAACCAGAAAAGATAGGAGGCTGAATGACCACGCAAATTAAAATAGACATCCTACACTACATTTTTGCCGAATAAATCGATGCTCTATCTATTATAGTTTTTGAGTAATAGAGATTTTAAACTTCAAAAACTTAAATCGTCGATAATTCCTAAACGAGAAGCCGTAGAGGGTCCAAAGTTGACATAATTTTTTTTTGCCTTAAGGTAAATTCAAAAGCTTATATCTTTTGAACCAGAAAAGATAGGAGGCTGAATGACCATGCAAATTAAAATAGACATCCTACACTACATTTTTGCCGAATAAATCGATGCTCTATCTATTATAGTTTTTGAGTAATAGAGATTTTAAACTTCAAAAACTTAAATCGTCGATAATTCCTAAACGAGAAGCCGTAGAGGGTCCAAAGTTGACATAAATTTTTTTTGCCTTAAGGTAAATTCAAAAGCTTATATCTTTTGAACCAGAAAAGATAGGAGGCTGAATGACCACGCAAATTAAAATAGACATCCTACACTACATTTTTGCCGAATAAATCGATGCTCTATCTATTATAGTTTTTGAGTAATAGAGATTTTAAACTTCAAAAACTTAAATCGTCGATAATTCCTAAACGAGAAGCCGTAGAGGGTCCAAAGTTGACATAATTTTTTTTTGCCTTAAGGTAAATTCAAAAGCTTATATCTTTTGAACCAGAAAAGATAGGAGGCTGAATGACCACGCAAATTAAAATAGACATCCTACACTACATTTTTGCCGAATAAATCGATGCTCTATCTATTATAGTTTTTGAGTAATAGAGATTTTAAACTTCAAAAACTTAAATCGTCGATAATTCCTAAACGAGAAGCCGTAGAGGGTCCAAAGTTGACATAATTTTTTTTTGCCTTAAGGTAAATTCAAAAGCTTATATCTTTTGAACCAGAAAAGATAGGAGGCTGAATGACCACGCAAATTAAAATAGACATCCTACACTACATTTTTGTCGAATAAATCGATGCTCTATCTATTATAGTTTTTGAGTAATAGAGATTTTAAACTTCAAAAACTTAAATCGTCGATAATTCCTAAACGAGAAGCCGTAGAGGGTCCAAAGTTGACATAATTTTTTTTTGCCTTAAGGTAAATTCAAAAGCTTATATCTTTTGAACCAGAAAAGATAGGAGGCTGAATGACCACGCAAATTAAAATAGACATCCTACACTACATTTTTGCCGAATAAATCGATGCTCTATCTATTATAGTTTTTGAGTAATAGAGATTTTAAACTTCAAAAACTTAAATCGTCGATAATTCCTAAACGAGAAGCCGTAGAGGGTCCAAAGTTGACATAATTTTTTTTTTGCCTTAAGGTAAATTCAAAAGCTTATATCTTTTGAACCAGAAAAGATAGGAGGCTGAATGACCACGCAAATTAAAATAGACATCCTACACTACATTTTTGCCGAATAAATCGATGCTCTATCTATTATAGTTTTTGAGTAATAGAGATTTTAAACTTCAAAAACTTAAATCGTCGATAATTCCTAAACGAGAAGCCGTAGAGGGTCCAAAGTTGACATAATTTTTTTTTGCCTTAAGGTAAATTCAAAAGCTATATCTTTTGAACCAGAAAAGATAGGAGGCTGAATGACCACGCAAATTAAAATAGACATCCTACACTACATTTTTGCCGAATAAATCGATGCTCTATCTATTATAGTTTTTGAGTAATAGAGATTTTAAACTTCAAAAACTTAAATCGTCGATAATCTGCTAAACTAGAAGCCGTAGAGGGTCCAAAGTTGACATAATTTTTTTTTGCCTTAAGGTAAATTCAAAAGCTTATATCTTTTGAACCAGAAAAGATAGGAGGCTGAATGACCACGCAAATTAAAATAGACATCCTACACTACATTTTTGCCGAATAAATCGATGCTCTATCTATTATAGTTTTTGAGTAATAGAGATTTTAAACTTCAAAAACTTAAATCGTCGATAATTCCTAAACGAGAAGCCGTAGAGGGTCCAAAGTTGACATAATTTTTTTTTGCCTTAAGGTAAATTCAAAAGCTTATATCTTTTGAACCAGAAAAGATAGGAGGCTGAATGACCACGCAAATTAAAATAGACATCCTACACTACATTTTTGCCGAATAAATCGATGCTCTATCTATTATAGTTTTTTGAGTAATAGAGATTTTAAACTTCAAAAACTTAAATCGTCGATAATTCCTAAACGAGAAGCCGTAGAGGGTCCAAAGTTGACATAATTTTTTTTTGCCTTAAGGTAAATTCAAAAGCTTATATCTTTTGAACCAGAAAAGATAGGAGGCTGAATGACCACGCAAAATTAAAATAGACATCCTACACTACATTTTTGCCGAATAAATCGATGCTCTATCTATTATAGTTTTTGAGTAATAGAGATTTTAAACTTCAAAAACTTAAATCGTCGATAATTCCTAAACGAGAAGCCGTAGAGGGTCCAAAGTTGACATAATTTTTTTTTGCCTTAAGGTAAATTCAAAAGCTTATATCTTTTGAACCAGAAAAGATAGGAGGCTGAATGACCACGCAAATTAAAATAGACATCCTACACTACATTTTTGCCGAATAAATCGATGCTCTATCTATTATAGTTTTTGAGTAATAGAGATTTTAAACTTCAAAAACTTAAATCGTCGATAATTCCTAAACGAGAAGCCGTAGAGGGTCCAAAGTTGACATAATTTTTTTTTGCCTTAAGGTAAATTCAAAAGCTTATATCTTTTGAACCAGAAAAGATAGGAGGCTGAATGACCACGCAAATTAAAATAGACATCCTACACTACATTTTTGCCGAATAAATCGATGCTCTATCTATTATAGTTTTTGAGTAATAGAGATTTTAAACTTCAAAAACTTAAATCGTCGATAATTCCTAAACGAGAAGCCGTAGAGGGTCCAAAGTTGACATAATTTTTTTTTGCCTTAAGGTAAATTCAAAAGCTTATATCTTTTGAACCAGAAAAGATAGGAGGCTGAATGACCACGCAAATTAAAATAGACATCCTACACTACATTTTTGCCGAATAAATCGATGCTCTATCTATTATAGTTTTTGAGTAATAGAGATTTTAAACTTCAAAAACTTAAATCGTCGATATTTCCTAAACGAGAAGCCGTAGAGGGTCCAAAGTTGACATAATTTTTTTTTGCCTTAAGGTAAATTCAAAAGCTTATATCTTTTGAACCAGAAAAGATAGGAGGCTGAATGACCACGCAAATTAAAATAGACATCCTACACTACATTTTTGCCGAATAAATCGATGCTCTATCTATTATAGTTTTTGAGTAATAGAGATTTTAACTTCAAAAACTTAAATCGTCGATAATTCCTAAACGAGAAGCCGTAGAGGGTCCAAAGTTGACATAATTTTTTTTTGCCTTAAGGTAAATTCAAAAGCTTATATCTTTTGAACCAGAAAAGATAGGAGGCTGAATGACCACGCAAATTAAAATAGACATCCTACACTACATTTTTGCCGAATAAATCGATGCTCTATCTATTATAGTTTTTGAGTAATAGAGATTTTAAACTTCAAAAACTTAAATCGTCGATAATTCCTAAACGAGAAGCCGTAGAGGGTCCAAAGTTGACATAATTTTTTTTGCCTTAAGGTAAATTCAAAAGCTTATATCTTTTGAACCAGAAAAGATAGGAGGCTGAATGACCACGCAAATTAAAATAGACATCCTACACTACATTTTTGCCGAATAAATCGATGCTCTATCTATTATAGTTTTTGAGTAATAGAGATTTTAAACTTCAAAAACTTAAATCGTCGATATTTCCTAAACGAGAAGCCGTAGAGGGTCCAAAGTTGACATAATTTTTTTTTGCCTTAAGGTAAATTCAAAAGCTTATATCTTTTGAACCAGAAAAGATAGGAGGCTGAATGACCACGCAAATTAAAATAGACATCCTACACTACATTTTTGCCGAATAAATCGATGCTCTATCTATTATAGTTTTTGAGTAATAGAGATTTTAAACTTCAAAAACTTAAATCGTCGATATTTCCTAAACGAGAAGCCGTAGAGGGTCCAAAGTTGACATAATTTTTTTTGCCTTAAGGTAAATTAAAAGCTTATATCTTTTGAACCAGAAAAGATAGGAGGCTGAATGACCACGCAAATTAAAATAGACATCCTACACTACATTTTTGCCGAATAAATCGATGCTCTATCTATTATAGTTTTTGAGTAATAGAGATTTTAAACTTCAAAAACTTAAATCGTCGATAATTCCTAAACGAGAAGCCGTAGAGGGTCCAAAGTTGACATAATTTTTTTTTGCCTTAAGGTAAATTCAAAAGCTTATATCTTTTGAACCAGAAAAGATAGGAGGCTGAATGACCACGCAAATTAAAATAGACATCCTACACTACATTTTTGCCGAATAAATCGATGCTCTATCTATTATAGTTTTTGAGTAATAGAGATTTTAAACTTCAAAAACTTAAATCGTCGATAATTCCTAAACGAGAAGCCGTAGAGGGTCCAAAGTTGACATAATTTTTTTTTGCCTTAAGGTAAATTCAAAAGCTTATATCTTTTGAACCAGAAAAGATAGGAGGCTGAATGACCACGCAAATTAAAATAGACATCCTACACTACATTTTTGCCGAATAAATCGATGCTCTATCTATTATAGTTTTTGAGTAATAGAGATTTTAACTTCAAAAACTTAAATCGTCGATAATTCCTAAACGAGAAGCCGTAGAGGGTCCAAAGTTGACATAATTTTTTTTGCCTTAAGGTAAATTCAAAAGCTTATATCTTTTGAACCAGAAAAGATAGGAGGCTGAATGACCACGCAAATTAAAATAGACATCCTACACTACATTTTTGCCGAATAAATCGATGCTCTATCTATTATAGTTTTTGAGTAATAGAGATTTTAAACTTCAAAAACTTAAATCGTCGATATTTCCTAAACGAGAAGCCGTAGAGGGTCCAAAGTTGACATAATTTTTTTTTGCCTTAAGGTAAATTCAAAAGCTTATATCTTTTGAACCAGAAAAGATAGGAGGCTGAATGACCACGCAAATTAAAATAGACATCCTACACTACATTTTTGCCGAATAAATCGATGCTCTATCTATTATAGTTTTTGAGTAATAGAGATTTTAAACTTCAAAAACTTAAATCGTCGATATTTCCTAAACGAGAAGCCGTAGAGGGTCCAAAGTTGACATAATTTTTTTTTTGCCTTAAGGTAATTCAAAAGCTTATATCTTTTGAACCAGAAAAGATAGGAGGCTGAATGACCACGCAAATTAAAATAGACATCCTACACTACATTTTGCCGAATAAATCGATGCTCTATCTATTATAGTTTTTGAGTAATAGAGATTTTAAACTTCAAAAACTTAAATCGTCGATATTTCCTAAACGAGAAGCCGTAGAGGGTCCAAAGTTGACATAATTTTTTTTTGCCTTAAGGTAAATTCAAAAGCTTATATCTTTTGAACCAGAAAAGATAGGAGGCTGAATGACCACGCAAATTAAAATAGACATCCTACACTACATTTTTGCCGAATAAATCGATGCTCTATCTATTATAGTTTTTGAGTAATAGAGATTTTAAACTTCAAAAACTTAAATCGTCGATATTTCCTAAACGAGAAGCCGTAGAGGGTCCAAAGTTGACATAATTTTTTTTTGCCTTAAGGTAAATTCAAAAGCTTATATCTTTTGAACCAGAAAAGATAGGAGGCTGAATGACCACGCAAATTAAAATAGACATCCTACACTACATTTTTGCCGAATAAATCGATGCTCTATCTATTATAGTTTTTGAGTAATAGAGATTTTAAACTTCAAAAACTTAAATCGTCGATATTTCCTAAACGAGAAGCCGTAGAGGGTCCAAAGTTGACATAATTTTTTTTTGCCTTAAGGTAAATTCAAAAGCTTATATCTTTTGAACCAGAAAAGATAGGAGGCTGAATGACCACGCAAATTAAAATAGACATCCTACACTACATTTTTGCCGAATAAATCGATGCTCTATCTATTATAGTTTTTGAGTAATAGAGATTTTAAACTTCAAAAACTTAAATCGTCGATAATTCCTAAACGAGAAGCCGTAGAGGGTCCAAAGTTGACATAATTTTTTTTTGCCTTAAGGTAAATTCAAAAGCTTATATCTTTTGAACCAGAAAAGATAGGAGGCTGAATGACCACGCAAATTAAAATAGACATCCTACACTACATTTTTGCCGAATAAATCGATGCTCTATCTATTATAGTTTTTGAGTAATAGAGATTTTAAACTTCAAAAACTTAAATCGTCGATAATTCCTAAACGAGAAGCCGTAGAGGGTCCAAAGTTGACATAATTTTTTTTTGCCTTAAGGTAAATTCAAAAGCTTATATCTTTTGAACCAGAAAAGATAGGAGGCTGAATGACCACGCAAATTAAAATAGACATCCTACACTACATTTTTTGCCGAATAAATCGATGCTCTATCTATTATAGTTTTTGAGTAATAGAGATTTTAAACTTCAAAAACTTAAATCGTCGATATTTCCTAAACGAGAAGCCGTAGAGGGTCCAAAGTTGACATAATTTTTTTTTGCCTTAAGGTAAATTCAAAAGCTTATATCTTTTGAACCAGAAAAGATAGGAGGCTGAATGACCACGCAAATTAAAATAGACATCCTACACTACATTTTTGCCGAATAAATCGATGCTCTATCTATTATAGTTTTTGAGTAATAGAGATTTTAAACTTCAAAAACTTAAATCGTCGATATTTCCTAAACGAGAAGCCGTAGAGGGTCCAAAGTTGACATAATTTTTTTTTGGCCTTAAGGTAAATTCAAAAGCTTATATCTTTTGAACCAGAAAAGATAGGAGGCTGAATGACCACGCAAATTAAAATAGACATCCTACACTACATTTTTGCCGAATAAATCGATGCTCTATCTATTATAGTTTTTGAGTAATAGAGATTTTAAACTTCAAAAACTTAAATCGTCGATATTTCCTAAACGAGAAGCCGTAGAGGGTCCAAAGTTGACATAATTTTTTTTTGCCTTAAGGTAAATTCAAAAGCTTATATCTTTTGAACCAGAAAAGATAGGAGGCTGAATGACCACGCAAATTAAAATAGACATCCTACACTACATTTTTGCCGAATAAATCGATGCTCTATCTATTATAGTTTTTGAGTAATAGAGATTTTAAACTTCAAAAACTTAAATCGTCGATATTCCTAAACGAGAAGCCGTAGAGGGTCCAAAGTTGACATAATTTTTTTTTGCCTTAAGGTAAATTCAAAAGCTTATATCTTTTGAACCAGAAAAGATAGGAGGCTGAATGACCACGCAAATTAAAATAGACATCCTACACTACATTTTTGCCGAATAAATCGATGCTCTATCTATTATAGTTTTTGAGTAATAGAGATTTTAAACTTCAAAAACTTAAATCGTCGATATTTCCTAAACGAGAAGCCGTAGAGGGTCCAAAGTTGACATAATTTTTTTTTGGCCTTAAGGTAAATTCAAAAGCTTATATCTTTTGAACCAGAAAAGATAGGAGGCTGAATGACCACGCAAATTAAAATAGACATCCTACACTACATTTTTGCCGAATAAATCGATGCTCTATCTATTATAGTTTTTGAGTAATAGAGATTTTAAACTTCAAAAACTTAAATCGTCGATATTTCCTAAACGAGAAGCCGTAGAGGGTCCAAAGTTGACATAATTTTTTTTTGGCCTTAAGGTAAATTCAAAAGCTTATATCTTTTGAACCAGAAAAGATAGGAGGCTGAATGACCACGCAAATTAAAATAGACATCCTACACTACATTTTTGCCGAATAAATCGATGCTCTATCTATTATAGTTTTTGAGTAATAGAGATTTTAAACTTCAAAACTTAAATCGTCGATATTTCCTAAACGAGAAGCCGTAGAGGGTCCAAAGTTGACATAATTTTTTTTTTGCCTTAAGGTAAATTCAAAAGCTTATATCTTTTGAACCAGAAAAGATAGGAGGCTGAATGACCACGCAAATTAAAATAGACATCCTACACTACATTTTTGCCGAATAAATCGATGCTCTATCTATTATAGTTTTTGAGTAATAGAGATTTAAACTTCAAAAACTTAAATCGTCGATAATTCCTAAACGAGAAGCCGTAGAGGGTCCAAAGTTGACATAATTTTTTTTTGCCTTAAGGTAAATTCAAAAGCTTATATCTTTGAACCAGAAAAGATAGGAGGCTGAATGACCACGCAAATTAAAATAGACATCCTACACTACATTTTTGCCGAATAAATCGATGCTCTATCTATTATAGTTTTTGAGTAATAGAGATTTTAAACTTCAAAAACTTAAATCGTCGATAATTCCTAAACGAGAAGCCGTAGAGGGTCCAAAGTTGACATAATTTTTTTTTTGCCTTAAGGTAAATTCAAAAGCTTATATCTTTTGAACCAGAAAAGATAGGAGGCTGAATGACCACGCAAATTAAAATAGACATCCTACACTACATTTTTGCCGAATAAATCGATGCTCTATCTATTATAGTTTTTGAGTAATAGAGATTTTAAACTTCAAAAACTTAAATCGTCGATAATTTCCTAAACGAGAAGCCGTAGAGGGTCCAAAGTTGACATAATTTTTTTTTGCCTTAAGGTAAATTCAAAAGCTTATATCTTTTGAACCAGAAAAGATAGGAGGCTGAATGACCACGCAAATTAAAATAGACATCCTACACTACATTTTTGCCGAATAAATCGATGCTCTATCTATTATAGTTTTTTGAGTAATAGAGATTTTAAACTTCAAAAACTTAAATCGTCGATAATTCCTAAACGAGAAGCCGTAGAGGGTCCAAAGTTGACATAATTTTTTTTTGCCTTAAGGTAAATTCAAAAGCTTATATCTTTTGAACCAGAAAAGATAGGAGGCTGAATGACCACGCAAATTAAAATAGACATCCTACACTACATTTTTGCCGAATAAATCGATGCTCTATCTATTATAGTTTTTGAGTAATAGAGATTTTAAACTTCAAAAACTTAAATCGTCGATAATTCCTAAACGAGAAGCCGTAGAGGGTCCAAAGTTGACATAATTTTTTTTTGCCTTAAGGTAAATTCAAAAGCTTTATATCTTTTGAACCAGAAAAGATAGGAGGCTGAATGACCACGCAAATTAAAATAGACATCCTACACTACAATTTTTGCCGAATAAATCGATGCTCTATCTATTATAGTTTTTGAGTAATAGAGATTTTAAACTTCAAAAACTTAAATCGTCGATAATTCCTAAACGAGAAGCCGTAGAGGGTCCAAAGTTGACATAATTTTTTTTTGCCTTAAGGTAAATTCAAAAGCTATATATCTTTTGAACCAGAAAAGATAGGAAGGCTAGAATGACCACGCAAATTAAAATAGACATCCTACACTACATTTTTGCCGATAAAATCGATGCTCTATCTAATTATAGCCTTTTTGAGTAATAGAGATTTTAAACTTCAAACAAAACTTAAATCGTCGATAATTCCTAAACGAGAAGCCTGCCATCATTCCGTACGATAAGCCGTAGAGGGTCC